>CM051241.1:76055005-77255005 GCA_027917425.1 Gastrophryne carolinensis
TGTGGGTAATCCTCCGCCTCCGGCGCCGTGCACTGCAGACATGTAGAAAACAAGCTCCTCCCGGCCCTACATATACCAAGGGACCTCCCACAAATCCCCAGATTTCTCTGCAGTGCTGGAACTGCGAAGACATGAAGTATCACGCTCTCGCAGGCGAGCGGGGCTTACAGCCCGAGGCCCTGCGGGACTATTTCCACCCGTCCTCTTTGTGAAGAATATGCCTCCCAGCCTGGGCTGCGTTGGTCGGGTGAAGGTAGGCAGCACCGTGTGTGCTTAACGGAGCCATGCTCCACCGCAATCCCCCAACATAGGGTAGGCGGTTTAGGCTGATGGTGAGCCTCTAGTGGATGCCCCTCCCGCATTATTGCCCCGTACCCCGGGTAGTGCTGGACCCTGTGTAAAGGGTCGCCATCCTCCCTCATTTCCCCAACTAGTTAGGGGGAAAAGAAAGGGGGGGGGGGTATGTGTGTGGCGGTCCCGGTGTACCAGTATGTCACGCTTATGGCCTTATTTCTGCCCTTCATTAACATTGAAATGTCAGAGCCGCGCTGCTTGCTCGTTGTTCGGTTTTTGGCTGCCGCCGTATGTCTTATACATAGTTTGCTGCGTCGTCTAGAGGCTGTGGCGCCTTTTCCTTACTAGATGTAACGGTTTTTCTACGAATCCTTAAGTGTGTGATTGTATCCTTGCCTTGCCATTACCTCAGAGCTTTGCGCTCTTCGGAGTGGGCGGGGACTTGAATTGGCGCGCTCCGCGTCACTGCCGAGCATCGAGCCCGCCCTTCGAGGTTTGCTGGGCACCATTTTGTTGATCTTCGCGGGCGTGGTGGTGGTTCCCCTCCTCCCTTGGTCTAAGTGCCCTCGCGGGTGACTCCTTTTTATATGTTGTTCCAGCTGCGCATGGCTCTGACACCCACTCTTCTCCTTATGTCTTTCAGACGCCAAGATTCCGGGGGCATCTCCCGGCCTGATATATATCTTAAACGGGTTCACATTTAAATTCTCCCACATTCCTAGCAGGTCTTGGGGCATCCAGGGTTGCTTACAGCATAAATCCCTGCTGGCATATTGCTTAGATAATCACCATATGGAGGCATCTCAGAATTGTGTCCGGGGTCCCGCGGGGACAAGACCGGCTGTGTACTGCGTGTGGACAACCCCATGCTGATGCTGTCAGAGCACGGGTCTGCGGACCGTGTGCTGAACAAGTACTGGCCCTGCAATCAGGTTTACCAGTGGCTGCACCTCGCTTCAATACACCTGTCTCCCCGTGTTTAAATCTCACTCCTGAGGAGTCGCACTCGAGCGGGGATGACCAGCAGGTGGTGCCGCGCAGGCTACCTACGGCTGAGAAGGTGATGTCTAGTCTGGCGGAGCGCTTGGCCGCTGGAAAGAAGCGGTCCCTGACGCCTCCTGGTTCTATGTTTCCCGCTGAAACTGAAGAATCTGCTGCTATGCAGGACCTTGATCCTTCTGATGAAGGTGAAATTTTCTCAGGTTCCAGTTCCTCAGACGAGCTACCTTGGAGCCGTGACAATTCTGGCCCTGGTTCCTGGGGCCTGTGTGACACTGATGAATTACTCATTAAGATCTTTGAAGTACTATCCATCTCTCCTCCGGGAGAGTCTCCCAAGCCCAAGAGGGAGAGTTTCCACACGGCGAGGCCGCGCTTGGAATTTCTGGAACAGGATCATTTCCAGGCTCTTATATCTAAGGAATGGGAATCGCCTTGTAAACTTACAGGGGTTCCGGGGGTCTGGGATTGGAAGTACCCTTTTCCCCCTGATGTGGTTGACTGTTGGTCAGTCCCTCCCCAGGTGGATGCACCTATTATTGGAGTTGCTAACCCTCCCTTCATGACAGCCTCTACTCATCGTACCCTTCGGGATGCTGAGGACCGGCACATTGACAGACTGGCTTCCCACGCCTTTTCGTGTGCAGGGACGGCTCTGCGCCCGGTCTGTGCCGCAGCCGTCACTGCGGTGGCCGCCAGGATCCTTCTTCGGAAGATACTTGACCACCAGCCGGAGGATCTCCCTTGGGAGGTCTTTAATGCACTGTCTGATTGTGATGTTTTTGTGAGGTTTATTCTCTCAGCGATGGATCACACTATTAAAATGTGCGCTAGAACCTCGGTTCTTGTGGTGGCTATTCGCCGCCTGCTTTGGCTGCGACAGTGGGGGGCTGACTATGATACTAAAAAGGCCCTTACTGGCCTTCCTTTCAGAGGACGACGCTTATTTGGGGCCCGGTTGGACCTTTTTGGAAAAAAGGGTAAGGCACCCTCGCGCAGAAGGCCGTCTCGGCCTCCCAGGGGCAGGGACACCCCTCCCCCTCTCTACGTTAGTGTCAAGCGCGAACCAGAAGTGTGCTTCCAACTTTTTGGAGTGGAGGCCCGCCCCAGGGGGGGCAGGCAATGCCCTGGAACCTCCGGCAGGGCGAAGTCCAAATCTGCCAAAACCGCACAAGCATGAAGGGATGCCCTCGCCATGTTGGGCGAGGGGACTGCCGCAGCACTGGGCTCCTATCGCAGGGCGCCATGCTTCTTTCAGGTTGTTGCAGGAGGTAGTCCCCCTGGATGCAGAATGGAGTTGCTGGGCGGTCCCTTTCTAAGGTTGTCAGGGTTCTTCTAGTCCCGGTTTTCCCTTCGGGGGTTGAGGCAGGCCGAGTTCGGCGTGCAGGGTCCGGGCTCTCTTACAGGTTGGCCCTTGACTTGTGTTTGCATCCACATTTTCTTTTCCCTCTGGGATGAAGCAGTCTGACCCGGGATGGCTTTCTGGGCCTAGCATTTATACTTTCACAGGCAGTTCCTACATGGTATGTACCTGTTAGGCCGCAGGCGCTCTTGTCCAGTGGACCTCATGATGCCTGTGAGGATCTATAATCCCTTTTTAGTCCCCTGTGCCTTCAGGACACCTAGGCCATTTCCAGCCAGTGTTGAAGGTCCAACTCTGCGAATTGGGGTATTGTTTGTTTTTGGCTCCTCTCCTGCTCCCAGACGGCTCACCAAGGCGAGTATGGGAGTGGTGTCTTGGACGTGCCCGTGTGGTGTCCGCGCTAGTTTCTACTTGATTGTCCTTCTTTGCTTCCTGTTTTTGCATCAGGCCGTGTTGGCTATTGACTTGTGGCTCCTTTGGGAGTCCTGTGGATTGGTGCTCAGGCACATCACTTACTTAGTGTCCCCTGGTTCGGTATCTCCCTACGGGGTGGCATTTAGATTGGTTCATGTTAGAACCTTCCTTCTGCTATATGTGGACTTATTATGGAAAGGGCCTTTGCCCTCTTTGATGTCACACTACCTTCACCTTGCAGCTGGTGGGCCTGTTGGTGGTGGCCCAAATGCTGTCCCTTATTCTCAGAAGCCCTTGGGCCCTGCGACACCTTAGGTTACTTATCCTGGACAGGGTTCCAGCACCCCTGGAACTACGCTCCCTCTTGTTACGGGGGTTGTAAATTCAAGGAAGATGTCTGAGACCATTCCTTTCCTTCTTGCTTCTCCCTGTAGATGGTCACCATGGGTACCAAGTCTTACAGGTTGACTGGGGGGTCTTATTCTTCTGAATCCTAAGGGGGGCCCCTTAGGGGATCCACCTTCTTACTGTTTTTCGGTTGACACATTGAGCCTTTGGTCCTTTGGTGGGCTCTGATTTGCTGGACTACTCC
Organism: Gastrophryne carolinensis; assembly: GCA_027917425.1. Lineage (NCBI taxonomy): Eukaryota > Metazoa > Chordata > Amphibia > Anura > Microhylidae > Gastrophryne > Gastrophryne carolinensis. Next base: position 76,058,668 of record CM051241.1, read on the forward strand.
TCTTCAGGACTTGTCCTTTTTGGGGAATCTGTCAGTCTGAGGACAGTGGCTTGTCCTTTTTTATCTGTGAAGGTCTCGGAACAGGTTGACCCTTCAAGAAGTTTCTGGTTCTGATCTAAGTGGGGGTTTACATTCCTTGCACTTCATTGGTATTAGCTTCGATGGCTGTCCTACTGTGGCAGGAGGTTCTATTCTAGTGTCTCACTGCGTCCTTACTGGTGTGGCCCTGTGGGGCCCCTTTGCTATTACAGGGACTCTGTCCTGGGTTATTGTCCCAGAACTCTCTGGCCTTGGTCATGAGGGCCTAGTATTGTTTCTGTCAGGACATTATATTCTATATGTCTTAGCTTCTTTCACCCTGCTAGGCGGGGTTCTGCATAAGATTGCTGTAGAAAGGGAGAACCGTTATGCTGGGGGCCCTGGGTGGCCCAACGGGGTGTGGTTCGCAGATTTTCTGCTGAAGACAGTTGTACTGTATGCCCTCTCAAGAGGGCTGTTCTGCCTATTCAGGCTCCTTACTATGTCGCCCCTACCTACAGGCCTTTTAGGCGATTGGTCGCTTTTCACCCTATTGGAGATGGGTATCTCTGGGTGTCTTTTCTCTATTGGAGGGCTAGGCCTAGCTCCCTCCTCTTCTCCCTTTTCTGCCGGCTATGTTGGAGTATGTTCTAGTTTGCTTTGCTTGGACTAGCTCTCTCTCCTGTGGGATGTTCCCTATTCCTGGGTCCTAGAGTTATTATAGCACGGTTGAAGTTGGCTTCCCAACTCAGTTCTCTGAAGGTTTTCAGGGCTCGCCCTGTTCGCCTACTGCAGAAGTCTAGTTCAATCTTCTGTGTTGAGCATTCCTCAGGTGTTGCTCAGGTGCGTTCCCCAGGGAATTCTATGCTCCCTTTTGGGGGGGTTACTTATCCGGATGCCCTGCTAAGGGTTCCCTTGGGTCTTATTCAGGTTCTTGTCTAAACTGTTCCTTCTCTCATATCGCTGTTCTGGGGCGGTTGCTTCAGTCAGAAGTGTGCCATAAAAGATGGCTCTGTTAGCGGTCCTAGTCATTGTGTGTGTGTATGTATATATATATATATATATATAATATATTCTCTGTACACCATGAGGTGAGGGTGTTCCGCCTTACGGCGAATTGGGTCCAGGCGGTGTTTTTATTCTCCTTTATTCCAGACCCTCCGGCCTCTGGGCTATTGTCTAGATTACTCTGAGCTAAAGGGATCTGTATCCCTCAACAGGTGTTGGAGATTTCCTGGTCTGTCTCTTGTCCCTGGTAGGGATTATGCCCTTTGGGGCTTATAGGTGTCTCCATCCTTATGTACCGGATCTGATTGCTACCACGGGTGTAGGTGCCATTTGGATTGGTCTTGCTCGGTTGGTTTTGTCCTTCTGAGCCTAAAGTAAACGTTTCGGCTCTTGCTGAGTCTTCTTAGCGTTGTTTTTCAGTATTCTTGGCATGGGCTTTTCAGCACTAGATTCTGTTGAGCAAGCTGGCTAGTCCGCTGCTTGTGTTCAGTTCCTCCTTTACAAGATTTCAAAGGTTGAGTTAGAGCATTGCTCTCGTTGCTCTTGGTAGCATGGTTGCGGGTGACAACGCTTTTACTGTTGGCTGTGCCTTTTTCACGGGGATCCCACCCTACTTTATGGACACTGCTATTGGATGTCCCACATGTTATTAATATATCTGGAGCAGGACGTGCTGTATGCTTAGAATAATACAATTCTGTGAAATACTCACCTGTAGAATTGGTATTATACGCATACAGCACGTCCTGCTCCACCCCACCCTGGTTTCACCTTGTTCTGGATCCCCTGTATGGTTATCATTGATATTATTGCCATTTTCTGGGTGGTTGGTTTCTCCCGGCTTCTCTTTCTCACTGCTTTTCAATGCTGGGGATTTGTGGGAGGTCCCTCGGTATATGTAGGGCCGGGAGGAGCTTGTTTTCTACATGTCTGCAGTGCACGGCGGCGGAGGATTACCCACAAGTTATTACTATATCTGGAGCAGGACGTGCTGTATGCGTATAATACCAATTCTACAGGTGAGTATTTCACAGAATTGTATTTTTTCTGCAGTGCTGACTGCGAAGACATGAAGTATCACTCTCTCGCAGGTGAGCGGGGCTACCAAAGCCTGCGGCCCTGTTGGACTATTCCCACCTGTCCTCCCAGTGATGTGCCTCCCAGCCTGGGCTGCGCTGGTCAGGTGAAGGTAGGCAGCACCATGCGTGCTTAACGGAGCCATGCTCCACCGCAGTCCCCCACCAAAGGCTAGGCGGTTTAGGCTGATGGTGAGCCTAGGGGATGCCCCTCCCGCACTATTGCCCCATGCCCTGTGTAGCGGTGGGCCCTGTACAAAGGGTCGCCATCCTCCCTCGTTCCCCCCGTAGCCTGGGGGGAAAGAAAGGGGGGGGTGTGGTGGTCTTAGTGTATGTTTACACGTTATGGCCTTAGTCTCGCCGCGCGCACCTCTTCCTTTACTGGATGTGCTGCGGCGAAGTCGCCTCAGATGCTGCGGCGTCTTCATTGGCAAATCATTTTTTTCTAAGTGTGCCGTACACTTCACTCCTCATGACAACTTTGTAACTATCTCAGAGCTTTGCGCTCTTCGGGGGGGCGGGGACCTGGTTTGGCGCGCTCCGCGTCACAGCCCGCTCTGGCCCGCCCTTCGAGGTTCGCTTGGCGCCATTTTGATGCTGGTCGCACGCACGCGTGGTAGCGGTCCTCCTCCTCCCTTGGTCTGTAAGTGCCCTCGCGGGCACTTGATTACTGTGCATGGTTCTGACACCCTTTATTCCCATTATGTCTTTCAGACTGGTGAACACCATTGGCTTCTCCCGGCCCGGTGTAATATTATAGCGGGCCTTGTAATTTTCTCCCACTTCCCTAGCGGGTCTTTGGGGCATCCAGGGTTACTTATAGTGTAAATCCCTACTGGCATATTGTGCCTTCATTAATCACCATATGGAGGCATCTCAGAATTATGTGACCGGGGTCCCTCTGGGACAAGACCAGCGGTGTATAGTGTGTGGACAACCCCATGCTGATGCTGACAGGGCACAGGTCTGCGTACCCTGTGCCGAGCAATCTGGTCGGCCAGTGGCTACACCTAGCTTCAATTCACCTACCTCCCCAGGCTTAAATCTCTCTCCTGCTGAGTCGCCTACAAGTGGGGAATTGCAGCCTGCTGGCCCTTCCAGACTGCCTACGGCTGAACAGATTATTGCTAGGTTGTCAGAGCGAATGGGCCCTGGTAGAAAGCGGCACCTGTCGCCTCATGTTTCTGTATGTTCTATGAGAACCGAGGGGTTTACTACTCCGTGTGACTATACCCTTCTGATCAGGGGGAGTTGTTCTCTGACTCAGGCTCATCTGATGAGAGGCCGAGGAGTGATGACGATTCTTGCCCTGAATACTGGAGCCAGTGTGACACTGACGACTTGTTGATTAAGGTCTTTAAGGCACTGTCTATCTCTCCCCCCGGTCAGCCCCCAAGCCTAGAGGGGAGCGTTTCCATACTGCGACTGCACGTTTGGAATTTCTAGAGCAGGCTCATTTCCATGCCCTTGTGCTCAAGGAATGGGAATGCCCCAGTAAACTTCCAGGGGATTGGGATAGGAAATACCCTTTTCCCCCTGAGGTGGTTAATTGTTGGTCATCACCCCCTGTGGTGGATGCGCCGATCATAGGGGTCCCTAATCCCCCCCTTTATTACAACCCCTGCTTATAGTATCCTTCGGGATGCTGAGGACCGGCGCATTGAGCTGCTGGCCTCCCATGCCTTTTCTTGTGCTGGAACGGCGCTGCTCCTGGTCTGTGCCGCAGCTATTACTGCAGTGGCCGCTAGAACCCTCATCAGAAAATTGCTTGATCATCACCCCGAGGATCTCCCCTGGGAGGTGTTTAATGCACTCTCCAATTGTGATATATTTGTAAAATGTATTCTATTAGTGCTGGATGACGCTATTAGAATGTGTGCAAGAACTTCTGCCCTTGCGGTGGCTATACGTCGCTTGGTCTGGCTGCGACAGTGGGGTTCTTGACGACGCTACTAAAAAGACTCTTACTGGGCTCCCCTTTAGAGGGCAACGCCTATTTGGGGCTCGTCCTAGACCTGTTCGGTAAAAAGGGCAAATCACCCCTTCGCAGACGGCCGTCTCGGCCCCCTCGGGGCAGGGGCACCCCTCCTCCCCCCTACCTTAGTGTTAAACAAGAACCAGGGGTGTCCTTCTGAATTTTTCATGCAGACTCCTGCCCCACGAGCAGCAGACAACGCCCTGGCCCCTCCGGCGGGGCTAAGCCCAAATCTTCCACCAAACCCCCTCAAGCATGATGGGGCGCCCTCGCCCGTCTGGGTGAGGGGATGGCTGCAGCACCTTGCTCTTGTCAGGAGGTATCTCGCCTCATTCTGGTGGATTCAGGAGGTTGTGTCCTCCAGATACAGGATAGCGTTTGCTGCACGGCCTTCCCCAGTTTTTATCAGGTCCCAGGTACTCCTGGACCTGGCCGCTGTTCAGTTGCTGGCACAGGCCATGCTAGGCCTACAAGGCCTGAGGGTCTCTTGCAGATTGCCCATAATAGGCAGAGGCAGGGGCCGCTATACCAACCTTTCCACAGTCCCCCAAAGGATGGGTTGGGTTGGCCCATTCTGCATTCACAGCAATTCTCTAATTACAGGCAGTTTCCTGCATGGGTGAGTTGGGCCATCAGCACCTTGCGCCCAGCGGGCTTCTTGCCGTCTGGGGAACTCTAAAATGCTTATGTTTACATCCCTGTGCCCTCAGGTCTCTGAGGCTCTTCAGGTTTGTGTTAGAAGTCCAACACTGCTAATTGTGGCCTTGTTATCTGGCCTCTCTTCAACTCCCAGAGTATTCACTCAGGTGCTGACGATGGTGATGTCTCTGAGACCAAGGGGCGTCCGTGCGATGACTACCCGGACGCCGTTTCTCACTTCCCTGTCTCTGCGTCAGGATAGTTGGATACCCGGCTGGTGGGTCCATTGGGAGTCATTTGGATGGGTGATCAATCACCCCGAGTTCTCACTGTCCCCTTAAGTGGTAACTCCATTAATAGGAATGATTCTGGATTAGGTTCAAACCAGATTCTCCCCTTCTCAGCAATTAGGTGGGCAATCTGGTCACATAGGCTCAGTCCCTCATTGCTGTCCCGGTCTCTTAACACCAGGTATGCAACTGGTGGGCCCGTTGTTAACTTGCTCGGAAGAGGTCCTTATGCTCAGTTCCCCTTGAGCCCTTCTGCGACTTCTATTGGTAACACAGGATAGGGATCCAGAACCCCTGGAGCAGGGTCCATGGGCCTTCCCACCTGTATGACGGTTTTCTCTTGGAAGTGGATGAACTCAATGGACCTGTCTGGGGGCAGTTCCTTCTTGCCCCTTCCTGGAAAAGGTCACCATGGTTGCCAACCTATCAGGTTGAAGGGGGACGTTTTCTTCTGAAACCCCCTGCGATTCTGGTGGTGGTGGGGCCCTTAGAAGGTCCTTACGCCTACAGTCCCTGGCCTAGTCGGTCTGACTGCTGAAACATACATCTTGATGGAGACAGGTTTATCTGTCAATTCTGGAGGAGCTGTGCCTGGGATCTCCCCGTCCGTGCTTTTACTAAGGAGTTTGGTGAGCTGGCTATTTTTTCTTTGAATTTCTTATCTGTCTCTGTGTTTGTGATTATGGGAAGGCTATGAGTAAGCCTCTTCCTTGTCGTCTTCTATTTGTTGTAGGGTATGGCATACCCACATTGATTGGGGCGAGTCTAGCTCTCTTACCTGTTGGGCGTTCTCGGTTCCCAGGGTTCTAGTGTGGTTTCAGCATGAATTGGAGTTGGTTCCCCAACTCAGTACTCTGCTGGGTCAGGCTCTGCCCTGTCCACCTTGCCTTAGCAGTCTCTGGTTCAGTCTTCCTTGGTTATGACTTTCTTCAGGGGGTGCTCATGTGCGTCCTCCATGTAATCCTATGGTCCCTGTTGGGATTGAAATTGAATTCATTCTGCTGTCTGGCTGTCCTTACCCTCAAGGTTGTCCTTCTCGTGACTGTTACCTTGGTCAGGCACGTGATAGCGGGCGGCTCTGTAGCCCTCATTCCTTGAGATACACCAGGATAAGGTGGAGTTCCGCCATGAAGCCGGACTCTCTACATCTGGAGGTGTCTTATGTTTATTGATTCGAGATATTGTTATCCACGCCTGTGCCTTTTTTCCTAGCAACGCTGAGGAAAGGGTTCTGCATTCCTTATACAGGTGTTGGCAGTTTTTTCCTTGGGAGTCACTGTGTTCTTTAAGGGAACTGAGGTTCCTTGGGGCTTGTGGTTATTACATCCTGAATGTGCCCGTTCTCGTCTGCTCTCGGGAGTTGGGCGGCTTTGGTCCTGGTTATTACCTTCATGGATGTTACTCCTGGTACTTTGTTCGGCCTTTGGCTTCTGCCAAATCTATTGTAGCTATTGGATTCGTCAGGCTGTTACTCAGGCCTATTCCAGCAAGGGGAAGAATCTCCCTTGTCACCTTGATTCCCTTTTCTACGCGTGCTTGATGCCTCTTGGGCCTTTCAGCACCGGGCTTCTGTTGAACTGGTTGGCTAGGCCACTACCATTGGCCTTCTGCTCATACCTTTTGTACCTTTTGCAAGGTGTTTTTTTACAATGTTGATGTTAGGGCCTCAGCTCATGCTGTCTTGGCTGTATGGTTCTGCAGGTGACAGTGGTTTTAAACTCTGCTGTTGTCGTGTTTTTTTTTTTTTTTTTTTTTTTTTGGGGGGGGGGGGATCCAACCCTACTTTATGGACACTACTTTTGGATGTCCCAAGTGTAAGTATTATATCTGGAGCAGGACGTACTGTATACTAAGAATAATACAATTCTGTGAAATACTCGCCTGTAGAATTTATATTATTTGTATACAGTACGTCCTGCTCCACCCACCCTGGTTTTTGCATTATTCTGGATCCCCTGTATGGTGATTGTTATCATTGTTATCATTACCAGTTGTTCTGGGTGGTTTAATTCTCCCGGCTTCTTGTTCACTGCTTTTCAATGCTGGGGATTTGTGGGAGGTCCCTGGGTATTTGAAGGGCCGGGAGGAGCCTGTTTTTCCATGTCTCTGCAGTGCAGCGCCATCTGGCGGAGGATAACCCAAGTGTAAGTATTATATCTGGAGCAGGACGTACTGTATACAAATACAATTCTGTGAAATACTCAACTGTAGAATTGATATTATTGCCATTGCCTGGACAGTCCTTTTTTTTTTTTTTTTTTTTTTTTTTTTTTTTAATTCAATTAGTTTGGTAATTTTTTTTTCCTTTTTGTTACCCTCTGTGTCATGCAACCTCTTTGTTTCTGGGATATGTTGTCTATTAAGTGTTCGCCAATGCCCTGCAGTACATTAACACTTGTGCTTTATCTTAGGTTTCCCAAGTGATAATCTAGGCCCAGCAGTGTGGCCTGGAGGAGAAACAGAAGCTCTGGCCCGCTTGGACAGACATTTGGAACGAAAGGTACTTATTTAGATTGGAGGTGTCCTACAATATACTGCACAGACTATATATTCAAGTATGCAGCACGCCCTGCTCCAGTAATGATTCATTACGTCTGGGATATAGTCCACAAGAGGGCGCTTTACCGCAGATCGCAAAAAAGAGGCCCCTCCCGGTTCTTATATACCCGGGACCTCCCACTACATTCCCCAGTTTAGTCTCTGCAGTCGGGCTGCGAAGGTCAAGATGATGGCTTCTCTCCTCGCAGGTAAGCCGGGCTGCACAGCCCCTGGCCCTGTGTCCTATTCCCACCCGTGCCATTAGTTACTCTGCCTCCCAGCCTTGGCTGCATTGTCGGGTGATGGTAGGCAGCACCTATTAGAGGTGCTTGTTATGGAGTGTTGCTCCACTGCAAATCCCCCACCAAAGGGTAGGCGGCACAGGTCTGTTGGTGAACCTAATATGGGATGCCCCTTCCGCTTGACCCTCAGCACCTAACCTAATGTGAATAGGGTCCTTATCCCCCTTCTCCCGTTGTCCGGTTAGTCGGGGGGGGGGGGGGTGTCCGGTGTTCGTGTAGTGCATTCGACTTTGCTATTGTCTTTCACAGCATGTGTGTGTTTTCTGTGCTACCAGCGCTGGCACTTGCTCAGCGCTCCTTTCCTCCAGTATTACTAGAGCATATGTGTGTGTTTTTGAACATGACCGGTGACGTCATCGGTTGCCGGGGGCCGGCTTATTGGCTGCCTGGCCTCTCTGCTCAGTCCCCGCGTTCCCGGGGGCGGGGCCTGGCACGCTCCGCAGCCAGCCTGCTCCGCAGCCAGCCCGCCCCCTCCGGAGATGATCTGCGCCATCTTGCTGGGCTGCTTGTCTAGTGTGAGCTCTGCGGTTTTGTGAGTGCCCCCTGCGGGCTTTTTTATTACTGTTATGCTTATCCTTTTGTACAATTGTCATCTAATGTACTGTACATGCCATACTGAATGTGTGTTCTATGCTTATGTCTTTCAGGCTGGGACAACCTATTTAGAGGTTTCTCCCGGTCCTGGGCCCTAGGTTATACCCTTCCTAAATTGGGGGCTTAATTGTAAATCCTCCCACTGGTGGACATTTAAAGTGGACCAACACCCAGGATTTTGACTATCCTGGGTTTTGGTCCACTTCGGTGGGGCACCCCGATCGGGGGTGCCCCGCTGTGTGAAACCCCCCAGAAACCCCAAAAAACTCACCTCTCCCCGCTCCCACGTGAACGCCGCAGCCAATCCCCGCCATCTGGGGGGGCGCGCGGGAGGCGGCGGAAGCAGCGATCAGGTAAGGTCTTTTTGGGGTTTCTGGGGGGTTTCACCCCGCAGGACATCCCGATCTCGGGTGTCCCACGGGGTGGGAGGTGATCGGCCCGGGAATCGTATAGATTTCCGGGCAGATCACCCCTGGGTGTTGGTCCACTTTAAGGGGCATCCCGGGTAGCTGCACAGCATAATACCCATTGGTCATTGCGACTAAAAAAATTCACCACATGGAGGCTTCTCAGGATATTGTGCTTGGGTTCCCCTCGGGGCAAGCCCGGCTGTGTGTGGTGTGCGGGGCATCCCTTGGGGCGATGATGTGCGGGTTTGTGTACCCTGCGCCCGGCAAGCGCTTGCGCGACAATCTGGGCCCCGTGTGCCTGGGACGGCACCCTCTGTCTCATCCCCCGCGCCTGATTATGACCCCCAGTGACATTAACACTAGCGGGGAGTCGCAATCTGATGTTTCCGCCAGACTGGCCAATATTGAGAGAATGATTGCTAGCTCTGCAGCCCGTAAAGCTCCAGCTAAAAGACGGCATGTGGCACCCGATGCGCCGGCCTCAAGGAAGGGGAATTATTTTCAGATCTTTCTGACAATCAGCATTGCCTTGGCGCTGATGCCGGCTCAGAGCATTGGGATGCTGACGACACCCATAGACTTCTGACTCAAATTTTGAAGGTACTTTCCATTTCCCTTCCTGCAGCGGCGCCTAAGCAGCAGGGGGAATGGTTTGGTACCACAAAACCAATTTTGGAATTCCCAGAACAGACTCATTTTAATAATCTGATTCTCAGGGAATGGGAGCAGCCTAGCCGGCTTCCCGGTATCCCTAAGGGGTGGGATAGGAGGTATCCCTTCCCCTCGGATGTGGTCAAATGTTGGTAAACTCCCCCCCCCCGAGGTGGATGCCCCTGTCTTGGGGCTGTCTAACACTTCTGTTGTGCATTCCCCGGATTGCACTACCTTGAAGGATAGTGAGGACCGGCGTATTGACCAACTGGCCTCCCACGCCTTTGCTTGTGTAGGTTCGGCCTTGCGCCCGGTTTGTGCTTCCGCTATAAGTGCCGTGGCTATTAGGACCTTGGTCAGGGGCCTTCTGGACGGCTCCCATGAGGATCCTTCTAGTGCTGAATTTAGAGCCTTGTCACAATGTGAGCTGTTCATCTCCTATGTTCTCTCTGCCTTAGATGACACCATTCGGATGTGTAGCAGGAACTCGGCCTTGGTTGTCTCTATCCGCCGCTCGGTCTGGTTACGCCAGTGGGCAGCTGACAATGCTGCCAAGAAGGCTCTCACTGGGCTTCCCTTTAAAGGGTTGCGCCTGTTTGGTGATCATTTGAACCTTTTTGCTAAGGGAGGTAAGTTACCCCAACGCAAAAAGCAGCTGCGACCCTTTCGAGGCTCTGGGTCCTTCACTCCCTCCTTTCGTGGGCCTAGGTCAGGCAGGGGGGTATCCTTTTGCGGGACAAAGGAGATTTCTGGGGCAAGGGCAGAGGCCGTGCCCGACCCGGATCCTCCTGGTGTGCCAAACCCAAATCCACTGCCAAGCCTGCTCAGCAATGAGGGGGCGCCCTAACCCTTGCGGGTGGGGGGGCGGCTGCGGCTCTTCTCTCAGGTCTGGGCTCAACGAGTCTCAGACAATTGGATTCTGGAGGTTGTCTCCTCCGGATACAAGCTGGAGTTCGCGGACTGGCCTCCTACCAGATTCCTCAGGTCACGGGTTCCTACGGACCCTCAGGCAGCTCAGGCTTGGTTTCTGGCGGTACAAAACCTTCTGGCCATGGGGCTCGTTTGTCAGGTCCCCCCAAGAGAGAGAGGTCAGTGTTACTATTCCAATCTCTTTACAGTGCCCAAAAAGGATGGTTCCATCAGACCTAAAACTTCTCAACAAGTTCATCAGGACCAGATGTTTTCGCATGGAAAATCTGCGCTCCGCTATCAGCTCCCTGCGCCTGGGGGACTTTATGACTTCAATAGACATCAAGGATGCTTACCTTCATGTGCTGGTCTTCCCAGGGCACCAGCAGTTCCTCAGGTTTGCGGTGGAGGAACAACACTACCAATTTGTGGCACCTCCCTTCGGGCTCACCTCTGCCCCCAGAGTGTTTTACCAAGGTGTTGGCAGGCGTGATGGCCCTTATCAGAGCCCGGGGTGTATCTGGACGACCTCCTCATTACGTCCCCTTCACTCCAACAGGCAGAATTGGACAGCCGGACGGTGGTTGCGACCCTGGAAAGGTTCGGGTGGGTGATCAATTACCCCAAATCCTCACTCTCCCCGTCCCGGGTGACCGCCTTCCTGGGAATGACTCTGGATACTGTTCAGGCCAGGATTTTCCTCCCTCAGCAGAAGGTGGACTCTCTTCAAGCTCTGATTCAATTCTTGCTGTCCAGCCCTCGCCCATCCATTCGGCAAGGGATGCAACTGGTGTGACAGATGGTGGCCTGCTTCGAGGCAGTTCCCTATGCTCAATTTCACATGAGGCCTCTTCAGCTCCATCTTCTGTCAGCCTGGGACAAGTGTCCCCTGTCTCTGGATCAAGCCTTTGTTCTGTCTCCTCTGGTCCGGCGGTCCCTCCTGTGGTGGCTGGACTCGAGGAATCTTCTGGGGGGCAGATCATTTCTGACACCATGCTGGGAGACGGTCACTACAGATGCCAGTCTGTCAGGTTGGGGGGCTACTGGAGAGCCCACCAATTCCAGGGACTGTGGGGTCCTCAGGAGGCTCACGCCCCATCAATGTTCTGGAGCTGCGGGTGGTTCGGTTGGTGCTGACACCTCACCTACAGGGCCTGCCGGTTCAGGTTCACTCCGACAACCGGACTGCGATCGCTTACATCAATCATCAGGGAGGGACTCGGGGCAAGAGTGCCCTCAGGGAGGTGTCGTTGATTCTGTCTTGGGCCGAGGACAATGTCCCGTGCATCTCTGCGGTTTGCATTCCGGGAGCGGAGAATCTGGAAGCGGATTCCCTGAGCAGGGGGGCCTCTCGCCAGGGGGGAATAGTCCCTCAACAGCGAGGTCTTCCTATCCCTCTGTCACACGTGGGGGATGCCGGATGTGGATCTGTTTGCTTCTCGCCACAATCGCAAGCTTCCAGCATTTGTCTCTCTGTCCCAGGATCCTCTGACTCTGGCAGTGGATTCCTTGTCTCTGTCCTGGCAGGGGTTCGTTCTCCTGTACCTCTTCCCTCCGTTTCCCCTTCTGGGCAGGGTTCTATGCAAGCTGATTTAAGGAGGAGTGCCAGCTGTTCTGGTGGCCCCCAGGTGGCCAAGACAGGTGTGGTTCGTAGACGTCATGCAGCTGGCAGTCGATCAGTACCCTCTGCCCCTGGTTCCGGATCTTCTCACTCAAACGTGGCTGTGTTACCCCAATTTACAAACGCTGGCTCTGATGGCATGGCTGCTGCAACCTCCATCCTAAAGGAAAAGGGTCTGTCTGATGCGGTTGTTCAGACTCTGGTCAGGGCTAGGAAGAAATCCTCTTTTACCATCTACTACAGGACCTGGCGGACCTACATTGACTGGTGTGAGGCTAGGGCCTTTCCCTGTCGGGTGTTCTCCATTCCTAGGATACTGGAGTTCCTTCAACATGGTCTGGATATGGGTTTTCAGCTCAGCACTCTGAAGGGGGATGCTTCCGCCTTGGCTGTTTTCTTCCAGAGGTCTTTCGCTCTTCATCCTTTGGTCAAGACTTTCTTCCAGGGGGTCACTCATGTGCGCCCTCTCCGCAAACCTGTGTTACCGGTTTGGGATTTGAATTTGGTATTGTCTGCCCTTCAGGGTCCTCCATTTGAGCCTGTTCATGAGGCTGCACGGTCTATTCTCACCTTGAAAGTTGCCTTCTTGGTGGCTATCACTTCTGTCCGGCATGTTTCAAAGTAGGGGGCCTGAATGGACAGAGCCGCCAACTCAGAGACACATCAGGACAAGGTGGTTTTCCGCTTTAAACCAGACTTCTTGCCTAAGGTTGTCTCTGCCTTTCACCTCAATCAGGACATTGTGCTTCCTTCCTTGTGCCCTAATCCTGGTAATGACAAGGAGAGGGCCTTGCATTCTCTGGATGTTGTCAGGAACTTGAAATACTACCTGGTGGCTACAGCGCTTTTCAGGAAGACGGACGCCTTGTTTGTGGTACCCTCTGGTCCTAGGAAGGGTTTGGCGCCGGTCAAGTCCACTATTAGTAAATGGATTTGTCAGGCCATTTTTAGAGCCTATTCTGCTAAAAGGAGGGATCCTTTCCGAGTCACTGCTCATTCTACCCGTGCTGTTGGGGCCTCCTGGGCCTTTCATCACCAGGCTTCTGTTGAACAAGTTTGTAAGGCTGCTACGTGGTCTTCTGTTCATACCTTTTCCAAGTTTTACAAGGTTGATGTTTGGGCCTCAGCGGATGCTGTTTTTGGCTGCAAAGTTCTGCAGGCGGCAGTGGTTTGAACTGCGCATTGTTGCCTTTTGGGATCCCCACCGTTGTTGGACGCTGCTATTGTATGTCCCAGACGTAATGAATCATTACTGGAGCAGGGCGTGCTGCGTACTTGGAATAATACCATTCTGTGAATACTCACCTTGTAGAATGGGTATTATAAGTATGCAGCACGCCCTGCTCCATCCCACCCTGAGTTTTTATTCTTGGATCCTCTATATTTTCTGGTTAATGTTATTAATCTTGTTGTTGGCTTCTCCTGGTTCCCTTACTGCTTTTTTATACTGGGGAATGTAGTGGGAGGTCCTGGGTATATAAGGAACGGGAAGGACCTCTTTTTTGCCATCTCTGTGGTAAAGCGCCCTCTTGTGGACTATATCCCAGACATAATGAATCATTACTGGAGCAGGGCGTGCTGCATAATACCCATTCTACAAGGTGAGTATTCACAGAATGGTATTATCCAACCAATACATTAAATTATCTTATTAGTGCCCCAACACCTAAGACTTTGTGGAATCCACAAGTGGCCCCTGACCTTCATGGGAAAATTGTATCAAAATATTAAAATGACAAAAACCCAGCATTTTTACTATCCTCAGCCCCCCCCCAGAACGCCAAATCCACTCACCTCTCCTTGTGCCCACGCTTTGGCTAGTTGCACGCTTCAGCTAGGGGGCGCAGCATCACTCTGCTGCCTTCAGCAGTCTGCAGCCCCGTGCAGCCATTCAGTTGCAGCGGACCGGGCCATGTGCAACCGAGAACGGAGGCAAGTGATGCCGGGCCGCACATGCGTTGTGGACTCAGGCGGAAAAAGGTAGGAATATTAGGCACCCTGGTGGATTTCACACAGAAGGGCATCCCAAACTGGGGTGCCACAGACCAAAACTCGGGATTGTGTACATCACAGGTTTTGGTCCACTTTAAACACCCTGCAAGTTAGGCTTGCCATTATGTCCGTTGATATGTCAGCTTGATAGTAAAAATATTGAGGCTGGTTTTAGTACTTTCCTTCCTACCTGTGTCTTTGTTCCAGGCATGGGTGGCCAATTACGAGAGGCCCAGAATGAACGCTAAATCTCTCCTGGCAAGTCCTACAGGTCTGAGCCCTTATCTGCGTTTCGGCTGCTTATCCTGCCGTCTCTTTTACTATCGGTTACGTGAACTGTATCAGAAGGTAAGTTGGACTGGTTTGTGCGATGGTCATTGTTTTCTGTAACAGTGTTTAACCCAGTCTGTGTATAAGAACAAATCAAGTGCAGCTCCAGCCTAAACCTTTTATTTATTTATTTTTTTTTTCAGGTGAAGAAAACCAATGACCCTCCCCTGTCGCTCTTTGGCCAGCTCTTATGGAGAGAGTTTTTCTACACAGCAGCCACCAACAATCCCAAATTTGACCAAATGGATGGCAATCCGATTTGCGTGCAGATCCCTTGGGACAAGAACCCAGAGGCACTGGCCAAGTGGGCAGAAGGGAAGACTGGATTCCCATGGATTGATGCCATCATGACACAGTTAAGGCAGGAAGGCTGGATACACCACCTGGCAAGGCATGCAGTCGCCTGCTTCTTAACAAGGGGAGATCTATGGAACAGCTGGGAATGCGGGGTTAAGGTGAGAGGACGTTATTGAGAACAGGACCTAGAAATTTTTAAGTACTTCTACCATGTCCTAAATCAACTAAAAGCTTGTTTGTAAAGAAGGAGGGACACTTTAAAGTGGACCAAAACCCAAGATAGTCAATTGTTTTGCCAGTCCAGCCAGACAGCTCTAGGGAAGGGAGGAAGGAAAGTGACTTTTAACAGGCAGAGAGGCAGGGTTACATTGAATAAAAACGCTTACCTCAGCCGAATCGCTAATTGGGTGCCGTCAGCACTGTGTGCCACCATCCAGCTGCTCATGCTGCCGTAGTGTTCCCCGTTTACCTTATTGGATGAGCAGGGCTGCACATAGTGGGAGGAATGTGTTCTATGGTAGTGTGAGCGGTGGCAGGGTGGGGGAACTTTCAAAACAGACAGCCTGGCTGGACTGGTCCAACTCTTTATCCTAGCACATCTGGAGAATGGATGTGGAAAAATGAAAAGGCAAACATTGGAGCCCTGCTACAGCATCTTCAATATGTTGCCGGAAATGGAGAAAAGGCACATAGGGAGAGGCTTCAGGTGATTTCTTTGCTGTCACCTTATTGCCATGTATGAACTGTACTTTTTTAGGTTTGTAATCTGCTGTTAAGTGATTTACCACCCAATAAAAAAAGGTTGCTTTCCTTTTGTCCCACTCAGCTGATCGGTTGTAGTCTGGCTATCGGCAACTCACACGATCACTGGATCGCATCCCGTGTCCACCAGCCACATATTTCATTCACCAGTGCTTCCGTGTCCGGCCTTTGGTCGCCACAGGAGCGCTACCATGCCATCCCAGTACAGCAGGGGAGTGCCGGGCATCAGCACACCTCCTCTGTGGCAATGAATGGAGAGGGGGCGGCAGTGCTCCTGTGGGTAATCAATCTTATTGATTTCTTTGACAATGTCACTAAAGTGTTAGATGAAGGTGGTGCTGTGGATATCGCCTATCTGGATTTTAGCAAAGCCTTTGACACTGTACCACATAAGGAGCTCATAGATAAGTTATTGAAGGTAGGACTCAATCCCTGGATAGTTCAGTGGATTTCCAGTTGGCTGAGGGATCGGTATCAGAGCGTTGTTGTAAATGGCGTGCAATCTGAACAAAGGCGAGTTACAAGTGGTGTGCCGCAGGGCTCTGTCCTGGGCCCCATTCTTTTTAATATATTTGTAAGTGACATAGGAGAAGGCTTGGTAGGAAAAGTTTGTCTGTTTGCTGATGATACAAAGGTTAGTAATAGGGTGGATATTCCTGGAGGTGTCTGCAACATGGAAAATGATTTAGCTTTACTGGATAGATGGTCAAAACTGTGGAAACTAGAGTTTAATGTCTCTAAATGTAAAATCATGCACTTGGGTAGAAGGAATCCCTGCTCTGAGTACCGTATGGGCAGTACTGTGTTAGCCAGGACCTCGGAGGAGAGAGATTTAGGGGTACTGATTACTGATAGCTGCAAGATGAGTGGACAGTGTAGCCAGGCAGTGGGAAAAGCAAGCAGGATGCTCGGCTGCATAGCTCGAGGCATCACCAGTAGGAAGAGGGAGGTTGTGATGCCGCTGTATAGAGCCCTGGTAAGGCCACAGCTAGAATACTGTGTGCAGTTCTGGAGACCTTACCTGCAAAAAGACATTATTCAAATAGAACGTGTCCAAAGGCGGGCAACGAAAATGGTGGAAGGACTTAAACTTAAAACTTATCAGGAGAGACTTAAAGAACTTAATTTGTACAGTCTGGAGGAAAGAAGGGAGAGGGGGGACATGATTGAGACCTTTAAATATGTGAAAGGATTGAATAAGGTTCAGGAGGGAAGTGTTTTTAAGAAGAAACTTAACGATAGAACAAGGGGGCACAACCTGAAGCTAGTCGGGGGGAAGATCAGGAGCAATGTTAGAAAATATTATTTTACAGAAAGAGTAGTAGGTGCTTGGAACAAACTTCCAGCAGAGGTAGTTGAAACATCAACAGTCACTGAATTTAAACATGCCTGGGATAAGCACACATCTATCCTAAGATAAAGAGTACATACAGTATACACATAAGGGCAGACTAGATGGACCGTATGGTCTCCTTCTGCCGTCAACCTTCTATGTTTCTATGTAATGGCGGGGTTGCAAGCTCAACACCCATTAACTTTGACCCCTATTTGGATCTGGGGCTGTGTGAGATGTGATCCAGCGTTCAGGTGAGTTGGGACTAGGCCTAATCGGCTGCATCGAACAAAGTTTTATTGGGTCAATCCCTTGCAGCATCATAACAAAATGTTTTTTTTCTGTGCCCTGGCTGGTAAAAACACTGGTCCTCTGCATACAGCTTTTGGGCCGAGCAAATGCTCTCCCGTGGGCTGGCTCCAGGGCACTCCCCTGCTTCCAGTTAGCAGATTCCCTTGGTGATTAGGTGCGTATGAGTTTTGAATGGCCTTTCTGAGAGCTCTTATCTTGGGATGTTTGGTCTGTAGCATAGAGGAGCCAGTCAAGAGATACATGTAGAAAACCTGTAAGGTTATGTATATATGACCATTAAACAGAAGTAATTGGAGAGAAAAGATGGCTCTCGTCCGCTGATATCTGTCAGCTGTATCCAATACTTGGACAAAAGGAAGACGGCCAGCTCACAGTTGACAGGAAAAGAATAAAATTTAATTTATTGTAGCTCTGTTAAAAGTCCGACTGTGTCAGATTAATCCACATTGAATGCTCAAATACACATATTGCAAATATATGACAAGTGATGAGTTTCTGGCGGATATTTAATCCAGAGCTGTAATTCATTCTATGTGAAGTTTTAGTACATTTATTCTGCTGTGCAATTATATTTGAGAACACTCTGGGTATTAATATGTTGGATGGAAGAAAATGGTTCGTATTGGTTTTATTTTATTTTAAGGATTTGCTTGCAGGTATTTGATGAGCTGTTACTGGACGCCGATTTCAGCGTCAACGCCGGCAGTTGGATGTGGCTCTCATGCAGTGCGTTCTTCCAGCAGTTTTTCCACTGTTATTGTCCTGTGGGTTTCGGGAAGCGAACGGATCCCAGTGGTGACTATGTTAGGTTAGTGTGATGAATTGTACTCCGTTACTGCAGTTTGTGAATTCACTTTCTTCTGGCTCTTACGGCTATTGCTTAAAGTGGACCAACACCCAGGATTTTGACTATCCTGGGTTTTGGCCCACTTCGGTGGGGCACCCCGATGGGGGGTGCCCCGCTGTGTGAAACCCCCCAGAAAGCCCCAAAAGCTCACCTCT
This sequence comes from Gastrophryne carolinensis, assembly GCA_027917425.1. Classification (NCBI taxonomy): domain Eukaryota; kingdom Metazoa; phylum Chordata; class Amphibia; order Anura; family Microhylidae; genus Gastrophryne; species Gastrophryne carolinensis. The sequence continues at coordinate 76,076,727 of CM051241.1, forward strand.
CCCCGCTCCCACGTGACCGCTGCGGACAAGAGCGCGCCCGCCGCCGCCTCCCGCGCGTCACTCTTACAGGGCCCGCGCCGGCCATTCACAAACGGCTGGCGCGGGTGCGCGTCCTGCTAGAGGGACGCGGCGGCAGGCGCCGCTAGATCGAGGAGCAGGTAGGGATTTAGGGGTTTCTGGGGGGTTCACACAGCGGGGCACCCCCGGTCAGGGTGCCCCGCAGTCAGGGGACTGATCGGTCCGGGAATCTTACAGATTCCCGGGCCGATCAGTGGAGGGTGTTGGTCCACTTTAAAGGCCTCCGTGGAACCTTGGCATATCTATGGTTGGAACTTGCCAGGCTTACTTGCTATTCTCTTCCTTGATCCAACCAAACTGCCAAGCTAGAAAAAAAAACAACTTATTGCCTTCTGACCACATTCCATTTAATATTGTAGAAGTGACCTTAAACCGGACCTTCACCATGATTTATTGAAAAGCCCTTATAAAATGATTCCTCAGCATCTAAAATTAATATATATTCTTAGTATACAGTACGTCCTGCTCCAGATATAATACTTACACTTGGGTTATCCTTCGCCAGATGGAAAAAACAGGCTCCTCCCTGCCCTTCAAATACCCAGGGACCTCCCACAAATCCCCTGATTTCTCTGCAGTGCTGACTGCGAAGACATGAAGTATCAACTCTCTCGCAGGTGAGCGGGGCTACCAAAGCCTGCGGCCCTGTTGGACTATTCCCACCCGTCCTCCCTGTGATGTGCCTCCCAGCCTGGGCTGCGCTGGTCGGGTGAAGGTAGGCAGCACCATGCGTGCTTAACGGAGCCATGCTCCACCGCAGTCCCCCACCAAATGGTAGGCGGTTTAGGCTGATCCTCCCTCATTCCCCCCCGTATCCCGAGGGGTAGAAAGGGGGGGGATGTGTGTGGTGGTCTTAGTATATGTTTTACACGTTATGGCCTTAGTCTTGCCCCAGGCTGGTATTCCTGGTGTCAGAGCCGCGCTGTTTTCTCTTTACTGTGTATTTGTCGCCGCCGCGCGCACCTCTTCCTTTACTGGATGTGCTGCGCCAGGCGGCGGCATCGCCTCAGACGCTGCGGCTTCTTCATTGGCAAATCATTTTTTATAAGTGTGCCATACACTTCGCTCCTCATGACAACTTTGTAACTATCTCAGAGCTTCGCGCTCTTCAGGGGGGCGGGGACCTGGTTGGCGCGCTCCGCGTCACAGCCCGCTCTGGCCCGCCCCTCGAGGTTCGCTTGGTGCCATTTTGATGCTGGTCGCACGCACGCGTGGTAGCGGTCCTCCTCCTCCCTTGGTCTGTAAGTGCCCTCGCGGGTGATTTTCATGATCCTTAATTACTGTGCATGGTTCTGACACCCTTTATTCCCATAATGTATTTCAGACTGGTGAACACCATTGGCTTCTCCCGGCCCGGTGTAAAATTATAGCGGGCCTTGTAATATTCTCCCACTTCCCTAGCGGGTCTTTGGGGCATCCAGGGTTACTTATAGTGTAAATCCCTACTGGCATATTGTGCCTTGATTAATCACCATATGGAGGCATCTCAGAATTATGTGACCGGGGTCCCTCTGGGACAAGACCGGCAGTGTATAGCGTGTGGACAACCCCATGCTGATGCTGACAGGGCACAGGTCTGCGTACCCTGTGCCGAGCAAGCCCTGGCCCTGCAATCGGGTCAGCCAGTGGCTACACCTAGCTTCAATTCACCTATCTCCCCAGGCTTAAATCTCTCTCCTGCTGAGTCGCCTACAAGTGGGGAATTGCAGCCTGCTGGCCCTTCCAGACTGCCTACGGCTGAACAGATTATTGCTAGGTTGTCAGAGCGAATGGGCCCTGGTAGAAAGCGGCACCTGTCGCCTCATGTTTCTGTATGTTCTATGAGAACCGAGGGGTTTGCTACTCCGTGTGACTACACCCCTTCTGATGAAGGGGAGTTGTTCTCTGACTCAGGCTCATCTGATGAGAGGCCGAGGAGTGATGACGATTCTGGCCCTGAATACTGGGGCCAGTGTGACACTGACGACTTGTTGATTAAGGTCTTTAAGGCACTGTCTATCTCCCCCCCCCCCCCCCCCCGGTCAGCCCCCAAGCCTAGAGGGGAGCGTTTCCATACTGCGACTGCACGTTTGGAATTTCTAGAGCAGGCTCATTTCCATGCCCTTGTGCTCGAGGAATGGGAATGCCCCAGTAAACTTCCAGGGGACTGGGATAGGAAATACCCTTTTCCCCCTGAGGTGGTTAATTGTTGGTCATCACCCCCCGTGGTTGCGATCATAGGGGTCCCTAACCCCCCCTTTATTACAACCCCTGCTTATAGTACCCTTCGGGATGCTGAGGACCGGCGCATTGAGCTGCTGGCCCCCCATGCCTTTTCTTGTGCTGGGACGGCACTGCGCCCAGTCTGTGCCGCAGCCATTACTGCAGTGGCCGCTAGAACCCTCATCAAAAAATTGCTTGATCATCACCCCGAGGATCTCCCCTGGGAGGTGTTTAATGCACTCTCCAATTGTGATGTATTTGTGAAATTTATTCTATTAGCGCTGGATGACGCGATTAGAATGTGTGCAAGAACTTCCGCCCTTGCGGTGGCTATTCGTTGCTTGGTCTGGCTGCGACAGTGGGGTGCTGATGATGCTACTAAAAAGACTTTTACTGTGCTCCCCTTTAGAGGGCAACGCCTATTTGGGGCCCGTCTAGACCTGTTCGGTAAAAGGGGCAAATCACCCCTTCGCAGACGGCCGTCTCGGCCCCCTCGGGGCAGGGGCACCCCTCCTCCCCCCTACCTTAGTGTTAAACAAGAACCAGGGGTGTCCTTCCGTATTTTTCGTGCAGACTCCTGCCCCACGAGCAGCAGACAACGCCCTGGCCCCTCCAGCGGGGCTAAGCCCAAATCTTCCACCAAACCCCCTCAAGCATGATGGGGCGCCCCCGCCCGTCTGGGTGAGGGGATGGCTGCAGCACCTTGCTCTTATCAGGAGGCATCTCGCCTCATTCTGGTGGATTCAGGAGGTTGTGTCCTCCAGATACAGGATAGCGTTTGCTGCACGGCCTTCCCCAGTTTTTATCAGGTCCCAGGTACTCCTGGTCCCGGCCGCAGTTCAGTTGCTGGCGCAGGCCATGCTAGGCCTGCAAGGTCTGAGGGTCTCTTGCAGATTGCCCGTAATAGGCAGAGGCAAGGGCCGCTATACCACCTTCCACAGTCCCCCAAAGGATGGGTCGTGTTGGTCCATTCTGGATTCACAGCAATTCTCTAATTACAGGCAGTTTCCTGCATGGGCGAGTTGGGCCACCAGCACCTTGCGCCCAGTGGGCTTCTTGCCATCTGGGGAACTCTACAATGCTTATGTTTACATCCCTGTGCCCTCAGGTCTCTGAGGCTCTTCAGGTTCGTGTTGGAAGTCCAACACTGTTAATTGTGGCCTTGTTATCTGGCCTCTCTTCAACTCCCAGAGTATTCACTCAGGTGCTGACGATGGTGATGTCTCTGAGACCAAGGGGCGTCCGTGCGATGTCTACCCGGACGCCCTTCTTCACTTCCCTGTCTCTGCGTCAGGATAGTTGGATACCCGGCTGGTGGGTCCATTGGGAGTCATTTGGATGGGTGTTCAATCACCCCGAGTCCTCGCTGTTCCCTAAGTGGTAACTCCATTAATAGGAATGATTCTGGATTAGGTTCAAACCAGATCCCCTTCTCAGCAATTAGGTGGGCAATCTGGTCTCATGGGCTCAGTCCCTCATTGCTGTCCCGGTCTCTTAGCACCAGGCAGGGATGCAACTGGTGGGCCCGTTGTTAACTTGCTCGGAAGAGGTCCCTTATGCTCAGTTCTCCTTGAGCCCTTCTGCTACTTCTATTGGTAACACAGGACAGGGATCCAGCACCCCTGAAGCAGGGTCTGTGGGCCTTCCCACCTGTATGACTGTTTTTCTCTGGAAAGTGGATGAACTCGAGGGACCTGTCTGGGGGCAGTTCCTTCTTGCCCCTTCCTGGAAACGGTCACCATGGATGCCAACCTTTCAGGTTGAAGGGGAAGGTTTCTGCTGAAACCCCCTGCGGTTCTGGTGGTGGTGGGGCCCTTAGAAGGTCCTTATGCCTATTGAATTCTAAATAGTGAGCGTTTTTCAGTTGGCTCTATCTCGCTTGACCACTCCCCTTCTGGGCTTGCCAGTCTGGGGGTGCTCGGTCCGTCTGACAGACGTCCTACATTAATCATTGGAAGGGGCCTGGAGCTGGCAGACCTTCCAGGGAGTGCCTGTTCCCTTTCTGGGTGGAGACAATGCTCCCTGCATGTTAGTGATATTAGCTCTGGCGGTGCCCCTCTGCAACAGGATGTGCTAATTCCTGTGTCGCTATGGAATCCAACCAGTCGTGGATCTGTTGGGTTCCGTCACCTTCACAGGCTATCGGCCTTTGTTTCCCTGTCCCAGGATCCTATGTCAGTGGTCTGGATTCCTTTAGTACCGTCTTGGCAGGACGTTCGGTTATGTATGTCCTTCTCCATTCCCTCTGCTAGGCATGGTCCTGCGTAAGATTGCTCTGGTAAGGGGACCAGTGTTTCTGGTGGCCCCCAGGTGACCTAGTAGAGTGTGGTTGCAGACATGGTACTGTGGTCAGTAGTTCTGTACCTTGCCAGGAGTGCCAGTTTGATCACTCGGGGCCCCCTTTACGTCACTCCAATCTACAGTCCCTGGCCTAGTCGGCCTGACTGCTGAAACATGCATCTTGATGGAGACAGGTTTATCTGTCCCGGTGTTTGTGACTATGGGAAGGCTAGGAGTATGCCTCTTCCTCGTCGTCTTCTATTGTTGTAGGGTATGGCATACCCACATTTATTGGGGCAAGTCTAGTTCTCTTATTGTTGGACGTTCTTGGTTCCCAGGTTTCCATTGTGGCTTTCAGCATGAATTGGAGTTGGTTCCCCAGCTCAGTTCTCTGATGGGTCAGGCTCTGCCCTTTCCACCTTGCCTTAGCAGTCTCTGGTTCAGTCTTCCTTGGTTAAGACTTCCTTCAGGGGGTGCTCATGTGCGTCCTCCATGTAATCCTATGGTCCCTGTTGGGATTGAAATTGAATTCATTCTGTCTGCTTGCAGGATTTGTCCCTTGGTCCTATTCAGGATGCTGTCTGGCTGTCCTTACCCTCAAGGTTGTCCTTCTGGTGACTGTTACCTTGGTCAGGCACGTGTTAGCGGGCTGCTCTGTCTACCTAGCCCTCATTACTTGAGATACACCAGGATAAGGTGGAGTTCCGCCTGAAGCCGGGCTCTCTACATCTGGAGGTGTCTTATGTTCATTTATTCGAGATATTGTTATCCACGGCTATCCCCTTTTCCTAGCAATGCTGAGGAAGTGGTTCTGCATTCCTTATACAGTTGTTGGCAGTGTTTCCTTGAGTCACTGTGTCCTTTAGGGGAACTGAGGTTCCTTGGGGCTCGTGGTCATTACATCCTGAATGTGCCCGATCTCGTCTGCTCTCGGGAGTTGGGCGGTTTGGTCCTGGTTGTTACCTTAATGGATGTTACTCCTGATACCTTGTTCGGCCTTTGGCTTCTGCCAAATCTATTGTAGCGATCGGATTCGTCAGGCTGTTACTCAGGCCTATTCCGGCAGGGGGAAGAATCTCCCTTGTTGCCTTGATTCCTTTTCTACTCGTGCTTGATGCCCGTTGGGCCTTTCAGCACCGGGTTTCTGTTGAACTGGTTGGTTAGGCCACTACCATTGGCCTTCTGCTCATACCTTTTGCAAGGTTTTTACAATGTTGATGTTAGGGCCTCAGCTCAGGCTGTCTTGGCCATATGGTTCTGCAGGTGACAGTGGTTTAAACTGTCTGCTGTTGTCGTTTTTTGTTGGGGATCCCACCCTACTATATGGACACTGCTTTTGGATGTCCCAAGCGTAAGTATTATATCTGGAGCAGGACGTACTGTATACTAAGAATAATACAATTCTGTGAAATACTCACCTGTAGAATTGATATTATTTGTATACAGTACGTCCTGCTCCACCCCACCCTGGTTTTTGCATTTTTCTGGAACCCCTGTATGGTGATTATCATTGTTATCATTACCAGTTGTTCTGGGTGGTTTAATTCTCCCGGCTTCTTGTTCACTGCTTTTCAATGCTGGGGATTTGTGGGAGGTCCCTGGGTATTTGAAGGGCCGAGAGGAGCCTGTTTTTTCCATGTCTCTGCAGTGCAGCGCCATCTGGCGGAGGATAACCCAAGTGTAAGTATTATATCTGGAGCAGGACGTACTGTATACAAATAATATAAATTCTACAGGTGAGTATTTCACAGAATTGTATTTTTAAGTTTTTAGTCGCTTATTATTCTTTCCCCCACTGGGCTGCAACCCTGTTCAGGACTTTAGGATATGGGCGCCGCCATCTTGACTCAGAAGCATCACACTTACTGAGGAGAGGAGATCAGGATAAAGTACAGGGGGGCGGGTTATAGCTGTGCTTTGCTCAGACAGAACAGAGCTGGGGTCAGGAAAAGGTCAGCAATCCCAGAATGCAGAGCAGCACAGTTAGAAGGCACTTCCTGTTGGCAGGCTGCCTGATTTCCCATGAGCCGCCATCTTTGATATATATTGATCATAACATGCAGTAGATGCAGGTAGGATGATTTTTAATGTGAGCAATCTGTATGTGCAGGATGTGGGAAACATACAAGATAAACTCTTATTCAGAGTGAAGGTCCGCTTTAATAAGTACTTTGTCCTTTTCTTTTATTCTAAGTGTGCCATACACTCCACTTCGGTCTTCATGACATCTGGGTAATCTCCAGTAGAGGGCGAACTTCTGCAGAGATGAATATGCAAAAAAAGAAAGCCCCTCCCGGTCCATATATACCTGCCGGCCTTCTATTATCCCTATTACTGCTAGGACCCTTCTAAATTGCCCTATATTGAGCCTCCCAGCTTAGGCTGCGGGTCCTGGTGAAGGTAGGAGCACCCTAAGGGTGCAGCAGGAGCACTGCTCCACCGTGAGACCTCACTATGGGGTAGGCAGTTATCCAGGTTTCTTGGTGATCCTGATGTGGGATGCCCCGTCCTGTTAGGCTTAGGGCCGGATCCTGGCAGGATTCCCCTCCGGGGGGGGGGGAGGGTTGCCTGGCCTGGCCGATATTTCGTTTTCCCCAGCCTGTGTCCCTGTGTGTTGAGTCTTATACTGTATGTGTGTGTGTGAGTGTTTGCTGCCATACTGACATTCCAGGGGCTAATTAATTACAGCCTGGGGGAGCTTCTCCCCCTCAGGCTGCGTTCGGGAAGGGGGCGGGGCCTGGCTCTCGGCGCGACTGCGGTAGTCCCGCCCCCTTTGGCGCGATTGCTGTGCTCGTTTTCCGGGTCCGCGTTGCTAGGAGGGGGCGTGGCCTTGGCAAACGCGCGTTCTGCGCTGGCCCGCGCCCCCCCCCCCCCTGCTCTCCCTCCTCAGGCACGAGGCTGCGTGGGGGCCATCTTCGCTAGCAGGCCACATAGCAATCGGTGTGGTAAGGGCTCGATGGCCACCTCCTTAGCGCGTGTGTGTGGGGGCCCCTATTTAACGGGGGCCCCCACTGGTCTGAAACTTTTGTGTGTGTGCCTTAATTGCACTGTCTGGCTGGGATGTGGTATATATATATATCTGTATATTTACATATTGTGTGGCTGCAAGATCAAATGCTGTGGTTTTTTTTACGTGTAAGGTTATGGCCATTTTTACACAGCTCTGCACTTATGTTGCTTGTTTTTGTGTGTTACAGGTTGCCCTGTATATGTGCATATTAAGGGGTCCCTCCTGGTCCTGGGGTCCCTAGTGAAAAATTGTCCACCTAAAATCCTCCCACCGGGACTTTTAAGGGGCATCCCGGGTCGCGTATGCGTAATTCCCTGCGGTCTTGTGACTGACCACAAAAATTCACCATATGGAGGCACCACAGGATACTGGGCTCGGGATCCCTTTGGCACAATCTGGCCCATGTGTGGGGTGCGGGGTATCCCTTACGGGGGAGAATGTGCTGATCTGTATACCATGCGCACAAAAGGCCATAACGCGGCAGTCTGGTACCCAGCCTTTTGGGTCGGCTCCTCCGGCTTCATTGCCTTCCCCTCCCCACCTTATCCGTACCCCAAGTGACATTGGTACCAGTGGGGAGTCGCTTTCTCATGTTTGGGCTTGGTTGGCCAGCATCGAGAAAATTATTGCTATTGCTAGCACGGTGGGCAAGAAGTCCCAGGCTAAAAAGAGACATTTGTGGTCGGCCCAGCCATTGTGGGATATTGACGACGAGTCCGCTGTTTTGTCAGATTATTCCCCGTTAGAGGAGGGGGAATTGTATCAGGAATCAGAGGCTGATTATGTTCAGTCTGGGAATTCCAATGTCGGGCAGGCGCTGGGGGATGCCGTAGATACGGCCACTGTTTTGTCACATTTATTGGAGGTGTTGGATATTGAACCGCCTGCGGCGCCCCCTCTTAAGAAGGGGGAATTTTTGGGGGGCCTGCAAGCCCCGTCTGGAATTCCCTACCCAGGGTCATTTTGATGCGCTGATCCTTAGAGAATGGGAGAGGCCCAGTCGGCTTCCTGGTGTGCCTCAGGGATGGGATAAGAAATATCCTTTTCCGGTGGAGGCGGTTAAGCGCTGGTCTTCTCCTCCAAAAAGTTCCGCATGGAGACTCTGCGCTCGGCTATCAATTCCCTTCGCCAAGGGGATTTTATGACATCCATAGACCTCAAGGATGCGTATCTGCATGTTCCGATTTTTTAGGTACATCAGAGATTCCTCCGATTTGCTGAGGTTTTTCTGGATCTTTGCCGCAAGTGGGGGACTCCGGAGGTGGATCTCTTTGCGTTGAGGCACAATCACAAACTTCCGGCCTTTGTGTCTCATTCTCAGGATCCTCTGTCTCTGGCAGTGGATGCCTTGTCACTGGCTTGGAAGGACCTGGGTTTTCTGTACCTGTTTCCACCTGTCTCCATGCTGGGCAAGGTAGTTTGCAAACTGGTTCTAGAAGGGGCACCAGCGATTCTGGTGGCTCCACGGTGGCCAAGAAGGGTTTGGTACGCAGACGTCGTAAGGATGGTCGTAGACCAGTACCGGCTTCCCTTGCTGCCGGACCTGCTATCTCAGGGTCATCTACTTTACCCCAATTTACAAATGCTGGCTTTGACTGCTTGGCTGCTGAAACCTTCATCTTGAATGAGGAAGGTTTGTCTGAGGCTGTTGTTCAGACCCTGTTCAGGGCTAGGAAGCGGTCCTCTTCTGGCATTTACTATAGGACTTGGAGGCCCTATATTGATTGGTGTGAGGCTAGGGCCTTGCCTTGCAGGGTTTTTTCTATACCCCGGAGTTTCTTCAGCATAATCTGGATCTTGGGTTCCAGCTTAGTACTTTGAAAGGACAGGGTTCTGCTCTGTCGATTTTCTTCCAGAGGTCTTTTGCTTTACACCCGCTGGTTAAGACCTTTTTCCAAGGGGTGGCGCATGTGCGGCCCCCTCGGAAGGCTGTAGTTCCTGTTTGGGATTTGAATTTGGTTCTTTCGGCTCTGCAGGGTCCTCCTTTTGAGCCGCTACAGGATATTGCTCTTTCGGTTCTCACTCAGAAGGTTGCTTTCTTGGTGGCTATTACCTCTGTTCGGCGTGTCTCTGAGTTGGCGGCCCTGTCTATTCAGGCCCCTTACTTTGAGAGACACCAGGATAAGGTGGTTTTTTGTTTTAAGCCGGATTTCCTTCCTAAGGTGGTGTCTGCTTTCCACCTCAATCAGGATATTGTTCTCCCTTCCTTGTGTCCTAAGCCTAACAATGACAAGGAGTCATTGCACAATTTGGATGTTGTTCGCTGTGTGAAGTACTATTTGGTGTCTACTTCTTCCTTCCGCAAGACGGACGCTTTTTTCGTGGTGCCCTGTGGGCCCAGGAAAGGTTTGGCGCCTGCCAAGTCTACCATTAGCAAATGGATTCGTCAGGCCGTTGTTGGGGCCTATTCTGCTAAGGGGAGAACTCTCCCTCTTAGGGTCACTGCGCACTCTACTCGTGCTGTTGGAGCGTCCTGGGCTTTTCAGCACCAGGCTTCTGTTGAACAAGTTTGTAAGGCTGCTACTTGGTCTTCCGTTCATACTTTTTCCAAGTTTTACAAGGTTGATGTGCGGGCTTCAGCGGATGCTGTTTTTGGCCGCAAGGTTCTGCAAGCTGCAATGGTTTGAGTTGGTACATTCTTTACTGTTTCTGGTTCCCACCCATGACGAACACTGCTATTGGATGTCCCAGATGTCATGAAGACCGAAGTGGAGTGTATGGCACACTTAGAATAATACCGTTTTGTGAGTACTCACCTTTAAAACGGGTATTATGAGTGTGCCATACACTCCACTTCGCCCCACCCTTTTTTTCAGGTATTCTGGGGCTTTTATATGGTGAACCATTGGTTTCGATTGTTAAGGTTATTATTAGTTCTTCCTGGTCCCTTTACTGCTTTTATACACTGGGGAATTGGTGGGAGGTCCCAGGTATATATGGGCTGGGAGGGGCTTTCTTTTTTTGCATATTCATCTCTGCAGAAGTTCGCCCTCTACTGGAGAATACCCAGATGTCATGAAGACCGAAGTGGAGTGTATGGCACACTCATAATACCCGTTTTAAAGGTGAGTACTCATAAAACGGTATTTTTTTTTTTCCTCTTTGTAGGAGGTACCTTCCAGTGCTCAAAGGATTTCCTTCCCGCTATATATATGAGCCATGGAATGCGCCCGACTTTGTTCAGAAAGAAGCCAAATGCATCATTGGTGTTGATTACCCCAAGCCCATTGTCAACCATGCTGAAGCTAGTAGACTGAACATAGAGCGTATGAAACAGACCTACCAGCAGCTGTCTCGCTACCGAGGGCTCTGTGAGTATCCAACACCAGTCACTTAATCGTCTTAGTCTCTAAATGTGTGTGTGTATATTTTCATTTTTTTTCTATAAAGGCTGAACAAAATCTAGATTACACACTTCCGTACTTGAATTACTGACCACTGTATAAGTGTCGCTATCACTTATTACCATGATTATAATGTGGTCTCCGTCTGAGGCTAGCATAAGGCGTAAAGTCCTGTGCTGTGATTTTTAGTGCAGTATGCTGAAGCATTTTTTATTTCCAAGCTAAGACAGTATTTTTTTATTTCTAGGTATCCTGGCCTCAGTCCCATCCTGTGTGGAGGACCTAAGTGGGCCTATTGCAGATTCGGCATCGGCCCAGCAAGGTCAAGATCCGGGTAAGATTGTACTACATATTTTAATTTCATACCCTTTCATACCCTTTCATACCTATTGATGTTACTGTATTTGCAGCTCTACAAGACGCACCTGCCCATTTGACACACCTAGGCTTTAGAAACAAAATAAAAAAATGAAACTTATGAACCAAATGGTGTTCTACCCCCTCCTAATCACCCCCTAATAGGCAGCATGCAGAAGCCCTTCCCAATTACCCATTTCAGCCAGTGTGCAGGATCCCCACCAATCACACCCTTACTGACAGTGTGGAGTAAAGCATCTGCCAAGTCTTCATTTGTCCATTTAGACTACATAATGACATAATTAAGTGGACATGTAGTCTGCCTAAGTGTAGGCAAAAACAGATTGTTCCCGATTTAATACAAATAAAAACGTATATTTTTTTTAATAATGAATACAGCTTGAATGTACACAAAATACAAGGTTAAAATCAATCAGTGGATTGGATTGCACTTCAGCACATTCATCAATGTTGCAGAATGTATCCACTGTCAGTGTGAACACTGTAACCAGTCGCTGCTAATACAAAAAATATGAGTTTATAAATATACACATGTAAAAAAAAAAAAAAGGTTTGTGCAGATAATAAACAAGGAGACTGCCAGAAATGTCTCTAAAGTGCTAACACAACAAACCTACATTGAGGATCATGTGACTTGATGGGTATCCACTTTAATGTCACCTTCTTGAATTGTTTTTATTTTGCACATGCACTTTATTTGTGATGTTATCACTTTAGAGACACATTTCAGGCAGTCTACTTGTTTATTGGTTACCTGTGTATATTTATATACTGTGTTCAAACTGACAGTGGATCCATTCTGCAACTTTGATACATCTTGCTGGACTTGTGGGAATCCCCTGATTAATTTTAACCTTGTATTTTGTGTATGTTCAAGCTTATGATAGCGCATTCATTAAACAAAAAATTGTATTGCTCAGGATCTGTGTTTGGCTACACTTCGGAAAATAATTATGTGGACATATAATCCCCTATAAGAGAATGGGTTAAAAAAAATAAGTAACGGACCACACCAGTACCTGGATTGATTCCTTAGTTCTGACTGCAGTTTGTTGCCCCAGCTCCAAGTCAAAAGGTGTCCTTTGGGCTGGAGAGACCTTGTGATTTTGAAGTGAAAGCACAGGGGCTGCCTGGCTTTGCTAAAACAATAAATGCTAGTAGATCTGCAGGGACAAGACTATTTTTCTCTGTTTAGGGTCCCTTTAACACCTTCCTGCTTTGCATTGCGTTGGAGTAGAAATACATTGTGTTATAATTGGGAAAAAAATGTCAGGATTCCACACCCTGCTCTGTGTGTCTGGAACTGCCCCTACTAATGGAGAGACCATTTTGGAAGTCTTTTCTCTTTCACTTGGACAGTTGGGGGGGTGTTTAAAGTAACTGGGCCATTTCTCATCTGTGTGCCGCATTTTAATGCTGCATGCAGTATATTCTTAGTATACAGTACGTCCTGCTCCGGATTAGATTACTTACACTTGAGGTATTACTTCGCCAGATGGCGCTGGACTGCAGAGACAGCGAAATTGGCTCCTCCCGGCCCCTCAAATACCAGGGACCTCCCACAAATCCCCAGATCTTCTCTGCAGTCTGGACTGCGAAGGACAAGAAGATGGCTCTTCTCGCAGGTGAGCGGGGCTATTAACCTGCGGCCCTGTACGACTATTCCCACCCATTCCATTATTTGTGCCTCCCAGGCTTGGCTGCGCTGGTCGGGTGATGGTAGGCAGCACCACTGTCAGGTGCTTAGGAGCGCTGCTCCACCGCAATCCCCCACCAAAGGGTAGCTGGTATAGACATATGGTGAGCCTCTATGGGATGCCCCTCCCGCCCTTATTGCCCCTTGCCCCGTCTATCGGTGGGCCCTTTAAGTGGCCGCTGTCCTCCCTCGCTCTCCCTTGTATCTCTCGGAGGGGGGGGGGGGGTGAATTTGCCTTTGTGCTTCACTGTATTTTGTCTTTGTCTGGTTGGTGTCAGTCGCCGCGCTGACTTGGTTGCACTGGTTGCTTATTCTAAGTGTGCCATACACTCCACTTCGATCTTCATGACATGTGGGTAATCTCCAGTAGAGGGCGAACTTCTGCAGAGATGAATATGCAAAAAAGAAAGCCCCTCCCGGTCCATATATACCTGGGACCTCCCACCAATTTCCCCAGTTCCTTCTCTGCAGGGAAGGCGACAAGACAGAAGATGAAGACTTCTTTACTTACAGGTAAGCCGGGTTCGCGCCCGGCCGTTTATTGTCCCTATTGCTGCCAGGACCCTTTCTAAATTGCCCCTATTTGAACCTCCCAGCTTAGGCTGCAGGTCCTGGTGAAGGTAGGCAGCACCCTATGGGTGCGGAAGGAGCATTGCTCCACCGTGAGACCTCACTATGGGGTAGGCGGTTACCCAGGTTTTGGAGATCCTGGTGTGGGATGCCCCGTCCCTCTATGCTTATGGCCGGATTCTGGCAGGGTTCCCCCTCTTCTGGGTCCCTTACTCCCCTCCGGGGGGGGGGGGGGGGGTTGCCTGTCCGTTATTTCGGTTCGTTCTCCTATGCCCCTGTGTGTGCGTTTCACTGTGTGTGTGACTGACAGGATGTTTTTCACTTCTGAGACCATATCTGGTGCTTGATTTAGCCTGGGGAGCTTCTCCCCCTCAGGCTGTGTTCAGGGAGGCGGCGGGGCCGGGCTCTCGGCGCGGCCACGGTAGCCCCGCCCCCTTCTTAGGTGCGATTCTGTTGCTCAATCCTTGGGATCCGTGTTGCTGGGAGGGGGGGCGTGGCCTGGCAAGCGCGTGTTCTGCGCTGGCCCGCCCTCCCCCTTCTCTTCCTGTCTTTCTGCAAGGCACTTCTCGGGGGCCATTTTGGATGCTGTGCTGAGCTGCGCTCCTGGTGGTAAGGGCCTGATGGCCACTTCCTTATGTGGGGGCCCCCACTGATTTGCGGGCATGTGTTTTTTTTGTTTTTTTTTGTTTATCGCATGTCTGGAGCTGGGATATGGATATATATATATATATATATATATATTTATGTATGTGTTATTTGCACTTATGATATCTGTCTGTGTGTTACAGGTTGCATTGTATTTGTGCATATTAAGGGGTTCCTCCTGGTCCTGGGGTCCCTAGTGTAAATTGTTCATCTCAAATCCTCCCACCGGGACTTTTAAGGGGCATCCCGGGTTGCTTAGGCGTAAATTCCCTGCGGTCTTGCGACTGACCACAAAAATCACCATATGGAGGCTCCGCAGGATACTGGGCTCGGGCTCCCTCTGGGACAATCCGGGCCATGTGTGGTGTGGGGTATCCCTTACGGGGGAGAATGTGCTGATCTGTATACCATGCGCACAAAGGCCATAACGCGGCAGTCTGGTACCCAGCCTTCTGGGTCGGCTCCTCCCGCTTCATCGCCTTCCCCTCCCCGCCTTATCCGTACCCCAAGTGACATTGGTGCCAGCTGGGAGTCGCACTCTGTTTGGGCTAGGTTGGCCAGCATCGAGAAAATTATTGCTAGCACGGTGGCCAAGAAGGCCCAGGCTAAAAAGAGACATTTGTCGTCGGCCCAGCCCTTGTGGGATGTTGACGACGATTCCATTGATTTGTCAGATTATTCCCCGTTAGAGGAGGGGGAATTGTATCAGGAAACAGAGGCTGACTATGTTCAGTCTGGGGATGCCTATGTCGGGCAGGCGCTGGGGGATGCCGTAGATACGGCCACTGTTTTGTCACATCTATTGGAGGTGTTGGATATTAAACTGCCTGAGGCGCTCCCTCTCAAGAAGGGGGAATTTTTTGGGGTCCGCAAGCCCCGTCTGGAATTCCCTACCCAGGGTCACCTTGATGCGCTGATCCTTAGAGAATGGGAGAGGCCCAGTCGACTTCCTGGTGTTCCTCAGGGATGGGATAAGAAATATCCTTTCCCGGTGGAGGCGGTTAAGCGCTGGTCTTCTCCTCCCGAGGTCGACACGCCAGTTTTAGGTTTGACCAACTCTTCTGTGCTGAGCACCCCTGACGCCACTTCCCTTAAGGATGGCGAGGATAAGCGCCTTGATCAGATGGCGTGCCACGCATTTGCCAGCGTGGGCTCGGCCCTGTGGCCTGTTTGTGCATCTGCCCTGGTGTCGCTTGCTACCAGGTCTCTTATCAGGGACTGGCTGAATGACGCTCAGTTTGATCCAGCTTGCGCTGAGTTCGCTACCCTTAAGAGATGTGAATTGTTCATGGGGTTTGTCATGGCTGCTATGGAAGATTCTATTGTCGTTTGTAGTAGGACGTCAGCCTTACTGGTGGCTATGCGCAGATCGGTCTGGCTCCGCCAGTGGACGGCGGACGTTGGGGCCAAGAAGTCACTCACAGCTCTTCCCTTCTTGGGTACGCGGCTGTTTGGAGATAAATGGGATGCTGTTGCTAAAGGAGGTAAGTTACCTCAGCGGAAGAAACAGCGCCGTCCTTTTCGGGGGGCTGGCTCGTTCACTCCTTCCTTTCGAGGGGCCAGAGCGGCTAGGGGTTTGGCCTTCTCGGGTGTCAGGGGCTCGCACTGGAACAGGGGCAGAGGTCAGGCACGTCCCACGGCTGCCTGGGGTTCCAAGCCCAAGCCTGCCGTTTAAACCGGCTCAGCAATGAAGGGGCGCCCTCACCCGAAAGGGTGGGGGGGACGGCTGCGGCTCTTCTTCCAGGTCTGGGCCCAGGAGGTCACAGACAATTGGATCTTGGAAGTGGTCTCCTCCGGGTACAAGCTGGAGTTCGAGTTCTGGCCGCCCCCAAGATTCTTAAGGTCTCGGGTGCCCTCTGACCCTCAGGCTGCACAGGGGCTCCTGTTAGCAGTGAAAACCCTTCTGGACATGGGGGTTATATGCCCGGTGCCTCAGTCGGAGAGAGGCAGGGGTTACTACTCCATCCTTTTCACGGTTCCCAAAAAGGAGGGTTCGGTGAGACCCATTCTAGATCTCAAGGTTCTCAACAGGTTTATCAGAGCCAAAAGGTTCCGCATGGAGACTCTGCGCTCGGCTATCAATTCCCTTCGCCAAGGGGATTTTATGACACCCATAGACATCAAGGATGCATATCTGCATGTTCCGATTTTTCAGGAACATCAGAGATTCCTCCGGTTTGCAGTTTGTAGCCCTTCCCTCTTCGGACTGACCTTGGCGGCGAGGGTCTTCACCAAGGTCTTGGCGGGAATTATGGCTCTGCTCAGAGCTCAGGGCATTCGCATTGTGCCTTATCTGGACGACCTGTTGATCTCAGGCGGAGCTGGACACCCACCAGGTGGTGTCGACCCTGGAGAGGTTCGGGTGGGTGATCAACCGCCCCAAGTCTTCTCTCTCTCAGTCTCGTGTGATTTCATTTCTGGGCATGAATCTGGATACCATTCTGGCCAGAGTGTTTCTGCCCCAGACCAAGGTGCAGGGGATTCAGGGTCTGATCTGCCTTCTTCTGGCCAATCCTTGTCCCTCTATCCGACAGGGGATGAAACTGGTGGGCTTGATGGTATCCTCCTTCGAGGCAGGACCGTTTGCACAGTTTCACATGAGAGCTCTTCAACTTCACCTATTGACGCGTTGGGACAGGTGTCCGCAGTCATTGGATCAACCTTTCAGGATGTCTCCCTGGATTCGACATTCCCTTCGATGGTGGCTGGAATCGAGCAACCTGTTGAAGGGCAGATCCTTTCTGGTCCCTTGTTGGGAGACGGTTACCACGGATGCCAGCCTGTCGGGCTGGGGAGGTTATTGGAAAAGTCCAGTTCAGCGGGGTGTGGGGTCCTCAGGAGGCTCACACCCCCATCAATGTCTAGGAGCTCAGAGCCATCCGACTGGTTCTGGCTCGGCTGACCTCACATTTACAGGGTCTACCGGTTCAGGTTCGTTCAGACAACCGAACGGCGGTAGCTTACATCAATCACCAAGGAGGGACTCGCAGCAGCAGTGCCCTCAGGGAAGTCTCTCTGATCCTGCACTGGGCAGAGAGCAATGTTCCTTGCATTTAGGCAGTCTACATTCCGGGAGTGGAGAATACGGAGGCGGATTCCCTGAGCAGGGGATCCTCTCGCCAAGGAGAGTGGTCTCTCAACCCCGAGGTTTTTCTGGATCTTTGCCACAAGTGGGGGACTCCGGAGGTGGATCTCTTTGCCTCGAGGCACAATCACAAACTTCCAGCCTTTGTGTCTCTTTCTCAGGATCCTCTTTCTCTGGCAGTGGATGCCTTGTCCCTTGCTTGGAAGGATCTGGGTTTCCTGTACCGGTTTCCGCCCGTCTCCATGCTGGGCAAGGTAGTTTGCAAACTGGTTCTAGAAGGGGCACCAGCGATTCTGGTTGCTCCAAGGTGGCCAAGAAGGGTTTGGTACGCAGACGTTGTAAGGCTGGCCGTAGATCAGTACCGGCTTCCTTTGCTGCCGGATCTGCTATCTCGGGGTCAACTGCTTTACCCCAATTTACAAACGCTGGCTTTGGCTGCTAAAACCTTCATTTTGAAAGAGGAAGGTTTGACTGAGGCTGTTGTTCAGACCCTGATTAGGGCTAGGAAGCTGTCCTCTTCTGGCATTTACTATAGGACTTGGAGGTCCTATATTGATTGGTGTGAGGCTAGGGCCTGGCCTTGCAGGGTGTTTTCGATACCCAGGATTTTGGAGTTTCTTCAGCATAATCTGGATCTTGGGTTCCAGCTTAGTACTTTGAAAGGACAGGTTTCTGCTTTGTCGGTTTTCTTCCAGAGGTCTTTTGCCTTACACCCGCTGGTTAAGATCTTTTTCCAAGGGGTCGCGCTACAGGATATTGCTCTTTCGGTTCTCACTCAGAAGATTGCTTTCTTGGTGGCTATTACCTCTGTTCGGCGTGTCTCTGAGTTGGCGGCTCTGTCGATTCAGGCCCCTTACTTTGAGAGACACCAGGATAAGGTGGTTTTTAGTTTTAAGCCCTATTTCCTTCCTAAGGGGGTGTCTGCTTTCCACCTCAATCAGTATATTGTTCTCCCTTCCTTGTGTCCTAAGCCTAACAATGACGAGGAGAGGGTTCTGCACAATTTGGATGTTGTTCGCTGTGTGAAGTACTATTTGGTGACTACTTTTTCCTTCCGCAAGACGGACGCTTTTTTCGTGGTGCCCTGCGAGCCCAGGAAAGGTTTGGCGCCTGCTAAGTCTACGATTAGCAAATGGATTCGTCAGGCCTTTGTTGGGGCCTATTCTGCTAAGGGGAGGACTCCCCCTTTTAGGGTCACTTGGTGCGTCCTGGGCTTTTCAGTGTGCCATACATTCCACTTCGCCCCACCCCTTTTTTCAGGTATTCTGGGGCTTTTACATGGTGAACCATTGGTTTTTGATTGTTAAAAGGTTATAATTGGTTCTTCCTGGTCCCCTTACTGCTTTTTTACACTGGGAAATTGGTGGGAGGTCCTAGGTATATATGGACCGGGAGGGGCTTTCTTTTTTGCATATTCATCTCTGCAGAAGTTCGCCCTCTACTGGAGATTACTCACATGTCATGAAGATCGAAGTGGAGTGTATGGCACACTCATAATACCCGTTTTAAAGGTGAGTACTCGCAAAACGGTATTTTTTTAATTTGCCGCCGCGCGCTTCCACTGTGCTCCGCGCTTGGCGGCGGCGGCGTTACCTCAGGTGCTGGTGCGCCGTTATTGGCTGCTTGTCACGTGTGCTGTTTTGCGCTCTTCGAGGGGGGCGGGGCCCGCGTTTGGCACGTTCCGCGTAACTGTCTCCGCGGCCCGCCCCTCGAGGTATACCCGGCGCCATTTTCTCTGGATTTGGCTGCTGCATGACTGGCATCTTCCTACCGCGGCCCGTGAGTGCCCACGCGGGCGACTTTATTTACCATATGTCATTTCACATGTCACTTACGGGTTCCCCTTAGCTTATGTCTTTCAGACAGGCCGACCTCTATTGGTTTGTCCCGGCCCTACTCCGTCTATTTAGTTTTTTAACTTGTGAGGCCTAGTGTGTAAATTACTCCCACTTCCCTAGCGGGCTATTGGGGCATCCCGGGTTGCTTTTATAGCGTGAATCCCTATCGGCCTATTGTGCCGCTGTAATCACCATATGGAGGCGTCTCAGGATAATGTGCTTGGGGTTCCTTCGGGACAAGCTCGGCTGTGTGTAGCTTGGGGGGTGTTCCCTACTAGTGCTGACGATGTGCGGGTCTGTGTACCTTGTGCCCAGCAGGTGCTTGAGCTGCAGCCTGGTTTACCAGTAGCTGGGCCTGCGCCTCGTATGGCTTCACCTACCCCCCCCAAGCTTAATTCTGACTCCCATTGAGTTGCATACAAGTGGGGATTCTCAGCCTGATGTGTCTTCCAGACTGGCTAGTGTTGAGAAGTTGCTTGCTAATACCTTGGCGCGTAAGGCCTCTGCTAAAAAGCGGCACTTAATGCCTGATGTCACTCTCTTCCCTATGGAAGCTGAGTTTTTGGATCTGTCTGGCTATACCCCTTTGGAAGAAGGGGGAGTTATTCTCTGACTCGGAGTCATCTGATGAGAGGCCCAGGGGTCATGATGATTCTGGCTCTGACCCCTGGGCCCCAGATGATACTGATAGGCTGTTGGCTCAGATTTTTGAGGTACTGTCTATCTCTCCCCCGGTTGCGGCCCCCAGGCAACAGGGGGGATTGTTTCATACTAAGCCACGTTTAGAATTTCCTGAGCAAGCCCATTTTAATAATCTTGTGCTCAAGGAATGGGAGCCCCCAGCAGGCTTGCCGGTGTACCTAAGAGTTGGGATAAGAGGTATCCCTTTCCTGCTGATGTGGTGAAGCGTTGGTCATCCCCTCCTGAAGTGGATGCCCCGGTCCTAGGGTTAACTAACACCTCTGTCATGCATTCCCCTGACTCTACTACGCTGCGGGATAGTGAGGACCGGCGTATTGATCAGCTGGCGTCCCATGCCTTTGCATGTGTGGGGACGGCGCTGCGCCCGGTCTGTGCCTCTGCCATTATGGCTGTGGCTATTGGGACCCTGCTTAGAAGTATCATTGATGGTGCCCCTGATGATGTGTCTAGTGAGGAGTTTAATGCACTCTCTCGTTGTGAGGTTTTTGTGACTTATGTCCTCTCTGCCTTGGATGATACCATTAGAACATGTGGCAGAACCTCTGCCCTTGTGGTCAAGAAGGCTCTCACTGGGTTTCCCTTCAAAGGACTACGCCTGTTTGGGGACCGCCTGGACCTTTTTGCTAAGGGAGGAAGGTTACCCCAGCGCAGGCGACAGTCTCTGCCCTTTCTGGGTCAGGGCTTCTTTTCTTCCCCCTACCGTGGTGCCAGACAGGGTAGGGGGTCTCCCTTACAGGGGCCCGAGGAGATTTCTGGGGTAGGGGCAGAGGACGTGGTCGCCCTGGCTCCTCCTGGGGCTCTAAGCCCAAGTCTTCTCCCAAGCCCCCTCAGGCATGAAGGGGGGACGGCTTCAACACTGTGCTCATGTCTGGAGGCTTCATGTCTCAGACGGTGGATTCAGGTGGTAGTGTCCTCTGGTTACAAGATAGTTTGCTGTCAGCCCCCCCCCCCCCCCCCCCCAAGATTCATCAGAGACCGGATTCCTCAGGACCCTGTGTAAGCTCAGGCTCTAGTTCTGGCAGTGCAAATCCTTCTGGAGCTGGGGGTCATCTGTCAGGTCCCCTTACGAGAAAGGGGCAAGGGCTTCTATTCCAACCTTTTCACCATGCCCAAAAGAGATGGGTCAGTGAGGCCCTGGACTTGAAGATGGACTTGAAGATCCTCAACAAATTTGTTGATCCTGGACTTGAAGATCCTCAACAAATTTGTTGATCCTGGACTTGAAGATCCTCAACAAATTTGTCAGGTGCAGGCGCTTTCGCATGGAAACTCCGCTCTCTGCCATCAGTTCCCTGCATCCAGGGGACTTCATGACGTCTGTGGACATCAAAGATGCTTAACTTCATATTCCTGTGTTTCCAGGTCATCAAAGGTTCCTCAGGTTCGCTCTGGAGGATCAGCACTACCAATTTGTGGCATTGCCCTTCGGTTTCACTTCAGCTCCCAGAGTGTTCACCAAGGTGCTGGCAGGAGTGATGTCTCTGCTCAGGTCTCAGGGCATCCACGTGCTGCCCTGCCTGGACGACATTCTCGTCACTTCCCAGTCCCTACAACAGGCAGAGTTGGATACTCAGCTGGTAGTGTCCACTCCGGAGTCATTTGGATGGGTGATCAACCATCCCAAGTCTTCCCTGTCCCCCTCCTTGGTGACTCTCTTCCTGGGAATGAATCTGGATACAGTTCAGGCAAGGATTTTTCTTCCTCAGCAGAAGGTGGACAGTCTGATTGCGCAGGTTCAGTTCCTGCTATCTTGCCCTCATCCCTCCATCAGGCAGGGAATGCAGCTGGTGGGCCTGATGGTGGCGTGCTTTGAGGCGGTCCCTTATGCTCAGTTCCACATGAGGCCTCTGCAACTCCACCTCTTGTCAGTATGGGACAAGGATCCTGCGTCCCTGGACCAGGTCTTTGTTCAGGTACGCTCGGACAACCAGACGGCGCTTGCCTACATAAATCATCAGGGAGGGACCTGGAGCAAGAGGGCCCTCCAGAAAGTGTCTCTGATGCTGGCCTGGGCAGAGGAGAATGTTCCCTGTATATCAGCTGTGTACATCACGGGGGTGGAGAATCTGCAGGCAGGCTCTCTGAGCAGGGGGACCTCTCGCCTGGGAGAATGGTCCCTTTGCAACAGGGTGTTTCAATCTCTGTGTCTCCGACGGGCCAACCAGATGTGGATCTGTTTGCGTCCCGTCACAAGCTCCCGGCCTTTGTCTCCCTGTCCCAGGATCCTCTGGCCTTGGCCACGGATGCTCTAGCAATGTCATGGCAGGACTTTCAGCTCCTGTATGTCTTTCCTCCATTTCCCCTGTTGGGCAGGGTTCTGCGCAAGATTGCTCAGGCAGGGGTGCCAGCAATACTGGCGGCCCCCAGGTGGTCAAGAAGAGTGTGGCTCGCAAACGTGGTGCAGCTGGCAGTAGATCAGTACGCTCTGCCCAGGGTGCCAGACCTGCTCACTCAGGGTCACTTACCCCATCCCAATTTACAAACTCTGGCTTTGATGGCCTGGCTGCTGAAACCTCCATCTTGATGGAGAAGGGGCTGTCTGCCTCTGTTGTTGATACCATGATAAAGGCTAGGAAGAAGTCTTCTTCTTCCATTTACTATAGGGTTTGGCGTGCCTACATTGACTGGTGTGAGTCTAGGTCTCTTCCCTGTCATGTGTTTTCTATTCCCAGGATCCTGGAGTTCCTGCAGCATGGGTTGGAGCTGGGGCTCCAATTCAGTACTCTGAAGGGTCATGTCTCTGCCCTGACTGTTTTCTTCCAGTGGGTCTTTGCCCAGCATTCTCTGATCAGGACTTTTTTCCAGGGGGTTACTCATGTGCGTCCCCCACGTAAGCCTATGTTGCCTGTTTGGGTTTTGAACTTGGTCTTGTCTGCCTTGCAGGGTGCTCCCTTTGAACCTGTGCAGGAGGCTGCCCTGGCCATTCTTACTCTCAAGGTTGTCTTCTTGGTGGCCATCACCTCTGTTAGGCGTGTGTCTGAGTTGGCGGCGCTTTCCATCCAGCCCCCCTACTATGAGAGACACCAGAACAAGGTGGAGTTTCGTTTTAAGCCAGATTCTGCCTAAGGTTGTGTCTGCCTTTCATTTGAATCTGGACATTGTTCTTCCTTCCTTTTGCCCTAATCCTAGTAACACTAAGGAAAGAGTCTTGCATTCTTTGGATGTGGTTAGGTGTCTGAAGTACTATCTGGTGGCTACTGCACCTTTCAAGAAAACTGATGCTTTTTTTGTGGTCCCTTCTGTTTGGCACCTGTCAAATCTATTATCAGCAAATGGATCCATCAGGCTGTGATTCAGGCCTTTTCTGCTAAGGGGAAGAATCCTCCCTTCCGCCTTACTGCTCATTCCACTCGTGCTATTGGTGCCTCTTGGGCTTTTCAGCACCAGGCTTCTGTTGAACAAGTTTGCAAGGCCACCACTTGGTCTTCTGTTCATACCTTTTTCAAAGTTTTACAAGGTTGATGTTAGGGCCTCAGCTGATGCTGCTTTTGGCCGCAAGGTTCTGCAGGCAGCAGTGGTATGACTTGTCTGCTGTTACCTTTTGGGATCCCACCCTACTTTATGGACACTGCTATTGGATGTCCCAAGTGTAAGTAATCTAATCTGGAGCAGGACTTACTGTATACTAAGAATAATACAATTCTGTGATTACTCACCTGTAGAATGGATGATATGAGTATACAGCACGACCTGCTCCACCCCCCCCCCCTTGGTTTTGCATTATCTTGGATCCCCTGTATGGTGATTGTTATCATTTTTATAGTTACTAGTTTGGGTTATTTAATTCTCCCGGCTTCTCGTTAACTGCTTTTCAATGCTGGGGATTTGTGGGAGGTCCCTGGTATTTGAGGGGCTGGGAGGAGCCAATTTCGCGGTCTCTGCAGTCCAGCGCCATCTGACGGAGTAATACCCAAGTGTAAGTAATCTAATCTGGAGCAGGACGTACTGTATACTCATAATATCAATTCTACAGGTGAGTAATCGCAGAATTGTATTTTTGCCCCCAGCACAGCCACAACCTAGCCAATAAAAGTCTATGGGCAGTGCGTGTATTGCAATTTACCTGCGCAGTAGTGCAGTAAAAGGGACATGCTCACCACCACCACCACCCGGTCCATTACTGCTGGTCCACCACTACTGTCAGGGTCCTCTAGTCTGGCGCCTGGTCCTTCCACAAGGTCCTTACTGGAGGACAGGTCTATTTGCTAGAGATTTCTTTACTAGCTGATTCGTGGGCTGCAGCCCAAGGGGCAGTCGTGGCCTAGAAGTAAGGAAGCGATCCTGCGATTGGAGGTTGGCAAGGTGGATTCCCGGCCAGGACATGTTGACAGTAGGTTTTACTCAGGCCAGGGAAGCCACTCCCACTTTAGGATCACAGACTCGCAGGAATGTATGAAACTTGCAAGCAGCATGCTAATATGTAAATTACAGGTCTGGGGGCACAATACTAATACAAATTATTATTTTACATTCCAGAAGAGGAAAACCATAAAGCAGAACACCAAAAACCTGACAAAAGGAGCTTTCTATACCAACACCTATTTCACATGAAATGGCTGTTGGTCTGCTTCGAGGGGGAAGTCCTGATTGCCCCCCATCTCCAATTAACCCCCTTGCAAACTCTCAAAATCTTACTTTAAACCGCACTAGCCCGGCTTTCGCTTTACCGGTCAAGAACAGGGCACGTGACCGCCTCTTAGGGGCTTTGCATGGGGTTAATGGGGGGGGGGGAGTCATGTGGAGCAAACTCCTTTTATGTGAACATGGGTGTCGGTATGACTTAAGGAGGACTTAAAGTGGACCAATCACCCCGAGGCCGGCCTGGAATCTAAAAGATTCCAGGAATGGCCGCTAGCTTGCCCCACTGTGTGAGGTAATCTTACCTAATCTTGACACTCCAGCAACGCTGTTAGCCGGTGGCCACATTTCCTGATTCTCTGCAGTTGTGTGCGCTCCCCACACCTAGTCATTTAGTTAGGCCAGGAGCATTCACTCCACAGGGGATCCGGGGTGTGGCCACCAGCGCGTCTATGCCGGCTCGAAGTTCGATTCAGCTGCTTTATGCCGCGCATTAGTATGCACCTCATAAAGCGCTGGTTGGACGAGCACCCACGCATGCACTGTGAGAAGGGGAGTGAAAGTGGGCGATCTAGGGGGCTTTACACAGGGGGGCAGCCTACATCGGGATGCCCCTGCAAAAGGAACCAATTACCAGAATAGTCAAAATCCTGGTGATTGGCTACTAATTCCTCCTTTGTAGCAAAGGTAACTCCACTACTTGTGATGTAGCACATAACCATCATACCAATAATAGCAGGTCTGGGTGGGGTGAGCACATGTGGCTACTGAATAATCCTCTTTATATGATGGGGCTTTTTATTCTGATGTGTAACACATAAATGTAGGGTGACAAAATGCAAACTTTCCATTAGAGAATAATGCAGATAGCAGCAGTATCAATCGCATTAATCTCTTATGCATTCCTATATTTGCTAGCTATAATGGTCATGATAGAACATTGTGCGGGTAATTGTCAATGTTGTGATGGGCTCTGAAAAATAATTAGTACAATATTCTCTTGTTAAGCCATAAAGGTCTGACTGTTCAGCTTTGAGGTTTCTGCTAATGATCGGTCTTGTTTATTGATCATGAATATAGATGACAAGATAAGTAATGCTGACACATCATATTATGGCACCTCAGCCTCGATATTGCTATTAGCACAATGACGGGGGTGGGTCTAAGCAAGAAATGTAATGGTACAACTTTGATAGTTGAAAGCATACACCGTGGGATAACCCACACAAAATGCTGCACCACAATGAATATTCGATAGATATATTGAAATAGTTACTAATACACAAATAACACCCTTCAACCGGACCTTCACTCTAAATAAGAGCCTTTCTTATATGTTCCCCCACGCTGTACATACAGATTGCCCACATAAAAAAATCATCCTACCTGCATCTATTGCATTTTGTGAGACTTTAAACATCCAAGATGGCGGCCTATGGAGGTGCAGGAAGTGTCTTCTGGCTGTGCCGCTCTGCATTCTGGGATTGCTGACCCCAGATCTGCTCTGTTCGTGCAAAGCACAGCTATAACCCTGCTTCCCTGCATTTTTGACCCCTCCCCTCTCCTCAGTATGTGATGCTACTGAGCCAAGATGGCGGCGCCCATATCCTAGAATGCTGAACAGAGTTGCAGGCCAGTGAGGGAAAAAATAAAAAGTGACTAATAATGTTAAATATGTTAATTTTAGATGCTGAGGAATAGTTTAAGGGTTTTGGCTTTTCATTAAATGATGCTGAAGGTCTTCTTTAAATAAACTTTAAAATACATTCATAACACACAAGCCTGTGGCAGGCTTATCATTTTTGGGGCCCCAGGCAATTTGTGTCTGTGGGCTCTAATTAAACACAACACAAACGAAATACAATGTTACAATGGGGCATCCTAGCATTGTCCGTCCAATTTATACTCCCTGTGGCATCCCAAACTAATTCCTTGGCATAGGGAATTGTCCGAGAATTGCCCATATGGCCGTCCCATTTCTACTCCATGTGGCATCCCAAACTAGGATGCCCCACTGTGTAAAACCTCATTAAATTGCCACACCCACTCACCTAACGTCATTTCAATGACACTTGCACAGGTCATGGCCTCGCTATACCTTTACCTAGACGC
The DNA here is from genome assembly GCA_027917425.1 of Gastrophryne carolinensis. Taxonomy (NCBI): domain Eukaryota; kingdom Metazoa; phylum Chordata; class Amphibia; order Anura; family Microhylidae; genus Gastrophryne; species Gastrophryne carolinensis. The sequence goes on from CM051241.1 coordinate 76,103,245, forward strand.
TTACCCTGTGCAGCCATTTGTGATTGGGTGACCTGGGCCCGGCCCCCAGCTAGAGGTGAGTGGGGATGCAACCAGTGGCAGCTCTGCACCATTCAGCTGGCTAGTTACTGTGATGTCACATAATCTTGCATAACCGAATGGAGCTGAGCGCAATGATTCTGCAGCAGCTCACGTAAGTGTACAATGGCTTCCTATCTGTTGCACACTCTGCATTGTGTTAAATGGGCCCCTCACTTGCCACAGAATAGACTTGCGATCGCTGCCGGCACCCCCTGCATCTCTTGGCTGTAGTGGCCCCGCCAGCCATTCACTTTCGGTGGGCAGAGCCGGACAAAGATGTGAGAGATACCAGCCTCACATGTGCTGTGGGCATGTCTGAAAGCTAAGGAAAGTGGTTGATCGGCAGTGTTTCACAGGACCTAGTGTCTCATAGCGGCTAGATTCGGTTTTGCTCCACTAGGTCACTTTTTTTTTTTTTTTACTTTTGTCCCACTTTGAGACTGGACTCAAAACTCCTGGGTCACTTTTCTGACATTAGTGGGCAGGCCCATCGAATGCAGCATATCTGGTCAGATTAAAATCTAGACCCTGCTAATTGTCTGAATGCTGATAGTAAAATGTATGGATTGGATTGGTTGAGCATTGGATCAATTACCAACCTCCTTTACAGACCAGAGATATCCGAGTTGTACCTTAAACTGGACCAACAGCCTGGCACAGTTGGAAAAGAAAGGCAGAGGCCATTTTGGAGCTTCCTCTCCCAGCCATGCTGCTGCCAACTGACATAACTAACAATGCACAGTAACCAGAAGCCCATCAGCACTTCCTGTTTGCAGGTGGCCTGCAAACGCACGAGCCGCCATTTTGTTTCTAAAATTTACTACGGCAGGAGTTGGCTGCACAGAATAATGATTTTACCTTTTTCTATCTAAATTGCACTGGGAAGGGATGCGTATGATCACTGTTTGTTGCAGTGGTTTGGTTTGTTATTTTTGAATGTTGGTCCACTTTAAGTGTATGTCTGGGTACGGGGGCTACACCTACTTACACATTTAGTATCATATAATGCTGCAGATAATTTGTTCCTTAAAATCATGCAGATAAACCACACACATTAAATGTAGTCAGTTTAACTATGGGGTCATTTCAGATCCAGGGGAGGAAACTCCACTTGTCTTTCATTGTCTACCTTGGGGGCTGATTCCGAGCCAGGTGAAAATGTACACCCTGTAGACAATGAAATTGAATAGCCATTTTCTCTCCTAAAAAGAGTGAGAATTATCACCTGGCTCTAAATTAACCCCTATGTATCCGAATCAGGAATTCCCCCAAAAAATGGTCAGTTTATATAAGCCCCCTTGGACTAGGCTTGGGGTGTGTTGCATGCTCTAGCTAGGTGCCCTTCTACTTTTGTCCAGTAGAGGTAGATACAGCTTCAGTTCATAGCAGTTGTCAAGTCTATATAGACCCGAGACATTTTCTCTTTGTGAAAGCCACAGCCTGAAAATCATTAATCGACATGTGGAGCCACATCTCTCTCTACGACCTAATTTTTACAACTATATTTGTTTTTATTTTAATTCACATTAAATATAAAAGTCTGAATTAATCTATTCAACCCTATTCAGCTTTTTAGACTAGAGTATTAGAATGGAGTGCCTGTGTAAACAAGCCCCTAAAGTGAAATTCCAGTCACCACACCCCCCTCCCCACCCTGCCACCCTACCCTGTTGAAAGTATAGGTGTTTTTACTTATTCTAAGTATACAGCACGTCCTGTTTCAGAATAATCCTTACTCATGGGTAATACATCCTCTAGATGGCGCTGGACTGCAGAGACAGAAAAGTGGCTCCTCCAGGCCCCATATATACCAGGGACCTCCCACAAGTTCCCCAGTTCTTCTCGGCAGTCTGGGCTGCAATGACTACAAGATGGCTCTTTCTACTCGCAGGTGAGCGGGGCATATTAGCCTGTGGCCCTGTAGGACTATTCCCACCCGTTCCTTTTCACTGCCTCCCAGCTTCGGGTGCGCTGGTCGGGTGATGGTAGGCAGCACCGCTGTCAGGTGCTAAGGTGGGGTGCTCCTACCGCAGTCCCCCACCAAAGGGTAGGCGGTACAGGCCCGTGGTGAGCCTTATGGGATGTCCCTCCCGCAGCCGTTTGCCCTTCGCCCCCTGTCCCCTCAGTTAGGCTCCTCTTGGGTAGTCCGCTGCTTCCCCTTCACTCTCCCTGTGTAGATCTCGGGGGGGGGGGGGGGGGGGGTATGTATTCACTATGTATATCACGTTTTGCCTTGGTGCACCGGTTTTGATTATCGACACCGCCGCCGCGCGCTTGTACTTCGCTCCGTGGACGGCGGCGACATCGCCTCAGGCGCTGCTGTGCCATCATTGGCTGGCCTTGTAACGGGGGCGCTGGCCTTGTCTTCGGGGGGAGCGGGCCTTGCGGATGACGTTTTCTGCATCACTTCTCCGTGGCCCACCCCTCGAGGTATATGCGGGCGCCATTTTGGAGCGCCTGTGCTGCGTATCTGGTGTCTCCCTATCGCGGTCCGTAAGTGCCCCTGCGGGCTGGCTTTTCTTTGTATTTCATTGTATTATGCTTACGGGTTCTTTGCTTTATGTCTTACAGGCGGGTCAAACTTTTTTGTGGTTTCTCACGGTCCTATCCCCTCTATTTAGCATTTACTCCTTATTGGAGGGCTATTGTATTTGTATATCTCCCACTTCCCTAGCGGGCTATTGGGGCATCCCGGATTGCCTTATTGGCGTCAATCCCAATTGGCCTATTGCGCCACAATAATCACCATATGGAGGCTTCTCAGGATAATGTGCTTGGGGTTCCTTCAGGACAAGCCCAGCTGTGTATGGCGTGTGGGGTATCCCCTATAAGTGACGATGTCAGGGTGTTTGTACCCTGCACCCAGCAGATGCTTGCGCTGCAGTCTGGGTTACCTGTGGCTGGGCCTGTGCCCCCTCTGGCTTCGCCTACCCTCCCACGCTTACATCTGACTCCTAGTGAGGTGCATACCAGTGGGGAGTCTCAACCTGATTTAGCTGCACGGGTGGCCAGCATTGAGAGACATATTGGTGGGTCTGCCCGCATAAGGCTTCTGCTAAGAAGCGGCATTTATCACCTGGTGTTTCCCTCTTTCCTATGGAGGCTGAGGAATTTTTTGATGTTACCGATTATACTCCCCTGGAAGAGGGGAAATTATTTTCTGATTCCGAATCATCTGAGGAACAATCTAGGGTGTATGGTGCCTGTCATGGGCTTCAGATGATACGGACAGGCTTTTGACTCACATTTTTTAAGTACTCTGTATCTCTTCTCCTGCCGTGGCTCCACGGCAGCAGGGGGAGCTGTTTCATACTGTTAAACCACGCTTGGAGTTTCCTGAACAAACTCACTTTAATAGTCTGGTGCTCAAAGATTGGGAACGGCCTAGCCGGCTTCCCGGGGTACTAAAGAGTTGGGATAAGAGGTATCCCTTTCCCGCTGAGATGGTTAAACGTTGGTCATGTCCTCCCGAGGTGGATGCACCAGTTCTGGGGTTGCCGTCATGCATTCCCCTGACTCTACTACCCTGAGGGATGGGGAGGACAGGCGCATAGATCAGCTGGCTTGCCATGCCTTTGCCTGTGTGGGGACTGCGCTGCGTCCGGTCTGTGCCTTTGCCATTACGACTGTTGCTATTAAAAACCTGCTCAGGAGTCTTAGATGGGGCCCCTGATTATGCAGGTAGTGAAGAGTATAGAGCTCTTCTGCGTTGTGAGGAATTCGTTGCATATGTTCTCTCTGCCTTGGATGATACCATTAGAATGTGTGGCAGGGCATCCGCCTTGTTAGTGGCTATACACCGCTGACAACGCTACTAAGAAGGCTCTCACTGGTTTTCCATTCAAGGGGCTGCGCCTCTTTGGTGAACATTTGGACTTGGCAAGTTACCTCAGCGTAGAAGGCAGCCCCGATCCTTTCGGGGTTCAGGTGCCTTTCTTCCCTCCTTCCGGGGTTCCAGAACTGGACGGGGAGCTTCCTTTGCTGGAGCCCGCTGAGATTTTGGGGCAGGGCAGAGGACGTGGCCGCCCTGGTCCCTCCTGGGGTCCCAAGCCCCCTCAGGCATGAAGGGGCACCCTCACCCATCTGGGTGGGGGGACGGCTTCGGCCCTTTGCTCACGTCTGGAGGCGTCCTGTCTCAGACCGGTGGATTTAGGAGGTAGTGTCCTTCGTTTACTAGATAGTTTGCAGCCTGGCCGCCCCCAAGATTCATCAAATCCCGGATGGCTCAAAACCCCTTGTCAGCTCAGGGTCTGTCCCTTGCTGTCCAAGGCCTTCTGGAATTGGGAGTCATCTGCCGGGTGCCCTTGTGGGAAAGGGGCAAAGGCTACTATTCCAATCTTTTCACTGTTCCCAAGAAAGACGGGCCATCAGACCCATCTTGGATTTAAAGCGCCTCAACAAATTTGTCAGATTCAGACACTTTTGCATGGAGACTCTGCGCTCCGCTGTGAATTCTCTACGCCCAGGATGACTTCATGACCTCTGTAGACATCAAGGATGCTTACCTTCACGTACCTTACTTTCACGTACCTATCTTTCCAGGTCATCGGAGATTCCTCAGGTTCGCTCTGGAGGATCAGCACTACCAATTTGTGGCCTTGCCCTTCGGTCTCACCCAGACTCCCAGGGTATTCACCAAGGTGCTGGCAGGAGTGATGGCTCTGCTGAGATCTCAGGTCATCCACATTCTTCCCTACTTGGACGACATGCTTATCACTTCTCAGTCCTTCCAACAGGCAGAGCTGGATACCCAGCGGGTGGTGTCCACACTGGAGTCATTCGGCTGGGTGATCAACCACCCCAAATCTTCCCTGTCTCCTTCCATGGTGAAGTCCTTTCTGGGCATGATTCTGGATTCATCTCAGGTCAAGATCTTTCTTCCTTAGCAGAAGGTGGAGAGTCTTCAAGAGCAAGCTCTGCTCTTTCTGTCTTGTCCTCATCCATCCATCAGGCAGGGAATGCAGCTGGTGGGCCTGATGGTGTTCTGCTTCGAGGTGGTTCCATATGCTCAGTTTCACATGAGACCTCTACAGATTCACCTCTTGTCAGTATGGGATCGGGACCCCGTGTCCTTGGATCAGGTGTTTGTTCTGTCCCCTCTGGCCAGGCGGTCTCTATCATGGTGGCTGGACTCAAGGAACCTGCTGGGGGGCAGATCCTTTCTGGCCCCTTGCTGGGAGACTGTCACCACGGATGCCAGTCTGACAGGTTGGGGGGGGGGCCTTTTGGAAATCCCTGAAATTCCAGGGTCAGTGGGGCCCTCAGGAGGCCCACACCCCTATCAACATTCTGGAGTTGAGGGCGATCAGGTTGGTTCTCGCCCACTTAACCCCGCACCTTCGGGGTCGGATGCCTTTGCAATGTCTTGGACGAGTTTTCAACTCCTGCATGTGTTTCCCCTGTTGGGCAGGGTGCTGCACAAGATAGCTCAGGAAGGGGTGCCAGCCATACTGGTGGCCCCCTGTTGGCCAAGAAGAGTGTGGTTCGCAGACATCGTGCAGCTGGCAGTGGATCAGTACGCCCTTCCCTGGGTTCCAGATCTGCTCACTCAGGGGCACCCAGGGGCCACTCCAATTTACAAACGCTGACTTTGACGGCCTGGCTGCTGAAACCTCCATCTTGATGGAAAAGGGGCCGCCTGCCTCGGTTGTTAATACTATGATCAGGGCTAGGAAAAGGTCCTCTTCTTCCATTTATATAGGGTTTGGCGTACTTACATTGACTGGTGTGAGTCTAAGTCACTTCCCTGTCGTGTGTTCTCTATTCCTAGGGTTCTGGAGTTTCTGCAACATGGTTTGGATCTGGGTCTTCAGCTCAGTACTCTGAAAGGTCATGTTTCTGCCTTGGCCATTTTCTTCCAAAGATCTTTTGCTCAGCATCCCCTGGTCAAGACCTTCTTCCAGGGGGTTACTCACGTGCGTCCCCCACGTAAGCCTATGTTGCCAGTCTGGGACTTGAACTTGGTCTTATCTGCCCTGCAGGGGTCTCCCTTCGAGCCCTTGCAGGGGGCCCCTTTGTCCATTCTTACGCTTAAGGTGGTCTTTTTGGTGGCTATTACTTCTGTTAGGCGTGTTTCTGAGTTGGCGGCGCTTTCCATCAAGCCCCCTTACTTTGAGAGACACCAGGACAAGATGGTGTTTCGTTTTAAGCCAGACTTTCTGCCTAAGGTTGTTTCTGCTTTTCATCTCAATCAGGACATTGTTTTGCCTTCTCTGTGTCCTAATCCTAGTAACTCTAAGGAGAGGGTTTTACACTCTTTGGATGTGGTCAGTTCTATTTGGTGGCTATTGAATCCTTCAGGAAGACTGATGCTCTTTTTGTGCACCCGTCTGGATCTAAGAAGGGTCTGGCTCCAGCTAAGTCCACTATCAGCAAGTGGATCCGTCAGGCTGTGATACAGGCCTACTCTTCTAAGGGGAAGGAGCCTCCCTTCCGCCTTACTGCTCATTCTACTCATGCTATTGGTGCCTCTTGGGCTTTTCAGCATCAAGCTTCTGTTGAACAAGTTTGCAAGGCCGCCACTTGGTCTTCTGTTCATACTTTTTCTAAGTTTTGCAAGGTTGATGTTAAGGCCTCAGCTGATGCTGCCTTTGGTCGCAAAGTTCTGCAGGCGGCAGTGGTTTAAACTGTCTGCTGTTGCTTTTGGGTATCCCACCCTACCTTACGGACTCTGCTATTGGATGTCCCATGAGTAAGGAATATTCTGGAACAGGACGTGCTGTATACTTAGAATGATACAATTCTGTGATTACTCACCTGTAGAATTGGTATTATACATATACAGCACATCCTGTTCGACCCCACCCTTGTTATCATTATATTCTAAGTGTGCCATACACTCCACTTCGGTCTACATGACATCTGGGTAATCTCCAGTAGAGGGCGAACTTCTGCAGAGATGAATATGCAAAAAAAAGAAAGCCCCTGCCGGTCCATATATACCTGGGACCTCCCACCAATTCCCCAGTTCCTTCTCTGCAGGGAAGGCAACAAGACAGAAGATGAAGACTTCTTTACTTACAGGTAAGCCAGGCTCACGCCCGGCCTTCTATTATCCCTATTACTGCCAGGACCCTTCTAAATTGCCCTATATTGAGCCTCCCAGCTTAGGCTGCGGGTCCTGGTGAAGGTAGGAGCACCCTAAGGGTGCAGCAGGAGCACTGCTCCACCGTGAGACCTCACTATGGGGTAGGTGGTTATCCAGGTTTCTTGGTGATTTATATTTATAATTTTTTAATATTTATTATATTTATATTATATTATAATAACCAATGTATTTGCAGGTGGCACCAATTATTGTAATACTCTAACGGTAAAACTACGGGGTGCACTGCCCTATTACCGGGGCCCTACTGCAATTGCACAGAAAGAGTATTGGGAAGCCCTCCAAACACTTCCCATAAGGGTCCCAGGGGACTAACACTTGCACTCCACACAATGGTTAATTTGATATACAAAATCTTTATTGCCAAATACTCACATTAAAAACATATAAAATGACAGCAAATCATGGTGCCATACCGTAATCAACCACATGGAGGAGCCAGCAAGCCGAATATACATGTATAATATACTAAACTAAATAGTGAAGTTCCATAACTAACTCATCTAATGAAGTGCTAAATACTGTGATCAAAATGCATCAATATTAAATAGCAGGACCCCTAACATGGAGCGGGCCCAGCAAGACTGCAAGTGCAAAGTGCCAAACAATGAAATACACAACAAATCACAAATGAAAAAAATCTTACTATGTGACAGGCATAGCTGGATCCCCACGGCAAGCCCACGCGTTCCGAGCCTCTAGGGCTCTTTCTCAAGGCTGGATATTGTTAGGGGGCCCTGTCCCCAGTTCCCCTTAAATACCCCACCTCGCCGTCGGTCTGCCTTCCATCCCCACGTGTGCGAACCCGGCTCCGACGCGCTCCGGCCGGAAGCGCGTCAGGCCGGAAACCGGAAGTGATCATGCGCTCCAGATTGGAGCGCAGGGCTTCCTGATGTGACGTGGGTGCGCTGCGCCACCCCTCCCCGCACGCCCCCCCCGCCTAACAGGAGGGTGGGCACAGCAACGAGGGGAAAAGGCGCTGCGCTGCTCGATACTGCGCGGGGACGTCGGACTGGCCCACCGGAAAGGTGAGTATTCCCCATAAGTCTCATCCCCCTATTGACAAAATTAAAAGCAGTCTACTTATTGGCATATTAACATTTCTATGCTATTGTTCTATTCAACTATATATGACATACATCCTATATTAAATTACTATGTACACTGTAATTCCATGGCACATATCTAATGACGCTAATCAGGCCTAGACAGAGCATATATGACCAGGATCCTAGCCTGGCAAGACAATCACTCAATATATATCAGCAACAAGAGGGGGGCAAAGAAAGAACTTTTTTTTTTCTGGTCCTATAGGCTGTGACCCAGATTCACAATAGGCTCTCAAGTGGATCCATAATGACCCACAGTGATCCTAAAGGGGACCTTTTTGCATGCTGTGTACCGTGCAAGTGGTGCCCAAATGAGCGTAACCACATCTACTTGTCCAGGGGCATTGGATATGAGCCTCGCCCTGGATTATGTCCAGATTGAGAATAAGTCCTCACATGAATTTATAATATCCCACAGTGGTCCTTAAATGCTGTATAACATATGAGAGTATCCAGATGTGGGTGACCCCATCTACTAATCCAGGGACATAAGGTATAAATCCTGCGCAAAGTGACTGGTCCACCACCCACACTGCCTCTACAGGGAAATGGTGGATAAAGAGATGTACAGCACTATACCCATATACCCATGACTAACTGGGTATGGTGGCCGGGCAGCAATATGCCCTATAGTGGATCTATAATTCCCCGCTCTGATCCTAGTGGGGGCCCATTTACATATTGTGTACCATATAAGAGTCCCCAGATGAGAGCAACCCCATCTCCTAATACATGGACATTGGGTACGGGACCCACCCTGGATTAACCCAAATTGATGATGGATTCTCAAATGGATCTGTAGTGTCCCATAGTCATCCTTGGGGCAGCCTTCTACATCCTGTATACCATATAAGTACACCTGGATGAGAGTGGTCCCATCTATTCGTTCAGGATCATTAGGTGTGGATCTTGCTCAAAGCGAATGGCCCGCCATACATATTACCTCCACATAAGAATGGTGAAATGAAGGGATATAAGGTGCTGTGCCCATAACCCCATAAATACCTGGATATAGTAACCGGGCGGTGCCCCTATCCATTACATAACCATGACCCCCTTCAAGGCCTATCCATGGCAGCACATTAATCCATGGCAATAATCACATATCTGGAGCTCCAAGCGATCAGGCACCATCTGCGACTTATTCAAGCTTCACAAGGCGAGCATTGTTCTTCCCTTTTCATTCATTATTGTGACCAGTCTTCCAAGGGGGAAAAAACTTTCAAAACAGCACGTTCCCGATCTCTTGGTTTCGCCGAGGTGCCTATTCCTAGAGGGTCTTGTAAATGTGAACACAAAAAAATCTCAATAACTCGTACCATGATCTTCATGATAGTGCCACCACAATCCCGGACATACCACATACCTTACCAGTGCTCCCCATATACCTGGTGACATAAAGTGAAAGTGAACTTTCCAAAACATGCACACACATAAATGACAACCTATTAAAGTGAAAAGATCTATTAAAGTGAATAAAATCTAAAAAGTATCGTGTCCGTACTTACCTAATCCCCACTGTGAGTGTATCAGAAACAAATTATTTCAGTATAATCCTATAATACTCACCCCAACCAAAAAGACCCTTAGCCTAGGAAAGGAGTAAAGGCCACATCCTCGTTCAAACCCCAAGGAAACTGTGTGTCCAATGCAAACATCCACCTTAATTCCTTCTGTTGCAAAAGTCTTTTGATGTCGCCCCCTCTAGGCCCCAAGCTGACCCTCTCCAGTGCCGTCACCCGGAGTCCCTCCATGTTGCCCTGGTGTATATCAAGAAAATGTGCTGCCACTGGGGGTATGACTTTACCCATGTCCCGGTTGCGTCTGGCTAATCGTATGGACGATAGGTGTGCTTGTATGCGGGCCTTCAGGGTGTTCTTAGTTTCACCCACGTAGCCCTTAGGGCAGCCACAGGTGATCAAATATACCACCCCCACCGTCCGACAGTTGATAAATTGTCGAATGGGATGCCTACTGCCCCTCCGGATGTTAATCACCTCCTTACTGGTGTTAATCAAGGGGCAGATGGAACAGGAGCCACACGGATAACACCCCTTCACTGTATTACTCACCTGTCCCAAGCTGGGGCCTGTAAAGTGGCTCCTGCAGACCCTATCGCGGAGGCTGGGCGCTGAGTTCGCTATCCTTAAGAAATGCGTATTGTTCATGGATTTTGTCATGGCTGCGATGGAAGACTCTCTTGTGGTGTGTAGTAGGACATCAGCCTTACTGGTGGCTATGCGCAGATTGGTGGACAGCGGATGTTGGAGCCAAGAAGTCGCTCACAGCTCTTCCCTTCTTGGGTTCGCGGCTGTTTGGAGATAAATTGGATGCTGTTGCCAAGGGAGGTAAGTTACCTCAGCGGAGGAAACAGCGCCGCCCCTTTCGGGGGGAGGGCTCATTCACTCCTTCCTTTCGAGGGGCCAGAGCGACTAGGGGTTTGGCCTTCTCAGGTGTCAGGGGCTCGTCCTGGAACAGAGGCAGAGGTCGGGCACGTCCCGCGCCTGCCTGGGGTTCCAAGCCCAAGCCTGCCGTTAAACCGGCTGAGCAATGAAGGGGCGCCCTCACCCGCAAGGGTGGGGGGACGGTTGCGGCTCCTCTTCCAGGTCTGGGCCCGGGAGGTCACAGAAAATTGGATCTTGGAAGTGGTCGTCTCCGGGTACAAACTGGAGTTCGAGCTCTGGCCGCCCCCAAGATTCTTAAGGTCTCGAGTGCCCTCGGACCCTCAGGCTGCACAGGGGCTCCTGTTAGCAGTAAAAAAACCTTCTGGACATGGGGGTTATATTCCCGGTGAGTCTGTCGGAGAGAGGCAGGGGTTTCTACTCCAACCTTTTCACGGTTCCCAAAAAGGAGAGTTCGGTGAGACCCATTCTAGATCTCAAGGTTCTCAACAGATTTCTCAGAGCCAAAAGGTTCCGCATGGAGACTCTGCGCTCGGCTATCAATTCCCTTCGCCAAGGGGATTTTATGACATCCATAGACATCAAGGATGCGTATCTGCATGTTCCGATTTTTCAGGCACATCAGAGATTCCTCCGATTTGCGGTGGGGGATCAACATTATCAGTTTGTAGCTCTTCCCTTCGGTCTGACCTCGGCACCGAGGGTCTTCACCAAGGTTTTGGCGGGCATAATGGCTCTGCTCAGATCTCAGGGCATTCGCATTGTGCCTTATCTGGACGATCTGTTGATATCAGCTTCTTCCCTTCATCAGGTGGAGCTGGACACCCACCAGGTGGTGTCGACCCTGGAGAGGTTCAGGTGGGTGATAAACCGCACCAAGTCTTCTCTCCCCGTCTCGTGTGATTTCATTTCTGGGCATGAATCTGGATACCATTCTGGCCAGAGTGTTTCTGCCCCAGACCAAGGTGCAGGGGATTCAGGGCCTGATCCACCTTCTACTGGCCAGTCCTTGTCCCTCTATCCGACAGGGGATGAAACTGGTGGGTTTGATGGTATCCTCCTTCGAGGCGGTGCCGTTTGCACAGTTTCACATGAGATCTTTTCAACTTCACCTATTGACGTATTGGGACAGGTGCCCACAGTCATTGGATCAACCTTTCAGGATGTCTCCCAGGGTTCGGCAGTCCTTTCGGTGGTGGCTGGACTCGAGCAATCTGGTGAAGGGCAGATCCTTTCTGATCCCTTGTTGGGAGACGGTTACCACGGATGCCTGTCGGGCTGGGGAGGTTATTGGAAGAGTCATCAGTTCAGCGGGGTGTGGGGTCCTCAGGAGGCTCACACCCCCATCAATGTATCGGAGCTCAGAGCCATTCGACTGGTTCTGGCTCGGCTGACCCCACATTTACGGGGTCTTCAGGTTCGTTCGGACAACCGAACGGCAGTAGCTTACATAAATCAACAAGGAGGGACTCGCAGCAGTAGTGCCCTCAGGGAAGTCTCTCTGATCCTGCACTGGGCAGAGAGCAATGTTCCTTGCCTTCGGCAGTTTACATTCCGGGAGTGGAGAACATGGAGGTGGATTCCCTGAGCAGGGGATCCTCTCACCACGGAGAGTGATCTCTCAACCCCGAGGTTTTTCTGGATCTTTGCCGCAAGTGGGGGACTCCGGAGGTGGATCTCTTTGCCTCGAGGCACAATCACAAACTTCCAGCCTTTGTGTCTCTTTCTCAGGATCCTCTGTCTCTGGCAGTGGATGCCTTGTCACTGGCTTGGAAGGACCTGGGTTTTCTGTACCTGTTTCCACCTGTCTTCATGCTGGGCAAGGTAGTTCGCAAACTGGCTCTAGAAGGGGCACCAGCGATTCTGGTGGCTCCAAGGTGGCCAAGAAGGGTTTGGTACACAGACGTCGTAAGGATGGCCGTAGACCAGTACCGCTTCCCTTGCTGCCGGACCTGCTATCTCAGGGTCATCTACTTTACCCCAATTTACAAACGCTGGCTTTGACGGCTTGGCTGCTGAAACCTTCATCTTGAAAGAGGAAGGTTTGACTGAGGCTGTTGTTCAGACCCTGATTAGGGCTAGGAAGCGGTCCTCTTCTGGCATTTACTATAGGACTTGGAGGTCCTATATTGATTGGTGTGAGGCTAGGGCCTTGCCTTGCAGGGTTTTTTCTATACCCCGGATTTTGGAGTTTCTTCAGCATAATCTGGATCTTGGGTTCCAGCTTAGCACTTTGAAAGGACAGGGTTCTGCTCTGTCGATTTTCTTCCAGAGGTCTTTTGCTTTACACCCGCCGGTTAAGACCTTTTTCCAAGGGGTGGCGCATGTGCGGCCCCCTCAGAAGGCTGTAGTTCCTGTTTGGGATTTGAATTTGGTTCTTTCGGCTCTGCAGGGTCCTCCTTTTGAGCCGCTACAGGATATTGCTCTTTCGGTTCTCACTCAGAAGGTTGCTTTCTTGGTGGCTATTACCTCTGTTCGGCGTGTCTCTGAGTTGGCGGCCCTGTCTATTCAGGCCCCTTACTTTGAGAGACACCAGGATAAGGTGGTTTTTCGTTTTAAGCCGGATTTCCTTCCTAAGGTGGTGTCTGCTTTCCACCTCAATCAGGATATTGTTCTCCCTTCCTTGTGTCCTAAGCCTAACAATGACAAGGAGAGGGTTCTGAACAATTTGGATGTTGTTCGCTGTGTGAAGTACTATTTGGTGACTACTTCTTCCTTCCGTCTTTTTCGTGGTGCCCTGTGGGCCCAGGAAAGGTTTGGCGCCCGCCAAGTCTACCATTAGCAAATGGATTCGTCAGGCCATTGTTGGGGCCTATTCTGCTAAGGGGAGAATTCCCCCTTTTTGGGTCACTGCGCATTCTACTCGTGCTGTTGGAGCGTCCTGGGCTTTTCAGCACCAGGCTTCTGTTGAACAAGTTTGTAAGGCTGCTACTTGGTCTTCCGTTCATACTTTTTCCAAGTTTTACAAGGTTGATGTGCGGGCTTCGGCGGATGCTGTTTTTGGCCGCAAGGTTCTGCAAGCTGCAGTGGTTGGGGTTGGTACATTCTTTACTGTTTCTGGTTCCCACCCATGACGGACACTATTGGATGTCCCAGATGTCATGAAGACCGTCATGAAGTGGAGTGTATGGCACACTTAGAATACCGTTTTGTGAGTACTCGCCTTTAAAACTGGTATTATGAGTTTGCCATACACTCCACTTTGCCCCACCCCTTTTTTTCAGGTATTCTGGTGCTTTTATATGGTGAACCATTGGTTTTAATTGTTAAGGTTATAATTGGTTCTTCCTGGTCCCTTTACTGCTTTTATACACTGGGGAATTGGTGGGAGTCCCAGGTATATATGGACCGGGAGGGGCTTTATTTTTTTGCATATTCATCTCTGCAGAAGTTCGCCCTCTACTGGAGATTACCCAGATGTCATGAAGACCGAAGTGGAGTGTATGGCACACTCATAATACCCGTTTTAAAGGTGAGTACTCACAAAACTGTATTTTTTAGTTACCTCTTTATGGTGATCTTATGTTCAATATTGATAAGGGTTATAGTTCTCCCGGCTTCATTTTTTTCAATACTGGGGAATTTGTGGGAGGTCCCTGGTATATATGGGGCCGGGAGGAGCCACTTTTCTGTCTCTGCAGTCCAGCGCCATCTAGAGGATGTATTACCCATTAGTAAGGGTTATTCTGGAACAGGACGTGCTGTATACGTATAATACCAATTCTACAGGTGAGTAATCACAGAATTGTATTTTTACCTTTTGGTTTCTTTTTTCTTTGTGACCCTCCCTCACAACAGCCAATCCATGGTATCGTGGTTCAGACAAGGCAGCTGCTTCTTTAATGGCCAATAGTCTTCAGCAGCTGGCATTGGCCTAGCTGGCTAGAGCACGTTAAACCACAACAGCACCCGTTTTTAACAAAATGGGTATAGTTCCCTGTGTGGGGGCATCCCGACTGCTGATGAAGTTACAGTGCACGTGAGATGCTAGCAGCAGCCCCATTAGGATCCAGATTAAATGACGGTGGCGTGCCCCCCCCCCCCCCCCCCCAAGTTTCTCTGGCATGCAGACTACATACATTGTATGAGATACATACTCAGTCACTGGCTTACAGCAGACCAAAACCCGACGAACTTGTGACGCTACTGCCCCATACTACCAACTTAGAGTGTAGAACTGGCAATAGATATTTTTACGTAGCAAATTCATAAAACACCAACTCCACCTCCCCCCGCGTGATGCGTCATGGCAGCTTGCACAACTCCGCTCCCTGACCAAATTTCACGCATGTCCTGTGGCTTTACTTGTGGAAACTGGGCAGCGTTCCTTAGAAACCTCCATAAGATCTCCGCTGAGGCAATGTGGGGTGGCAGGTGGCTGGTCTTCACGTAAGTGTGGCAATTATATCACCAGCCAATTACAACAATGGCAATGGCCTAAAGAGGCGGGACTTTCAGCTAAAGCAGGCGGTTGTAGGGGAAACAAAGTGAGGCAGAAGCTGAGAAAACGACGAAAGGTACTCTTCATGGAAAGAAGCAGTTCAGAGGATGCTGGTTAGAATATTGTTCTGCTTTATAGTGCTACTGCAGGCAAAGGTAATTATTACACTATTGCCTCAGGCTACATTTGGCACTGTCCTAAACTGTTTCGGTTTTTAAATTAAAGAAACGGCTGAGATATTAAGGTTTACAGGTTCAGCTTATGATTTCCCTTCAGAAAAAAGTGGGCGTAGCCATCGGATCTGTGATGCTGCATAATAATCTGCTGTCTGCGCTGACGGCAATGTGATGAATTTGGAGGAGGAGGGACCAGCAACCCTGTCCCCCCTCTGCTGAGCTGATTGGGGGACAGGATGAAAAGAAATGGTGTAACAATTACCTTTACCTGCAGTATCACCTTAATAAACATTACATGTCTCGTCTGTGACCTTGGTTGGTCTTCTGACCAGCCATGGGTTGGCATGGTACTAGGATTAAGTGAGTATGATGCTGCTTGAAAATGAAAGCTTGCTTCAGGCTATGGCTATGCCCATCCTATCGAAAGAAAACTGGTTACCAGATGATATAAAATAAATCATGTTATATCAAAACCAGTATAATGAAGACAAATCAAACAAAATAAACGGCATAACTCTTTATGCCTAACCCTCTTGTTGGCAAATGGTTTCGGCCACAGTAGTCAGATTGCCTGATTTAGGAAGATTAGGACACTTCAGTTAATTTGCTAGTTGAACATATGAAATAAAAGTGGTGCTTGAAGTTAAATCCCCATCGAGACGTTGATTATTAGTGTGACTCTTCAGCTGTATTGGTTATGTTGTATGCGTGTATGTACATGGTAGAATTGTCTTCAAAGACCTATCCGTTTTCTCTTTTTCTCCAGCTCTCAAGTCATCCATGGGTGCCCCGGACTCTCCCAAGCGCAGAATTGAAGGCTCCGATAAGGAATTGTGGAAGAAAGCCAGGCTGCAGATTACACACTGAGAGATCCACAATCTGAATTGCATATCCCCACCCAGGTAGAGACCCTGATCAGACGCCATGGAGCTCAGCCCTTATGTAATAAAGGGAGCTGCAGTGACTTCTCTCCCAACTCTGTTATCACATTTGTATACATTTTGCTGGGGATTAGATGTGGGCCACTGTGCCCAGGGCCAGCTCCAGGTTAATGTGGGCCCTTGGGCAAAGTCTTAAGTGGGCCCCTTGCAGTGTAGTATGATACCTCATACATAGTGATAAAGTTGTTTCAATGGTGAATATTGCCAAAGAATAGAAAGACACAACAAAAAACAGGGGTGGTGCAAAACCTAACTGCATATTTGCCCATGTGTTATTATTACAAGTGAGTTCTATCAATATAGGACAAGCCTAAAATGTAATTGACGAGTTATGGGGGACCTGGGAACCGCTGCACACTGTGTGGAGTCTCCAATTTGTGTGGTGTAGCTATACAATTCCTAAAACGAAACTATCCATTTAAAACCCTCCCCACAAAAATACATGCAATGTGAACAAACTATCATACTCCAGTGCTGTACAACATCAAAACATATGCTATAACAAATACAGACGTTTAAACTGTATAAAAGCAGTGTTGAGTTGTGTAAGTCTGATCAGACCCAATCAATTAGATAGGATCTGGTCAGACCCAGACAAACCACCCGGGTGAAAAGAAATGCAATATGCAGGGGATGAAACTGGTGGGATTGATGGTGGCCTCCTTCGAGGCGGTCCCATTTGCGCAGTTTCACATGAGATCACTTCAACTTCACCTATTGACGCATTGGGACAGGTGTCCGCTGTCGTTGGATCAACCGTTCAGGATGTCTCCCAGGGTTCGGCAGTCCCTTTGATGGTGGCTGGAGTCGAGCAACCTGTTGAGGGGCAGATACTTTCTGGTTCCTCGCTGGGAGACGGTTACCACGGATGCCAGCCTGTCGGGCTGGGGAGGTTTCTGGAAAAGTCATCAGTTCAGCGGTGTGTGGGGTCCTCAGGAGGCTCACAACCCCATCAATGTCTTAGAGCCATCCGGCTTGTCCTGTTACGGCTGACGTTGCACTTGAAGGGTCTTCCGGTTCAGATTCGTTCAGACAATCGGACGGCGGTAGCCTACATCAATCACCAAGGAGGGACTCGCAGCAGGGTTGCCCTCAGGGAAGTCTCTCTGATCCTGCATTGGGCGGAGAGCAATGTTCCTTGCATTTCTGCGATCTACATTCCGGGAGTGGAAAACACGGAGGCGGACTCCCTGAGCAGGGGGTTCTCTCGCCAAGGAGAGTGGTCTCTCAACCCCGGGGTTTTTCGGTTTCTTTGTCGCAAGTGGGGGACTCCGGAGGTGGATCTCTTTGCCTCACGGCACAATCACAAACTCCCGGCCTTTTTGTCTCTATCTCAGGGTCCTCTAGCTCTGGCAGTGGATGCCTTGTCCCTTGCTTGGAAGGATCTGGGGTTTCTGTACCTGTTTCCTCCCTTCTCCATGCTGGGCAAGGTGGTTTGCAAACTGGCTCTGGAGGGGGCACCAGCAATTCTGGTGGCTCCAAGGTGGCCAAGAAGGATTTGGTACGCAGACGTTGTAAGGCTGGCGGTAGATCAGTACCGGCTTCCCATGTTTCCGGATCTGTTATCTCAGGGTCAACTACTTTACCCCAATTTACAAACGCTGGCTTTGACGGCTTGGCTGCTGAAACCTTCATTCTGAAGGAGGAAGGTTTGTCTGAGGCTGTGGTTCAGACCTTGATCAGAGCTAGGAAGCGGTCCTCTTCTGGCATTTACTACTAATAGCTGCCATTATGGTGCTGGGGGGGGGGGGGGGGGGGTCTGGCCATATGAAAATAATTCCTAGATGAAAGTATAAAGACAGGCACTTTAATAGCACGTCCATCTCTTATCCATGGTATGTTACAGGCACCATGGATGTGTCTGCTCACAGGCCTCAGCCTCCAGTACTGGTTTATGGCAGCTACTGGTGCTTTAACTGTCTGTCAATGAAGTGTGGAGGATGCACATGAAGTCTCTGGAGACTGCCTCTGGAAAATCCATTCCATTAACAAAGGGATTTTCTATTTTTCTGAAATCCTTTCTGCATGCTCACAACATTTAGGTGAGAAACTCTCCTTAAATACTGGGACTTTTAGTAAACCTAAGCAGGACAATAAGATAAAATGGCTATACTGCAATTCAGTTACTGCTCATTTATATGTGTGGCTAAAAACAGATTGGAGGTGAGACACTCTGTTCTAAGTATACAGCAGGTCCTGCTCCAGAGAGTAATTCCTTACCTTTGGGTTATACATCCACAAGATGGTGCTGGACTGCAGAGACAGCAAAAAAGTGGCTCCTCCCAGCCCCTTATATTCCAGGGACCTCCCACAAAATCCCCAGTTCTTCTCTGCAGTCGACGCTGCGATGACAAGAAGATGGCTCTCTCTACTCGCATGTGAGCGGGGCTGTTAGCCTGCGCCCTGTAGGACTATTCCCACCCGTTCCTCCTTTTCATGCCTCCCAGCTTTGGCTGCACTGGTCGGGTGACGGTAGGCAGCACCGTTGTCAGGTGCTTAAGGAGCGCTGCTCCGACCGCAATCCTCCACCAAACGGTAGGCGGTATAGGCCCACGGTGAGCCTTATGGGATGCCCCTCCCGCGCTATCGCCCCCTGCCCATCTGTGGGCTCCTGTTAGGTTGGCCGCTGCCCTCCCTCGCTCTCCCTGGTATTTCTCGGGAGGGGGGGGGGTGTTGTGTGTGTGTGTGTGTGTGTTGTAGGTGTATTCTTCACTCTTATTGTTTCCGTGGTATAGCTTGGCTATTCTTAGTATACAGTACGTCCTGCTCCAAATAGAATACTTACACTTGGGTATTACTCCGCCAGATGGCGCTGGACTGCAGAGACCTCGAAAACAGGCTCCTCCCGGCCCCTCAAATACCCAGGGACCTCCCACAAATCCCCTCAGATTTTCTCTGCAGTCTGGACTGCTAAGGACGAGAAATGGCTCTCTACTCGCAGGTGAGCGGGGCTATTAGCCTGCGGCCCTGTAGGCGCGTTCCGCATCATTGCTGTTGCCGGCCCGCCCCTCTGGGTATGCCGACGCCATCTTGTGAGCTTGGCTTGGCTTATGCGCAACTGTCCCCTACCTACCGCGGTCTGTAAGTGCCCTCGCGGGCGGTTTTTATTATCTAATTTTCTTAATACTGTCTGCTTACGGCCCCTTTTTATTATGTCTTTCAGGCGGGTGAATCCATTGGCTTCTCCTGGCCCTCTTAGTTGCTAATTTTTATAGGCCTAGTTGTAATTTACTCCCACTCCCTAGCGGGCTATTGGGGCATCCAGGGTTGCTTTATAGCATTAATCCCTATCGGCCTATAGCGCCGCTATAATCACCATATGGAGGCATCTCAGGATAATGTGACCGGGGTTCCTTCGGGACAAGACCGGCTGTGTGTAGCGTGTGGGCAGCCTCATGCTGACGCTGACAAGGTGCGGGTCTGTGTGCCCTGTGCTGAGCAGGTGCTTGCACTACAATCTGGCCTTCCCGTGGCTGGCAATGTCACTCTTTTTCCTATGGAAACTGAGGAGTTTTTTGATCTTTGTGGCTATACCCCCTCGTATGAAGGGGAGCTTTTCTCTGACACGGGGTCCTCTGAGAAGAGGCCCAGGGGCCATGACGAGGCTGGCTCTGACCCCTGGACCCCGGATGACACTGACAGATTGCTGACCCAGATTTTTGAGGTTCTGTCCATTTCTCCCCCTGTTGCGGCTCCCTGGCAAAGGGGGGAACTCTTCCATATAGCTAAGTCATGTTTGGAATTTCCCGAGCAAGCACATTTCAATAACCTTGTGCTCAAGGAATGGGAGCGCCCCAGTAGACTTCCCGGTGTACCTTAGGATAGGAAGTATCTCTCCCCCCCCCCAGTAGACTTCCCGGTGTACCTTAGGATAGGAAGTATCTCTCCCCCCCCCCCCCCCCCCCCCCGACTCTACTACCTTGCGGGATGCTGAGGACTGGCGCATTGACCAGCTGGCGTCCCGTGCCTTTGAATGTGCAGGGACAGCGCTGCGCCCGGTCTGTGCTTCTGCCATTACCGCTGTGGCCACTAGAACCCTTATCAGAAATAAACTTGATAGTGCCCCTGATGATTTGCCTTGTGAGGTGTTTAATGCACTCTCCAGTTGTGATGTTTTTGTAAATTTTGTCCTCTCTGCCTTGGATGACACCATTAGAATGTGTGCCAGGACATCTGCCCTTGGTGGCTACACGCCGCTCGGTTTGGCTACACCAGTGGGATGCTGACAATGCTGCCAAGAAGGTCCTCACTGGGTTTCCCTTCAAAGGACTGTGCCTGTTTGGGAACCGCCTGGATATTTTTGCTAAGGGAGGCAGGTTACCCCAGCGCAGGCGGCAATCTCAGCCCTTTCGGGGTTAGGGCTCCTTCTCCTCCCCCTACCGTGGTGCTAGACAAGGGAGGGGGGTTTCCTTCACTGGGGCCCGGGGAGATTTCTGGGGTAGGGGCATCATGGGGCGCCCTCACCCATCCGGGTGGGGGGACGGCTTCAGCACTTCGCTCACGTCTGGAGGCTCCATGTCTCAGACCGGTGGATTCAGGAGGTAGTGTCCTCTGGTTACAAGATAGTTTGCTGCCTGGCCGCCCCCAAGATTCATCAGATCCCGGATTCCCCAGGACCCTGTGTCAGCTCAGGAACTATTGCAGGCAGTGCAAGGCCTCCTGGAGCTGGGGGTCATCTGCAAGGTCCCTTTAAAGTGGACCAACACCCTGGGGTGATCGGCCCGGGAATCTATAGGATTCCCGGGCCGATCACCCCCCTCACCGCGGGACATCCGAGATCGGGATGTCCCGCGGTGAGGAACCCCCCCGAAAACCCCCAAAAACTCACCTCCTCGGCGGCTGCGGCCGCCGCCGCCTCCCACGCGCCCCTCTAGCCGTGCCCGCGCCGGCCGTTTGTGAACAGCCGGCGCGGGGGCGCGCGCGCTGTCAGAGGGACGTGCGGGAGGCGGCGGCGGACGCGCTGGCTTGTCCGTCGCTGTCAGCGCTTGTCCGTTGCTGTCACCCGGCCACGTGGGAGCGTTTTGAGGTGAGTATTGGGGTTTTCCTAATCGGGGTGCCCCCCTGAAGTGGACCAAAACCCAGGATAGTCAAAATCCTGGGTGTTGGTCCACTTTAAGAGAAAAGGGCAAGGGCTTCTATTCCAATCTATTCACAGTTCCCAAAAAGGATGGTTCAGTCAGGCCCATCCTGGACTTAAAGATCCTCAACAAATTTGTCAAGAGCAGGCGCTTTCACATGGAAACTCTGCGCTCTGCCATCAGTTCCCTGCGCCCAGGGGATTTCATGACGTCTGTGGACATCAAGGATGCTTACCTTCATATTCCTGTATTTCCAGGTCATCAAAGGCTCCTCAGGTTCGCTCTGGAGGATCAACACTACCAATTTGCGGCATTGCCATTCGGTCTCACCTCAGCTCCCCGGGTGTTCACCAAGGTGCTGGCTGGCGTGATGTCTCTGCTCAGGTATCAGGGTGTCCGCGTGCTGCCTTATCTGGTCGACATTCTCATCACCTCCCAATCTCTACCTCAGGCAGAAGTGGATACTCGGCTGGTGGTGCCAACCCTGGAGTCATTTGGATGGGTGATCAACCACCCCAAGTCTTCACTGTCCCCCTCCTTGGTGACTCCATTCCTAGGAATGAATCTGGGTACAGTTCAGGCAAGGATTTTCCTTCCTCAACAGAAGGTGGATGCTCTGATTGCACAGGTCCAGTTCCTGCTATCTTGTCGTCATCCCTCCATCAGGCAGGGAATGCAGCTGGTGGGCCTGATGGTGGCGTTCTTCAAGGCGGTCCCTTATGCTCAGTTCCACATGAGACCTCTGCAACTCCACCTCTTGTCAGTATGGGACAAGGATCCTGCGTCCCTGGACCAGGTCCTTGTGTTTTCCCCCCTAGTCAGGCGGTCCCTCTCGTGGTGGCTGGACTCCAGGAACCTGTTGGGGGGCAGATCCTTTCTGGCCCCCCTGCTGGGAGATGGTCACCACGGATGCCAGTCTGACGGGTTGGGGGGGGGGGGATTTCTGGAAGTCCCTGCAGTTCCAAGGCAGGTGGAGCCCTCAGGAGGCCCACACATCTATCAACATTCTGGAACTACGGGCGATCAGGTTAGTTCTGGGCCAGTTGACTTCTCACCTTTGGGGCCTGCCTGTTCAGGTCCGCTCGGACAACCAGGCGGCAGTTGCCTACATCAATCATCAGGGAGGGACCCGGAGCAAGGGGGCCCTCCAGGAAGTGTCTCTGATCCTGACCTGGACGGAGACCAATGTTCCCTGCATATCAGCTGTGTACATTCCGGGGGTGGAAAACCTCCTGGCAGACTCTCTGAGCAGGGGGATCTCTCGCCAGGGAGAATGATCCCTATGCAGCAGGGTGTTCCAATCTCTGTGTCGCCGTTGGGGCCAACCAGATGAGGATCTGTTTGCGTCCCGTCACAATCACAAGCTACCGGCCTTTGTCTCCCTGTCCCAGGATCCCCTGGCCTTGACCACGGATGCTCTAGCAATGTCATGGCAGGACTTTCAGCTTCTGTATGTCTTCCCTCCATTCCCCCTGCTGGGCAGGGTGCTACGTAAGATTGCTCTGGAAGGGGTGCCAGCAATTCTGGTGGCCCCCAGGTGGCGCAGACGTGGTGCAGCTGGCAGTAGATCAGTCCACTCTGCCCATGGTGCCAGATCTGCTCACTCAGGGCTCACTACGCCATCCCAATTTACAAACTCTGGCTTTGACGGCCTGGCTGCTGAAACCTCCATCTTGATGGAGAAGGGGCTGTCTTCCTTGGTTGTGGATACCTTGATAAAGGCTAGGAAGAAGTCGTCTTCTTCTATTTATTACAGGGTTTGGCGTGCCTACATTGACTGGTGTGAGTCTAAGTCTCTTCCCTGTCGTGTGTTCTCTATTCCCAGGATTCTGGAGTTCCTACAGCATGGGTTGGAGATGGGGCTCCAACTTAGTACTCTAAAAGGTTAGGTTTCTGCCCTGTCTGTTTTCTTCCAGAAGTCCTTTGCTCAGCACTCTCTGATTGGGACTTTTTTCCAGGGGGTGACTCATGTGCGTCCCCCACGTAAGCCTATGGTGCCTGTTTGGGATTTGAACTTGGTTTTGTCAGCCTTGCAGGGTGCTCCCTTTGAGAGTAAGAATTGACCAGAGTAGCATCCTGCACAGGTTCAAAGTTGTATTTCTGGTGGCTATCACCTCTGTTAGGCGTGTGTCTGAGTTGGCGGCGCTTTCCATTCAGCCCCCCTACTATGAGAGACACCAGGACAAGGTGGTGTTCCGCTTCAAGCCAGATTTTCTGCCTAAGGTGGTGTCTGCCTTTCATTTGAATTAGGACATTGTTCTTCCTTCATTGTGCCCTAATCCTAGTAATGCTAAGGAGAGGGTTTTTCATTCTTTGGATGTGGTTAGGTGTCTGAAGTACTATCTGGTGGCTATTGCACCTTTTAGAAAAACTGATGCTCTTTTTGTGGTCCCTTCTGGTCCTAGGAAGGGTTTGGCTCCTGCCAAGTCTACTATCAGCTAATGGATCTGTCAGGCTGTGATTCAGGCCTACTCTGCTAAGGGGAAGAATCCTCCCTTCTGCCTTACTGCTCATTCTACGCGTGCTATTGGTGCCTCTTGGGCTTTTCAGCACCAGGCTTCTGTTGAACAAGTTTGCAAGGCCGCTACTTGGTCTTCTGTTCATACCTTTTCAAAGTTTTACAAGGTTGATGTTAGGGCCTCAGCTGATGCTGCTTTTGGCCGAAAGGTTTTGCAGGCGGCAGTGGTCTAAACTGTCTGCTGTTAGCTTTGGGGATCCCACCCTACTTTATAGACACTGCTATTGGATGTCCCAAGTGTAAGTATTCTATTTGGAGCAGGACGTACTGTATACTAAGAATACAATTCTGTGATTACTCACCTGTAGAATTGGTATTATGAGTATACAGTATGTCCTGCTCCACCCCACCCTTGGTTTTGCATTTTCTTGGATCCCCTGTATGGTGATGGTTATCATTTTTATAGTTACTAGTTTGGGTTATTTAATTCTCCCGGCTTCTCGTTAACTGCTTTTCAATGCTGGGGATTTGTGGGAGGTCCCTGGGTATTTGAGGGGCCGGGAGGAGCCTGTTTTCGATGTCTCTGCAGTCCAGCGCCATCTGGTGGAGTAATACCCAAGTGTAAGTATTCTATTTGGAGCAGGACGTACTGTATACTCATAATACCAATTCTACAGGAGAGTAATCACAGAATTGTATATTATAAGTATGTCTCACACCCTGCTTCGGAAATATTCATTACACTTGGGTTATGTCCAGTAGAGGGCGAACTTCTGCAGAGATGAATAGAAAAAAAGGAGCCCCTCCCGGCCCATAAATACCTGGGACCTCCCACACATTCCCCAGTAATCGTCTCTGCAGACGGTGAGCAAGTCAGAAGATGAAGTCTCCTCCTTGCAGGTAAGCCGGGTTCACACTCGGCCATTTTTATCCCTATATTCCTAGTATGTCACACCCCCCACTTCCCGATATTCATGACACTTGGGAACCCGGCCTGTAGAGGGCGATCTTGCAGAGATGACATGGAAAAAAGGAGCCCCTCCTGGTCCATAAGTACTGGGTTCCTCCCACTATTCCTCAGTCTTTTCGTCTCTGCAGTCGGCGAATCATTCAGAAGATGACTCTCCTTCAAGCTGCAGGTAGCCGGGTTTGCTCCCGGCCCTTTTTTTCTCTATTTCTGTCTGAAACTCTTTAAACCTGTTTGGTTATATTGTATGCCTCTCAGCCCTGGCTGTGTGGTTCAGGCAAAGGTAGATACATACACCTTCTGGTGTATACAGGAGTATTACTCCTCCATGAGACCTAAATGTGGGTAGGCGGTTTCCGGGTTGGTGTTCCCGGCATGGGATGCCCCTGTCCCTTTATAATCCCCTTGTGCCTTATGGGTGCTTTTCTATCCTCTCCCCTTAGTTCTCCTTTAACCCTGCTGGGTAAAAAGGGGGGGGGGGGGGCGTTATCTGGGCTTATTTGTCACCATGCACACAAAAAAAATAAAAAAAAGAGATATATAAAATAAGTCTTTATTTCTTATTTTTATTATGTATGTTTTACTATACTATCTAATAGGAAATGTTTTATTTAGATTTTCCTATCTCTGTCTAGGCAGCATTTTTTGCTTACCTATTAAAGCTCTTTGTTTTCTGGCTGTGTTCAGATTTGAATTTTCCCTCCATTTTTGGCCATGTGATCCTGGAAGTGGGCGGGGCTTAGGCATGCTTTTATTCAGAGAGCACCTGGTATGCTCTGTTTGACTTCCTGTTTCCTGCTTCCATGTGGCCTTACCTCATGTGAGCTTATTGCATGGGCTGTGAGTACCCTTTCTCTCATTTATTTATATTGCGTGCATTTGGTGACTGTTTTATTGTTTTCTCTGTAGGTAGAAACTCCTTATTTAAAAAGGTGTTTCTCCTGGTCCTTATATAAAAAAAAAAAAAAAAAGCCCTTAAGCCTTATTTGGGGGTCCATTTGTGTTTCAATCCTCCCACTTGGGACTATTTAAAGGGGCATCCCGGGTAGCAATTGCGTAAATCCCATATATACTTGGCGACTATAATCAATTATAGTATAATACTAAACACCATATGGAGGCATCCCAGGATAACGGACATGCAATTCCCTCTGCACAGACTCGGCAATGTTTTGGATGTGGGGCATCCCTTGTTGGGGATAACGCAATGCTTTGCGTCCCTTGTGCACAATTAACTATTATGCAGCAAACTGAGGCCCAGGCTTCAGGGCCTGCGGCTAATGCCTCATCTCCTACTCCGCCATGTCTTGTCCGTACCCCCAATGATATTGTCATGGGTGGCGAGTCGCATGCTGATTTATGTGCCAGATTGGCTCATCTTGAAAGATTAATGTCTACCTCTGTGCCTAAGAAGGCCTCAGCTAAAAGAAAGCACTTGACTCATGCCGCTCCGGAAAGGGAGTCAAACAATTGTGAATTGCTTGATTGGTCTGATCCTTCTCAGTTAGAAGAAGAAGAATTATGAGGAATCGGATGTTTCTGATGAACAGCAATTTGTTGGTACTGAGATTGAGCAGGGTGAAGCAAGTGTTGTGGATACCCCAAAAGCTCTTGCTCAGTTATTTGAGGTTTTGGTTATTACTCCTCCTGAAGTAGTCCCTCCTCAAAAAGGGGAATTCTTTGGAGTCTCTAAACCTCGTTTAAGAATAATTTCATCAAAATGCTTTTGATTTGGAAATTCTAAAGAATGGGAGAAGCCTGCGCGGCTTCCTGGCATTCCCTTGGGCTGGGACAAGAAATATCCCTTCCCAGCTGATACTGTGAAGCATTGGTCATCACCACCTGTGCCCACCGCTCTGGGCATGTGTACACTCACTGCACGGATGGGTTAAATGCGGAGGACAAATTCCTATGTGTGTGCAAGCATACAATGGCCATCTATGCATTAATATTTAATTAATTTATAGAGAGACTGGATTTTTAAGATACTCTGCTCATGGGTGGATGCCCCTGTGCTTAATTTATCCAATTCTTCTGTGTTGCATTCTCCTGATTCCACTACACTTAAGATGGAGAGGATAAGTGTATTGATCAAATGGCGTGCCACGCTTTTTCCAGTGTGGGCTCGGCCTTGCTGCCTGTTGGTGCTTCGGCACTCATGACAGTGGCTATTAGGTCTGTTGTGAGACCTAATGAATTACTCAGGGCTTGATCCGGCCTCTGAGTACGCCGCTCTTAAGCGATGTGAGATGTTTGCATCTTTTGTACTTTCTGCCTTAGATGATACTCTGCTCATGTGCAGCAGAACCTCTGCCTTGTTAGTCGCCATCCGGCGGTCAGTATGGTTGCGGCAGTGGGCAGCTGATATTGTAGCTAAGAAATCCCTTACAGCGCTCCCTTTTGTGGGATTGCGCCTCTTTGGAGAAAGAATTGGATTCTGTCACTAAAGGAGGTAAATTACCTCAGCGTAAGAAACAACGTCGTTCCTTTCGTGGAATAGAGGAAAGGGACGTGGCCGTCCAAGTCAGAATTGGGGGTCCAAAACCAAATCTGCCACTAAGCCTGCTCAACAATGAGGGGACGCCCTCACCCTTACGGGTGGGGGGACGGCTGCGGTTCTTCTTCCAGGTCTGGGTTCAGGAGGTATCAGACAATTGGGTTCTGGAAGTAGTCTCTTCCGGTTACTAACTGGAATTCGAGTCCCAGCCTCCTCCCAGATTTTTCATGTCCCGGATGCCGTCAGATCCAGAAATTGCGCAGGGACTGCGGGCAGCAGTAGCGAATCTTTTAAACATGGCTGTTATCGGCCTAGTGCCTCCAGCGGAAAGGGGTTTGGGGTTTTACTGCAACCTATTCACGGTACCCAAAAAGGACGGCTCTGTTCGGCCTATCCTAGACCTAAGGAGACTCAATCAATTTATCCATTTCAGAAAATTCCGCATGGAGTCTCTGCGATCAACGATCGATGCTCTCCGTCAGGGGGACTTCATGACATCCATAGACATCAAGGATGCTTATTTGCACATTCCTATTTTCCGGGTCACCAGAGATTTCTCAGGTTCTCGATAGAAGACCAGCATTATCAATTTGTGGCCCTGCCATTCGGCCTTACCTCGGCCCCAAGAGTCTTTACCAAGATGCTGGCAGGAGTGATGGCTATATTCAGGGTCCAGGGCATCCGCATTGTGCCTTTTCTGGACGATCTTCTTATCGCGGCCGCCTCCCTCGAACAATCAGAGTTGGACACCAGGATGGTGGTCTCTACGCTAGAGAGGTTCGGATGGGTAATAAGTTACCCCAAATCCTCTCTCTTTCCGTCCAGGGAAATTCCCTTCCTGGGCCTGATTCTGGATACATTTCAGGCCAAGGTTTTTCTTCCTCAGTCCAAAATGGTTCTGATTCAGGACTTGATTCGTCTATTCTTGTCCAACCCTCGTCAGTCTATCCGTCTAGGGATGAGACTAGTGGGATTGATGGTAGCTGCATTCGAGGCAGTCCTGTTTGCCCAGTTTCACATAAGGACGCTTCTGCTCTTCCTCTTGGCAAAGTGGGACAGGTGCCCACTATCATTGAATCAGACTTGTCTATTGTCTCCCCACGTTTTGCAGTCCCTTCAGTGGTGGTTAATATCGGACAACCTCCAGAAGGGCTGACTCCGCGTTGGGAACTGGTTACCACGGATGCCAACCTGGTGGGCTGGGGGGGGCTTCTGGAAGAAGCATCAGTTCCAAGGATTGTGGGGGCCTCGGGAGGCTCATTCTCCAATCAATGTATTAGAGCTTCGGGCCATGCGTCTTGTTCTACTTCGACTGACCCATTTCTTACAGGGTCTGCCAGTTCAGATTCGGTCAGACAACCGAACAGCTGTTGCCTACATCAATCACCAGGGAGGGACTCGCAGTTGGGGTGCCCTCCGGGAAGTGTCTCTGATCCTTCAGTGGGCAGAGATCAATGTTCCCTGCATATCAGCAGTTGACATTCCGGGGATAGAGAATGTGGAGGCAGACTCCCTGAGCAGGGATGTTCTCGCCAGGGAGAATGGTCTCTCAATCCAAGGGTCTTTTAGTTCCTCTGTCACAAGTGGGGGACTCCACGGTTGGACCTGTTTGCTTCTCGTCACAAGCTGCCAGCTTTTGTGTGTCTATCCCAGGATCCTGTGGCAGCGGAAGCCATGTCTCTAGCCTGGAAGGATCTGGGGTTCCTATATCTGTTTCACCCATTCTCCGTGATCAGCAAGGTGGTGCGCAAGCTAGCACTGGAGGAGGTGCCAGCAATTCTGGTGGCGCCAAGGTGGCCAAGACACCTGTGGTACGCAGACGTTGTAAGGCTGGCAGTGGATTGTGTCCATCTGCCTCTTCTTCCAGATCTCATCACTCAGGGTCAACTTTGTTACCCCAATTTACAAACGCTGGCTTTGACGGCATGGCTGCTGAAGTCTCCATCTTGAAAGAAGGTCTTTCTGATGTGGTTATTCAGACTCTTATTAGAGCTAGGAAGAAGTCTTCCTCTGTCATTTATTACAGGACTTGGAGGACCTATATTGATTGGTGTGAATCCAGGGCCTTGCCCTGTAGAGTATTTTCTATTCCTAGAATTCTGGAATATCTGCAACGAGGTCTGGATATGGGATTACAGATTAGTACTTTGAAAGGGCAAGTCTCTGCCTTGGCAATTTTCTTTCAAAGATCGTTTGCTCTTCATCCTTTGGTTAAGACCTTTTTCCAAGGAGTCGCGCATGTGCGGCCTCCCAGAAAGCTTTTACTTCCTGTTTGGGATCTTAATTTGGTGCTTTCGGCAATGCAAGCTGCTCCCTTTGAGCCTTTGCAGGATATTCCTCTTCCTATTCTTACTCAGAAGGTTGCCTTTTTGGTTGCTATTACTTCTGTCCGTCGAGTTTCTGAACTGGCGGCTTTGTCTATTCAACTATTCCATTCTTATTTTGAGAGGCATCAAGATAAGGTTGTTTTTCCGTTTTAAACTGGATTTCCTTCCTAAGGTGGTGTCTGCTTTCCACCTAAATCAGGATATAGTTCTTCCTTCCTTGTGTCCTAAACCTAGTAACGACAAGGGTCTTACATTCTTTGGATGTAGTTCGTTGTGTTAAGTATTATTTAGTTACTACCTTGGCCTTCCGCAAGACGGATGCCTTTTTTGTTGTGCCTTCTGGGCCCAAGAAGGGTTTTGCTCCTGCCAAAGCTTCCCTTAGTAAGTGGATACGTCAGGCTATCATTGGGGCCTATATGGCGAAGGGGAAGGTTCCCCCTTTTCGTGTCACCGCTCATTCTACTCATGCTATTGGAGCCTCTTGGGCTTTTCAGCACCAAGCTTCTGTTGAGCAAGTCTGCAAGGCTACGACTTGGTCTTCTGTGCATACTTTTTCTAAGTTTTACAAGGTTGATGTGCGGGCCTCAGCGGATGCTGTTTTTGGCCGCAAAGTTCTGAAAGCTGCAGTAATTTAAGTTATGCATTATTCCTTTGGGATCCCCACCCATTATAGACACTGCTATTGGATGTCCCAGCTGTCATGAATATCGGGAAGGGGGGGGGTGTGACATACTAGAAATAATACCATTTTGTGAGATACTCACCTGTAAAATGGTTATTACGAGTATGTCACACCCCCCACTTCCCCCGCCCTTTTTTGTTCGAGGGATCCTTTATATGGTGATTATTATTATTTCAAATAATTTTACAATTATTGAATATAATTGGCTCTTTTTGCTCTAAGGGATCCTTTATTTGGTATTATTTCAAATAATTTTACAATTATTGAATATAATTTGCTCTTTTTGTTCTAAGGGATCCTTTATTTGGTATTATTATTCTCATATAATTTTACAATTATTGAATATAATTGGCTCTTCCTGGTTCTTCACTGCGGTTTAAAAAGACTGAGGAATAGTGGGAGGAACCCAGTACTTATGGACCAGGAGGGGCTCCTTTTTTCCATGTCATCTCTGCAAGATCGCCCTCTACAGGCCGGGTTCCCAAGTGTCATGAATATCGGAAAGTGGGGGGTGTGACATACTCGTAATAACCTTTTTACAGGTGAGTATCTCACAAAATGGTATTTTCTGTCCGGACCTATTTTATACTTAAGTCCCCTAATGCCTCCCAGCCTTGGCTGTAGGTCCGGGTGACGGTAGGACTCACCTTAACAGGTGTACTGATAGGAGCCACGCTCCTCCGTGTGACCCCATTACAAGGGGTAGGCGGCTACCAGGTTGGTGACCCTGGTTTGGGATGCCCTGTCCGTTTCCCCATGTTCTACTACTGTAGTTGGGGATCCCTCCCTCCCTTTACTTTAGTTCCTTTATTCACAATGGGAGGGGGGCCTGTGATTTCTCCCTTGTCCGTTTGATGTGGAGCATCGGGAAGTAATCCGTTAATGAATGGGTGTATGAGTGTGTGTGCGCTTTTAACATTCATCTTATCTTTCGTTTTATACATGCGGCGGCCGTTTTGAGCGCCGGCCGCCCCGTCATGGCTGCTATGGCTAAGTGTGAGCTTCTCCCTTTCCTTGCGGTGAGGAGAGGGGGCGGGGCCGGGCGCTCGGCGCATTGGCGGCGTCCCGCCCCACTCTCTCTGGCGCCCTCGGCGGCGCCCGGTCAATGGCATTGTGTTGCTGGGGAGGGGGCAGGGCCAGGCGCACCGGCCCGCCCTTCTGCTTCTGCCATCAGCTGGGGATCGCCTTCCGTTGTGCGGTGAGTGCCCTGCGGGGCTTTGCTTTGTTGTCTGTGGCTTGAGTTTGCGCCTTATCCAGCGCGGCGGCGGGCAAGAACACTGAGGAATCGTATTGTCCCAACTTGCGGTTTCTTGGTCTTGTTAAGATCAACCACAATTTTGTCAATGCCCACATGCGCGCTGGACGTCATTAGTGTAACTCCAAAGCACCATAGCTAGAGCAGCAGACTCTGAGTGATGATAGATGGTAGATTGCTGGTTCATAACTCCGTTCATGCCAGTCCTCGCGCTACTCTTTTATTGTACTATTTGCGTATACATTATGTTTATTACATAAATGAAGAAATAGTATGCCATATTATTATTATATACATTACTATTAGTATTATATACTATATTCAATGTTATATATTATTTTATATGTTTTGCCACACTCTTTGTACATTCTGCATGTATGAGTGCTTGTCTTGGTGTACCTTACGGGGGCCCCCATTTTGTTATTGTTGGGGTCCCTTGGCCAAAAAATAAGGGCTTGCAAATCCTCCCACTAACAGACTTAAGGAGCATCCCGGGTAGCTTCTAGCGTAATTCCCGCTGGTCATTGCGACTACCATACAAATCACCATATGGAGGCTCCACAGGATACCAGGCTCCGGCTCCCTTCGGGGCAGTCCCGGCAGTGTGTGGTTTGGGGGGTATCCCTTGTGGGGGATAATGTGCTGGTTGCATACCATGTGTTCAGCAGGCTATAACATGGCAGTCGGGGGCCCAGTCACCTGGGTCAGTGCCGCCGGCCTCATCACCTACCCCACCTTGACTTATCCGTACCCCAAGTGACATGGTCATTAGCGGGGAGTCGCAATCTGATGTATGTGCTAGATTGGCCAACATCGAGTAATTGTGGCCAGGGAGGCCCCGGCTAAGAGAAGGCATCTGTCACCGGCAGTGCCGGTTCTTGATGATCATGATTCCCTTGACTGGTCTGTTTATTCTCCGCTTGCGAAGGGGAACTCTTTACGGAATCAGTTTTTGGATGCTGATGCTGGGCAGGGGTTTGGGGATGCCGTGGATACCCCCAAGGTCCTGGCCCATTTATTTGAGGTGCTGGCTATTCCTCCGGCGGAGTCCCCTCCGCAGAAGGGGGAATTTTTCCTTGGGACCTCTAAGCCTCGTCTGGATTTCCCAAATCAGATTCATTTCTAATATTTGATTATTAAGGAATGGGAAGGACCTAGCCGGCTTCCCGGTTTTCCTCAGGAATGGGATAGGAAGTATCCCTTTCCGGTGGACGCGGTGAAGCGCTGGTCATCTCCTCCCGAGGTCGATGCACCCATACTGGGATTGTCCAACACATCTGTGGTGCACTCTCCAGACGCCACCACGATTAAGGATCGTGAGGACCGTCGTATTGATCAGATGGCTTGACATGCCTTTGCTGCGCGGGTTCTGCCTTGCGGCCTGTTTGTACTTCTGTACTCACGGTTGTGGCTATCAGGTCTGTGGTTAGGGGCCTGTTGTGTATCGTTCATTGCCATTTGTCTTGTCTGCCTTGGATGACACAATATGTATGTCTAGCAGAACCTTAGCATTGCTTGTGGCTATATGACGCTCTGTCCGGTTGCGCCAGGTCTGGGCCTGGGAGGTCACAGACAAGTGGATCTTGGAAGTGGTCTCTTCCGGGTACAAGTTGGTGTTCGAGTACCGGCCTTCCCCAGATTCCTCAGTTCTCGGGTTCCCTCGGACCCCCGGGCTGCGCAGGGGCTCCTGTTGGCAGGGCAAAATCTTCTGGACATGGAGGTCATATGTCCAGTGCCTTTCTCAGGGAGAGGCCCGGGCTATTATTCCAACCTCTTTACGGTTCCCAAACAGGATGGATCCATCAGAACCATTTTGGTTTTTGAAGCTTCTCTACAGGTTCATCAGATCCCAGAAGTTCCGCATGGAGACTCTGCGCTCAGTCATAAATTCCCTTCGTTTGGGGGATTTCGTGACATTATAGACATCAAGGTTGTTTACCTTTTTATGTACTAATCTACCCCGCACGCCAGAGATTTCTCAGGTTTGTGGTGGGAGATCGGCATTTTCAGTTTGTGGCCCTCCCTTTCGGGTTGACTTCGGTACCAAGGGTGTTCACCGAGGGGCTGGTGGGCATAATGGCCCTTCTCAGAGTCCAGGGCATTCACATTGGGCCGTATCTGGACAACCTACTCATTACAGAATCTTTTCTATGTCAGGTGGAGATGGACTCCAGGGTGGTGACGACGCTGGAAAGGTTTGGATGGGTGGTCATCCACCCCAAGTCCTCCCTCTCCCCATCAAGGGAGATCTCATTTCTGGGCATGAATCTGGATACCAGTCAGGCCAGAGTGTTCCTTCCTCACCCAAAGGTGCAGAGGGTTCAGGATCCGATACGTATTCTCCTGGACAATCCTTGCCTCTCTATCCGGCTAGGGATGAAACTGGTAGGATTGATGGTGGTTTCCTTCGAGGCAGTCCCCTTTGCTCAGTTCCACATGAGGTCGCTCTAACTCCATCTATTGCTGATCTGGGACTTGGATCAGTCCTTTCTGCTGTCTCCCAGGGTCCGGCAGTCCCTTCAGTGGTGGCTGGAGCCAAGCAATCTGATGAGGGGCAGATCCTTTTTGGCCCCTTGTTGGGAGACGGTTACCACGGATGCCAGCCTGTCAGGCTGGGGAGGTTTCTGGACGGATTTTCAGTTCCAGGGGCTGGGGGGTCCTCAGGAGGCTCACACCCCCATCAGTGTCTTGGAGCTCAGAGCTATTCGGTTGGTTTTGTCATGCTTGACGCATCACTTACAGGGCTTACCGGTTCAGGTTCGATCAGACGATTGAACTGCGGTCGTTTACATCAATCACCAAGGAGGGACTCGCAGCGGGAGTGCCCTCAGGGAAGTTTCGCTGATTCTTGCATGGGCGGAGAGCGATGTTCCATGCATCTCAGCGGTATTCATTCCGGGAGTGGAAAACACGGAGGCGGACTCCTTGAGCAGGGGATCCTCTCGCTGAGGGGAATGCTCTTTCAACCACAAGGTATTCCGGTCCCTCTGTCGCAAGTGGGGAACTCCAGAGGTGGATTTCTTTGCCTCACGTTGCAATCACAAGCTCCCAACGTTTGGGTCTTTGTCTCAGGTTCCTCTGGCCCTGGCAGTGGACGCCATGTCTCTTGCCTGGAAGGGATCCTGTACCTGTTTCCTCCCTTCTCCATGGTGGGCAAGGTGGTGCGCAAGCTGGCTCAAGAGGGTGCGCCAGCAATTCTGGTGGCTCCAGGGTGGCCAAGATAGGTTTGGTTCGTACCACAGTTTACAAACGCTGGCTTGACGGCGTGGCTGCTGAAACCTCCTCTGTCTTATTAGAAGGTTTGTCTGATGTTGTGATTCAGACACTTGTCTGGGCTAGGAAGTGATCTTCCTCTAACATCTTCTACAGGACTTGGAGGTCCTATATTGATTGGTGTGAGGCTAGGGCCTTGTCTTGCAAGGGATTTTCGATCCCTAGGATTTTGGACTTTCTTCAGCACAGTCTGGGCCTGGGGCCTTTTTGCGATTTTGAATTTTGCATTTTATATGCTTAAATAAAAGATTGCCTTTTTGGTGGCTATTACCTCTGTTCGCTGTGTTTCTGGGTTGGCAGCCCTGTCCATTCAGGCCTCTTACTTTGAGAGACACAAGGTGGTTTTCCGCTTTAAGCCGGATTTCCTTCTAAAATGGTATCGTTTTTTCCATCTCATTCAGGATGTGGTTCTCTCTTCCTTGTGTCCTTAGTCTAGCAATGACGAGGAGAGGGCCCTGCACTTTTTGGATGTTTGTGTGTGAAGTACTATTTCTTGGCTACTTCTCTTTTCTGTAGGACGGATGCCTTGTTTGGCGCCGCTAAGTATACCATTATTAAATGGATATGTCTGGTTATTGTTGGGGCCTATATTGCCAAGGGGATGGTCCCTCCTTTCAGTTTACTGCTCTTTCTACTAGTGCTGTTGGGGTTTCCTGGGCTTTTTAGCACCAGGCTTCTGTTGAACAAGTTTGTACAGCTGCTACTTGGTCTTCTGTTCATACCTTTTCCAAGTTTTTATAAGGTTGATGTGCGGACCTTAGCGGATGCTGTTTTTGGCCGTAAAGTTCTCACAAGCGGCAGGGGTTTCATTTGTGCACTTTTGCCTGTTGGGATCCCCACCCTTTTTGGACACTGCTATTGGATGTCCCAAGTGTAATGAATATTTCCGAAGCAGGGTGTGAGACATACTTAGAATAATACCATTTTGTGATTACTGACCTGTAAAATGGGTATTATAAGTATGTCTCACACCCTGCTTCGCCCCGCCCTGAGTTGTATATTAGATCCTCTGTTTGGTGATACTGTTTTACTCATAGATTTGATTTGCTCTTCCTGGTCCCCTTACTGCTTTCTTATACTGGGGAATGTGTGGGAGGTCCCAGGTATTTATGGACCGGGAGGGGGCTCCTTTTTTTCTATTCATCTCTGCAGAAGTTCGTCCTCTACTGGACATAACCCAAGTATAATGAATATTTCCGAAGCAGGGTGTAAGACATACTTATAATACCCATTTTACAGGTGTGTAACACAAAATGGTATTTTTTTGTTGCCGCGCGTGTTGGTTGCACTGGTTGCTTTTAAAAATGCTGCAGTGCGCGCTTGTACAGCGTTCAGTGGTCGGCGGCGACTTTACCTCAGGCGCTGCTGCGCCATCATTGGCTGACATGGTCACGTGGGCGCCTTTGCGCTCTTCATGGTGGGGCGGGCCTTGCGGATGGCGCGTTCCGCATCGCTGTCTCCGCGGCCCGCCCCTCGAGGTTTCTGCGGGCTCCATTTTGCTTTCTCGTGCTGCGTGGCTGGCTTCTACCTACCGCGGTCCATAAGTGCACCTGCGGGCTGGCTTATCTTTTATATATTGCTTACGGGATTTTCTGTTTGTCTTGCAGGCAGGTCAAACTTAATTGTGGTTTCTCCCGGCCTATCCCCTCTATTTAGTTGCTATTAGAGGCCTACTCTACCTTTTACCTCCCACTTCCCTAGGGGGTTATTGGGGCATCCCAGGTGACTTTGTGTGAATCCCTATTGGCCGGTGGCTGTGATAATCACCATATGGAGGCTTCTCAGGATAATGTGCTTGGGGTTCCTTCGGGACAAGCCCGGCTGTGTGTGGGGTGTCCCCTACTAGTGATGACAATGTGCTGGTCTGTGTACCCTGTGCCCAGCGGGTGCTTGCACTGCAATCTGGGTTGCCTGGTGCTGGGCCCCGTGTGGCTTTGCCCACTCCCCCACGCTTACATCTGACTCCCAGTAAGGTGCATACCAGTGGGGAGTCTCGGCCTGATTTGTCTACCAGGGTGGCTAGTATTGAGAAGCTGATTGCTGGCTCTACGGCGCGTAAGGCCTCGGCTAAGAGGCGGCATCTTCCACCTGGCGTTAAGTTATTTCCTATGGAGGCTGATGATTTTTTTGACCTGGCTGGCTATACCCCCCTGGAAGAGGGGGGAATTGTTTTCTGATTCAGAATCATCTGATGAGCAGCCTAAGGGTTATGCTGATTCTGGCTCTGACCCATGGGCTCCAGATGATACTGACAGGCTTTTGGCTCACATTTTTGAAGTGCTTTCTATCTCTCCTCCTGCCGCGGCTCCTCGGCAGCAGGGGGAGTTGTTTCACATGGCTAAGCCACGTTTGGAGTTTCCTGAGCAAACTCGCTTTAATAATCTTGTGTTCAAGGAGTGGGAGCGACCGAGCAGGCTCCCTGGGGTGCCTAAGAATTGGGATAAGAGGTACCCTTTTGCTGCTGAAGCGTTGGTCGTCCCCTCCAGAAGTGGATGCACCAATTCTGGGGTTGTCCAACACTTCTGTCATGCATTCCCCTGACTCTACTACACTGAGGGATGGTAAGGACCGGCGCATTGATCAGCTGGCTTCCCATGCCTTTGCCTGTGCGGGGTCTGCGCTGCGCCCTGTTTGTGCCTCTGCCATTACAGCTGTGGCTATTAGGACTCTGCTCAGGAGTATTTTAGATGGGGCTCCTGATGAGGCAGCTGGTGCAGAGTATAGTGCCCTTCTGCGTTGTGAGGAATTTGTTACATATGTCCTCTCTGCCTTGGATGATAACATTAGAATGTGTGGCAGGGCTTCTGCCTTGGTGGTGGCTATACGCCGCTCGGTTTGGCTGCACCAGTGGGCAGCTGAC
Organism: Gastrophryne carolinensis; assembly: GCA_027917425.1. Classification (NCBI taxonomy): domain Eukaryota; kingdom Metazoa; phylum Chordata; class Amphibia; order Anura; family Microhylidae; genus Gastrophryne; species Gastrophryne carolinensis. Next base: position 76,140,876 of record CM051241.1, read on the forward strand.
AACGCTGCCATGAAGGCTCTCACTGGGTTCCCCTTTAAAGGACTGCATCTATTTGGGGATCACCTGGACCGGTTTGCTAAGGGAGGCAGGTTACCCCAGCGCAAGAGACAGTCTCGGCCCTTTCGGGGTTCAGGTTCCTTTCTTTCCTCCTACCGTGGGTCCAGAATGGGAAGGGGAGCGTCATTTGCAGGGGCCCGGGGAGATTTCTGGGGCAGGAGCAGAGGACGTGGCCGCCCTGGACCCTCCTGGGGTTCCAAATCTAAGTCTTCCCCCAAGCCCCCCCTCCCTGTCTCCCTCTTTGGTAAAGCCATTTCTGGGCATGAATCTGGATACAGCTCGGGCCAGGATCTTTCTTCCTCAGCAGGTGGACAGTCTGCAAGCTCAGCTCCTTCTGTCCTGCCCTGATCCTTCCATCAGGCAGGGAATGCAGCTGGTGGGCCTGATGGTGTCCTGCTTCGAGGTGGTTCCTTATGCTCAGTTCCACATGAGGCCTCTTCAGCTCCACCTCTTGTCTGTATGGGACAGGGACCCTGTGTCCCTGGTTCAGGTTTTGGTTCTGTCCCCCCTAGCCAGGTGGTCCCTCTCGTGGTGGCTGGACTCAAGGAACCTGTTAGTGGGCAGATCCTTTCTAGCCCCTTGCTGGGAGACAGTCACCACGGATGCCAGTCTGACAGGTTGGGGGGCTTCTGGAGATCCCTAACATTCCAGGGGCAGTCGGGGCCCTCAGGAGGCCCATACACCTATCAACATTCTGGAGTTGAGGGCGATCAGGTTCTAGCCCGCTTGACCCCGCACCTTCGGGGTCGGGCTGTTCAGGTCCACTCGGACAACCAGACGGCGGTTGCCTACATCAATCATCAGGGAGGGACACGGAGCAAGGGGGCCCTCAAGGAAGTGTCACTGATCCTGTCTTGGCAGAGGACAATGTTCCCTGCATCTCAGTTCTGTACATTCCGGGGGTGGAGAATCTGGAGGCAGACTCTATGAGCAGGGGGACTCCTCGCCTGGGGGAATGGTCCCTCAGCAACAGGGTATTTCGCTCTGTGTCACCGTTGGGGTCAGCCAGATGTGGATCTGTTTGCGTCCCGTCACAATCACAAGATTCCAGTCTTTGTGTCTCTGTTCCAGGGTCATGTGTCTGCCTTGGCTGTTTTCTTTCAGAGATCTTTTGCTCGGCATCATCTTGTCAGGACTTTTTTCCAGGGGGTTACTCATGTGTGCCCCCCACGTAAGCCTATGTTACTGGTCTGAGACTTGAACTTGGTCCTATCTGCCTTGCAAGGGTCTCCTTTTGAGCCTGTGCATGAGGCTGCTTTGTCCATTCTTACGCTTAAGGTAGTCTTTTTGGTAGCTATCACTTCTGTTAGGCGTGTTTCTGAGTTGGCAGAGCTTTCCATCAAGCCCCCTTACTTTGAGAGACACCAGGACAAGGTGGTGTTTCGCTTTAAACCAGATTTTCTGCCTAAGGTTGTGTCTGCTTTTCATCTCAATCAGGACATTGTTCTTCCTTCTCTGTGCCCTGATCCTATTAACCCTAAGGAGAGGGCTCTACATTCTTTGGATGTGGTCAGGAACCTGCTGTTTTTGTGGTCCCTTCTGGTCCTAAGAAGGGTCTGGCTCCAGCTAAGTCTACCATCAGCAAGTGGATCCGCCAGGCTGTTAATCAGGCCTATTCTGCTAAAGGGAAGGATCCTCCCTTCCGCCTTACTGCTCATTCCACTCGTGCTTTTGGTGCCTCTTGGGCCTTTCAGCATCAGGCTTCTGTTGAACAAGTTTGCAAGGCTGCTACTTGGTCTTCTGTTCATACTTTTTCTAAATTTTACAAGGTTGATGTTGGGGCCTCAGCTGATGCTGTTTTTGGCCGCAAGGTTCTGCAGGCGGCAGTGGTTTGATCTGCATGTTGTTGCTTTTGGGAATCCCACCCTACCTTACGGACACTGCTATTGGATGTCCCAAACGTAAGGAATTACTCTCTGGAGCAGGACATGCTGTATACTTAGAATAATACAATACTGTGATTACTCACCTGTAGAATTGGTATTATACGTATACAGCACCTACTGCTCCACCCCGCCCTTGTTTTTCATTGTTCTTAGTGCCTCTGTATGGTGATTATCATGGTTAAAATTGTTTGATTATGGTTATTATTCTCCCGGCTTCTTGCTAACTGCTTGTCAATACTGAGGATTTTGTGGGAGGTGCCTGGAATATAAGGGGCCGGGAGGAGCCACTTTTTTGCTGTCTCTGCAGTCCAGCGCCATCTTGTGGATGTATAACCCAAACGTAAGGGATTACTTTCTGGAGCAGGACGTGCTGTATACGTATAATACCAATTCTACAGGTGGGTAATCATAGAATTGTATTTTTACTGTGTGATTGCTGGCAGAGTTTCGTCCAGATCGTGATGCTCTGGGGTACGGACCAAAACCTGGAATACAGAGACAAACCGTGAAGCAGGTTATATTTGCCTTTACATAAATAGTTTGTATTTCCAATACTCAGATTTAATTGGAGGATAATGGGGGTGGGGGTGCCTTTAAAAAACTTTTCTATATTGGGAATTTTTGCTGTTTGAAACCCCTTGTGATCGCCGCTACACTCTGCCTGCAATCCCACGGCACATGCATTAGCTAGGGCTGCATCCCTGACTTCTCTTGGCTGATTTGTGCACTGGCTCCCAGTCGATCAGATTGGAGTTGCTGGTGCATGAATATTACTGGCCTAGATCCCTGACCTGGAAAAAGCCCACACATGCATCAGAGGGGTTTCACTTAGTGAGGTATCCCAAATTGGGACCAAAGCCTGGGAGGGTCCACTTTTAAGGCAGTTGGAGGAGAGCTGCACCAGGTCTGGTTGCTGACCTGCATTGTGATAAAGAAGATTGCGCTCATCTAAATGCAATTTAAGCCAATCATGGGGAGTGGTCAGAGTGGTGTAACCTCAGAAAAGTTGTGTACAGGCAAGTATAAAGCTGCCCTTGTCTCTGTATCTGTCTGTTATTTTTCCTATGCAGATTTTTGATTGTGTCATTCATGCTGCTTCTATTATAATGGTGATTAACAGATATCATTGGCGTTTGCTTCTAGATGCATGCTGCTCATCACAGAAGATCCCGGAGTGCAATAATCCAGCTGACTGGAGACGCACTGACCTACAGACAAAGGGGACCCCTATGGACATTGTCAATGACCTGTGTATAATGATGTATAGATGCTTATAGAAACGCTCCACCTCTCACCCAGCCACGTCTGACTGCTCTCCCCGCAACCAGTGAAAATGCCTATTCCCACATTCAGAATATGCTATTCACATTGTTCTGGATACACTAAGAGTGCAGTCACCTGTAGCCACCAATCAGATTTCTCCATTTACTTATTCAGTAGCCTGGAATCTGGTTGCACCGTGTACTGTCTTATTTAAAAGACACAAAACTATATTCTGCACAGTAGAGGCTTTTATTATTTCCAAGTATTTATTACCCGCACTTTCGCTTTATTTTCACAAAGTTCTTGTGAATTAAGGAGAATTTATCTGAGCAAAGCTAGTGCTACCTGGATAGATGACTCCACTGGCTAAATGTTTCTGCCCACAATGTGTTCTGTTAAGTGAACTGAAACCCAGACAAGAGGAACATCGGACCGAAAATAAAAAGGGGCTGATTTATTTCCCCCACCATCGGCCCCTACTTACATTTTGGATGTCCTGCTGCTTCAGAGCCCAATCGCTGCCCCCCTCGCCAGCCATCTGTTAGTGACAGCTCGTGCTCTTCAAAGCCCCGCGCCAAACGGGATTTCGGGGGGCGCCTTTGCATCCCACTCATGGACACTGTGCAGGCGTGAGATCGGGGGGCCACGCGCAGTGCCTTATAGGATGCAAGATGGTGCTGCCTGTCAGAAGGTCACGTGGAAACTGAGGGACCTAGAAGATGGATCCCTTGACGAGGGGAGTAAAGGATGCCCTAAGGTAAAACCGGAGGGGGGGAGCAGATCGGTGAGGCTTGGGGGAGGTTTTAACCCCCGATATTCCTCTTTAAATTTGAGATGCCCAGCAGTGTGAAACCCCTGGTTTCCCCATATGCTCGCCTCAATTTCACAGGATATATGCCGGCTTCTATCCCCGCAATTGCTGTGCAATGTATGACCGATCGGGGATGCTGTGGGTGTAGCTGATACGTTTATAAGCAGGGAAGGGTTAGGACCTCCATCAAGCTGTTTAATAACCATGAAGGTAGCAGTTACCTTTTAAAGGGCAATGTATATTTGGAGTATACGTAGAAATCTGTGTGTGTATAAAATATATACACATTTAAGAGCCTGTCCTGGCCAACCCATCCTTGTGTTTGAATTACCTGGCCAATCCTAGATAACCTCATTAACCAAACACAGCTGCACACAATGGTGGTGCATTGAGGGTATCCATTGTGAGAGACAAGTGACTGTTCTGTACTGGCAGCCGGTACAGTTTATAGAACTGTACAGAGCAGGCATCCCATTCCCCTGCACAGGCACCTTTTCCACAGCCTGTTTGAGATATATATAATATATATATATAATCACTGCTCTTCCTGCTGAGCCTTATACTGTAGTTATATATTCGATAACACTCCTATAAACCCCACAGCCATGTGGCTAGCCTAGACCTGTCTATTCTGAATTCCACTACATGGTCACTACATGGAAAAAAATGTTTTTTTAGTTTGCCTGTAGCACTGGGCAATCCTGATTTGTCCAACAATTACTGTATAAATCATATAAAACTGCTTTTTGTAGCACAGTGAGTGTAAGTAAATTGGTAGCTCTTACTAGGGATGCTAGTAGACGTAATTGGTATGTTATCAATTTAAACATAAAGAAGGACCTGTCATTCCAAGAGTTGGAAAGTTGGATACCATATACTAAATCTCCCTATCAATCAATCCTGCATTGAGCCCTTTAGCTGTGGCTCCGTATATTTGAGGCTTGGCCTGCCATGAACGTGGACTCCTGACACATGAAGGCAAACACAAGAGGGTTAATATTCTCATATAGCAGCAGGCCGTGGCTGGGCAGGGGTCAGCCATTTTAATTTGTGTAAATCCTACACAAACTGTATGTAAATATGATGCTGTTTGTACCATAAATGTACTTTAAACCACCATCTACTGTGTCCTGTGTTCTGACAGTGTATTGTGCTCCTATAATTCCTGGAAAATTCCAAAAGCTAAAATAGGTTTTTAGAATGGAAATGTTTACTGATGACATATCTCTATAACGGGGGGGGCACAAACAAGTACAAGATTTTCAAGCAGACATACGCATTATAGAGTGCTGCTCCAATTTTTTTTTTTTTTTTTATGTCAACAAGGCTCGAAGGGGGTAGGTACAATTAATAGCAAGACTAATTAAGACAAAACTCGTCCATCAAGCCAACAGGACTTCTAATGTGTTCTTTGGAATTGGGCATGGAAACAAGTATATAAATCTAAGTGAAGTGATTAAAGGGTCTATAAACCCAGAAAAAACAAACAAGCACTTACCTTCTCTACCCCCTGATCTGCTGCCAAATGCCCCGCTGTGTGAAACCCCCCAGATTAAACGCTCAACTCACTTTTCTGCCGTTCCTAAGGGGCATGCTCATCCAATCCCCGCTTTAGGCTATGCGGACTAATGCATGGCATAAAGCCCTTGTATTCTTGGTGTGCCACACACCCCGCTTCACTTCTAAATATTCATCACTTAATGGGTTAATCCACCGCCAGGTGACGTAGTGCAGAGAGGAAGTCTTGTAACGAGCTCCCTTCCGGCCTATATATACCTGGTACCTCCCTTCAATCACCAGTATTTTTCTCTCTGCTTGCTGACAAGTCAGAAGATGGAAGTCTCCTGCTTATAGGTAGGCCGGGGTATTCTTACCCCGCCACCCCCCTTTTGGTCTATTTCTGCTCGGTTTGAGTTTGTATACCTTTATGGTGGAATGGAAGCCTCCCAGCCTAGGCTGCTCACCGGGCAAATGGTAGATTGCACTTTAAGTGCCTAGGAGCTTATCTCCTACCGCTCGACCTCATGCGTGGGGCAATGCGGCTATCCGGCATGGTGATCCGGAAATGGGATGCCCCATGTCCCGAGGGTCCCCGTAGCCCCTTACTCTCCCGTTACGGTCCCTTCTCCCTTCACTATGGGGGGGGGTGTGAGGGTGTGCTTTAAGTATGTGTGTTTCACTTGTATCACTTTATTTCAACATGGTGTGTGTTCATGTTATGCATTCAGTGTTATTCAGCATGTGTATACATTCGGTTTAGGTCTGCTTGAATGGCAGACTGCACTAGGTAGGTGGCTGGCCGTTTTTAGCAGACTATTGCTTTAGTGGCCCCCTGCTCCCTTCCCCCCTCCCCCCTTCCTTGCTGGCTTTTCATGTGCTCTTTTAGGCGTAGGGGGGGCGGGTCCTGATGACGCGGCATCGGGGGCGCGGCGCCGACGTCATGCTGCGTTTTTCGGCGGGCCCAGCGTTTACTTCCCTTCAAAGGGAGGAGGTCACGTGGGCGCGCGGCCGCACTTAGTTGTCTGTGCTGTGGCTGCTGACTGCAATCCTGCTCCCCGGCTGCTGCCTTCGCTGGGCCAGGTAAGCGGCCCCACCCGTTGGGGCCGTTAAATGGGGAGTGCATATCTGTGTGTGTTGGATATGGTGGGGAGTCACTTTTTTATTAAGGGGGCATGATTTTGTCATATTTAAAGGCACTTTGGTGCCATGCTTGTATGATTCTTATGCACATGTGAGGATCTGATTGGGGTTTCTTTTTCCTTACAGAACCCGGGATCCCTGCTTATGGTGGCCCTCCGGCTCTATGTTGCCTGGCTATTCATTGGGATATCTATTAATGCATTTATATATATATAGACTATATACTGATATATATATAGTTTATTAAAGGGGACCTTAACTTAAAAAAAAAAAAAATCCTCCCTATAAAATCCGGGACATTACTAATAAAGAGGCATCCCGGGTTGGCTTAGGCCTTAAAAGTCCCAAGTATTGCGAATACCATAAATCACCATATGGAGGCTTCCGTAAATTCCGGAAACGGTTCTGCTGAGCCGTTCGGGGGGTGCGTAGGTTGTGGGGTTCCACTCCCGGCTGATGATGTCTTTATTTGCATCCCTTGTGCAAAACAGACTATTGCGCGCCAGTCCGTTGCTTCGGCTGCGGGCCCATCGCATCCTTCATCATCTCCTACCTCTCCCTCCCTGTTCCGGACCCCGCATGACACTGTCAAGTGGGGATTCGCATTCCGAGGCGGCGGCACAGCCCAGCCCCCGGAAAGTAGTGCCCGTTAAAGCAGTGTTAAAGGCCGCTGCAAAACGGAGGCACCTGACTCCGGTACCTTCGGCTCCACAGGACGAACTATGTGAATCTGTGGAATGGTCCGATGGATCCCCGGACGAGGATGACTTCCCGTCGGAGTCAGATGAGCCTGCAGGTCAGCTTGAGGCTGATGTGATTGGCGATTGGTCAGAGGGGGTTGTTTTCGACACCCCCTCCATTCTGGCTCAAATGTTTAAAATTTTGAGTTTAGATCCACCTGAGGCGGCCGCCCTGCCAAAGGGTCAGTTGTTTAAGGAGCCTCAGCCGCGTTTGGTTTTTCCCAGACAACACCACTTTGAGAGGGTGGTTCTTAAGGAATGGGAACATCCCACGCGGTTATCTGGAATTCCTTCCAGTTGGGAAAAGCGTTCTCCTTTTCCGCCAGAATTGGTCAAGCTTTGGTCTGTCCCTCCTGACGTCGATACCCCTGTACTAGGGCTCTCCAGCACTGCTATGGTACAGTCGGCTGAGACCACTGTCCCTAAGGATGGGGAAGATCGTCGGATTGACCAATACGCTCGCCATGGTTTTATTTATTCCGGGTCAGCGTTGCGCCCGGTATGTACTTCAGCCCTTCTTCTATTGGCAATTAAGTCCTTAATTCAGGGGCTATATGAGGATCTTAATCCCGCTTGCAAACAGTTCACTGCGCTTAAGCAGTGTGAATCTTTTGTGTCTTATGTCCTGGCCGCTCAGGATGATGCGCTGGCTATGAGTAGCAAGGCAGCGGCTATGCTGGTGGCTATTCGCAGGTCAGTATGGCTGCGTCGGTGGTCAGCGGACGCAGCTTCTAAAAGGGTGCTTACAGCTCTCCCCTTTTTGGGGTTGCGTCTGTTCGGGGAGAAAATTGATTCAGTCGCAAAGGGTGGTAGGATGCCACAACGCAAGATGCCTCATGTCCCCTTTGGGGGGGCAGGTTCCGGTAGGCCCTCCTTTCGAGGATTCAGAGCGGGCAGGGGTGCTTCCTTTCCCGCTACCAGAGGTGCAAGTTGGACTCGGGAGGGGCCGTGGCCGGCCCACTCAGTCCTGGGGCACCAAGCCCAAACCTGCTGATAAGCTCACTCAGCAATGGGGGGCTGCCCTCACCCATGCGGGTGGGGGGACTATTGCGACACTTCTCCCAGGTTTGGAACCAAGTGGTTCCAGGCAGATGGATCCAGGAGGTAGTGTCGGCCAGTTACGACCTGGAATTCGTGTCTCACCCTCCTTCACGGTTCATTCGGTCTCGGGTGCCCATCATTCCTTTGGCTGCGCAGGGGCTCCTGGCGTCGGTAAGGGATCTGTTAGAGATGGCGGTCATCCGGCCGGGGCTGCACTTAGAGATGGGCCTCGTTTTCTACTCCAATCTTTTCGTAGTCCCCGAGAGAGATGGGTCGGTTCATCCCGGCCTGAACTCTCATCAACACAGAGTGTTTCTTCCTTTTGCCCAAATTCACACGTGAACGCTTCAGCTTTTTCTGTTAGCGTTTTGGGACCAGCTACCTCAGTCGCTGGATCAGTCCTTCCAGTTGACCTCCCGTGTACGGCAGTCCCTCCTGTGGTGGTTGGTCTCGACCAATCTTGTGTAGGGCAGGCCTTTCCTGACCCCCCTTTGGAAAATTGTCACCACGGACGCCAGTCTGTCGGGATGGGGCAGATTCTGGAAGGAGCTGCAGTTTCAGGGGCAGTGGGGACCTCAAAGGCCCCACTTACCCATCAATATTCTGAAACTGAGAACCATCCGTCAGGTGCTTGCTCTCCTGACTCAGCACGTTCTGGGCCTTCCGGTCCAGATGTGTTCAGACAATCAAACAGCGGTTGCTTACGTCGGTCTTCAGAGAAGGACTCGCAGTCTGAGTACTCTCAGAGAAATGTCCCTGATCCGGACCTGGGCAGTGTTCCATGTTCCCTGTCTCTCGGCGGTTTACATTTCAGAGGTGAAGAAACAGGTAGCGGACCGGTTGAGCAAGGGCTCTCCCCGTCTGGAAGAATAGGCTCTCCATCCTCGGGTGGTTCGCTCACTGCGTCTCCAATGGGGGACCCCGGAGGTGGACCTGTTGGCCCCTCATCACTATCACAGGCTCCCGAACTTCGTGTCGCTCTCCCAGGATCCTCTGGCTCTGGCAGTGGACGCCATGTCCCTGAACTGGGGAGCTCTGGAAATTTCTATACCGGTTTCCTCCGATGCCCATGCTGGGCAGGGTTCTTCAGAAGTTTGTCCTCGAAAGGGTGTACGCCGTTCTCGTGGCCCCAAGGCGGCCAAGACGAGTGAGGTTTGCAGACATCGTTCGGCTGGCAGTGGACCAGTTCGTCCTGCCTCTTCGGCCCGATCTGCTCACTCAGGGTCAATTGTGTTACCCCAATTTACCAGCGCTGGGTTTGATGGCCTGGCTGCTGAAACCTCCATCCTGAAGGAGGAGGGTCTTTCTGATTCTGTCATTAAGACTCTGATCAGTGCCCGGAAGAGGTCTTCTTCCATCACCTACTATAGGACTTGGAAAGCCTATATCGCTTGGTGTGAGATAAGATCTTTTCCTTGTAGGGTCTTTTCGGTCTCCAGGATTCTGGAGTTCTTACAATCAGGGCTGGACTCTGGTCTCCAGCTAAGTACGTTGAAAGGGCAGGTCTCTGCCTTATCTATCTTTTTTCAGAAGCGTGTTGCGCTTAAACCTTTAGTTAATATGTACTAAAATATGGGTTGGACGCGCACAGCCCAAGGTAATCACCATGTGGGGGTGCTGGGCCAATATGTGCCCATCTATACCACTAACACAACCAGTTGGAGGGAAATTTCTGGGAATCCCCATGGGTCCCCAAATGGTCCGCACTCCACCCACAAAACACTTTGTAATGATGTTACACTGCAGTCAATAGTACTAAACAAAATATAAATTTTTATTAGTGATTAAAAAGGACTCACATGAGCACTGATGTACATAAAATACAAAGATGACAATCTTAAAAAACATATACACAAACGATGTACAGAGAGGGGGGGTTTGAGAGAAAAAAGGGGGGCTAAATCTGTATAAAATACAGTCAGTATACTTTCTGTCAAATAAAGCTCTATCACTGCCCACCAATCTCTATACAAGCAATAGAGTGCCCTAATTGTACAGGTAATTATCCCAGGTAAGGATCAATACACAATATAAAATATATATGTACACTCTAATATATAGGAATCCCAGAGCAATGTCCGGTAAGCAGACTATAAGGCACTATTCAATACATGGCAGTGAAAAGACAGTCAAAGCACAAGTGTAGCAAACACAAGATCTACATTACCACATGATGTCTCTGGCCCGTCTCAGAACCCCCCGTGTGTAACGGCCCGCCGACGCGTTCCGTGGACTCCCCACTTCACCAGGGCGCAGAAGTGGCCAATTTTTTTTCTCTCAAACCCCCCCTCTCTGTACATCGTTTGTGTATATGTTTTTTAAGATTGTCATCTTTGTATTTTATGTACATCAGTGCTCATGTGAGTCCTTTTTAATCACTAATAAAAATTTATATAAAATTTATATTTTGTTTAGTACTATTGACTGCAGTGTAACATCATTACAAAGTGTTTTGTGGGTGGAATGCGGACCATTTGGGGACCCGTGGGGATTCCCAGAAATTTCCCTCCAACTGGTTGTGTAAACCTTTAGTTAAAACTTTTTTCCAGGGGGTTACGCATGTGCGGCCTCCCAGGAAACCATTACTCCCGGTTTGGGATTTGAATTTGGTTCTTTCTGCTCTTCAGGCTCCTCCTTTTGAGCCCTTGCAAGATATTGCTTTGTCTACCCTGACTCAGAAGATTGTCTTCTTGGTAGCTATCACTTCTGTCCGGCGTGTCTCAGAGTTGGCGGCCTTAACTATCCAGGCGCCTTACTTTGAGAGGCATCAGGATAAAGTGGTCTTTCGGTTCAAGCCAGACTTTCTTCCTAAGGTTGTTTCTGCTTTTCATTTGAACCAAGATATTGTTCTTCCCTCCTTGTGTCCTAATCCTAAGAATGACAAAGAGAGGGTTTTGCATTGTTTGGATGTAGTACGCTGTGTTAAGTACTACTTGATTATCACGTCTCCTTTTCGTAGGACGGATTCCTTTTTTGTGGTGCCCCATGGGCCTAAGAAGGGTTTGGCACCAGCCAAATCTGCCATTAGCAAGTGGATACGTCAGGCCGTTACTGCGGCCTATGCTGCTAAGGGAAGAGTTCCCCCTTTTCGTATCACTGCTCATTCCACTCGCGCTGTTGGGGCATCTTGGGCTTTTCAGCACCAAGCTTCTGTTGAACAGGTTTGTAAGGCCGCCACTTGGTCTTCTGTTCACACTTTTTCTAAATTTTACAAAGTTGATGTGCGGGCCTCAGCGGATGCTGTTTTTGGCCGCAAAGTTCTGCAGACTGCAGTCATTTAAGTTATGCTTCACCTGGCCTTGAGATGCCCTTCCCTTGTGGACACTGCTTTTGGATGTCCCATTAAGTGATGAATATTTAGAAGTGAAGCGGGGTGTGTGGCACACCAAGAATAATACCATTTTGTGAGTACTCACCTGAAAAATGGATATTGTTGGTGTGCCACACACCCCGCTTCACCCCCACCCTTTTCGGTATTACCAAAGTCTTTATATGGTGAAGCCCTTTTTTATTTATATCAAAATTGATTTTGAGGTTACCGGTGGAATACTGGTACCTTGTCTTTCTGCTTTTTAATATACTGGTGATTGAAGGGAGGTACCAGGTATATATAGGCAGGAAGGGGGCTCGTTACAAGACTGCACTACGTCACCTGGCGGTGGATTAACCCATTAAGTGATGAATATTTAGAAGTGAAGCGGGGTGTGTGGCACACCAACAATATCCATTTTTCAGGTGAGTACTCACAAAATGGTATTTTTGAACTGTGAGGCGGCATAGCGACAGCCACATCCCCCAGCTCCCCTATGGAGTGTGCGTTCCTGCGTGCCTGGCCTATCTGAGTGGGAGGGCGCATAGCTGCAGGGATGCAGCTGCCTTTGTTCATGGTGTGGGATGGGCGGAAAGGTAAGGGGCTTGTGGGCAATCTGGGGGGGCTTCACACAGTGGAGCATCACAAAACGGGCTTTAAGGTGGACCAATCATCGTTGATTCCAGCACTGGAATCAACGATGATTTTTTTTTTTTTTTGTCCTCATAAAAATTCCCCAAACTCGTGCATGATACTCTCCTTCTGCATTTCAAGTCGTTGCACCACATGCTCACATCAGTACCATGTTCAGTGTGTTGGCTGCCAGCACTCACATATGGGATATGATGCGAGGGAGAGGCATGGACCTAATACCCTGAATGGGAATGTACAAAATATCTGCTCCACGTGAAGAGGCCCTTAATATTCTTAGTATACAGTACGTCCTGCTCCAGATAGATTACTTACACTTGGGTTATCCTCCGCCAGATGGCGCTGCACTGCAGAGACATGCAAAACAGGCTCCTCCCGGCCCCTCAAATACCCAGGGACCTCCCACAAATCCCCAGATTTCTCTGCAGTGCTGACTGCGAAGATATGAAATTATCACTTTGTCGCAGGTGAGCGGGGCTATTAAAGCCTGCGGCCCTGTTGGGACTATTCCCACCCGTCCTTGATGTGATGTGCCTCCCAGCTTGGGCTGCGCTGGTCGGGTGAAGGTAGGCAGCACCATGTGTGCTTAAGGAGCGTTGCTCCACCACAGTCCCCCACCAAAGGGTAGGCGGTATATGCTGATGGTGAGCCTTATGGGATGCCCCTCCCGCATTATTGTTCCATGCCCCAGTAGCGGTGGGCTCTGTGCAAAGGGCCGCCATCCTCCCTCATTCTCCCAGTAGCCCTCGGGAGGAAGAGAAGGGGGGGGGGGGGTGTTTGCGTGTGGATGTCCGTGTACTGTGATTTCACGCTTATGGTCCTCTATTCCTAGTATGTCACACCCCCCCACTTCCCGACATGGAAAAAAGAAGCCCCTCCTGGTCCATAAGTACTGGGTTCCTCCCACTATTCCTCAGTCTTTTCGTCTCTGCAGTCGGCGAAGCATTCAGAAGATGACTCTCCTTCAAGCTGCAGGTAGCCGGGCTTGCTCCCTGCCCCTTTTTTTCTTATTTCTGTCTGGAACTCTTTACACCTGTTTGGTTATATTGTATGCCTCCCGGCCCTGGCTGTGTGGTTCAGGCAAAGGTAGATACATACACCTTCTGGTGTATACAGGAGTATTACTCCTCCGTGAGACCCAAGTGTGGGTAGGCGGCTTCCGGGTTGGTGTTCCCGGCATGGGATGCCCCTGTCCCTTTATAATCCCCTTGTGCCTTATGGGTGCATTTCTATCCTCTCCCCTTAGTTCTCCTTTAACCCTGCTGGGTAAAAAGGAGGGGGGAAGGGGGGGCGTTATCTGGGCTTATTTGTCACCATGCACAAAAAAAAAAGATATATAAAATAAGTCTTTATTTCTTTATTTTTATTATGTATGTTTTACTATACTATTGAATAGGAAATGTTTTATTTAGATTTTCCTATCTCTGTCTAGGCAGCATTTTTTGCTTACCTATTAAAGCTCTTTGTTTTCTGGCTGTGTTCAGATTTGAATTTTCCCTCCATTTTTGGCCATGTGATCCTGGAAGTGGGCGGGGCTTAGGCATGCTTTTATTCAGAGAGCACCTGGTATGCTCTGTTTGACTTCCTGTTTCCTGCTTCCCTGTGGCCTTACCTCATGATGTGAGCTTATTGCATGGGCTGTGAGTACGAAGGGAGTTTTTTTTTTTTCTGTCACTTATTTATCTTGTGTGCATTTGGTGACTGTTTTTTTGTTTTCTCTGTTGGTGGAAACTCCTTATTTAAAAAGGGGTTTATTATGGTCCTTATATAAAAAAAAAAGCCCTTAAGCCTTATTTGGGGGTCCATTTGTGTTTCAGTCCTCCCACTTGGGACTATTTAAAGGGGCATCCCGGGTAGCAATTGTGTAAATCCCATATATACTTGGCGACTATAATCAATTATAGTATAATACTAAACACCATATGGAGGCATCCCAGGATAACGGACATGCAATTCCCTCTGCACAGACTCGGCAATGTTTTGGATGTGGGGCAATTCTTTGCGTCCCTTGTGCACAATTAACTATTATGCAGCAAACTGCGGCCCAGGCTTCAGGGCCTGCGGCTAATGCCTCATCTCCTACTCCGCCATGTCATGATATTGTCATGGGTGGTGAGTCGCATGCTGATTTATGTGCCAGATTGGCTCATCTTGAAAGATTGTCTACCTCTGTGCCTAAGAAGGCCTCAGCTAAAAGAAAGCACTTGACTCATGCCGCTCCGGCAAGGGAGTCAGACAATTGTGAATTGCTTGATTGGTCTGATCCTTCTCAGAAGAAGGAGAATTATATAAGGAATCAGATGTTTCTGATGAACAGCAATTTGTTGGTACTGAGATTAAGCAGGGTGAAGCAAATGTTGTGGATACCCCAAAAGCTCTTGCTCAGTTATTTGAGGTTTTGGTTATTACTCCTCCTGAAGTAGTCCCTCCTCAAAAAGGGGAATTCTTTGGAGCCTCTAAACCTTGTTTAGAAATCCCAGATCCAAAGCATTTTTTTGATATTATTCTTAAAGAATGGAAGAAGCCTGCACAGCTTCCTGGCATTCCCTTGGGCTGGGACGAGAAGTATCCCTTCCCAGATGATACTGTTAAGCGTTGGTCATCACCACCTGTGGTGGATGCTCCTGTGCTTAATTTATCCAATTCTTCTGTGTTGCATTCTCCTGACTCCACTACACTTAAAGATGGAGAGGATAAGCGTATTGATCAAATGGCGTGCCTCGGTTTTTCTAGTGTGGGCTCGGCCTTGCTGCCTGTTGGTGCTTCAGCGCTCATGACAGTGGCTATTAGGTCTGTTGTGAGAGACCTAATGAATTACTCAGGGATTGATCCAGCCTCTGATGAGTACGCCGCTCTTAAGCTATGTGAGATGTTTTCATCCTTTGTACTTTCTGCCTTAGAGGACACTCTGGTCATGTGCAGCAGAACCTCTGCCTTGTTAGTCGCCATTCGGTGGTCGGTGTGGTTGCGGCAGTGGGCAGCTGATATTGTAGCCAGGAAATCACTTATAGCGCTCCCTTTTGTGGGATTGCGCCTCTTTGGAGAAAGATTGGATTCTCACTAAGGGAGGTAAATTACCTCCTTTCGGGGGTCTAGATCTGGTAGAGGATCAGCCTTTTCAGCCCCTAGAGGGAATGCATGGATCAGAGGAAAGGGACGTGGCCGTCCAAGTCAGAATTGGGGGTCCAAAACCGAATCTGCCACTAAGCCTGCTCAACAATGAGGGGACGCCCTCACCCTTATGGGTGGGGGGGCGGCTGCGGTTCTTCTTCCAGGTCTGGGTTCAGGAGGTATCAGACAATTGGGTTCTGGAAGTAGTCTCTTCCGGTTACAAACTGGAATTCGAGTCCCAGCCTCCTCCCAGATTTTTCATGTCCCGGATGCCGTCAGATCCGGCAATTGCGCAGGGACTGCGGGCAGCAGTAGCGTATCTGTTAAACATGGCTGCCATCTGCCTAGTGCCTCCAGCGGAAAGGGGTTTGGGGTTTTATTCCAACCTATTCACGGTACCCAAAAAGGACGGCTCTGTTCGGCCTATCCTAGACCTAAGGAGACTCAATCAATTTATCCATTTCAGAAAATTCCGCATGGAGTCTCTGCGATCAACGATCGATGCTCTCCGTCAGGGGGACTTCATGACATCCATAGACATCAAGGATGCTTATTTGCACATTCCTATTTTCACCAGAGATTTCTCAGGTTCTCGATAGAAGACCAGCATTATCAATTTGTGGCCCTGCCATTCGACCTTACCTCGGCCCCAAGAGTCTTTACCAAGATGCTGGCAGGAGTGATGGCTATATTCAGGGTCCAGGGCATCCGCATTGTGCCTTTTCTGGACGATCTTCTTATCGCGGCCTCCTCCCTCGAACAATCAGAGTTGGACACCAGGACGGTGGTCTCTACGCTAGAGAGGTTCGGATGGGTAATAAGTTACCCCAAATCCTCTCTCTGTCCGTCCAGGGAAATTCCCTTCCTGGGCCTGATTCTGGATACATTTCAGGCCAAGGTTTTTCTTCCTCAGTCCAAAATGGTTCTGATTCAGGACTTGATTCGTCTATTCTTGTCCAACCCTCGTCAGTCTATCCGTCTAGGGATGAGACTAGTGGGATTGATGGTAGCTGCATTCGAGGCAGTCCTGTTTGCCCAGTTTCACATAAGGACGCTTCTGCTCTTCCTCTTGGCAAAGTGGGACAGGTGCCCACTGTCATTGAATCAGATTTGTCTATTGTCTCCCCACGTTTTGCAGTCCCTTCAGTGGTGGTTAATATCGCACAACCTCCAGAAGGGCAAGTCATTTCTGACTCCGCGTTGAGAACTGGTTACTACGGATGCCAGCCTGGTGGGCTGGGGGGGCTTCTGGAAGAAGCATCAGTTCCAAGGATTGTGGGGGCCTGGGGAGGCTCATTCTCCAATCAATGTATTAGAGCTTCGGGCCATACGTCTTGTTCTACTTCGACTGACCCATTTCTTACAGGGTCTGCCAGTTCAGATTCGGTCAGACAACCGAACAGCTGTTGCCTACATCAATCACCAGGGAGGGACTTGCAGTTGGGGTGCCCTCCGGGAAGTGTCTCTGATCCTTCAGTGGGCAGAGATCAATGTTCCCTGCATATCAGCAGTTTACATTCCGGGGATAGAGAATGTGGAGGCAGACTCCCTGAGCAGGGGATGTTCTCGCCAGGGAGAATGGTCTCTCAATCCAAGGGTCTTTCAGTTCCTCTGTCACAAGTGGGGGACTCCACGGTTGGACCTGTTTGCTTCTCGTCACAATCACAAGCTGCCAGCTTGTGTCTCTATCCCAGGATACTCTGGCAGTGGCCTGGAAGGATCTGGGGTTCCTATATCTGTTTCCCCCATTCTCCGTGATCAGCAAGGTGGTGCGCAAGCTAGCACTGGAGGAGGTGCCAGCAATTCTGGTGGTGCCAAGGTGGCCAAGACGTCTGTGGTACGCAGACGTAAGGCTGGCAGTGGATCGTGTCCATCTGCCTCTTCTTCCAGATCTCATCACTCAGGGTCAACTTTGTTACCCCAATTTACAAATGCTGGCTTTGACGGCATGGCTGCTGAAGTATCCATCTTGAAAGAAGGTCTTTCTAATGTGGTTATTCAGACTCTTATTAGAGCTAGGAAGAAGTCTTCCTCTGTCATTTATTACAGGACTTGGAGGTCCTATATTGATTGGTGTGAATCCAGGGCCTTGCCCTGTAGAGTATTTTCTATTCCTAGAATTCTGGAATATCTGCAACGAGGTCTGGATATGGGATTACAGATTAGTACTTTGAAAGGGCAAGTCTCTGCCTTGGCAATTTTCTTTCAAAGATCGTTTGCTCTTCATCCTTTGGTTAAGACCTTTTTCCAAGGAGTCGCGCATGTGCGGCCTCCCAGAAAGCCTTTACTTCTTGTTTGGGATCTTAATTTGGTGCTTTCGGCTATGCAAGCTGCTCCCTTTGAGCCATTGCAGGATATTCCTCTTCCTATTCTTACTCAGAAGGTTGCCTTTTTGGTTGCTATCACTTCTGTCCGCAGAGTTTCTGAACTGGCGGCTTTGTCTATTCAAGCCCCTTATTTTGAGAGGCATCAAGATAAGGTTGTTTTCTGTTTTAAAACCGGATTTCCTTCCTAAGGTGGTGTCTGCTTTCCACCTAAATCGGGATATAGTTCTTCCTTTTTGTGTCCTAAACCTAGTAACGACAAGAAAAGGGTCTTACATTCTTTGGATGTAGTTCGTTGTGTTAAGTATTATTTAGTTACTACCTTGGCCTTCCGCAAGACGGATGCCTTTTTTGTTGTGCCTTCTGGGCCCAAGAAGGGTTTGGCTCCTGCCAAATCTTCCCTTAGTAAGTGGATACGTCAGGCTATCATTGGGGCCTATATGGCGAAGGGGAAGGTTCCCCCTTTTCGTGTCACCGATCATTCTACTCGTGCTATTGGAGCCTCTTGGGCTTTTCAGCACCAAGCTTCTGTTGAACAAGTCTGCAAGGCTGCGACTTAGAAACATAGAAACATAGAAGGTTGACGGCAGGAGACCATACGGTCCATCTAGTCTGCCCTTATGTGTATACTGTATGTACTCTTTATCTTAGGATAGATGTGTGCTTATCCCAGGCATGTTTAAATTCAGTGACTGTTGATTTTTCAACTACCTCTGCTGAAGCATCTACTACTCTTTCCGTAAAATAATATTTTCTAACATTGCTCCTGATCTTCCCCCGACTAGCTTCAGGTTGTGCCCCCTTGTTCTATCATTAAGCTTCTTCTTAAAAACACTTCCCTCCTGAACCTTATTCAATCCTTTCACATATTTAAAGGTCTCCATCATGTCCCCCCTCTCCCTTCTTTCCTCCAGACTGTACACATTTAGTTCTTTAAGTCTCTCCTGATAAGTTTTAAGTCCTTCCACCATTTTCGTTGCCCGCCTTTGGACACGTTCTATTTGAATAATGTCTTTTTGCAGGTAAGGTCTCCAGAACTGCACACAGTATTCTAGCTGTGGCCTTACCAGGGCTCTATACAGCGGCATCACAACCTCCCTCTTCCTACTGGTGATGCCTCGAGCTATGCAGCCGAGCATCCTGCTTGCTTTTCCCACTGCCTGGCTACACTGTCCACTCATCTTGCAGCTATCAGTAATCAGTACCCCTAAATCTCCGAGGTCCTGGCTAACACAGTGCTGCCCATACGGTACTCAGAGCAGGGATTCCTTCTACCCAAGTGCATGATTTTACATTTAGAGACATTTAACTCTAGTTTCCACAGTTTTGACCATCTATCCAGTAAAGCTAAATCATTTTCCATGTTGCAGACACCTCCAGGAATATCCACCCTATTACTAACCTTTGTATCATCAGCAAACAAACTTTTCCTACCAAGCCTTCTCCTATGTCACTTACAAATATATTAAAAAGAATGGGGCCCAGGACAGAGCCTTGCGGCACACCACTTGTAACTCGCCTTTGTTCAGATTGCACACCATTTACAACAACGCTCTGATACCGATCCCTCAGCCAACTGGAAATCCACTGAACTATCCAGGGATTGAGTCCTATCTTCAATAACTTATCTATGAGCTCCTTATGTGGTACAGAAGACTTGGTCTTCTGTGCATACTTTTTCTAAGTTTTACAAGGTTGATGTGCGGGCCTCAGCGGATGCTGTTTTTGGCCGCAAAGTTCTGCAAGCTGCAGTAATTTAAGTTATACATTATTCCTTTGGGATCCCCACCCATTATAGACACTGCTATTGGATGTCCCAAGTGTCATGAATATCGGGAAGTGGGGGGTGTGACCTACTAGGAATAATACCATTTTGTGAGATACTCACCTGTAAAATGGTTATTACGAGTATGTCACACCCCCCACTCCCCCCCCCTTTTTTGTTCGAGGGATCCTTTATATGGTAATTATTATTATTTCAAATAATTTTACAATTATTGGCTCTTATTGAATATAATTGGCTCTTTTTGCTCTAAGGGATCCTTTATTTGGTATTATTCTCATATAATTTTACAAT
Source organism: Gastrophryne carolinensis (assembly GCA_027917425.1). Taxonomy (NCBI): domain Eukaryota; kingdom Metazoa; phylum Chordata; class Amphibia; order Anura; family Microhylidae; genus Gastrophryne; species Gastrophryne carolinensis. The sequence continues at coordinate 76,160,787 of CM051241.1, forward strand.
TATTAAATATAATTGGCTCTTCCTCGTTCTTCACTGCCGTTTAAAAAGACTGAGGAATAGTGGGAGGAACCCAGTACTTATGGACCAGGAGGGGCTCCATTTTTCCATGTCATCTCTGCAAGATCGCCCTCTACAGGCTGGGTTCCCAAGTGTCATGAATATCGGGAAGTGGGGGGTGTGACATACTCGTAATAACCATTTTACAGGTGAGTATCTCACAAAATGGTATTTTGTAATGTCTGCTTGGACTGGTATATGTGGTGTCAAACTCCGCGCTGACTTGTCTTTTTACACTGTTAAGGCCGCCGCCGCGCGCGCCTTTTCCTTCATTTGGATGTTCCGGGTCGGGTGGCGGCGTCGCCTCAGATGCTTCTGCGTCCTCATTGGCTGCTTGTCTGTGGACTTCGCGCTCTTCGGGGAGGCGGGGCCTGGCATGGCGCGCCTCGTGTCACGGCTCGCGCTGGCCCACCCTTCGAGGTTCTCGGCGCCATATTGTCTGGTCGCGTGTGTGACGCTCTTACCATGGTCCGTAAGTGCCCTCGCGGGCGGCTTTATAATTCACTGTAGTGTGTTTCAGTGCTGACACCCTTCTTCTCATTGTGTCTTTCAGAGGGTGAATCCATTGGCTTCTCCCGGCCCGGTGTGATTGATAGCGGGCCTTGTAAATTTACTCCCACTCCCTAGCGGGTCAATTGGGGCATCCAGGGTTGCTTTATAGCGTCAATCCCTACTGGCATATTGTGCCTAATAATCACCATATGGAGGCATCTAAGGATAATGTGACCAGGGTCCTTCTGGGACATGACCGGTGGTTTATGGCATTTGCACAACCCCATGCTGATGCTGACAAGACGCGGGTCTGCGTACCTTGTGCTGAGCAAGCGCTGGCTTTGCAATCAGGCCTGCCAGTGGCTGTACCTCGCCTCGCTTCACCTAATCCCCCTGGCTTAAATCTCACTCCTGCGTGTGCGAGTCGCACACAAGTGGGGATTCTCAGCCTGAATTGGCATCTAGACTGCCTACGGCTGAACAGATTTTTGCGAGGTCCTTAGTGCGTAAGGGCCCTGGTAAGAAGCGGCTCTTGACGCCTAATGTTACTGTTTTCCCTATGGGAACTGAGGAGTTTATGACTCTGTGTGGCTATACCCCTTCTGATGGAGAGCTCTTTTCTGACTCAGGCTCATCTGATGAGAGACCTGAGGCTCATGAAGACTCTGACCCTGACCCCTGGGTTCAGGATGACACTGACAGCTTATTGATCAAGATCTTTGAGGTTCTGTCTATCTCTCCCCCTGGTGAGGCTCCCAGACAAAGAGGGGAGCGTTGCCATACAGCATCACCACACTTGGAATTTCTAGAGCAGGCACATTTCCATACCCTTGTGCTCAAGGAATGGGAGTGCCCCAGTAAACTTCCAGGGGTTCCAGGAGATTGGGATAGTAAGTACCCTTTCCCCCTGACGTGGTTAAATGTTGGTCGTTCCCCCCTGAGGTGGATGTCCCGATCATAGGGCCATCTAACGCCCCTTTCTTGCATCCCCCCGACTATACTATCCTTCGGGATGCTGAGGACCAGCGCATTGACCTGCTGGCCTCCCACGCCTTTGCATGTACGGGGACGGCGCTACGCCCGGTCTGTGCCTCTGCCATTACTGCTGTGGCCACTAGAATCCTCATCAGGAAAATGCTCGATCGTGCCCCTGATGATCTCCCTTGGGATGTGTTTAATGCACTCTCCAATTGTAATGTGTTTGTAAAATGTATCCTATTAGCTTTGGATGACACCATTAGAATGTGTGCAAGAACTTCTGCCCTTGTGGCTATACGTCGCTTACTCTGGCTGCGACGGTGGGGTGCTGACAATGCTGCAAAGAAGACCCTTACCGGGCTCCCCTTTAAAGGGCTGCGTCTTTTTGGGGCCCGCCTAGACCTGCTTGGCAGGAGAGGTAAGTTACCCCAGCGTAGACGGCTGTCTCGGGCCCTTCGGGGCCAGGGTCCGCCCCCCACTATGGTGTTAAACAGGAACCAGGGGCGTCCTTCGTGGGGGCTCCCGCAACTCCCTGCCCCAGGAGCAGAAGACAACACCCCTGCTCCTCTGGGGGGGCTATGCTCAAATCCTCTCCCAAGTCCCCTCAAGCATGATGGGGCGCCTGGGTGAGGGGACGGCTGCGGCACCTTGCTTAAGTCTGGAGGCACCACTCCTCAGATCGGTGGAATTAGGAGGTAGTGTCCTCTGGCTACAAGATGGTGTTTGCTGTGCGCCCCCCCCCCCCCCCCCCCCCTATTATTACCGGGTCCCGGTTACTCCTGGTCCCTGCTTCTGCTCAGATGCTGGCGCAGGCCGTGCAAGGTCTGCTGGGTATGGGGGTCATTTGCAGATTTCCCTTGACAGAGGCAAGGGACCCCACTCCGACCTTCCCACTGTTCCCAAAAGAGATGGGTCAGTCTGGCCCATTCTGGATGCACAGATCTTCAGCAATTTGTCAAGTACAGGCATCTTCCTCATGGAAACTCTGCGCTCGGCCATTTGCTCCTTGCGTACCGTGGGCTTCATGCCGTTTGTGGATATCAAAGATGCTTACTTTTCACATCCTTGTGTTTTCAGGACACCAAGATTCCTTAGATCCGCGTTGGAGGATCAACACTGCCAATTGTAGCCTTGCCATCTGGCCTCTCTTCAGCTCCCAGAGTGCTCACCAAGGTGCTGGCGGGGGTGATGTCTCTGAGGCCAAGGGGCGTCCGCGTGCTGCACTACCTGGACGTCCTCATCACTTCCCAGCCTCTACATCGGGCATGGTTGGATACTCAGCTGGTGGTGTCCATCCTGGAGTCATCTGGATGGGCGATCAGCCACCACCAAGTTCTCGCTGTCCCCTTCTTTGGTAATTCATTCCTAGGAATGAATCTGGACACTGTTCAGGCAAGGATACTTCCTTCCTCAGCAGAAGGTGGACATCTGCTTGCACAAGTTCATCTTCTCCTAGCTGTCCCCGTTCCTTCACCAAGGCAGGGGATGCAGCTGATGGGCCTGATGGTGGCGTGCTTCGCAGCGGCCCTTTGTGCTCCGTCCCTCTTGAGGCTTCTGCAACTGTTTGTTGTCGGTATGGGACAAGGACCCAGCATCCCTGGACAGGGTCGGGGGGGTCTCCCCCCCCCCCACGGTGAGGAGGACCCTCTTGTAGTGGATGGATTCATGGAACCTGTTGGGGGGCGGAACCTTCTTGCTCCTTTTTGGGAGACGGTCACCACGGATGCCAGTCTATCAGGTTGGGGGGGTTCTTCTGGAGGTCCCTGCGGTTCCAGGGGAGGTGGGGCCCTTAGGAGGCCCATTCACCTATCAATGTCTTGAAGCTGTGAGCGCTCAGGTTAGTTCTGGTTCGCTTGACTACTCATATTCAGGGCCTGCCTGTTCAGGGGCGCGTGGTCACTCTGATGGCAGTTGCCTACATCAATTATCAGGGAGGGACCCGGCCCAAGAGGGTCCTCCAGGAAGTGTCTCTGATTATGATCTGGTGGAGGCCAATGTTCCTTGCTTTTCAGCGGTATAAATTCCGGGGGGGGGGGGGGGGTCCCTCTGCAACAGGGTGTTCCAATCTCTGTATTACCGTTGGGGCCAACCTATGTGGATCTGTTTGCGTTCCCTCACAATCACAATCTCCCGGCCTTTGTCTCCCCGTACCAGGATCCTCTGGCCGTGCCCATGGATGCATTAGTACTGTCATGGCGGGACATTCAGTTTCTGTATGTCTTTCTACATTCCCCCCGCTAGGCAGGGTTCTGTGCAGGATTGCTCCGAAAGGGGTGCCAGTTGTTCTGGCGGCTTCAGGTGGCCAAGAAGAGTGTGGTTCGCAGACATGGTACAGATGGCAGTAGATCTGTGCTTTCTGCCTGGATTGACAGATCTGCTCACTTAGGACCACTTACGCCATCCCATTTACTAACTCTGGCCTTGACGGCCTGACTGCTGAAACCTCCATCTTGATGGAGAATGGTTCGTCTACCTTGTTGGTTGAGTCCATGGTGAAGGCTAGGAAGATGATTTCTTCCTCTATCTGTTATATGGTATGGCTTACCTTCATTGACTGGTTGAGTCTTGGTCTCTTCCCTGTTGAGTGTTCTCAGTTCCCAGGGATCTGGAGTTTTACTGCATGGGTTGCAGTTTTTCTCTGACTCAGTTCTCTGAAGGGTCAGGTTTCTATCCTGTCTGTCTTCTTTCAGAAGTCTTTTGTTCAGCGTTCCTTGATTAGGACTGCCTTTAGGGGGTTGCTCTTGTGCGTTCCCCACTACAACCTATGGTCCCTGTTTTTGGGATTTGAAAATGGTCTTGCCTGTTTTGCAGGGTGCTCCCTTTGAACCTGTGCAGGATGCTGCCTTGGCTATTCTTATACTCAAGGTCGTGTTTCTGGTAGCTATCGCTTCTGTCAGGCGTGTGTCTACTTTGAGAGGCACCAGGACAAGGTGTTGTGGTGTTCAAACCAGAATTTCTGCCTAAAAGTAGTATCTGCCTTTCATTGAATCAGGATATTGTTCTTCCTTCTTGTGCCCTAACCCTAGCAATGTTAAGGGGAGAGTTTTGCACTCTTTGGATGTGGTTAGGTGTCTGAAGTACTATCTGGTGGCTACTGCACCTTTCAAAATCACTGAGGCTCTTCTTGTGGTCCGTTCTGGTCCTAGGAAAGGGTTTTTGGCTTCTGCCAAGTCTACTATCAACATGTGGATTCGTCAGGCTGTGATTCAGGCCTGCTCTGCTATGGGGAAGAGTCCTCTCTTCACTTTATTACTCTTTCTTCTCGTGCTATTGGTGCCACCTTGGGCCTTCCAGCACCAGGCTGCTATTGCACCAGTGTGCAAGGCCGCTACTTGGTCTTTTGTTCATACCTTTTCAAAGTTTTACAAGGTTGATGTTAAGGCCTCAGCTGTTGCTGTTTTTTCGCCACAAGGTTTTGCAGGCGGCAGTGGTTTAAACTGTCTGCTGTTACCTTTTTATTGGGGATCCCACCCTACCTTACGGACACTGCTATATGTCCCAAGTGTAAGTAATCTATCTGGAGCAGGACGTACTGTATACTAAGAATAATACAATTCTGTGAAATACTCACCTGTAGAATTGGTATTATGAGTATACAGTACGTCCTGCTCCACCCCACCCTTTTTTTGCATTATTCTGGATCCCCTGTATGGTGATATCATTGTTATAGTTATCAGTTTTTGGTTGTTAAATTCTCCCGGCTTCTTTTTCACTGCTTTTCAATGCTGGGGATTTGTGGGAGGTCCCCGGGTATTTGAGGGGCCGGGAGGAGCCTGTTTTGCATGTCTCTGCAGTGCAGCGCCATCTGGCGGAGGATAACCCAAGTGTAAGTAATCTATCTGGAGAAGGACGTACTGTATACTTATAATACCAATTCTACAGGTGAGTATTTCACAGAATTGTATTTTTGCTAGGGACTCTGGACTCCTCAGACCACATGACCGCCTTCCATTTCTCCAGATTTCCCCTGTTTCAGAATGATTGGTACATCATTGCCCCCATCATGCCTAGTGTAAGCTACTGCACAAGCCTGTAGGGGGCAGTTCTATGATCTGTTGCTTTAGTTGGGTCAGGTCTAGGTTCAGCAACGTTATGCACCCAAAGAAAGGTCAGCTGACTACCTGAATACACTGAATGACCTGGTTATTCCCCCCCAAAATATTATTATTATAAGTGTGCCATACACTCCACTTCGATCTTAATGACATGTGGGTAATCTCCAGTAGAGGGCGAACTTCTGCAGAGATGAATATGCAAAAAAAGAAAGCCCCTCCCGGCCCATATATACCTGGGACCTCCCACCAATTTCCCAGTTCCTTCTCTGCAGGGAAGGCGACAAGACAGAAGATGAAGACTTCTTTTTCTTGCAGGTAAGCCGCGCCCGACCGTTTATTATCCCTATTACTGCCAGGACCCTTTTTAAATTGCCCCTATTTGAGCCTCCCAGCTTAGGCTGCGGGGTCCTGGTGAGGGTAGGAGCACCCTATGGGTCCGGAAGGAGCCTTGCTCCACCGTGAGGCCTCATTATGGGGTAGGCGGTTATCCAGGTTTTTGGTGATCCTGGTGCGGGATGCCCCGTCCCCACATGCCTGTTGCCTTATTATGGCCGGTTTCCCACCCCCCCTTCCGGGTCCCTTACTTCCCTCTGGGGGGGGGGGGGCTGGCGGGCTGTCATCCTCGGTCTCTCCCTTTTCATTTATTAAGATTTATATATGAGTGTATGTGTGTGTTGGTGTTTCACTTTACTTTGTGTTGTGTGTGAGTGTGGATCTCCTGGAAGTATCCCTGGATGAATTGGTGCATGGTGCTTTACTAGCCCGTGGTGGCTTTCCTGTTAGCCTGGGGAGCTTCTCTCCCTCAGGCTGTGTTAAGAAAAGGGGGCGGGGCCGGGCGCTCGCCGTGGTAGCCCGGCCCCCCTCGTTCGATGCGTTTTGCGGGGGCTTCACTGGCCAGATACGCGCTGCTGGGAGGGGGGTGGGGCCGGAAAAGCGTGCCTTCGGCGCTAGCCCGCCCCCTTCCTGCTTCTCGGCTTCTCCTCAGATCGGGATTTTTGCTTCGGTTGCTGCTGCCGTTCTTGGGGACAGGTAGGGGCCTTTTGGCCACCTCTTTGTCACTTGGGGGTCCCTCTCTGGTGGGGGGGCTGTGGTGCTGTTTTTTTGCAGGTTTTGCCATTTAATTATTTAATTTAAAAAAAAAAAAAAATATATATATATATATATATATTTACAAACGCTGGCTTTGACGGCTTGGCTGCTGAAACCTTCATTCTGAAGGAGGAAGGTTTGTCTGCGGCCGTTGTTCAGGCTTTGATTAGAGCTAGGAAGCGGTCCTCTTCTGGCATTTTCTATAGGACTTTGAGGTCCTATATTGATTGTTGTGCGGCTAGGGCCTTGCCTTGTAGGGTGTTTTCGATTCCTAGGATTTTGGAATTTCTTCAGCATCATCTGGATCTTGGGTTCCAGCTTAGTACTTTGAACCAGGAATTGGTTCTTCCTGCTCCCCTTACTGCTTTTTTACACTGGGAAATTGGTGGGAGGTCCCAGGTATATATGGGCCGGGGAGGGGCTTTCTTTTTTTGCATAATCATTTCTGCAGAAGTTTGCCCTCTACTGGAGATTACCCACATGTCATGGAGATTGAAGTGGAGTGTATGGCACACTCATAATACCCGTTTTAAAGGTAGTACTCACAAAACGGTATTTTTTTCTTCTCTGGGGACACATTCGCCATATTCCAAGATGGCAATGCCAGGATTCATCAGGCTGAAAAGATCAGGGAGAATGAATCATCATCATCACACATGGATTGGCCACCAAAGCATTCAGACCTGAACCCCACTGAGATGCCATCAATAAAATCTTGGGGAAAACTAATGCAACTTTGGCCAGAAATAAATGTTGTGACATTGCAGATGCTTGTGGAAATGAAGCAACAGCTAATGTTTTCTGTAATGAAAGCTAAAGGTGCTCCAATAAAATATTTTGCCTTTTTTTTTTGTTGCCAGGCGGTGTATCTGAAGGTTTTATTGATGAAATCGCTGTTATGACTTAATGCAGTATCTGAGCAAAAATAAAATTGGTCATCCAGTGCTTATAAACCTACCAAAATGGGGTCCCGTGGTGTCCTGCTATGACCCCACTACATCGCACCTAGGGGTACCCAATATATTCTTAGTATACAGTACGTCCTGCTCCAAATATGATACTTACAATCGGGTAATACTCCGCCAGATGGTGCTGGACTGCAGAGACATGGAAAATAGGCTCCTCCCGGCCCCTCAAATACCCGGGGACCTCCCACAAATCCGCAGAATTTCTCTGCAGTCTGGCTGCGAAGGATGGGAAATTGGCTCTCTACTCGCAGGTGAGGGGGGCTATTAGCCTGCGGCCCTGTAGGACTTTTCCCACTCGTTCCACTAGTAGTATGCCTCCCAGCCTTGGCTGTGCTGGTCGGGTGAGGGTAGGCAGCACCGCTGTTAGGCAATTAGGAGCGCTGCTCCACCGCAATCCCCCACCAAAGGGTAGGCGGTTCAGGCTTATGGTGAGCCTATTTGGGATGCCCCTCCCGCACTATTGCCCCTGCCTATGGGTGGGCCCTATTTAAGTGGCCGCCGTCCTCCCTCATCCTCCTTGTAGTCTTCGGGGGAAAAGAGGGGGGGTGTATGTATGAGTATAGATATGTATGTTATGCATTCTGTGTTTTACACTCTCTTTTCACATGCCTTTTTTTTCGTGTGTCAGCCGCCGCGCTGATTTGTCTTTACTGCTTTTTTTAAATGTGCCGCCGCGCGCTGACTTCGTTCCGCGCTTGGCGGCGGCATTACCTCAGGCGCTGGTGTGCCATCATTGGCTGCTTGCCGTTCTGGCTTCGCGCTCTTCGGGGGGGGCGGGGCGGGGCCCGTCTTTGGCTCGTTCCGCGTCATCGCTGTTACTGGCCCGCCCCTCAAGGTATACCGACGCCATCTTTCCTACTTGGTTGGCCTATGCGCAACGGACTCCTACCTACCGCAGTCCGTAAGTGCCCTCGCGGGCGGCTTATCTCCTTCACTTTTACGATGTACTTAAGGTCTTGTCTGCTTATGTCTTTCAGGCGGGACGAACCCTTCTTGGCTTCTCCCAGCCCTGTTTAAGTATATTACTTGTAGGCCTTGTAAAAATTATACTCCCACTTCCCTAGCGGGTTATTTGGGCATCCAGGGTTGCTACATAGCGTTATTCCCTATCGGCGTATAGCGCCGCTATAATCACCATATGGAGGCATCCCAGGATAATGTGACCGGGGTCCCTTCGGGACAAGACTGGCTGTGTGTAACGTGTGGGCAGCCTCATGCTGACGCTGACAAGGCGCGGGTCTGTGTACCCTGCGCTGAGCAGGTGCTTGCATTGCAATCGGGCCTGCCAGTGGCTGCACCTCGTTTCACTTCACCTACTCCCCCAAGCTTAAACCTCACTCCTACGGAGTTGCATACTAGTGGGGATTCTCAGCCTGATGTGTCTCCTAGACTGGCTACTGTTGAGCAGTTGATTGCTAAGTCCTTAGCGCGTAAGGCCCCTGCTAAGAAGCGGCATTTGGCACCTAATGTCACTGTTTTCCCTATGGGAACTGAGGAGTTTATGAATCTTTGTCGCTATACCCCATCTGATGAAGGGGAGCTTTTTTCTGATTCAGGTTCATCTGATGAGAGACCGAGGGGTCATGACAATTCTGGCTCTGACCCCTGGGCCCTGGATGACACTGACAGATTATTGACCCAGATTTTTGAGGTTCTGTCCATCTCTCTCCCTGTTGCGGCTCCCAGGCAAAGAGGGGAGCTTTTCCATACAGCAAAATCACGTTTGGAATTTCCCGAGCAGGCACATTTCCATAACCTTGTGCTCAAGGAATGGGAGCGCCCCAGTAAACTTCCCGGGGTTCCAAAGAGTTGGGATAGGGAGTATCCCTTTCCGGCTGAGGTGGTTAAATGTTGGTCATCCCCCCCCCCCCCCAGGTGGATGCCCCGATCCTAGGGCTATATAACACCTCTGTCATGCATTCCCCTGACTCTACTACCCTGCGGGATGCTGAGGACCGGCGCATTGACCAGCTGGCATCCCATGCCTTTGCATGTGCGGAGACGGTGCTGCGCCTGGTCTGTGCCTCTGCCATTACTGCTGTGGCCACTAGAACCCTTATCAGAAATATGCTTGATAGTGCCCCTGATGATTTGCCTTGTGAGGTGTTTAATGCACTCTCCAGTTGTGAAGTTTTTGTAAATTTTGTCCTCTCAGCATTGGATGACACCATCAGAATGTGTGCCAGAACTTCTGCCCTGGTGGTGGCTATACGCCGCTCGGTTTGGCTGCGCCAGTGGGCTTCTGACAACGCTGCCAAGAAGCCCTCACTGGGTTTCCCTTTAAAGGACTGCGCCTGTTTGGGGACCGCCTGGACCTTTTTGCTAAGGGAGGCAGGTTACCCCAACGCAGGCGGCAATCTCGGCCCTTTCGGGGTCAGGGTTCCTTCTCCTCCCCTTACTGTGGTGCAAGACAGGGAAGGGGGGTTTCCTTTCCTGGGGCCCGGGGAGATTTCTGGGGTAGAGGCAGAGGACGTGGACGTCCTGGCTCCTCCTGGGATCCCAAAGCAAAATCCTCTCCCAAGCCCCCTCAGACATGAAGGGGCGCCCTCACCCATCCGGGTGGGGGGACGGCTGCAGCACTTTGCTCACGTCTGGAGGCTTCATGTCTCAGACTGGTGGATTCAGGAGGTAGTGTCCTCCGGTTACAAGTTGGAGTTTGCTGCCGATCCCCCTCCCAGATTCATCAGATCCCGGATTCCTCAGGACCCTGTGTCAACTCAGGAGCTAGTGCAGGCAGTGCAAGGGCTTTTATTCCAACCTATTCACAGTACCCAAAAAAGATGGTTCTGTCAGTTCCATCCTGGACCTGAAGATCCTCAACAAGTTTGTCAGGGACAGGCGCTTTCGCATGGAAACTCTGCGCTCTGCCATCAGTTCCCTGCACCAAGGGGATTTCATGACTTTTTTGGACATCAAAGATGCTTACCTTCATATTCCTGTGTTCCCAGGTCATCAAAGGTTCCTCAGGTTCGCTCTGATGGATCAACACTACCAATTTGTGGCCTTGCACTTTGGTCTCACTTCAGCTCCCAGGGTGTTCACCAAGGTGCTGGCTGGCATGATGTCTCTACTCAGATGTCAGGACGTCCGCGTGCGTCCCTATCTGGACGACATCCTCATCACTTCCCAGTCTCTACATCAGGCAGAGTTGGATACTCAGCTGGTGGTGTCCACTCTGGAGTCATTTGGATGGGTGATCAACCACCACAAGTCCTCACTGTCCCCTTCCTTGGTAACTCCATTCCTAGGAATGAATCTGGATACAGTTCAAGCAAGGATCTTCCTTCCTCAACAGAAGGTGGACAGTCTGATTGCACAGGCTCAGTCCCTCCTAGCTTGTCCCCATCCCTCCATCAGGCAGGGGATGCAGCTGGTTGGCCTGATGGTGGCATGCTTCGAAGTGGTCCCTTATGCTCAGTTCCACTTGAGGCCTCTGCAACTTCACCTATTGTCAGTATGGGACAAGGACCCAGCATCCCTGGACAGGGTCTGTGTGCTCTCCCCCCGGGTCAGGAGGTCTGTCTCATGGTGAATGGACTCAAGGAACCTGTTGGGGGGCAGATCCTTTCTTGCCCCTTCCTGGGAGACGGTCACCACGGATGCCAGTCTGTCAGGTTGGGGGGGTTTCTGGAAGTCCCTGCGGTTCCAGGGGAGGTGGGGCCCTAAGGAGGCCCACACACCTATCAATGTCTTGGAACTGCGGGCGATCAGGCTAGTTCTGGCTCACTTGACTACTCACCTTCGGGGCCTGCCGGTTCAGGTGCGCTCAGACAACCAGACGGCAGTTGCCTACATCAATCATCAGGGAGGGACCCGGAGGAAGGGGCCCTCCATGAAGCGTCTCTGATCCTGACTTGGGCGGAGGCCAATGTCCCTTGCATATCAGCTGTGTACATCCCGGGGGTGGAAAATCACCTGGCGGACTCTGAGCTGGGGGACCTCTTGCCAGGGAGAATGGTCCCTATGCAGCAGGGTGTTTCAATCTCTGTGTCTCCGTTGGGGCCAACCAGATGTGGATCTGTTTGCGTCCCGCCACAATCACAAGCTCCCAGCTTTTGTCTCTCTGTCCCACGATCCTCTGGCCTTGACCTCGGATGCGCTAGCAATGTCATGGCAGGATTTTCAGTTCCTCTGTCTTCCCTCCAATCCCCCTACTGGGCAGGGTTCTGCGCAAGATTGCTCTGGAAGGGGTGCCAGCAATTCTGGTGGCCCCCAGGTGGCCAAGAAGAGTGTGGTTCGCAGACGTGATTTAGCTGGCAGTAGATCAGTACGCTCTGCCCTTGGTGCCAGATCTGCTCACTCAGGGCTCACTACGCCATCCCGATTTACAAACTCTGGCTTAGACGGCTTGGCTGCTGAAACCTCCATCTTGATGGAGAAGGGGCTGTCTTCCTCGGTTGTGGATACTTTGATTAAAGCTAGGAAGAAGTCTTCCTCTTTCATTTAGTACAGGGTTTGGCGTGCCTACATTGACTGGTGTGATTCTAAGTCTCTTCCCTGTCGTGTGTTCTCTATTCCCAGGATTCTGGAGTTCCGGCAGCATGGTTTGGAGATGGGGCTTCAACTCAGTACTCTGAAGGGACAGGTTTCTGCCCTGGCTATTTTCTTCCAGAAGTCCTTTGCTCAGCACCCTCTGATCAGGACCTTTTTCCAGGGGGTCACTCATGGGCGCCCCTCACGTAAGCCTATGGTGCCTGTTTGGGATCTGAACTTGGTTCTGCCAGTCTTGCAGGGTGCTCCCTTTGAACCTGTGCAGGATGCTGCCTTGGCCATTCTTACGCTCAAGGTTGTGTTTCTGGTGGCTATCGCTTCGGTCAGGCGTGTGTCTGAGTTGGCGGCGCTTTCCATTCAGCCCCCTACTATGAGAGACACCAGGACAAGGTGGTGTTTCGTTTCAAACCTGACTTTCTGCCTAAGGTAGTGTCTGTCTCATTTGAATTAGGATATTGTTCTTCCTTCTTCTTTGTGCCCTAATCCTAGCAATGCTAAGGAGAGGGTTTTGCAGTCTTTGGATGTGGTTAGGTGTCTGAAGTACTATCTGGTGGCTACTGCACCTTTCAGGAAAACTGATGCTCTTTTTGTGGTCCCTTCTGGTCCTAGGAAGGGTTTGGCTCCTGCCAAGTCTACTATCAGCAAGTGGATTCGTCAGGCTGTGATTCAGGCCTACTCTGCTAAAGGGAAGAATCCTCCCTTCCGCCTTACTGCTCATTCCACTCGTGCTATTGGTGCCTCTTGGGCTTTTCAGCACCAGGCTTCTGTTGAACAAGTTTGCAAGGCCGCTACTTGGTCTTCTGTTCATACCTTTTCAAAGTTTTACAAGGTTGATGTTAGGGCCTCAGCTGATGCTGCTTTTGGCCGAAAGGTTCTGCAGGCGGCAGTGGTTTAAACTGTCTGCTGCTGATTTTTCTTGGGGATCCCGCCCTACTTTATGGACACTGCTATTGGATATTCCAACTGTAAGTATTAGATTTGGAGCAGGACGTACTGTATACTAAGAATAATATAATTCTGTGATTACTCACCTGTAGAATTGGTATTATGAGTATACAGTACGTCCTGCTCCACCCCACCCTTGGTTTGCATTTTCTTGGATCCCCTGTATGGTGATTGTTATCATTGTTGTAGTTGATAGTTTGGATTGTTTAATTCTCCCGGCTTCTCATTAACTGCTTTTCAATGCTGGGGATGTGTGGGAGGTCCCCGGGTGTTTGAGGGGCCGGGAGGAGCCTATTTTCGTTGTCTCTGCAGTCCAGTGCCATCTGGCGGAGTATATCCCAACTGTAAGTATTAGATTTGGAGCAGGACGTACTGTATACTCATAATACCAATTCTAAAGGTGAGTAATCGCAGAATTGTATTTTTCTTTGCCCTCTCCATCATCCTCCCTCTAATTCTAGACCTCAGTCTTTACCCAGGACCTGAGCACAAAACAACCAACCACCCAGTTTATATTATACAGCAAACAGGCTTTTGAATCCTGTAAAGAAAGCAGGAGCTTACATACTTGCCTGATAAGCTGCCAGCCTCCCTTTACACAGGGAGAGACACATGCAAGCTGAATCTCCCCCGTGTATACACTTGGCAATTCAAACGAAGTAAAGAATAATGGGAGTTTCTTACATGGATCAAAGCCCAGCATTTTTTACTATACTTGGATTTGGCTCATACCACTGGGGCATCCCAGTTTGAGATGCCCCACTGCGTGAAACCCTGCCAGTGGCCAATAATATATACCTTGCTGGCGATCCCAAGGATTGCATGGCCGGCAAACATATAAATGAGTGGCTAAAAAAATGTGTGTGTGTGAGTGCAGCAGTGTCATATTCATATAGACATTTGTGGTGTAACAGGAACTGGTTTTACTGGAACATGCATGCAGTATGAGAATGACACCTCACATGGTGAATAGCACAGGCAGGAGAGGAAGTCTGAAATGTAGATGAACGCTTTGCATCCAAAAACTCTTAGGTGTTTTACACTTGGCTTCTCATTGTGTTCATATGGAGTTTTTTCCACTTTTCTAGAAGAGAGTCTGTTCTGCAGAGAAGTGGATGTCATTGCTGCCTCACCCCAGTATTTTTGTGGTAGTCCAGAGTCTGACAGCATACATCTTATCATTTCAGTCAGAGTTCGGTTCTTTCTTTCAGCTACCCCATTTTGCTCTGGTATGTATGGCACTGTCCATTCTGCTTTAAGTACTGTTGTACTTTGTGTCCTGTGAATTCATCTCCATTATCACTCCGAAGTTTGAGAGGTTTCCCCTGAAACTTGCTATTTGTCTTTACTACAAAGACCTGTAATTTGTCTAGAACTTCACTCTTGTGTGGTATTAGGTAAGTGACTGTGTATCTTGAATATGAAAGTCACTATGTACCCGTTGCCTCCAGGTGTGAGTTTAGGGGACAACATAAATCACTGTGAACTAGGTCAAGTGTTATTGAAGCCTTTTTCTGACTGACTTTAGAAACTGTTGCTCTTATAGCTTTGGTTTCAATGCAACATTCACACTTGAGTAATTTTATACAGGGTGGGGACCATTAGGGAGCGTGCCTGTGCCGGCCATTTACAAATGCCTGGCGCGGGCACGCACCCTGCTAGAGGGATACAAACCAGGGGGTGCACCACTAATCCTAAACTACATGTGCTCACTCTCAAAATCATGACCCAAACAATGAAGTGGACATGCCAAAAGGCACACCTTCTCCAAAGAGGAGCACCAACACATAATCTTAGAAAAAGTATAATTTTTTATTACGGTAATAGACCAAAAAATCACTTAAAAACACACAAAACCACAAGACATTTTTAAAAACACAGGGTCACACTTTGAAGCGTCATGGGAGCCGCGTGCGCGGGTGGTTAACCTGTGTTGACCCCTGTTGTTCTGGTACCATGGGTGGCAGAAGCTTGTGGTATAGTTTATACTGATTTGTTCCCGGCATTTGCACTTTTTGTGTATATACATTATTTCTCTATATATAGACTTTTTTGTCTTTTTCACTGTTCACTTGAATCATACTGCATTGTAGCACTTTATGTATTGGATTCTGTGCAATATAAGTGTTTGCTTTTTTATGCATTTATATTAAAGTGGACCAACACCCAGGATTTTGACTATCCTGGGTCTTGGTCCACTTCGGTGGGGCACCCCCGATCGGGTGCCCCGCTGTGTGAAACCCCCCCCCCGAAAAACTCACCTCTCCCCGCTCCCAGCGCCGACGGACAAGGAATCTGACAGCCGCGGACAAGCGGCTCCTTCCCCGCCGCCTCCCGCGCGTCCCTCTTGACGCGCCCGCGCCGGCCATTCGCAGACGGCCGGCGCGGGCGCGCGCACGCCTAGAGGGGCGCGAGGGAGGCGGCGGCCGGCCGCCGCCGCGGAAGATAAGGTAAGGAGTTTGGGGTGTTTGGGGGGGGTTTCACCCCGCGGGACATCCCGATCTCGGGTGTCCCGCGGGGAGGGAGGTGATCGGCCCGGGAATCTTGTAGATTCCCGGGCCGATCACCCGTGGGTGTTGGTCCACTTTAACATGTGTATATATTATATGGGATTTATGATTGTGGTTTATTTTCATGTATTGATATTAACACTCTTTAGAATTTTTGGATATATGGTATCTTTAGCACTAGTGCACTTTATATTGGTTGCATTTTATTAACTTTACTTTGTGCCTGCACAAATAATTCAGGGTGTGACATTATTTGGGAATATACAGCCATGGTGTCCCTAATATATCTATATATATATTTATCATCTATTAGCCTTTTGGATTGTGCATTTATTCTGTATTTTTGAATAGACAGGGGTTATCACAGTGTAGTTTTAAATATGTCTTGTGGTTTTGTGTGTTTTTAAGTGATTTTTTGGTGCAAGCGGCCGCAGCTCGCGCATGCACCGTGTATGGGGCGATCTGGGGGGGTTGCACACAGCAGGGCATCCCTGTTTTGGATGCCCTGAGGGGAGGGAATCGATCAGCCCAGGAATCTTATAGATACCCAGGCCAATCAACATGGTTTTGGTCCACTTTAAACGTCCTGTCGGAATTCTAAAAATGCAATAGAGGAAACATGGAAGAGGGAGTCAAAGAGAAATGTATCTATTTTCTTTGCCTCACCTATCTTGACTCTACTGGTGTCCTCGAGCTGCCTGCCATCATGGATCTTCATGCTATCATCCTTTACCACCTGTTGGCATGTCAAGCCTGTCCTTTTACCTTGTCCTCCCTGTTCCCACTTGTGCCTGTCATATTTGCAATCTCTTTATAATCTCTGGCCTATTTACATGTTGTCATCACCCCTTTCCCCTTTGTGTTGCCTCTTCTCTTGTCATCATCAGTCATCAGCCCCTTACATGATCCACCCTCCCTCCCCTACCTATTACCACCTTTTCTCCCCCCTCAATTCTCCCTCTTCTACCTGTTCCTATAATCATCCCTTCCCCCCTCCTACCTGTTATTAGTAGCACCCCTTCTCCTCCTCCATCTCTTTCTCCATCTTATACTGTACCTGACTTCATCATCTTCAACATTCCTCCGCCATCCTCTCTCTCCTACCTGTCATCATCACTGGTATCATTTCTCCTCCTCCATCCTCTTTCTCCTAACTGTCATCATCAATAGCATCCTTTCTCCTCCTCCATCCTCCCTCTCCTACTTGTCATCATCACTAGTATCCTTTCTACCCCTCCATCCTTACTCTCCTACCTGTCATCACTAGCATAATTTCTCCTCCTCCATCCTCTCTCTCCTACATCACATCATCACTAGCATCTTTTCTCCTCCTCCATCCTCTCTCTCCTACCTGTCATCATCACTGGTATCATTTCTCCTCCTCCATCCTCTTTCTCCTAACTGTCATCAATAGCATCCTTTCTCCTCCTCCATCCTCCCTCTCCTACTTGTCATCATCACTAGTATCCTTTCTACCCCTCCATCCTTACTCTCCTACCTGTCATCACTAGCATAATTTCTCCTCCTCCATCCTCTCTCTCCTACATCACATCATCACTAGCATCATTTCTCCTCCTCCATTCTCTCTCTCCAACCTGTCATCACTAGTATCCTTTCTCCTCCTCCATCCTTTCTCCTACCTGTCATCATCACTAGCATCATTTCTCCTCCTCCATCCTCTCTCTCCTACATCACATCATCACTAGCATCCTTTCTCCTCCTCCATCCTCTCTCTCCGACCTGTCATCATCACTAGCATCATTTCTCCTCCTCCATCCTCTCTCCGACCTGTCATCATCACTAGCATCATTTCTCCTCCTCCATCCTCCCTCTCCTACATCACCTCATCGCTAGTATCAGTTCTCCTCTTCCATCCTCTCTCTCCTACCTGTCATCACTAGCATCATATTCCTAGTATGTCACACACCCCACTTCCAAATATTCATGACACTTGGGAACCCGGCCTGTAGAGGGCGATCTTGCAGAGATGACATGGAAAAAGGAGCCCCTCCTGGTCCATAAGTACTGGGTTCCTCCCACTATTCCTCAGTCTTTTCGTCTCTGCAGTCGGCGAAGCATTCAGAAGATGACTCTCCTTCAAGCTGCAGGTAGCCGGGTTTGCTCCCGGACCCTTTTTTCTCTATTTCTGTCTGATACTCTTTAAACCTGTTTGGTTATATTGTATGCCTCCCAGCCCTGGCTGTATGGTTCAGGCAAGGGTAGATACATACACCTTCTGGTGTATACAGGAGTTTTACTCCTCCGTGAGACCTAAATGTGGGTAGGCGGCTTCCGGGTTGGTGATCCCGGCATGGGATGCCCCTGTCCCTTTATAATCCCCTTGTGCCTTATGGGTGCATTTCTATCCTCTCCCCTTTAGTTCTCCTTTACCCTGCTGGGGTAAAAAGGAGGGGGGGGGGGTTATCTGGGCTTATTTGTCACCATGCACACAAATAATTAAAAAAATATATATATTTTTATATATATATATATAAGATAAATCTTTATTACATTATTATGTATGTTTACTATACTATTTAATAGGATATATTTAGATTTTCCTATTTCTGTCTAGACAGCATTTTTTTGCTTACCTTTTTAAAGCTCTTTGTTTTCTGGCTATGTTCAGATTTGAATTTCCTTCCATTCTTGGTCATGTGATTCTGGGGGTGGGCGGGGCTTAGGCTCACAGCATCATTTCTGTAGCGATAACCCTTATCGCCGGAGGGCTTCACCGCCCGAGACGTCCATGAGGAAACAGGAACAGCCCTTACAAGGGCTAGTGAATTGTAATATAGCGTTTCCCCCAATAAGAGACAGAACTTCAGTATTGAGGGTGAAGGTGAAGTAGACTTTATTAGTGCCACTCTAGACCTTATATACACAAGTCTCCATTGCATGACACACACACCGACCAATAGCAGCAGAGCACACAATCCCTCAACTCTGCCGGTGACGCAATCAGCAATACAATAGACGTCTGTAATACACTCAATCCGAACAATGCCATTGTCTGTGACGTAATCAATCAATACAATGGCAGTCAGAACAATGAATAACGTAATCAATCAATACAATGGCAGTCAGAACAATGAATAACGTAATCAATCAATACAATGGCAGTCAGAACAATGAATAACGTAATCAATCAACACAATGGCAGTCTGTACATGCTTAAGAAAAGGAAAGTAATGAACCTGTGTAAAGTCCAAAGGGGCAGAGAGTCTGTCACAGTTTCATTCTCAAGAGCACCTGGGTGCTCTCTTTGTCTGCCTGGCTCCTGCTGCTTCCCTATGGTCTTCCCTCATTGTGCTTGCTTTGGCAGCACATATACTAAAATACTAAAAATAATCCTCTACAGAGAGAATCAGCATGGCCCCTGCGCAAGGATGGCACGCAAATTCGTGAAGCGTTCCATATTTAAAGGTGCTGTGAGTACCCCTCAGCTTGCTGAAGGGAGTTTCTGCCATTTTTTTCATGCTTTGTCATTTATTGTATTGCATTGGTGACTGTTTGTTTTCTTTGTAGGTGGAAACTCTTTATTTTAAAGGGGTTTCTCCTGGTCTTTAGCCCTTAAAGCCTTATTTGGGGTTCCATTTGTGTTAATATCCTCCCACTTGGGACTATTTAAAGGGGCATCCCGGGTAGCAATTGCGTAAATCCCATATATACTTCGCGACTATAATCAATTATAGTATAATACTAAACACCATATGGAGGCATCTCAGAACATGGCATGCAGTTCCCTCTGCACAGACTTGGCAATGTTTTGGATGTGGGGCATCCCTTGTTGGGGATAACGCAATTCTTTGTGTCCCTTGTGCTCAATTAACTATTATGCAGCAAACTGGGGCCCAGGCTTCGGCGTCTGCGGCTTCTGCCTTATCTCCTACTCCGCCATGTCTTGTCCGTACCCCAGGTGATATTGTCATGGGTGGTGAGTCGCATTCTGATTTATGTGCCAGATTGGCTCATCTTGAAAAATTAATGTCTAGCTCTGTGGCCAAGAAGGCCTCAGCTAAAAGGAAACATTTGACTCAGGCCGTTCCGGTAAGTGAGTTGGATAATTGTGAAATGCTTTATTGGTTTGATCCTTCTCAGTTAGAAGAAGGAGAATTATATGAGGATTCAGATGTTTCTGATGAACAGCAATTTGTTGGTACTGTGATTGAGCAGGGTGAAGCTAGTGTTGTGGATACCCCAAAGGCTCTTGCTCAGTTATTTGAGGTTTTGGTTATCACTCCTCCTGAAGTAGTCCCTCCTCAAAAAGGGGAATTCTTTGGAGTCTCTAAACCTTGTTTAGAATTTCCAAATCAAAAGCATTTTGATTAAATTATTCTTAAAGAATGGGAGAAGCCTGCGCGGCTTCCTGGCATTCTCTTGGGCTGGGGCAAGAAATATCCCTTCCCAGCTGATACTGTTAAGCGTTGGTCATCACCACCTGTGTTGGATGCCCCTGTGCTTAATTTATCCAATTCTTCTGTGTTGCATTCTCCTGACTCCACTACACTTAAAGATAGAGAGGATAAGCGTATTGATAAAATGGCGTGCCGCGCTTTTTCCAGTGTGGGCTCGGCCTTGCTGCCTGTTGGTGCTTCAGCACTCATGACAGTGGCTATTAGGTCAGCTGTGAGAGACCTAATGAATTACTCAGGGCTTGATCCGGCCTCTGATGAGTACGCCGCTCTTAAGCTATGTGAGATGTTTGCATCTTTTGTACTTTCTGCCTTAGATGATACTCTGCTCATGTGCAGCAGAACCTCTGCCTTGTTAATCGCCATTCGGCGGTCAGTATGGTTGCGGCAGTGAGCAGCTGATATTGTAGCCAAGAAATCGCTTACAGCGCTCCCTTTTGTGGGATTGCGCCTCTTTAGAGAAAAATTGGATTCTGTCACTAAAGGAGGCAAATTACCTCAGCGTAAGAAACAACGTCGTTCCTTTCGTGGAGTGGCCTCTTTTAACCCTTCCTTTCGGGGGTCTAGATCCGGTAGAGGATCGGCCTTTTCAGCCCCTAGAGGGAATGCATGGAATAGAGGAAAGGGACGTGGCCGTCCAAGTCAGAATTGGGGGTCCAAAACCAAATCTGCCACTAAGCCTGCTCAACAATGAGGGGATGCCCTCACCCTTACGGGTGGGGGGATGGCTGGGGTTCTTCTTCCAGGTCTGGGGTCAGGAGGTATCAGACAATTGGGTTCTGGAAGTATTCTCTTCCGGTTACAAACTGGAATTCGAGTTCCGGCCTCCTCCCAGATTTTTCATGTCCCAGATGCCGTCAGATCCGGCAATTGCGCAGGGACTGCGGGCAGCAGTAGCGAATCTGTTAAACATGGCTGTCATCTGCCTAGTGCAGTAGTCCTCAAACTTCCTCCTCAAGGGCCGAGACAGGCCAGGTTTTGCAGCTCTCCACGCTACTCCACAGGTGAATTAACTGGTGCTCAGACAGAGCTATAGCCCTAATTATTACATCTGTGCATCAGCATAGAGGGCTGCAAAACCTGGCCTGTCTCGGCCCTTGAGGAGGAAGTTTGAGGACTACTGGCCTATTGCCTCCAGAGGAAAGGGGTTTGGGGTTTTACTCCAACCTATTCACGGTACCCAAAAAGGACGGCTCTGTTCGGCCTATCCTAGACCTAAGCAGATTCAATCAATTTATCCGTTTCAGAAAATTCCGCATCCGAACTAGAGTCTCTGCGATCAACGATCGATGCTCTCCGTCAGGGGGACTTCATGACATCCATAGTCATCAAGGTGCTTATTTTCACATTCCTATTTTTCTGGGTCACCAGAGATTTCTCAGGTTCTCGATAGAAGACCAGCATTATCAATTTGTGGCCCTGCCATTCGGCCTTACCTCGGCCCCAAGAGTCTTTACCAAGATGCTGGCAGGAGTGATGGCTATATTCAGGGTCCAGGGCATCCGCATTGTGCCTTTTCTGGACGATCTTCTTATCGCGGCCTCCTCACTCGAACAATCAGAGTTGGACACCAGGACGGTGGTCTCTATGCTAGAGAGGTTCGGATGGGTAATAAGTTACCCCAAATCCTCTCTCTGTCCGTCCAGGGAAATTCCCTTCCTGGGCCTGATTCTGGATACATTTCAGGCCAAGGTTTTTCTTCCTCAGTCCAAAATGGTTCTGATTCAGGACTTGATTCGTCTATTCTTTTCCAACCCTCGTCAGTCTATCCGTCTAGGGATGAGACTAGTGGGGTTGATGGTAGCTGCGTTCGAGGCAGTCCCGTTTGCCCAGTTTCACATAAGGACGCTTCTGCTCTTCCTCTTGGCAAAGTGGGACAGGTGCCCACTATCATTAAATCAGGCTTGTCTATTGTCTCCCCACGTTTTGCAGTCCCTTCAGTGGTGGTTAATATCGCACAACCTCCAGAAGGGCAAGTCATTTCTGACTCTGCGTTGGGAACTGGTTACCACGGATGCCAGCCTGGTAGGCTGGGGGGGCTTCTGGAAGAAGCATCAGTTCCAAGGATTGTGGGGGCCTCAGGAGGCTCATTCTCCAATCAATGTATTAGAGCTTCGGGCCATACGTCTTGTTCTACTTCGATTGACCCATTTCTTACAGGGTCTGCCAGTTCAGATTCGGTCAGACAACCGAACAGCTGTTGCCTACATCAATCACCAGGGAGGGACTCGCAGTTGGGGTGCCCTCCGGGAAGTGTTTCTGATCCTTCAGTGGGCAGAGATCAATGTTCCCTGCATATCAGCAGTTTACATTCCGGGGATAGAGAATGTGGAGGCAGACTCCCTGAGCAGGGGATGTTCTCGCCAGGGAGAATGGTCTCTCAATCCAAGGGTCTTTGGACCTGTTTGCTTCTCGCCACAATCACAAGCTGCCTGCTTTTGTGTCTCTATCCCAGGATCCTCTGGCAGTGGCACTTTATCTGTTTCCCCCATTCTCCATGATCAGCAAGGTGGTGCGCAAGTTAGCACTGGAGGCGCCAAGGTGGCCAAGACGTCTGTGGTACGCAGACGTCGTAAGGCTGGCAGTGGATCGGTTCCATCTGCCTCTTCTTCCGGATCTCATCACTCAGGGTCAACTTTGTTACCCCAATTTACAAATGCTGGCTTTGACGGCATGGCTGCTGAAGTCTCCATCTTGAAAGAAGGTCTTTCTGATGTGGTTATTCAGACTCTTATTAGAGCTAGGAAGAAGTCTTCCTCTGTCATTTATTACAGGACTTGGAGGTCCTATATTGATTGGTGTGAATCCAGGGCTTTGCCCTGTAGAGTATTTTCTATTTCTAGAATTCTGGAATATCTGCAACGAGGTCTGGATATGGGATTCCAGATTAGTACTTTGAAAGGGCAAGTCTCTGCCTTGGCTATTTTCTTTCAAAGGTCGTTTGCTCTTCATCCTTTGGTTAAGACTTTTTTTCCAAGGAGTCGCGCATGTGCGGCCTCCCAGAAAGCCTATACTTCCTGTTTGGGTCCTTAACCTAGTGCTTTCAGCTATGCAGGCCGCTCCCTTTGAGCCTTTGCAGGATATTCCTCTTCCTATTCTTACTCAGAAGGTTGCCTTTTTGGTTGCTATTACTTCTGTCCGCCGAGTTTCTGAACTGGCAGCTTTGTTTATTCTAGCCCCTTATTTTGAGAGGCATCAAGATAAGGTTGTTTTCCGCTTTAAACCGGATTTCCTTCCTAAGGTGGTGTTTGCTTTCCACCTAAATCAGGATATAGTTCTTCCTTCCTTGTGTCCTAAACCTAGTAATGACAAGGAAAGGGTCTTACATTCTTTGGATGTAGTTCGTTGTGTTAAGTATTATTTAGTTACTACTTCGGCCTTCCGCAAGACGGATGCCTTTTTTGTTGTGCTTTCTGGGCCCAAGAAGGGTTTGCTCCTGACAAATCTTCCCTTAGTAAGTGGATACATCAGGCCATCATTGGGGCCTATATGGCTAAGGGGAAGGTTCCCCCTTTTCGTGTCACCGCTCATTCTACTCGTGCTATTGGAGCTTCCTGGGATTTTCAGCACCAGGCTTCTGTTGAACAGGTTTGCAAGGCTGCGACTTGGTCTTCTGTGCATACTTTTTCTAAGTTTTACAAGGTTGATGTGCGGGCCTCAGCGGATGCTGCTTTTGGCCGCAAAATTCTGCAAGCTGCAGTAATTTAAGTTATGCATTATTCCTTTGGGATCCGCACCCATTATAGACACTGCTATTGGATGTCCTAAGTGTCATGAATATTTGGAAGTGGGATGTGTGATATACTAGGAATAATACCATTTTGTGAGTACTCACCTGTAAAATGGTTATTACGAGTATGTCACACACCCCACTTCCCCCGCCCTTTTTTGTTCTAAGGGATCCTTTATATGGTGATTATTATTTTCAAAATATTTTTCAATTATCGAATATAATTTGCTCTTCCTGGTGGTTCACTGCTTTTTAAAAAGACTGAGGAATAGTGGGAGGAACCCAGTACTTATGGACCAGGAGGGGCTCCTTTTTCCATGTCATCTCTGCAAGATCGCCCTCTACAGGCCGGGTTCCCAAGTGTCATGAATATTTGGAAGTGGGGTGTGTGACATACTCGTAATAACCATTT
This sequence comes from Gastrophryne carolinensis, assembly GCA_027917425.1. Taxonomy (NCBI): domain Eukaryota; kingdom Metazoa; phylum Chordata; class Amphibia; order Anura; family Microhylidae; genus Gastrophryne; species Gastrophryne carolinensis. The sequence continues at coordinate 76,184,929 of CM051241.1, forward strand.
TACAGGTGAGTACTCACAAAATTGTATTTTCTCCTCTCTCTCCTACCTGTCATCATCACTAGCATCATTTCTCCTCCTCCATCCTCCCTCATCTACATCACATCATCACTAGCATCATTTCTCCTCCTCCATCCTCCCTCTCCTATCTGTCATCATCACTAGTATCCTTTCTCCTCCTCCATCCTCTCTCCTACCTGTCATCATCACAAGCATCACTAGCATCATTTCTCCTCCTCCATCCTCTCTCTCCTACCTGTCATCACTAGCATCATTTCTCCTCCTCCATCCTCTCACTCTGACCTGTCATTACTAGTATCCTTTCTCCTCCTCCATCCTCTCTCCTACCTGTCATCACTAGCATCATTTCTCTTCCTCCATCCTCTCTCTCCTACATCACATCGTCACTAGCATCCTTTCTCCTCCTCCATCCTCTCTCTCCGACCTGTCATCATCACTAGCATCATTTCTCCTCCTCCATCCTCTCACTCTGACCTGTCATCACTAGTATCCTTTCTCCTCCTCCATCCTCTCTCCTACCTGTCATCATCACTAGCATCATTTCTCCTCCTCCATCCTCCCTCTCCTACATCACATCATCACTAGCATCCTTTCTCCTCCTCCATCCTCTCTCTCCTACCTGTCATCATCACTAGCATCATTTCTCCTCCTCCATCCTCCCTCATCTACATCATATCATCACTAGCATCATTTCTCCTCCTCCATCCTCTCTCCTACCTGTCATCATCACAAGCATCACTAGCATAATTTCACCTCCTCCATCCTCCCTCTCCTACATTACATAATCAATAGTATCCTTTCTCCTCCTCCATCCTCCCTCCTACCTGCTATCATCTCTAGCATCATTTCACCTCCTCCATCCTCCCTCTCCTACCTGTCATAATCACTAGTATCCTTTCTCCTCCTCCATCCTCCCTCCTACCTGCTATCATCACTAGCATCATTTCATCTCCTCCATCCTCCCTCTCCTACATTACATCATCACTAGCATCATTTCTCCTCCTCCATCCTCTCTCTCCGACCTATCACTAGTATCCTTTCTCCTCCTCCATCCTCTCTCCTACCTGCTATCATCACTAGCATCATTTCACCTCCTCCATCCTTTCTCCTACCTGTCATCATCACAAGCATCACTAGCATCATTCACCTCCTCCATCCTCCATCTCCTACCTGTCATCATCACTAGCATCATTTCTCCTCCTCCATCCTCCATCTCCTACCTGTCATCATCACTAGCATAATTTCTCCTCCTCCTACCTGTCATCATCACAAGTATCCTTTCTCCTCCTCCATCCTCCTTCTCCTACCTGTCATCATCACTAGTATCCTTTCACCTCCTCCATCCTCTCTCCTACCTGTCATCATCACTAGTATCCTTTCTCCTCCTCCATCCTCCTTCTCCTACCTGTCATCATCACTGGTATCCTTTCTCCTCCTCCATCCTCCCTCCTACCTGTCATCATCACTAGCATCCTTTCTCCTCCTCCATCCTCCCTCTCCTACATCACATCATCACTAGCATCCTTTCTCCTCCTCCATCCTCTTTCTCCTACCTGCTATCATCACTAGTATCATTTCACCTCCTCCATCCTCCTCCTACCTGTCATCATCACTAGTATCCTGTCTCCTCCTCCATCCTCCTTCTCCTACCTGCTATCATCACTAGTATCATTTCACCTCCTCCATCCTCTCTCCTACCTGTCATCATCACTAGTATCCTTTCACCTCCTCCATCCTCTCTCCTACCTGTCATCATCACTAGTATCCTTTCACCTCCTCCATCCTCTCTCCTACCTGTCATCATCACTAGTATCCTTTCACCTCCTCCATCCTCCTCCTACCTGTCATCATCACAAGTATCCTTTCTCCTCCTCCATCCTCCTTCTCCTACCTGTCATCATCACTAGTATCCTTTCTCCTCCTCCATCCTCCTCCTACCTGTCATCATCACAAGTATCCTTTCTCCTCCTCCATCCTCCTTCTCCTACCTGTCATCATCACTAGTATCCTTTCTCCTCCTCCATCCTCTCTCCTACCTGTCATCATCACTAGTATCCTTTCACCTCCTCCATCCTCCTCCTACCTGTCATAATCACAAGTATCCTTTCTCCTCCTCCATCCTCCTTCTCCTACCTGTCATCATCACTAGTATCCTTTCTCCTCCTCCATCCTCTCTCCTACCTGTCATCATCACTAGTATCCTTTCACATCCTCCATCCTCCTCCTACCTGTCATCATCACAAGTATCCTTTCTCCTCCTCCATCCTCCTTCTCCTACCTGTCATCATCACTAGTATCCTTTCTCCTCCTCCATCCTCCCTCCTACCTGCTATCATCACTAGTATCATTTCACCTCCTCCATCCTCCTCCTACCTGTCATCATCACTAGTATCCTTTCTCCTCCTCCATCCTCCATCCTACCTGCTATCATCACTAGCATCATTTCACCTCCTCCATCCTCCTTCTCCTACTTGTCATCATCACTAGTATCCTTTCACCTCCTCCATCCTCTCTCCTACCTGTCATCATCACTAGTATCCTTTCACCTCCTCCATCCTCTCTACCTGTCATCATCACTAGTATCCTTTCACCTCCTCCATCCTCCTCCTACCTGTCATCATCACAAGTATCCTTTCTCCTCCTCCATCCTCCTTCTCCTACCTGTCATCATCACTAGTATCCTTTCTCCTCCTCCATCCTCTCTCCTACCTGTCATCATCACTAGTATCCTTTCACCTCCTCCATCCTCCTCCTACCTGTCATCATCACAAGTATCCTTTCTCCTCCTCCATCCTCCTTCTCCTACCTGTCATCATCACTAGTATCCTTTCTCCTCCTCCATCCTCTCTCCTACCTGTCATCATCACTAGTATCCTTTCACCTCCTCCATCCTCCTCCTACCTGTCATCATCACAAGTATCCTTTCTCCTCCTCCATCCTCCTTCTCCTACCTGTCATCATCACTAGTATCCTTTCTCCTCCTCCATCCTCCCTCCTACCTGCTATCATCACTAGTATCCTTTCTCCTCCTCCATCCTCCCTCCTACCTGTCATCATCACTAGTATCATTTCACCTCCTCCATCCTCCTCCTACCTGTCATCATCACTAGTATCCTTTCTCCTCCTCCATCCTCCTTCTCCTACCTGCTATCATCACTAGCATCATTTCACCTCCTCCATCCTCCTTCTCCTACTTGTCATCATCACTAGTATCCTTTCACCTCCTCCATCCTCTCTCCTACCTGCTGTCGTCATTATCCCCTCACCTCCTTAAAGTAGAACATAACCCAGGGCAGCCGGTCCTGTAGTCCGAGACTCCATGGCAGGCATAATTGCTCCCCCCCAGGGCATCCAGATTTGGGATGCCCTTCTGTGTATAACCCCCCCGGTTGCCTAGTAAAATTACCTTCTCCCAGATCCAACGATCCTGCCCCCTTTTTTACCATTTGTGAATGGCCAGTGCAGGTGTGCTCCCTGTTAGAGGGTAGCGGGGATGTGGCCACCAGTGCAATCAGTTCCGCTCGTCAGGACTCAGCTGAAGCCGAGTGTTAGGTGATCGTTAGACGAGTGTGCGTGAGCCGATCTGAGCATGCTGATTGGACAGGAGGCAGCGCAGTTTGGGCGACCTGGGGGGTTTCACACAGAGGGGCATCCCTGATTTTGGTGCCCCGGACCAAGGACTAAAACCCAGGATAGTCAAAATCCTGTGTTTTGGTCCACTTTAATCCTCACGCTACCTGTGATCATCACCCCCTTGCCTCCTTAAACCTCCCTGTCATCCACTGCATCCCTCTCCTCCTCCATACTTACCTCTCCTACCTGTCATAAGCATCTCTCCCCTCCATCCATACTCTCTCCTACCTGCCATCATCAGTAGCACCCCTCCTCATCCATTTCCTACCTGTCAACATCATTGCCCACATACACCCTAACCTCTGCTACCTACCATCTTCATCAGTAGCACTAGCATCCATCCTTCTCCTCCATCCTCCCTCTTCTACCTGCCGTCATCATCACTAGCATCCTTCCTCCTCCTCCTCCTCCTCCATCCTCCCTCCCTCTGGCAGGCAATCTCACACACAGAATGGCGGAGAGAGAAAAGGCAAGCACAACCCCAGCCAGCTCCTCTCCCTTCCTGGGGCTGCACCTGGCTTCCCCGCCACATTTCAGGTAATCTTCATCTCTGCTGCCATCCAGGAGGATGACCCCTGACCTATTCCTTCCCGAGTGGAGGGAGGATGCTGATTCCCTTGAGTACCATTGCTGCCTTCCCATCTACTCCACACTGGCTGTGATCCTGGAAACTGCTGCTAGGTGTATGGTGGGTACCCACCAGCCTCCCTGTACCATTGATCTGGTGCATGTTTTTCTCCATACCCAAGGGGGCTGCTATACCCGCCTGCTGCCCACAGCACCCTACTGCTGGGCTGGCTTTAGTGTCAGGGCTGTGAGCGCCAAACCCACCTCCATCATCCATTCCTACTATACCTAGCATCATGTCTGTCTCTCATTACTGCCAGTGTAGCCTACCAGTACACAGCCCTGGGCATCCATATCTATCCATCAGATAATTGTATAGCTCTAATGTGTTACAATGTATCAGCCTTCTTATTGCCACACAGCTAGCAATGTGCCTATGGGGACTATAGCTGCTTCCTATCATGTCATCTGTTTATTTACACCTATGTGAGCCGGATCTCTATAGCAGCCATTTAGTAGTGTGCATGGTCTCTATAGCAGCCACAGAATAATGAATCTGATCTTTATAGCAGCCATATGATAGTGTGTCTGGTCTCTGTAGCAGCCATTTATTAGTGCGCTTGGCATGTATAGCAGCCACAGAATAATGTGTCTGATCTCTATAGCAGCCATTTGATAGTGTGCCTAATCTCTATTGAAGCTAAATAATAGCGTAGCCTATATCTGTCCTACCGTCACCTATAGGCTCTGGGTTTATGTCCCCATTCACACGTTGGAGACCTATTCATATACATTAATCTAAGCAACCTTCTTGCTCTTTTCTATCTCATCCACTCATATGACTCACCAAGAACTGGATTGTTAATAAGAGTTGAATGCTAGCCTTGCTTTGGCAAGATAGATCTATCTATCTATCTATCTATCTATCTATCTATCTATCATACTTTTCTATTCCTTTTTACCTGTGATTGTTGATTACATCTACAACTATTTGTCTTTACCTATATGTATCTGACTATTTATCCATCCATCCTCCTGTTGCATCTGATATTTATCCATATATCTATGTATTTTTCTATCTATCAATCTGTACTTCTAGATCCACCCAACTGTTTACTTACCGATCCTACACACATGTAGCATGGGATTATCTATCTATCTATCCCTCTCTACTACTATGTACTCCTTACAGCTACTCCTTACAGCCAACTCTCCATGTATCCATCTTCTCTTTCTATACAAGTATTTTATTATTTTGAATATAAATACAGCTATATTATTTATTTTTCTTGTATGTATAATCACTTACCACCATTGCATTAGCATGTATATATGTTTATTGAATCCATCATCCATCAACCCCTATATTTACTTGCATCTATCTGTCTGTCTCATTACAGCCATTTTATGGACTCTCCATGTATCCATCTTCAAATGTATTGCATTCATCTTTATACACATATCTTTATTATTTTTGCCTTTATTATAATTTACCTCCATTGATCATATTTCAATGTTCCTTCCTCTTTTCCACACTTGTATGACATTAATCTGTATATGCATACAGCTCTATACTGTACACTTACAGTATTGTCACTTCATGTGGTCAATCAGCCAATTAATCCATCAATCCAAAGATCCACCCATCTATTTACTTACATACCCTATAAAAGTGTTGCATGGGATTATCTATCTATCTATCTATCTATCTCTTTACTGTCTTTATTTCTCTCTATCTACCGGTATCTATATATTTATATATTTCAGTTCTATAATATTTGCATTTATTAGCACTTACCACCATTGTCTTAGTATCTATCTATCTATCTATCTAGCTATCTGTCCCATATCATTCTATCTATCTATCTATTGCTTCTTTTTAATTCATCTGTAATCTGTCAGTTAATAAATCCCTTCCAGCATCCATTCTGCTATCTAAAATGAATGTGATCTACACGTCTATCTGCCCAGCCTTTAAAATTCTCTTTTTCTGTAATGTTTAACCACTCGTTGGTGTATAAATACACTTTACTATTATGTAATATGCCCTATTATAATTGTTATTCATTTGAAATTATCATAAATGTATTATAAATTGGCGGTATTTAATAGACTATCTATTCTTTTCATCTATCCGTGTATCCCCCTGATGTATTGGAGCCCAGCAAGCTGTAGCAGTGCTTTGCACTGTTTGTCTGGGTGTGGTGGATGTGTTTGTGTATAATGATGGGTATGGTGTTATGTGATTTGAAGCCAGTGGTCGGCATGGATGGGGTCACCTATGACCAGGCTTCCTCCTATTATGCCGGTCATAAATAACCTGGTCCTGGAAGTATAAGCCATTGTGATCTCCCATGTCAGTGATCCTTGCACCAATGATTTATTGTAGAAACTGGCTTTATTTATTGTAGAAACTGGCCTTCCATTATGCACAATACTGTCATGAATTATTGGACATCTCAATAAAACATATGAAATGAAAAAAATCTTACAATAATTTCCAGGTTCGGACTGCTGGTAATAGGAGGCATCACATACAATGTATACACGACTGCCAAGCATGACCTGAGACAGATTTTGGAATGTGTCATTCTACTTTTACAGTCATAATTAGTTTTAATAAGCAGCCCTCTCTTGTTACAGTGCAATGTTCAAAAGCATGTTACCATTTGTTTTTCTTCCTTTCATGAAAAAAGATCAGATGCATCGTTTTATATATGGTTTGATTTATTGGTGGTATATGTATGTTGTACCCCTTCTTGCCCTCAAATAATGAATTTAAGACCATTTTCTTACAAACTCTCCTTTGGGCTGGTTGAGAACCTTTATTCTAATTTTTAAAAAAACCTTTTGCATGGGGCATCACCATGCCCCTGCTATGTGAACATCTAGTAAACTAGTAAATCTAGCAGCCAGCATCCCTTTGGCCGTGCGGACATTAGCTGGAGGAATGGCAAAGATTCCGTGGTCTGCACATGTGAGTATACATAGGTAATTGGAGGGTCCTACAGCACATGTGCTCTCTCCAATCAGAATAGATAGTCGTACATATTAAAGCCTGCCAACCATTTCTGAAATAGATGGAGGGATTGCCGGGGCGCCGGTGTATGCTGACGGAGGCGTGCGCATACGCCGTGTGAGTGAGGATCATTGTAAGATTAGCTGCACTCCTGGGAGGGGTTCACTCAGTGGGGTATCCCAAATTGGGACTGCCCCCTACCCCCAGGAGTGTTTTAGACTCTATAGCAGGGTGGCAAGGGTTTTGAAGAAGTACATTTTTATTGCCTGGATCTTTATGGAGTTTTGAGCGGTGATCAGTTCAGTGATTGAAGTTTTATCATCCTGGGAGCTAGATTTTGCATTGAATTGCTGAATATTTTGTGTGCTCTGGATTAAATGTTTGAGGATTACATGCAGATGGAACTGGGCTATGCACTACTTTGATTTTAAAGAGGACCTTCACAGGATTGGCCATTGGCACCTATAGTTGGTGGTCAGAGTTGCACTTAAAGCTTTACAGGGGCATCCCAAAACTGAATGCTCCTGTGTGTGAAACCCCCAAGATTGCCAGTTTGATTACCTTGAACCTTGCCACACTCCCACAGCCCGGCTATGAATTCTGAATGAACGAATTTCCACATGCTGTACCCTTCTGCTGCATGTACCCACAATCAGCCATTCATATATGCTGGGGATGCCACTGGAAGCCCATGCACATGTCATGGGATTGTCTATCCAGGTAATTATCTGACGAGACCACAGCTGGGCAACCCAAATCAGAATGCTTCAGGAGTAAGCTGGGGTAGTAGTGTTTTGGTCCACTTTAAAACATCCCAGTCATTTTCTGTACTCTTGTCCCTATGAATAACTTAAACTTGCAGAGCATGACATCCAGGCTATCATTCTAATAAAAGGCCATCTATTTTTCATGAGGCCTGTCGAGGTTCTCCCCCCCCCCCCCCCCCCCGTGTGCCCACATAATGAGCAGAAAGCAGATTATTACCAGTCTCTGGACTTGCTAATTAGTTGGCGTTTCATTTGCATCTACTGAGTTCATTGCCGATGAACGATCGATGATGCCCTCCTGCCAGGTCTAGTTAATTCAATGCTTGTGTAGATGCTATAGAAGGGCAATGCCCAGAATAGGCATGCTTGGTCTTGTAGTTCTTCTCATATAATTTAAGTTGCAATGTGCTGATGACGTTTTGTGTCCCGCTGTGTGAATCCCCCCAGATCACCGATGCCAACTCACCTCTTCCCGGTCCTACGGCGCATGCACAGCCTCTCGTCCAATCAGCGCGCTCGGAGCTGCTGACGTCACGTCATGTAAGCCTTCATCTAAGGCCAGCGCACGCTGACAGCCGCATCTCCCACTTCCCTCTAACAGGGAGTGTGCCCGCGCCGGCCATTCACAAATGCTGGTGCGGGCATGCGCCCTGCTAGAAGGATAGTGAGTATGCGACTGCGGCTTGCACATGTTGGGTTGGACCGGGAAACAAAATAAGTGTATGGGGCGAACTGGGGGGGTCACACAGTGGGGCATCCCTATTTTGGATGCCCCAGGGGGAGGGAATCGATCAGCCTGGCTTTAATAAATTCTAATACATTCCCGGGCCAATCTGCGTAGGTTTTGGTCCACTTTAAAGATGCTCTTGAAAAGTATTAGCTGAAAAATCATAGTTTCACATCCCCCCAAGTCCAGGATATCCTGATTTGGGATTTTACAGTTCAGAGAAACAAACCCAACCAAGGTCACATACCTGCTCCTCTGCAGCTATGGTGCACGGGTTCAGGTATCTCCCACTTCAATCAGGTACTTTTGTCTCATGTCTTCTTTTGGAACTGTATGTTATTAACTTCTTACAATAAACTGAGGTTTTGCTACATGTATGCTGATAAACAACCAGGAAGTGATTTGGGATGCCCTGCCAGTTGCTCTGAATTGTCAGGGTATTTTTATATGGGTAGAAGGGGTCTTATTGGCTAAAGGGGTATGTATTAGTATGAGGATGTGTCTTAAGGTTTAAGGGGGTATTGTTTTGTGCTGAAATAGCTTCATAATGATAAGGGGATGTTTGTTTATTCCCAGTATGTCGCACACCCCGCTTCCGAATATTCAAGACACTTGGGTAATTGTCCTATAGAGGGCGATCTTTCGGAGATGACATGAAAAAAAGGAACCCCTCCCGGTCCATAAATACCTGGGACCTTCCACCATTCCCCAGTCTTTCGCCTCTGCAGTCGGCGAGCAAGTCAGAAGATGGTTGTCTCCTCCTTGCAGGTAGCCGGGGTAACCCTCCTGCCTTTTGTTTCTATTGCTGCACCTTATGGTGTATATGGGAGCTTGCTCCCCCATGAGACCCCATACAAAGGGGTAGGCGGTGTCCGGGTTGGTGATCCCGGTTTGGGATGCCCCGTCCCTCTTGCCCTTTCACCTATTGGTGTGGGTTCTCCCCCCTACCGTGTCCCTCTGTGCCCCTTGGGGGGGAGGCCTTTTCTCCTGTGGGTTGTTTTACTTTATTTGGGGGAAAAGGTGTGTGGATGGTGTGTGTGTGTTTGTATGTGTTTTTGCGGCCGTTGGCTGGGCCGGTTTCACTTTCAACAGGTGCAGTTAAGGAGGGGGCGGGGCCGGGCGCTCGGCGTGCTCGTCGCGGCGGGCCCCCCCCCTCCCTCGAGGTCGGCTTCTCTGAGCGCTCTGCTGGCTGCGTGAGGGAGGGGGCGGGGCCAGAGGCGGGCGCGGCCGCGTTGTGCGCTTGCCCGCCCCTCTTCTTCCGGCCTCGCTGCCTGCTCTGCTGCTCGCCTGCTCTCCTTCTCATTCCCTCGCTGCTGTGAAGGTTGACGGTCGGCGCTTTGCTGCTGTAAGTAGGTTTTATTTGTTTCACCATTTTATCTGTCTTATATGGTGGGTGATGTGCATGTTGACACTTATGTCTGTTCTCATTTCTTCCAGGTGGGATCCCTTCTTTTGATGTTTAAAGAGGGGGTTCTCCCGGTCCTAGGGTCCCTTAGAGATTAATTTAGGGTTCCCAAAGATTTAAAAAAATAAAAAAATCCTCCCACTTGGGACTTGAAGGGGCATCCCGGGTAGCTTAATAGCATAAATCCCTCTGGTCATTGCGACTACATTAAAATCATCATATGGCGGCTTCTCAGGATACCGGGCTTGGGCTCCCCTTGGGGCAACCCCGGCAGTGTGTGGGTTGTGGGGCATCCCTTGCGGGGGATAATGTGCTTGTTTGCATACCTTGTGCTCAGCAGGCCATAACGCAGCAGTCGGGAGCCCAGGCGTCTGGGTCCGGGGTCCCGGCCTCATCTCCTTCCCCACCCTGCCTTATCCGTACCCCTAGTGATGTTGTCACAGGTGGGGAGTCGCAATCTTATGTGTGTGCCAGACTGGCTAATATTGAGAAATGTATTTCTGTCTCTGTTGCCAGAAAGGCCTCGGCTAAGCGAAAGCATTTTTCTCCAGCCGCGCCAGCTTTTGAGTTTGATGATTATGATTTTCTTGACTGGTCTGATTATTCCCCGCTAGAAGAGGGGGAATTATTTGAGGGTTCTGACAATCAGCAGTTTGTTGGTGCCGATACTGAGCAAGGGCAGGGGGATGCTGTGGATACCCCGAAGGTCTTGGCTCACCTTTTTGAGGTTTTGGCAATTTCTCCTGAGGAGGCCGCTCCTCAAAAAGGGGAATTCTTTGGGACTTCTAAACCGCGCCTGGAGTTCCCAAAGAAAAAGCATTTTGATGGCATTATTCTTAAGGAATAGGAGAAACCTACTCGGCTTCCAGGTATTCCTCAAGGTTGGAATAAAAAGTATCCCTTTCCGGTGGACGTGGTCAAACGATGGTCGTCCCCTCCCGAGGTGGATGCCCCGGTGCTCAGGTTTTCCAATACTTCTATTTTGCATTCGACTGACTCCACCACTCTCAAAGATGGTGAGGACAAACGCATTGATCAGATGGCTTGCCACGCATTTGTGAGTGTTGGTTCAGCCTTGCGGCCTGTTTGTGCTTCGCCGCTTTTGGCAGTGGCTACCAGGTCTGTGGTTAGAGATCTGTTGAGTACCTCCAGGCTTGACCCAGCTAGTGATGAGTTCGCCGCCCTTAAGCGGTGTGAATTGTTCATGTCCTTTGTGCTTGCCGCCTTGGATGACACCATGGTCATGTGTGGTAGAACCTCGGCCTTGCTTGTAGCTATTCGGCGGTCGGTGTGGTTGCGCCAGTGGGCGGCTGATTTTGTGGCCAAAAAGTCGCTTACAGCGCTTCCCTTTGTGGGATTGCGGCTCTTTGGAGAAAGATTAGATTCTGTCACAAAAGGAGGGAAGTTACCTCAGTGTAAGAGGCAACGTCGTCCTTTTTGGGGGGCGGCCTCCTTTAACCCTTCCTTTCGTGGTGCCAGAACTGGCAGAGTTTTGGCCTTCTCTACTCTCAGAGGTTATTCCTGGAGTAGAGGCAGAGGTTGTGCCCGTCCAGGTCACAATTGGAGTTCCAAACCCAAGCCCGCTGCTAAGCCAGCTCAACAATGAGGGGGCGCCCTCACCCTTGCGGGTGGGGGGACGGCTGAGGCACTTCTTCCAGGTCTGGGACCAGGAGGTCTCGGACAAATGGATTCTGGAAGTGGTGTCTTCCGGTTACAAGCTGGAATTCGAGATCCGGCCTCCTCCCAGATTCTTCAGGTCTCGAGTGCCTTCGGATCCACTGACCGCACAGGGGCTGTGGGTGGCAGTAAGTTATCTGCTGGACATGGCTGTCATTTGCCCGGTGCCTTCTGCGGAAAGGGGCTTGGGATTCTATTCCAATCTATTCATGGTGCCCAAGAAGGACGGCTCCGTTCGACCCATTTTGGATCTGAAGCTCCTCAATCGGTTTATCCGCTTCAGGAAGTTTCGCATGGAAACCTTGCGGTCAGCCGTCTCTTCGTCAGGGGGACTTCATGACGTCCATAAACTTCAAGGATGCGTTTCTGCATGTACCTATCTTCCTGGCACACCAGAGATTCCTCAGGTTCGTGGTGGAAGATCAGCATTTTCAGTTTGTGGCCCTTCCATTCGGGCTTACCTTGGCTCCGAGGGTGTTCACCAAGGTATTGGCGGGGGTGATGGCCCTCCTCAGAGTCCAGGGCATTCACATTGTACCATACCTGGACGACCTTCTCATTTTGGCTTCCTCTCTCAGCCAAGCAGAGCTAGACACCAGAGTGGTGGTATCCATGCTGGAGAGGTTCGGCTGGGTGATCAACTATCCCAAGTCCTCCCTCTCCCTGTCCAGGGAGGTTTCGTTTCTGGGCATGACTCTGGATGCTTTTCAGGCCAGGGTGTTACTTCCTCAGCCCAAGATTCTTCTGATCCAAGATTTGATTCGGCTTCTGCTTTCCAATCCTCGCCCGTCTATCCGGCTAGGGATGAGATTGGTAGGTCTGATGGTGGCTTCCTTCGAGGCAGTCCCTTTTTCCCAGTTTCACATGAGGACGCTTCAGCTCCATCTTCTAGCGACTTGGGACAAGTGTTCACCGTCATTGGATCAGTCTTGTCTACTGTCTCCCTGGGCTCAGCAGTCCCTTCAGTGGTGGCTAGTGTCAAGCAATCTGTTGAAGGGCAGATCCTTTCTGACCCCTTGTTGGGAAACGGTCACCACGGACGCCAGCCTGTCGGGCTGGGGGGGGGGGCTTCTGGAGGGAACATCAGTTCCAGGGGTTATGAGGGCCTCGGGAGGCTCATACCCCTATCAACATTTTGGAGCTGCGGACCATTTGGTTGGTTCTGTCTCACCTGACTCTTCCCTTGCGGGGATTGCCAGTTCAGGTCCGATCGGACAATCGGACGGCGGTCGCTTACATCAATCACCAAGGAGGGACTCGCAGCAGGAGTGCCCTCAGGGAGGTATCTCTGATCCTTGTTTGGGCAGAGAGCAATGTCCCATGCATCTCAGCCATTTACATCCCGGGAGTGGAGAACACGAAGGCAGATTCCCTGAGCAGGAGATCCTCTCGCCGAGGAGAATGGTCTCTCAGTTCCAGGGTATTCCAGTCACTTTGTCACAAGTGGAGGACTCCGGAGGTGGATCTCTTTGCCTCACATCACAATCACAAGCTTCCTGCCTTTGTGTTTCTGTCTCAGGATCCTCTGGCCCTGGCAGTGGATGCCATGTCCCTGGCTTGGAGGGAACTGGGGTTTCTGTACCTGTTCCCCCCCCCCCCCCCTTCTCCATGGTGGGCAAGGTGGTGCGCAAGCTAACTCTAGTAGGGGCACCAGCAATTCTGGTTGCTCCAAGGTGGCCAAGACGAGTGTGGTTCACAGACGTTGTGTGGCTGGCAGTAGATCAGTTTTATCTGCCCCTTCTTCCGGATCTTATCACCCAGGGTCAGCTACGCTACCCCAATTTACCAATGCTGGCTTTGACGGCGTGGCTGCTGAAACCTCCATCTTAAAGGAGGAAGGTCTTTCTGATGCGGTGGTTCAGACTCTTGTTAGAGCTAGGAAGAGATCTTCCTCTAACGTCTACTATAGGACTTGGAGGTCTTATATTAACTGGTGCGAGGCTAGGGCCTTGCCTTGTAGGGTGTTTTCTATTCCCAGAATTCTGGAGTTTCTTCAACATGGTCTGGACTCTGGGTTCCAGGTTTCTGCCCTGGCGGTTTTCTTTCAAAGGTCTTTTGCCCTTCATCCCCTGGGTAAGACATTTTTCCAGGGGGTTACTCATGTGCGGCCTCCTAGAAATCCCTTGCTGCCGGTTTGGGATTTAAACTTGGTTCTGTCGGCTCTCCAGGGGCCCCCTTTTGAGCCGGTGCATGATATTGCTCTTTCTCTGCTCACTCAGAGAGTTGCCTTTTGGTGGCTATTACCTCTGTTCGGCGTGTCTCTGAGTTGGCGGCCTTGTCTATTCAGGCTCCTTACTTTGAGAGGCACCTGGACAAGGTAGTTTTCCGCTTTAAGCCGGATTTCCTTCCTAAGGTGGTTTCGGCCTTCCACCTCAATTAAGATGTAGTTATCCCTTCTTTGTGTCCTAAGCCTAGCAATGACAAGGAGAGGACCTTACATTCTTTGGATGTGGTTCGATGTGTGAAATATTATTTGGTGGCTACTTTTCTTTTTCGTAAGACGGACGACTTTTTCGTGGTGCCCTCCGGGCCCAGGAAAGGTCTGGCGCCCGCTAAGTCTTCCATTAGTAAATGGATTCGACAGGCTGTTGTTGGGGCCTATTCTGCCAAGGGGAAGGTTCCCCCTTTTCGTGTTACTGCTCATTCTACTCGTGCTGTTGGAGCATCTTGGGCTTTTCAGCACCAGGCTTCTGTAAGTTTTATAAGGTTGATGTGTGGGCCTCAGCGGATGCTGTTTTTGGCCGCAAAGTTCTGCATGCTGCAGTAGCTTAAGTTTGCATTATTGCCTTTTTGGGATCCCCACCCATTATGGGCACTGCTATTGGATGTCCCAAGTGTCATGAATATTCGGAAGCGGGGTGTGTGACATAATGGGAATACCATTTTGTGATTACTCACCTGTAAAATGGTTATTACAAGCATGTCACATACCCCGCTTCATCCCGCCCTTTTTTGGTTTTCTGGGATCCTTTATATGGTGAACCTTTTTTCTTTACTGTTTACATTTGGCTCTTCCTGCTCCCTTTACTGCTGTCTTATACTGGGGAATGGTGGGAGGTCCCAGGTATTTATGGACCGGGAGGGGCTCCTTTTTTCATGTCATCTCTGCAAGATCGCCCTCTACAGGACAGTTACCCAAGAGTCATGAATATTCGGAAGCGGGGTGTGTGACATACTTTAATAACCATTTTACAGGTGAGTAATCACAAAATGGTATTATTGCAAAGCCTCCCCCCCCCCCCCCCATACAAGGCTAAAGACTGTGACAGTGCTGGGTGCTCTCGGGGCACAGCTGGTTGCTGGAAGGGTGCCTAGGCTGACGCGCAGCAGGTGGTAGGTGCAAGATGTGGACCAGCTCGCTGTATAAAAAGAGCCTGATGCTGGGAGCTGTCATAGTGGCTAGTGCTGATCGCATCCTCCCTGGATGATTGCTTTTCACTGGGTGTTACTGCAGCCTGACTGGGCCCGGCAAATAGAGCAATTAGGAGAGCCTGCGATAATGACCAGCAGCCCCTTTACAAACTAACAATCTAAGTGCAGTCGTGATCCCGGGGGGTCATTAGTGGATCGCTAGCTACCAAGACACCAGGGGGACATCATGGGAGGACAATGGGCACAGCAGTGCTTGTATTGTAATTCAGCTCAGCATGGCTCTGTGTTTACACAGCCCTTTACGAGACACAAGCAGTGCCCTTCTTTAAAGATAACCCCCCCCCCCCCCCCCCCGGGTCTGTAGGCCACTGCAAGTGCCACCAGCCACTTTCTGTAAGTAACTTAACCCTATACAATTCAGGACCTGGGTGAACCTACTTAAAGATGACCACTCTGTGTCTGTAAGGCACTGCGAATGCCACTGGTTGTTAGGGAAACATAACCCTACACACATGGCCGGATTAAGTGCGGTGGGGGCCCCTGGGCACAAAATCTGGTGGAGGCCCCAGATACAGTATTTTTTCCATTAAAATAATAGTCCAGCCAAGTAACTGATTGTTGGTTGTTTGGCACCCGCCTACTTACTGGTACGTCACTTCGAGTCCCTTGTGCCACCCTTGTGCAGGTGCGTGCTGCTCGGGATCTCCTGCTTTGCCATTCTGGGTGGGGGGGTAGTATAGTCAGCCCCAGCTGGTCCAGCAGAAAACAGTTCCCTGCATTGAGCTGCCAGCGGCTGTGCTTGGTGGCTTATGTGCAGTGACAGCTCTGCACGCACCCATCACTGTAGCATTGCTGATGGCGGCTTTGCTGCTCTAGACTAGCTTTGGCTGCAGGTTTGCAAAAACTAAAAAAGACTTGTCCACTGCCACCGATAGCTTTACTGCTGGCCCTGGAGCCAGTTAGGGCAGAGACTGAAAATCCTCCTAGACCAGACCATACCCCAAAGATTGGTGGAGGCCCCCTTTGCAGAACAAGTGGTGGAGGTCCCGGGGGTTGCGCCCCTTGAGCCCCAATCATGATCCGCCCTGCCTACACAACAATTGGTTCCTTTCTTTAAAGTGGACCAAAACCCACCTTGGAGTCTATGATACACCAGGACAGGCTTACTCCCTCCTGCGGGGCATTCTGAATTAGGATGCCCCACTCTGTTAAACCCCCCGACCACTCAGCATCCCTCGCTTCCCTTCTCGGCTGTGCACGGCCCCGCTTGCTGCAACTGAATGGCTGCGTGGGCCTGTGCACATCCGAAGGCGTGCAGTTTGCATGTGCAGCTAGGATTCCAGCAGGCTGCTCTAGCTGCACCATGGGCTCAAGGAGAGGTAAGTGAGCTTGACGACCTGGGGGGGTTCACACAGCAGGGTACCCCAAACCACTGTGCCACAGGGGGAAGAACCAAACCCCGGGATAGTGAAAATCCCGGGTTTTGGTCCACTTCAAAGAAGACCTCTCCTTCTGCAGTCTTTAACACTTAATAATACCACTGGAGCTAATAGGAAATACTCCTAAACACATAGATAGGAGAATAATTTGGGTGCAGTCTTTAGATCTTATGGAGCTAATGGGAAATACTCCTATACACACAGATAGGAAAGTAATTTGGGTGCAGTCTTTAGATCTTATAGAGCTAATGGGAAATACTCCTATACACATAGATGAGAGAGTAATTTGGGTGCAGTCTTTAGATCTTATGGCGCTAATGGGAAATACTCCTATACACATAGATAGGGGAGTAATTTGGGTGCAGTCTTTAGATCTTATGGAGCTAATGGGAAATACTCCTATACACATAGATGGGAGAGTAATTTGGGTGCAGTCTTTAGAGCTTATAGAGCTAATGGGAAATACTCCTATACACATAGATGAGAGAATAATTTGGGTGCAGTCTTTAGATCTTATGGAGCTAATGGGAAATACTCCTATACACACAGATAGGAAAGTAATTTGGGTGCAGTCTTTAGATCTTATAGAGCTAATGGGAAATACTCCTATACACATAGATGAGAGAGTAATTTGGGTGCAGTCTTTAGATCTTATGGAGCTAATGGGAAATACTCCTATACACATAGATGAGAGAGTAATTTGGGTGCAGTCTTTAGATCTTATGGCGCTAATGGGAAATACTCCTATACACACAGATAGGGGAGTAATTTGGGTGCAGTCTTTAGATCTTATGGAGCTAATGGGAAATACTCCTATACACATAGATGGGAGAGTAATTTGGGTGCAGTCTTTAGATCTTATAGAGCTAATGGGAAATACTCCTATACACATAGATGAGAGAGTAATTTGGGTGCAGTCTTTAGATCTTATGGAGCTAATGGGAAATACTCCTATACACATAGATAGGGGAGTAATTTGGGTGCAGTCTTTAGATCTTATGGAGCTAATGGGAAATACTCCTATACACATAGATGGGAGAGTAATTTGGGTGCAGTCTTTAGATCTTATAGAGCTAATGGGAAATACTCCTATACACATAGATGGGAGAGTAATTTGGGTGCAGTCTTTAGATCTTATAGAGCTAATGGGAAATACTCCTATACACATAGATGAGAGAGTAATTTGGGTGCAGTCTTTAGATCTTATGGAGCTAATGGGAAATACTCCTATACACATAGATGAGAGAGTAATTTGGGTGCAGTCTTTAGATCTTATGGCGCTAATGGGAAATACTCCTATACACATAGATAGGGGAGTAATTTGGGTGCAGTCTTTAGATCTTATGGAGCTAATGGGAAATACTCCTATACACATAGATGGGAGAGTAATTTGGGTGCAGTCTTTAGATCTTATGGAGCTAATGGGAAATACTCCTATACACATAGATGGGAGAGTAATTTGGGTGCAGTCTTTAGATCTTATAGAGCTAATGGGAAATACTCCTATACACATAGATGGGAGAGTAATTTGGGTGCAGTCTTTAGATCTTATAGAGCTAATGGGAAATACTCCTATACACATAGATGGGAGAGTAATTTGGGTGCAGTCTTTAGATCTTATAGAGCTAATGGGAAATACTCCTATACACATAGATGGGAGAGTAATTTGGGTGCAGTCTTTAGATCTTAAGGAGCTAATGGGAAATACTCCTATACACCTAGATGGGAGAGTAATTTGGGTGCAGTCTTTAGATCTTATGGAGCTAATGGGAAATACTCCTATACACGAAGATGGGAAAGTGATTTGGTGCATTTAGATCAGGGGAAGGCTTGACTAAAACATAGAATACAATTCACAGCTGGTACCTGGTCTCCTCCAGAGTAGCAAGAGCCTTTCCATTGTGCTTCAGAGGTGGTGCAGAGGGAACAATGCTCCACATATGCACTACTCTCCACTATGTTTGCCCAAAATATAACTAGAGGCCCTTGGAGGAGCCTCTTATTCCAGCAGCTTGATGTCATTTCATGGTGAACGAAAAATAACGCCCATTTTTAAATGATTCCCACACTAAATTTCTGAAAATATGCGAATTCTGGTTGAAACATGCACACCCAAATATCGATTCAAATAGTCATTGGTTTAGATCGTCTGTAGCCAACTATGGCCTACAGCAGGGGTACTCAACCACTTTTTGTAAAGGTCCGTTTAAAAGCATCCAGTGAGAGGTAGAGGTCCGGGCAGAGGGCTGTCGCGGGAGGTGGACAGTTAAAAATCAGACCACACCAACCCAAAATCCTATTGGCCACTGGGAAAAACAGGATTTTTTTTTGCCCCACAGAACCTACAGCAGATTGGAGTTCATACTGCAATGCTAGGTGCCAGGGAGCCATGACACTTGCAGGGAGACTAAGCACTACATTGCTGATCAATGGGGCAGCTCTGAGCATGCAACACAGGAGCAACTGAGTGCAGGGGTCCGGAAATCTGGTGCCGAGGTCCGCATTCGGACCCAGGTCCGCCAGTTGAGTATCACTGGCCTACAGTGTCACCTAGGGCTCAGTCAGAGTCCTGGAATCGGATCTAGTTTTGGCTGGAATCAGAAAAAAGGTACCGACTCAGACTCCAGCATAAAAAAGAAAATCTCATTCTAATATTGTATAATGAATGTACCTTTCAAATGAAGTTACATACATTAATCATAAATATATTTATGTTCTCGCAATCTAGGGCCCTTGTGTATAACAATCAGTGCTAAGCAGCAGCAGCCGGGTGTTCTACTGGTGATAGATAATGAATTCTCCGTTCTCCCTGTCTTCATGCTTCCACAAGACCATTAGTTACAATGGCTGAAAAGGGATTGTCCAGGTAGAAACAAGTCTATACTCACCTGCAGCTTCTCTGTGCAGTTCTGATGTTCCCCTGCAGCTCCTCCATGCAGTGCTGACATCTTTATACTTACCAATGTGGGGAGCCAGAGATTCCGTCTTCCAGCACCAGCGGCCTCTCATGGTGCCTCGTTTACCACCCCACAAGCCTACTCCAATAATTGCAATGCAGGGGTTCATCCCAAAGTGGGTTCAGAACATCTGGCCTCGCCACACCCCTTCCATTGCAGTAAGTGCAGTAGGAGTGTTAGGAGATGTGAAGCCATATTGATGGATGCCACCATGTCTGCCCAGTGAAAGAGGATGGAATCGCATGTTCTTCCTCACTGGTAAGTAGGGATGAGCGAATCGATCCGGACGGACCCGGATTAGTTCCAAATTTCATTAAAAATTTGATTCTGAACGAATCCGAATTTCCCCGCGATTCGATCGATCGAAATTTTCCTTTAAACTCCATTTACTTCAATTACAGGCATTGTAAAATGGTGGATGGACATGTCTGGACACATCCCCTGGGGCAAGTTATCATGGGAAGGTCACATGCAGCCTATCAGCAGCCAGGAGCCCCGGTGACGTCACAGCGCTATATAAAGCGGCCGCCATCTTGCTTGTGCGCATTTGAGACTTGCAGTGCACAGACAACGGAGGACAGGGAGACCCACAGAGAGCCAGGGAAAGATAGTGAAAAATCGGGAACGATCCACGCAGGGACAGCAGATAAAGTGACAGGGAAAGAAAGCTTTTTTTATTTTCAGTTCACTTCATTTGCCAGATCAGTTTTAAATTGCTGTGTTTTGTGCTGTAAAAATTCCTGGCCACTGTGCATCCCATGTTGGCAGTGGCACATTTAACATTTCTTATAGCTCGATTAGTTTTAATTTTTTTTGGTCTGCTGTAAAAACCCCAGCCCACAGGGGCATTCCATTTCAGCACGTGACCCTATCTTTTATACAAAATCCCACACCTGCACCTAGCACCCTATCTGTTATGCTAAATAAGCATGCTTCTGTCTCAGCTTTATTAAGTTATTGCATTTTGAATTGGTTTTTGTCCTGCTGTCAATACACCAGGCCGCAGGGTATCCCAAACCACCACGTTGCACCCTATCTGGTATACTAAATAAGCATGCTTCTGTCTCAGCTTTATTAAGTTATTGCATTTTGAATTGGTTTTTGTCCTGCTGTCAATACACCAGGCAGCAGGGTATCCCAAACCACCACGTTGCACCCTATCTGTTATAGTAAATAAGCATCTACAGTCTCAGCTTTATTAAGTTATTGCATTTTGAATTGGTTTTGGTCTGCTTTAAATACACCAGGCCGCAGGGTATCCCAAACCACCACGTTGCACCCTATCTGTTATACTAAATAAGCATGCTTCTGTCTCAGCTTTATTAAGTTATTGCATTTTGAATTGTTTTTTGTCCTGCTGTCAATACACCAGGCCGCAGGGTATCCCAAACCTCCACGTTGCACCCTATGTGTTATACTAAATAAGCGTGCTTCTGCCTCAGCTTTTTTAAGTTCTTGCATTTTGAATTGGTTTTGGTCTACTTTAAATACACCAGGCCGCAGGGTATCCCAAACCACCACGTTGCACCCTATCTGTTATACTAAATAAGCGTGCTTCAGCCTCAGCTTTATTAAGTTATTGCATTTTGAATTGGTTTTTGTCCTGCTGTCAATACACCAGGCCGCAGGGTATCCCAAACCACCACGTTGCACCCTATCTGTTATACAAAATAAGCGTGCTTCTGCCTCAGCTTTATTAAGTTATTGCATTTTGAATTGGTTTTGGTCTGCTTTAAATACACCAGGCCGCAGGGTATCCCAAACCACCACCTAGCACCCTATCTGTTATACAAAATAAGCGTGCTTCTGCCTCAGCTTTACTAAGTTATTTAATTTTGCATTGGTTTCTGTCTGCTGTCGTTACACCAGGCCGCAGGGTATCCCAAACTTGCACCTAGCACCCTATCTGTTATACAAAATAAGTAAATACATAAAAATGTCAGGCAGACAAGTGCCAGGAAGTTCAAAGAGGAGTGGCAGAGCCCAAGATTCTGCAGGCAGAGGTCGCAGCAGACTAGGGGCGAGTGGCAGCAGGAGTCATGGTGAGAGACCTGATCTGCCAGTATCTGCTAGCGGTCGTGTCTCCACCAGTAACGCATCTGCCGTGGTAGATTGGTTAACATGCTCATCAACATCATCACAAGTTACATCTGAGACCCCCAGTCTAGGGTCAGTAAGTTCCTCTGACACAACCCTGAGTTGGTATGCCCCGAGAGCAGTCCCTGTCCTCCCATTGCCTCTGTCCTACGCCGTTCCCTCCCCCAGTGACGTATCCTATGCTTTGGGTTCAGCTCCACTCTTTAGTGAGGAGGATGATCAGATAGAGGACAGTCAGCAGCTACTGCCCAGCCATGAAATGGAGGTGGTTTCTTTAGCTCGGCAGACAAATAGTGATGTGGACAGTGTCGTGGGTGTTGCGAGCTTTCCAGCTCCTGCGCCAGACACTGTTGAGGAAACCGAGAACATCAGTGACGTACAGCCACAACTCGGTGATGATGATGAAGCCGATCGCACTTGGGAGCCGGGTGATGAAGGGGCTTCATCGTCACCATCAGGAGAAGAGGGGCGCAGGTTGCCCTGGAGGCAGCAAGGTGTTAGCAGCATGGTTGGCAGTTAGCATGGGGGCACAATTGTAAAGCCTGGAGCCAAACGGGGCCAGGGTAGAGCACCTGCTGCGCGGCAGGCTACCTTATCGGGCGGTAGTGGAGCAGGGGTTCCTGGGGTTGGCAACAGTAGCAGTGAATCAGTGCGGCCTTTTGGTGGGAAAAGTAGCTACTCGGCAGTGTGGCAGTTTCTCCTGAAGCATCCGCAGGAGGGTAACATGGCCACATGTAAGATATGTAGGCAGAAGGTGAAGCGTGGCCAGGGCCCAAATGTTGGCACCACGGCCCTGCGTCAACATATGATGCGGCACCATAAAGCGGCCTGGGAGAACCGAGGCTCCGAAGAGGTGGTCCAGCCTGCTTCCTCACCAAGTGGCATGCCGCTCCCAATTTCTGCCAGCCAAGGCTCCAGCACCTCAGCCGAAGGCAGCTGTGCATCATACCCATCCTCTGTCGCTCCTGCTCCTCCTCCTCCAATTCATGCATCCCGCCAGCAATCAGCGAAGCCATGTCCTAGAGACAGCAGTATGCGCCCACTCATCCTACGGCGCAGAAGCTGAATGTGCTCCTGTCCAAGTTGCTGGTGCTGCAGTGGCTCCCTTTTCAGGTGATGGACTCTGCACCTTTCAGAGAACTGATGGCTTGTGCCGAGCCGAGGTGGAGAGTCCCAAGCCGTCATTTCTTTGCCAAGAAGGCAGTACCAGCGCTGCACACTTTTGTTGAACAAAAGGTGGGCCAGTCCTTGAGCCTGTCGGTGTGTAGCAAAGTGCATGGCAGCGCCGACGTCTGGAGCTGTAACTACGGTCAGGGACAGTACATGTCGTTTACGGCCCACTGGGTGAATGTGGTCCCTTTGCAGCAGCAGCAACTTGGAAGGTCACGCCGCTTCGGCCTCCGAGCTCCCTGCCCGTTGGGCCTGTGACACCGTGCGACTCGGCCTCCTCATCCTCCGCCATCTCCTCACCCTCCACTGTAGGCTCTAGTCTCAGTGCCCCTCCAGTCTACCATGTGTGCAGGGCATGGAGGTGTCCCGCAGTGCTTCACATGATTTGTCTTGGTGAACGGAGTCACACAGGGGAGGAACTGCTTAAATTTATTCATCAGGAAATCCAAACATGGCTTACTCCAAGAAAACTTAAAATGGGAATCATGGTTACCGACAATGGGAATAGCATTTTGTCTGCGCTGCGCCAAGGAAGCCTCACCCATGCTCCCTGCATGGCTCACGTCTTCAATCTGGTTGTCAAGCGGTTTCTGAAGTGTTCCCCCCCCCCCCCCCCTATCTGCAAGACATCCTAACAACTTCAAGAAACTTTGCATGCACTTCAGCCACTCATACACCGCCAAACACACCCTTCTTGAGCTACAGCGTCAGAACGGTATCCCCCAACATAGTCTGATTTGCGATGTTTCCACCCGTTGGAATTCCACCCTTCACATGTTGGACCGATTATATGAACAGAGAAAAGCCGCCACCTGCCGTTTGCTCAGGCCCTTTGAGGAAGCCACTTTATTTGTCAGTCGGCAGGATTACGGGATGAACGACGTGATTCCACTGCTTCATGTACTACAGCACATGTTGGAAACCATGGCTGGTCAGGGCACTGGAGACATGGCGTCTACATCTTACAGCCTCATGAACCCCGTTGGAGCTGAACTGGAGGAGGAGGAGGGGGAAGAGGAGGAGGAGGAATGGCCCAGTGAAGCACAGTTTAGGCTTGGCGAAATGGCTGGTTTATCTAGTCAGCGGACAGGAGAGGAGGAACAGGAGCAGCCAGAGGGTTTTGAGGAAGGCGAGACAGAGGACACGGTGTGGCAGTATGCAGTGGAGATGGAGACAGGTAGTCCCTCCGAGTCACTTGCGCAAATGGCAGGAAGCATGCTCACTTGCTTGCGTAGTGACCACAGAATTGTTTCCATTTGTCGCCGGGATGACTTCTGGCTGTCCACCTTATTGGACCCTCGCTTCCGGCACAAAATGGGGGCATTTTTTAAACCCGCCGAGAGGGAGGACAAACTGAACTACTACAAAGACATTCTACATAGGCAGTTGGCCGATGCCTATCTGCGCCATGGTCCATACTCTCGCAGGTCTGACTCGGGGGGACCTCTGCGCTCACCTTCCACTGCCATGGCTGCTGGGGGGGTTGGCAGGAGCAGCAGTAGCAGCTCCATCAGCAGCAGCCTCAGTCTTCAGTCGCTAATGAGTAGCTTTCTACACCCGCATAGTGAGGCTACTCATGAGCAGCAGGAAGACCTGGAGCAGGACCTCCAACCAGCAGGTCATGTCATACCTTGACATGACCATGCCAACACATCTTGAGGATCCGCTGGACTTCTGGGCAGCCAAACTTGGCTTGTGGCTGCAACTAGCAGAGTTTGCCCTGGAAAAGCTGTCCTGCCCGGCAAGTAGCGTGCCATCTGAGTGGGTGTTTAGTGCGGCGGGGGCATAGTTACGGCGAGGAGAACTCGTCTGTCAACTAAAAATGTGGAGAGACTCACCTTTGTCAAAATGAATCAGGGATGGATCAGCCAGGATTTCCACCCACCAATGGCTGATGCATGCGACTAGATTCAGCATGGTGCCACGTTTTACACTTTCCAAATGGTGCAAAACATATATATGTCTTTCGGCCAATTTTTGGGCTCCTGCTTATGCCAACTTCAGGGTGTGCCTTCCAACCAATTTTTGGCCTCCTGCTGATGCCAACTTCAGGGTGTGCCTTTCAGCCAATTTTTGGCCTCCCGCTGCTGCTGCCAACTCCAGGGTGTCTTTCAAGCAAGTTTGGGCTCCTGCTTATGCTGCTGCCAACTCCAGGGTGTGCGTTCTAGCTAATGTATGTGCTCCTGCTGCTGCCAACTTCAGGGTGCCTTCCAGCCAATTTCTAGGTTCCTGCTGCTGCCAACTCCAGGGTGTGTCAGTCAATTACTGGGCTCCTGCTGCGGCTGCTGCCAACTCCAGTGTCTCTTTAAAGCAATGTTTGGGCTCCTGCTGCTGCTGCTGCTGCTTGCAACTCCAGGGTGTGATTCATCCAATTTTTGGCCTCCTGCTGCCAACTCCAGTGTCTCTTTAAAGCAATGTTTGGGCTCCTGCTGCTGCTGCTTGCAACTCCAGGGTGTGATTCATCCAATTTTTGGGCTCCTGCTGCCAACTCCAGTGTCTCTTTCAAGCTATGTTTGGGCTGCTGCTGCTTGCAACTCCAGGGTGTGATTCATCCAATTTTTGGGCTCCTGCTGCCAACTCCAGTGTCTCTTTAAAGTAATGTTTGGGCTGCTGCTGCTTGCAACTCCAGGGTGTGATTCATCCAATTCTTGGGCTCCTGCTGCCAACTCCAGTGTCTCTTTCGAGCTATGTTTGGGCTGCTGCTGCTTGCAACTCCAGGGTGTGATTCATCCAATTTTTGGGCTCCTGTTGCCAACTCCAGTGTGTCTTTCAGGCAATGTTTGGGCTCCTGCTGCCAACTCCAGTGTCTCTTTCAAGCAATGTTTGGGCTCCTGCTGCTGTTGCTTGCAACTCCAGGGTGTCATTCAGCCAATTTTGGCCTCCTGCTGCCAACTCCAGTGTCTTTTTCAAGCAATGTTTGGGCTCCTGCTGCTCCTGCTGCCAACTCCAGTGTCTCTTTTAAGCAATATTTGGGCTCCTGCTGCTGCCAACTCCAGTGTGTCTTTAGGCCAATTTTTGGGTTCCTGCTGCTGCTTGCAACTCCAGGGTGTGATTCATCCAAGTTTTGGGCTCCTGCTGCCAACTCCAGTGTCTCTTTCAGGCTATGTTTGGGCTGCTCCTGCTGCCAACTCCAGTGTGTCTTTCAAGCAATGTTTGGGCTCCTGTTGCTGCTGCTGCCAACTCCAGTGTGTCTTTCAAGCAATGTTTGGGCTCCTGCTGCCAACTCCAGTGTCTCTTTCAAGCTATGTTTGGACTGCTGCTGCTGCTTGCAACTCCAGGGTGTGATTCATCCAATTTTTGGGCTCCTGCTGCCAACTCCAATGTGTCTTTCAAGCAATGTTTGGGCTCCTGCTGCCAACTCCAGTGTCTCTTTCAGCCAATGTTTGGGCTCCTGCTGCTGCTGCTGGCAACTGCAGTGTGTCTTTAGGCCAATTTTTGGGCTCCTGCTTCCAACTCCAGTGTCTCTTTCAAGCAATGTTTGGGCTCCTGCTGCTCCTGCTGCCAACTCCAGTGTGTCTTTCAAGCAATGTTTGGGCTCCTGCTGCTCCTGCTGCCAACTCCAGTGTGTCTTTCAAGCAATGTTTGGGCTCTTGCTGCTCCTGCTGCCAACTCCAGTGTCTTTTTCAAGCAATGTTTTGGCTCCTGCTGCTCCTGCTGCCAACTGCAGTGTCTCTTTCAAGTTATGTTTGGGCTGCTGCTTGCAACTCCAGGGTGTCATTCAGCCAACTCCAGTGTCTCTTTCAATCTATGTTTGAGCTCCTGCTGCTGCTTGGAACTCCAGGGTGTTATTCAGCCAATTTTAGGGCTCCTGCTGCCAACTCCAGTGTCTCTTTCAAGCTATGTTTGGGCTCCTGCTGCTGCCAACTCCAGTGTGTCTTTCAAGCAATGTTTTGGCTCCTGCTGCCAACTCCAGTGTCTCTTTCAGCCAATGTTTGGGCTCCTGCTGCCATCTCCAGTGTGTCTTTCAAGCAACGCTTGGGCTCTTGCTGCCGCTGCTGCCAACTCCAGTGTGTCTTTCAAGTAATGTTTGGGCTCCTGTTGCTCCTGCTGCCAACTCCAGTGTGTCTTTCAAGCAATGTTTGGGCTCCTGCTGCTCCTGCTGCCAATTCCAGTGTGTCTTTCAAGCAATGTTTGGGCTCCTGCTTCCAACTCCAGTGTGTCTTTCAATCAATGTTTGGGCTCCTGCTGCCAACTCCAGTGTGTCTTTCAAGCAATGCTTGGGCTCGTGCTGCTCCTGCTGCCAACTCCAGTGTGTCTTTCAAGCAATGTTTGGGCTCCTGCTGCTGCTTGCATCTCCAGGGTGTGATTCATCCAATTTTTGGGCTCCTGCTGCCAACTCCAGTGTCTCTTTCAAGCTATGTGCATCTGCATGTGATAATTATTTACAGTATTATTTCAATAACCCAGCACGCGTCCTATGCGTGTTACAGCAAGGCAGAATGGTTTACAACCCTATTGAGACTCTAGGAGGCTCAGAAATAGCCGTTTTTAATAGCGATTTGACGTGAATAAATTCGGGTCGAAACGATTTTTGTCGGAAAATTCGGCGAATCAGTCGAATCGAATTTTTCAAAAGTTCGCTCATCTCTACTGGTAAGTATAAAGTATAGAATTTGTTTTATGTTATTGCCTGGACTTTAAAGGGACATTCCATGCAAAAGGGTTAGATTAGCCCATATTCTGCTCTCTCCGTGCTGAATATGAAGGGTTGCATCTGTTACTCAGCCTGCTTTATATTTCTTTACAAACCATAGTGCACTCCCCATCTGCTGTACCTTCCCAGCAGCAGAGGATGACTTATCTATGCATTCTTTAGTGTAACAGTTCCCTCCAAAGTGAATTCATTTTGGGGACTGAGAAAGAGCTGTCAGAAGAAGCAGAGTTTATCAGGGAATGCAAAGTGCTGGTGAATGAAAGATGCCGTTCCTCACAGCCAGCATGGGGCAAGCAGAAAGCAGCTAATTTACCAGCCATCTGATGTGGCCACTGACCTGCTGTGGGGAAAGTGGAAGGGGTAAATAGAATTAGCATGTAAAGGTAGATAGAGGCTCAGTAAGGATGAGAGTTTAGGGGGTGAGGAGAGAAGTGGCCTACTGGCAACAGAGGTGGCAGCGGTATCTCAGAGGAACATGGTGACATTGATAGTGCAACACCACCCCTGGGTGACATCTCTGACACCGTAACAAAATGAGAATTTTTCTATATTTAATTATATGTTTAGCATTGGTAGGCATTTAGATGGGTTGATTATGGGAATATGATTTGGACTGATGGAGGATGGGCTATAAATATGGGACCCATATAATTTGAGCGGTAAGGCAATCAGAATGTGTATTGGTAGCATACTGGGATTTATATATCTATAAATGTAGTAATATGGTGGTATGGAGTTTGTGGAGACTCCTGATTGGTGTAGAAAACCTTTGTTATGCTATTTAAAATGAGAAATTGTGGCCCACGACCAGTTTTCAAATCACTTATATGGCCCGTGCTCTTCAGAATGCTGAGCATCCTGCTTCAAGTTATTTATTCAGAATTTGTATTCCAATAAATATGCTTCATGTTCTGTATAAGTAGCTCTGTTGCTTACAATAGAAGTGAGAAAAAGGCTGATGTTACAGTTTTTCTACAGGAAATGTATTACTAATTACTGGCCATTTATGAAGGAGTTCGATTCGGAGCTGGAGTCGGGGGCAGGGCCTGATACAACTGAGGAGTCAGAGTCAGGATTTGGCTTACCAACTCCACAGCCCTGGTGTCATCCGATGTGGCACGTGAGCCCTGTCCAACCGCTTCCCATGCTGTTATCTATGAGTGACAGGGCTGGGGTGGTTGCGGACATCACCTTTAAAACAGGTGCACGGCCGCACACTTGCTGTCCAGAGCTACTTAGTCCCCAAGGGGCTAGTTAACAAGCCCGTCCAGTGGCCAGATTGCAGGATGGCCGACAGCGAGTTAGAGGGATGGGGCTTTGATGTAAAACCCTATCCCTATATTGTAGTAGGGAAGTACATCCCCCAGTGGTTGGCAAATGCAAAACCAACCAGGCTGAGCATCTCCCTCTTCGCAGGATGACGTCAAGCCAGCTCAGCTGCCAGTGACTGTAAAAAGCACCCTATCCCATCCCATCATGGAAAGTGGCATGGTGCATTAAAGAGGACCAACCATGTATTTGGATGACTTAAAGTGTACCAAAAGCGGCCTTGGAGTCTATAAAAATCTGAGTCCACCTGATCCGAATTACCTGGGGCATCCCAAATCACTGTTTGTAGGCCCCCAGCTTGAGCATAGCGGGGGAAGAGCACTTAACTCAATTCGGCCCTTAGCCAACAAGATCTCTCATTGGCTAAGACTAAGAAAATACAGCTAAGAAAAGCCTCTTGGGTGCACGGCATGTGCCGCTGGATAGACACATTTTCAATAAATAAGTTGGACAGCAATTCTCAAGTTTTTAATTTTGCCCCACTGTGTATTTGTGTTTGACACCCCCAGTTTAGATAATAGTTATCCATGTGCAAACTTATGCCTAGTTTTTTATGGCCCATGCCCCTAGTTGTGTCTGGAACCCTGACAAATACCTACTGTAATTGTGCATTATGCCGGTACAGTATGCGTCTCAGCTTGTAATCACCACTTTCTTTACTATTATTGGCCCGTGATTTTGCTTTATTTGTATTGGTGCTAAAGCAAATGCAGATCTGTATGTGTAGCTGAGTATTGTTACAAAACTCAACTTTTTGAAACAGAATGATGACCTCCTTGTGTCTATAGGGAACTGCCAATACCTATTACAATGTACAAACTTGGTGCCCTTCTTTAAATATGACCATTCTGTAGAGCACTATGAGTGCCATTGGCCAGGGGCTGTTGAGGAAACAGGAATTGGCAGTTTAGTGACTCTGGAGCAGAGGTGAACATACCTTAGAGGCAGGGGAGGCAGCTGATACCGGGCCTATGACAGAAGGGAGGCCCTAACCAAGCTGTCTCCACAGCAGCAAACACACCTGTGGAAATGATTTGACTGACACACAGGAGAATTGAAGGAGCACTGTTGCCATCCAAATCAGTGGTGATGGGCCCTGGTAGCCACACACAAGGCACGGGCAGGTGCTATTTCCTTGCTCTGCACTGTATTAAAGATGCGGACGGAGCTAAGTAGCCAGCAGCTTGATTTCCCTTCATGCTGAATAGACAATGCTCAGGGTCTCAGTGTCTGGCCATATTATAATAGGCAAACACAACATAAAGCTACCTACCTATCGGCATGTATCTAAGCCCCCTCTAAACTCTGCACTCCACCCCCACTCCCTATTCTCTTATAGTAGCAAGTTCACTTCTCATGACATGCCCCTATCTGATCAGTGAGAGAAAGGGATACCATGGCATCCGAATGGCCTTGTTACCACTCCTTAGAAAACTCACAAGTGCCATTCACTTTCATTGTCTACTTGGTGTAAATTTTCACCTGGCTCTGAATCAGCTCCAAAGTAGACAAAAAATGATTGAGTTTTCTAGCCAGGCTCTGAATCGATCCCATAGGGTTCTTTCCATAGAAGCCTGATAATACATTTAGGACCACCAAATGCCTATAACTCTCATGGATTTTTGCTGTTGCTGTCACAGTGGGTCACAGGCAGCAAAAACCATATGAAGGAAACTTCTTTTTACTACTTTGGACAGACTACATTTGGAACATGATATCGCTTTATATATAAATAATAATAATAATAATAATGATCTAATCCTACTCTAGAACTGTAACGTGTCTGGACATTCACCTGTGACACCAGTGCAGGTCCCCATACATTGTGCAGGTCACCCCCTTTGGAATAGATTTTGCATTCTCCTACCCCCAGATATTAGTTGCAAGTACCCTGACCTAAATGGATAGGCAGAGTGTCAATGAATGTTTCTTCTTATTCATCCAGGTCATGGTGTATCTATAGTGATAAGTCAAAGCAATATGCCCCTCTTCAATTACGTGTGCTCTAGTCCAGTCTATGCCTACAGCAGATTTACAGCACCTTTGGCCAGTCTTGGGTCCTGGGTCCCCTGGTGTTTTTTGGGGGACACCGTGGAATGCCCATCTCAACCTCGGGAAACAAAATATGCTTTTTTAGCCCTTTCCTGAATAAGTCAATGGAAAACACAGAGGCTAAGGTTAGGTCAAACCAGTAACAGCTGAGAAGTCCTCCAACTGTCCCAAACCCTAGGTCATAAACTTAAAGTGAACCAACACCCAGGGGGGATCCCTCCCTGCTGGGCATCCGAAATTAGGATGTCCCGCTGTGTGAAACCCCGCAGGACGCCCAGAAACCTTATCCCCGTTCCAACGGCATGCACGAGCCGCGGCCGCATCTCGCACTTCTCTCTAGCAGGGCGCGCACCCGCCATTTGTGAATGGCCGGCGCGGGCACGCTCCCTGTTAGAGGGAAGCGCGAGATGCGGCCTCCAGCGTGCTCAGAGCCGCTGTGGTTGTCCGTCGCTTGTCCGTACATACCACAGCGGCTCTGAGCGCTCTGATTGGACGAGCGCTCGCGTAGGAGCGGGGTGAGGTGAGTTTTTTAGGGCGATCTGGGGGGTTTCACGCAGCGGGCACCCCCGACCGGGGTGCCCCGCGGAAGTGGACCAAAACCCAGGATACTGAAAATCCTGGGTGTTGGTCCACTTTAAGGAAACCAATCCCTGCCAAACAAGGGACATCCAGGGGTACGGCCAGAGACAGAGCCAGGAGCAGGGTATAGGGTGCTCTCCCCTGCTGCGTCTCTATACTGAAAACAGATTTCAGGAACATAAGATTTTGAGATGTATAACCTAATGTATGAATATTTGGAATAATACATTGCTTACTGTTAATTTATGTCAATTTTGAGGGGGTGAATATCGAGTTTTTATTTTCTATTTTTCACACCTAAAGCCTTATCCTGTACGTTGAAAATATTTATTGTCTTGGCCTCCTCGTATCTGATCTGATCTCGCCACGCACTCCAGGGATTGCTATAATGGATGCGATTCATTTCTAGCTGCTGGAGCCGAGTCAGTGAGATTGCTGGCGTCTCTGGTGTATGGTGGGCCCTGTCCTTCTCTGAACTACATCTCTTCCCCATCCCCCAACCCACCAAGACTTGGATTAGGCCTTTTTTGCTTACCTCTCCCCCCAGCCAGTATCGATGACATTGCCTGGGCTGGTGATGTTGCATTGAGTCTCAGCGGATAGCTGTGCTCCTCTAGGGTGCAGGGTGCCATCCCAGTCTCTCTCCAAAGGGGGCGCTAGAAGACACTTTAGACATGCCTTTAAAGTGGACCAACACCCAGGGGTGATCGGCCCGGGAATCTATAAGATTCCCGGGCCGATCAGATCCCTCCCCGCAGGGCATCCGAAATCGGGATGTCCCGCGGGGTGAAACCCCCCTGGAAGCCCATAAACCTTACCTTAACCCCGTAGCAATGGCACATGCGCGGGCCGCGGCCGCGTTTCGCGCTTCCTTCTAGCAGGGCGCGCACCCACGCCGGCCGTTTGTGAATGGCCGGCACGGGCGCGCTCCCTGTTAGAGGGAAGCGCGAGACGCGGCCTCCAGTGCTCAGAGCCGCTGTGGTTGGACGCCGCTTGTACGTGCATACCACAGCGGCTCTGAGAGCTCTGAATGGACGAGCGCCCGCGTAGGAGCGTGGTGAGGTGAGTGTTTCCGGGTGTTCTGGGGGGTTTCACACAGCGGGGCACCCCCGATCGGGGTGCCCCACCGAAGTGGACCAAAACCCAGGATAGTCAAAATCCTGGCTGTTGGTCCACTTTAAAGATAAAGCTTTCAGCTAGTTCAGCATGTACCCCAATACTGCCTCCATATTCATTTCTCTCTTTATCCTTATCATTTTCCTTCTCCTGTATTAGTTTCTTCCTGCCTTGTCGCACTGTCTCTCTTTATTAGTATCCCACTTTTATTTCTATTACACATACCCTTTTCATCTTTTATACCTTCTCTCCTTTGCACATTTCCTCCCCTTGCCTCTTTTCACTTTCTCTACATCTTTCTCTACCATCACTTTACCTCCCTCCTTGTCTTTTCCACATTCCCTCCATCCCTCTCTCTATTCCACATTCCCCTTTCTCTCTCTCTCTTTCACTTGTCTTTCTCTCTCTCATTTCTATACCCCTCCTTCTTTCCCTCCTCCTATCTCACTTTTTCAACACCTTTCACGCTATCTTCCACATTCTCTCCTTCTATCATGTTTTCACAGTTCCTTGTTTCTTTTGCCTTTTCATAGTCTTACTTGATTTTCAGTACTCCTGCTTTTTCT
This sequence comes from Gastrophryne carolinensis, assembly GCA_027917425.1. Lineage (NCBI taxonomy): Eukaryota > Metazoa > Chordata > Amphibia > Anura > Microhylidae > Gastrophryne > Gastrophryne carolinensis. The sequence goes on from CM051241.1 coordinate 76,218,073, forward strand.
ACTTCTGTTTTCCATGCTCTAACCATTGTTATTTGTCTCCATCTTTTACTCATTTTCTCTCCATCTCATTTTTATTTTCTGTGTTCCACACAGAACATTGCTGCTGCCAGCAAGTGTTGTGTTTGTACAGGGCTCGCTTATCTCTGCTTGGTGTACAGACTTGTACGTTGCCAATGGCAAGAGATTGCAGGTAGTAAGAAAAAAAAAAACTGCTTCCATAAAACATAGAGGCTGATTCATTACTAACGCCAGGTATCAGCAGATGAGCGTCTGTATAGCGGTGCTTAGAGCGGCCGCTAGTAGACGGTGTAAGCGGGTATCGGGCGCTGTAACAGAGCGCCTCAGTCGCTGTAGTAACCTGGCCGGCATTGATGAATGTGATGTTGGGCGGTCTAACACCAGTACCGTGCTGCAGGGAGTGAAAGGTAGCGCCAGCTCAGTGCGACCGACTTTTGGCGCTCCACACCATACTTAAACTAAAAAACTACACATACACAGCGTTGGCGCTCTAAATCTGGGCACTGTAGCATAGAGCGCCAGACGCTGTGTGATTAAAGTCTGTTTTTGAATACATATCCACCAGTAACAAAGCGAAAACACATGGAATGACATTGTTATAACACTGTGACATTAACACTTTAGTGCCAGACCTGTAATGACAATTCTGCCGAAAAATATAAAAAGTCAAAAAACTTTCTAAAAGTGTTTGTTTGCAGCCAGGAGAGGTCACACAATGATTTGAGCAAAAAAAACAAAAAAAAAATTGTCAAGCACACTATTTATACACAACTAATGAACAGCCATTGAAATGAATGGGAGAGCGACACTGAGCGAAAGGTAATGCCTGGCGCTCTGGAGGCTAGAGCTCCGGCGCTATACACTGAGTCACCTGTAATAATACATGTGACGCTACATGGCGCTGTTAGAGTCGCTCACCAGATTCACATTCATAAATGTGGTATTGCGTACAGCGCCCGGCATTCACCAGACGCTGTCTGCCACTACGAGGCACTACCTGGCGCTATCCCTTCTTATATAACCCCCATAGATTTTTTTAACATAAGAAGAAGAAAATACTAGATTAGCTCAGCAAATCATTTTGACACTAAAAATATTGTATTGTATTTTATTATTATTTTCTTTAAAAAATGTAATCAAAAGTGGATTTATCCCTTTAAATCTTAGCCATTACCAACAACTGTGGACCTGCAGGAGAAGAATTGTCATCTGTTTAACCTCGTATTGATCCGCTAGCCATGGAGGAGCCCAGGGTGGGGTTGCCCTAGTTTTTTCCTACCTAATGACTCCAGCAGTGACTATTAACGGATCCATCGCCCCCCCTCGGCCAATATCCTCCCGCCTTGCTGATTCCAGAAAAATTAATTGCGTCTGTAGGAGAAGCAATTTCAGGAGAAACGCTTCCCTCCACAGGGACCCAAAAAATGGTGTTACTTATCTTCTAAAGCTTTCAGGAAAGCTGTTACCGCTGAGCGAGCGGGGAGACGTTCATTTTTTTAGGATTTACTGCACTAGCTGGAAGGGAAGGTGATGAGAGCCATACAGAGATTCAAGGCAGCTTCTTCCATACTGGGTGAGTCCCAGGAGTCAGCTAGCCGAGGCGTCTAAAAATGACAACAAAATGGGCTTGACCTCCAGTCAAGAAAATAAAGTATTTCCTAAAGCCACCCTTTAATAATCAGTGGCTTATGTTGCTTAAAGGGCTTAACCCCATGCAGATGTTGTTGCATAACTGAGCTCCTAGGATTTCATGGGAGCAGCCATCTTGGATCACACCTAAGAGCAGTGATTACACATGAGTGGGGGGATGGGGGAAAGTTTTGCTAGCACACAGACCCACTGCAGTTGAGCTGGGAGCTTCCTTATGATCTACCCAAACCAGTCAGAGAGAGATTTTATCTGTTTCCACATAGAATGTTAGAAGGAGATAACCCTGGCTGCATTGATGATGAGCATGGCTGCAGTACGTCTGCGTGGTATTGTCTCTCCACACAGGGCAGGCTCGAGCTTGGGATTTTGCTGTTAGCAGCCCACACCAAATAAACAGATTCCTATTTCTCATATCACACACACTCTGAATCAACAGCTGCTGGAGGGGATGAATGTAACTATGGGGGTAATTCATCAAGCCATAGCGCCAGGTAGCGTCTGGCAGCGTCAGGTAACGACAGGTAGCGAACGGTGACCGCCTGGCGCTGTATGCAATACCACATTTATCAAAGCGATTCTGGTGAGCGACTCTTACAGCGTCACTTAGCGACCGGTTCATCATCACAGACATATGTGATGGCTTCCAGAGCGCCTGGTATTACCTGACGCTACCTGTCGATCTCCCATAGATTTCAATGGATGTTACTTTCTACTCTTAAAACAGGGTTTTCTTTTAATAGGTTTTTTTTTTTTTTTTTTTTTTTTTTTTATCAAATAATTGTGTGACCTCTCCTGACCTAGAAAAAAATCATTTTTGAAATCTTTTTTGATTTTTTATATTTTTATGCAGAATTGTCATTACAGGTGTGGCATTAAAGTGTTAATGTCACACTGTAATAACAATGTAATTCCATATGTTTTCGCTTTGTTACTAGTGGATACATGTTCAAAAACGGATTTTAATCATGCAGCTTCTGGAGCTCTGGGCTACAGCGACCCAATTTTGAGCGCCAGCGCTGTGTGAGGCTGTTTTTTTTTTTTTTTTATGAATATGGTTTGAGTCGCTCACACTGACCAGTCGCTCCCATATAGCGCTGTACTAGTGTTATAGCGACTCACCGATCAAATTTATCAAAGCCGGCTAGCGACTGAGGTGCTCGGTAACAGCGAACCATAGCCGATCACAGCGACTGCTAGCGGTCTCTCTGAGCGCCTCACTACAGACACTCGTCTGCTGATACCTGGTGCTAGTAATGAATCAGCCTCCACGTATCAGTCAATATCTGCTGCAGAGTTGTTTACAATGTTGTTACAATGTTTTAAGAGTTTCATTTTGATTACAGTTTCATTTCAAGGATATTTAGGGTAACTCTGACTGTAGGACTGGGTTTTTCCCAAGCAGGCCTGTCAGAATTGTGACAAGATGGCTGCCCCCCTGCAGTTCAATAGCATAGAATCTTCCTGCTATTCCACAACAGCTGAATGGATTTGAGCCCTCTCAAAAATATTACATCACTCATTGCAAGAGACGGGGTTTAGGGGAGCAATTTACTAAACATTGATTTTTTGACTGGAGATCCACTTTAAAGGAAAAGTGCCAAAATGATGTCCTCAAGGTGCTGATCTGATCTAGTTTTTCTGAGGGCCTGTGCATGTGCTGGGGGATCACAGCAGGGTTTACTCTCTGCTCACTGGGGATACACACATTGGGGCATCCCAAAGTGGGACATCCTAGGGATGGGAAAATACCTGGAGTATGTTAGACCAGACCTCAGACCAGATGTGGCAGATATGCTATAGCATTATGGGCAGAGGGAGATAGGCCATGGGATGGTCATAAAGCTATAGTATTTTAGGGAAAGATACTGTGGCAGAGGGGGAGGGGGCCCCCGCAGCCATGATGCTGAGGCTATAGTATTGCAGGGGTAGAACAGGGCTGGGCTGCATTGTCTTATACCCAGCCCAAGTGTCCCCAAAGTAGTGTGGCCCACTGGGAATTCTCCCTGTGCTCCCTATGGCCCTTCCACATTTTGGCAAAGGGGTAAATTTAGCCTGCTTTCTGTTCTTCCCATGTTGGCAGGGAGGTGCTGTATCTTTTCATAGTGAACGCTCTCCCTTCTTCTGCACCTCCATACTTTACTGTCCTTTCTTTGCTGTTGTTGACTGTGTCAAAGTTAGCAGAAGGTAGCAGGGTTTAAAGGTCCTATTAGGAAATGCAAAGTGCTGGTGAATAAGTGATGCAGTCCCTGACAGCCAGCCTGGGGCCAGCAGAAAGCAGGCTGATTTAAAGTGACAGTCCAGTCTTAATAATTCTTGTGGTTCATGGGAGCACTCATGATGGGATTGCTGCAGCTGCCGCCAATTGACTTCTATTGAGAGGAAAAGGGAGTCTTTGTCTCATACAACTGAATAGAAGACAATGGAGTGGCAGTCAAAGGTAATCCCATCATGGGTGCTCTCATGAACAACATGAGTTATTTAGACTTGGCTGTCCCTTTAAACATTTCACTCCTTTAAAGAAAGGCTGTATGGCTCCTCCATTAGACGGGCTAGCTCATAAACTCTGCATTTTTCCAAGCTGATCCGATCACTTATCTTTTCTATTGATTGCTCCCAGTAAATTGAATATTATGTGACTTGTCCAATTGTTTGTGCTTCCTGTAGGCTGGGTTTACAGCTTCTGGGTTTCTACATCTTCATGGGGAAATGTAACCTAGAAGAGAGGAGCCCAACCATACTGAGAGCCACTGTTAGGCTGATACCCGGCTGGTGGCTGGGGTCAATTCTTACCCCATCTGCAGTTCCATTAGCCACCAGCAGGTATCAGCAGAGCTCTGGCTACTCTCTCCCCATTATGTGCTGCACCTGCAGCAGGATTTTGTTTGCTTTATTGTATCTGTATTGGAAGCTGAGTCTGTACCCCATGTAGTCTTGTGCCAAGCAGGCCTCTCCCTGGCTTCCCTGAGGCTGCTTGCTGTTGGCACCTGTCCTGAGCCTTTGGGTGAGTGCGCCAGCACCTTAGGGCTTCAGTTATTCCCTTTATTAGTTATTCCTCTAGTTAGCCTTGTTTTTTGTCCCTTTGGTTGTATATCTAAATTGAAGATCTTTTTGTTTGTTTCCTTTGACTTATTAATAACCCCCCCTGGCCCTGTTTATAGCATTTCCTTTGTCCTTGTCTTTGCTCTGACAGAACGCTCTGCCCCCCTGACGCAGAGTTAATGTTGGAGAACTCTCCAGCCTGACAGCCACATGCAGCACTGATAGAAGGGACACATCTGAATTACGACAGAGAGACTGTAAGTCCTTTCATGGATGCCCTTTGGGATGTTCAGATAAAGGGCTATTTGTAAGGGGGGGAGAGCAGAGCGATCACCCTGGCTACCAAAGCCATGGGGGGTGCCTTTATCCCAGTCATCCTGTTTTCTGCAGATGAGTTAGGGCCATTGTTAGTGGTGCAGGCCATAAGACTCCCCATAACCTATATTGGGCTCAGTTATGGGGTAGAGGCACAGCAAAGATACAGCATACCTGTATGAGGCAGCTGCAGCACCATATAATGAGTGAGGAGGGGCAGATTTTTTTTCTAATAGTCAGGTGCCATCTCTTTTGGGTGGGGGCAAGCATAATTTGTCTTTGGATTCAGGTTAAAGATACATTTTAACATCTAAGAATACATATATATTAATAAGCAAGGTCGACATCAGCACTGAGCTTACCAGGGCACCTTGGGGGGCCCTCCTTACATGGTGATCATGTGACACCTCTCTTCTCAGTGGTCAGAATTTCCTCTCCCTGGGGCAGGTTCTACGCAGGACATCGTGCAGTAACCAGGACTGGGAAAACAGGGCCTCCACTAGGAATTTCAGGTCCCCATACAGACACAATGTCTGCCCCCCCCCCCCTTTTGATCCCACACAAAAGTATAAATACAATATTTTTTTGTCTTGTTAAATCAAATAATACAAAAAAATGCCCAAAAGATTGTACTATCCCAAGTTTTGCGCTTTAAAGTCCTGGGACGTTTTTTTAACCCCAGTCCGCTCCTGGTTGGGGGCTTGCCTGCATGTATGTGTGTCTGTGGGGGGCTTGCCTGCATGTATGTGTGTGGGGGGGGGGCTTGCCTGCATGTATGTGTGTGTGTGGGGGGGCTTGCCTGCATGTATGTGTGTGTGTGGGGGGGGGCTTGCCTGCATGTATGTGTGTTTGTTGGGGGCTTGCCTGCATGTGTGTTTGGGGGTTTGCCTGTATTATTATTATTATGTAATTTTTAGGTGGTGTTTCCCTTTAAGGGTATGGCTAGGGGCGTGTTTTATTTGCAAAAAAATTCCCTGCTTTGCTCCACGAGTCACTGCATGTGTCCCTCTTTCCTGTTTTCAAAAGTTGGGAGGTATGTCAGGGAGTTTGGGGGTTCACATAGTGGGGATCAGGAATTGGATTCAGAATCTGGATTTTAGTCCCTAGGGGAAATAAAACAGCTCTAGGGCTCCATCAGGGAAGGAGGGAATAGAAGCATGCAAATCTAGTGTATTGGGGACCGCGGTCGTAGGGAGTGGATGTCTGAGTCCCTCACATTACTACCTAACCATGGGCCCCCGGGCATCCATGACCCCTTGGACCGCAGTCATTACGACCCTGGGACTCATCTCTCTCTTTAGTTTTTCTCCAGAATGAGCCATTATGTTACATGACCCATTTTCTGTTCTATCGATTGCTCCCATTCCCTGGGTCTTATGTTACATACTGGGCTTGTATGCAGGCTCCTATTTCCCATTAAGCAACGGTGTCGCTGCTATAGTATGAAAAAAGCTTCATGCTACCTAACAAGTGCCCCCAACTAGACAGCGTGTGTGTATAGAGAGGGGAAAAGGTGCTAGGAGGTGAACAGTCCACAGCCAGAGCATCTCTCCTCCATGGTGGTCAAGTCACTCCTCTGTGTTTAGAACTGAAGCCAATAAGATTTAACATGCTCTCGTTATCCTCTTTATCTAACCACTCGTGCCCCTCCCACACATTCTGCATTTATCTCCTTGTGCTCTCTCCTCCCCTTCACTGTTTGCCAAGGGGTTAAACACTATCCACAGCCAGAAAATCTCCTGTTGTAGTCATGTGACTCCGGTGTGTGCCGAAGCCAGTAAAATGTAATATGCTTGCATGTGCCTCTGCATTTAACCCATTGTGCCCCTCCCCTCCACAGATCTCCTCTCCTCTCCATAAACTGAATTTAACTCCTTCTTCCCCCCCCCCCCCACTGTGTTCATTTAACCCCTCACATCCCCCCATGGTCTGCATTTAACCCCTTGCACCCTCTGCAATGTCTGCATTTAACCCTAATGCCCCCTTTTACCTGCATTGTTACTTATACCCTTTGTGCCTTCTCACTCTGCACTGCTAAGGTTCATTCTGTGGCTTTGGAGGGTCTGTGTGGTGGGGGGGTTACATGCTCTCTGCAAATTAATTTTGGCATGTTTTAGGGGGCTTCTGTGCTGACTGAGGGGGGCAGTTGTTTTTCGAGCCATGGGTGCACATACATGTAGATTTGTGTTAGAGCCACGGGGAGGAGGCTGTATGCACACTGAGCAGGCAGACAGGGGTATGGGATTTTGTTTTATACCCATAGGCCGCGACCTAAAGGGCCTATAGCACCTGTGTGAAGGCTCGGTTAGAAAATGATTTGAGCTGTTTTTAAAACATTCCATCTGCCTTCATGAAAGTGAGAACAAACAGCTCATACTATCGGGGATGCTCATTATGAAACGCCATAGCTGACATTGGAAATCTCATGGTTTCCTTATGGAGATGTAGTGAGCACGCAACATGGTAGACTTGGCTTTAAGGGGTATTCAGAATTGCTAGGTTAAAAGTATATGTAATAAGCAGCATTTTAAATATCTCCTCTGTGGCATCCAGATTTGGAATTCCCTTCCAGTTAACGATGCCTAATATTGGGCAGAGTTACTCACCCGGTCCACCCTATGTAACTACTGGAGTTATGCTGAGCATGTATATGTGTGTGCACACACATGCAATGTGCCTGAATGTGAGGATGCAGATACTATTGCAGAGTATTGAAGTGGATCTAAACCCTCCCAGATAACTGTGCCAGAGCAGTGTCAGACTGGCCCAACAGAGCACCATAGAAACCTATGCTGGGCCCCAGGCAAAGACCCAAGGAAATCAAAGACTAACACGGTGTTTCTAGTTTGCCTGAAGTGAGATTGTTGTTTATTTAGCAAGTTTCTTTTGTTGTTTCATAAATTAATATGACACTTTAATTAAGCAACACCACGATCAAGAGTCTTTTTCACATTTTCTCTTATCTGTCTTTTCCACATCTCTCTTCTCTCTTTCTACATACCTTCATTCTCACTGTCTTTTCCACATTTCCTCCTTATATTTGTCTTTTCCACATCCCCCTTCTCCCTTTCCACATATATTCATTCTCTCTGTCTTTTCCACATTCCCTCCTTCTCTCTGTGTTTTACACATCTCCCTCCTCCTTTTCGACATATATACATTCTCTCTGTTTTGTCAGACCCCCCCCTTCTCTCTTTCCACGTCTTCATTCTCTGTCTATTCCACATTCCCTCCTTCTTTCTCTTTTTCACATCTTCCTTCTCTCTTTCCACATTTATTTATTCTCTCTGCTTTTTCCACATCCCCCTTCTTTCTACATGTCTTCATTCTATCTGTCTTTTCCACATCCCCTCCTTATCTCTATCTTTTCCACATCTCCTTTCTCTCTTTCCACATATACTCATGCTCTGTGTCTTTTCCACATTCCCTTCTTCTCTGTGTCTTTTCCACATCTCCCTTGTCTCTTTCTACATATATTCATCCCCTCTATCTTTTCCACAAACCCCTTTTCTTGTTCCACATATGTTCATTCTCTGTCTTTTCCACATCCCCCTTCTATCTTTCCACATGCCGTTACTCTCTCTGTTTTTTCCACACTCCCTCCTTCTCTGTGTCTTTTTCACATCTCCTTTCTCTCTTTCCACATATATTCATTCTCTCTGTTTTCTCCACCCTCCCTTCTCTCTTTATACATGTCTTCATTCTCTGTCTTTTCCACATTCCTCCCTCTCTCTGTCTTTTCCACATTCCCTACTTTAATCTCTCTCCCAATTTTTACATCCCCTTCTTTTTCTTTAATGCATGGCACGGCCCGCTTCGGTATTCATAACAGTTGGGTTATTCCGCCACAAGGTGGCGCAGTGGTACTTCAGAAAGCTGTGGCGGCTCCCTATAAAAACGGGATTAACCAACAAGTTCCCAGTGTTTTCTCTGCAGTGACACTGCGAAGTTAGCAGATGGCTCTCTATATTGCCCAGGTGAGCGGGGCAACCAAGCCTGCGGCCCTGCATGTCTATTTCCATCCATTTCTGGACCCTCACTGCCTCCCAGCCTTGGCTGACAGATCGGGTGAAGGTAGAAGAGCACTAGGGTCAAGTGCTCCAGGAGCGCTGCTCCAAGCCGCAGACCCTGTACCACAAAGGGTAGCCGGCCATAGGCTTTATGGTGAGCCTCATAGGGATGCAGAGTTTCTGTCCAGGCTTCTGATGGGGTGAGTTGCTCGGGGACTGTGCCCCCTTATTTTCATTTTTGTGGTCCCCCCCCCCCCGGCCATGTCTTCTCGTCTCTCTACCTTCCCCCCCTCTCTGTCTTCTTTCGGGGGGGGGGGGGCGGGCGGTGGCGGCGACCGGTGGTATCTGTGTTTTTTTTTGGTGTATTTTTGTGGCCTGCTTCGCTTCCCAGCTTTGCGCATCCCTCAGCTTCACCTACTCCCCTGCTCCTGCAATTGGGCCCCAATGAGGGGGACGTTAGCAGGGAGTCACGCTCTGATCTGGCTCTGAGGATGGCCAACATTGAGAAGCAGCTTGCCAGGTCTGTTCTTAGGAAGGCCTCTGGTAAGAAGCGGCACCTGGATCCCAGATCCTCCCCTCTTCCTGAGATGTATGTGGGGATTGATGATCTTGGTGGCTGTCACCCCCTTGTGATGGAAGCTTTCCCAGGATTCTGACTCCTCTGGGAACCAGCAGGAGGGTTGCGATAGTGACCCTGGGTCTGCGTCCTGAGAGGAATCATGGTACCCTGAGGATACTGATAATCTGCTGTCACATATTTTTGAAATTTTGCACATTGCTGCCCCTGAGGTAGGTAAGAGAAAGCAGGGGGAGCTTTTTCGCCCTGGTAAACAGCGTCTAGAGTTCCCTGAGCAGGAACATTTCACCACCTTGGTGCTTAAAGAATGGGAACGTCCTAACAGGCTGCCTGCTGTGCCCAAGGGTCTGGATAAAAGGTATCCCTTTCCTGCTGATCTTGTTAAGAAGTGGTCATTTCCCCCTGAAGTGGATGCTCCCGTGCTAGGCTTGTCCAATAGTTCGGTCGTGCCTTCCCCTGCCACTACCACTCTGAGGGACAGTGAGGACAGGCGCATGGATCAGTTGGCCTGCCATGATTTTACTTGTGCGGGGGCTGGATTGCGCCCGGCCTGTGCTGCTGCCATCACGGCTATTGCCCTTAAGAAGCTGCTCAAGCATCTTCATGATGACGCTAATGCTGGCAGTCGGGGGGAGGAACATAGGACTCTTATTTTGCTCTGATTTTGTAGCCTTTATCCTTACTGCTATGGATGATGTTGTGCGGCTGAGTGGTAGGGCCTCTGCCCTCTTGGTGGCTATGCGCAGCTCTGTCCGGTTGCGCCAATTGGCAGCTGACGCTGCGGCTAAGAAAGCTCTCACTGGTCTCCCCTTCACGGGGCTGCGGCTTTTTGGGGAGCGTCTTGGTTTAGTTGTTTTTGCTAAGGATGGCAGGCTGCCTCAGCGTAGGAGGCAGTCTCAGCCTTTTCGGGGGTCCCCCCCCTTCCTTTCGTACTCCCAGAGGAGGTCGTGGCTCCCTCTTCTCTAGTGGCCGCAGAGATTCTTGGGGCCGTGGCAGATCCCGTGGTTGTCCCGGTCTTTCCTGGAGTGCTAAGCCCAAACCCTCCCCCAAGCCCCCTCAGGCATGAAGGGGCACCCTCACCCATCCGGGTGGGGGGATGGCCTTGGCTTTTTACTCATCTAGGGAGGCTTCACGTCTCAGACTGGTGGATTCAGCAGCTCCTATTCTCCGGTTGCATGATAGTTTGTAGCCTGGCTGCCCCCAGGATTCATCAGATCCCGGATGTTTTTTACACCCCCTGTCTGCTCATGGGGTGCTTCTGGTGGTTCCTTGACTGTTAAAGTCAGGAGTCTTTTCATAAGTCCCCCAACAGGAAGGCTTTTGAGGCCCATTCTGGCCTCAACAAAATTGTCAGATTCAAACACTTTTGCTTGAAGACGTTACGCTGCTGTCAGTACCCTTCGCCTGGACGACTTCATGACCACTATGGACATCAAGGATGCTTTTTTTTCTGTGCCTATCTTTCCGGGTCATCAGAGATTTCTAAGGTTTGCGCTGGAGAATCAGCTTTACCAGTTAGTGGTTCTACCCTTCGGTGTCACCTTGGCACCTTGGCTGTTCACCAAGGTAGTGGTAGGGTTGATGGCTCTGCTAAGGAACCAGGGCATCCGCATCATTCCTGACCTAGAGGTCATCCTGGTTGTGGCCAAGTCCTTTCCTCAGGTCGAGCAGGTCACTCAGACGGTGATCTCCACTCTAGAATCCCTCGGCTGGGTAATCTACCATCCCAAGTCTTCTCTGTTCCCGTCTTTGGTGAGATCTTTCTGGGTATGACTCTGGATATCTCTCAGGTCAAGGTGTTCCTTCCTCAGTAGAAGGTGAAGGGTCTTCAGATGCAGGCTTGGGCTCTGCTACCGTGTCCTCATCCCTACAAATGTCAGGGGATGCAGTTGGTGGGACTGATGGTGTCCTGCTTCGGGTAGTCCCCTTTGCTCATTTCACATGAGACCTCTTCAGCTGGATCTCTTGTCAGTTTGGGACTGGGACCCTGCGTCCTTGGATCAAGATTTTGTTCTGTCTCCTCTGGCCGGATGATACTCCTTGTGGAGGCTGAACTCCAGGAACCTTCTGAGGGACAGGTCCTTCCTGCCCCCGTGCTGGGAGACGGTCGCCGCAGATGCCAGTTTAAGCGGTTGGGGAGACTTCTGGAGCTCCCTGAGGTTCCAGGGCAGGTGGGGCCCACATGAGGCCCATGCTTCCATCAACTTCCTGGAACTGAGAGCGATGAGGTTGGTTCTTCTTACCTGACCACTCACCTTCAGGATTGGACTGTTCAGATCGGCTCAGACAAACACACGGTGGTTGTCTACATCAACCATCAGGGAGGCACTTGGGGCAAGTGAGCCTTCAAGGGAGTGTACCTGATTCTGTCTTGGGCAGAACAGCATGTTCCCTGCATCTTAGAGGTCTACATTCCAAGGGTGGAGAACCAAGAGCCAGACTCCCTGAGTAGGGCGTGGTCTCATCTGGGGGAATGGTCCCTCAACAACCGGGTGCTTCTCTCCCTGTTTCACCGCTGGGGTCATCCGGACGTGGACCTGTCTGTGTCCCGCTACAATCACAAACTTCCAGATTTTGTGTCTGTTTCAGGTTCCTCCTGTCTTCGCTATGGGTGCCTTGCATTCCATTGGACGGAGTTTGGCTTCTCTATGAGTTCCCTCTGTTTCCTCTCCTGGGCAGGGTTATGCACAACATAGCCCAGGAGCGGGTACCAGCCATCCTGGTGGCTCCTTCTTGGCTGTTGGAACCTCCATCTTGATGGTAAAGAGGTTGCCTGCTTCTGTTGTTGATTCAATGATTAGGGCTAGGAAGAAGTCCTCGTACTTTGTCTGTTACAGGGTCTGGTATGCTTACATTGCCTGGTGGGACTCCAAGTCTATTCTCTGTAGGGTGTTTTTTCTGATTCCAGGATTGTGGAATTCTTGCAACTTGGTTGAATTTGGACCTTCAATTTAGTACACTCAAAGGCCATGTTTTCAGTTCTGGCAATTTTTTTCCAATGAGCTTTTGCCAATCACCGGCTGGTTCATGTTTTTTCCAGGGTGTTTCTCACATGCGTCCACCCCGTAAGCCTTGCTACCAGTCTAAGATCTTAATCTGGTGTTGTCTGCTATGAAGGGGCCTTCCTTTGGGCCTATCCGTTAGGCCGCCTTGCCCATTTTTTTGACTCTTAGGGTAGCCTTTTTTGGTGGCTGTCCCTTCTGTAAGGCGAGTTCTCGGCTAGTGGCATTTTCCATCAAGGCTCCTTATTTTGAGTGGCTTCAGGATAGGGCGGTGTTTAGGCTTAAGCCAGATTTCCGGCCTAAGGTTGTGTCTGCTTTTCATCTCAATCAGGACATTGTCTTGCCTTCATCGTGTCCCAATCCTGCTAATTCCAAGGAGCGGACTCTGCATTCTCTGGATGTGGTCTGGACTCTGGGTTCTATTTGATTACTACTGGGACTTTTAAGAAGTCTGATGTTCTGTTTGTTCTCACTTTTGAGCCTAGGAAGGGTTTGCCTCCTGCTGCATCCACTATCAGTACGTGGATCTGTCAGGAGATGGTCCAAACCTGTTCTGCTAAGGGGAAGATTCCTCCTTTTAGGGTGACTGCTCATTCCATTCGTGATATTGGTGCCTCTTGGGTTTTTCAGCACCAAGTTTCTGTTGAACAAGTTTGCAAGGCCGCTATTTGGTTTTCTGTTCATACTTTTTCTTCTACAAAGTTGACGTTAAGGTCTCAACGGATGCTGCTTTTGGCTGCAAGGTGCTTCAGGCGGTAGTGACTTGAACTACTGGCCGTTACTCTTTGTGGATCCCACCCTACGTTTGGACACTGCTTTTGGATGTTCCATCTGTTATGAATACCGAAGCGGGCCGTGCCATGCAATAAAGAAAAAAGCAATTCTGTGAGTACTCACCTATAGAATTGTTTTTGTTCTTGCATGGCACTGCCCGCTTCGCCCCACCCTTGTTATCGTTGTTCTTGGTTGCCTCTTTATGGTGATTGTTCCAAGTTAAATTGGGTTTCTTTACCTTTTCTACATTCTTACCTTTATTCTCTCCCGGGTTTCTTGTCTCACTGCTCATCTACTGTGTGAGTACTCACAGAATTGCTTTTTCTCTTTCTACTTTGCCCCTTCCCTCTTTCCCTTACTCCTTATCTATGTTTTCACATTATTTCCTTTGCTCTCTTTAACACACTCATTTTTTCTCTCTTTTCCACGCCCCCCTTCTTTCTTTTATCTTCTCCACATTCCCTCCTCTCTTGTTTATCCCTTACTCTGGTCTCTTTTCTGCATCCCCGATTTCTTTTCCCCTGCTTTCCTTGCTCCATCCATCTCTTTGTCCCCTGTTTTCTGTGTTCCCTCTGTCACTCTCCCTTTGAGTATGAATGTGAGAGCTCTGCCTTTACACAGAGAAGTCAAGTCTTTGTCATTCAGTTGTTTCCCTGGAATGATCATCATCCAGCCTTTCCTTTCAATCACAGGGAAATGTCGGCATAATTACAATTCATGTCAGACTATCCAGACCTGCCTGTAAGGAATATATCTCCACAATGCTCTGTGGCCAGCAGGCTGAGATCACTGGGAATGCTGGAAAGTCATGAATGAGAGGTGATGTCATACCATAATAGAGTAAGGGAGCGTAAGAGGATGACTCATCCTTCGCTGCCAGTGGTGATCAGTAACACAGAACCACCTTCCATGTATCCAGCCAGAGCTGGCTCCTCCCACTTTTTCATCAGCAGCCTCCAGCATCTTCTCCCCAGGGGCTGAGAATAAAGAGCTAGGAAGAGAAGGAGGCTGTGGACAAGGACTGATCACCTCGTCCATTTTAAAATCTACTCGGCTGCAATGACCGATCAGCTCATCCATTTTGAATGGAAATTTCAGTACCTAAATATCCAGGCTGGAACTGGCCCATGGGTTGCCTGGAAATACCCTGGTGGGCCCGTGATCCCATTGAGCCATCATCAAAACCTAAACTATGTTTAGCTTATTTCTGGCATCCAAAATGCACCCACAGAGATATAGTCTGGTATAATGTTTCTGTGCATGGACACTGAATTTAAGCCAGTAATACTTGCATCTAAATGTGGGGGTGGGCTCCCAAGGTCCGTTCCTCTGGTGGGCCCCAGGCATCACAGCCTGACACTGTAAATATCTATAGGAAACTGATATCAAGCATCCTAAGTTTCTGGTGTTGGAAAAAGGGCAGAAATTTTTCATCTTCAGGGAACTATTTTGTAGTTTTCAATTATATTTCAGATATATTTCAATGTGATCTCTCCCTTACTTTAGTTATATTACCAATCATGACACTATATCATTGTGGGTGCAGAGAATGGTCAGGGGTGTTTTGGCTATGGGGTTCATTGAAAAACTGTATGGAAAAGAGCCTGGGGCAAAAGTTTAGAGGCAGGGGGTGAAGGAAGGCATTAGAAGCAAAAGTGCCCAGAGGAGAATCCCCAGTTCTCCCTATGGCCAGTCCTGCTCTGGCACTTAAAGTGGACCAAACTCCATGCCTCGGTGGCCCTGGAATCTATAAGATTGGCTGAATATATTAACAACCCTCCCAAAAAAATTGTTTTACTGTCCTCCTTTTTCCTCTTTTTTTTCCCTTTGCCATAGACCACAAATCATAGGGCTAGGCTGGTGGTCTATTGCTCCACATCATCAGACTGTGGACACTGGGAGAGAGGGAGAACAGCCAGGGTGATGAGAATGTCTGTCTTACAGGCTCCACCCATTATGCTGATTATTATGCGGCATCACAGAGCCAAGGGCCACACCCAGGGGTGGGGTTCAGCAGGTTCTCCCTGGTTCTGCAGAACCAATTGTTAAAATTGTAGCAGTTCTCAGAACTGAGTAGAACTGCCACAAATAAGTTATACAATATTGCTTAGACACATATTCTAGCATTACACAGTTTGCTCTTAAGTTGTATGCAAACATTCATTTTAAAAATATGTGTGTGTCACACCTGACAACTTTATGTATAAGGAACCTGTAGTTCAAAATTTGAATCCCACCTCTCTGGCCACATATTTAAAATGAGAAATCGTAAGGTGAAACTGTATACCTTGTTATCTTGGACATTTCTTCTTCAATTTAAAAATAGAAAACAGATTAGGACAGTGCCAAACATAACCCGCCACGATGGTCTTACAATCGCCTTTGCCTTCTGTATCCCATTAACTATCTTTACATGTCATGTCTATTAACCCCTCCCACTTTCCCCACAGCAGATCAAGGGCCATATCAGAGGGTCACATGTGCCAAATGTGGTTGCATGGCCACCTCTGTCCTTCTAACATAAGGAAACCTGGCAACGCAGAGTAGTTGTGCTTGGTGGGTTCAGTCAAGCTGGGAGCTTTAAGGGACAGGAGCAGTTTTGTGACTTTTATTGGATTGTCAAAAAATAGAAGGGAAAGGGCAAACTTTGGAGACCTACTATGTCATCTACAGTTTATAGAAGGAAATAGGAAATGCTTCAGGTGAGCTCCTTGCCGCAGTATCATTTACATTCCCTGGACTGTCCCTTGAAAGTCAATTTCTGGGTCAACAGGCTGACTATTGCCGGGCCCCATAGAGGACTTATGCATGTACTTTCCTTGTAGGAAACCATTGTATTGTATAAAACTACAATGTAGCTTTCTCTGTGGAATTGGAGTGTCGGATGCTCCTCTGCTGTAAATTATCATTTCTGGGAAATTTTTGCATTAGCTCTGCTGTGCATAATACAGTCACATCTCGGAAGTAGCCAGGGAAAAGCACAGTCCCTGTTTTTCTGCATACTGCATGCTGTCATTGGTCTAGCAGCATCATTTTGATGATGACTGATGTGGTCCACAGAAGGGCTGGATGAAGGACCCCATGGGCTTGGCTCTAGCAAGGATAGCAGACCTGGTTCAAGCAGTACCTTGGCTGAAAAGGTAATATGGCTGACATTTGAAAACACAGTTTTGGAGGCATGCTTCTAGGAGCATGTCATACCCAGGTGGGTCAATGATGGTCCTCTAGCATCTTGCTTATGCTTCCTTTGATGTGTGCAAAGTTGAATGAACCCATGAAAAGCAGCTATGAACAGAAAAAATGGTGGCAAGAGTTCCCTGAACCAGATTTTGGTTAAAAGAGGCTCGCTGCCCATGTGGCTGCTATTGGACCCAGCAGGAGAAGTATCCAGTCAGATCTCGTAGGTTTTTTCTAATCATTCTTTATTTGCCCTTATTTGCCCGTGGCTGACAAGTTGCACCAAAACC
The DNA here is from genome assembly GCA_027917425.1 of Gastrophryne carolinensis. Classification (NCBI taxonomy): domain Eukaryota; kingdom Metazoa; phylum Chordata; class Amphibia; order Anura; family Microhylidae; genus Gastrophryne; species Gastrophryne carolinensis. The sequence goes on from CM051241.1 coordinate 76,234,925, forward strand.
CCAGAGCAATAGGCAGTGTGAGTAGATCCCCCTGCCCTGATCACATAGTAAATATTCAGGGTGTGTGTGGATCCCCTAGACCACAAAAATAGCAATAGGTGTGACAGATATGTGGATGCTATGGGGCCTAGGAGAAAAAGTGGCCAGTCAGACCTGTTAGCAGTTGTATTGGGAGCCCCAGGTGGTGTCTATTTTCACTCTGAGCATAATTCTCCTATTTCTGTTGGTGTACTCACCCTTGCAGTTCAGGGACATTACTGATTTGGGATGCCCCAAAGTGCAGACCACAGCAGGATTTGGGAAAAGATATATTAAAAGCTATGTTTTATGTGCAGCAATCTAAATTGCCCTGGGGAGGGATGTATATGAGCACTGTTTGTTGTGTTGGTCTGGTTTAAGTCATTTTTGACTGTTGGTCCGCTTTAAGCCTGTCACATGGAACGTCAGAGAGGTAGGGTACATGGAAGAAGGTAAGTCACGCTGCCCAGTTTCAGGCATCGTGTTACTTTCTGCATATTGGAGGATATCACCATGCTCCCTGCTACAAGGGTGAATTTTTTGGACTAGAGGTCTGCTTTAATATATTGCCAGCTTTGGGTAATATCAGGTACATTGATGAGGGGACATATCATAGCGATATAATCATTCATGACATTAATCACTTGCTTTAGAGACTGTAACACAAAGATTGTCCCACAGCGTGGATGTGACTGCAATAAGACGAACAATTAGCAGATGCAAAATAGTAGTTCTTCTTACAGTCTGGGTGATTTGCATGCTAAAAGTATGACACTGTTTACATTAGTAAGGTAGTTAGCAGTTTAGCTTCAAAAGAGGTCGGTCAATCTCGCAGAGCAACTGACACCTAGCTGGTAAAAGAGGAATATTGTACTAACTTCTAAAATATATGGGTTGCCAAGATTCTCCAATCAGCCAATCTGATTGTCGACATCAGAAACTTTACATGGATAAAAAAACATAGACGATCTGCAAGGAAACGCTCAGGATTAAAGTATCAGCATTCTGGACCAGATAGCCCTAAGAATTGTATATTCATTTTCATCAGGAGATGATTATGAAAATTTGGCTTTCAGCTCCATTACAAAGTCCACAGTATTTAATGGGGCCCAGCTCCCACTGCACCAAACTAGTCTCCTCCCTGACAACTTGTGATCTGATGGAAGTAGAGACCTGTCTTACCTATTTATCGGCTTTAAAATAGGAAGGGTTGGGGCGATGCCTGTGGGAGTAAATAATAAATAATTATTTTGTACCGCCACAGCAGGAACATCTCTGAACCAATGGAACTAAAGCAGGGGCATAGCTGGGAGGGGGGGGCGGCAGGGGCATAGCTGGGGGGGGGGGGGGGCGGCAGGGGGGACACGTGCCTCGGGTGTAGCAGGCCAGGGGGGCACCAAAAGGAGGCCTGGGCACAGGTGGGGGCGCCATTTCAAATCTTTGCCCCAGGTGACAGATAGCCTAGCTACGTCTTTGAGTAAAGGGTATTTCTCTGTTACGTTTTTAAAATAAACTATGCCTTATCTCTTTTCATTTTTGTCATCTTCTGTGTGCTAAGCCAGGACCTGCATACCTCAAAAGAGACATGAATGTGTGCTAAATACTAGTGCCAGGGCAGGCGCCGCCACAGGGCAAACCTGGGCAATTTCCAGGGCCCCTGGCATCTTCAGGGGCCCACTCGGGCTCACACTTGGCCATAGCATTATTTTACAGTGGACCCGAACCACAGAATGCCATGTGTTGTGTGCAGACCTACTTATGGCCAGCAACAGGGGATGATCAGCAACAATGGAGAAGGTGGCATGGAATGGAGGGCAGTTGATGGAAGCTCAGGTGGTGAGAACCAGGTGACATCTGACAGTAATGATGGCATTTTTAGTGGCAGCGGAGCAATCAGTAAGGGCTGATGGGTGATTGGTGGCAGTAGAAAATGCAACAAGGACTAGAGGACGATTAGTGGCTATAGGGAAGGCAATACAGACTGGAGGGCGATCAGCAGCATAAGATGACCCATTTGAGGCAGCAGAGCTGAAAGGTGACATCATGTGACACACTACTTTAAGGCCCACTAAGACTTCTTTGCCCAAGGGCCCCCACAAACCTGGATCCAGCCCTGACTAGTGCCTTGTATGTTAGGCCGTGTGTGCCTGTGTGAGATTGTATAGAGGTGCCCTTGGCCTTTAAAGCAGTTAATCTGTGTGGCCTAGTATACTGGCTTTGAGTATATCTTTGCCAAGAGAATTGTCCGCTTGGGATCTGTGTGTTTTGTTAGATCTTTGTGTGTATGGGTAAATAATTATTGAAACCCTGTCTGTACTGGGTCATCCATGACAGAGATGGGTGGGGATTCCATACATTGTCATCATGATTATATATTTGGGGGCTTCTGCAAAAAAACAGTTGTTGGTCCAGGGGAGTGCTATGTGATCAGAAGTTCCACCAGCCTTTAGAGCAGGTATTCTGACTCACCAGATGTCAGTAAGGTGAGTCCTGTAGTCAGCTCCGCGTTCTGTGTATGTGTCTGTGATGGATGTTTCTTTACTCCATAAGGCTTGGCGGATAGCTTACTCGGCTATTCGTGGATCACGAAAGGGAGGAGTTAATTGCATCACCGCAAGACTAAGGGAGCCAGGAAGGGACAAAGGGAATTAAAAGCACACTGCACAGCCTATGTAAATAAACATTATATTAAGCAGTTAATATAATATAAAACACACATTGTGGGACATCTTGGGATAACTGCATTGCTGGCAGAAAAGTTTTTATTGTTAGTCCAGTGTAGAACTTCCTCCCTCCTGGGGAAGTCTCAGTGGTGTTAGGGGGTGGTACTTGAAAACTCCATGGAAATAGGCTGGGAACCCCTGCTCTAGAGTGGTCACCTCTCAGCTGCCCCCCCCCCCCCCCCCGACCTTATGGGTTTCTTTCACTTGAATGTCAAAGAAAGATGGTACTAATCCCTATGAAAGATGGGAGCAGGGAGCTGTGCAGAATGTTGCCCATTTAAGGGGACAGAAAAAATAAAACAGGAGTCCCTAGCACTATGTAGGCTGTTACGCTCTGTGAATTCCATTTATTCAATGCGTCTCAACAATATTCACGCAGCGCAAACCAAATATGTGTTCGGCAGATTGGTATAATTGGCTGCCATGTGCCTTATCTATTGCAGAGAAATGGCACGGTGTCTGTATATCATGTGAGATGAATGGATTTAGAGGTGCTTATGCTCTATATCTGCCTGTCCTGCCACCCGCTGACAACGCCAGTGCTGTTCCATGCAAATGTATGCAAATTAGCGGAAGACCCATTCGTCTTCTGTTTATCGAAAAAAGAAAAATGCCTTCCTGCTGCTTCCAGACATCCAGGGCTGGTTGGATAAGTAGGCTCAGCACTGTTCTCTGTAGCAGAGGGCAGCCAAGAGTAAATACTGCCAATGCCATGAGGAAACATATATCAGACATGATTTTCTAATCTGAGTTCAAAGCATGGATATAATCCCCAACCCATGCCATAAAGTTCTGACCCAAAATCTGTCCCAACACATAAAGATAGGACCAAACAATTAAAAAAAATGAAAGGCCCAGTCTGCAAAACTTGGACCCAAAACCCCACCCAACCAATAAAGTTTGACCCCCAAACCTTACCCACCCCACAGTGTGAAAAGCCCCCCAGATCCCAAAGTGCACCTATGCTGTGCAGGGAAGGGCATGCACTTTAAATTGTAGGATAGTGTACTAAATTGCCACAACTCTCCAGGGTACAAATTCCGTAAAGTAATTACTAATGTCATAGAGGAGACTGAGTATGTTGCACCATTACATCTGTTGCCCACACGCCACTAACAAGACAAGAGCAGTGTGCAGATTCTTTGGGATCTTGAGGGAAATGTGTGTGGGGCAGCTGTATCTGAACACAATGGATTGCTCCTGAGAGGAATCACTCTGTTTATAGTCTTTTTCCTCTTACTTTATTCAGCACAACAGCATTCATTCCAGCATAAGTAAAACAGTGCTTGTAGACATGCACTGCACTAGGGACAGGGGCTGACAATCTATTGGTATACATTAAGAGAGGAAAATTGAACACCCAGGAGGCGCAACTGTATTCCAACAGAATAGTTTTTTTAATGCCAGTGAAAAATAGGGTTACAGTGTAATAACGCAGGTTCAAGGTGTATATACAGACAAGTGCAAAATCATATAGCAAAATATACATCACATAGACCGCTTAGAATGCATAGATCTGGTGTCCTAGCCATGGCTAACACTGTTTGTAGTAGAAAAAATAGTAGCACAGAGAAAATCATATGGTACATAGGTGTTAGTCCAAAATAGCCATGGTGGACCATTAATCATGCTATCCTAAAGGAAATACAGAGCATATCATGATATCAAACATGAGCAAGATAAGAACAGGCTTACAGGTTATAGGCACCAGGTGGATACAGAAGTCACACAACCCTCAACGTTTTGGCTTACTTGAAGCCTTCATCAGGAGGAGCAGTCTATCTATCTATTGGAATCTGATAGAATGTCTTCCAGTGTCATTGGTCAGTTTCTCCTATGCCCTAATTGTTACCCTCCTTCAGAGCTGTTCTGGTTTGATTACTGGCTTGCAAAGTAGTCTGTTCTTCTCCCTCTGTGTTGGTATCCCCTTGTGCACCCAACACGCTTCCTCTGTGTGCTCTCTGTACTAGCACATGGCTTGCACACACTCTCACTCTGACAAAACCAGGAAGCATCAGTTCTGTTTTCCCAAACTGCATTGGGGTCTCTTCATGTGATGTCATCTCCAGCAGCCCCTGCTGCCTTAATTCCATAGCTGCTGTCACATATTACATACAACTTATCTGCATAGTAGACAGAGATGTTTAGTGGGATCTATACACACCTTTTTTTACCCAGGCCACACATACAGAGCCCTGCGCATATGATCATCATCTGATGTTTCCCTGATGCCTCCGGGATGGTAAAGCATGTTGTATATTCGCAATATTTACTGAGCAAAGCACATCCAAAATAATGCTGTTTTTTGTTTTACTCATCTAGAAAAATGTTTGCTTTTAGCTGCGATAGGACTTATGTAAGCAAAGCAATGTTTACACGGGCTGCAATTTCATTTTCTGCCTCAAAAACACAGGAAAGCAGACAAAGATGCTGGAATTTTTTATTGGCAGGGATTCCTTGTTTCTTGGATATTTTAAATGAGCTTTTGTATTTTCTTGGGGGTGAACTCTTGTTTTAACCCCCACTGGGCCAGAAAGAGGGAAGCCATCTATGATCTCACCGGTTATCACCCCCCTGAAGGCAGACAGAGGTTGGCTGCTCTCTGAAACCGAACGCTGTCCAGATTGTGCTGCTGTCAGACACTTGCTTCCATGTATATTTAATGAGCGGAGATGCGCAGCGGAGAGGAAGAGAGCTTATTAATTTTAGTAAGGGGAGGCAGCAGGGCAAGGCGGAGGCCTCGGCTCCATGCAGATGGAATCCAGCGAGGATGAGGGCAGCTGGCTGGAAAACAAATGGGAGACATGGTAGGACAGGGCCGGGAGGGTGCGTTGCAGGGGCTCAGATCCCTCTGCTGAGCTGATGAGGGTGGGTTCTGCTTATTACATTTTATTTGCCTAGTTTTACATTGGCATCTTTGTACCAAGAGTCGTTTAAGCTGCATTGTATATGTTATTGGCTGTCTGGGGTAGGCTGGGTATAGACCTGCAGGGCATGCTGAGACCTGTAATGTCTAATGAGATGGAGGAGTCTTATCTGGCCTAACCAGAAGTTTACATTGAAGCAGGGATGCAAAGTGCTGTAACCAACAAGAAGCCAGTTGGCAGTTTTTTTTGTATGTCATTTTGGCTGTACTGTCTGCCTGGGGTGAGCTGGGTTTTGTTCAGTAGGGCATGCTGGGGTTTGTAGTGCGTATGGTATCAGCTGGACAATGCTTGTCCACTCTAATCTGTGGTTTACCTTCAAGAGGGTATGCAAAGTGTCTCTAATTACAGCAGCCAAGTGTCAGTTTACTATTTTGTATGTTATTTTGTATGTTATTGGCTGCCTGAGGTAGTCAAGGTAAAGCTCATTAGGGCATGCTGGCATTTGTAGTTCTTATCAGCTGGGGAAGGCTTGTCTAGTCTAATCCATGGTTTACCTCCAAGAGCGAATGCAAAGTTCCGCTAATCACAGCAGCCAACCAGCCAAAATGTTATTTTGTACGTTATTGGCTAACGTCAGATGATGTGCTGTGATGTGTGTGTGATCCTGGAATGGGTAAAAACGTAGAGGTATGCAAAAAAAAAAAAAACTTAAAAGCTGCTACAACTATTGCCTTTGCCTTACAATTCTGTTTTGATACCAAAGGCAGCTACTAACACCACATAGCTCCCATTATCCTATTGCAGTAAAAACTTAGCCTCCCTATTGTTTATGGTAGACAGAGGATATGGAATGGAGTTATTATTTATCGCTGCCTACTTCCTGTACCAGTCACTTTGAATTGAGAAAGGCATTCAGGTGGCTAGCTAGACGTCCTCAAGAAAATAAAACTGCAAGTCCAGTTGCCTTGATTTAGAGATATAACATAACCTGGAAGAATAAGAACCTATTTTACGCTAAAACTTACCCGTAATCTTCTGACATAAACAGCAATGACATTAATCTAATACTTCATTGTAACCTTTATTCCAAAATGAACCCTTGAAATGACCCAATCACTCTAACCTAAACCTTGTACAAATCCCTAATTGTATTTCTGCGATCCAGGATATCCCTTAATCTTCATTTACAATTCATGGGGAGGGGAGCATTGCATTCCCCCACCCCCCAGACTTGTTCAAATTTGGCTCAATTCTCACTTATCTCCTCCGTGTCTCCATGTGAGCTACTGGTGACCAGTTGGGTTTATGGGCTGATGTGCATGGTGATGTGATTGCTTGGCCAGCTAACCCTATTTGTCACAAGTCACATGAGCAGTGCAGGAGTTGACAGGGAAAGGAGGGTCAAGTCAATTATGTAGGACAGTTTTAAACATAAGGGCCAACTATCATTAAATGAGCACTATTGCGAAATTGTGTAATATCAAAAATGTATAAAAACACATCAGCTAATGAGAGGAGGGGTCACTTATACACCCGAACTGAATAAAATACCTGCCAAGCCTGTCCTTTATTCCCTCATGGTAGGAATAAAATCCAGAGGTAACAGAACCTGTCACCCCTGATTCCTCTTCCTTCCATTAAAATGCCTAGCTGGATATTTATGGATGCCGGGTGTATACCTTAAGTGACCCTTCCTCCTGCCATCCAGCATATTTATAAGGATTTTTTATCATTGGCCCATCTTTCACTATAGTGCTTCTTTAAATTCTTGTGAAAATGAATTGCTATGAAAAAATAAGCTACAGAAAAGGACATATTTGACGACTAACTTTATTTATTTTTTTTTAAATCTTCCCCTATTTACTTTTTTCCACTTGCAAAACAATATGCAGAGTCCCCTCTGTACTAATATAGAGTAAGAGTAAGTAGAGAAAACAGAGTGTTCTTCTTACAGTCTGCTGTGATATGTTCTAGCTTTGATAATTATTATTTGATAATTATTTTCCTTATAGATTCTTCACCTTTTATGTCTTATAACCTGAAAGATTGTAAGCTCCTTCTCCCTTTTCAGTATCCTCCCTTATACCCTAATAGATTGTAAGCTCTTCTCCTTCTGTATCCTTCCTTATACCCTAATAGATTGTAAGCTCTTCTCCTTCTGTATCCTCCCTTATACCCTAATAGATTGTAAGCTCTTTTCCTTCTGTTTCCTCCCTTAAACCCTAATAGTGTAAGCTTTTTTCCTCCTGTATCCTCCCTTATACCATAATAGATTGTAAGCTCTTCCCTCTTCTGTATCCTCCCTTATACCCTAATAGATTGTAACCTCTTATCCTTCTGTTTCCTCCCCTATACCCTAATAGATTGTAAGCTCTTCTCCTTCTGTATCCTCCCTTATACCCTAATAGATTGTAAGCTCTTCTCCTTCTGTATCATCCCTTTTACCCTACTAGATAGTAAGCTCTTCTCCTTCTGTATCCTCCCTTATACCCTAATAGATTGTAAGCTCTTCTCCTTCTGTATCATCCCTTTTACCCTACTAGATAGTAAGCTCTTCTCCTTCTGTATCCTTCCTTATACCCTAATAGATTGTAAGCTCTTCTTCTTCTGTATCCTCCCTTATACCCTAATAGATTGTAAGCTCTTCTCCTTCTGTATCATCCCTTTTACCCTACTAGATAGTAAGCTCTTACTCCTTCTGTATCCTCCCTTATACCCTAATAGATTGTAAGCTCTTCTCCTTCGGTATCCTCCCTTATACCCTAATAGATGGTAAGCTCTTCTCCTTCTGTATCCTCCCTTATACCCTAATAGATTGTAAGCTCTTCTCCTGTGTCCTCCCTTATACCCTAATAGATTGTAAGCTCTTCTCCTTCTGTATCCTCCCTTATACCCTACTAGATAGTAAGCTCTTACTCCTTCTGTATCCTCCCTTATACCCTAATAGATGGTAAGCTCTTCTCCTTCTGTATCCTCCCTTATACCCTAATATATTGTAAGCTCTTCCCCTTCTGTATCCTCCCTTATACCCTAATAGATTGTAAGCTCTTCTCCTTCTGTATCCTCCCTTATACCCTAATAGATTGTACGCTCTTCTCCTTCTGTATCCTCCCTTATACCCTAATAGAGTGTAAGCTCTTCTCCTTCTGTATCATCCCTTATACCCTAATAGAGTGTAAGCTCTTCTCCTTCTGTATCCTCCCTTATACCCTAATAGAGTGTAAGCTCTTCTCCTTCTGTATCCTCCCTTATACCCTAATAGATAGTAAGCTCTTACTCCTTCTGTATCCTCCCTTATATCCTAATAGATTGTAAGCTCTTCTCCTTCTGTATCCTCCCTTATACCCTAATAGTTAGTAAGCTCTTCTCCTTCTGTATCCTCCCTGATACCCTACCTCCTCTAGTATACCCAAACCGGCTGTTCCCACTTTTGTATTCTCCTTTCTACCCTAATAGGTTGTAAGTGAATCCTCTTTCTATTGCTATTCTTATTTCTTTGTATAGATTTAAGTATCTCAGGTTTTGGTCCATGACCCGGAGCGTGCTGCTGTGTATACCGATTCCAGTCTAGTCAGCAAATGTTTTTTGCTTACAGAGCCTGACAGAGAAGCGTGTGACCTACGCTGTGGGATCATTGGCTAGGTGAGTATACCAGAAATTCAAGGGGATTTTACACAGTGGGGAATCCCAAATCGGGTATTGAGACTTTTGGACTCCATGGCCAGCCAAAATAGGTTTTGGTCCTCTACAAACCCTAATAGATTGCAAGCTCTTCCACCTCTGTATACCCACTAAAACTCTAATATGTTGTACACTGCAAGATGTTGTAAGCTTTTTTACTTTCTGAATCCTCCCTTATAGAGTGTAAGCACCTCCACCTTTAATCTAGTACTCTTATTATTTGAATGGAGGTCTGCTAGATTGTGAACACCGTCCTTTCTCCTCTGTATCCTTCTTTACACCCTTATAAATTGTAAGCTCGCCCTTTCTCTGTATACGTTAAAATCTTAATAGATTTCAAGCTGTTCTAGCTTCCAGAACTAAAAGTTTTCCTTTTATTTTATACATGCTTGTATATAGGGAACAGGCCACGAGAATCAAGCATAGAAGGGGCCCCAAAAAATGTTGCCATGGGGCCCCATCATGTGCAGCTCCACCCCGTTCTGGGATGTAGCAGGCAGAATGACTTGCTGATCTGAAAGTGCTGCTAATATCAGATGGCGCTTGATGGCAGTGAACTACACGCAGCATTCTGGTCAATGAATCAGGAGGAGGATAATGATACCCAGCGGCTGCAGCTACTTTTTGATTGCCGCACAGCAGCACATAATGGCAAGGCAATAGCTGCATTCTTACAAATCACTTTCTAATTCATCAGCTTGACCACAGCCGGCCTGTTTGTTCAAGAGCGCTAAAACCAGCACAATGGGGGGCCAGGCCATGCCAAACGCCAGGATTCACAGCAGCCAATCACATTTTATTACTGGGTGGTAAAAAAAAGGGGCCGACTGGCCATAGGGAGACCCGGGCAAATGCCCGGTGGGCCGCACTGCTTTGGGGCAGTCTGGGCTGCTACCCTTAATAGCACTCACATCCAATCCCTGCCTCCCCCAGCCCCTTCCCCACTCTACCCCCTTACCCAATCAATACCTGCCCAAGCTCTCCACCTAATGATTTAGACTCAGCCTTGGAACAAACTGGTTGACTGGCCAGGAAGCAGCAGAGATGGTCATGGGCAGGTGCTGGTAAAATCCCGGGCTGATTTTTGGCCCCAGCCCACCGCGGGTGGTAAAGCAGCCAGAGCAATGGGAGATGATGGGTGACGCAGGTATTACTATCCACTGTGACTTCACCCACCCCACTTTCCTCACTGACTACTGCTGCTTTTCTCCACCACTGTCTGTTAAACTCATGCTACAGCTTCACAGATGTAGTCATTGTCAGGCCTGCATCAGCACTGGGCATACCCAGGCAAGTGCTGGGGTCCCTGGCCTACTTGGGCTTGGGCTGGGCCATGGAATAATTGTCTGGTGGGTTCCACTCACTGGACTGTTGAGCTGGGTGTTCCATGTGCTGACCTGCTCACAGCTGGCCTCAGAACCAGAGGATGGTCAGCAGGAATGGACCACAGGATACAGACTGGAGTGGGATTCAAGATGAACAGAAATGACAATAGTCCTTTTTATTGTGCAGCAACGGGACAGTCCAACCCGGGCTTCCCCTCTGTACATTGGCTGTGACCATGAACGGCCTATCAGAGCAGCTGCCGGCTGAGCCTATCCGATTATCCAGCACTGGCCATGCACGCTGATAGGATGCTCCATGGCAGCCGAAGAAGAATTCTGGAAGCGGTGAGTACCCAGGCAGCCCGAGTTTGTTTCTTTTAGCGTGCACAGCTGCTACTTAATTCCACATAGCTGCTTCATGCAAAGTTCAGTTCTTTAAAGTGAACCAAAACCCTTCTTGGCTAGCCCTGAAGTCTGGCTGGTGACCTGTCCCCTGTATGAAATCCCCCTGGGTAACTGTAAAACATACATTTCTGGTGATCCAGATCCGGATCCATGCGTGGGCCATGGGGGCATCCTTCTGGATGCTGAGCACTCCTGAGCCAAGCCTAGTGCACAGCTGGGGGGGGGGGGGAGCGACAGAAAGGGATATAGACCATTCCCAGCATTTAGCTCCCAAACTAGTGACCTCCTTGCCTTGCTATCTAAAGGAAGCACCTGGCACCAGTTGTCCACCAGCCAATCTCAGGCTCACCCCCATGGTTCTTTTTTCCTGTAGCATCCCATCCCGAGTCCTCTAGCTGATGCTCCATAAAGACTGACACCGGTAGGTCACCTCCACCAGCCCCTCGCTGGTCCAGCAACCAGAGGGTGCTTCCTCAGCAGATGAGTACTACATCTCTTAGCTTCTTACAGGGCTCAATTCCCATGTCTAGTTCCTTCCAGCACTTCTTGGGTCTTTATAACTCCAGAGACCAATGGCAAGAGGTGGAAAGCTGTGCTTATGTCATGCTGACTATTAACAATTAAGTGGCCGGGAGGTAACCCTACCCTAGCAAACCCCACTGTTCCCTCAAACCCAGGGAGTCCTACCTTTCTTTCAACAGGGATGGGGCCAGGATATCATTCTATCACCAGCTGAATCAGGCAATGCCCTCTCGGGGAAAGCTTGGGGTGTGGATCACTGGACTGTTTTTTCCTTCTAGTTTATGTGTAGATCTGCAGAGATTTAGGGCCTTATTCATGAAGGGATAGCGACAGGTAGTGCCTGTACGGCGGCAGGTGAACGCCGGACACGGCACGCAATTCCACATTTATGAAGCCGAATCTGGTGAGCGACTAGAACAACGCCATGTAGCGTACGATTCATTATTATTCCAGGTTCAGCGTACAGCGCCGGCGTTCAGCCTTGCAGAGCGCCACGTCTTACCTGTCGCTACCTGGTGCTCTCCCATACATTTCTATGGACGATCCTTAAATCCCTTTCCTGGTCCCAATTTTTTTTTAAATAACTCGAATTTTCTGACATGTATCCTAGACTAGAAAATGACATTTTTGAAAACTTTTTTGATTAATAATATTTTTATGCAGAATTGTCCTTACAGGTCTGGTATTAAAGTGTTCATGTTACAATGTAATAACAATGTAATTCCATATGTTTTTGCTTTGTTACTAGTGGATACATGTTCAAAAACAGACTTTAATCAAACGGATTTTGAGCGCCGGCGATGTTTGAGGCTGTTTTTTTGATGAATGGGGTGTGAGTCGGTCGCGCTGAGTTGGCTACCGTTCGCTCCCATACGGCGTAGTACTGCGACTCACACAACATATTCATCAATGCTGCTACTGAGGTGCTCTGAAACAACTAACCATCGCCGAGCACAGCGACTGCTAACGATCGCTCTGAAATCCTCGCTACAGACTCTCATCTGTCGCTACCTTGCGTTAGTAATGAATCCGCCTGCCCGTACATGAAATCAGTGGTGGCTCAGCCACCCTGGGCAGAGACACTGAGCCAGCAATGCTAATTTATATACAGTTAGTTTACTATTAGATTAAGGGGTAGAAAACATTCACTCCTGTGCAGTTTGCATGACTTTCCCAGCATCTCCTCCATTCTCATGCAATGATCAATTACTCCACTGGACAGGAGGGGAGGTGAGGATATCTCTCCATCACCAGTGTCCTGTCTCCTATCATGCCAAGGGGATGTTCTCTTCTTGGAATAGATCCATGAATATCACATTGGCACAGGGGATTTCCAGTCTGTCTGTGTTGTGACCAGCTGACAGCAATGGCTAATCGCATGAGTGCCCAGAGCTGTGCTCATCACAGGGGAAGGAAGTCGGAGCCGCCGCATCAGCCCACACGGGGCCATGCTTCTGCTGACTAAGGCGGTCATTGCTCAGGGCGCTCCTGACACAAAAAGAAATCCTCTCATTGATTTTATTTAGCCACATCTGAAGCTTTTTACAAGTATTTGTATCAGGTTCTGTGATTCAAAGCAGCTTACAATCTAATGCTGCCATTACAGGATTTGTGGGACAAACATAAAGTGATCCTATACCCAGAAAGGAAATTTGTGTTGTCACCAGTGCCACAAAACAGCCTGTGTTTCTTTTTTTTTTACTTTGTCCAATATTAATAACAACCCTAACTGGATGCATGATGATGTTTGAATGGCAGCCGTATGGCCCCCTGGTGCTTTCAGTTAAACACAGTCCAGCATTGGAGTCAGTTATAATAACTGCAATAAGTCTTAAAGCACTACAAGCTAAATTCCCATATACATGTGGCAGTTTAGCTTGTAACCGAATGTATCATCACTGGAAAGCACCAGGGGGAACTGCGGCAGGGCCAGGGAGCCAAAAAGATGCCATTCGGACATCATATTGCTTTTTGTTAGTGTTTTTATGAATATCAGGCAAAGGGTTTTGTTAAAAAAAAAGAAACACAAGCTGTTTTGGGGCAATGGGCTGGGGATAGAAGGTGACAACATAAACTTCCTTTCTGAGTAGCTTCAAGCTTCTAGACAAGACACACTAACACCATTTAAAGAGTGTTCAGGGCAGGATTTAAATCCGGGCTGTGATTCTGCTTGCTAACCTGCCCCCACACCATAGAGTGTTAAAGCAGGCCATGGGGAGGGTAAAAGACTCTAGCACCAGGTTAAAGTCATCCCCAGGTGCATCTTGATTTGGGATGTCCCCCCAATCACCCATGAACTCACCTCAGATCTCACTCCCACTGCACATGCACGCACCAGAGGCAGGATATATGAATAACCAATCCCGACCACAGAGCCTTAAAGTGGACCAAAACCCATTGAACCTGGTCCTAGCATCTAAAAGACTTTAGGACAATGTGGTATTGACCCTTCCCCACCATATGCTGCACTTGAGGTTATAAAGCAACCTCAGGTAAGCTGCTCCCAATTCTTCCAGTGCATTGTATGCTCTCATAGATTAGAGTTAGGACTGCACCTACACGGAGGCGCCTTGGCGTTTGGTGGTGCAGCTTCAATATACATGTGCAGATGTGTGCCAACCAAGACTAAGAGACCAATTATAGGATTGGTTGTGACTGAGCTAACAGAATTAAGTGCTGTGGCTCCTTTAATATGTGTGTACTTCACTATGGAGACATCCTGTATTTGGGGTGCCCCTCCAAACAGTACTAGGAAGCCCACTGTGCGCATGTTTGCCTGGAAAACCCTATTGGCTGGGCCAGCCCTAGGTTTAAAGCGGTCCTTCACTCTGAATAAGAGTCTATCTTATATGTTTGCCACACCCTGTACATACAGATTGCCCACATTAAAAATCATCCTACCTGCATCTACTGCATGTTATGAGCCTTTAAACATCCAAGATGGCGGCTCATGGAGCATCAGGCAGCCTGCAAACAGGAAGTGCCTTCTGACTGCGCTGCTCTGCATTCTGGGATTGCTGACTTTTTCCTGACCCCAGCTCTGCTCTGTCTGAGCAAAGCACAGCTATAACCCCACCCCCTGTACTTTATCCCACTCTCCTCTCCTCAGTAAGTGTGATGCCTCTGAGTCAAGATGGCGGCGCCCGTATCCTAAAGCCCTGAACAGAGTTGCAACCCAGTTGGGGGAAAGAATAATAAGTAAGTGACTAAAAACATAAAATATATTAATTTTAGATGCTGGGGAATCATTTTATAAGGGTTTGGGCTTTTCAATAAATCATGGTGAAGGTCCGGTTTAAGCAGGCCCCTGGGCGATACCGTGTCAGTGGGCTCCTTGCGCTGTGGTGTGACACTCCATACATGGATGTAAAGTTGGATGTATGGTGAATATTGGCAAAGAATTAAAGGGAAAAATAATAGGAGGAATTACAGAAAGTATAGAAGAAATAGCATGAATGACAGAAAGAGAGATAATGGATAGAAGTGACAGGAAAAAGAAAACAAGAAAAGAAAAGGAATGGCCAAAAAAGAGAATATAAGGAAAAGCATAGAATATAAGGAAAGAAAAGATGGAAAGAACAGATGAAAATAAAGAAATATAAAAGAGAAAACAAGAAGAAAGGCATAGAATGAATGTCAGAATGAGCGGAAATGAATGGATGCCAGAAACAAAGAAATAATAAGGGGAATGACAGAAAAAAGAAAGCAGAAATTTGAGATGAAAGACCAAAACAGAGAAGATGGGGGGGGGGGGATAAAGAAATGGAATGGGAGAACAGATGAAAGAAAAGGAAACAAAGAAAAGATTAAAAGAAAGTAAGAGGAAGAATAGAAGGAAAGAAAGAAATAGAAATAAAAAAACAAAGAATAGAAGGACTGACAGGAAAGAAGAAAGAAAGATAGAAAAAGGTAATGGCAGCAAGAACAGATGAAAGATGGAAAGAATAGATGGAAAGAAATAAACACATATAAAGAAATAAAATAGAGGGACAGAAAGAAAAAAAAGCTCAGTACAAAGGCCAATCTGCCCCTGGCTGACAGTCTTGGTTATTGCACAGCCCTGCGTCCTGTATCGGGGCTGCCCAGGGTAGAGGGAATGAGATGGGCCCCGGCACCTGCCCAGGTATGCCCAGTGCTGACGCCTGCCCTGCTTATTGGCCACTGGCAGTTACACAGAGCATGAGAGCATGTCCTCGCTGAGTAATTCTGCCTGATTTCAGGCAGACATACAAATGAAGTAGCAATTCTCTTTATAGACTATTCCTCACCTTTATAATATTCAACTTTTTAATATACAGTCTGTCAACAAGTTGCCTCCATTAGTCATTTTCTAAATTATTAGCAAAACAGGGCAATTTTACTTACCTGTTTCATTTCTATATGCTACATCATTCTTTAGAAAGCTTTGACTCCTCTATCTCAATTGGTAGATTTATAAAGACTGTCTATTTTTTTGACAATATGGCAGACAATAGGGGAATATTGCTTACTTGCTTTATCTCAGAATGGCTGGCAACTCCTCTATCCCTATTGATTTTTACTCTTCCCTTTTATATCCCGTTTATAAAGACCTTCTAATTGTCCCATCTATGCAATAACATACAGCCAATAAGAAGTCTTCTTTCAGTGCTCCGGCTGTTCTCATAATATGTAGGGTGAAATCTGATTGGCCCGTATGAGTCACTGGACCATATCATTGCTTGTCATTACTTTGCATTATTCAATATACTCAGGTCATTAATGCTTCCTGCTGCTGCTCCTGCTTGTTTTCCTATTACAGTAATAAAGCTATAATTGGGCCATTGATTATTCCTAAATTAGTTAATTATTTCAATTAGCATTTCGTAATTACACTGAAAAAAAACTCAAGTGCAATATGTTGTTCTAGGGAAAACTGGTCTTGGAAATGAGCCACATGTCTGGTCAGGCCTGGCTGTACATTATTTAAGTAATAGAGGGTGCACTATTGCCTTGCAGCAACCAATCAGAAATGTATATTTTTGGTATTAAATTATGTGTAAGGATTCCCTTGGGAGTGGGTGCTCCAAAAAAAAGGGATGGGGAGAGCAAAAGCCCAGCTCGTGGAGACTGTGGAGAGAAAAAAAATACAATTCTGTGATTACTCACCTGTAGAATTGGTATTATGAGTATACAGTACGTCCTGCTCCAAATCTAATACTTACAGTCGGGATATACTCCGCCAGATGGCGCTGGAATGCAGATACATCGAAAATAGGCTCCTCCCGGCCCCTCAAATACCCAGGGACCTCCCACAAATCCCCAGCATTGAAAAGCAGTTAATGAGAAAGCCGGGAGAATTAAACAATCCAAACTATCAACTATAACAATGATAACAATCACCATACAGGGGATCCAAGAAAATGCAAACCAAGGGTGGGGTGGAGCAGGACGTACTGTATACTCATAATACCAATTCTACAGGTGAGTAATCACAGAATTGTATTATTCTTAGTATACAGTACGTTCTGCTCCAAATCTAATACTTACAGTTGGGACATCCAATAGCAGTGTCCATAAAGTAGGGCGGGATTCCCAAGAAAATCAGCAGCAGGTAGTTTAAACCACTGCCGCCTGCAGAACCTTTCGGCCAAAAACAGCATCAGCTGAGACCCTAACATCAACCTTGTAAAACTTTGAAAAGGTATGAACAGAAGACCAAGTAGCAGCCTTGCAAACGTGTTCAACAGAAGCCTGGTGCTGAAAAGCCCAAGAGGCACCAATAGCACGAGTAGAATGAGCAGTAAGGCGGAAGGGAGGATTCTTCCCCTTAGCAGAGTAGGCCTGAATCACAGCCTGACGAATCCACTTGCTGATAGTAGACTTGGCAGGAGCCAAACCCTTCCTAGGACCGGAAGGGACCACAAAAAGAGCATCAGTTTTCCTGAAAGGTGCAGTAGCCACCAGATAGTAACACCTAACCACATCCAAAGAGTGCAAAACCCTCTCCTTAGCATTGCTAGGATTAGGGCACAAAGAAGGAAGAACAATATCCTGATTCAAATGAAAGGCAGACACTACCTCAGGCAGAAAGTCAGGTTTGAAATGAAACACCACCTTGTCCTGGTGTCTCTCATAGTAGGGGGGCTGAATGGAAAGCGCCGCCAACTCAGACACACGCCTGACAGAAGTGATAGCCACCAGAAATACAACCTTGAGAGTAAGAATGGCCAAGGCAGCATCCTGCACAGGTTCAAAGGGAGCACCCTGCAAGGCTGACAGAACCAAGGTCAGATCCCAAACAGGCACCATAGACTTACGTGGGGGACGCACATGAGTGACCCCCTGGAAAAAAAGTCCTGATCAGAGAATGCTGAGCAAAGAACTTGGGGAAGAAAACAGCCAGGGCAGAAACCGGACCCTTCAGAGACCTGAGTTGGAGCCCCATCTCCAACCCATGCTGCAGGAACTCCAGAATCCTGGGAATAGAGAACACACGACAGGGAAGAGACTTGGACTCACACCAGTCAATGTAGGCACGCCAAACCCTGTAATAAATGGAAGAGGAAGACTTCTTCCTAGCCTTTATCAAAGTATCCACAACTGAGGAAGATAGCCCCTTCTCCATCAAGATGGAGGTTTCAGCAGCCAAGCCGTCAAAGTCAGAGTTTGTAAATTGGGATGGCGTAGTGAGCCCTGAGTGATCAGATCTGGCACCAAGTGCAGAGCGTACTGATCTACTGCGAGCTGTACCACATCTGCGAACCACACTCTTCTTGGCCACCTGGGAGCCACCAGAATTGCTGACACCCCTTCCAGAGCAATCTTGCGCAGAACCCTTCCCAGCAGGGGAATTGGAGGGAAGACATACAGGAACTGAAAGTCCTTCCATGACATTGCTAGCGCATCCGAGGTCAGGGCCAGAGGATCCTGGGACAGAGAAAAGCTGGGAGCTTGTGATTGTGGCGGGATGCAAACAGATCCACATCTGGTTGGCCCCAACGGTGACACAGGGATTGAAACACCCTGCTGCATAGGGACCATTCTCCCTGGTGAGTCCCTCCCTGATGATTGATGTAGGCAACTGCCGTCTGGTTGTCCGAGCGCACCTGAACAGGCAGGCCCCGAAGAGGAGTAGTCAAGCGAGCCAGAACTAACCTGATCGCCCGCAGCTGCAAGACATTGATAGGTGTGTTGGCCTCCTGAGGGCCCCACCTCCCCTGGAAGCGCAGGGACTTCCAGAAACCCCCCCAACCTGACAGACTGGCATCCGTGGTGACCGTGTCCCAGGAAGGGGCAAGAAAGGATCTGCCCCCCAACAGGTTCCTTGAGTCCATCCACCACAAGAGAGACCTCCTGACCAGGGGGGAGAGCACACAGACCCTGTCCAGGGACTCTGGGTCCTTGTCCCATACAGACAATAGGTGAAGTTGCAGAGGCCTCAAGTGGAACTGAGCATAAGGGACCGCTTCGAAGCACGCCACCATCAGGCCCACCAGCTGCATCCCCTGCCTGATGGAGGGATGGGGACAAGCTAGGAGGAACTGAGCCTGTGCAATCAGACTGTCCACCTTCTGCTGAGGAAGGAAGATCCTTGCCTGAACCAGATTCATTCCTAGGAATGGAGTTACCAAGGAAGGGGACAGTGAGGACTTGGGGTGGTTGATCACCCATCCAAATGACTCCAGAGTGGACACCACCAGCTGAGTATCCAACTCTGCCTGATGTAGAGAATGGGAAGTGATGAGGATGTCGTCCAGATAGGTAGGCACGCGGACGCCCTGACATCGGAGCAGAGACACCACCCAGCCAGCACCTTGGTGAACACCGTGGGAGCTGAAGTGAGGCCACAAATTGGTAGTGTTGATCCATCAGAGCGAACCTGAGGAACCTTTGATGACCTGGGAACACAGGAATATGAAGGTAAGCATCTTTGATGTCCACAGAAGTCATGAAATCCCCTTGGCGCAGGGAACTGATGGCAGAGCGCAGAGTCTCCATGCGAAAGCGCCTGCCCCTGACAAACTTGTTGAGAATCTTTAAGTCCAGGATGGGCCTGACAGAACCATCCTTTTTGGGTACTGTGAATAGGTTGGAATAAAAGCCCTTGCCTTTTTCTCTTAAAGGGACCTGGCAGATGACCCCCAGCTCCAGGAGGCCTTGCACTGCTTGCACTAGCTCCTGAGCTGACACATGGTCCTGAGGAATCCGGGATCTGATGAATCTTGGAGGGGGATCGGCAGCAAACTCCAACTTGTAACCGGAGGACACCGCATACCTCCTGAATCCACCAGTCTGAGACATGAAGCCTCCAGACGTGAGCGAAGTGCTGCAGCCGTCCCCCCACCCGGATGGGAGAGGCGCCCCATCATGCCTGAGGGGGCTTGGGAGAGGATTTAGCTTTGGGACCCCAGGAGGAGCCAGGACGTCCACGTCCTCTGCCTCTACCCCAGAAATCTCCCCAGGCCCCAGGGAAAGAAACCCCCCTTCCCTGTCTTGCACCACGGTAAGGGGAGGAGAAGAAACCCTGACCCCGAAAGGGCAGAGGTTGCCGCCTGCGCTGGGGTAACCTGCCTCCCTTAGCAAAAAGGTCCAGGTGGTCTCCAAACAGATGCAGTCCTTTAAAAGCCTTCTTGGCAGCATTGTCAGCAGCCCACTGGCGCAGCCAAACCGAGCGGCGCATAGCCACCACGAGGGCAGAAGTTCTGGCACACATTCTGATGGTGTCATCCAATGCTGATAGTACAAAATTTACAAAAACATCACAACAGGAGAGTGCATTAAACACCTCACAAGGCAAATCATCAGGGGCACTATCAAGCATATTTCTGATAAGGGTTCTAGTGGCCACAGCAGAATTGGCAGAGGCACAGATCGGGCGCAGCGCCGTCCCCGCACATGCAAAGGCATGGGATGCCAGCTGATCAATGCGCCGGTCCTCAGCATCCCGCAAGGTAGTAGAATCAGGGAAATGCATGACAGAGGTGTTAGATAGCCCTAGGATCGGGGCATCCACCTCGGGGGGGATGACCAACATTTAACCACCTCAGCAGGAAAGGGATACTTCCTATCCCAGCTCTTTGGAACCCCGGGAAGTTTACTGGGGCGCTCCCATTCCTTGAGCACAAGGTTATGGAAATGTGCCTGCTCTGGAAATTCCAAACGTGATCTTGCTGTATGGAAAAGCTCCCCTCTTTGCCTGGGAGCCTCAGCAGGGAGAGAGATAGACAGAACCTCAAAAATCTGGGTCAATAATCTGTCAGAGTCATCCGGGGCCCAGGGGTCAGAGCCAGAATCGTCATGACCCCTTGGTCTCTCAGCAGATGAGCCTGAATCAGAAAAGAGCTCCCCTTCATCAGATGGGGTATAGCCACACAGATTCCAAAACTCCTCAGTTCCCATAGGGAAAAAAGTAACATTAGGCGTCAAGTGCCGCTTCTTAACAGGGGCCTTACGCGCTAAAGACTTCGCAATAATCTGTTCAACAGTAGCCAGTCTAGAAGACACATCAGGCTGAGAATCCCCACTAGTATGCAACTCAGCAGGAGCGAGATTTAAGCTTGGGGGAGTAGGTGAAGTGAATCGAGGTGCAGCCACTGGCAGGCCAGATTGCAATGCAAGCACCTGCTCAGCACAGGGTACACAGACCCGCGCCTTGTCAGCATCAGCATGAGGCTGCCCACACGCTACACACAGCCGGTCTTGTCCCAAAGGGACCCCAGTCACATTATCCTGGGATGCCTCCATATGGTGATTATAGCGGCGCTATACGCCGATAGGGAATAACGCTATATAGCAACCCTGGATGCCCCAATAACCCGCTAGGGACGTGGGAGTATAATTTTTACAAGGCCTACAAGTAATATACTAAAAACAGGGCCGGGAGAAGCCAAGAAGGGTTCGTCCCGCCTGAAAGACATAAGCAGACAAGACCTTAAGTACATCGTAACAAAAGTGAAGAAGATGAAGCCGCCCGCGAGGGCACTTACGGACCGCGGTAGGTATGAGTCCGTCGCGCATAGGCCAACCAAGCAGAAAAGATGGCGTCGGTATACCTCGAGGGGTGGGCCAGTAATAGCGATGACGCGGAATGCGCCAAAGACGGGCCCCGCCCCCCCTGAAGACCGTGAAGCCAGAAAGGCCAACAGCCAATGATGGCGCACCAGCGCCTGAGGTAATGCCGCCGCCAAACGCGGAACCAAGTCAGCGCGCGGCGACGGTAAATTTAAAAGCAATAAAGACAAGTCAGCGTGGCGGCTGACACAAGAATAAAGACATGTGAAAAGTGAAAGCACAGACTGCATAATATACATATCTATACACATACACCCCCCCCTCTTTTCCCCCGAAGACTACAAGGAGGATGAGGGAGGACGGCGGCCACTTAAATAGGGCCCACCCATAGGCAGGGGCAAGGGGCATAGTGCAGGAGGGCATCCCATAGAGGCTCACCATATGCCTATACCGCCTACCCTTTGGTGGGGGATTGCGGTGGAGCAGCGCTCCTAAGCCCCTGATAGTGGTGCTGCCTACCTTCACCCGACCAGCGCAGCCAAGGCTGGGAGGCATATTACTAGTGGAACGGGTGGGAATAGTCCTGCAGGGCCGCAGGTTAATAGCCACGCTCACCTGCGAGACGAGAGCCAATTTCTCGTCCTTCGCAGCCAGACTGCAGAGAAATTCTGGGGATTTGTGGGAGGTCCCCGGGTATTTGGGGGGACCGGGAGGAGCCTATTTTCGATGTCTCTGCAGTCCAGCGCCATCTGGCGGAGTATATCCCAACTGTAAGTATTAGATTTGGAGCAGGATGTACTGTATACTAAGAATAAATGTGACTGGGACATGAGCAGGACGTAATTGAAAAAAATCATGACAAAAAGGCATGATAATTTCACTTTTACTGAATCAACAGATAGGAAGACAATGGAAGTCAATGGAACTTTTTACTACAGTAAAAAGATTACTGCTTTTCTCAGGTGTAAAAAAGTGCCATTGACTTTCATTTCTTCCTATCTAAAGTCCATCTTCTATCTAAAAGTGATATTCTCAGGCTATTTTTTCATGATTTTTTTTTCAACTCTTAGCGAATCAAGGCCAATGGCGGGTCACAATAAATAGAATCAGAATGTTTTTATTTGGAATAGCATAATTAAGATTTTCTCCAGGAGTGGTGGTGTATAATCAATGTCAACTCTTATTGCCAATGCACCCCTCCTGTATCACTCTCCATGCAATCTCCCATCCTTAATGTACCCCTATGGTGAGGGGCCACATCAGATAGTTCTAAGGGCCACAGGTTGAGCATGTGTGCTTTAAATCATTTCCTGACTAGACTACTGCAACACTCTCCTCTGTGGTCTTCCAGCAAACAATCTATTCTCAACACTGTTGCTCGCCCCATCCACCTCTCCTCTTACTTTTTCAGCGCTGCTCCACTGGCTGCCAATATCTAACCCTAACCTACAGGGTTGTCTGTGGCCACACCCTTTCCTTAATTTCATTTCTAGTCCATGGATACGCAGCCTCCATTGTGACCTCCTCCTTTCCACAACTTTGATCACCTCTTCTCACTCTCATATCTAGTATTTTACACATGCAACTCCACTCCTCTGGAATGCCCTCCCCCATATAATTTGCCAACCCTTCAAAGGTGCCTTTAAAACTCACCCATTTGGATAAGCTTATTATCGGGCTTAACCAACCAACTTTACAGCCTTGTCACCTTTCTGAGGTCCTTGCCACTGTACCTAGTACATCCTTTTTGTGACTCTCTCTCTCTCTTTCTCTCTTTCTTTCTTTCTCCTTTTCTTTCTTTCTTTCTCTCTCTCTCTCTCCCTCTCCCTCCTTGAGATTGTAAGCTTACAAGGGCAGGACCCTCACTGTTAATGTACTTCTGTATTAATGTGTATTTGTTGTCACATCTGATGCCCTAACCACAGCACCAGGGGAGCAGTTGGGGGGTTGCTCAAGAGCACTTCACTCATGCCCAGGCTGGGAATCAAACCTGCAACTTTCTGTTCCCAAGATTGATTCTTTACCACAAGGCCATGACTGGCTCTAACCCGCCTTGTGCAGCGCCACAGAAAAAGGGCCAGAGGGTTGGGGCTCAATGCCAGTGCCCTTAAACCGCAACAAGACCCACTAGGGCCAGCCCTGGAATCTAAAAGATGCCAGATCAGGATGCCCAGCTTGGTGAAGTGCCCGCTGGGGCACCGCAAAACTCCCCTTCATCCCGGTAGAATTCCAAATGGGAATTCTGATTGCTGGTGCCACGCCCACTAAACATGTTTACCAGTGGCTGGATACCCAGAGGGGATCTGAAGACCACATGAATCCAGAGGTCATTTGCAGGACTTGATTTCACCAGGGGAGCAGTTTGAACAATAAAATTACGGGGATTAAAGTGGACCAACACCCAGGATTTTCACTATCCTGGGTGTTGGTCCACTTCCGCGGGGCACCCCGATCGGGGCCGTTACAGCATGGGGGGGGTTATGGTCAATCGGGATGCCCTTTGCACAGGGAACAACACTCATTTTGTTAAAAATGGGTGTTGTTCTGATTTAATAAAATCTCATTACCCTAGAATTCTCATTGAGCATAGAGAACCCTTAGACCAGTGATAAGCTTATATAGCATTTATTAATGCAGGCCTGCTCAAACATATAATGTATGAATATGAATATATATATATATACCGGTATATATATATATATATTGTATAATTGAAGGGAGTGAGGGTGCTGGGATCCAAATCAAACCCAGCTCACCCACTTGCTTCACCTGTGAGCATCCCTGGCACCTGGCACCGAGATGCTGTAGTTTCAGAGGGTTGGATGACAGGTACACTTTATAAATATGCTAAAATTTGCTGTCCCTTCCCTCCAGGCTCACGCATGATATTACACTGGAGGAGTTTGAAGATGAAGATTTATCAGAGATCACTGAAATTACAGATGAATGTGGGATCAGTTTGCACTGCAATGACAGTCGGCACTGTAAGGTAAGTGAATGGGGAAGCTCCTGACTGAGTGTGGTCACACTGTGCCTCCATTTCTGTGTGTGTGTTATATGAGTCTGCAGCACACTAGCTTAGACATAATAATCTGTAGGTCAGTTCTGGCTCCCACTGCGATGTAAGCAATGCCGGGGCGTATTCTCAGCGTCTCTGGGCTGTTGTGGGCTCCTGTGTCCAGCCATTCAGATAGACTAGGGATGGGAGCGCGCCCAAGTCTAAAGGGAACCGGGGATGCAGCTGCTCCCTATTGCAAAGCTCTGCGTGTAATCAGTGGCGATTGATATGCACGGCATACAGTGCTGATAGGACGAGAGCCGCTGAATGCACCAGTGGATCGGTTGGCAGGTAAGTTTTACTGTGGGGGTGATCTGGGGGGTTTCACATAACAGGGCATTCCAAATCAGGATGCCCCCTGGGCAAGGAGCAAGACTCAGGATAGTAAAAATTCTAGGTTGTTCTGATTGTAGTAGAGACTCCCGGGAAGGAGTGTCGGGGTGTTTCTTCCCCTTTAAGTCAGCCTTGTTAGCACATAACAGGAATTTAAAATGCTTGTTAACCCTTTAATGATCCATCTAAATGTATGACTGGGGCAGAGCTAGGAGGCGCTATCTCTTCAGCGCTGGCATAGCATAGCATGCTTGGGCAAAACTGTAAGAAGATTAAGTGTAGACTGAGTAAAGTAGGGGTCCTGAGACAGAACCATTTGGAAGCGACAGCCCAAAGGCACGGCAAGAAGAGCATTCTGGAATAAAATAAAACTAGATCAAAAAAAGAGAGCCAGACCTGAGATTTCTGGGGAGAAAAGGAATTTGCAATAGACACTGCCAGGATAGGTGTAGAATACATAAGATGGGGCGGCCTCACGTATCAGTTAGTAGATAACAGATAGTGACATCAGGAACTCCATATAGAGCATGGATGCAGCCATTGCTGGTGGAGGATACCCAGCCCCTCATTTCCTATGCTGGCCATATGGCACTGCAGGGAGTGCCACAGATGTCACAGGCTTCCTTGAGGCTCTCATGTTTCCTTGCCAGCCAGCCATAAGAAATGCTGCATTGTCTCGCCTGATTGGCTGCCACCTTTAATTTGAGAGTCTGCCCGCAATACCAAAAAGAGAAAAGCAGCATTGGGTTTGATCAGCTTGTGCTTAGGAGGAGCTCTTCCCGCTGAGCCGCCTGATGGCTGGTTCGTATCTTTTTCTGAATCAGTGCAATGGGGGCTGCACCTGTCTTCTTTCTTACAATGTAGTGTTGCTGTTCGTATTCAGATTTAAATGACATCTATCCTTAAACAGGACCAAACCCACCCTGTACTCTATTAGACTCCAGGGCAGGCATATTCACCCCCCCCCCCCCGGGGCACCCATGATCGGGGAAGCTGTCTGAAACACCCAAGTCGCTCAGAAACTCACCTTCGTTCCCAGTCCAACGGCGCATGCGCGAGCAGCGGCCGCATCTCCGCTATCCTTTTAACAGGACGCGTACCCGTGCCAGGCATTCGTGAATGGCCGGCGCAGGCACGCTTCCTGTCAGAGAGTAGTGGGGGATGTGGCCGCCAGCGCTCTTGAATCCGCTTGCATTAGACAAGCTCCTGGGCGAAGCGGCCATAGCGGATCCAAGCGCTCTCACTGGACAAGCGGCCGTGCATGCGTCGTAGGACCGGGATGAGGTGAGCTTGTTCGGGTGACCTGGGGGTTTCACACAGCAGGGCACCCCCGATCGGGGTACCCGGGAATCCTGGGTTTTGGTCCACTTTAAAAACATGTCACAATTAAAATGCTATTATATGATAGGCTATAGACAACAAAATCATAAACTAATATAGTTACTTTCTTACCACTTGAAGTTTTAAATGTCAGCAGAAAGTGACAGGGCTGCGAAGCCTCACAGGTGGAGGGGCAGCATCTGTTACAGCCACTTGAACATTAAACTGTGTTTAATAGGCTACCAGGAAACTGCTACACAATACAATGCCACATGCCTCCTACAGAATGTGTGCATCTGTTTCCTGCCCCTTGTCGAACGAAACTCTGCTATTAAATGCTATCTAATGCAAGGCTCAGTGATAGAGTGAGGGTTAGGTTACTTTAGCCCCCCCCCCCCCCCCCCCAGCACAGTGATGCAAAGGAAGTTTTAGGTCTACAGCATTGTGATGGCATACTCACATTGCATCTTCTGGCCCGTAGGTAACATAAGATCCAGGGTCCCCAAAATTTTTTTATATCAAGTACTAGCTATGTTTTGTCACTCACCATTAACTGTGTTAAGCTAGTTAAATACATTAAAGAGGACCAACACCCAGGGGTGATCGGCCCGGAAATCTATAAGATTCCCGGGCCGATCACCTCCCACCCCGCGGGACATCCGAGATCGGGATGTCCCGCGGGGTGAAACCCCCCAGAAACCCCAAAATCATCTTACCTGATCCGCCGCCGCTTCCGCCGCCTCCCGCGCGCCCCTCCAGACGTGCGCGCGCCCGCGCCGGCCCTCTGTGAATGGCCGGCGGGGGCGCGCGCGCGCCGAGAGTGACGCGCGGGAGGCGGCGGCGGCGGAAGCGGCTTGGACGTTCCTGATCCCCGCCTGGACGTTGGCGGGGATTGGCTGCGGCGTTCACGTGGGAGCGTTGAGAGGTGAGTTTTTTGGGGTTTCTGGGGGGTTTCACACAGCGGGGCACCCCCGATCGGGGTGCCCCGCCGAAGTGGACCAAAACCCAGGATAGTCAAAATCCTGGGTGTTGGTCCACTTTAAAGCACACACAGAAATGATTGGTATCAACTTTTGGAGTAGTTTTGTATTTAAAGGAGCACTATCGCGAAAATGTATAATAATAAAAATCTATATAAACACATCGGCTAATGAGAGGAGAGGTCACTTATACACCTGAACTGAATAAAACTCCCCTGATAGCATAAACCTGTCACCCGATTCCCTCTTCCTTCAGCCTGGCTGGATATTGCTTGATGCTGGGTGTATAAGTAACCCCTCCTCCCGCCATCCAGCATATTTGGATTTTTATCATTGGGCCATTTTTTCACGATAGTGCTCCTTTAAGAAGCCAGGCTTGGGGAAAGTATAAATGGCAGCAGATCAGGTTGGGATACAGATCAGTCTGCAGCCTCGTCACATGCCACCTGATAGAATCACATTTACCACCTATGGTACATGCATCATTGAGGAGGAAGAAAAGTTTATGTGAAAGTCTCTCTATGATGTTGGTGTATGTCTGCGGCAGGTGTTGTATCCATTGTGTGGTATGTATGTTATTGTCTGCTTGTATGTGTTGTGTCTTTTGTGTGTGTGCGTGTTATATCTTTGTTCTAGTTGTGTGTGTTGTGTTTGTCTGGTTGTGCGTTGTGTCTTTCATGTGTTGTTTGGTTGTGTGATGTTTCTTTTATGCGTTGTTTGGATGTGTGTTGTGTCTTTCATGCATTGTTTGGTTGTGTGTCATATAGACTTGCAGCCTCTGTTTTTGGCCCGTGTCCTGGGCAGGTTGTGTGTTGCATTCCCCCTCCTCTGTCCATCTGCTCCCCTCGCCCCTCATCTATGTGTACTGCTAATTACTAGTCTACACGAGTGCCAGGCCCCCTGTCTGTGTTGCTCGTCCCTTCTGGTGTCACGGCGTGCCTCCCTTTCATCCAGTCACTCTGCTCCATGGTTTCTCCTCTGTCCTGTCTTTTTGCCATCACATGATGCTTTGCTATTTTAGTTTCTTGGGGACATTTTAACATTGTCCCTCTCTGTCCCCGGCAGGCCAGTCATGCTATTCATCCCCCCTCCCCTATCTCCCAGCAGATGATGTCACTGTGTCCCTCTCCCTCCCCTTGGTCCCATGACTCTGTCTCCTGATCCCCCAGAGCCGCCTGCGTGCTGAGCCTGGTCCGGCCCCAGGAGGGGGGGGAGCTGCCAGTCGGATCCAGGCGGAGATGCTTCAGCTGGACCTGATAGATGCCGGACAGATCCCCGAAGAGGAAATCCAACTTCCTGCAGGCTCCAAGCCGCCTTCATCAATGGACACCTATAAACCTAAAAGGCCGACCACGCTCAACCTGTTCCCGCAGGCCCCACGCACACAGGTAAGGGCTATGACAGGTATGTACATCTGATACCTTGTACAAGAGCATGTTATTTCTTTAAAGAAGACCTTATCCCTGCCTTGCAACCAGGGAAGTTTCCAGGCAAAAAAAATGATGCCTCCTCCTTAGCCATCCTAAGGTTCTACTGCTGTCCCATACATGTATGTGCCATGCTGTGCCATGCTCAGCAGGCAGTGCCCCCTCCCCATGACGGGGGGATGAGGGGCCTGAACACTAACAGTGCCTCTAACTCTTGACTGGGATAAAGGCACCCCCCAATGGCCTTGGTGCCCAGTGAGCGCCCCTGTTCTCTCTCCCCTAGAAATAGCCCTGCTTGCAACTGTGCCTGAGATGGCTTTGCTCCACAGGGTCAGTAAACTAACCTATCCTACCCTGCTCAAACCATCAGTGAGCCCTACATTAGAGAGATAATCACCTCCATCCAACGGGGGACAGGAGAAAGCATCCTCTAATAGGGTCATGCAGCGCTGTAGTGTGCAGCATATCTCCCGCCGAACAGAGGTCCATGGGGAAAAGCAAAAGATCTCCTAAACTTATTCAGTAAATGTCCTATTGGATCTGGATCCTGACTAGCATAGAGTTGACAGGGGGTTCAGGTTGGCATAAGGCTCAGGAAGGCTTCCAATGATTATTGTCTAAAATTAGAGCTTTCCCATCTTTGGCTCCAGGGCAATTTCTAGGCAAAATAGCTCTCAGTCTGGTAAGGAAAAGAAACCTTCCTCCTCTTCACCTATCCTATTGTGTAGCTGCTGTCCCATACTGCCATGGCTAGATTAAAGGCCCCTGTCCAGGCAAACAATAACTTCCTCCCACATAATCCCCCATGGGAACAATGTAAAATAAGTAGGGATGAGTGAACCCTCCAAAGTTCAGGTCCAGCAAGTTCAGCTGAACTTTGATTAAAAGTTCGGGGGCTCAGCAGCCCATCAACCAGATTTTCCATATTTGGGCCGTATGACTGTCCAGTTCATGTTCGAGTTTGGGAGCCCAAAGTTCAGCACAAACCTGATCTTTGTGGTTCAGCTTCACCCATCACTAAGAATAAGCCATTTCAAAGCATCTCGAAGCCTCAAATTATAGGGAAATACATCATGTATACATCAGCAAATCTACTTTTTCTATACCTTCAGTTTCTGGGTTGTGGCCGAGCACATGGTGAGCATGCTTTGCTGTGGTTTGAGACATCATTGGAACACTGTGGCTTGTGCCAGAGCACCAATTAACAGAGTGGCTGTTAGACCACTTTTTTGTGTGGTCCTAGAGATGA
This sequence comes from Gastrophryne carolinensis, assembly GCA_027917425.1. Classification (NCBI taxonomy): domain Eukaryota; kingdom Metazoa; phylum Chordata; class Amphibia; order Anura; family Microhylidae; genus Gastrophryne; species Gastrophryne carolinensis. The sequence continues at coordinate 76,264,805 of CM051241.1, forward strand.
AATTGAAAGGAGGGGCAAACTCTGGAGCCCTATTAAGGCTTCTACAGTGCGCTGCAGGAAATGAAGGAGAGGCACATGGGACAGGCAGTAGATGAGCTGCTTGCTGCCCTTTTTATTACCATTTGGGTTTACAGTCCTTTTAAGGAGGAACAAATCCCGGGATTTTCACTTACCCTATGTTTTGTTTCTCCTGCTTGGGACATCCTGATTTTGGATGCCTTGCTGTGTTATCCCCTACACTAGCCCGAGAATAAACCTTTCATTTCTCAGCCAATCAATGTCTACCATTCCATTCAGCTGTTTCTTGCCCAGCTTAGCTCAGAGTGGGAAGAAAAGCTAAATGCAGATTGCACTGGCAATCACGCCCCCTGCTCCTCCAAAAATGACACAGTACATGCTTAGGCTAAACTTATAGCAGGGATGCGGCCGCAGCACAAGGGTCTGGCGTAGGGTCACCAGCGTGGTTAGTGCACCTGGCAATCCCCGGGGATACACACAGGAGGGCAATTTGGGATGCCCAATAAAGAGGGAGACCACTGGTCTTATAGACTTTAGAGAGGTGGTTGCTCCTGTTTAAAGTGTATCAGTCACCTCCTGCGGCATCTAAAAGTCTCTAAGGCCAGCTTCTAGCCTGCCCCCAGGGCATCCTATCCCAAATACCCTGCTGTGTGAAACCCCCTGGGGCCGCCGGTAATCATATCTTTTTCCAGCTGCTCCCGTATGCTCTGTTTGCCGGCAGCCACATCCCCTGCATCCCTGTAGCTGTGCTCTTCCTCCTGGCCTCCATGATCACAGTAGTGAGCTTTAACAGCAAATCAAGGGCAGAATCATTCTAATAACTTTTCTTTCTGTAAATACACAGGCACAAAAAATACTCCACATTCATATAATGGAACAAAATGTATCTGGTTTGTGTTTTAATTCGTACAGAAATCAAAGAAAAATGGATATTAGAAAATAGCAGTGCAGCATTCTCAAAAACATGTATAAACTGAAACATTTGAGATTTTAAGTTTTTCAATTACTGAACTAATATTTAGAAGCATATCCACTGTTTCTGCCAACTGTCTGAGATCTGTGTTGCATGGAGTCACCCAGCTTCTGGCCCCTGTAAACAGGTCAGAGGATTGGGTGACCAGTCTACCTTGTAACTTGCTTATTGGGGTGTTCGGGGGTCATTATTTTCTTGAGACACTCATTTCAGGGGCATTTCTTCTTCTACAAAGGCAACATGATCCCCTTGAGAATTATCAAGTGTTCAAATTGATACTTACCCCTTAGCGATAAATAGGCCAAACAGCATGGTCTGAGAAATATCCCCATATCATGGTTTACTGCCTTCACAGTGTACTGTGGCTGGAATCCAGGAAAAAGGGTCATTAAAGCGTATAGAAACCCATTTGGGCTTACTCTGCTCATCCCCCGCCCCCCCCCCCCCGCGCCTGAGCAGGTGGGTGCTGCTGTTGGCTTGGCGGTGGCCAAGTTTTCAAAGAAAATCGGGTTTTTCCACCACCTAAGCCATGCCCAGCTGCACTTTTGATATCGCTAATTGGCTGATCTTAAAGATGCCACAGCGACATGCGCCAGCCGGCTGGCCGCATCCCGGACTCTCTGCTTGGGTACATGCACCCCTTTGCCCAGCCACCGGAAAAGGTGAGTTTACCGGTAACCAGGGGGTGTCACACAGTGGGGCATCCTAGTAAAGAATCCCCCGGGAGCAGTTTAGCGTCCGGCCTCAGAGCCTTTTAGATTCCAGGGCCATGTTGAGAGTGGATTTTCACCCACTTTAATTACTCTTTGGCCACTAGACCTAAATAGAACAATATTGCTTTAACCAGTCCAGAAAATTTTAGTTTGACAAATTTTAACCTATTCAGGATTTTTTTTTTAACTACGGGACCTTGCAGTTGAGTTCAAAGAGTTCTTGCTGGTAAATTGGCTTCACCTAATTGCCTTCTGATTTATTTACTGGTAAATTCAGAGCTCCACATAGCCGATCAAGGGGGCAGCTCTAAGCACAGCAACACAGAAGCAACTGAGTGCAGAACTGTCAGGGCAGGGGTCCAGAAATCCGAGGTTCACTTTCAGACCCCGGTCCGCCAGTATTGCGAGTATTGCTGACCTAGGGTTTCATATACTGTAAGTACATGAACCCTAGGTCAGTAATTCTCTGACACGCAAGTTATTGGTCCACCCCCAACGAATGACACAATGTGTCTCTCATGTAATTCATCAGAATATTAGAATAGTTAAGTGACCGAATAATTGTTAAAGCTGCACTGCATTCTAAGTGCTTTTAAAAAGGTCACAGGTCTGGCAGGAGTGACAGGCTTCATCTGCTATAATGGAGGGGCTGCTGTAATTCATAACAATACTCTAATAGCTGGAGAGTAAGTGGCTGCAAAATGTTCCAGACAGCAGGCTAAGTGCTTCTAGAAAGGTCACAGGATTCAAGGCTGACGGGTTTCAGATAGATGGGAGACAAATGTAGGATATGTATCACTTTCTGTCATTTATGCATATATTAATATTTGCCAACTAGGTATACACATTGATGTACCCGGCTGCTGGTTTGGTGCCAAGGTCTTGTAGGCAAAAATCAAAATTATTTAGAAAGTTTGTCTGCAACTTTCCGAGCTGAATCATAGAATGCAGTTTCACTTTTTTCCCTATTTGTTTTGCTGTTTCAGCTAGTGCTCGCTCTAGTGGAAGCTTATAGATTAAATTAAAGTATCTCTTTAAAAGGATTAAAAAAAAAAAAACTATACTTACCCACAGACAATAACAACTATTACAGCGTTTGGAAACTCACCCGATTGCTCGATCCAGCCCAACCCCAGTCCCAACCACGCCTCCCCCCGTCCTTACAGTCTTAGTGACACGGCCACATCGATTCCTAGGCCTGTCCCCTCAATGTGACTGAATGCCAGGGGTTGTGTGTCCAACATGGAGGTGGGATTGAGACCCAATGGCGATAAACTGGATTGAGTGATCATGTGAGTTTGCAAGCACCAGAAAAGTCTTTAAAGCTGATCAAAACCCACTGAACTTGTGAAATACATTTGGCCAAAGCCCCTGCTGGTATTCCCTTCTTAGGGTTTAGAACTAGAAATTAATATTTTTGCTTTTTGAATCCTCCTGGGTTTTTTTTTGCTGTCCCTCTCTGTGAGATGGCAGGTGATCAGTCATTGCATAGATGTGGCAATGACATCATTGCCACACACAACAATGACAATGAACGGAGGAGGCGGAGCTTTACAGCTAAAACAGGCGCCATTATCTGGGATTAGAGTGAAGCAGGAGAAGTAAAAATTGGCTAAAGGAACTCTTCACAGGGGGAGCAATTCAGGGGATGCTAAAAAGTTAAAATGTGGGTTTTGGTCCACTTTAAGACTGTGTTCACACTGTTGGAATTGCATTGTGGTAGTGATAATTGCTATTTCAAAGTGATCAACCAGTCATGACGATTTGCCTGCATATAAGGAGCGTTCATGCTTGTTATAGAGCAATCGCTCCCAAAACGCTGCATGCTGGCCTTTTTAAAATCGCCCAGCAAACGCTCTTTTAGATTTCAGGACTGTTAAACCACCCAGATGGCCCATAATCACTCACCACTTCCCAGTCCAGTGGTGCATGTGCGAACTCTCGTCCAATCAGAGCCCTTTGCCATTACTATGTCATTCAGCTGGGATGGGAGTGTGCGCACTACTGGGGTTTCAGCGGCTTGCGCGCCCCATTGAAGCATATCAGAGCCATTTCCTGAATGACAAGGCTTTTGCAGGGTGAGTGGAATCGCCCCACAATTGCCCCGCCGGTATGTGAAAGTGCCCATAGATCTCTATGTGCAATTTCAGCGTGATTGCCAACTCTCTGTCTGCCCTCTCTGTCTTTTAGACCAGTGGTTCTAGACCTTTTTACGCCAAGTACCCCTACCAACGAGAAGTTCCAAACAAGTACCCCAAAAGAGTGATTAATTATAAGTAATACCAAAATAAGTAGGCCATAGGCCTCATGACACTTTTAAAGCAAGGAGGGATTCGTTTTCACTAGCAAAATAATATACTAGACCAGACCAGACACCCCCTGAAGGTTTGCCCTCAAACACTGCCGCGTACCCGCGTGCCGCAGCAGGTTGAGAAACAGTGTTCTAGACCACTGGAACTCAACCTGCAATACATGTACCCCAGGAGGTACACAACAGTGTTTCGAGGCAAACCTTCAGGGGTTTCTGACTGGTCTGGTATATTATTTTAATAGTGAAACTTATCCCAGCTTGCTTTAAAAGTGCCACGCCTTATTTTGGTACTTTGTTAGTCTCTGGTTATACCCCCTCTTGGGGTTGGGGCACCCCTTGTGTTTGTATTATACTTATCCTAATAGGGGTTGACCAGAGCAGGGCACCTGCACTATAATTTATTGTTTGGTGCCGCCCACTTCCCTTGCTTTGTAAATATTATTTTGGTAACATTTATAAGTAATCACCCCCTGTGGGGGTCCATGTTTGGAACTTCTTGTCACTAGGGGGTACTTGGTGTAAAAAGGGTGGGAACCACGGTATAGCACACTTTTGAGGATGAAGGGGATGCGATGTACCCAGAGAATCATCAGTGCATCAAATTGGACCAAAACCATTATTGGCTGGCCCAGAAGTATTTTAGAGTCCAGGATGGACCGACAAAGGTTTTGGTCCACTTTAACTGCCAGCCAACAAAAACAATCCTGTTTTCTGGGATTGGTGGCTTTTCAAGCAGGGCACGCCTTATTCTTGGGCCTTCTTCTTTACTATATACATATTGTTAGTATTATTATTATTTTTATTTCCTCAGACCTGTATCTGTAGGTCTTATGTGTAAGACTCGGGGGTTGATGTTTTTTGTTCGAGGCTTTATGTCAAAGCAAATCAGAGTCTCTGGCTACAGACGTCATGTCCTCCACAGAAGACTAATCTCTGCTAATAGTGTAATCCTGTCAGGGGCTGCTAATGGGATGAGAGCAAGCGAGCGTCTTGCGTATCCCCCCATCATGTCTCAGTAACCCCTATGGCTGTTGACTTCATGCCCTCCTCTCCTGTCTCATCGTTCTCCCCCTTCCCTTTTCAGATCTTCCTCTCTTACTATGTTATGGCCCCCCCAGTCCTGATTGGTTGCTATGGTTACGGAGGCCTAGAAGTGACAGCTTAGGCCTGAGTTGAGTCATCCGAGAGATCTGCCTGACACCATCCGTCACCCACTCCATTATCGGGATGTGACACAAAGGCCCACAGTGATGGCCTTTCAGCGCTGGTGGATTGCTCACACCAGCAACTTCATTTTTTTTGTGTTATCTGGGAGGAAACATGTAGAGGGTGACAAATTAGCTGTAGGTTGCTATGTAACATGCTGTCATGGAGTGGATTATTATTATTGTTCTCAGTCATATATACACTATATAGGAGCCCCTTACTGATACAGGATGGGCCTTCTGCTGTTGTAGTCCCTTTGCCACTAAAGATATAGGTATGCCAACCAGATCCAGCTCCAGGTTTATGTGGGCCCCTGGGCAGCAAAGTCTGGGCCCATTGTGTCATGGCACACATGGCAGTGAAGTCAAAGTGGACCAAAACCCACATTTTTAACTCACATCCCCCATGAATAGTACATTTTATCTATTTTTACTGTTCCTGCTTGACTCTAATTCCAGATTATGGCGTCTGTTTTAGCTGTAAAGCTCCACCTCCTCCATTCATTGCCACTGCTGTGTGTGTCAATAATGTCATTGCCCCACTTATGCAATGATTAATTACCTACAATCCTACAGAGAGGGAGAGCAAAAAAACTGTGTTCCATTTGATAAGCGAAAATATCCATTTTTAGTTCCACAATCTAAGAAGAGAGTATTGGCGGGGGCTTTGGTCAAATGTATTTTACAAGTTCTGTGGGTTTTGGTCCGCTTTAAACACATGATGGATATTGCCAAAGGTTTTACCAACTAAGTGAAATCCATCCCCAGCTCCCTGCTCTCAAAGAAGGCCCTGGATTCTAAAAGACTCCATGGCCATCCGAATCCCACTCCTTGGGGCATCCCAAATTGGAATGCCCCACTGTGTGAAACCTCCCATTATCCTGCTCCAAGGGCCCTCAGCGTGTCTCAGCACCGCGCCACATCACCTCTAGCTGTGTGCGTATCCGCGCCAGGACTCCTGAATGGAAGGCGTAGGCACGGCCACAGCTACAAGCTAAGTGAGGGATGCGGCGGCTGCACATTTGACCACGTACAGCTTCCTTCGGCAAAATTGACCGGACATGATTGGCTGAGCAGGTCGATCAGCCAATCAGCGCTCAGTTTCGGCTGTTCCTGTGCCGTGGGACACAGGAGGTTGGATTTTTACGGTGTCCTGGGGGAATACACACAGTACACACCAATATGGGATGCCTCACCCCATGTGACAGCTGTGTCACATGGGGTGAGTTAGGCTCTGCTAATGTGTAGGGTCTCTGGCTCCTGCTGGGGGAAGCTGGGCAGATATATGAATATATTAAATACATAGCACTTACATAATAATTCTGGACACTTTAATAGTACAACTGCTACTACAATGCCACCAAACACAAGCCGTCCCTGCCTTGACTGGATAAGCTGCGCTCCTCTGCTGTAGAGCTTCAATACCCACTGCTCCTATCACTGCACAAGATGGGGACACATTAAGAAATAGGAAGGAAGAAACGCGGAAAAGATGGGAGGGAAGAATGCGAAAGTGTAAAGGTGACAAAAGGTAAAAAAAGAGAGAATAAAAAGGAGGGAATGTGGAAAAGAAAGAGAAAACAAATGGCAAGAATTAGACAAAGGAAATGTAAAATAATGGGAGGTAGAAGGAGTGAAACATGTGAAAGAGGGAAAGGAGAAAAGAGTGAGACAGGGATAGACAGATAGAAAAAATGTGAAAGAAAGAAAGGCAACAGTGTTAAATAATGGAACCGAGTTAAATAATGCTTTGGGTCTGTTTGAATCAATAAATAATTAGAAACATTATGAAGTAGAGAATTACCTATACCTATGGATAGGGCTACCTATACCTTTAGGTAGCACAATGGTTAAACTGGACCAAAATTCTGTGCACCTGGCTCTTGGGTACTGATTTTGGGATGCCCCTCAGAGTCAGAATCGCCGTACACACACCTCATTTCCCAATCACATGGTGCATACGCAGGCCTTTGGCAGCAACCACACTATATCTGCCTGGACAAACATAAGGCAGCTGTGATTGATGAGCTTGAACCACATGTGCTTAACCTGTTGCCCCTGGGGACCATATGTGGCCCTAAAAGCCATCTGATGTGGCCCCTGACCTGCTATAGGAATAGTGTGAGAAGCAAATAGAACTGAGATATAATGGTAGTAAATTAAGGTGCTGTAAAGATGAGTGATATAGGTGGAGAGCATTGGCATATAAGGGTGACAGTGATGGATGGAAGGAATGTGGGGGCATTGATTGTACACCACCACCCCTGGCACAATCATTTGGCAATATAATTTTTCTATAATAATTGCATGCTTAGCATGGGTGGAAATATAGATGGGTTTAGTATTTGGAACATGGTTAAGATGTGGGACTGAAGGGGGTAGGGCTATAAATAAACGCCCCATATATTCAGAGAAGTAAGCCAATCGGCAGGTGTATTGCTAGCATGTGGAGTGATATATATTAAAGTAGGGGAGTGAAGTTTGTGGAGACAGTAGCCTCGATTCAGAGAGACAAACAAAAACTTCCGTTTTAGTTCCGATCTGTTTTTTTTTGTGAAATGTTTCAGTACTCGTATGAGTGTACGAGCGATTCTATGCATGCATTGAAAACCTTCTGTAAAGTTTCCGTCCGTTCGTACGGCAGATTACAAATCTGAGAATGTCATTTTCCATCCAGACTTTTCCGTTTCATTTTCACATGTTACAATGTAGGCTTTCGTTTTTGCCCTTTTCCCATCGTATCCTCCAACGAATCCTTTACGTTTCCCGTTCGATTCTGTTTCACTTTTTCAATAAATATTCGTCCAGACGGAAATCCTTACGATCTTGCGCCTGCGCACTACAAACTTAACTCATTAAAGTGCTCGCCTACATATTTGCCACCCTCACTTCTACTACAATGTTTAGCTAAACCACTTAGCACTGTCCTCCATCTTCCCTTTTGGACCCTTAAAGCTCACCCAAACCACTTAGCACTATCCTCCATCTTCCCTTTTGGACCCTTAAAGCTCACCCAAACCACTTAGCACTATCCTCTATCTACCCTTTTGGACCCTTAAAGCTCAACCAAACCACTTAGCACTATCCTCCATCTTCCCTTTTGGACCCTTAAAACTCACCCAAACCACTTCTTGGTCATGTGAATATTCATCTTTAAATATTTCTGGGCCCATTAGTTTTGTGTTAATGTATTTTGTAAATGAAATGACAATGTAACATTTTTTTTATACCATCATAAAATATAAAATGTTTAAAATTTTTGAAAATTTCAAATTTTTACAACTATAAAAAACAAAATACATAGCAATGGCAGGCCACATGACATTATTCTTCATCTGTGGTCCCCAACGAGTTGCGCAGCTCCTGCATCTCGCCCACCAACTGAAGGACCCTGACACTCAGTTGTGCCACTCTGGCACGTGTGGTCCCTGTTAAAAAACGTAAATTAAAATTTTGGTATAACCTTGTTGGGGTCATACTGAAGTGTCCCCCTGTATGGTTCAAACACCTAAATCTGGACTTCTAAAGCCAGAGGGCCCTCACCACCACGGCCCGGGTTTTGCATAGTGCCCGATTAGAGAACCCCTGGCCCTCATTCTGCAGGCAAAGAACGGGCATCAGGAGCAAGGGCGAGTGGCACATCTTGCAGTTCCTGCAACCAAATATAAAATAATTACACAAAGCAAAGGTAACCGACTAAAACAATAACTCCTACAACAAGTTCAACAATCCAAATATAATTCACAAAGGACCTAAGTCTAAAAAAATATTGCAATTATATGGATGTGTGGGAAAATAAATGTTTACATGCTAAGGACTAATTAAGGTCAGCATTAAAATGCTTCTATAAGGCATACATGAAATGTATTGATTCAGGTATGCATTGTTATACAATTTATGGCCTCGGCCATGCTGATACATGCAATGCCTTGGTGCTAAAGGTGCGCAGACTCCTCCACATAGCCGCAAAACATGTTCAACAATAGCAATCCGAGCCCTCAAAGGTCCCGTAAGTGGATCGGAAATTAAACGGATTTATAGGGTGGTGATCCGTCGGAAATCAGCTCTCTGAATCAGACAGAAACCCATCCCAGCAACGGAAGTTTTCTGAACGCTTCCGATTTTGTTTGGAAAATGATCCGAACTAACGGAAATGTTCCGATTTGCTTCCGTTCATCGGAAGCGCATTCCCGAACGTTCGTGCGAGTAGAAAATGGACGAAAAAAAGCAAAAAAATGACAAACGCCCACCAAAACTTTCACAGACGGCTACGGAAGTCCGGACGAATGTGTCTCTGAATCGAGGCTAGTGTGTATCCTGACTGTTGTAGAAAATATTCATTATGCTATACCAAATAAAAAATTCTGAACCTATACATTGTGGCCCCGACCAGGTTCCAGATAATTTAATTGGCCCGCGCTCATCAAAAGGTTGATCACCCATGGCTTAAACAGTAGCATGGTCCAGCAAGGTGGGTCAGAAACAGGCAGGCAGATCAGATGTGGTCAAGCAGGCAGGGTCGGCAACAGGCAGGCAAGAGTTAACATGGTCAGACAGGGTTGGCAGCCGGCAGGCAAGAGTTAACAAGTCCAGGCAGGGTTGGCAAAAGGTTATCAGATATCAAGAAGCTTGACCAAGGAGCTGAGTAGCTTGCAAGCTGGCAATACAGTCAGGGTCATACCACAGATTGGACAACGGGGCCTCCGTCCATCACCGCTCACATCGGTCATGCAATAGCCAGCCCACATACCCATCCGGATCTTCCTCCGCTCCCCACCCTCCCAACGGTCTATACCACGACCCGTCCAACCCTCTAAAAAAGCTGTACTGGCAAAAGACATAAGGGTTTAGGATTCTGACATTACTATCTTCAAATAACTCTGTGAACCAATTATGAGACCACAATTCCATCTACATTATTTTTAGACTCCTCTACTGTAGATGGCAGAAAGGCGTAAAAATAAAGAAAGAAGAGGTAACATCAAAACTGGAGATAGGGGGATTTGGAAAAGAATCATGTAAAAATAAGGAGTGAGACAATGAAAGGCAAGATGAAGGGAATGAATAACTGAGAGACTGCTGGTCTAGCAGGGTTTTGTCTGTTGTCTCTTGGCGCCCCCCATATAGATTGTGACCTGTGCACACACAAAAGGCTGGCCGTGCATGTATCTAATCAAAGACTTGCCTCTAAATATTTAGCACCATGCTCACAATATCTTGGGAGTTTATTAAGTTTATTATTGGGAATTGTGGGTGTTTTTATCTTAAATGCAGCAATTTGATTGATTTTTGCCTGTCTTTTGATTTTTAACTGTCCTTTAAGTTGTGACCTTACAAATTATTGGTGGATTTGCAGGACACATTGAATAACAACTCTCTGGCAAAGAAATACAGCTGGCAAGAGAGGGTGTCTCGCTCCTCCTCTCCGCTTAAGACAGGTAAGTGCCTTTGTACTCCCTTTGGCTGTGGTCTGCTGGAGACAATGATCTCCTGGCGGGCACCTTCCAAATTTTGGTCTATACAACATTACTAACTTACCTTGTCTGTCCTCCATTGGTGCACCCCTTTCTATATTAGTCTTATTGACTCTTATTGAGACACAAATAGTGGAACCCACAGTTCATCCACCTTTTTTATCCTTAGAATATCCTTTCAGGTCTTGGCACAAGTGCTTATAAGAAAACAAAAACCTTTCACTGACATCTGCAACCTACAGTTTTAGATTTTGACATCTTAACGTGGACCACCCTGGAGACAATGAGACTCAGGGCAGGCTTACTCCCTACCCCGCGGGCATCCCAAACTGGGATGCTTCACTGTGTGAAACCCCCCAGGGTGTGCAGTAAACTCACCTGTCTCCCAATCCCATGGTGCATGCGCAATCGGCATCGCTCGCTTACCTTCTTGGCTTTGCGTGGCCCTGCCCACAGCAACTGAGTGACTGTGTGGGGCCGTGCACAGCCAAAGGGAGCCGAGTGATGCCAGCGCCGCTTGCTAGGATTCGAGCCAGCTGCTCCAGTGACCTAGGGGCAACCTGGGGGGGTTTCACACCGCTAGGCAACACAAACCGGGGTGCCCCAGGGGGACAGACCAAAACCCAGGATAGTGATTTTAAATCTAACTTTCTGAAATACCTATTAACCTAGTAGGGCCGGGCAGATCATAATCTCTGTGAGAAATGAGAGAAACAGAGCGGATCACTGCATGTTCACTCAGGGACTTGGTTTTTCAGAAGCAGGTCTTTTATGTGTAGAGAGATGGCCGCTGCCATGCATGTTTGTGCAGAATCTGCCTGCTATTCCAAATATCTGTATAGTCCTAATTCCTCTCAATAAGCTTTGGTCCCTAATTACAGAGGGGGTCTTTAGGGGAGCAATTTACTAAGCTCTGATTTTTTGAATGGAGGTCTGCTTTAGTACCTCTGACACCATATTTGACCTTTTGAAAGTACATATATAAACCTTCTAATGCATCATCAAAATGGACCGAACCCCAAGATTTTGACTATCCCATGTTTTGGTCCTTGCCCCCGAGGCCCTACGATTTGGGATGCTCTGCTGTGTGAAACACCCCAGGTCACCCATAAAAACTCACCTTTCCCCAGTCCTACGGCACACTCGCAGGCTCTTGTCCAACCAGCGAGCTTGGCTGCGCTCATCAATTTCAGCTAGAATCAGTCGAATCTTGCCGAAAGCAGCCGTGCAAAGTAGAGCGTGCTTGCGACCGCATCCCCAATAGCCTCCAACAGGATGCGTGCACACCCGGCTAAAGGTATAGCATAGTGTGCATGCACCACTGGATCAGGGAGCAGGTAGGTTTTACAGGGTACTTAGGGGGTTTAACCCTCTGATGGGTTTTTGCCCACTTTAAAGGGTCTGTGTAAACATACACTCTACAAAATAAAAACTTACCTCTTCTACTCTGTATCTGGATTAGGTCCCACAGTGTCCATGTGCTCCCCTGCCCCCTCCTACACAGGCAGTAAATGGCGTGCGATACACTTCAGTCACTGTGACAGAGGTGACCCTAAGCCACCAATTTGCTTGCAATTTGTGAATGAATGCCCAAGAAATCTTTGTGAGTATCAGACATCTGAGGAGATGGCAAGGACCAACGGGACATAAAGTCTAAAACACTTTAAGTCCAGGATAATTCCTTTCCTAGGGGGCATCAGGGAGCCTTACATAGTTAAAATCGGCTAGTTCTAGGACAGTACAGTCATAATTGGCAGTAAGGAAAACGCTGTGCTTGGTGCCACTGTGGGATCCCAAAACTAGAAGTTTCATATTGCAAGGCATCCCTAAGGAAGACTTTAGATACAGTTTTGTCCCTCTTTGACGCATTAAAAAATTTCATGAAATTGTCAGTGTTTTTCATTTGTGACTGGGCTGTAAATGCTTGTCATGATAAAGTGATTCAGCGGGCAATAAAAAAACAAAGGGCCAGTTCAACGACCAGCAACTCACCTGTTCGTTCCATCCGAACCCACGCCGCAGCCGCCTAATGGCAATGGAGGTAATAGGCTGAGGCCTGACATGTCCCCTCAATTGTAGTGAATGGAGGGGGTGTGGGCATGCTCCTATGAATGATGGCAGGGGGCATGGTGTCTAGTGTGGAATTGCTGGTGAATGGAGTTCCAGCGTTCGGGTGAGTAACTGATCGCCGGACTGGCAACGATCAGCTGCGTGGGAAAAAAGATAAGAACCCTTTTTTTTTTTATTTGCCTCCCTGAATGATTGATGCCCCCTGATGCTACATCTGTATTTCCCTGACATCTGCCGCATAACTGGAACCATTGTTCAAGAGACATATACTTGAAAGAATTACATCCCAGGGCCAGGGAATGCTTGGCATGTGATATTTCAGAAAGCACCATGAGCCTTTAGCTCTATGAAGGTCACTGTGGACAATGTGTCCAATACAATGAAGCAGAGAATTGTTTGTAAGGCTGAGAAACATCAGAAAATAGTTGATAAGAGATCTATATTGTATATATATATATATATATCTATATTAAATATATATTTCTATATTGTTGCAGGGGAGACAACGCCATCCAATGAACATGTCTGTCTAAGTGATGAAGGGAACCCTCTAGCCGTCACACAAGATCGTGGCACTTCTACAGACACCCCCTGCAGACGGCATAATACTACCAGATCCCGCGTAGATCCTCATCGGGACCGCATTCGGTACCAGACAGATGTACGACTGGAGCCAACAGAAGAAATATTTCTCACTCCAGTTCAAAGATGTTCAGACCCTCCAGAGCCTGAAAGACCTTTTGTAACACAGACAGGGCCTTGCCGCATGTCGGTCAGCTCTGATGCAGACGTTAATGTCCAACCTGCCAATACAGGCAGGCAGCAGCTGTCTATCAGTGAAGAAGAAGAGGAAGGAGAGGATGGGGTGGGGTACCTAGGTTGCACGGGTAGGGCTGGTGGCCCTCGTGGACTTCAAAGGTCATCCGTCAGCTCAGACACCAGTGGACTATCTTATGATTCTGTTAAGTACACTTTAGTGGTTGATGATAATGTACAGTTACAACTGGTCAGCTTGCGGCAGTGTTACGCAGGGTACAGTGATGACAGTGACAGTGGGACTGTTTATGATAATTGTGTTTCCTCGCCTTATGAGTCTGCCATTGGCGAGGAGTATGAAGAAGAAGAGGAAGAGCAGGTGGGGGCCACTAGTAGGGAAGGAAGCAGATTGCAAAGGTCTGTGTGCCTCTCGGACACCTCCTCACCAGAGGCTGATGTCTCCTACTCCAAAAAGTTCCTCAACGTCTTCATGAATGGACGGTCACGCTGTACAAGTGAGTTTTCATGCGTTTCGAGATGAGCTGTATTTTCCCATGATCTCTGACAAGCAAAAGACCTTGACTTTAACCCAACCACCTTCTTCTTTCCCTTGGTTTAACTTATCAAATGATTAATCTCTCAGGTTAAAGCTAAAGGGTCATGTGGCTTCCAAAAGAGTGACTCTGGCACAGAAGAGGAACTTTTGCAACTTGCTAATGTCCAACCTTAGTGCTCACTCCCACAACATTATTCAAGTGAATTGGAGCTACATAACCCTCATGGGACACAGGTCCCTCGGGATAGAAGGGGAATCAGTTTTTAGGCTGGCAGCCAGGGCCACCATCTAGAATTCTCTGTAGCAATGTATGGGCCTGCCTATAACCAATGCGTGATGGCTTGGCCTCTATTTAAATGAAAATTTTGGCCCGAGGCAACCAGGTTTACCTCAAAATCCAGACCATATAGAAAACAAAAATTCTAGGAGCTAGGGGGCCATCACATCATGTTATAGGCTGTATAAAGACTGGGCCCCTCTATAACCTATATGTTATGGTTGAGGCCTTAGTTTTAACTAGACCTCTGTCCCCAAGGCAGCCAAGCTTACCTTATTATTCAGGCCACAAAGGTAATTAAGAATCAGACTAGGGACTCTGCCATCACATTATAGGTCATGAAGGGTCCAGGCACAATATACTGTAAGCTCTATAAAGTCTGTCCGCCTCTCTAAACTATGTGTGAAAGAAAACCAACCTGTGGGGGGGATTTATCATCAACGCCAGCAGCAATTATGTAACAGCCTGTGGGTCTCAGGCCAGGGTGGTCATTAAGGCCACCTGGCCAGGGTCCCCTCTTCACGGCTGGGCCCTATACTGGAGTGTTAGCTCTCGTGCCCTGCTGACAGCCAGCTGATCCACCAACCCTAGTCTAGATTGCAGTATTTGGGGTTAGTGACAGACTGGCAACAAGGATCACAAGGATACATACCTGTGGGCCACATTGCTTTGGGAGCAACTGGGCTAGGAATAACATGCAGTCCACTTTGCCAAGTCTGTGCCAAAATTCACTAATTCCACTTCTGACACCTCCCTCTACTTCCTGTTGCTCAAGTCTCCCCACCAACCCTTTTTCCTTTATTCAACAACACTATACCCCTCCCCTCAACTAAGACACCCTAGTCTGCCCCAGTTCTGCCCCTGCAATGCCAATTCTATAGCTTTAGCATTATTACTGTGCAGGGATCATGGCCACTCCATCACAGTATTTAAATGATCTATCCCTGCAGTTCTATAACCTCAGCCGATGACCACACTCTTTGACCAAATGAGAAGCACATTGGGGACAAGGCTCAGCAGTTCATGGGTTGGTCAGGGGATGGCCAGGGCCAGTAAAATCCAAATGCTGATTTTTGTCCCTAGTCCACCACCATCTGGGTTTTTTGTTTTTCTTTAAACTTAAAGGTACGGTAAGGTTTTATAGGTTGTTTTCCAGCTTGAATTTTACTAAATAGGAGCTGCGCTATAACTGATATACAACCCTTCTCTAGAAAAAGTAAGGCAGCAACTTAGTGATATTTAATATAGATGCATCAGCCTTAAACTGCCTAGTTAGAGGGGAGGTTTACTTTAAAGATTTACTTTAAACACCACACATCACATGTCAAATCATAATCTGCACTCCATTTGTGCTGAACAAATGTATGGGTTCTCCAAACTCCCTAATATTTCACTTTTGCCTTTTAGCTTTTAAAACCTCAATTAGCCTTAATGTAAGAAAAGTTTATGGGATCCCAATGGATGGATGAACTGCAGTTCATTGGATGAGAGTGGGGTTATGACCCGCCTTGTGACAGTGGTGCCTTACTAGAAAGACTTGTCCCTCATTAAACTTCTTGCAGCAATGAGAAATAAGCACAATGACAGGTAGGCTGATTTAACAGTACCCAGTATACTGACCCCCCAACAGTACTCAAAGCCTGAGATTTATTATATGCAGCAACACTATTTTTTATGTCCAAGAGTTTAGCTTTGTGGTGTGCCTTATACACAATTTAAGCCCTAGATGGAAAGTCTGTCCCTGTGTAGCATGAAGACCCAATGGTGAATTACATGAGTATTCCGGAATGCAAGGCTGGGTGTCTGTAAAAAGGAGAATTTAGATTTGCAAGGGGACACAGGACCTGGTTTCTGCTCTGTTTCTTTACAGCAGTGTGTAGATCTGGAAGCCAAGACTATAGTGCTCAGTTCCTGGCATCTCATCAGTGACTTAAGTTTCATTTTATAACTCATGGTACATTGAAAGTCAAATTTAGGTTTAGGAAAAGGAGGCACCTACAGATCGGCACTGACCCTATCACACAACTATGGTGCTCCATTCTATATATTTGAAATATCCTTGTTTCTGGGCATGCAATTTAAGCAGGAACATTGGCCTCTTGGTTCTTATTAGTGGATTGAAGACTGGGAAACCTTTTTAGCCTTCTCCTCTTTCAACAACTACAAGAAAATGCTGACACATTAATAATGTAACTCCGAGCTGGCATTACCATTAGGCACAATAAAGCCATGGCTGTAAGCAGTTGGGAGGCACCTTATGAATGCTTTGGATTCATTCTCAGATCAATACTTAAGAAAGAAGCTCTGTAGCATGTATCTTACTCGGATAAATTCAGGGGATTTGGGAATGAAATAAAAAAAAGAGTAAATACTGTATTTGAAAAATATAATCCTAACAAGTTTTTGGGGAGTCCAGACGTTCTTTATATATAGAGGATATCTCTTCTAGAGCACTGTTTCTGAACCTGCGGTACATGTACTCCAGGGGGTACATACCACAGCTTGAAGGGGCACAGTGATTTTCAGGGGTGCACCAGCATGGTATGTCTGATGAGTTTGGTATATCATATATTATTCCTTCTTGATACAATGCCTGTGACCCACTTGTTTTGGTAACATTTAACAGATCTCATACTTGGGGGTATGTTGTTGGAATTTTTTTGTAGCTAGGGGGTACTTGGTTGGAGTTTCTTGTCGCTATGGGGTACTTGGTGGTAAACAGTTGAGAACCATTCAACCAGAGGTTTCAAAGGCTGGAGAGACATGATTTTGCACTGTGGCCAGAAGTGGCGGGTTTAAGCAGGGGTAGACTGAGGGCAAAAATCAGCCTGGAATTTAACCAGCCTCCGGCCAGCCCATTTCCAGCATGTGACATACCCACTGAGCCCCCCCCCCCCCCCCCCCCAACGTTCTTCCTGAAAGGTCATCAATAAGTTAATCTAAGACGCTGGTCTTTCCCTGATCCCCTCATTTGGGATGCCCCGCTGTGTGAACCCCCCCCCCCCAGCTCCCTCGGCGATGTAAACAATGGAGAGCGAGAGCTGGCGCATCCCCGCGTCTCTGGCACGTGGCGTGCTCCCATGCCCAGCCATGTCCCCCAACAGCCTGAAGATGAGGCTATTGGGGGGGGGGCAAAGACTTGGTTGAGAGGGGAGCCAGGAATTGGATGGGGATGTTAGAAGCAGAAGCCCAGCTGGCCCCAAAGCAGTGTAGTTCACTGGAAATTTTCCTATGGCCAGTTCATCCTTGGTTTCAAGTTTCCAAGGGACACAAAAGTTCTTAACGTGTTAATGGAATGATGTTGGGTTTTAAGTAGGTGTCACACTCCCAGGCAATGCTGCGCCAGGGGGAAGCTGGTACACAGGGGCGCTAAACTTACTTATCCACCTCGCCCCCAGATGGAGAGATACTCACATTTTCCCATCGGAACTCCATCTGATGGGGGATATGAAAGCCATTTTGGCATCCTAGGGATCTTTAACTGTAGGGGTATCCAAAAACATAAACCCCTGGGGGTGATTGTTGCAAAGCATCAGAATTTATTTTTAACTGGGGGTCCACTTTAAGTCACCTGGTCTTTGGGGTTGTGGGCATCTGGGAGGTAATAATTCCCCTGCTCTTTGGCATTAATGTGTTTCCTTGATTGTATATTTCTTAGGGGCCCTCAGTTTCTTATTTCTCCCAGTTACAGATTCCTTTGGCCTGTTTTCGTGCCTGATAAATGGGGAAGAGCGTGAACAGACACATCGAGCAGTCTTCAGGTGAGTTGATAAAGGCTTGTTTCTAAACTGACCATCCACTGGGAAGTAGAGTCTTCCTTTACATGTGTCTTTATTGTTCATGATTTGTCAAGGGATCTCCTGCTTACCACACATGAACCCATGTGCAGTAGCAGAAGGTCCTTTTCATCTCTGCTTTTCTAGCAGAGATAACAAGGATGTCCATTTGGAATCTACCATTGGTATTCCTAATCCATGTTGGAAATGTTCATGGGAATAAACAATCATGTCACATTAATCCACTGATTGACCTCCACTCATTGCTGCATCCCACCTATATCCTTTTTGAAGCACTACAAAATTATGTGGGGTGAGCAGAATTTTAGTTACCTGCACTGGCAGACTGCTGACTATTGGACACATATTATACCAGGGTAATTCAGTCAGTTGTGTCTACCACCTGGGAAAAAAAAGCTTGGTATACCTTTCTTTAGCTATTAAGGACATCAAAGACTGAAGAGCAGAGGTGCTAAGCAACCTAGTACAATAAGACATGTGCCCAAAAATGGATCAGGGTCTCCTTGTGTGAAATAGCCAGTTCACCTATATTGTTGGCTGCATGGGATGTGGTGGTATTTATTCCTATGACCAAGATATAAATTATTTCTGTGCTATTATTGTTACTTAATACAATTCTACACTTGACTGCAGGTTCATGCCCCGCCACCCAGGGGAACTGGAGCTGGAGGCAGAGGATCCCTTGTTAGTGGAGGTCCAAGCTGAAGACTACTGGTATGAAGCATATAACATGAGAACTGGGGAGCAAGGTATATTTCCTGCTTACTATGCAGTCCAGGTGACCAAGGAACCGGATCAATTGGAAGGTAAGGAGATGGACACCCAAGGGTGTAGAAATGTCTTTTTCAATGAAAGTTCCATGAAGGAGGTTGGGCAACTTTGTAATTAGCTTTTCCCTAGAGCAATACTCGTATACAGTGTCCACCTTAGGTTTAATGGTGCCCTGAGCAAGCTCTCAGAATGGTGTGTTCCAAACACACACACTTACACGCACACAATCAATGGCCTAGATTCTGTAAATGTACCTTAAAGAGGAACTATACTCCAAAAAATGGGTTGTTCCTCCCTGGCTCTGTGTATCCCTATGATTGCCTGAAAACTCACTTCTTCCTGGTTACACAATTTCCTTGGCGGCACTATGGCTTAGTACGGAAAATGAAATCTGAATGGAGCTGTGCATGCACCCACAACACCTATTCTGAAAGGCCTGGTGTGGGGCCACGAAGTGGGCACATAGGAACAATGAGTCGATCAGGCAATCTGGAGGGTTTCACGTATCCCATTTTGGGATGCCCATAAAGAGTTAGAGCAACCCCCAAGAGACTTATACACTCGCAGATTTTTTGTGTGTATGTAAATTTTTTAGCATTAATAAACTCCCTGTTCTCTTTTCTTTAAATCATGCCTAATTTTATCTCATGCCTTATTGTAAAATGGAGCTTGAAATGGCTCTGATTCTTATATTAGTATATTGTTAGGAAAGTTAAGGAACTCTCCAGCCTGTCTGTGTTGAAGGTATAATTAAAAGTGACCAGGCCTCAGTGTATAAATTAAACAGGGGCCCTTTTTCTTGTCATATTTCCCCCCAGGATGATTTTTGACTGAATTAGATACAACCTGACTACACTGAAATGGCAAATACAAATTGTGCTTCCCTTCTGTACATAAAGTCATGTGAGCACAAGGTGAAGGGGCAACAATATTAGGGCCCCCTCACTTCATAGGCCTTCGATGCAGTTTCCATCTCTGCACCCCTTGAACATACACCCCTGGCTGGAAGTGTTCTGAAGTTAAGCTATTCCTGCTTGATGGAGGTGTGTCCCTTCCCAGTCAATCAGTGCCCTGGTCTCGATGGTTTTGCTATTTAACTGCTAGCGTTATGTTGTGTTTTTCGAATCTAGGACCAGTCTGTCAATCTCTTCATTTCTTTCTTTTATATTTCTGTTTAGAAAGTCGAGCCGCTGACTGGGTTGATCAGTTCTGGGTGAAATTTCTTGGCTCAGTGCAGGTTCCATATCACAAAGGCACAGATGTTCTCTGCACCGCCATGCAAAAGGTGGGTATGGGGCCAAAGTAACACCAGTATTGGCAAACACCAGTTTAAAAGCTGAATTCCAGCCAAAATTTTTATTTTGTGACCAATCACCACAGTCTCCTGGTCATCTTAGCCACTACCGATTCTGGATCCTTGTTGCTGCCATCGTGTCTGTTGCCTCCATCTTTGAATCCTCACTGCCATCGCTTGGTCCATTGCCACAGCCTGTTGGTCATCCCCACCTGATACATTGCTGATTCCTCCTGATCCCTGCTTCTTGTCACGCTCGGGGTAACTCCAGCCCTCCAGATAAGCCCTCAACCCCCAATCTCCGCAGCCAGCTTCACCTGTAGGAGCCCCCGCTTGCCGGGACGCAGAATACGCCTGCCCGGGATCGGTTGCCCCCAGGACTTCAATGGCTCAAAGGATGAGAGCTTATTGGTAGGAGGTCTGGAGAACCTAATGACTAGAGCGTTAGTAGCGGAAGTCCAGAGACAGGCCAGAGGTCGACAGCGGGAAGACAGAGAACGTGGTGGTACAAAGGATTAGGCAACTCGAGGTCAAGGTTCAAAGCGGAGGTCTGCAACTGGAGTTCAGATCGAGAATGGTCGGTTCAGGCGGTGGTCGGCAACAGGGGTTCAGATCGAGAATGGTCGGTTCAGGCGGTGGTCGGCAACAGGTTCAATAACGAATACACAGAGGTCAAAACTAGGTACAAGGCGCTATCACAGGCACTGGGTGAAAGGGCGGGGAAAGACTTTATAGGGACAGGACATGATTGGACAAAGGAGACAGGGACATGATTGGTGCAACTTAGAACTTAATATGGATTGGGTCAAAACGGAAGGGGCGTAAAGGCAGCATCTCTCTGCCGGGGCTCATTGGCCCAAAATACAACACTAGAGCTCATTGGCCCACTAAGAGTGGAGAGCCCTCCCCAAGCTGAGCCCGCAGGCTCTTTAACTTCTCCTCCGGCGGGCGCGCAGAGAGTAGCGCCGCCGGAGGGCATAAGAGACACGTGCCCGCGCACGAGCACGTCTACAGGAGCCGGGGCCGGAGCTGAGAGTGGGGGGCGTGGCCAAGCTGAGCGCCGCCGGAGCCGACGCCGCCCGAGCCGCGAGCCGGGAGCTGCGCGGCCAGCTGCCCGGGGATGGCGCGGGAGCGAGGACGCGGTGAGTGAGTTCCTGACACTTCTGCTATCTGGTCCATCAACTCTACCTTTGGATCCTTGCTGCTGCTTCCTGGTTAATAGCCACTGCCTCCTGGACATAGCCACCACCAGATCCAGATCTTTGCTGTTTCCACCAAGTCTATTTCCTCTACCTTTGGGTCCTCAGTTCCACCTATTGGTCAACCACTACAGGTTACTGATCATCACCATCTGTTTTATCGCTGCCACATTTGGATACTTGCTGCTGCTACCTGGTCCCTCGGTGCTGCTTCCTGTTTCAGAGCCACACCTTCTGGGACATAGTCGCCACCATCTATGGACCCTTGCTGCTGCCTTATAGTTCATTGCCTCTACTCACTGCTGCCTCTTGCTCCATAGCCACAGTCTCCTGCTCATCAGCACCACCACCTGATCCATCAATGGCCACCTTCAGAGCCTTGCTGCCAAACCTGATCCATGAACTCCACCTTTGGATCCTTGCTGCCACCTGGTTCATAGCCTCAGACTCCTGGTTATCACCACCACCACCTGGTCTATTGCTGTCTATTGCTACCACCCCTGCTTTTGGATCTTTGTCACCACCATCTGGTCCATCATTGTTTCCTATGGATTCGTACTATCTCTGGTGGCTCTCCATAGTACCACCCCCCCCCCCCTTCAGTAAGGAATCAGATGCATGCCACCCAAGAGAAGCACAGTACACAAATCTCAGCTGCGCTGCGATTCCACAGCAATGTGCTGAAAATGGCCAGTGTAAAAAGAGCCTTGATGTTTTGTTTTCAACCCCTTGCCCAACTGTGAGCTACAGTACATTGTACAACGATAATATAATAGTTCAAAACAGTGTGATTTCTAAAGCTGACCTAGCTTTGCTTTTCAGATTGCTATGTCCCGACGCCTTACCGTGCTAACCAACCCGCCTTCTAGCTGCATCCTAGAGATCAGTCTACGAGGGGTGAAGATTGCAGTTCATGGAGAGGACCCTGACGATCATAGCCAGGTAACTGAAGAGAACAGACATAACCATAGACTGTATTTGTAAGTCTGACATTAAAAGCAGTGTTAGGTGACTTTTAGGTCATTAGGTGATATGTTCACTGCCCCCTAGGCACCTATGCGGTGCCCTTCTTGTATAAGAGGCAGATGGATTGCTTGCAGACACCAAGACAAGGATCTTTACAACAGATGAGTACAGAAGGTTCAGACCGGGCATTATCTGCTATGGGGGAGTAGATTCCAGTTTTAGACCAACTGGCTGTTGGTCCAGGCACGGATGGGGGGAAGGATTCTTATTGCTATCCCCCAGCAATAGGTTTCAGCAATAGGAATCCATTTTAAGACATGAACAGACACCGTCTACTGGATGGTGTTCAGAATACACTTGCAAATCCCCAAAAAGCTACGTAGAAATTACAATCATCGGTTTAAAATAGCTACCCTAGCCCAATCTGTAGGACTAGAATACAACATAAAGGAGTTATGTGTAATATTTTAAGTGGACCACCATTTCGAACCCCCAGAGCAGCCCGCTGCATTCCCCACTACTCTGGCACCACTGACTCATGGTCCGCCGGCAACCTTGAAAAAATAGGCAGCAATCTTACCAGGTCCATGCTTTCACCCTGCCCATGTCCTTCACATAACTGCTGACCTCCAGCAGCCAGTGGGGTTAACATGGTGCACGTAGGCCTTCCTGGAAAACCCTATAGGTCGCCAGCGGAGTGGTGAATGTACATTCAATGGCTGTTCATACTGTTGAATCACATGGGGAAGGAGAGAATTTTGACATATTTAAGGCCTCCATGGGCTCTATCCTAAATCGTGATACCTGGACAGGGTGGGGGGAGGGGTTGGTGGGTCATGGAACAAAGGGTCTTGGAATGAGAACTGGTACAGCTGGGTAACACATAAATGGGGCCTAGTGCGTGTCTCCCATATCTCCCATGCCTCTAGCGATTTCCTTATGTACTGGTATGGTTATTTTATAGTGGCATGGTTGTATGTGTGCCCCTTGAATGGGTGGATCACAGGGTAATGGTTGGGGGGGGGGGTGGTTTGTGGCTGGGATACATGGTCATTTTATTTTGTAAAAAGGATTTTTTCAAAGTAGATGTATCTTGGAAAGTGTACGGATGCCACTGAAGCCTCTGAGGCCCACCAAGAGAACAGATTCTAGGGGCCCACTATACAGATACATGCAAATATTACTGCCATATTTTTAGGGTTTATGCACACAGACATTACACTGAACTGTATTGTGCGTGAGTAGATAACCTGTGCTCTCCTGTCATAGACCAGTGACATCCAGCATTACTTATTGCTACAGTCATAGAAAAATGGACAACATAGTAATCACAGTCTACACAGTACAACATCCCAATAGGGTTCTCCAGGGGATTCCAAGGGAACCTGGGGGGCAAGCCCTAGCCCTTGGCTATACCTCCCAACTGTTCCACATTTGGAGGGACTGTCCCTCTTTTGAGTTCCCCCCTCATTGTTCTCATTTGTCCCTCTTTGAGGTGTAACATGCAGATCTGCATCAATAAATGATTATTTGCCAATTCATAGTGTTTATATTGTTGTAACTGTTACACCCTATCTCCCATCCATCCCTCAGTTAGGGGGTGCGGCTTGATTTAACAATTGTCCCTCTTTCCCACCCTGAAAAGTTGGAAGGTATGTCCTTGGGTGATATGTTTAATGTTAATAGGGCAACAGACAGAGTAAGGATGGTCTGGGTAGATGCAGGATAGTAAGGGGAGATTTCAATATTATGGGCCTATGGGGACCATTTAATGGTATGGGGGCAATAGGGTAGTGTGGGCAGAAGAAGAGTTAAAGGGAGGCCCTGACAATTTGGCTGTATAGGGCAGAGACATTTCTGAGGGTGGCCCTGCCTATTCTTGCTTGGTATTACTATATTAAAATGCCAGTGGCGTAACTAAATGCGGCGGGGCCCTGGTGCAAACATTAAATGGGGCACTTTCAAGGCTCATCCAGTACTTTTTTTCTATCTTTTAACTCAGTTGGATGCAGCTAGACAACTAAAATGACTGAAACAGCAGATATGATGCTTCCTTTCTTCAAATGATGCCAAGTGAGCACAAATATGATAAATAAAGTGCAGGAGCAACAATAATTGGGCCCTGACCTCCTGGACCCCAGTGCAGTGGCACCCTTTAGCGTTACACCTCTGTGTAATGCACTAGTATATGAAGGCACCATAAAAACCAATCGTATAATTTCATCTTTCTAAAATGGCAACCCTGGTTTAACACGGGTCCCTTTTACCCCTCCCCAGGTGAACACATGCAGCCATTTCTTCCAGTTAAAGAACATCTCATTCTGTGGCTACCATCCTAAGAACAGCAAGTAAGTACTGAGCAGACTGATCCGGTGACCAGGCTTTCCGTGCTTGATTTTTACTATTTATTATTTTCTGTTTCAGGTATTTCGGCTTCATCACAAAGCATCCATCAGACCATCGGTTTGCATGTCATGTTTTTGTCTCTGAGGAATCTACCAAACCCTTGGCAGAATCAGTGGGGTAAGTTTTAGGCAGTGATTTGGCTACACGCCACTGTCACCATGTGTCTGTACTACTGCCTTTGTCAACTTATTTGTAGCTGGGTTGAATAAGACAGGAGCTCCCCCTAGTGGCATTGTGTATATATTATACAAGTGCACCTTCCATAACTGAGGATCATTGCATGTGTGACAACACCAGTAAATATACTATGTGAAATCCCCCCGATTGTTGGGTATACTTACCTTGCCACCAATCCCACGGCGCATGCATGAACCACGTCTGCTGCTGCCCTCCGCCTGGGGTGGGTTTGTGGTGGATCAGCCAGCGACTTGCGCTCCCTTATAAAGCTGAATGAAGCGCAAGCTGCTGATTGGCTGGTGACTCATGCATGCGCCATGGGATATCTGGAGGTGGGGCAATCTGGAGGATTTCACACAGCAGGGCATTTGAAATTGGGATGGCCCAATGGATACAAACAATCACAAGTATAGTGAAAATCCTGTAGATTGTTCCTCTTTAAACAGATTTGCCTACTCAGTTGGACTCCAACTTACCAAGATAGGAAATGGAGCACCCAATCATTCCACTCCGGTCCAAGATAACGCCTGTTATCACCCCGCATCACACCCACTCCATTCATTACAATGGAGGGATTGTGCCTGCATAACCCTGGAAAAATGAGTGTGTTGGTAGAGTTAGTATGCTGCAGGCATACAACTGACCCATTCACGGCCACCATCTTGTACAGGAGCAGACCAACAGGGCGCTCAATCTCCAATCTCTGTAAGTTGTTGTCCACCGTTGTTGGCGGTGGTGCTGCACTTGGCAAAAGGCGGGTAGCTCCAGGATTTTGCTTTTGGCAGGTCGATCCCTTTAAGTTTTTCATAAACTTCTTTCATTTAAAGTGTATCAAACCTGTCCCTACCAAAGCGCAACCTGTCTGTAAACTTTCTAAAGCATAGTTAAAGTGGACCTACAATCAAAAGAGACTGTAGGTCTGCTTATACCCCACTCCAATGGTCCTGCTCAGCTGGCCCTAGAGTCTAAAGTTCCCTGTTTCTAGTGCCCCCCTATTTGGGATGCCTCCCTGTGTGAATGGAAGGCAAAACTTCCCTTTCCAGCAAATCCATGGAACATTTGCAGGATGAGGTGGCATCCCACTGGCTGATGCACGAACCCGCTTCAGCCATTAAGATTAGCCAGAAGCAACTGAAAGGATGCCTGCCGCTCTCAGTGTTTTGTGTTGAGCTCTGTATACAAACAGTATGTTGTGCTTATATGTTGGAGGACATGGATAGTAGGATTGCCAGCAAAGTAAGTATAAAAGGAGAACTGGGGATTCACACAGCTAATTGGCACGAACCAAAACCCAGGATTGTTGCAATCCCGGGTTTTGTTTCCTATGTTAATGGTGAAAGTGGACCAAAACCCAACGTTAAGTCTATGAGATTTCAGGCAGACTTATTCCCTCCCACCAGGGCATCCCAAACTGGGATACCCCACAGTATGAACTCCCGTGCGTCCAATATTCTTACTTTTCCCCCAAGCCCACGGCATATGCGCAGCCAGTGCCGGCATCACTCGCCTCCCTTCTCTGCTGTGTGCAGCCAACCACAACTGAATGGGGCCACACACAGCTGAAGTGAGAAAGCGATGCCGTGCGCTGGTTTGGCCCCCAGTTTGAATAGGGCCCCAAGGCAAAGCAGCCTGTGGGAGGGGGTGGACACTTTAATTCATCATCACCACCACCAGTAGCTATAGTGTGGCAGCCTGCGGGTCTTAGGTCAGGGTGGCCATTAGGGCCACCTCTTTACTGTTGGGTGACTTGGGCCCCAGACTAGAGTCTTGGCTCTCTTGTCCTGTTGTCTGCCCTGCTAACAGCAGACTTCTTTCTTGCAGGAGAGCCTTCCAACAGTTTTACAAAGAGTTTGTGGAATACACGTGTCCTACAGAAGATATCTATCTGGAATAGTGATTGTGTAACCCGGGAAGCCGTTGTGTGCATGGACTAAGAAGTAGCAGGAAGGTGCCAGATTCAGAGAAGAGTGACAGGACTGATGCCAGCTCTCCTCTCTGCCTCCATCATGTGAAAAGACTGGCCTTGTGAAGGTCTGGCAGGGAGAGCAAAGGTTGTTTCTTATCCATATCATTTACCCAATAACCTTCTCCCTAATCAACTCTGCCT
Source organism: Gastrophryne carolinensis (assembly GCA_027917425.1). NCBI lineage: Eukaryota > Metazoa > Chordata > Amphibia > Anura > Microhylidae > Gastrophryne > Gastrophryne carolinensis. The sequence goes on from CM051241.1 coordinate 76,291,875, forward strand.
TTGACCCCCTTCTACATCAAAGAGATGGGGTGCGAGTGGACTGATGCACCTCCCTCGACTGCAACGACTGCAAACGTTCCAGCATTAGCAAGATGTGGAATTGGGAAGATACCAAATGAGGATTGGGGGTGATGAAAGAGTACATGCTGGCCTGCATGCCAACAGTCTGTGTGTACTACAATATGGTCTATGAGGACATATAGTATTTATATAAAAAAAAGAGAGTGGACTAGGGAACAATGGAGTGCATTAAACTGTTGTATATTACTAACAGAGTGTGTCAATGTGTTCCATGCCTAATAAAATCATTGGGTCACAACTCAAATGCCCAAATGTGGGGGTATAGGGGGATCTGATAAGTCTTTGGCTTTCCCCATTTGCTCTTCTGTGTAATTAAAAATAACTATCATGTGACAACATGTCATTGTTTGGACTGTGCCTGGTTATACAATAATGAGTGTAAGGCTATGAGCGTTGGTGAATTTAACATGCGTTTGTAGACGATGTCAAATGCTGGTTCTGGTGGAATGAATGGGGAGGTACACATGAGGCTGGATTTTCATGGGTTCCATGCTGCTTTGAATCAAAAGCACTATGCACTTTGCAACGCTTGCAATTCCCTAGCTAGTCATATGCTTCCATTAGAGTGAATAAAGATCCCTTTCAAATGCTAACATACTGTACCATAGGGGGCAGTTTGATTGTCCAGTGTCAGTCCTGTATTATAGAAGGAGGGGGTGCATTGTCCAGTGTCAGTCCTGTATTATAGATGGAGGGGGTGCATTGTCCAGTGGCAGTCCTGTACTTTGGAGGAAGGGGGGTGCATTGTCCAGTGTCAGTCCTGTACTTTGGAGGAAGGGGGGTGCATTGTCCAGTGTCAGTCCTGTACTTTGGAGGAAGGGGGGTGCATTGTCCAGTGTCAGTCCTGTACTTTGGAGGAAGGGGGGTGCATTGTCCAGTGTCAGTCCTGTACTTTGGAGGAAGGGGGGTGCATTGTCCAGTGTCAGTCCTGTACTTTGGAGGAAGGGGGGTGCATTGTCCAGTGTCAGTCCTGTACTTTGGAGGAAGGGGGGTGCATTGTCCAGTGTCAGTCCTGTACTGTGGAGGAAGGGGGGTGCATTGTCCAGTGTCAGTCCTGTACTTTGGAGGAAGGGGGGTGCATTGTCCAGTGGCAGCCCTGTACTGTGGAGGAAGGGGGGTGCATTGTCCAGTGTCAGTCCTGTACTTTGGAGGAAGGGGGGTGCATTGTCCAGTGTCAGTCCTGTACTTCGGAGGAAGGGGGGTGCATTGTCCAGTGTCAGTCCTGTACTTTGGAGGAAGGGGGGTGCATTGTCCAGTGTCAGTCCTGTACTTTGGAGGAAGGGGGGTGCATTGTCCAGTGTCAGTCCTGTACTTTGGAGGAAGGGGGGTGCATTGTCCAGTGTCAGTCCTGTAATTTGGAGGAAGGGGGGTGCATTGTCCAGTGTCAGTCCTGTACTTCGGAGGAAGGGGGGTGCATTGTCCAGTGGCAGCCCTGAACTATGGACGGGGGGGATTGTACAGTGACAGTTCTGTTAATAGATTAAGAGTATTGGCACCTGGGTCTCAAGCTATGAATCTGGTTACGAGTGTCGAGTGCATGAATGCTTGTAAAGCATGATGGCACAATTACAGTACATGACCCCTTGGTTGGCTTCTCCAACCCTATATCAATCACTAATGAAGATTCGGGCACTGGTCCACCCATCATCAAGCAATCAAGGCATAAAAAAAGAAATGCAGTACAATAGATAATCAACAGAAGATCATTTTGCCCAGTTACAATTGGTATAGTGGTGCTGGGAGGGGGAGGGGCTAGTGAATAACTGAATGTTGCTGATAGAGAGATTAATAGTTAAGCAATGTAGATTGCACACCCTACTAATAAATACAATATAGAGTCATCCCCAAAATCGGGAAAGACATTGATAAGGGAGATGAACCTCAAATGGCACATTTAAAAAGTAGGGGCCATGGAAAGAATAAAGGTGGCACAAAAGACTACAGGACAAATTATGAGTAAAAAAAAAGGGGTCTCACAAGACCACTCCAGAAAAATAATGTTTAAAACAATACACAAATAAATATACAGGGCCAATTTGTATATAAATCGTGGCCCTAGGCAAAATATAGCAGAGGGGTCCCAAGTTCTGAAATATTGTACCAATAACACATTCACCCCATTAGCATCCAAATTTTAACTCCACCTCCAACCCCTTACCTTCTTCCAGTTATAACCCTCACTCAGACGCAACGTACTAGGTATCTCTTGCCTAGGGCCTCTTTGGTGATAGGGACCCTAGGCAATTGCTCAGTTTGCCACCCCCATACATTAAAACGTTTTAAAACGTTTTATTCGTATACATTTTATATGAATAAATATATATTACATGAACTTCCTCCATAATACATATAATTTTATATATACGGTATATATATATAAGTTGGAGGGCACCCTTTGGAAGAAAGTGTCTCAAGTGACTGGTGCAATAAACATATAAAACTGCTTATATGTGTCAGTTAATGATAACAAAGTACAATCTAAACAAAAATTGCACTTTGTCTGGTCACACTGATACACAGATTTATTTATCTAATTGCCATAAATATTACATATTTAATTTAAACACATACATATCTTACAACAGGAAGTCATATATATATATATATATATATATATATATATATATATATATATATCACACACACATTGTTGAGGAATTTTATGTATTAGAGATTTATTTTTTCTGGGTTGGTCTTGTGAACCCCTTTTTTAACTCACTGTTTGTCCTGTAGTCTTTTGTGGCACCTTATAATAAACTTCTGCATTTATTCTTTGCATGGTCCCCACTTTCTGATGATCTCCTTTATCAGGAGTTAATATGGGGGATTGCAAGAGAGGCTTATTAATTAAATGCTGCTGTGAGCAATTCTCACATGGTCCATAGCAGGGTCATTGTAAAGGGACCAGAAGCTGAGGCACACACTGTAGCAGCAAGCTTCATCTGTTCAGCATCTGTGGGTGCTGATGGGCACCTTGTGATATGCCCAGGGGTAGTACAGTACAGGTCCTCTTTAAAAAGTTAAAGGAAATAGGAGATGCCAAAGACTTATTCGCACCCCACATGTGTTTAAACAGGACAGCTCAGCTAACAGAAAAGAAAAAACTTTTGTCTACCATCCCTCAACACTTACCTCCTAGTGCAGTAGTAAAACACTGCCCCCTCTGCCTCAGACACCCCATGTGTGCCCAGACCTGGCATGCTCATTGCCATCTAGTGCTATTCATTCCAGAGGCCACTGGCAAGGTTAAATGCTGCAGGACTGCTGGATCTCAGGAACAACATAATTCAAGACTCCATTTCTATTGTGACAGGACAGGAATTGTAGGTGAACCAAAATTCTACTCTTAGCTTTACCAGTATATAACACACAGTAAAGTGAGTGTTCTTACCTAACCGGCGACCCCGCAGCGCATGCACAGGCTCCACCCCCTCCGGGGTGATGTCAGCCAATCAGAATAGGCTCTGTCACCCAGCAAGCTATTCTAAAGCGGGTGATGCCACCACGACCCCCAAACATGCGCTTAAAAGAGGGAAAGAAACGGGTGTACCCAGGAGGGGTTCACAGAGCAGAGAAGGATATTATTAGACTCCGGGCTGGAACTAAAGGGTTTTGGTCCTCTTTAAAGAAGGGTTCACTGGCCTGACAGCTGCTACAACCCTACTCTGGGATTTATGGATTTGGCACCAAGATGGTTACCAGCAGAGGACACAGGAATCTGCACACTTTGTATAAAGGTGGAGGCTCTACCTCCACCTATCAGAGATATTTGTCCCTGTAGAGTGGTGGCTGACTTGTACTGGATCAGTAACGAAAAAAGAACAGGACATAACCCTGCAGAACCCAACACCCCAGCCAGGTACTGTGCTAGCAAAATAACAGCAGAAGGTCATAAAGGAAATACAGGCAATTGTGACAGCGTTCATATGCTTGTCTTACAAAAAAAAAAAAACGGTCGTTGTTGGGAGTCTCGATCACTCAAGATTACAAGTGGAGAATACATTGACAGTACTCAGACACAGGCCAATCAGAATCTTCAGTGGCCAAGTTGGATTTGCCACATTGGCCTCTTTGACTTTGCTTTGTGTGTGTGTGACCCATTTGAGTTTTAGGCCCTGAGACCAGAGGGGCACAGACAGGCCATATTTATGATGATCATCATATCTGTGTCTGGATGATTATCAGGGTTCAGAAAGTGAGAGCAATTCTCCACAATGAGGTCACGATTCTAAAAAAGCATAGGACCACATACTCCCTGGCAAGGTTGTGGCAAGGAGGGTATAAGTCCGCTGTGAGTCTCTCTGCAAAAAGGAAACAAAAAGCACACTATGTATGGCAGTGGTCCTCTAATAGGAGACAGCAGCTGTTGCACTGTGTGCTGCGGTTTCTGATCCCCTGTCATAGAAAGACCCACATGGAATAGGCAAGTATATCCTCAATTCTGGACTGGGGGTAGTGGAAGATTAGGTGCAAAGCCCCTGAGCATCCAGTTGTATACAGTACCGCTTTACAGTGGCCCTAATGCTTCCCCACTCCTTTAAGGGAAGCGTGATATCTGAATAGCTGGGCGTGAGCAAGCATCAGCCAGAGGGAAGCCGGGGTTGCCATGGTGACCTGCACATGTACCATGGGAAAGAGTTTTGGCCATCTTCAAAGGCACACTGCAGGCTGTCTAAAATCAATACTTACCGCATGGAAACTTGATCTAGCTTAGCACTGGTTCCTGCCATGGAAACATTCTTTTGTCCGCTAATAGGACTCATTCCTTGCACCAGTTTCAGAGATGCACTTCTGCCTCCAATAATGAGCAAGCAGGTGCTCACTCTGTTAGAATAAAAGGGCACCCATCCATACCCACAGTGCTGAGTGCTCTTAGCTCACTGTAGTCAGGAGGGGAGCAATGACGCCAGTGGGGGAAGCATGTCTGCAACCAGTGACAGACTGGGGGCAAAACTCAGCCCTGGATTTTATCAGTCCCTGTCCGTCCCGAGACATCCCTGCTGAGCCCCTTATGATGCCGGGGCTATAGTATTGGGGGCTGGGGTTCCTTGGCTTGTGGGTACAGTGGGGCTGGGTACAGTTGGCTGAGAGGGAGACAAAGGGGGTAGGGATTGAATGTGGGCGTTAAAAGCAGCAGCCTAACTGGCCCCAATGCCCATCGGGCATTGTCCCGGGTCTCCCTATGACCAATCCGCCCGTCTGCAACCTAGGTAAAGAGGGAAGAAGAACTGTGCTGTGTCAGGAATCGGCTCTGAACCTAGACTTTGGGGGGCAGCCTACAGTAGCCCTCATTTGCCAAATACTGCAACAAAATTCTGCAGTATTGGGATACAAGCTGCTTCATATAAAGAGAAGACAAGGTTGGTCAGGTCTTATTTAAATTCATATTGCTACATATCCTATAAATCACATAATCTACCATTGATATGCAGATCACCCCCCCTCCCGCCCCCTTCATGCACAGCAGGTCAGACTGGGGAAAGGAAAAGCAAAACTGAAGGAGCTGTCCGGCCCTGTCTGGCCAAGGCAATGGCTCTCTCCTTTGGCTTCAGTTTTTCTTGTAGCAGGCAGGCAGGGGGAAGCTGATAGCAAAGTCACTGATTAGTAGTCACAGTTCCGCATGTAACGGTTTGGTCCTGTGTGATCAGCGCTGATTCCAGACAATGTCAGCGACAATATCAAGAAGTCATTAATGCGAAACTCAGAGAACTCCACGCTTCACAGTCCAGCCATGGCTTCTCGTCAGCCCCAGTTATAGAAGTATATTTTCTGCCAGACGGGAAGGTAATCCATGAGGGGACCTGGAAAGAAACAGGGGTTTTAGGACTTATGGTTACATTATTTTAACAATTATACCGAATTAAATATTACTAAAATTACTTACGTGCCACCAGCCCAAGTCCCGGGACGTAGTCTCCAAGAAGACGCAAGAGCAGCAGAAGCCTTATTCTGTTATTGGACAAAAACATGTAAGACATATTTAGGGAAAGTTCTAGGTACCTCTATTTTCTCATGGCCTCAAAGTGGGACACTGGACATGGCAAGGGATGTGGCTTAGGGGCAGAGCGAATCACACACGAATCCAGCAGTACATGTGCGGGCTCTCATCCAATCAGAGCCATTTGCATATGTTATCCACCAAGCGGTTCGGATTGTTTACAATGGGAAGCGAGGGCGGCTGCATCCCCTGCATCTTAGGGATGAGCATGCACTCCCACCCCAGCCATTTAGATAAGCTGGGGCAGGAGCGTGCACACCCCTTGGGATGCGGTTGCCCTCGCTCCCCATTGAAGCCTAATAGAGCCATTTGCTGAATGTCAGTCACGGCAAATGGTTCTAATTGGACGAGAGCCCATGCAAAAACCAATGGACTGGGAAGAGGTGAGCGATTATGGGCGATCTGGGTGGTTTCACACAGTGGGGCATCCCAATATCCTGGGTTTTGTTCCGCTTTCAGGCTGGATCAGATGTGCCTTTACAGACGGACATCTCATATAAATGAATGCTGGAGCACATTCTTTCTACCTTTGCTTTCCTGCAACGCTCGAGTCTGCACACCGCTCTCTTCTCTTCAGAGCATCAGCGTGAGGCTCATAACTCCCACCTCTGACTCTTGCATTCAGCTCTCCCTGCCTTTCACATCCACTGTGTGAACCCACCCAGATTGTCCCCCGCACTCACCTAATTGCACGGCATAAAGCCACTGTTTTGAGTGGCATGTCGGGAAAGGGAGGGGAAGCATGCACATCCTTGGCTCTCCTGTGTAGTGCATGCTCCCGTACAGCCAGCCTATCTGAATGGCTGGGCGCAGGAGCGCACACAGCTGCAGGGATGACTGGAGATGGCAGCGAGGGCACGGCAAGAGGTAAGGGGGTAGCGGGCGACATGGAAGGGCATGCCCCAGGGGCACCTAGTCAGCCAGCCCTGGAGTCTTTTAGACCAGGCCAGCTTGGGTGGTGATAGGTCCACTTTAAGGTCTTATGTGGGAGTCCAGATCATGGATTTTGTTCTGCACTGATAACAGCAGATGTCACATTACTAACCCACAGCCCAAATCTTGTGGCAACGCCAGACATAGCCCGGCCATGTTGCTGAGTGCAGACACGCCAGTACAACTAGTGATGACTTACTCTGTGTATCGATTGTAGAATGGAGAACGTAGCAGGTAATAAAGGAGGAGGAGGGTCCTACGTCGCACCTCCATACGTTCCCTGCGGCTCAGATTGGGGGTGTCCCGTAATATAGATAGGCTGCAGAATGGAGAGGAAAAAAAGGACCTGTGAAAATCTAAACATTCTCTGGTATGTAACACAGCACAAAAAGTAGGGATTGTGCTGTAACACATGCCAGGAAACTTTCCTCAGTCCAGTAACAGGAAAATAAAATAGAATTAGTTGTTATACTTTACCACTCATTAGTACTTTTTGAACTTTGTTCATCTGACTTTAACCGGCTCACGCTCGACTAACCTGCCAATATCCAGGGCTGCTGCCAGGAGCCATGGCTTCCATGATTTCTGTCCCCAGGCTGCCAGACTTGCCACTGTTGGGGACTGGTTAAGGTCTGATAGCTCAAAATCTGCTGCATCTGCATAAAGAAACCTTTCATAGCCATAGAAAATGTCTTATATCTTGTGTAAATCGGGCATCCACTGACTTCGGGATGCCCACTGGGAGGATTGCTTTCCACATAACATGGGGTGTGGGTTGACCCTGAACTTGGCCCACCTCCATGAGGGAACATCTGGGGCCTGGGGGATTTAGGTGTTCACTCAGGTCCTAAGATTTTCTGGCAGCAATCCAAGGCGGGCCACGGTGCAGCAACTAAAACCGGTAGAAAGGTCAACAGGGGGTGCCCCCTCTTTATTGGGATGCCAATAACAAGACAAGACAAAGGGGTCCTGTAAGGAAACTCCTCAAAATGCCCACCTCCAACTGCTTGGCCCCTACCCGGTCTGCCTTCCAAGAGTCCCATCAAAGGCGTACATAGGTTTCACAGGGCCCCATAGCAAAAACCCCAGCAGTAAATAACCTGCAATGAAGTACAGGGACTGCGGCTTTTGTTTGTTTGTGAGTGGACCATATAGTTAGACACCAGGCTCGGACTAGCCTTTTAGATTACTAGGGAAACCCCCAGGTGGACCCTTGAACTGAGTGGCCCTTTTTTCCAAAAGGGATGGCGCACTGCGTGATAGGAAATAATGTGGTGCCCATTTTTCTATGATAGGAGCAGTCAATGTACAATGAAAGGAGAGCACAGGTTATCCACTCACACAATACAATATCTGTGTGCATGAGCCCTAAAGATAAGCCAGTAATATTTGCCGGTTACTGTAATGTGGGCCCGCAGAGTCCGTTCTCCTGGTGGGTCCCAGACACCCAGTCTGACACTAAGAGACTGTGGTCTGATTGAAGTTCTAGGTACTATCCTAACCCATTTGCTTGAAAACGGTGGACGGCCTACAGAAGAATATTTTTTTCTTCCAGGCAGGAAACTTTTCAACAGTCAGAATCCAATCCTGTGGTGGATTAAAGTGGAACAGAAACCAAACTGACTGGCCCTGGAATTTAAAAGATTTTAGGGCCAGCCGCTGACCTCCCCCCATCCCATTTCAGGATGCCCCGCTGTGTGAAACCCCCTCTCCCCTGGGGTTTTGTTCCACTTTAAAGAAGAGTATATAATTTTTATCATTACCAGAAAGGATACAATGCGTAAGTGGCCGCAGAATATGAACAGTTTCTGCTATAGTGGCCAGAGTGCCGATCTCTGTAGGGGTAGCCTTTCTGTCATCTGGACCTCTCCTCTGATTTCCATCTCGAACCTGAGGGCTTCTCCAGAGCCTACTGTGACCAGAGGGAGCTGAAAATTAAAGCAGACCAACAGTCAAAAATGAGTTAAACCAACACAACAAACAGAGCTCATATACATCCCTCTCCAGGGCAATTTAGATTGCTGCACATAAAATTCATTTACTTTTTTCTCCTCCTGCTGTAGTAAATGTTAGAAACAAAATGGCGGCTCATGCATTTGCAGGCCACCTGCAAAGAGGAAGTGCTGCTGGGCTTCCTGTTACTGTGCATTGTCAGTTATGGCAGTGAGCAGCATGGCTGAGATGCTGGGAGAGGAAGCTCCAAAATGTCCGCTACCTTTCTTTACCAACTGTGCCAGGCTGTTGGTCCAGTTTAAAGGCGCAAAATGAAAAAGTGCATTATATATGTATTTATTTAAATAAATGTATATATAAATTTGATATAAAATAATAATTCTTGCATTCAGCTCTGAAGAAGATATCATTTGTGTGCATGGACTATAAGCATATTAATAAATTCTTAAAGCAATTATATATAATTGCTGCTGTTTTTCTACCTGGCTTTCCCTGGGGGCATGCCAAATCAGAATGCCCCGCTGTGTGAAAACCCTCCAGGGCGCCGTTAAACACTGGCCTTTCCCCAATCCAACAGCGCATGTGCAAGCTCCCGTCCAATCAGAGCTGCTTGCTCAAATGACGTGATTTGGCAAAGAGCTCTGATTGTTGACATTGGGGAGTGGGTGATCCCACATCCCACATTGTGCGAGCACTCCCAGCCTATCAGGAGCGCATACTCTCCATTCATCCCAATCAGAGCCACTTGCCGAATGACATCACCACAGCAAGCGACTCTGATTGGATGGAAGCACATGCCCTGTTGGACCGGTCAGAAGTAAGCAGCACAGGTGATTTGTGGGGTTTCACACAGCAGGAAGCTGAACGAAATCCGGGAAAGTAAACAAACCTGGGTTTTGTTCCACTTTAAGCAGACAGGCCAAAAGGTTGCTGTAGCATTTGGATCTACTTTATAAAATAATAATTGTCCATTAAGGAAGCACTTACTATCGTTCAAGGTGCGCACACAGCGACTTGATCGCTTCCCTACAAAACAGGTTTCTTCTGCGCCATCTTTTTCCTCTCCTGAAAAAGAGAAATATTGGCAAAGGTAAGTCAACAGTGCTGATAAAGGCGGGAAATCACAATCATATATTGTTAGACAAAGTGCGATAACTCAGGACTAGGAATGATTAAAGCAGTTAAAAATGTTCATTTCGCCAACTGAAACTCAATTGCGCTTAAAATAATTCTTGAAAGGTGATGACCGGCAAGTTGGTTGAGTTGCTGTAATGCTTACCTACATTATTCTCTGCCAGGTCTCCATCCAGTGAGAGACTGGAAGCCACAGCACACACTGCAGCAGCTGGCACCTGGAGAAGGCACGTGCTCATGATGCGTGCAGTAGCTTCCGGTCTATTTGGGACAGGTGGATTGGGTGAGTATTTCTAAAACAGGGCTGAGTTTAGTTAGGTAAGGGGAAAAATTATTGGCATACTTAAAAGGACAGCCCAGGCAAAGAGGCTATGTATTATATTCAGGGCGCACAGTTTCTGAAGCGTGGATCACTAGGTAAACCAGAGATCCTGAGGGTTTCACACACACCTTGTGAAGCAGACCAAAAACACAGATGAGTGAAAAAACTGGGGTTTGGTTCACTTTAACCCTTTTGGTGCCAGTCTACCTAGAGATGTCACCCTCTGTTGTTAGGCCATTTTTCACCACTCACGCTATATATGATTAACTGTAATTTTTTTTTAGCAGAGTTTCAGCATGAATTGTCTTGTTTGTAATTTTTTATTAATTTCTCAATATTTTTGGTGAAATATATGGTTTATTTTTAATCTATTTTTTTTATTTTGTAGCATTTTTTATTTAAAAATTCATATATTTCACCCAAAAAGTTGTTAAAAAAATTATATTGCATATAAAATCGCCATTCCTTCCCATTACAATGGTACTACTATGTAAACTCAGTAGACACCCATTCCAGGCGACACCCCAAAGTGAAATGAGCGCTCTATCAGATTTTCAAATAAAATACAACTACTAAGCGCACTATCAAGGGTTACAGTTTTTGAAAAATGGCACGGGGTTCTCCCTTTCCTGCAAAACCAGCCCAGTCACCAGCAATGTGGGCAGATAGACCAGGGCACAGAGCCTGAACAGGCGGGCCCCAAAAGCTACCAGCCCACACGGCCACCAGGCTATTCTGCACCCCCCCCCCCTGGGCTTTGGGGATGCAGGTAATGGGTCCTGAGGTAATGGCAAGTCACCTGCCTAAAGGCTGGTGACTTGCTGTCCCCTCCTGCCCTGTGAACTGGTATAGGAGTCTCAAGGACCTCTTACCAGCTCACAAAGGGTTAACTGTAAAGAGAAAAAAAGGCAGGGCAGAGATTTGTTGTTCTTTGCCCCACTGAAGACCCCAGACTCAGAAGACCCCCGGGGAAGAGGAGACCCCCAACGCTGGATCCTGGAAAAGAGGTGAAGAACATCCATGTCAGGCACAGCGACGCAATAACGCAATAGATTGCAGTGAATGGAGTGGATGTGCTTAAGTCACTGTGACAGGGTGAGCGTCATCTGTGAACATGAATGTTGCAGGACTCCACCTTAAGACCCCATAAGACTCATACAGCCGTAAGGCAGAGCGGCTTCAGGGGACAAAAGGCGGGTATGACTTTTTAACAGTTGCATGGACATATCCTTAAACATTTTACACATTTGAAGTCAAGGCTGCAGTGTAACGGTCTCCAAACAATTGTTGCAACTGTACGGCAAACAAACCTGAGTTGTTGACAACTCGCTCTCGGTCTAGAGGAGCAGCAGGACTCTGTATAGCAGATCCATACCAGAAGAGCAGCACGATGCGCAGGCACGCTCTGATGGGAAGAAAGAGAAATGGAGGAGTGACATGGAAAGTGTCCTTCCAATTAGGACAAAGCCATTGGGCCAATCACAAAACAGAACAGAGCAATGGATACTGTCACTATACACTTAAAGTGGACCAAAACCCATGTTTTGGACTAATATTCCCACATGCCTTACCTCACAGACAGTTCCCCATCCTGTCTTTTCTCCTATACCAGCAACAGATCTGGCAATAGCCCTGAAGACTCAGGTTGCCAGGGAGAGGCAGGACCAGCAATTGCAGGATTGCATCATGACCCAAAACCAATTGCCAGCCGGTCAGATATATCTGGCATGGGTGCACACAGAGGTTAGAGGGCAGGTGGGGATGGAGAAGGAGGCCGCAAACTGGAGGGGGGCACACAGCAGGGAATCCTGATTTGGGATGAGGAAGGGCTTTCAGCCAACCCTAGCGTCTTTGAAATGGTGAAATTGAGCAACCCCCAGCAAGTGTGGCGTAGTAGTGGCAGGAAGGTTTTTTTCCGGGCATTTGGGGGCTTTCACACAGAGGGGTAGCCTGAGTCAGGATGCCCCAGGTGGAATCAAAGGGAAGGCTCTGATGTCTTTTAGACTCCAGGGCTGCCCAGCATAGTGGTTGGTTCACTTTTAGAAACTAAGGGTCGGATGCAATGGGCTTTGACTCTACTCTAAAAACTCTTGTACATTTTTTTCTTTTTAAACACAGGGGGCAGCAAATGTTACTTTACCTTTACAAATGTATACCTGCCGCAGTGTGTGGTCCCTATTCATTTAGGCTGAGAAGGCAGCACAGGATGCGGCCGCTCTCGCTCCCTATTCAGTCTAATTAGAGTCGCTCACCCAAGTCACATCAGTGAGCGGCTCTGATTGGACAGGAGCCGGGCAGGCGCCGCTGGACTGGGAAGATGCGAGTCTGAATGCGACAATGGCGGGGATTTTACATAGTGGTGCATTCCAATGTGGGATGCCCAGAGGGGCACAGAACAAAACCTGGGAAAGTGAAATTTCCGGGTTTTGTTCAGCTTTAAGAGGGAAAACGGTCTTGCACAGCACATGGAGACAACCTAAGATTTCTTCTGTTGCTGCTACTAATTAACAAGCATGTAGAGACCTAGAAGAGTGCACCACTTCAAAAGCATACCCATCTTATGTAGAGGGTCTGTTCTTACTTGAGCAGCTGAATAAGCAGGATGGCGACCCACCGCGTACGATCACCCCACACCCGAGCTGCTCCAATTTCAATGAAGACCTCCAGACTTTCCAAGACCCCGAGCCAGGTAAGAAGGCGCTGCCGGGAGCCATCCTGAGAATAAAGCGGAGAGGAGCGGGAAGGGTGCCAGAGAGAGCAAATAGTAAGAGGGACATCACCAGATATGCCAAGATGTGACTCCCTGAAACATCAGCATGTATATAAATCCCCTACCTAATATACTTTAATTATAAATTCATCTTTCAACTGCAGCTGCAGCCCTGCTTTGTGAAGCTGGGCTTCCTGGCACAGGCTGGTTAGTGCATGTAGTCTATGTACGGCCGGCCCTTCCATACAAGGTAAACTTCTCGGGAGGACTATTGGCGGCGAGGTAAGTGGGTCACCTTGTACCCCTTGTGTGTGCCTGATCTGAGGTCCAAAGAAAAATCCACCAAAGTGGACTTTTCATTTAAAGAGGACCTTCAGTCAGGTCCTCTCACCCTGGCAGGAAGGGGGCATTCCAATTTCGATGTCACACTGCACACCTTCTCCTGCGAAGCCCATTACTAGATAACCAATACTGCTCCCTACTGGAGCAGCAGCAGCCTATCAGGTTTGCATGCACATTTAGAGGGCCAGGTTACAACTTCAGAATGCTCATCCTTGCCACTGCACCCATTGGCAATTCCACTTGCCAGCAGCCATTCAAGTCTGCCTGGTTTTCAGACCAGGGATGCCGCCAAGGGCCCGCACATGAACTGTGAGTTGACCAGTTTAAAACAAGTATCCAGCAACCCTGTGGGGTTTAACAAAGCAGGGCATCCCAAATCTGAATACCCCTGGGAAACAGACTATAACCCGGAAGGGGAGAAAAAATCCTGGGTTACAGGCCGGGTTTGTGTGCAACAGGTGCCACGAAGCTGCAGCACTCACCCATCATCGTGCAGCGCTTCTTGAGCATCTGGCGCCCACATCTCAGATTATAATTGGCCGGTGTATAGCCACAGTTTGCTTACATTAACCATGTGGGCCATAAAAAGGTCGCTCTAAACCAATTACCGTGGGGGGAGGTTTCAGCAATTCTTTTCGAAGAATTCCATCATTCAGTAGAGCCAGAAGATTGGAGGCAGAATAAACTAAAAGCAGAAAAACAAGATTTACAGAGTAGGCAAAGTGGCCAACTCCACCCATAGAAGACTATGCCACTCTTAGCTCTAAAGTTTTCAAGAAAAAAAAAACATCAGGGTATCCTGTGAGTATCATTCAGTTCACAGCATCTGTTTGTATTCAGGGCATTGCCAGCAGAGAAACCATCACAGATGATGAGCAGCAAGATCATTTAAGGAAAATTAGCCATTAGATCATCTGAGAGATGTCAGGCTTTATTGGTCATATCAGGACACAGGAGCTTCAGGCCAGCATTGGGTGCTGGGTGGGTACTGGGGGGGTATGGAATGGATGAAAAAATTAATTCTTTGATAAGGATAGGCCATAGCATAGGTTCAGGAAATCCATCTGGATGAATAATACAATCAATACAAATGTCACCATGGTTCTTACCCAATTCAGACAGCTCGCTGGAATCTGAAAAGCGCCCTTTAAGAGAAAGAGAAGGACACACGTGTTAATCCCGAGAAAATAAATCAAAATGCTTAAAGCCAATCTCCTTCATTTAATACATTTGTAAAGCTTGGGGTTGGGTGAGAACTACCTTAAAGAAGAATATCAGAGGCCCTGCAGTCTGAAAGCCTCCTTGGGGCAACCTGAATTGGGATGTTCCACTGTGTAAATCCCCCCAGAAGCCTCAATTCACTCACCTTGTCCCGGGGATCTCGGTGCGTCTCTGCACTGCGGCAGCATCCCGGCTCAGCTTTAGCCAATCGGCTGCTTTGCCATCCAGACGACTTAGCCGTCAGCAGAGCCGAGTGAAAGCGAGCGCGCTAATTGGGTAAACGGGCCACTCGTCCAATCAGCGAACTAGTTTTTGCCCGAGTCTGCATTGTGGGAGCGACAGTAAGGTGAGTGACCTAGGGGCATACACACAGCAGGGCATCCCAATTTGGGGTGCCCTCACTGAGAGGAAGAACACCCCGAAAAGTGAATATTGGGTGTGTTGTTCCTCTTTAATGCAGGCTTAAACTATTGCTGGTAATTCTACCAGGACGGTCAACAAACCTCACCACTGAGCCCTGCCTTAGGGAAATGCTTACCTAGCTTTGTCTTTTTCCAAAAGGAGACTCCTCCCAAAAGACTGGCTGCCTTTGAAGGCCATACCTCTTCCAATAGGGGACCTGCAGTGTGCAGTTGCTTGCAGTATCTTTGTTTAAAGTGTCTCACTAATATGGGGCCATGACTGTGACAAGGAGGTCCGCTTTATTAATTTGGTTGCTCTCAGAACCCTATTATGGAGGTTTACCGCCCTGTCTCTGGAGTGACAAAGCGAGAAGTTCATTCAACAGAAACATGGTGGGTGTCACTGACACAGGAACCTTACACCATTAGCAGAAACTAGTCTATTAAAGTAGAAGCCCAGCGATTGGTACAGTGATTGGTCTGTACCCTTGTGTAAAACCTTGCTGGGGATCCCACTGCACAGATGCAGCTCTCCTGCAATGAGCAGCTACAAAAGCTGAATTGCAACTTAGCCGCTAAAGCAATAGGCAGTGGCATCTCCTGCATCCACCCGCAGCTGGATGGCCATGGCTGCCTTTTGGTTATGTTGGGTGTGGCCATTCAAAGACTAGACACATGCAGTAGATGCCACCGCTAGCTGCACATACGCAGTGGGATCGTCGGCAGAGTATGCTAAACGGGAGACCGGCAGGGGTTTCACACAGGCGGGCTTGCCAAATCGGGATGCCACAGGAGAGGGTATTTAAAGTGGACCAAAAACTTGGATTTTGACTAACCCGGGCTTTGGTCATTGCCCCTGGGGCGCCATGATACGGGATGCACCGCTGCGCTCATCAAAATGAGCTTGGCTACGGGCAGAGTCTAGCGGAAAGGAGCCAGCCTCTAACAGGGTACGCGCCCATGCCGGTCATTCACAAATGCTTGGCCTGGGAGCGCACTGCTGACGGCAGCCTCGGCTTCTGAATACACCGCAGGATTGAGGAAGGTACGTTTTACAGGACTCGGGGGGGGGGGGGTTCACACAATTAGGCATCCCGAATCTGGAGGGAGGTCCTGCTTTTGGTCCACTTTAAAGTGACCCTAGACCCAGATAGAAAGCTGGACATCATCACCTTCTATCTCCAGCCCCATGCCCCCAAACAGCCTGAGTTTCTTTGTTTGCCCTATATTAAAAAAAAAAAAAAAAAAAAAAAAAACAGGAAGCAGTATAATCGCCTGCTTTCAGATTTATTGCAGATATTTTAACTGATAAGGCTGACCCCAAAGCTATGTGTAACTGAATTAATCATCACTGGAGAGCACCAGGGAGCAATATGGCTGACCATTTGAACAGCAGACTGCATCCAGTTCGTGTTGTTATGAATACTGGGCAAAGGCTTTAGTAAAAAAAAAAAAAAAAAAGATATAAACTGCTTTTCTGGGTACAGCATCACTTATACTGGACCGAGTCTTACTGCTTTTCTGGGTACAGGATCACTTATACTGGACCTAGAGTCTTACTGCTTTTCTGGGTACAGGATCACTTATACTGGACCTAGAGTCTTACTGCTTTTCTGGGTACAGCATCACTTATACTGGACCGAGTCTTACTGCTTTTCTGGGTACAGCATCACTTATACTGGACCTAGAGTCTTACTGCTTTTCTGGGTACAGCATCACTTATACTGGACCTAGAGTCTTACTGCTTTTCTGGGTACAGGATCACTTACACTGGACCTAGAGTCTTACTGCTTTTCTGGGTAGAGGATCACTTAAACTGGACCCAGAGTCTTACTGCTTTTCTGGGTACAGGATCACTTATACTGGACCGAGTCTTACTACTTTTCTGGGTACAGGATCACTTATACTGGACCTAGAGTCTTACTGCTTTTCTGGGTAGAGGATCACTTAAACTGGACCTAGAGTCTTACTGCTTTTCTGGGTACAGGATCACTTATACTGGACCGAGTCTTACTGCTTTTCTGGGTACAGGATCACTTATACTGGACCGAGTCTTACTGCTTTTCTGGGTACAGGATCACTTATACTGGACCTAGAGTCTTACTGCTTTTCTGGGTACAGGATCACTTATACTGGACCTAGAGTCTTACTGCTTTTCTGGGTACAGGATCACTTATACTGGACCTAGAGTCTTACTGCTTTTCTGGGTACAGGATCACTTATACTGGACCTAGAGTCTTACTGCTTTTCTGGGTACAGGATCACTTATACTGGACCTAGAGTCTTACTGCTTTTCTGGGTACAGGATCACTTATACTGGACCTAGAGTCTTACTGCTTTTCTGGGTACAAGATCACTTATACTGGACCTAGAGTCTTACTGCTTTTCTGGGTACAGGATCACTTATACTGGACCTAGAGTCTTACTGCTTTTCTGGGTACAGGATCACTTATACTGGACCTAGAGTCTTACTGCTTTTCTGGGTAGAGGATCACTTAAACTGGACCTAGAGTCTTACTGCTTTTCTGGGTACAGGATCACTTATACTGGACCTAGAGTCTTACTGCTTTTCTGGGTACAGGATCACTTATACCGGACCTAGAGTCTTACTGCTTTTCTGGGTACAGGATCACTTATACCGGACCTAGAGTCTTACTGCTTTTCTGAGTACAGGATCACTTATACCGGACCTAGAGTCTTACTGCTTTTCTGGGTACAAGATCACTTATACTGGACCTAGAGTCTTACTGCTTTTCTGGGTACAGGATCACTTATACCGGACCTAGAGTCTTACTGCTTTTCTGGGTACAGGATCACTTATACCGGACCTAGAGTCTTACTGCTTTTCTGGGTACAGGATCACTTAAACTGGACCTAGAGTCTTACTGCTTTTCTGGGTACAGCATCACTTATACTGGACCTAGAGTCTTACTGCTTTTCTGGGTACAGGATCACTTATACTGGACCTAGAGTCTTACTGCTTTTCTGGGTAGAGGATCACTTAAACTGGACCCAGAGTCTTACTGCTTTTCTGGGTACAGGATCACTTATACTGGACCGAGTCTTACTGCTTTTCTGGGTACAGGATCACTTATACTGGACCTAGAGTCTTACTGCTTTTCTGGGTACAGGATCACTTATACTGGACCTAGAGTCTTACTGCTTTTCTGGGTACAGGATCACTTATACTGGACCTAGAGTCTTACTGCTTTTCTGGGTACAGGATCACTTATACTGGACCTAGAGTCTTACTGCTTTTCTGG
The DNA here is from genome assembly GCA_027917425.1 of Gastrophryne carolinensis. Lineage (NCBI taxonomy): Eukaryota > Metazoa > Chordata > Amphibia > Anura > Microhylidae > Gastrophryne > Gastrophryne carolinensis. The sequence goes on from CM051241.1 coordinate 76,310,233, forward strand.
GTACAGGATCACTTATACTGGACCGAGTCTTACTGCTTTTCTGGGTACAGGATCACTTATACTGGACCTAGAGTCTTACTGCTTTTCTGGGTACAGGATCACTTATACTGGACCTAGAGTCTTACTGCTTTTCTGGGTACAGGATCACTTATACTGGACCTAGAGTCTTACTGCTTTTCTGGGTACAGGATCACTTATACTGGACCTAGAGTCTTACTGCTTTTCTGGGTAGAGGATCACTTAAACTGGACCTAGAGTCTTACTGCTTTTCTGGGTACAGGATCACTTATACTGGACCTAGAGTCTTACTGCTTTTCTGGGTACAGGATCACTTATACCGGACCTAGAGTCTTACTGCTTTTCTGGGTACAGGATCACTTATACCGGACCTAGAGTCTTACTGCTTTTCTGAGTACAGGATCACTTATACCGGACCTAGAGTCTTACTGCTTTTCTGGGTACAAGATCACTTATACTGGACCTAGAGTCTTACTGCTTTTCTGGGTACAGGATCACTTATACCGGACCTAGAGTCTTACTGCTTTTCTGGGTACAGGATCACTTATACCGGACCTAGAGTCTTACTGCTTTTCTGAGTACAGGATCACTTATACTGGACCTAGAGTCTTACTGCTTTTCTGGGTACAAGATCACTTATACTGGACCTAGAGTCTTACTGCTTTTCTGGGTACAGGATCACTTATACCGGACCTAGAGTCTTACTGCTTTTCTGAGTACAGGATCACTTATACCGGACCTAGAGTCTTACTGCTTTTCTGGGTACAAGATCACTTATACTGGACCTAGAGTCTTACTGCTTTTCTGGGTACAGGATCACTTATACCGGACCTAGAGTCTTACTGCTTTTCTGGGTACAGGATCACTTATACCGGACCTAGAGTCTTACTGCTTTTCTGAGTACAGGATCACTTATACTGGACCTAGAGTCTTACTGCTTTTCTGGGTACAGGATCACTTAAACTGGACCTAGAGTCTTACTGCTTTTCTGGGTACAGAATCACTTAAACTGGACCTAGAGTCTTACTGCTTTTCTGGGTACAGGATCACTTATACCGGACCTAGAGTCTTACTGCTTTTCTGGGTACAGGATCACTTATACCGGACCTAGAGTCTTACTGCTTTTCTGAGTACAGGATCACTTATACTGGACCTAGAGTCTTACTGCTTTTCTGGGTACAGGATCACTTAAACTGGACCTAGAGTCTTACTGCTTTTCTGGGTACAAGATCACTTATACTGGACCTAGAGTCTTACTGCTTTTCTGGGTACAGAATCACTTAAACTGGACCTAGAGTCTTACTGCTTTTCTGGGTACAGGATCACTTATACCGGACCTAGAGTCTTACTGCTTTTCTGAGTACAGGATCACTTATACTGGACCTAGAGTCTTACTGCTTTTCTGGGTACAAGATCACTTATACTGGACCTAGAGTCTTACTGCTTTTCTGGGTACAGAATCACTTAAACTGGACCTAGAGTCTTACTGCTTTTCTGGGTACAGGATCACTTATACCGGACCTACAGTCTTACTGCTTTTCTGGGTACAGGATCACTTATACCGGACCTAGAGTCTTACTGCTTTTCTGGGTACAGGATCACTTATACTGGACCTAGAGTCTTACTGCTTTTCTGGGTACAGGATCACTTACACTGGACCTAGAGTCTTACTGCTTTTCTGGGTACAGGATCACTTAAACTGGACCTAGAGTCTTACTGCTTTTCTGGGTAGAGGATCACTTAAACTGGACCTAGAGTCTTACTGCTTTTCTGGGTACAGGATCACTTATACTGGACCGAGTCTTACTGCTTTTCTGGGTACAGGATCACTTATACTGGACCTAGAGTCTTACTGCTTTTCTGGGTAGAGGATCACTTAAACTGGACCTAGAGTCTTACTGCTTTTCTGGGTACAGGATCACTTATACTGGACCTAGAGTCTTACTGCTTTTCTGGGTACAGGATCACTTATACTGGACCTAGAGTCTTACTGCTTTTCTGGGTACAGGATCACTTATACTGGACCTAGAGTCTTACTGCTTTTCTGGGAACAGGATCACTTATACTGGACCTAGAGTCTTACTGCTTTTCTGGGTAGAGGATCACTTAAACTGGACCTAGAGTCTTACTGCTTTTCTGGGTACAGGATCACTTATACTGGACCTAGAGTCTTACTGCTTTTCTGGGTACAGGATCACTTATACTGGACCTAGAGTCTTACTGCTTTTCTGGGTACAGGATCACTTATACTGGACCGAGTCTTACTGCTTTTCTGGGTACAGGATCACTTATACTGGACCTAGAGTCTTACTGCTTTTCTGGGTACAGGATCACTTAAACTGGACCTAGAGTCTTACTGCTTTTCTGGGTACAGGATCACTTATACTGGACCTAGAGTCTTACTGCTTTTCTGGGTACAGGATCACTTATACTGGACCTAGAGTCTTACTGCTTTTCTGGGTACAGGATCACTTATACTGGACCTAGAGTCTTACTGCTTTTCTGGGTACAGGATCACTTATACTGGACCTAGAGTATTACTGCTTTTCTGGGTACAGGATCACTTAAACTGGACCCAGAGTCTTACTGCTTTTCTGGGTACAGGATCACTTATACTGGACCGAGTCTTACTGCTTTTCTGGGTACAGGATCACTTATACTGGACCGAGTCTTACTGCTTTTCTGGGTACAGGATCACTTAAACTGGACCTAGAGTCTTACTGCTTTTCTGGGTACAGGATCACTTATACTGGACCGAGTCTTACTGCTTTTCTGGGTACAGGATCACTTATACTGGACCTAGAGTCTTACTGCTTTTCTGGGTAGAGGATCACTTAAACTGGACCTAGAGTCTTACTGCTTTTCTGGGTACAGGATCACTTATACTGGACCTAGAGTCTTACTGCTTTTCTGGGTACAGGATCACTTATACTGGACCTAGAGTCTTACTGCTTTTCTGGGTACAGGATCACTTATACTGGACCTAGAGTCTTACTGCTTTTCTGGGAACAGGATCACTTATACTGGACCTAGAGTCTTACTGCTTTTCTGGGTAGAGGATCACTTAAACTGGACCTAGAGTCTTACTGCTTTTCTGGGTACAGGATCACTTATACTGGACCTAGAGTCTTACTGCTTTTCTGGGTACAGGATCACTTATACTGGACCTAGAGTCTTACTGCTTTTCTGGGTACAGGATCACTTATACTGGACCGAGTCTTACTGCTTTTCTGGGTACAGGATCACTTATACTGGACCTAGAGTCTTACTGCTTTTCTGGGTACAGGATCACTTAAACTGGACCTAGAGTCTTACTGCTTTTCTGGGTACAGGATCACTTATACTGGACCTAGAGTCTTACTGCTTTTCTGGGTACAAGATCACTTATACTGGACCTAGAGTCTTACTGCTTTTCTGGGTACAGGATCACTTATACTGGACCTAGAGTCTTACTGCTTTTCTGGGTACAGGATCACTTATACTGGACCTAGAGTCTTACTGCTTTTCTGGGTACAGGATCACTTAAACTGGACCTAGAGTCTTACTGCTTTTCTGGGTACAGGATCACTTATACTGGACCTAGAGTCTTACTGCTTTTCTGGGTACAGGATCACTTATACTGGACCTAGAGTCTTACTGCTTTTCTGGGTACAGGATCACTTATACTGGACCGAGTCTTACTGCTTTTCTGGGTACAGGATCACTTATACTGGACCGAGTCTTACTGCTTTTCTGGGTACAGGATCACTTATACTGGACCGAGTCTTACTGCTTTTCTGGGTACAGGATCACTTAAACTGGACCTAGAGTCTTACTGCTTTTCTGGGTACAGGATCACTTATACTGGACCTAGAGTCTTACTGCTTTTCTGGGTACAGGATCACTTATACTGGACCGAGTCTTACTGCTTTTCTGGGTACAGGATCACTTATACTGGACCTAGAGTCTTACTGCTTTTCTGGGTACAAGATCACTTAAACTGGTCCTAGAGTCTTACTGCTTTTCTGGGTACAGGATCACTTATACTGGACCTAGAGTCTTACTGCTTTTCTGGGTACAGGATCACTTATACTGGACATAGAGTCTTACTGCTTTTCTGGGTACAGGATCACTTATACTGGACCGAGTCTTACTGCTTTTCTGGGTACAGGATCACTTATACTGGACCGAGTCTTACTGCTTTTCTGGGTACAGGATCACTTATACTGGACCTAGAGTCTTACTGCTTTTCTGGGTACAGGATCACTTATACTGGACCTAGAGTCTTACTGCTTTTCTGGGTACAGGATCACTTATACTGGACCGAGTCTTACTGCTTTTCTGGGTACAGCATCACTTATACTGGACCTAGAGTCTTACTGATTTTCTGGGTACAGCATCACTTATACTGGACCGAGTCTTACTGCTTTTCTGGGTACAGCATCACTTATACTGGACCTAGAGTCTTACTGCTTTTCTGGGTACAGGATCACTTATACTGGACCTAGAGTCTTGCTGCTTTTCTGGGAAGAGGATCACTTAAACTGGACCCAGAGTCTTACTGCTTTTCTGGGTACAGGATCACTTATACTGGACCGAGTCTTACTGCTTTTCTGGGTACAGGATCACTTATACTGGACCTAGAGTCTTACTGCTTTTCTGGGTAGAGGATCACTTAAACTGGACCTAGAGTCTTACTGCTTTTCTGGGTACAGGATCACTTATACTGGACCTAGAGTCTTACTGCTTTTCTGGGTACAGGATCACTTATACTGGACCTAGAGTCTTACTGCTTTTCTGGGTACAGGATCACTTATACTGGACCGAGTCTTACTGCTTTTCTGGGTACAGGATCACTTATACTGGACCGAGTCTTACTGCTTTTCTGGGTACAGGATCACTTATACTGGACCTAGAGTCTTACTGCTTTTCTGGGTACAGGATCACTTATACTGGACCTAGAGTCTTACTGCTTTTCTGGGTAGAGGATCACTTAAACTGGACCTAGAGTCTTACTGCTTTTCTGGGTACAGGATCACTTATACTGGACCGAGTCTTACTGCTTTTCTGGGTACAGGATCACTTATACTGGACCGAGTCTTACTGCTTTTCTGGGTACAGGATCACTTATACTGGACCTAGAGTCTTACTGCTTTTCTGGGTACAGGATCACTTATACTGGACCGAGTCTTACTGCTTTTCTGGGTACAGGATCACTTATACTGGACCTAGAGTCTTACTGCTTTTCTGGGTACAGGATCACTTATACTGGACCTAGAGTCTTACTGCTTTTCTGGGTACAGGATCACTTATACTGGACCTAGAGTCTTACTGCTTTTCTGGGTACAGGATCACTTATACTGGACCTAGAGTCTTACTGCTTTTCTGGGTAGAGGATCACTTAAACTGGACCCAGAGTCTTACTGCTTTTCTGGGTACAGGATCACTTATACTGGACCTAGAGTCTTACTGCTTTTCTGGGAACAGGATCACTTATACTGGACCTAGAGTCTTACTGCTTTTCTGGGTACAAGATCACTTAAACTGGACCTAGAGTCTTACTGCTTTTCTGGGTACAGGATCACTTATACCGGACCTAGAGTCTTACTGCTTTTCTGGGTACAGGATCACTTATACTGGACCTAGAGTCTTACTGCTTTTCTGGGTACAGGATCACTTATACTGGACCTAGAGGCTTACTGCTTTTCTGGGTACAGGATCACTTATACTGGACCTAGAGTCTTACTGCTTTTCTGGGTACAGGATCACTTAAACTGGACCTAGAGTCTTACTGCTTTTCTGGGTAGAGGATCACTTAAACTGGACCTAGAGTCTTACTGCTTTTCTGGGTACAGGATCACTTATACTGGACCTAGAGTCTTACTGCTTTTCTGGGTAGAGGATCACTTAAACTGGACCCAGAGTCTTACTGCTTTTCTGGGTACAGGATCACTTATACTGGACCGAGTCTTACTGCTTTTCTGGGTACAGGATCACTTATACTGGACCTAGAGTCTTACTGCTTTTCTGGGTACAGGATCACTTATACTGGACCTAGAGTCTTACTGCTTTTCTGGGTACAGGATCACTTATACTGGACCTAGAGTCTTACTGCTTTTCTGGGTACAGGATCACTTATACTGGACCGAGTCTTACTGCTTTTCTGGGTACAGGATCACTTACACTGGACCTAGAGTCTTACTGCTTTTCTGGGTACAGGATCACTTATACTGGACCGAGTCTTACTGCTTTTCTGGGTACAGGATCACTTATACTGGACCTAGAGTCTTACTGCTTTTCTGGGTACAGGATCACTTATACTGGACCTAGAGTTTTACTGCTTTTCTGGGTACAGGATCACTTATACTGGACCTAGAGTCTTACTGCTTTTCTGGGTACAGGATCACTTAAACTGGACCTAGAGTCTTACTGCTTTTCTGGGAACAGGATCACTTATACTGGACCTAGAGTCTTACTGCTTTTCTGGGTAGAGGATCACTTAAACTGGACCTAGAGTCTTACTGCTTTTCTGGGTACAGGATCACTTATACTGGACCTAGAGTCTTACTGCTTTTCTGGGTACAGGATCACTTATACTGGACCTAGAGTCTTACTGCTTTTCTGGGTACAGGATCACTTATACTGGACCGAGTCTTACTGCTTTTCTGGGTACAGGATCACTTATACTGGACCTAGAGTCTTACTGCTTTTCTGGGTAGAGGATCACTTAAACTGGACCTAGAGTCTTACTGCTTTTCTGGGTAGAGGATCACTTATACTGGACCTAGAGTCTTACTGCTTTTCTGGGTACAGGATCACTTAAACTGGACCCAGAGTCTTACTGCTTTTCTGGGTACAGGATCACTTATACTGGACCGAGTCTTACTGCTTTTCTGGGTACAGGATCACTTATACCGGACCTAGAGTCTTACTGCTTTTCTGAGTACAGGATCACTTATACCGGACCTAGAGTCTTACTGCTTTTCTGGGTACAAGATCACTTATACCGGACCTAGAGTCTTACTGCTTTTCTGGGTACAGGATCACTTATACCGGACCTAGAGTCTTACTGCTTTTCTGGGTACAGGATCACTTATACTGGACCTAGAGTCTTACTGCTTTTCTGGGTACAGGATCACTTACACTGGACCTAGAGTCTTACTGCTTTTCTGGGTACAGGATCACTTATACTGGACCTAGAGTCTTACTGCTTTTCTGGGTACAAGATCACTTATACTGGACCTAGAGTCTTACTGCTTTTCTGGGTACAGGATCACTTATACCGGACCTAGAGTCTTACTGCTTTTCTGAGTACAGGATCACTTATACTGGACCTAGAGTCTTACTGCTTTTCTGGGTACAAGATCACTTATACTGGACCTAGAGTCTTACTGCTTTTCTGGGTACAGGATCACTTATACCGGACCTAGAGTCTTACTGCTTTTCTGGGTACAGGATCACTTATACTGGACCTAGAGTCTTACTGCTTTTCTGGGTACAGGATCACTTACACTGGACCTAGAGTCTTACTGCTTTTCTGGGTACAGGATCACTTAAACTGGACCTAGAGTCTTACTGCTTTTCTGGGTAGAGGATCACTTATACTGGACCTAGAGTCTTACTGCTTTTCTGGGTACAGGATCACTTAAACTGGACCTAGAGTCTTACTGCTTTTCTGGGTACAGGATCACTTATACTGGACCGAGTCTTACTGCTTTTCTGGGTACAGGATCACTTATACTGGACCTAGAGTCTTACTGCTTTTCTGGGTACAGGATCACTTAAACTGGACCTAGAGTCTTACTGCTTTTCTGGGTACAGGATCACTTAAGCTGGACCTAGAGTCTTACTGCTTTTCTGGGTACAGGATCACTTATACTGGACCTAGAGTCTTACTGCTTTTCTGGGTACAAGATCACTTAAACTGGACCTAGAGTCTTACTGCTTTTCTGGGTACAGGATCACTTACACTGGACCTAGAGTCTTACTGCTTTTCTGGGTACAGGATCACTTATACTGGACCTAGAGTTTTACTGCTTTTCTGGGTACAGGATCACTTATACTGGACCTAGAGTCTTACTGCTTTTCTGGGTAGAGGATCACTTAAACTGGACCCAGAGTCTTACTGCTTTTCTGGGTACAGGATCACTTATACCGGACCTAGAGTCTTACTGCTTTTCTGGGAACAGGATCACTTATACTGGACCTAGAGTCTTACTGCTTTTCTGGGTACAGGATCACTTATACTGGACCTAGAGTCTTACTGCTTTTCTGGGTAGAGGATCACTTAAACTGGACCTAGAGTCTTACTGCTTTTCTGGGTACAGGATCACTTAAACTGGACCTAGAGTCTTACTGCTTTTCTGGGTACAGGATCACTTATACTGGACCGAGTCTTACTGCTTTTCTGGGTACAGGATCACTTATACTGGACCGAGTCTTACTGCTTTTCTGGGTACAGGATCACTTATACTGGACCTAGAGGCTTACTGCTTTTCTGGGTACAGGATCACTTATACTGGACCTAGAGTCTTACTGCTTTTCTGGGTACAGGATCACTTAAACTGGACCTAGAGTCTTACTGCTTTTCTGGGTAGAGGATCACTTAAACTGGACCTAGAGTCTTACTGCTTTTCTGGGTACAGGATCACTTATACTGGACCGAGTCTTACTGCTTTTCTGGGTACAGGATCACTTATACTGGACCTAGAGTCTTACTGCTTTTCTGGGTACAGGATCACTTATACTGGACCTAGAGTCTTACTGATTTTCTGGGTACAGCATCACTTATACTGGACCGAGTCTTACTGCTTTTCTGGGTACAGCATCACTTATACTGGACCTAGAGTCTTACTGCTTTTCTGGGTACAGGATCACTTATACTGGACCTAGAGTCTTACTGCTTTTCTGGGTAGAGGATCACTTAAACTGGACCCAGAGTCTTACTGCTTTTCTGGGTACAGGATCACTTATACTGGACCGAGTCTTACTGCTTTTCTGGGTACAGGATCACTTATACTGGACCTAGAGTCTTACTGCTTTTCTGGGTACAGGATCACTTATACTGGACCTAGAGTCTTACTGCTTTTCTGGGTACAGGATCACTTATACTGGACCTAGAGTCTTACTGCTTTTCTGGGTACAGGATCACTTATACTGGACCTAGAGTCTTACTGCTTTTCTGGGTACAGGATCACTTATACTGGACCGAGTCTTACTGCTTTTCTGGGTACAGGATCACTTATACTGGACCTAGAGTCTTACTGCTTTTCTGGGTACAGGATCACTTATACTGGACCTAGAGTCTTACTGCTTTTCTGGGTACAGGATCACTTATACTGGACCTAGAGTCTTACTGCTTTTCTGGGTACAGGATCACTTATACTGGACCTAGAGTCTTACTGCTTTTCTGGGTACAGGATCACTTATACTGGACCTAGAGTCTTACTGCTTTTCTGGGTACAGGATCACTTATACCGGACCTAGAGTCTTACTGCTTTTCTGGGTACAGGATCACTTATACTGGACCAAGTCTTACTGCTTTTCTGGGTACAGGATCACTTATACTGGACCTAGAGTCTTACTGCTTTTCTGGGAACAGGATCACTTATACTGGACCTAGAGTCTTACTGCTTTTCTGGGTACAGGATCACTTATACTGGACCTAGAGTCTTACTGCTTTTCTGGGTACAGGATCACTTAAACTGGACCCAGAGTCTTACTGCTTTTCTGGGTACAGAATCACTTATACTGGACCGAGTCTTACTGCTTTTCTGGGTACAGGATCACTTAAACTGGACCTAGAGTCTTACTGCTTTTCTGGGTACAGGATCACTTATACTGGACCTAGAGTCTTACTGCTTTTCTGGGTACAGGATCACTTATACTGGACCTAGAGTCTTACTGCTTTTCTGGGTACAGGATCACTTAAACTGGACCTAGAGTCTTACTGCTTTTCTGGGTACAGGATCACTTATACTGGACCTAGAGTCTTACTGCTTTTCTGGGTACAGGATCACTTATACTGGACAGAGTCTTACTGCTTTTCTGGGTACAGGATCACTTATACTGGACCTAGAGTCTTACTGCTTTTCTGGGTACAGGATCACTTATACTGGACCTAGAGTCTTACTGCTTTTCTGGGTACAGGATCACTTATACTGGACCTAGAGTCTTACTGCTTTTCTGGGTACAGGATCACTTATACTGGACCTAGAGTCTTACTGCTTTTCTGGGTACAGGATCACTTATACTGGACCTAGAGTCTTACTGCTTTTCTGGGTACAGGATCACTTACACTGGACCTAGAGTCTTACTGCTTTTCTGAGTACAGGATCACTTATACTGGACCTAGAGTCTTACTGCATTTCTGGGTACAGGATCACTTAAACTGGACCTAGAGTCTTACTGCTTTTCTGGGTACAAGATCACTTAAACTGGACCTAGAGTCTTACTGCTTTTCTGGGTACAGGATCACTTAAACTGGACCTAGAGTCTTACTGCTTTTCTGGGTACAGGATCACTTATACTGGACAGAGTCTTACTGCTTTTCTGGGTACAGGATCACTTATACTGGACCTAGAGTCTTACTGCTTTTCTGGGTACAGGATCACTTATACTGGACCTAGAGTCTTACTGCTTTTCTGGGAACAGGATCACTTACACTGGACCTAGAGTCTTACTGCTTTTCTGGGTACAAGATCACTTAAACTGGACCTAGAGTCTTACTGCTTTTCTGGGTACAGGATCACTTAAACTGGACCTACAGTCTTACTGCTTTTCTGGGTACAGGATCACTTACACTGGACCTAGAGTCTTACTGCTTTTCTGGGTACAGGATCACTTACACTGGACCTAGAGTCTTACTGCTTTTCTGGGTACAGGATCACTTATACTGGACCTAGAGTTATACTGCTTTTCTGGGTACAGGATCACTTATACTGGACCCAGAGTCTTACTGCTTTTCTGGGTACAGGATCACTTAAACTGGACCTAGAGTCTTACTGCTTTTCTGGGTACAAGATCACTTATACTGGACCTAGAGTCTTACTGCTTTTCTGGGTACAGGATCACTTATACTGGACCTAGAGTCTTACTGCTTTTCTGGGTACAAGATCACTTAAACTGGACCTAGAGTCTTACTGCTTTTCTGGGTACAGGATCACTTACACTGGACCTAGAGTCTTACTGCTTTTCTGGGTACAAGATCACTTATACTGGACCTACAGTCTTACTGCTTTTCTGGGTACAGGATCACTTAAACTGGACCCAGAGTCTTACTGCTTTTCTGGGTACAGGATCACTTAAACTGGACCTAGAGTCTTACTGCTTTTCTGGGTACAGGATCTCTTACACTGGACCTAGAGTCTTACTGCTTTTCTGGGTACAGGATCACTTATACTGGACCTAGAGTTATACTGCTTTTCTGGGTACAGGATCACTTATACTGGACCCAGAGTCTTACTGCTTTTCTGGGTACAGGATCACTTAAACTGGACCTAGAGTCTTACTGCTTTTCTGGGTACAAGATCACTTATACTGGACCTAGAGTCTTACTGCTTTTCTGGGTACAGGATCACTTATACTGGACCTAGAGTCTTACTGCTTTTCTGGGTACAAGATCACTTAAACTGGACCTAGAGTCTTACTGCTTTTCTGGGTACAGGATCACTTACACTGGACCTAGAGTCTTACTGCTTTTCTGGGTACAAGATCACTTATACTGGACCTACAGTCTTACTGCTTTTCTGGGTACAGGATCACTTAAACTGGACCCAGAGTCTTACTGCTTTTCTGGGTACAGGATCACTTAAACTGGACCTAGAGTCTTACTGCTTTTCTGGGAACAGGATCACTTATACTGGACCTAGAGTCTTACTGCTTTTCTGGGTACAAGATCACTTAAACTGGACCTAGAGTCTTACTGCTTTTCTGGCTACAAGATCACTTACACTGGACCTAGAGTCTTACTGCTTTTCTGGGTACAAGATCACTTAAACTGGACCTAGAGTCTTACTGCTTTTCTGGGTACAAGATCACTTATACTGGACCTAGAGTCTTACTGCTTTTCTGGGTACAGGATCACTTAAACTGGACCCAGAGTCTTACTGCTTTTCTGGGTACAGGATCACTTAAACTGGACCTAGAGTCTTACTGCTTTTCTGGGTACAGGATCACTTATACTGGACCTAGAGTCTTACTGCTTTTCTGGGTACAAGATCACTTATACTGGACCTAGAGTCTTACTGCTTTTCTGGGTACAGGATCACTTAAACTGGACCCAGAGTCTTACTGCTTTTCTGGGTACAAGATCACTTATACTGGACCTAGAGTCTTACTGCTTTTCTGGGTACAAGATCACTTATACTGGACCTAGAGTCTTACTGCTTTTCTGGGTACAAGATCACTTAAACTGGTCCTAGAGTCTTACTGCTTTTCTGGGTACAAGATCACTTATACTGGACCTAGAGTCTTACTGCTTTTCTGGGTACAGGATCACTTATACTGGACCTAGAGTCTTACTGCTTTTCTGGGTACAAGATCACTTAAACTGGTCCTAGAGTCTTACTGCTTTTCTGGGTACAAGATCACTTATACTGGACCTAGAGTCTTACTGCTTTTCTGGGTACAGGATCACTTAAACTGGACCCAGAGTCTTACTGCTTTTCTGGGTACAGGATCACTTAAACTGGACCTAGAGTCTTACTGCTTTTCTGGGTACAAGATCACTTAAACTGGACCTAGAGTCTTACTGCTTTTCTGGGTACAAGATCACTTATACTGGACCTAGAGTCTTACTGCTTTTCTGGGTACAAGATCACTTAAACTGGTCCTAGAGTCTTACTGCTTTTCTGGGTACAAGATCACTTATACTGGACCTAGAGTCTTACTGCTTTTCTGGGTACAAGATCACTTAAACTGGTCCTAGAGTCTTACTGCTTTTCTGGGTACAAGATCACTTAAACTGGTCCTAGAGTCTTACTGCTTTTCTGGGTACAGGATCACTTAAACTGGACCTAGAGTCTTACTGCTTTTCTGGGTACAAGATCACTTACACTGGACCTAGAGTCTTACTGCTTTTCTGGGTACAAGATCACTTAAACTGGTCCTAGAGTCTTACTGCTTTTCTGGGTACAGGATCACTTAAACTGGACCTAGAGTCTTACTGCTTTTCTGGGTACAGGATCACTTATACTGGACCTAGAGTCTTACTGCTTTTCTGGGTACAGGATCACTTAAACTGGACCTAGAGTCTTACTGCTTTTCTGGGTACAAGATCACTTAAACTGGTCCTAGAGTCTTACTGCTTTTCTGGGTACAGGATCACTTATACTGGACCTAGAGTCTTACTGCTTTTCTGGGTACAGGATCACTTATACTGGACCTAGAGTCTTACTGCTTTTCTGGGTACAGGATCACTTATACTGGACCTAGAGTCTTACTGCTTTTCTGGGTACAGGATCACTTAAACTGGACCTAGAGTCTTACTGCTTTTCTGGGTACAAGATCACTTATACTGGACCTAGAGTCTTACTGCTTTTCTGGGTACAAGATCACTTAAACTGGTCCTAGAGTCTTACTGCTTTTCTGGGTACAAGATCACTTAAACTGGTCCTAGAGTCTTACTGCTTTTCTGGGTACAGGATCACTTAAACTGGACCTAGAGTCTTACTGCTTTTCTGGGTACAAGATCACTTACACTGGACCTAGAGTCTTACTGCTTTTCTGGGTACAAGATCACTTAAACTGGTCCTAGAGTCTTACTGCTTTTCTGGGTACAGGATCACTTAAACTGGACCTAGAGTCTTACTGCTTTTCTGGGTACAGGATCACTTATACTGGACCTAGAGTCTTACTGCTTTTCTGGGTACAGGATCACTTAAACTGGACCTAGAGTCTTACTGCTTTTCTGGGTACAAGATCACTTACACTGGACCTAGAGTCTTACTGCTTTTCTGGGTACAAGATCACTTATACTGGACCTAGAGTCTTACTGCTTTTCTGGGTACAGGATCACTTAAACTGGACCTAGAGTCTTACTGCTTTTCTGGGTACAAGATCACTTAAACTGGACCTAGAGTCTTACTGCTTTTCTGGGTACAGGATCACTTATACTGGACCTAGAGTCTTACTGCTTTTCTGGGTACAGGATCACTTATACTGGACCTAGAGTCTTACTGCTTTTCTGGGTACAGGATCACTTATACTGGACCTAGAGTCTTACTGCTTTTCTGGGTACAGGATCACTTAAACTGGACCTAGAGTCTTACTGCTTTTCTGGGTACAAGATCACTTATACTGGACCTAGAGTCTTACTGCTTTTCTGGGTACAAGATCACTTAAACTGGTCCTAGAGTCTTACTGCTTTTCTGGGTACAAGATCACTTAAACTGGTCCTAGAGTCTTACTGCTTTTCTGGGTACAGGATCACTTAAACTGGACCTAGAGTCTTACTGCTTTTCTGGGTACAAGATCACTTACACTGGACCTAGAGTCTTACTGCTTTTCTGGGTACAAGATCACTTAAACTGGTCCTAGAGTCTTACTGCTTTTCTGGGTACAGGATCACTTAAACTGGACCTAGAGTCTTACTGCTTTTCTGGGTACAGGATCACTTATACTGGACCTAGAGTCTTACTGCTTTTCTGGGTACAGGATCACTTAAACTGGACCTAGAGTCTTACTGCTTTTCTGGGTACAAGATCACTTACACTGGACCTAGAGTCTTACTGCTTTTCTGGGTACAAGATCACTTATACTGGACCTAGAGTCTTACTGCTTTTCTGGGTACAGGATCACTTAAACTGGACCTAGAGTCTTACTGCTTTTCTGGGTACAAGATCACTTAAACTGGACCTAGAGTCTTACTGCTTTTCTGGGTACAGGATCACTTAAACTGGACCTAGAGTCTTACTGCTTTTCTGGGTACAGGATCACTTATACTGGACCTAGAGTCTTACTGCTTTTCTGGGTACAGGATCACTTAAACTGGACCTAGAGAATAGGTCCGGTTTTGGTTCAGTTAATGATTAAAGCCAATTTATCATATTACCATAATGCTTGTTCTGATGGATCTTTCAAAACTCTGATTAAAATAAAAAAACTATAAGATCGTTTAGAGCCCTGTCAAGTCTCAAAACTAACCACTACGAGTGAGCAGATAATTGCCAGTCAAGAAGGGACGAGTGATCAGTGTGGGTTCCTATTTAATCAATGCAGCCTGATCACCACTTTCAGTGACAAACGTCTGTTTATATGATCGGATCACACTCCATATAATCAGATCACACTTTTTTCACCATACAAACGATCGTATTAAAATATATGTGCAGCAGCCATTTAAAAACACAAGCACTGAACGGTCAGGTTAATCGGCTCACGTGTGGCCCGCAGTGATCGGGGCAAAGGTCTCAATCACTGAGGACTGTGAGCAGTAAGCTACAACCTAAAGTACACCCCCTCCCCTACCTACCTGCAATGAGGTAGGAGAGCATGCGCACGGCCCCCTCCAGCTGGGTGGCCCCAGGGGGGTTCTGGATGACAAACTCCTTGTACTTTCGGCTCAGCTCCTCCAGCTGGTGCCATAGGCAAGCTGCCATCCTGCTCCTTGTTCTCCCCTCTTCCTGGTCCAGGGATCTCTGCAGCCTCTGGCTCCGCCCACCAGTAGGCAGTCCTGGCAGGTTAACCCATTAGCTGCTGGAGCTTCGTAGCTGCTGCTGTACACAGGAAAAGTCACACCATTTATTTTACTCATTCTTTTTAGAGAAAACAACACTTTTTTTATGATTTCTTCCCATCAGTGTAATTCAGCACCATATCTAGCTGTGCAAATTATTAAAAAAAAAAAACTGCATAGCTAAATACGGTGCTGAATTGAAGCAAGGAATAAAATAGCATATGGATGGATCAATAATACTAGTCACACACCTATCCATTTTTGATCGTTCATTTGTTTTTCCACACATGGTAATTATTCCATCCAGTTTGAGTCAATGTGCATTTAAAATAAAACTATGAAAACTATGTCTTAAAAACAGATCTCCGGGCAAGGATCAAAAGATTCTAAATTTTGGTCTGCTTTAAAGGGCCACTCAAGGCAAAAGGTTAAAGGGACATTCCAGGCAAAGGGTTGTATTACCTTGCTTTCTGCTTGCCCCATGCTGGCTGTTAGGGGCAGCATCTTTCATTCACCATTCACCTGGGGGAAAGCCAGCGGCCTGCCCTGGTGGGTTTTGTTCTTCTTTAAACTGGACCTACAGCATGATTTAATGAAAAGGCCAAACCCTTAAAAAACTATTCTCCAGCATCTAAAATTAATATACTTTAAGTTTTTAGTCACTTATTATTCTTTCTCCCACTGGGCTGCAACTCTGTTCAGGACTCTAGGATACGGGCGCCTCCATCTTGATTAAGAAGCATCACACATACTGTGGAGAGGAGAGCAGGATAAAGTACAGGGGGCGGGTTATAGCTGTGCTTTGCACAGACAGAGCAGAGCTGGGGTCAGGGAAAGTACAGCAATCCCACAATGCAGAGCGACACAGTCAGAAGACACTTCCTGTTTGCAGGCTGCCTGAATGTCCATGAGCCGCCATCTTGGATGTTTAAAGGCTTATAACATACAGTAGATGCAGCTAGGATGATTTTTAATGTGAGCAATCTGTATGTACAGGGTGTGGGAAACATATAAGATAGGATCTTATTCAGGGTGAAGGTCCGCTTTAACCTTTTGCCTGGAATTGCCCTTGAATTCGATTTCCCTGGGTTTTGTTTCATATCCCCTGGGTCATCCCGATTTGGGTTTCCCTGCTGTGTGAAACCTCCCCAGTTAGCCCGTAAAAATTCACCTTCCGCACTCCAACAGCACATGTGTGGGCCCTCGTCATTCAGCACGCATCTGTCATTGAAAAAAATGGGGAGCGCATTGTACCGCATCCCCCGTATCCCTGGCGGCATGCACACTCACACCCCAGCCTATCTGGATAGCCGAAGGGCAGAAGTGCGCACAACGCCAGGGATGCAGGGGGTGCGGCAATGAGAGCCACCTGCTGATTGACGTAGTCACCGCGGGCGGCTCTCATTGGACGAGAACCAGGGAAGGTAAGTGTTTACAAACGTTCTGGGGAATTTCACACAGTAGGGCATCCCGATTCGGAGGAAAGCCAGCCGGCCCTGGTATCTTTTAGTATCTCCGATATTGATTCTTCTTCAATTTGGGCTGCTCTGCTAACAGAAACCCCTGGGCTCTCGTCAAAGTTGAGTTTTGCCACTACATGGGGGTGGATTTCACAGCAGGGCATCCCAAAACAGGGACCCTGCAACTTCAGGACTGGCCAGGCAGGGTTTTGTCCCGCAGTATAAAATGTTTGGGAAAAAATACTCACTGGGACCAGGTTGCATTATTCTGGCACCCTATGTGATTGCTGATTATCTATGTGGCTTACCAGCCCCCACTGGCCACCATCAGTAAGTTTCTCTGTTAGGATGGCGGGGCATCCCAAATCAAGAGCCTGGGGGGTGGGAAGGCGAGTGTAGCTTCAAGTCCAAAATTAACTTTTTAAACCGGACCATCACCATGATTTAATGAAAAGCCCAAACCCTTAAAAAACGATTCCCCAGCATCTAAAATTAATATATTTTAAGTTTTTAGTCACTTACTTATTATTCTTTCCCCCACTGGGCTGCAACTCAGTTGTTCAGGACTTTAGGATACGGGCGCCGCCATCTTGACTCAGAAGCATCACACTTACTGAGGAGAGGAGAGTGGGATAAAGTGCAGAGGGCGGGTTATAGCTGTGCTTTGCTCAGACAGAGTATAGCTGGGGTCAGGAAAAGGTCAGCAATCCCAGAAGGCAGAGCAGCACAGTCAGAAGACCCTTCCTGTTTGCAGGCTGCTTGATGTCCCATGAGCCGCCATCTTGGATGTTTAAAGGCTCATAACAAGCAGTAGATGCAGGTAGGATGATTTTTAATGTGGGCAAGCTGTATGTACAGGGTGTGGGAAACATATAACATATGCTCTTATTCAGAGTGGAGGTCCGCTTTAAGGGGCGGAAATAGCTCCGCCAACCCCTCCCCCTTTTCTGACTGACAATCGCAGCGGTCGAACAATGCGAGCGTACTGCGCATGCGTTGCACGGTTGCTCTGGTCTGCGACAGGCGAGAGAGCGGATTGCCGATCGCATCGAGTGAAAATTGCTCTGGTTGCTTATCAGCTTATGGCAGGGGACGAGCACCGGAGCGGGAGAGCGCGGAGCCGCCACAGGAGCCGGGGCCACTGACGAGGAGCCCATGTGTGCGAGCTGCCTATAGACCCCTCACCAGGTGATTACCGTGGCATTGTGTGATATATGGAGGGGCAATTGTAATTTGTGTGTGAGGGGGTCAGACTATGGAGGGGCAGTGTGTGTGTGAGGGGGTCAGTCTATGGAGGGGGAGTGTGTGTGAGGGGGTCAGTCTATGGAGGGGCAGTGTGTGTGAGAGGGTCAGTCTATGGAGGGGCAGTGTGTGTGAGGGGGTCAGTCTATGGAGGGGCAGTGTGTGTGAGGGGGGTCAGTCTATGGAGGGGCTGTGTGTGTGAGGGGGTCAGTCTATGGAGGGGCTGTGTGTGAGGGAGTCAGTCTATGGAGGGGCAGTGTGTGTGAGAGGGGTCAGTCTATGGAGGGGCAGTGTGTGTGAGGGGGGTCAGTCTATGGAGGGGCAGTGTGTGTGAGGGGGTCAGTCTATGGAGGGCAGTGTGTGTGAGGGGGTCAGTCTATGCATGGGCAGTGTGTGTGAGGGGGTCAGTCTATGGAGGGGCAGTGTGTGTGAGGGGGTCAGTCTATGGAGGGCAGTGTGTGTGAGGGGGTCAATCTATGGAGGGGCAGTGTGTGTGAGAGGGTCAGTCTATGGAGGGGCAGTGTGTGTGAGGGGGTCAGTCTATGGAGGGCAGTGTGTGTGAGGGGGTCAGTCTATGCATGGGCAGTGTGTGTGAGGGGGTCAGTCTATGGAGGGGCAGTGTGTGTGAGGGGGTCAGTCTATGGAGGGCAGTGTGTGTGAGGGGGTCAGTCTATGGAGGGGCAGTGTGTGTGAGAGGGTCAGTCTATGGAGGGGCAGTGTGTGTGGTCAGTCTATGGAGGGGCAGTGTGTGTGAGGGGGTCAGACTATGGAGGGGCAGTGTGTGTGAGGGGGTCAGTCTATGGAGGGGCAGTGTGTGTGAGGGGGTCAGTCTATGGAGGGGCAGTGTGTGTGGTCAGTCTATGGAGGGGCAGTGTGTGTGAGAGGGTCAGTCTATGGAGGGGCAGTGTGTGTGAGGGGGTCAGTCTATGGAGGGGCAGTGTGTGTGAGGGGGTCAGTCTATGGAGGGGCAGTGTGTGTGAGAGGGTCAGTCTATGGAGGGGCAGTGTGTGTGAGGGGGTCAGTCTATGGAGGGGCAGTGTGTGTGGTCAGTCTATGGAGGGGCAGTGTGTGTGAGGGGTCAGTCTATGGAGGGGCAGTGTGTGTGAGGGGTCAGTCTATGGAGGGGCTGTGTGTGTGAGGGGGCAGTGTGTGTGAGGGGTCAGTCTATGGAGGGGCAGTGTGTGTGAGGGGTCAGTCTATGGAGGGGCAGTGTGTGTGAGGGGTCAGTCTATGGAGGGGCAGTGTGTGTGAGGGGTCAGTCTATGGAGGGGCAGTGTGTGTGAGGGGGCAGTGTGTGTGAGGGGTCAGTCTATGGAGGGGCAGTGTGTGTGGTCAGTCTATGGAGGGGCAGTGTGTGTGAGGGGGTCAGTCTATGGAGGGGCAGTGTGTGTGAGGGGTCAGTCTATGGAGGGGCAGTGTGTGTGAGGGGTCAGTCTATGGAGGGGCAGTGTGTGTGAGGGGTCAGTCTATGGAGGGGCAGTGTGTGTGAGGGGTCAGTCTATGGAGGGGCAGTGTGTGTGAGGGGGTCAGTCTATGGAGGGGCAGTCTATGGAAGGGCAGTGTTTGTGTGTGGGGGGGGGGTCAGTCTATGGAGGGGCAGTGTGTGTGAGGGGCTCAGTCTATGGAGGGGCAGTGTGTGTGAGGGGGTCAGTCTATGGAGGGGCAGTGTGTGTGAGGGGCTTAGTCTATGGAGGGGCAGTGTGTGTGAGGGGCTCAGTCTATGGAGGGGCTGTGTGTGTGGTCAGTCTATGGAGGGGCTGTGTGTGTGGTCAGTCTATGGAGGGGCAGTGTGTGTGAGGGGTCAGTCTATGGAGGGGCAGTTTGTGTGAGGGGTTAGTCTATGGAGGGGCAGTGTGTGTGAGGAGTCTATGGAGGGGCAGTGTGTGTGAGGGGCTCAGTCTATGGAGGGGCAGTGTGTGTGAGGGGTCAGTCTATGGAGGGGCAGTGTGTGTGAGGGGTCAGTCTATGGAGGGGCAGTGTGTGTGAGGAGTCTATGGAGGGGCAGTGTGTGTGAGGGGCTTAGTCTATGGAGGGGCAGTGTGTGTGAGGGGCTCAGTCTATGGAGGGGCAGTGTGTGTGAGGGGTCAGTCTATGGAGGGGTAGTGTGTGTGAGGGGGTCAGTCTATGGAGGGGCAGTGTGTGTGAGGGGGTCAGTCTATGGAGGGGCAGTGTGTGTGTGAGGGGGTCAGTCTATGGAGGGGCAGTGTGTGTGAGGGGCTCAGTCTATGGAGGGGCAGTGTGTGTGGTCAGTCTATGGAGGGGCAGTGTGTGTGAGGGGTCAGTCTATGGAGGGGTAGTGTGTGTGAGGGGGTCAGTCTATGGAGGGGCAGTGTGTGTGAGGGGTCAGACTATGGAGGGGTAGTGTGTGTGAGGGGGTCAGTCTATGGAGGGGCAGTGTGTGTGAGGGGGTCAGTCTATGGAGGGGCAGTGTGTGTGTGAGGGGGTCAGTCTATGGAGGGGCAGTGTGTGTGAGGGGCTCAGTCTATGGAGGGGCAGTGTGTGTGGTCAGTCTATGGAGGGGCAGTGTGTGTGAGGGGTCAGTCTATGGAGGGGCAGTGTGTGAGGGGGTCAGTCTATGGAGGGGCAGTGTGTGTGAGGGGTCAGTCTATGGAGGGGTAGTGTGTGTGAGGGGGTCAGTCTATGGAGGGGCAGTGTGTGTGAGGGGGTCAGTCTATGGAGGGGCAGTGTGTTTGAGGGGGTCAGTCTATGGAGGGGCAGTGTGTGTGTGAGGGGGTCAGTCTATGGAGGGGCAGTGTGTGTGGTCAGTCTATGGAGGGGCAGTGTGTGTGAGGGGTCAGTCTATGGAGGGGTAGTGTGTGTGAGGGGGTCAGTCTATGGAGGGGTAGTGTGTGTGAGGGGGTCAGTCTATGGAGGGGCAGTGTGTGTGAGGGGTCAGACTATGGAGGGGCAGTGTGTGTGAGGGGTCAGTCTATGGAGGGCAGTGTGTGTGAGGGGGTCAGACTATGGAGGGGCAGTGTGTGTGAGGGGGTCAGACTATGGAGGGGCTGTGTGTGTGAGGGGTCAGTCTATGGAGGGCAGTGTGTGTGAGGGGGTCAGACTATGGAGGGGCAGTGTGTGAGGGGGTCAGTCTATGGAGGGCAGTGTGTGTGAGGGGGTCAGACTATGGAGGGGCAGTGTGTGAGGGGGTCAGACTATGGAGGGGCAGTGTGTGTGAGGGATCAGTCTATGGAGGGGCAGTGTGTGTGAGGGGGTCAGACTATGGAGGGGCAGTGTGTGAGGGGGTCAGTCTATGGAGGGCAGTGTGTGTGAGGGGGTCAGTCTATGGAGGGGCTGTGTGTGTGAGGGGTCAGTCTATGGAGGGGCAGTGTGTGAGGGGGTCAGTCTATGGAGGGGCTGTGTGTGTGGTCAGTCTATGGAGGGGCAGTGTGTGTGAGGGGTCAGTCTATGGAGGGGCTGTGTGTGTGGTCAGTCTATGGAGGGGCAGTGTGTGTGAGGGGGTCAGTCTATGGAGGGCAGTGTGTGTGAGGGGTCAGTCTATGGAGGGGCTGTGTGTGTGCTCAGTCTATGGAGGGGCAGTGTGTGTGAGGGGGTCAGTCTATGGAGGGCAGTGTGTGTGAGGGGTCAGTCTATGGAGGGGCAGTGTGTGTGAGGGGGTCAGTCTATGGAGGGCAGTGTGTGTGAGGGGGTCAGTCTATGGAGGGCAGTGTGTGTGAGGGGTCAGTCTATGGAGGGGCAGTGTGTGAGGGGGTCAGTCTATGGAGGGGCTGTGTGTGTGGTCAGTCTATGGAGGGGCAGTGTGTGTGAGGGGTCAGTCTATGGAGGGGCAGTGTGTGTGAGGGGGTCAGTCTATGGAGGGCAGTGTGTGTGAGGGGGTCAGACTATGGAGGGCAGTGTGTGTTAGGGGTCAGTCTATGGAGGGGCAGTGTGTGTGAGGGGTCAGTCTATGGAGGGCAGTGTGTGAGGGGGTCCGTCTATGGAGGGCAGTGTGTGTGAGGGGTCAGTTTATGGAGGGCAGTGTGTGAGGGGGTCAGTCTATGGAGGGCAGTGTGTGTGAGGGGGTCAGTCTATGGAGGGCAGTGTGTGTGAGGGGGTCAGTCTATGGAGGGGCTGTGTGTGTGAGGGGTCAGTCTATGGAGGGCAGTGTGTGAGGGGGTCCGTCTATGGAGGGCAGTGTGTGTGAGGGGTCAGTTTATGGAGGGCAGTGTGTGAGGGGGTCAGTCTATGGAGGGCAGTGTGTGTGAGGGGGTCAGTCTATGGAGGGGCTGTGTGTGTGGTCAGTCTATGGAGGGGCTGTGTGTGTGGTCAGTCTATGGAGGGGCTGTGTGTGTGGTCAGTCTATGGAGGGGCTGTGTGTGTGGTCAGTCTATGGAGGGGCAGTGTGTGTGAGGGGGTCAGACTATGGAGGGCAGTGTGTGTGAGGGGGGTCAGTCTATGGAGGGGCTGTGTGTGAGGGGGGTCAGTCTATGGAGGGGCAGTGTGTGTGAGGGGGTCAGACTATGGAGGGGCAGTGTGTGAGGGGGTCAGTCTATGGAGGGGCAGTGTGTGTGAGGGGGTCAGACTATGGAGGGGCAGTGTGTGTGAGGGGGTCAGACTATGGAGGGGCAGTGTGTGAGGGGGTCAGTCTATGGAGGGGCAGTGTGTGTGAGGGGTCAGACTATGGAGGGGCAGTGTGTGAGGGGGTCAGTCTATGGAGGGGCAGTGTGTGTGAGGGGTCAGTCTATGGAGGGGCAGTGTGTGTGGTCAGTCTATGGAGGGGCAGTGTGTGTGAGAGGTCAGTCTATGGAGGGCAGTGTGTGTGAGGGGGTCAGACTATGGAGGGGCAGTGTGTGTGAGGGGGTCAGACTATGGAGGGGCAGTGTGTGTGAGGGGTCAGTCTATGGAGGGCAGTGTGTGTGAGGGGGTCAGACTATGGAGGGGCAGTGTGTGAGGGGGTCAGTCTATGGAGGGCAGTGTGTGTGAGGGGGTCAGACTATGGAGGGGCAGTGTGTGTGAGGGGTCAGTCTATGGAGGGCAGTGTGTGTGAGGGGGTCAGTCTATGGAGGGGCAGTGTGTGTGAGGGGTCAGTCTATGGAGGGGCTGTGTGTGTGAGGGGTCAGTCTATGGAGGGGCAGTGTGTGTGAGGGGGGTCAGTCTATGGAGGGGCAGTGTGTGTGAGGGGGGTCAGTCTATGGAGGGGCAGTGTGTGAGGGGGTCAGTCTATGGAGGGCAGTGTGTGTGAGGGGGTCAGTCTATGGAGGGGCAG
Source organism: Gastrophryne carolinensis (assembly GCA_027917425.1). Lineage (NCBI taxonomy): Eukaryota > Metazoa > Chordata > Amphibia > Anura > Microhylidae > Gastrophryne > Gastrophryne carolinensis. The sequence continues at coordinate 76,333,811 of CM051241.1, forward strand.
TGTGTGAGGGGGTCAGTCTATGGAGGGCAGTGTGTGTGAGGGGGTCAGTCTATGGAGGGGCTGTGTGTGTGAGGGGGTCAGTCTATGGAGGGCAGTGTGTGTGAGGGGGTCAGTCTATGGAGGGGCAGTGTGTGAGGGGGTCAGTCTATGGAGGGCAGTGTGTGTGAGGGGGTCAGTCTATGGAGGGGCAGTGTGTGTGAGGGGTCAGTCTATGGAGGGGCAGTGTGTGAGGGGGTCAGTCTATGGAGGGGCTGTGTGTGTGGTCAGTCTATGGAGGGGCAGTGTGTGTGAGGGGTCAGTCTATGGAGGGGCTGTGTGTGTGGTCAGTCTATGGAGGGCAGTGTGTGTGAGGGGGTCAGACTATGGAGGGCAGTGTGTGTTAGGGGTCAGTCTATGGAGGGGCAGTGTGTGTGAGGGGTCAGTCTATGGAGGGCAGTGTGTGTGAGGGGGTCAGTCTATGGAGGGGCTGTGTGTGTGAGGGGGTCAGTCTATGGAGGGGCTGTGTGTGTGGTCAGTCTATGGAGGGGCTGTGTGTGTGGTCAGTCTATGGAGGGGCTGTGTGTGTGGTCAGTCTATGGAGGGGCTGTGTGTGTGGTCAGTCTATGGAGGGGCAGTGTGTGTGAGGGGGTCAGACTATGGAGGGCAGTGTGTGTGAGGGGGGTCAGTCTATGGAGGGGCTGTGTGTGAGGGGGGTCAGTCTATGGAGGGGCTGTGTGTGTAGGGGGGTCAGTCTATGGAGGGGCAGTGTGTGTGAGGGGGTCAGACTATGGAGGGGCAGTGTGTGAGGGGGTCAGTCTATGGAGGGGCAGTGTGTGTGGTCAGTCTATGGAGGGGCTGTGTGTGTGGTCAGTCTATGGAGGGGCAGTGTGTGTGGTCAGTCTATGGAGGGCAGTGTGTGTGAGGGGGTCAGACTATGGAGGGCAGTGTGTGTGAGGGGGTCAGACTATGGAGGGGCAGTGTGTGAGGGGGTCAGTCTATGGAGGGGCAGTGTGTGTGAGGGGGTCAGACTATGGAGGGGCAGTGTGTGTGAGGGGGTCAGACTATGGAGGGGCAGTGTGTGAGGGGGTCAGTCTATGGAGGGGCAGTGTGTGTGAGGGGGTCAGACTATGGAGGGGCAGTGTGTGAGGGGGTCAGTCTATGGAGGGGCAGTGTGTGTGAGGGGTCAGACTATGGAGGGGCAGTGTGTGTGAGGGGGTCAGTCTGTGGAGGGGCAGTGTGTGTGAGGGGTCAGACTATGGAGGGGCAGTGTGTGTGAGGGAGTCAGTCTATGGAGGGGCAGTGTGTGTGAGGGGGTCAGTCTATGGAGGGGCAGTGTGTGTGAGGGGGTCAGACTATGGAGGGGCAGTGTGTGTGAGGGGGTCAGACTATGGAGGGGCAGTGTGTGAGGGGGTCAGTCTATGGAGGGGCAGTGTGTGTGAGGGGGTCAGACTATGGAGGGGCAGTGTGTGAGGGGGTCAGTCTATGGAGGGGCAGTGTGTGTGAGGGGTCAGACTATGGAGGGGCAGTGTGTGTGAGGGGGTCAGTCTGTGGAGGGGCAGTGTGTGTGAGGGGTCAGACTATGGAGGGGCAGTGTGTGTGAGGGGTCAGACTATGGAGGGGCAGTGTGTGTGAGGGGTCAGTCTATGGAGGGCAGTGTGTGTGAGGGGGTCAGTCTATGGAGGGGCAGTGTGTGTGAGGGGTCAGTCTATGGAGGGGCTGTGTGTGTGAGGGGTCAGTCTATGGAGGGGCAGTGTGTGTGAGGGGGGTCAGTCTATGGAGGGGCAGTGTGTGTGAGGGGGGTCAGTCTATGGAGGGGCAGTGTGTGAGGGGGTCAGTCTATGGAGGGCAGTGTGTGTGAGGGGGTCAGTCTATGGAGGGGCAGTGTGTGAGGGGGTCAGTCTATGGAGGGCAGTGTGTGTGAGGGGGTCAGTCTATGGAGGGGCTGTGTGTGTGAGGGGGTCAGTCTATGGAGGGCAGTGTGTGTGAGGGGGTCAGTCTATGGAGGGGCAGTGTGTGAGGGGGTCAGTCTATGGAGGGCAGTGTGTGTGAGGGGGTCAGTCTATGGAGGGGCAGTGTGTGTGAGGGGTCAGTCTATGGAGGGGCAGTGTGTGAGGGGGTCAGTCTATGGAGGGGCTGTGTGTGTGGTCAGTCTATGGAGGGGCAGTGTGTGTGAGGGGTCAGTCTATGGAGGGGCTGTGTGTGTGGTCAGTCTATGGAGGGCAGTGTGTGTGAGGGGGTCAGACTATGGAGGGCAGTGTGTGTTAGGGGTCAGTCTATGGAGGGGCAGTGTGTGTGAGGGGTCAGTCTATGGAGGGCAGTGTGTGTGAGGGGGTCAGTCTATGGAGGGGCTGTGTGTGTGGTCAGTCTATGGAGGGGCTGTGTGTGTGGTCAGTCTATGGAGGGGCTGTGTGTGTGGTCAGTCTATGGAGGGGCAGTGTGTGTGAGGGGGTCAGACTATGGAGGGCAGTGTGTGTGAGGGGGGTCAGTCTATGGAGGGGCTGTGTGTGAGGGGGGTCAGTCTATGGAGGGGCTGTGTGTGTAGGGGGGTCAGTCTATGGAGGGGCAGTGTGTGTGAGGGGGTCAGACTATGGAGGGGCAGTGTGTGAGGGGGTCAGTCTATGGAGGGGCAGTGTGTGTGGTCAGTCTATGGAGGGGCTGTGTGTGTGGTCAGTCTATGGAGGGGCAGTGTGTGTGGTCAGTCTATGGAGGGCAGTGTGTGTGAGGGGGTCAGACTATGGAGGGCAGTGTGTGTGAGGGGGTCAGACTATGGAGGGGCAGTGTGTGAGGGGGTCAGTCTATGGAGGGGCAGTGTGTGTGAGGGGGTCAGACTATGGAGGGGCAGTGTGTGTGAGGGGGTCAGACTATGGAGGGGCAGTGTGTGAGGGGGTCAGTCTATGGAGGGGCAGTGTGTGTGAGGGGGTCAGACTATGGAGGGGCAGTGTGTGAGGGGGTCAGTCTATGGAGGGGCAGTGTGTGTGAGGGGTCAGACTATGGAGGGGCAGTGTGTGTGAGGGGGTCAGTCTGTGGAGGGGCAGTGTGTGTGAGGGGTCAGACTATGGAGGGGCAGTGTGTGTGAGGGAGTCAGTCTATGGAGGGGCAGTGTGTGTGAGGGGGTCAGTCTATGGAGGGGCAGTGTGTGTGAGGGGGTCAGACTATGGAGGGGCAGTGTGTGTGAGGGGGTCAGACTATGGAGGGGCAGTGTGTGAGGGGGTCAGTCTATGGAGGGGCAGTGTGTGTGAGGGGGTCAGACTATGGAGGGGCAGTGTGTGAGGGGGTCAGTCTATGGAGGGGCAGTGTGTGTGAGGGGTCAGACTATGGAGGGGCAGTGTGTGTGAGGGGGTCAGTCTGTGGAGGGGCAGTGTGTGTGAGGGGTCAGACTATGGAGGGGCAGTGTGTGTGAGGGGTCAGACTATGGAGGGGCAGTGTGTGTGAGGGGGTCAGTCTGTGGAGGGGCAGTGTGTGTGAGGGGTCAGACTATGGAGGGGCAGTGTGTGTGAGGGAGTCAGTCTATGGAGGGGCAGTGTGTGTGAGGGGGTCAGACTATGGAGGGGCAGTGTGTGTGAGGGGGTCAGACTATGGAGGGGCAGTGTGTGAGGGGGTCAGTCTATGGAGGGGCAGTGTGTGTGAGGGGGTCAGACTATGGAGGGGCAGTGTGTGAGGGGGTCAGTCTATGGAGGGGCAGTGTGTGTGAGGGGTCAGACTATGGAGGGGCAGTGTGTGTGAGGGGGTCAGTCTGTGGAGGGGCAGTGTGTGTGAGGGGTCAGACTATGGAGGGGCAGTGTGTGTGAGGGGGTCAGTCTGTGGAGGGGCAGTGTGTGTGAGGGGTCAGACTATGGAGGGGCAGTGTGTGTGAGGGGGTCAGTCTGTGGAGGGGCAGTGTGTGTGAGGGGTCAGACTATGGAGGGGCAGTGTGTGTGAGAGGTCAGTCTATGGAGGGGCAGTGTGTGTGAGGGGGTCAGTCTATGGAGGGGCAGTGTGTGTGAGGGGGTCAGTCTATGGAGGGGCAGTGTGTGTGAGGGGGTCAGTCTATGGAGGGGCAGTGTGTGTGAGGGGGTCAGACTATGGAGGGGCAGTGTGTGTGAGGGGGTCAGACTATGGAGGGGCAGTGTGTGTGAGGGGGTCAGACTATGGAGGGGCAGTGTGTGTGAGGGGGTCAGACTATGGAGGGGCAGTGTGTGTGGTCAGTCTATGGAGGGGCAGTGTGTGTGAGAGGGTCAGACTATGGAGGGGCAGTGTGTGTGAGGGGGTCAGTCTATGGAGGGGCAGTGTGTGTGAGGGGTCAGTCTATGGAGGGGCAGTGTGTGTGAGGGGGTCAGACTATGGAGGGGCAGTGTGTGTGAGGGGGTCAGACTATGGAGGGGCAGTGTGTGTGAGGGGGTCAGTCTATGGAGGGGCAGTGTGTGTGGTCAGTCTATGGAGGGGCAGTGTGTGTGAGAGGGTCAGACTATGGAGGGGCAGTGTGTGTGAGGGGTCAGTCTATGGAGGGGCAGTGTGTGTGAGGGGTCAGTCTATGGAGGGGCAGTGTGTGTGAGGGGGTCAGTCTATGGAGGGGCAGTGTGTGTGAGGGGGTCAGACTATGGAGGGGCAGTGTGTGTGAGGGGGTCAGACTATGGAGGGGCAGTGTGTGTGAGGGGGTCAGACTATGGAGGGGCAGTGTGTGTGAGGGGGTCAGACTATGGAGGGGCAGTGTGTGTGGTCAGTCTATGGAGGGGCAGTGTGTGTGAGAGGGTCAGACTATGGAGGGGCAGTGTGTGTGAGGGGGTCAGTCTATGGAGGGGCAGTGTGTGTGAGGGGTCAGTCTATGGAGGGGCAGTGTGTGTGAGGGGGTCAGACTATGGAGGGGCAGTGTGTGTGAGGGGGTCAGACTATGGAGGGGCAGTGTGTGTGAGGGGGTCAGTCTATGGAGGGGCAGTGTGTGTGGTCAGTCTATGGAGGGGCAGTGTGTGTGAGAGGGTCAGACTATGGAGGGGCAGTGTGTGTGAGGGGTCAGTCTATGGAGGGGCAGTGTGTGTGAGGGGTCAGTCTATGGAGGGGCAGTGTGTGTGAGGGGTCAGTCTATGGAGGGGCAGTGTGTGTGAGAGGGTCAGACTATGGAGGGGCAGTGTGTGTGAGAGGGTCAGTCTATGGAGGGGCAGTGTGTGTGAGGGGTCAGTCTATGGAGGGGCAGTGTGTGTGAGGGGGTCAGACTATGGAGGGTCAGTCTATGGAGGGGCAGTGTGTTAGGACATTGGTGGGGTTGGGTACTGAGGGAAGGGCAGTGAGTTCTGTAAATGTGTTAATATTTATACTTGAGTTGTGCTTTAAGCTGTGGCAATCCTAATTTGTTTACATGGCTCACCATGTAATCGCACACTTTAGGATTGCCAAAGATTAAAGTGGACCAAAACCCAGGATTTTGACTATCCTGGGTTTTGGTCCTTTCCCCCCCTTATTGGGGGGGTGTGTGAAACCCCCAGATTGCCGATGCCAACTCACCTCCTCCCGGTCCTTCAGCGCATGCGCATCACCCGCTTCCCTCTAATAGGGAGCTTGCCTTTGCCTGCCATTCAAAATGCCAGGCGCTGGCACGTGCCCTGCTAGACCAGGAAACAAGGTAAGTGAATGAGGCGACCTGGGAGGTTTCACACATCGGGGCACCCCGGTTTTTGGATGTCCTGGGCGGAGGGAATCGATCGGGCTGGGAATCTTATAAATTCCCGGGCCAAGCTCGGTGGGTTTTGGTCCACTTTAAAGCACATATGGTGTGTGTGTGTCTCCCTCTCTCTCTATCTATCTCTGTCTCTCTCTCTCTCTCTCTATATGTAGACCAAAACCCAGAATTTTGACCTGGGTTTTGGTCCTTGCCCCCAGGATACCTCGCTGTGTCAAACCTCCCTGGTCGCCTGATCGAACTCGCCCCCCGGTCCTACGGTGCATGTGTGGCCTCTCATCCAATCAGCGATTGGATTCGCTCCCGTCCCTTCCCCTAAGCGCTGTTGGCTACATCCCCCGCTACCCTCTAACAGGGAGTGTGCCGGCCATTCGCAAATGCGTGGGGGATAGTGGGAATGTGACTGCTGCTCGCGCATGCGCAGTTGGATCAGGAAAGAAGAAGAGTTTCCAGGCGACCTGGTTTGACCTGAGTTTTGGTCCACTTTAAAATATAATGGTCTGCAACCAAACTGAGACCTTTGCAGCGCACTGCAGTATAAAGGGATTTAATTGCCGGCTGAATAATATTTGGGGGTCGGCAAATGAAATTCCGCTTCCCACACACACATCATCTCCCGCTCATTACATTGCAATTATCCTCCATTCTTTGGAACACGCAAACAAATTATGTGTGTTGCTGTGAGTGTGGCAAGCGACGTCCTCCGACCCCTTGCTGGTCAAGTCATGTTCGTCAGGCTGCAGTACAGGATATTTGCTTTGTATTTTTATGTTAGAATGTTTATTTGTAAGACAGACTTTCTAATTTTTCATCTATATAAAGTATTTTAAATATGACTGTACATGACTGTATGTCTGATGTGAGGCCAACTCAGTGGATCACGAGCGTGCAAGGTGCAGCTGTCTTCAGCCGTCCTGCGACTGAAGGGCTCTGTTACAAGGGACATTCTGAATCACTTAAACTCTATTCATACTTCTCCGCTTGCGCTGCATTGGGCAACACAGTCACAACGCAAAGGAAAATGCTGCCTATTATTTTAATTGGGCCATTTCACATATACGTAGCGTATATATGTGAACTGGGCCATTAAGAACAATGGGCAGCATTCTGCCAGATGGGTAAATTGTAGCACGTTAAAGGGGGACTCCAAAAATGTATATCTTCAAGTCAGGTGAAAGTTATATCTCATTGGCTCACTGTTGATATTTAGGCCAAACCATTGAGCGTTTCTTAAAGTGGACCAACAGTCAAAAATGACTTAAACAGTACCAACACAACAAACAGTGCTCATATGCATCCCTCCCCAGGGCAATTTAGATTGCTGCACATAAACGAATGTACCTTTTTCTAACTCCTGCTGTGGTAAATGTAAAAACACCTGGATCTGCAGGCTGTCTGCAAACAGGATGTGCTGATGGGTCTCCTGTTAATGTACATTGTCAGGTGAATCCAGACAGCAGCATGGCTGAGAAGCTCCAAAAATGGCCGCTACCGCTAGAAAATCGGTGAAAAGGCGTTTCACCTTTAAGTGGATACAGGCGAAAATGTAAGTGCTGGCAATGCTTCAGTATCTTGAATGCAGGCAAGTGAGTTTTGGGGAGTTTTCTTTTCCAGACGTATGAGGCTGTTGGTCCAGTTTAAAAAACAGACAAATGCAACTCTCTTAAAGTGTAATGGCTAAAATATGGGTTTTTGGCCTCTAAAGTGTCTTATGATCAGTCAAGACCAATAACAAACCCGTCAGCAGATCCACCAATCAAATGAATTGAGTGGGTTAAAGTACAAACAGCAGCTACACAAAAATGTATTAATAAATATATACCAAGGAAGGGTTGTGTCCACATTCACTGCCAGAAACTTGCCTTTACTCTGAGAAGCTTGACCTGGAAATGACTGCACACATGTGAACCCCAACCTTCTCCAAAAGGGGAGTTCTTACTTTTGGGCAAAATAAAATGAAATCAATAGAAGTCTATGCTCTGCTGCACCTTAGTAAAGGTCTACTGGGGAGTTCATGGAGGCATGACCCAGCTCACTTTTACAAACAACCAACACCTATGTCCCTCCAAAATAGGACCAGATGGCGGTTCCAGGCCTCAGAAAACTTGTCCTGATTTGTTTTTATAATACCACAAAGGGAAAGTAATTTGCCAGAGAATTGTATAGCATCAGATCACACACCTCTGACGCTATGTAGCTTATCCCAGCATGTCCTTTAATCTTTGTATCCCCAAATATGCCCATTGCTACCAACCCAAAGTCTCATTTGGGATGCAGGTACTGACGACCACTAAGAAGCTCAGCATAGATTCATCTAACAGTGTCAAAGTCAACGGTGCTCTTGTGTTTATGAATCTGACCAGGTGTTTACCTTGGATGAATTCCAGGACTCGGAGCAGGTGCTTCTATGCACCAAATGCTTGTGTAAAAAAATTGGTTTGCTTCAACAATCTCCAGGACTTTCCTCTCCCTAAAAAAAAAAAAAAAAAAATTCTGGATCACATTTTATGTCTTGTTTCTGTACTACTTTCACTGTAAACCACTGACCTGTGGTGCAATGTGAAGCCAGGGCAACTTTTCCAAATGTACCTTCTCCAAGGATTTAGTGGAATGTGACATTTTTCTAGGTCAGTAGTGCTGCTTCTTGGTCCTTAGTGGGCTCTGTATGCTTGGCTTCAGCCTTGGGTCTTTCCTGGGCTTCTGTCATGTTTCGCCAGATATATAAGCCCTACATCTTTTCCTTGATTTCCCCAGAACATCTTCTCTTTTTTTCTATTTCTTTATTTTTTAAAGACTTGTTACTCTTCTCGTTCTTCACCACTTCTCATTAATGTTTTACCATTGTTGGAAAGTATTGTGCTGCTCCTATTGGATGGGACACTGTGTTGCTTGTCATCCTGGCCCTGCTCTGTTTTAGCTTGTTCATAATTCTGGGGCTTTTTGCTGTCTCAATTTTTGCTACCCTTAACACTGGTTTTACTGGGCACCACCTTGGATGAAATTCTAGGCTGCCGTTCCTCCGGCTCTGTGACAATGTCTGCTTGGGTACTCTTCTGCTCTCTTGTATATGCGGTTTTCTTTTCTTTCTTTCTTAGTTGAAGCACTGGTTTGCTGGTTGTTTTGCTTGGTGTCCATGTCCACTTGGCAATCCAATGCTTCTTTGTGATCTTCATCATTTCTATCTCCCCTACTGGTAGCAGATTAGGTTGGGATACTGGTCATTCTGCAGCCGTGTTTAGTAGTACCTGATGGGATCTCTAGTACCACTGGTTGGGATCCCCTGTTTTAGAAGTATGAGGAATATACACTTTTTATATTGGAATTCCTTTTATTTGTTTCTGTGGTGACCACACGTCAGCCTAAAACGAAAAGTTCCCTAAGGTTGGGCTTCAGGAGTAAAGCCTGTCTGTAAAGACCCACACTTTCCCTTGGTGAGTGTGGGCCTGCTTTAAATCTCCTGAATGTGGTCAAGGACAGCCAAAAAAATGCTAAAGTGATTCTAAACCAAAATAAAAATTTGGAGCGAGAAACATTAAACCCTGGGCTCCCATTGTATGAAGTCCCTGGATGAGCTTCTCCATCCATGTTGGTTTATATTATGTAGAGGGTGTCCCTCTAATATATTTAGATGGTTCCATGTGTTGTGCCGTCTGATGCCAGTAAGATATTCACCACTTATTCTCTGATGATGCTGGGCGATATTTTTAAGACAGGTTAGTTTAAACGATGATGTGGGACATGCAGCCTTGAAGCTGGCAGCACGTACTCCCCCCTGACTTGCTGTTATGATGAGGAGCTTACACTCCGGCGCCGGTGCTCCCTGGCCTCCTATTTGTAGACATGCTTTGGTTTGTGTGTGTTACTTTTTTAGCCTGTGTGGCCTTCACGTTTCAACAGGAAGCCATTTACTAAACTGTATTTCTTTTTTGGTTCTCCATTAAAGAAAAAAAAAAATAAATAAAATCTGTTTTATCTTGTATGTTTGTCACCCCCTCAAATGAAATCTCTGCACTTTAGTGATTGCGCCATGTAGAGATGTTGGTTACTAATGTGTTTAATATGCTTCTCCTACTGTAACAAGGTAGTGGGCTAGCTGCCAGCCATGCTAAAAGGATTAGATAATATTGTTATCTGGTAGATACCTTGTGGGGTATGTGAAGGATCACACCAAAAAGACTCGCCTAGGGACCGTGATGTCCAGGACAGAGGAGCAAGGTGGTTCCCTGTAACCTTTCAGCAAGATAATCGGGCCGTGACAGACTTCTGGACAAGGAACATGGTTAGAGCTAATCAGATGGGGGGCGATTGTGACCCCATGTCTCAGGGGTCCCTGTGAGAACATAACCCTAATAAAGAGGAAGCCTGTTTTAAAGGGGAACAAACCTCCACAGGGCCAGCGGTGGATGATGAGGGAGTATCTATCCTCAGTACAGTAGGTGGTGGTTATACAATCAGGTGGGTATGATTAGACTGTACAATCAGATAGGAGGGTGGGCAATATAAAATTAAACATCTAGATTGTAAGATAAAGTGCAGAGGTGGCATTAATGCCTAATTTTGCATATTATATGTGTAATTTCTCTCTAAAATGCATCATAAGGCCTTCACTGTGTATAAATTCTCCTGCAATGAATGGCAGTAGTAGCAATTTCTCCTGGCCGGATACAGCTGGCATCTGTTACAATGTGTTATATGTCCTGCTGAGCTAAGGTAAGCAAACTCATACATTATATCGTTTGGGCACTGATACAAATTGTTAAATCTCTCCCCAGGAAGGATAATGTCAGCTGGGGCTCAGAAGATGACTTGATGATGATGTCTTTTAACACAAACTTTGCCTGCAGACGTGGAGTCTACATCTTTTTGTAGACCATTTATATCTAGATGCAAAGTGTAACTGGAATGCTCCAATGTGATGTCTTGACTATAAAGAGATATTCTATATATAGTCAGACATCTGTTCTTAGAGCTTTCCAGCAACAACCCTCTATGCATATACAAACTGTGAGCACAGAGATACAGAGCCTTTATTTTATAGGCTGTCTAAGTCATATATATATATACATATCTGGTATTATGCAGAGCGTTACTTGAGGGGGTGCGACTTCATCGGCGCCCAGAAGGTCAGGGGGCCCCATCCTTGTTGCTCCTCCTTATTTATCATATTTGTGCTCACTTGGCATCATTTAGAGAAAGGAAGCACCATTCGTCTCTTCTGTTTCAAGCTTTAGCTGTCCAGTTGCATCCAATTGAGCTAAGACAGAAAAAAGTTTAATGTATAAGCCCGGTTTAATCTTCGCACCAGGGCCCCATCATATCTAGGTACGCCACTGGGTATGACATACAAAGCTATCCAGTGACACTCGTCTTCTACACATACGAACTGACAACACAGCCTTTATTTTGTAAACCTCAAACAGCCTATCTTACACCTGGTATGTATATGAGTTATACAGCCTATCGAATAAAGGCTCTGCATCTCTGTGCTCACCGTTTGTATATACAGAAGAGGGGTGTTGCTGGAAAGCCCAAATACATGATGTCTGACTATAGAGACTTGTACAGTATAAGTGGCAACATTTAAAGGGTAGGAATCATTTTTCAAGGCCGTGTGTTTATAAGCAGCATTTATAATCTATTGTATACAGAGTGTTTTAAAGAAGAAGTCACCAAACTAGTGACTACCAGTCAAAATGATCTTGTTGCATAAAGCAGGGATGCACAACCCAAGGGCCACATTGTCCTATTGGTTCACTTTAAGGGGCCACAACAAAGCTGAAGCTGTGAAAAAGTAGTTTACTGCAGGCTTGCTTTATATATATATATATATATATATATATATATATATGTATATGTATGTAATATATATACAGAGGTGCAGTGGTAAAAGTGAGTACGAGTAGAGGTAGGCAGGGATGGGGGGGATTGGCAGAGTTGAGATGGGAAGAGTTGTGTTTGAAAGAGCTGGGGTGGAGGTTAGCAGAGTTATGGTGTGAAGAGGTAAACTGAAGTGTGCAGAGGTGAAATAAGAAGTAATGGGGTAAGGTGGGGAAGAGGTGAGTAGAAGTAGGCAGAGATAAACAGAGGTGAAGTGAGCACAGGTAAGGTGTAAAAAAAAAAAAAAAAAAAAAGGTGAGCACTGGGCAAAGATAGGAAGAGTCTACATAAGCATCTCCAGACACACAAACACACAAACTCACCAGTAGCCAGTGGGTCACCCACCTCTACAGACACATTAAACAATGCCTCACTTTCTGCTTTTAGTGATGCATTGCCCTCTAGAGACCAGCTGCTTGCATTGCAGGTAAGCTCAGTTCTCCAACTCCCTAGGGGTGCTGGGGGCAGAAACTGAAGGCATTGTGGGCTGCAGGTTGTGCACCACTGGCATAAAGATATAACCTTTTGAGGTAGTGACCTAATCACTCCTCACTACAACCTACATGAGCTGTGTACTGCACTGACAGACCGGAAGGCCCTACTGCTTGAAGACCAAGCTTGAGGAGATTACCCACACTGCTGTCAGCAAGATTTTATAACGTTCATCGCCCGTTAGGATTTAAAATTAACCAAGCTGTGATTTGATATTTAGCGGCCCCTTAACGCCTTAAAATAATTCCTGTCACGTAATCCCATGGATGGAGGATGTTGGATGTCCGGGGCAGGCACCTATAGGCTGACCGTCTGCTTGGACAGGGAGGTAACGCTGAGCTGCGATATCGTGTTGCCTCCTGCAGCCTCAGCAGTGTGAAGTGACTGAGAGGCTCTGAGATCAGCGACCACAATGAGGTATATTTGGGCTCCTCTATGTATATCCCTGGATTTTCCTGCTCCGTTGGAGCTCAGCCCCTGCAGCCATCTGTCTCACAATCCCGGAGGATGACACTCACAGGAAATGCTGTGACCATAGGTGGGAATGGAGCCTGGATTCATGGAGGGCCTGTTAATACTCTTCGCCTCTTTTTGGTTTGTTTTTTATTGTTTGCCCATAGAATATTTATTGACAATGGATTTGTTGTTATTCCATTTCATGGGAGAATACCGCCAGTCATAATATACTTCTTATCACTCACAAGGCGTTATGGAGTATCAGGGAAGGAAGTATCCCTTGCAGTGTTTTGGTGGCTTTCGGTCACCAGAGGGCGACATGGCAGGTAGGGTGATCCTCCGGATTCCTGAGGCAGGCTGCCAGCTTTTCCTTCTAAGAAGCTGATCGCGTTCCACTTACTAAGCGCACTCAGGGTTGCCATTAGAAATTTCTGTGCCGCCTTCCCTGCAGGCCCTTCCGATGGGGGCCTGGACACTTACTTATTGGTAGAGGTGTGGTTTCAGTTTGTGTGTGTAGACATTTCTGGGTCTCTGTCTGCTCTAGTGCCCATTTCATAGGATGTGTTATCCACTGTAGCACAGTGCAGTATTTTGTACTGTGCTGTGCTTCCATTGCGGTGCTTTGGTGGTACTACATGCTGCCCTGTCGGAGGTCCTGCCACAGATCTGTAGAGACCTGTTGAAGCTGCATCATTAGGTTCCAAGGAATCAAACAATGGATAAATTGGGAGCAGCTTACTTGAGGTTGCCCTATAATCTTGAGTGCAACACATAGGATGCAAGGATTGAAAGCCTCCCTCATATAGCTCTGGACCCACTCCATGTGCTTGCACAGAATCAAGAGGGGCCACTCAGACCAATTTATAACTAAACTGAGAGGTGTGAGCCGGGCAATTAGAATATGCAAATCTTAAAGGAGCCACAGCACTAAACCCTGTTGGCTTCCAACCAGTCTTAGGATCTGTCTCTAAATCTGGTTAAAGTTTACCAATCGCCCTGAATCTAAAAGATCCCAGGGCTGTTTGCTAGCCTGCCCCCGGGGCATCCTATACCACTTTCCCTGCTGTGTAAAATTGGCACCCCCAGCAGGGAACAAAGAGGGGTGCCCAGCATACCTTCCAACTTTTCAGAATAGGAAAGAGGGACAATATTCCAAGTATACAGCATGTCCTTTTCCAGAATAATCCTTACACATGGGTTATACATCCACAAGATGGCGCTGGACTGCAGAAAAAGACTTGTGGCCACTCCCGGCCCCTTAAATAGCCAGGAACCTCCCACTAATTCCCAGAGTCTTTCTGCAGTCTGGACTGCAAAGATGAAGATGGCTCTCTTCTGCGCAGGGAGTGGGCTTTGCCTATGGCCCTGCAGGCTTATTTCCACCCGTTCTGGACCCACTGCCTCTCAGCCACGGCTGATGGTTCGGGTGAAGGTAGGACAGCACTAGGGTCAGGTGCTGAAGGAGCGTTGCTCCGGGCCACAAGACCCTGTACCAAAGGGTAGTCGGCGACAGGCTTTTTACGGTGAGCCTCATTGGGATGCCCCCAGCCCCTTTATCTCGGGATATTTATCCCTCCTTCCCCCCCCCCCTCCCTTTTCACGCGGTTGGTTGTGCAGGATCCCCTCATTGCATTGCGTGTGATCTGCAGGGGACGCCTGGGGAGTACACTCTGGTGTTGTTACTACTGTGTTTTTTTGTCACTTGTGTTTGGTGTGTGTGGAGGCCGTTGTACGGCGCTCCGCGGTGGTCGGCGCTTTTAATGTTTTTTGTTTAACTGTCATGGCGCTGGCACGGCACGTCACGTGGCTAGTTTTCGCTGTCCCGGGGGGGGGGGGGCGTTCCACGTCATGCGCCCGCGGCCCGCCCCTCTAGGTACTGCTGTCGGTGCCATTTTGTGGCCCTTCCATTGCGGTGCTGCGACGCGGTTGGTGATCGGCTTATCTGTGCGCTTGCCGGCTTGGTCCGTGAGTCCCTTACAGGGGGTTTTTATCTTTGGTTATTATTGTATGGCTAGGGATGCTTATGGTGTACTTTATTGTGTCTTGCAGGCGGGTCCCTTGACTGTGGCTCTCTCGGCCCTGCCTATTGCCAATCTCCCACTTCCCCTAGCGGGTTTCAGGGGGCATCCCAAATAGGGTGGCTGTTTAGCTGTGTCCCTGTTCTGATTATTGTGCATACTTTTGTAAAAATCACCATATGGAGGCTTCTGGGGATAATGTGCTTGGGGTTCCTTCGGGACAAGCCCGGCTGTGTGTTGCGTGTGGGGTTTCCCCTATAAGTGAAGATGTCGGGGTATGTGTAATCTGCGCCCAGCAGGTACTTGCGCTGCAGTCTGGGTCGCCTGCTACTGCCCTGGTGCGGCCCCCTCTGGCTTCACCTACCCCCGCACGCTTGCATTTGACCCCCAGCATGGGGCATACTAGCGGTGAGTCTCAATCGGATTTGGCTGCACGGGTGGCCAGCATTGAAAAGCATATTGCTGGGTCGGGCCCGCGTAAGGCATCTTTCCCCCGCTGTTTCCCTCTTCCCTGTTGAGGCTGAGGAATATTCTTAGTATACAGTACGTCCTGCTCCAGATAAGATTCTTTACGTCTGGGTATAACTCCGCCAGATGGCGCTGGACTGCAGAGACAGCGAAATTGGCTCCTCCGGCCCCTCAAATACATAGAAACATAGTATGTAAGGCTGAATAAAGACTTTAGTCCATCCAGTTCAGCCTGTTTAACTCCTTCCAGTGGTCTAGTAGCCATAGCTGGAAATGTTATTACATGCCAGGAAGACATCAAGGCCACTTTTGAAAGTTTTTACTGTATCCATCATTACTACCTCCTCTGGCAGCGAGTTCCATAGTCTCACTGCTCTTACAGAGAAGAATCCCCTCCTATGTCGGTGGAGAAAGCACCTTTCCTCTAACCTTAGTGGATGCCCCCGGGTTATGGTTACACTCCGGGGTATAAATAGATTGTGGAACAGATCCTTGTATTGACCCCGAATATATTTATACATAGTTATTAGATCACCCCTCAATCGTCTTTTTTCTAGACTAAATAAGCCTAACTTGGACAATCTTTCCGGGTACTCTAGCCCCCGCACTCCTTTTATTAACTTTGTTGCCCTTCTTTGAACGCGCTCCAGTTCTGATATGTCCTTCTTAAGCACAGGTGCCCAGAACTGTACACAGTATTCCATATGGGGTCTGACCAGTGACTTGTACAGGGGTAAAATGATGCTCTGGTCATGAGCACCTATGCCCCTCCTGATGCACCCCATGATCCTATTTGCCTTGGCAGCAGCTGCCTGGCATTGATTACTACAGTTGAGCTTATTGTCAACTAAAACCCCTAGGTCCTTTTCCATTGTTGTTTTACCAAGTGTTTCTTTATTTAGTGTGTAATCATCTCCTTCCCATGTGCATAACCTTACATTTATCTGTGTTAAACTTAATTTGCCATTTAACTGCCCATGCTTCCAATTTATCTAAATCTGTTTGTAGCTGCCTGTTGTCCTCTTTTGTTTTAATTACTTTACTCAGCTTAGTATCATCTGCAAAGATTGAGACTTTACTGTTTAATCCATACCCAATGTCATTTATATATATATTGAAGAGAATTTGTCCCAGAACTGACCCTTGTGGTACTCCACTAGTAACAGTGACCCATCTGAGTGTGTACCATTGATAACCACCCTCTGCTTCCGATCATTAAGCCAATTTCCCACCCATCTGCACACGTTTTCCCCCAGTCCAAGCATTCTCATCTTTTGTACAAGCCTTTTATGTGGCACAGTATCAAATGCTTTAGAAAAGTCAAGATATATGATATCCAATGACTCCCCCTGATCCAATCTTGAACTTACCTCCTCATAAAAGCTGATCAGGTTTGTCTGGCAGGAGCGATTCCTCATAAATCCATGCTGATATGGAATTATAAGGTCATTTTCCCCAAGGTGCTCCAGGATAGTATCCCTTAAGAAACCTTCAAACAGCTTGCCCACCACAGATGTTAAGCATACCGGTCTGTAGTTCCCCCCTAGATCCCTTTTTGAATATTGGCACCACATTTGCCAAGCGCCAATCCATCGGAACAGACCCTGTAGTTATGGAATCCACAAATAATTAGAAATAACGGCTTGTCTATTACTGTACATAACTCTCCCTTAAAACACGAGGATGTATGTCATCTGGTCCCGGTGATTTATCGATTTTTATCTGCTTGAGATGGTGCTGGACTTCTTCCTTGGTTAGACCAGTGACATTTAATGGAGGGTTCCGGTTATTCCCCTGCATTTCACTCGGCATGTCAAATTCTTTTGTGAATATAGAAGCAAAGAAGTTGTTAAGCAAATTAGCTTTCTCCTCATTTCCCTCTATAGGGGTCCCCTCCTTGCTTTTCAGTGGGCCCACACCCTCAGGTTTGTACCTTTTACGGTTTATGTAGCTAAAGAATAATTTGGGGCTAGTTTTACTCTCTTTCGCGACCAGTCTTTCTGTCTCCAGCTTAGCTGCCCTTATCTGTTGTTTATATTGTTTATTTTCTTCTTTATATTTTTTTAACGCTTCCGCTGTCCCTTCCTGCTTTAACCCTTTAAATGTCAGCCACGTAAAATTTACGTGGTTGCCTCTCCGTCACTTAAGTGCCAGCCACGTAAAATTTACGTGCCTGGCATTTACCCCTGCTAGCGGGCAAAAAAAAAAAAATACTCACCCGACCCCTCGTTGGATCTGGCCGGGTCTCCTCTTTAATTTGGTGCCATCCGATCCCCCGTGGGGGAGTACGGTAAGTACAGTAAAAAATTTTTTTTTTTTAATAAAATACTTTCTTAAAGTGTGTTTTTTTTTTTTTTTTTTTTTTTTTTTTTTTACCAGTTAACCCTTTGTGAGCTGGTAAGGGGTCCATGAGACCCCTTATACCAGCTCACAAGGCTCTGGGTCTGGCAAGTCACCTGCAGCTAGCGGGTGACTTGCCATTAACCCCCAGCCCCCCATTACCTGCCTCCCCAACGGCCGGGGGGGGGGGGGCAGAAGGTCCCGGGCCACTTAGTGGCTATGTGGGCTAGTAGCCTGCAGGGCCAGGGGCCACCAACGCTGGCCCCTGCTCCCTGTTCTACAAGCCCCCATAGCTGGCCCGGGTTGGTAATGCTGGGTAGGGGGGACCCTACGTCATTTTTTGGGGGGATTTTTAAGGGTTTTTAACCCTTAAAATGCCAAAAAAATGGGGTCCCCCTCCCTGGGAGGGGGGACCCTATGTCATTTTTTTTTTGTAATTAACCCTTTTGTGTTCTGTCATCCAGCAGCTATAAAAGGCTTCTAGCAAGTGAGCAGAAGCCAGTGATCGCCGAGGGACAAAGTGCTCCAGGATGGATGGGAGGTAAGTATTAAAAAAAAAATATTAATAAAATAATTTTTTCTCTTTGTATGTCTGTGTTTTTTTGTTACATTTAACCCCTTGTGAACTGGTAAGGGGTCCATGACCCCTATACCAGTTCACAAGGCTGGGGGGGTGGCAAGTCACCTGCGACTAGCGGGTGACTTGCCATTAACCCCCGGAACCCCCATTACCTGCCTCCCCAAAGCCCAGGGGGGGGGGGGGCAGAAGAGCCCGGGCCCACGGCTATGCGGGCATGTAGCCTGCAGGGCCAGGGGCCACAAAAGCTGGCCCCTGCGCCCTGTTCCTACAAGCCCTGCATAGCTGGTCCCGGGCTGGTTACTTTGGGTTAGGGGGGCCCCATGTCATTTTTTGGGGGGATTTTCAAGGGTTTTTAACCCTTAAAAATGCCCCCCCCCATGTCATTTTTTTTCTCGATTTAACCCTTTGTAGTGTGGATGGTAATTGTATTTTATTTGTAAATGTTAAAAATTACTTGTTTCAGTTAGGGGGGTCTCCTGGGCAGGAACAGGGGGCTACCGATAATTATGTGGTACCGTTCTAATCGGTAGAAATGGGGCTTTCACATGCAATATGGTTTTTCCTAATAAAATACATTTTTTATTTAAAATAAAGGAGGCAATTTTCTAAAAAAAATTTTATTTTTTTTTTTACTTAATAATAAAATGAATAATAAATAAAATTTACAAACAAGACATTTCATGTTAAAGCCTAAACTCTGCTGCAAAAAATATATATATAATTTTCCTGAAAATTCCAGCAAAAATCTCGCAAAACATGGCGCAAAATGGGGGAAAAATGACCTGTCAACAGAGGCTAACAAAATCTCAAGTAGGCTGGCAATTAAAAGGGTTAATAGTACCTCTGCATGTTGGGTATTGTTCTGTTCGGGAGACCTTGCGCTTTCAGACTTAGCTTGTTTTTTTCTTGTTTGCATATTTATATTTTAGGAAAAGGTGTTTTTTATTCAGCTTTTTTATACATTTTTTTTAGGGAAACCCTGCGCAAACCAAAGAATTATTTGAGGGATCAACTCCAGAAAGATGAGCCCACTACAACAAGCTGGGTACGCTTAGAAAGCTTAACATGTGTACTTTCAGGGAATATATGGTTTATGGGGGATATTCCAAATGTAAAGGGTTGTTTTGGTTGAAAAATCGCAAGGTGCGCACTTTGTCTGCAGAGCTGAAATTTTCAATTAAAATTACCGTTACGCACATGCTTTACTTTGGGGTGTTTGGCAACTCTTCCCTTGACAGAACCTATGCATGTTGGGTATCGTTCTGTTTGGGAGATGTTGCTTTTTCAGATTAAATTTGTTTTTTCTTGTTTGTATATAGTTTTTTTAGGAAAATGTGGCTTTGATTCTGCTTTTTTATCCTTTTTTTAGGGAAACTCTTTGCAACCAAAGAATACATTGAGGGATTACTTCCAGAAAACTGTGGCCACATCAACAAGCCTGGTACAAATAGAAAGCCTGAGGTGTGTACTTCCAGAGAATATATAGTTTGTGGGGGGTATTTCAAATGTAAAGGGTTGTTTTTCTGGAAAAATTGCAAGGTGCGCATATCACAGTTGTATTTTTTCTGAAAATCCCCTCTGTTTCAGTTTGGGGGAGTCTCCTGGGCAGGAAAGGGTGTCTACCTATATATATGTAGTACTGCTGTAACTGGGAGAAATTGGGATTTCACACGCAATAAGATTTTATTGACAAACTTACATTTTTTATTACAAAAAAACACTACAAATTGTAAAAAATAGATTTTTTTTTTTTTATTTTTCTGCACATATTTCGCCAACAAATATTGAGAATACACCTAAAAATCACAAGACATTTCACGTTAAAGCTCAGACTCTGCTGAAAAAAACAATATATAATTTTCCTGGGAAAGCCCTGGAAATCCCTTCAAAAATCACATTTGAACATGGGGAGCGCAAAATAGTGCAAAATGGTCTGGCACCAAGGGTGACAAAAACTCCAGGTAGGCTGGCAGCGAAAGGGTCAAATGTTGGTCATCCCCTCCCGAAGTGGATGCCCCAATTCTGGGTTTGTCTAACACCTCTGTCATGCATTCCCCTGACTCTACTACCCTGAAGGATGGTGAGGACCGGTGTATTGATCAGCTGGCTTCCCATGCCTTTGCCTGTGTGGGGACGGCGCTGTGCCCGGTTTGTGCCTCTGCCATTACAGCTGTGGCTATTAGGACTCTGCTTAGAAGTGTCCTAGATGGAGCTCCTGATGATGTTTCTAGTGAAGAGTATAATGCACTCTCGTGCTGTGAGGTATTTGTGGCTTATGTCCTCTCTGCCTTGGATGATACCATTAGGATGTGTGGCAGAGCCTCTGCCTTGTGATGGCTATACGCCACTCGGTTTGGCTGCGCCAGTGGGCAGCTGACAACGCTGCCAAGAAGGCTCTTACTGGTTTTCCCTTCAAAGGACTACGCCTCTTTGAGGACCGCCTGAACCTGTTTGTTTTAGTTTGACAAATAATCAAACTTAATTGGGCAAAGTGAGACTTCGCTCTACAGCCTCACAAAAGATCTGTGACTACTCAGGCAATGAACGGCTGGGAATTAAAAACGTTCACTCAGAATGCCTCTGATATCATAATGTATAGCTATATGCCTCACATGCAATTATTGAGCGCTCTGAGATGGGCCAAATGAGGGCCCCTTTGTATATTTTTTGGAACCTTTTGCATATTTACTTATCTGTGTATATTTTGTTGTATATTTTTTGTATATTAATTCTACTATAACTGTTTACTGATATAGCAACATATGGTGTATATTGCCCCATAAATATATGCTTAGAGTCATTTGTCAACTCTTTTATGTAGAATAGGGATATGACATTGTTGCTTTGAGTGGCGGTTATCCCCCTCTGCACGCCAGAGTCACTCTCATGGTCCCCTCCCCCTCCGGGCGCCCCCACCCCCCTCTTTCAGCTGATGACGGCGGCCGGGTCATCAGGGTGGGGTGTGGCCGTCCGTGGTGGGGGGGGTGTGAGTCACACTCTCACTGCTGGACATCAGGTGTGAGGAGGAGACAGTGCGGTGGGTGTTCCCCGCCATTTAGTATAAAGCAAACAATGGATACTAGGTCAAACACCCCAATGAGAAGCCGTGTAGAGGCGGCGGAGCGTGCGGGGTAGCAGTGATCTCCCAGGAGTCAGGTTCCAAGCACTGGGTGGTAATTATCTTTTTCATTGTTATTGATTGGTTACATGTTGTTACTTTGCAAACCTGATCCACACTGTGGAGCTGACTCAGAGAGCTCCATATAAACAAATGTAAATATTTACTCTAGCAGTTAGCACCTGTCACTTCACTATCTGGTTGTTATATTAGAAATGATTTGTTTTTGTTACACATTTGCTTGGTATTTTTCCGCATTTGTAGATTTAATGGTCAGTTTAATTAGCACTAGTTTGTTAGTAGTGAGAAATATATATATTTTTTTCTTTCCTTCTTGTTATTAGTATATGTGTGCTGTTTGCACCTTTTGTATATACAGATTTGTAGTCACATTAAGCTATTTATATGCTAATAGTATATTTTGAGGTTAGGTTTTGCATAGTGCATTCTTATGTATATCTCCACTCTTGCTTGATGATACCTCTGAATATTGGTCTTAACATAGATTTAACTATCTTAGAGGCATAAATTTATTCAGCTTAGCATCTACATACAGTAGTGCTGTATAACATGATTATAATCTTTATTATACACACTGGAGATCAAGTGATGGTTTGTTTTTAATATGTCTTGTGTATATTTGTGTTTTTAAAACCTTGTTGCAATCAATAAAGTAATATTTTTCTACTTTTATGACTCCTGCTGGTGTGCCCATGTGTAATGTGGTCTTTAACAATTGATAGTGTGGAATTCTGGGAAGCACCCATGCAGGGTACATTATTCTAAGTAGTGCCCCCTATTGGCATATGTTCCTGTTTGCTAAGGGAGGCAGGTTACCCCAGCGCAGAAGGCAGTCTCGGCCCTTTCGGGGCCCAGGCTCCTTTTCTTCCCCCTACCGTGGATCCAGAACGGGGAGAGGGGTCTCCTTTACTGGGGCCCGAGGAGATTTCTGGGGTGGGGCAGAGGACGTGGACCATCCTGGGGCTCCAAACCTAAACATTCCCCCAAGCCCCCTCAGGCATGAAGGGGCACCCTCACCCATCCGGGTGGGGGGACGGCTTCAGCTCTTTGCTCACGTCTGGAGGCATCATGTCTCAGACCGGTGGATTCAGGAGGTAGTGGCCTCCAGTTACAAGATAGAGTTTGTTGCCTGGCCGCCCCCAAGATTCATCAGATCCCGGATGTCTCAGGACCCCATGTCGGCTCAGGCTCTGATTCTGGCGGGGCAAAGCCTTCTGGAGCTGGGGGTCATCTGTCAGGTCCCCTTACTAGAAAGGGGCAAAGGTTTTTATTCCAACCTTTTCATCGTGCCCAAAAGAGATGGGTCAGTCAGGCCCATCCTGGACTTGAAGATCCTCAACAAATTTGTCAGATGCAGGTGCTTTCGCATGGAAACTCTGCACTCTGCTATCAGTTCCCTGCGTCCAGGGGACTTCATGACCTCTGTGGACATCAAGGATGCTTACCTTCATATTCCTGTGTTTCCAGGTCATCAAAGGTTCCTCAGGTTCGCTCTGGAGGATCAGCATTACCAATTTGTGGCTTTGCCCTTTGGTCTCACTTCAGCTCCCAGAGTGTTCACCAAGGTGTTGGCAGGAGTGATGGCTCTGCTCAGGTCTCGGGGCATTCGCGTCCTGCCCTATTTGGACGACCTTCTCATCACTTCTCAGTCCCTCCAACAGGCAGAGCTGGATACTCAGTGAGTAGTGTCCACACTGGAGTCATTTGGCTGGGTGATCAACCATCCCAAGTCTTCCCTTTCTCCCTCCTTGGTGACGCCTTTTCTGGGAATGAATCTGGATACAGTTCAGGCAAGGATTTTTCTTCCTCAACAGAAGGTGGACAGTCTGTTAGTGCAGGTTCAGTTCCTTCTATCTTGCCCTCATCCCTCCATCAGGCAGGGAATGCAGCTGGTGGGCCTGATGGTGTCATGCTTCGAGGCGGTTCCTTTTGCCCAGTTTCACATGAGGCCTCTGCAACTTCACCTCTTGTCAGTATGGGACAAGGATCCTGCGTCCCTGGACCAGGTCCTTGTTCTGTCCCCCCTAGTTAGGCGGTCCCTCTCGTGGTGGCTGGACTCCAGGAACCTGTTGGTGGGTAGATCCTTTCTGGCCCCCTGCTGGGAGATGGTCACCACGGATGCCAGTCTGACAGGTTGGGGGGGGCTTCTGGAAGTCCCTACAGTTCCAAGGGCGGTGGGGCCCTCGGGAGGCCCACACCCCTATCAACATTCTGAAACTGAAGGCGATCAGGTTGGTTCTGGCTCACTTGACCCAACACCTTCGGGGCCAGCCTGTTTAGGTACGCTCGGACAACCAGAAGGCGGTTGCCTACATCAATCATCGGGGAGGGACCTGAAGCAAGGGGTCCCTCAAGAAAGTGTCCCTGATCCTGTCCTGGGCGGAGGACAATGTTCCCTGCATCTCAGCTGTGTACATTCCGGGGATGGAGAATCTGCAGGCAGACTCTCTGAGCAGGGGGACCTCTCGCCTGGGAGAATGGTCTCTCAGCGACAGGGTGTTTCACTCTCTGTGTCACCGTTGGGGTCAGCCAGATGTGGATCTGTTTGCGTCCCGTCACAATCACAAGCTCTCAGCCTTTGTCTCCCTGTCCCAGGATCCTCTGGCCTTGGCCACAGATGCTCTAGCAATGTCATGGCAGGACTTTCAGCTCCTGTATGTCTTTCCCCCATTCCCCCTGTTTGGGCAGGGTTCTGCGCAAGATATCTCAGGAAGGGGTGCCAGCAATCCTGGTGGCTCCCTGGTGGCCAAGAAGAGTGTGGTTCGCAGACATAGTACAGCTGGCAGTAGATCAGTATGCTCTGCCCAGGGTTCCAGACCTACTCACTCAGGGTAATTTACGCCATCCCAATTTACAAACGCTGGCTTTTACGGCCTGGCTGCTGAAACCTCCATCTTGATGGAAAAGGGGCTATCTGCCCCTGTTGTTAACACCATGATTAGGGCTAGGAAGAAGTCGTCGTCTTCCATTTACTATAGGGTTTGGCGTGCCTACATTGACTGGTGTGAGTCTAGGTCTCTTCCCTGCCGTGTGTTCTCTATTTCCAGGATTCTGGAGTTCCTTCAACATGGTTTGGATATGGGGCTTCAACTCAGTACTCTGAAGGGTTATGTTTCTGCCCTGGCTGTTTTCTTCTAAAGATCTTTTGCTCAGCATTCTCTGGTCAAGACCTTTTTCCAGGGGGTTACTCATGTGCGTCCTCCACGTAAGCCTATGTTGCCTGTCAAGAACTTGAACTTGGTCCTTTCTGCCTTGCAGGGTGCTCCCTTTGAACCTGTGCATGAGGCTGCCTTGGCCATTCTTACTCTCAAGGTTGTCTTTTTGGTGGCTATCACTTCTGTTAGGCGTGTTTCTGAGTTGGCGGAGCTTTCCATCCAGCCCCCCTACTTTGAGAGACACCAGGACAAGGTGGTTTTTTGCTTCTAGACAGATTTTCTGCCTAATGTTGTGTCTGCCTTTCATCTTAATCAGGACATTGTTCTACCTTCCTTGTGCCCTAATCCTAGTAACACTAAGGAGAGGGTTTTTCATTCCTTGGATGCGGTCAGGAATCTGAAGTACTATCTGGTGGCTACTGCACCTTTCAGGAAAACTGATGCTCTTTTTGTGGTCCCTTCTGGTCCTAGGAAGGGTTTGGCTCCTGCTAAATCTACTATCAGCAAATGGATCCGTCAGGCTGTGATTCAGTCCTACACTGCTAAGGGGAAGAATCCTCCCTTCCGCCTTACTGCTCATTCCACTCGTGCTATTGGTGCCTCTTGGGCTTTTCAGCACCAGGCTTCTGTTGAACAAGTTTGCAAGGCCGCTACTTGGTCTTCTGTTCATACCTTTTACAAGTTTTACAAGGTTGATGTTAGGGCCTCAGCTAATGCTGCTTTTGGCTGCAAAGTTCTGCAGGCGGCAGTGGTCTAAACTGTCTGCTGTTACCTTTGGAAAGACCAATGGTCCTCAGATGACACTGATAGGTTGTTGTCTCACATTTTGAGGTGCTTTGTATTTCCCCTCCTGCCGTGGCTCCGCAGCAGCACGGTGAGCTTTTTCATACAGTGAAGCCACGTTTGGAGTTCCTTGAGCAGACTCCCTTTAATAATCTGGTGCTCAAGGAATGGGAACGGCCTAGCAAGCTACCTGGGGTGCCCAAGAGGTATCCCTTTCCTGCTGATTTAAGTGTTGGTCATGTCCTCCCGAGGTGGACGCACCCCTTCTGGGGTTGTGAAATACATCTGTCATGCATTCTCCTGACACTACTACCCTGCGGGATGGTGAGGACCGGCGCATAGACCAGCTGGCTTGTCATGCCTTTGCCTGTGTGGGGACTGCGCTGCGCCCGGTTTGTGCCTCTGCCATTACAGCTATTGCTATTAAAGGGCTGCTTAAGAGTGTCTTAGATGGGGCTTCTGATGTTGCGGGAGGAGAGGAGTATAGATCTCTCCTGCTTTGCTATGAATTTGTTTCATATGTTCTATCTGCTATGGATGATGCCATTAGAATGTGTGGGAGGACGTCTGCTCTGTTAGTGGCTATACGTCGCTCTGTCTGGCTGCGTCAGTGGGTAGCTGATAACGCTACTAAGAAGGCTCTCACTGGTTTTCCCTTTAAGGGGCAGCGCCTCTTTGGTGAAAGCTTGGACTTGTTTGCCAGGGGTGGTAGGTTTCCTCAACGTAGGAGGCCTTCTCGGCCCTTTCGGGGGACTGGTGCCTCTCTCCCCTCCTTCCGCGCTTCCAGGGCTGGTCGAGGAGCTTCCTTTGCTGGAGCACGTGGAGATTATTGGGGCAGGGGCAGAGGACGTGGCCGCCCCGGGCCTCTCCTGGGGTCCCAAGCCCAAATCCTCCCCTAAGCCCCCTCAGGCATGAGGAGGCGGCCTCACCCATCCGGATGGGGGGCGGCTTCGGCTCTTTGCTCACGTCTGGAGGCGATGTGTAGCAGACAGATGGATCCAGGAGGTGGTTTCCTCCGGTTACAAGATAGAGTTTGCAGCCTGGCCGCCCCCAAGATTCCTCAGATCCCGGATGGCTCAAAACCCCCGGTCAGCTCAGGGCCTGCGCCTTGTGGTCCAAAACCTTCTGGAGTTGGGGATCATCTGCCCTGTACCTTTCAGGGAAAGGGGCAGAGGCTTCTATTCCAATCTCTTCACGGTCCCCAAAAAGGATAGGTCCCTCAGGCCCATCTTGGATTTAAAGTGCCTCAACAAGTTTGTCAGATTCAAGCATTTTCGCATGGAGACCCTGCGCTCAGCTGTCAATTCACTGCGCCCATGCGACTTCGTGACCTCAGTAGACATCAAGGACGCTTACCTTCATGTACCAATCTTTCCAGGTCATTAGAAATTCCTCAGGTTTGCTCTGGGAGATCAGCATTATCAATTTGTGGCACTGCCTTTCGATATCACCTCTGCCCCCAGGGTATTCACCAAGGTGCTGGCGGGCGTGATGGCTCTGCTGAGAGCTCAGGGCATTCGCATTCTCCCTTATTTGGACGACATTCTGATCTCGTCCCAGTCCTTCCATCAGGCAAGGCTGGATACCCAGGTGGTGGCGACCACACTAGAGTCATTTGGCTGGGTGATCAACCATCTCAAGTCTTCTCTTTTCCTGTCTCTGGTGAGGTCCTTTCTGCGCATGAATCTGGATACATCTCAGGTCAAGGTTTTTCTCCCCTCCTCTGGGGGTGTTTCCCTCCTTGAAATTCCAGGGTCAGTGGGGCCCGCAGGAGGCCCATACTCCTATCAACATTCTGGAACTGAGGGCGGTAAGGTTGGTTCTCGTCCAATTGACCCCTCAACTTCGGGGTCGGGCTGTTCAGATCCGCTCGGACAATCAGACGGCGGTTGCCTACATCAATCATCAGGGAGGGACATGGAGCAAGAGGGCCCTCGAGGAAGTGTCTCTGATACTGTCATGAGCGGAGGAGAATGTTCCCTGCATCTTGGCAGTGTACATCCCGGGGGTGGAAAATTTGAAGGCGGACTCCATGAGCAGGGGGACTCCTCTTGTCTGGGAGAATGGTCCCTCAGCAGCAGGGTGTTTCCCTCTCTGTGTCACCGCTGGGGTCAGCCGGATGTGGATCTGTTTGCGTCCCGTCACAATCACAAACTTCCAGTCTTTGTCTCTCTGTCCCAGGATTCTCTGGCCTTGGCCATGGAAGCACTAGCATTGTCTTGGAAGAGCTTTCAGATCCTCTGTGTTCCCTCAGTTTCCTCTGCTGTGCAGGGTGCTGCACAAGATAGCCCAGGAGGGGGTGCCAACCATCCTGGTGGCCCCCTGTTGGCTAAGAATGGTGTGGTTCACAGACATCGTGCAACTGGCAGTAGATCAGTACGTCCTGCCCAAGGACCCAGACCTGCTCACTCGGGCAGCTGTGCCATCCCAATTTACAAACACTGGCTTTGACGGCTTGGCTGCTGAAACCTCCATCTTGATGGAAAAGGGGTTACTTGCCTCTGTGGTTGACACCATGATTAGGGCTAGGAAGAAGTCCTCGTCCTTACAGGGTCTGGCATGATTACATTGCATGGTATGAGTCTAAGTCTTTTCCCTGTAGAGTGTTTTCTTTTCCCAGGATTCTGGAATTCTTGCAGCATGGTTTGGATTTGGGCCTTCAACTTAGTACCCTCAAGGGCCATGTTTCAGCCTTGGCTATTTTCTTCCAAAGGTCTTTTGCCAACCACCGTTTGGTTAAGACTTTTTTCCAGGGGGTTACTCACGTGCGCCCGCCACGTAAGCCTTTGTTACCAGTCTGGGATTTGAATTTGGTTTTATCTGCCATGCAGGATTCTCCTTTTGAGCCTATTCGTGAGGCTGCCTTGCCTAAGGTTGCGTCTGCATTTCATCTCAATCAGGGCATTGTCTTGCCTTCCTTGTGTCCTAATCCTAGTAACCCTAAGGAGAGGGTATTACATTCTCTGGACGTGGTTAGGACTTTCAAATTTTATCTGGCTGCTACTTAATCCTTCAGGAAGACTGATGCTCTTTTTGTTCTTCCTTCTGGACCTAGGAAGGGTTTGCCTCCGGCTAAATCCTCCATCAGTAAGTGGATTCGTCAGGCGGTGATACAAGCCTATTCTGCTTGGGGGAAGGAGCCTCCCTTCCGCCTTACTGCTCATTCTACTCATGCTATTGGTGCCTCTTGGGCTTTTTAGCACCAAGCTTCTGTTGAACAAGTTTGCAAGGCCGCTACTTGGTCTTCTGTTCATACTTTTTCTAAGGCCCTTATTTATGAAGGAATAGCGACAGGTAGCGACTGTTGAGCGGCTGGTAATGACGGGCCCTGCCACGAGAATGTCGGCTCCCCACCACAATCACACATTTATCAAGCCAATCCTGCTTAGCGACTGAGATAGCGCCTTATAGCCACTCATTCATCATTATTCCAGCCTCAGCCCACAGCGCCAGCGTCCGACCTTGAACAGCGACAGTTATGACCTCTCACTACCTGGCGCTCTCCAATGCATTTCAATGGAACAATCTTTAAATATTAGTAATTATTATTATTTTTTTTTTATTTAATGTGAAAAATTCTGTGACCACTTCTGCCATTTTAGATATTTTTTTTAAGGGAAAAAAAATAAAAAAAATAAATTGTACAGAATTCATATTACAGGTCTGATATTAATGTATTCATATTACTAAATTATTTTAAAAACTTGTTTTTTTTGGTTTCCAAAAATATGGTTGTTTTGGGGTTAAACTACTTTTAACCCATCGCCGCCAGCGCTCTGGGGTTTAAACATGCATTTTACAGCGCGAGAATTTTTTGAGCGTGATTTCATTTGATTTGATGAATATGGTGGGAGCCGGTCGCTAGGGCCAGCCGCTATCATGCGCTCCCATACAGCGCGGAGCCTGTCAAATAGCGACTCCTCACTTAATATTCAACATTACGGCAAACCGAGTCGCTATCAACTACCGAATGGCCAAGCACAGCAACTACTAGCGGGCGCTCTGAAAATGCCGCTACAGTCGCTCAACTGTCGCTACCTGTCGCTATTAATGAATCGGCCTCTTAGTTTTACAAGGTTGATGTTAGGGCCTCAGCGGATGCTGCTTTTGGCCGCAAAGTTCTGCAGGTAGCAGTGGTTTAAACTGCCCGCTGTTACTTTTGGGGATGCCACCCTACCTTACGGACACTGCTATTGGATGTCCCCATGTGTAAGGATTATTCTGGAACAGGACATGTTGTATACTTGGAATAATACAATTCTGTGATTACTCACCTGTAGAATTGATTTTATAGTATACTGCACATCCTGTTCCACCCCACCCTTGTTATCATTGTTCTTGGTTACCTCTGTATGGTGATTGTTCATTTTGGATTCTTATTCATTTTGATTCTCCAGGCTTCTTTGTAAACTGCTTGTCAATACTGGGAATTAGTGGGAGGTTCCTGGCTATTTAAGGGGCCGGGAGCGGCCACAAGTCTTTTTCTGCAGTCCAGCGCCATCTTGTGGATGTATAACCCATGTGTAAGGATTATTCTGGAACAGGACGTGCTGTATACTTAGAATACCAATTCTACAGGTGAGTACTCACAGAATTGTATTTTTTAAGCCACACCCCCCTCATTAAGGAATGGATAGGAGATTACTAGTTACAACAATATCAAGGGAGGCCCGGTCGGGGCTTACCCAGGAATTAGTCTTCTCTTGTATGTCTGTAGCTTAAACCTTTTTATGATTCATTAATTCCCATTTGAGGCGCTAAAGCTCTGTCAGCATGGGAATATTATAGGGGCAGCTTTTTTAGATTCAGTAATGGACTCCTTGCTAAACCTGTGCTTTGATTTAGCCAATCCCGTTTGATTGGGGGCCAGCCTTTGCCTGATCAATGCAACGAGACCCTCTGCCTACAATGCCCTTATGAAGGGGGTTTTCAGGGGACAGCCAGATGTAGTTTAGTCATTTCCTTCATAAAAGTACAATTTTTATTGTTCCTGATGAGAGGTAACACAATAGCTTTTTTTTTTTTTTTTTTTTTTTTTTAAATAGAAGTGTAAATTGGCCTGCTCAATCCTTTCCTTAGGCTTAGATAACCGAGGCTCAGGACAAGCTAGCAAAGCGGCAGTCCATGTATATACATTGTCCAGCACTCGGGTATATCTAAAAATTAACATTTATTGATTCCATTAAAAATTCACAAGTTGCATAAATTGATACAATAAACTCGTATACTCTTGCAACCTGTGAATTTTTCTGTTTCAATCTTTTTATTGTAATTTTTTGTATAAAAGATACAGTATGACATATTGTTCTTTTACAAATAACAGTTACAGAACACAAGTTGTCAGTTTCATACATTTGTTCATACAGACATGTCATTTACAGCAAGTTACTTAGGCACATTTAGGGTATTTTAGGCTTCTAGAGTTTAATTATGCGCCAACATGGACAGCTTAAAAGTAGCGCCCATTAAAGTGGACTGTCACCCAGGGGTGATCGGCCCGGGAATCTATAAGATTCCCGGGCCGATCACCTCCCTCACCGGGGGACATCCGAGATCGGGATGTCCCGCAGTGAGGTACCCCCCCCCCCCCAAAACCCCCGAAAAACTTACCTCATAGGCGTGCGCGCCCCCCGCGCCGGCCGTTTGTGAATGGCGCTGTCTTGTCCGCCGCTGTCACCCGCTTTTCCGTGGCTACGTGGGAGCGTGGTGAGGTGAGTTTTGGGGGCTTTCTGGGGGGTTTTACACAGCGGGGCACCCCTAACCGGGGTGCCCGACTGAAGTGGACCAAAACCCAGGATAGTCAAAATCCTGGGTGTTGGTCCACTTTAACTAATTGCCGATCATACTCAAACTGAGGGGCAGGGAGGTTGTCTCCTCCCGCCCTGAACCCTCCACACCGCCCCCCTAGTATCAGGGGGGGGGGTGAGGGGGGTCCAAGGGATATGGGCAATGAAGGTAGGGGAAGGTGAGCGACAGGAAAAAGGGGGGAGGGAGACAAACGGGAAACATGAGGGAAAGGGGGGGAGGAGAAGAAAGAAAAAGGGGGGAGAAGGCATACACACACACACACACACACACACACACACACACACACACACACACACATTAAATACAGATACACACATTTATTTAAAGGGAAAGGTTTGCTAGCCATCTCTCACTGCAGCAGGGCCTCTCTCAGATCTGGAAATGAATACCCAAGGGCTCCAAATCATCATACATTTCTGCAACCTGTGAATTTTTAATGAAATCAATAAATGCTAATTTAATTTTCTGGACAATGTATATACATTTTTATGATTGTTTTAAACTCCCTTTAACAGACTAGCCAGGTTTATGTGTATTTTTCACTAGATCTATTCCGAATCTCCGTTAAGCTGCTTTGATAAGACGTTCTGACAGCAGCGCTCAGCCGTCCAGCTGACTGCAAACAGGGAAAGTGACTCTTCCGGGCCACAGACGAGGTGGGTGGAGAGCCCTAAATTTAGGACCAGAGGCAGCATTGGTGGGCCAGCTCGTTTAGGATGCATTCAGAATATTTAAGGTTACAGCCGGTCTTCTTTTTTTGATTGGCAGCTCAACACAATGTAGGGATCGGTTTTGGGTGGATTGTAAGTCTTGTTTGTTTTGGTGCAACTTTTATTTTGCTAGGTTAAAATGTCTTTATGAGCACTTAAAAATTGTCATACAGTGCATAAATATGTGGGATCGATAAAGGTGGGTTTACTTATATTCTTATATTTCTGGAAGGAAAAGGAAGAAGAATTGAGGTTGTAAGCCTACCACTCTGCTTTCAACTCCAACAGCCTGTCTTCCAGAGCTACTAGCCTGTGATGGAATAACTTCCTCTTGTGATTGCATTTCTTCTGATGTGTGGAGGTGCTTGTACCCATCATGCAGTGCTTTGAGCAGACAATAAAGTGGTCAATGCTGCTGCCCCCCCCCCCCAAGATTTTATGCCAAGCAGGAGACAAAAACCACTGGCTCAGATTTGTAAGGTTGTTAATTACCCCTCCTCTTACTACCCAGCATGTTTTTTGGGATTTTTAATATTAAACTGGAACAAAAACCCACTGTAGCCAGCCCTAGAACCTAAAAGATCCCTGAATGGGGATGCCCTACTGTGTGACCCCCCCCCCCTCCTGGGCACCACAGAACTCGGTTGCTTCCTGGCGCTCTTGGCGATGTAAAAATCCGGCAGCCGCATCCCCGCATGTGAATGCACTCTCAAGCCCAGCCCATCTGTTAGCCTTCACATAGGCTGGGGACGGCACCCTGCTAGGGACTGCAATCCTGGGTTTTGTCCACATTATAATCAAATCAACCAACTTCCTTATTCATTGTACAGCTGCCAGTAACGTGACTGCTGGTAACCAAGTGGCCTTTCACATCAAACCTGAATGGTTGCCAGTGGTCACTCTTGATCCCATGGCACCTAGCGGAGGCGAGCGGCCGCTCCGGGCATTTCTGGCTACTGATGGTACAGAGAGGAGTGGAGCAGCCAGGAACTCGCTATTCATTCAGCCTTTATTATCTGCGTACAGCGGCATTGTAATAATGGGATGTAGTGGGAGCCGCTGATTGGCTGCGCATGCACCATGGAATAGCTGGATCAGATTATGGGCGATTTCATGCAGCTTGGCATACTGATTGGGATGCACCAGGGAAAGGCCAATGGCTGGCCCTGGAATCTTTAAGATTCCAGGCTGGCCGTGTTGGGTTTTGTTCCACTTTAAGACCATTTCACCATAGATATCTTTTAAAGCGGTCCTTCACTCTGAATAAGAGTCTCTTATATGTTTCCCCCATCCTGTACATACAGATTGCCCACATTAAAAATCATCCTACCTGCATCTACTGCATTTTATGAGCCTTTAAACATCCAAGATGGCGGCTCATGGAACATCAGGCAGCCTGCAAACAGGAAGTGCCTTCTGACTGTGCTGCTCTGCATTCTGGGATTGCTGACCTTTTCCTGAACCTGGCACTGCTCTGCCTGAGCAAAGCACAGCTATAACCCCACCCCCTGTACTCCCCCCCCCCCCCCCCCCCCTCCTCAGTAAGTGTGATGCTTCTGAGTCAAGATGGCGGTGTCGTATGCTAAAGTCCTGAACAGAGTTGCAGCCCAGTGGGTGAAAGAATAAGTAAGTAAGTGACTAGAAACCTAAAATATATTAATTTTAGATGCTGGGGAATCGTTTTTTTAAGGGTTTGGGCTTTTTAATAAACCATGGTGAAGGTCCGCTTTAAAGCGGAAACAAAACCCAGGATTTTGGCTCTCAGGTTTTGTTCTTGAAAAACCCCAGATCGCCCTTTAAAACGTATCTCTTTCAAGTCCAACAGCACATGTCATCATCCAATCAGAGCTGTTTACTTTGCATATTAATAGCAAACCTGCTCTCTTTACACGCAGAGCCTGGCAATGGATACGAGAGCGGGTGCATCCCCTGTAGCGGGTGCGTGCCCATCCCCAGCCTCATTCAGCTTTCAGTCTCCACCCTGCTAACCTGTTCCTTCAATCGTCCTTCAGTGGACCTAGAACATCCACCCTCTGTGTCCTGATTGGCTGCCTCTCTCTGCAGCTATGAAACCCCGCCCCTCCCTCCTCTCTGGTCACACTATGTGCTAGCAGGCTGGAGATGCTCTAAGCCTGCAGCATCTCTCACCTCCTTTATTCTAAGCATACAGTACGTCCTGCTCCATATATAATACTTACACGTGGGTAATCCTCCGCCAGAGGGCGGTGTTCACTGCAGACATGCAAAAACAGGCTCCTCCCGGCCCTTCATATACCCAGGGACCTCCCACAAATCCCCCAGATTTCTCTGCAGTGCTGACTGCGAAGACATGAAGTATCACTCTTTCGCAGGTGAGCGGGGCTTTTACAGCCTGCGGCCCTGCAGGACTATTACCACCCGTCCTCTTTGTGATGTGCCTCCCAGCCTGGGCTGCGCTGGTCGGGTGAAGGTAGGCAGCACCATGTGTGCTCACGGAGCTACGCTCCACCGCAATCCCCCACCATAGGGTAGGCGGTTTAGGCCGATGGTGAGCCTCCAATAGATGCCCCTCCCGCATTATTGCCCCGTGCCCCTCGTAGCGATGAACCGATGAGCGATGCGTGTGGCGGTCTCAGCGTAATGTTGTACATGTTTATGGCCGTTGTTTTTGTCTTTGAACAAGTGGTTTGGTTCAGCGGTTGGTGTGCTGGTTTATGAAGCAAGGTATTGTGAGTTCATATCCCAGTCCTTACAATTATGGGTGTCAGAGCCGCGCTCCTTGATCCACATAACCCTTGTCAGGTTGCGTGCGTGCGTGTCTTTCCTTTATTGAAGTGTGCGGCCCGGGCGGCAGCGTCATTCACTAGTTTTGGCGTTTCCCTTAGCTAAACTCTGTGTGTCTTATCCACTGCTTGTCATTTACGTTACGCTGGTTGGAGCTTCGCACTCTTTGGGGGAGGCGGGGACTTGGCATTATGCGCCCCGCGTCAAGGCCAGATCGGGCCCGCCCCTCGAGGTTCGCTTGGCGCCATTTTGATGGTCTTCGCGCGCGTGTGGTTGCGATCCTCCTCCTCCTCCCTTGGTCATGTAAGTGCCCTCCTGGGCGGTTTTGTTCCTATGAACTTTCCTTCAGCTGCGCATGGCTCCGACACCCCCCTTATTCTCTTTATGTCTTTCAGACGCCAAGATTTCGGTGGCTTCTCCCGGCCTGACATATATTATAGCGGGTTCACATAAATAATTCTCCCACATTCCTAGCGGGTTTTGGGGCATCCAGGGTTGCCTATTGCATAAATCCCTGCGGGCATATTGCTCAGATAATCACCATATGGAGGCATTTCAGAATTATTTACCCGGGGTCCCTCTGGGACAAGACCGGCTGTGTACAGCGTGTGGACAGCCCCATGCTGATGCTGACAGAGCACGGGTCTGCGGACCGTGTGCTGAACAGGCACTGGCCCTGCAATCAGGTTTGCCAGTGGCTGCACCTCGCTTCAATACACCTGTCTCCCCGTGCTTAAATCTCACTCCTGATGAGTCGCACTCGAGCGGGGATGACCAGCACGTCGCAGGCTGCCTACGGGAGAGTTTCCACACAGCGACGCCGTGCTTGGAATTTCTGGAACAGGAGCATTTCCAGGCTCCATGTCCAATGAATGGGAATCGCCTTAAAGGGGTTCCAGGGGTCTGGTATTGGAAGTACCCTTTTCCCCCTGATGTGGTTAGCTTTTGGTCAGCACCTCCCGTGGTGGATGCACCGATTATAGGGGTTACTAACCCCCCCTTCATGACTGCCCCTCATTACCGTACCCTTCGGGATGCTGAGGACCGGCGCATTGACAGACTGGCTTCCCACGCCTTTTCGTGTGCAGGGACGGCTCTGCGCCCGGTCGGTGCCGCGGCCATCACTGCGGTGGCCACCAGGACCCTCATTAGAAAGCTTCTTGATCACCAACCTGAGGATCTCCCCTGGGAGGTCTTTAATGCACTCTCAGATTGTGATGTGTTTGTGAGGTTTATCCTCTCAGCGCTGGATGACACCATTAAGATGTGTGCTAGAACCTCTGCCCTCGTGGTGCTATTCGCCGCCTGGTTTGGCTGCGACAGCGGGGTGCTGACGATGATACAAAAAAGGCTCTCACTGGCCTTCCCTTCAGAGGACGGCGTCTATTTGGGGCCCGTTTGGACCTTTTTGGAAAAAAGGGTAAGGCACCCCTACGCAGAAGGCCGTCTCGGCCTCCTCGGGGCAGGGACACCCCTCCCCCTCCCTACGTTAGTGTCAAACACGAACCAGAAGTGTGCTTACAATTTTTCGGCGTAGATTACCACTCCAGGGTGGACTGGCAACGCCCTGGGCCCTCTGGCAGGGCTAAGTCCAAATCTGCCAAGACCTCCCAAGCATGAAGGGACGCCCTCGCCCTTCTGGGGACTGCCGCAGCACCTGGCTCCTATCTGGGAGCGTATCGTCTCCTTCTGGTGGATCCAGGAGGTAGTTTCCCTGGACATGGGATAGAGTTTGCTGGGCGGTCCCTTTCAGAGGTTGTCAGGGTGCTTCTAGTCCCTGTTTTCCCTTCAGGAGTTGGTGCAGGCCGTACTAGGCCTACAGAGTTTGGGCTTACTTACAGGTTGCCCTTAACAGAATGGGGCTATCTCCATTCCTTGGATTTGGTTCAGGCTTGTACCTTCTTCCTTGGCAATAAGTGGACTCCTGGTTACATGGGCTCTGTCTCTCGTTGCTGTCTCCTTCCTTCACCAGGCAGGATTGCAGCTGGTGGGCCCGTTGGTGGCAGATCAGAGGATGTCCCTTATTTTCAGAGCCCTTGGGCTCTTCGGCACAGTAGGTTATTAATCCTGGATGGGGTTCCAGCACCCCTGGAGCTAGGTCTGTGCTCATTCCCCCTTGGTATGGTGGTTCCTCTTGGTCTGGTTAAATTCAAGAACCCTGTCCGGAGGCACCCCCCTCCTTTTCTTGCATCTTCCTGTAGATGGTCACCTTGGGTACCAAGTCTTGCAGGTTGACCGGGGGGGGGGTGGGGTGGGGGGGATTTTCTTCTAAAATCCCCCGTGGTTCCTAGGTAGGGTTCCTTAGAGGGTACATCTTACCAACTGATTTTGTTAAAACAGTAAGCCTTCAGTTAGCTCTATCTTGCTGGACTACTCCTCTTCAGGACCTGTCTATTTGGGGACTCTTGGCCTGTCGGAGGACAGTGGCCTGTATTTATTATCAGTCTGGAACTTGGAGCAGGATGATTCCCCTGGAAGGTTTCTGATCCTGATCTAGGTTGGGGTCAACGTTCCCTGCATCTCATTGGTATTTGCTCCAATGGATGTCCTTCAGTGGCAGGTTGTGCTATCCTGGTGTCCCTTTGACGTACTGTATGCGTGTAATACCAATTCTACAGGTGAGTATTTCACAGAATTGTATTTTTCTAGTGACACTGTATGCTGGCAGTAATAACTAGAGGCACAGCAATGCACTTATTTTGTTACTGTGATATATGTAAAGCACACAGTGTGCTTACATCACATTGCTGTTGTCACACCCACTGTTTCACCTCATTTTTTCTCTGTGTCTCCAATGCACTAATACTTTTACAAATTACTTAGGAACTACATGGTCTTTTTGAAAATGGATTGAAGTTTGGGACAATGCAATGTGTAGCTCGAGAC
The DNA here is from genome assembly GCA_027917425.1 of Gastrophryne carolinensis. Lineage (NCBI taxonomy): Eukaryota > Metazoa > Chordata > Amphibia > Anura > Microhylidae > Gastrophryne > Gastrophryne carolinensis. The sequence continues at coordinate 76,370,915 of CM051241.1, forward strand.
AATTGGACAACAATCGGGCGCTCGCCTTTAGTATAACTTTAAACCTGACTTTCAGCATGATTTAATGAAAAGCCCAAACCATTAAAAAACTATTCTTCTGCATCTAAAATTAATATATTTCAAGTTTTTATTCACTTATTCTTTCCCCCGCTGGGCTTCAACTCTGTTCAGGACTCTAGGATACGGACGCCGCCATCTTGCCTCAGAAGCATCAAATACTGAGGAGAGGAGAGTGGGATAAAGTACAGGGGGCGGGGTTATAGCTGTGCTTTGCACAGACAGGGCAGAGCTGGGGTCAGGGGAAGGACGGCAATCCCAGAATGCAGAGCAACACAGAAGACACTTCCTGTTTGCAGGCTGCCTGATGCCCCATGAGCCGCAATCTTGGATGTTTAAAGGCTCATAACATGCAGTAAATGCAGGTAGGAGGATTTTTAATGTGAGCAATCTGTATGTACAGGGTGTGGGAAACATATAAGATAGACTTTTATTCAGGGTGAAGGTCCAATTTGCATAATAATTTGGAACTCTGTGTATAGGAGTGTTGTTCCTTTTCAAGTGAAAGCTATCAAATTCACATAAACAAGCAAATTAAGAGAATTAATCTGGAAGGGTTCCCTGCCTGAAAAATCCCTCACCCTTATTGATCCGGATGTGTAGATCATGTAGAGATGTTACATCAGCAGTGACCCCTGGCTGCTGTCTCTTTCAATGTCCTCCTGTTGTGGCTTGTGCCTTGCACCCCCCTCCCTCCCTTGGGCATTGTATAGTGTGAGCACAGCTGCCGGGGATGATGTTTTGTGTGTCTGTGCGACATGCAGGTGACCGCGTGCTCCTCACCCGCCTCCTACTCGTATGTTAATGGTCAGAACAAATATTTGGCGAGCTGTGTGGTTTCATAGCTTGATTTTTGTCAGCTCGTTATGTGTGTTTTGGACAAACTAGTGCATAAGCTTAGGCTACCTATATATTGATCATCTTCCTCTTAAAGCGGACCTTCACCCTGAATAAGAGCATATCTTATATGTTTCCCACACTCTGTACATACAGATTGCTCACATTAAAAATCATCCTACCTGCATCTACTGCATGTTATGAGCCATTAAACATCCAAGATGGCGGCTCATGGAGCATCAGGCTGCCTGCAAACAGGAAGTTTCTTTTGAATTGTCACTTTGCATTTTGAGATTGCTGTCCTTTCCCTGACCCCCAACTCTGCTCTGGCTGTGAAAAGCACAGCTATAACCCACCCCCTGTACTTTATCCCGCTCTCCTCTCCTCAGTATGTAATGCTTCAGAGGCAAGATGGCGGCGCCTGTATCCTAGAGTCCTGAACAGAGTTGCAGCCCAGTGGGGGAAAGAATAAGTAAGTGACTAAAACTTAAAATATATTAATATTCTAAGTATACAGCACATCCTGCTCCAGAGATAATTCCTTACGTTTGGGTAATACATCCACAAGATGGCGCTGGACTGCAGAGACAGCAAAAAAGTGGCTCCTCCCGGCCCCTTATATTCCAGGGACCTCCCACATATTCCCCAGTTCTTCTCTGCAGTCGGCGCTGCGAAGGCAAGAAGATGGCTCTCTCTACTCGCAGGTGAGCGGGGCTATTGGCCTGCGGCCCTGTAGGACTATTCCCACCCGCTCCTCTTTTTTCTGCCTCCCAGCTTTGGCTGCACTGGTCGGGTGACGGTAGGCAGCACCGCAATCCCCCACCAAAGGGTAGGCGGTATAGACCCATGGTGAGCCTTATGGGATGCCCCTCTCGCGCTATCGCCCCTCGCCCACCGTGCATTGGTGGGCTCCTGTTAGGTTGGCCGCTGCCCTCCCTCGGTCTCCCTGGTATTTCTCGGGGGGGGGGGGGGGGGGGTATGTGTATTCTTCACTCCTTGGGATTGTATGCCATGGTATGCTTTGGCTTTGTGTCGCCACGTGTGTTGGTTGCACTGGTTGCTTTTTATAAAAAAAAACGCCGGCTCCACGAGCGCTTGTACGGCGTTCCGCGGTCGGCGGCGACTTTACCTCAGGCGCTGCTGCGCCATCATTGGCTGGCATGGTCACTTGGGCGCCTTCGCACTCTTCGGTGGGGCGGGCCTTGCGGATGGCGCATTCTGCATCACTGTCTCCGCGGCCCGCCCCTCCAGGTATCTGCGGGCGCCATTTTGCTCTCCTCATGCTGCGTGGCTGGCTTCTACCTACCGCGGCCCGTAAGTGCCCCTGGGGGCTGGCTTATTTTTTATATCTTATGTATGCATACCACTTACGGGACCTTTCTGTTTGTTTTGCAGGCGGGTCAAACTTAATTGTGGTTTCTCCCGGCCTATCCCCTCTCTTTAGTTTGCTATTAGAGGCCTATTCTGCCTTTACCTCCCACTTCCCTAGCGGGCTATTGGGGCATCCAGGGTGGCCTTATAGAGTAAATCCCTATTGGCCGGTTGGGCCGCGATAATCACCATATGGAGGCTTCTCAGGATAATGTGCTTGGGGTTCCTTCGTGACAAGCCCGGCTGTGTGTGGGGTGTCCCCTACTAGTGATGACAATGTGCGGGTTTGTGTACCCTGTGCCCAGCAGGCGCTTGCGCTGCAATCTGGGTTACCTGTGGCTGGGCCTGCGCCCCGTATGGCTTTGCCTACTCCCCCATGCTTACATCTGACTCCCAGTGAGGTGCATACCAGTGGGGAGTCTCTGCCTGATTTGTCTACCAGGGTGGCTAGCATTGAGAAGCTGATTGCTGGTTCTACGGCACGTAAGGCCTCTTTTAAGAGGCGGCATCTGGCGCCTGGCGTTACCCTTTTTTCTATGGAGACTGAGGAATTTTTTGACCTGGCTGGCTATACCCCCCTGGAAGAGGGGGAATTGTTTTCTGATTCAGAATCATCTGATGAGCAGCCTAAGAGTTATGCTGATTCTGGCTCTGACCCATGGGCTCCAGATGATACTGACAGGCTTTTGGCTCACATTTTTGAAGTACTTTCTATCTCTCCTCCTGCCGCGGCTCCTCGGCAGCAGGGGGAGTTGTTTCACAATGCTAAGCCACGTTTGGAGTTTCCTAAGCAAACTCACTTTACTAATCTCGTGCTCAAAGAGTGGGAGCGACCTAGCAGGCTCCCTGGGGTGCCTAAGAGTTGGGGTAGGAGGTATCCCTTTTCCTGCTGAAGTGGTAAAGCGTTGGTCGTCCCCTCCCGAAGTGGATGCACCAATTCTGGGTTTGTCCAACACTTCTGTCATGCATTCCCCTGACTCTACTACCCTGAAGGATGGTGGGGACCGGTGCATTGATCAGCTGGCTTCCCATTCCTTTGGGGTCCGCGCTGCGTCCGTTTTGTGCCTCTGCCATTACAGCTGTGGCTATTAGGACTCTGCTCAAAAATATTTTAGATTGGGCTCCTGATGATGCTGCTAGTGAAGAGTATAGAGCCCTTCTGCGTTGTGAGGAATTTGTTGCATATGTCCTCTCTGCCTTGGATGATACCATTAGAATGTGTGGCAGGGCTTCTGCCTTGGCGGTGGCTATACGCCGCTTGGTTTGGCTGCGCCAGTGGGCAGCTGACAACGCTGCCAAGAAGGCACTCACTGGGTTCCCCTTTAAAGGACTGCGTCTATTTGGGGATTGCCTGGACCTGTTTGCTTAGGGAGGCAAGTTACCCCTGCGCAAGAGACAGTCTCGGCCCTTTCGGGGTTCAGGTTCCTTTCTTCCCTCCTACTGTGGGTCCAGAATGGGAAGAGGAGCTTCATTTGCAGGGGCCCAGGGAGATTTCTGGGGCAGAGGGCGTGGCTGCCCTGCCCCCTCCTGGGGTTCCAAGTCTAAGTCTTCCCCCAAGCCCCCTCAGGCATGAAGGGGCGCCCTCATCCATCCGGGTGGGGGGACGGCTTCTGCTCTTTGCTCACGTCTGGAGGCGTCATGTCTCAGACCGGTGGATTCAGGAGGTAGTGTCCTCCGGTTACAAGATAGAGTTGGCAACCTGGTTGCCCCAAGACTCTTCAGATCCCGGATGCCTCAAGACCCCCTGTCAGCTCAGGGCCTGTTGCTTGCTGTGCAGAATCTACTGGAGCTGGGGGTCATATGCCAGGTTGCCTTAAGGGAAAGGGGCAAGGGCTATTATTACCTTTTCACTGTTCCCAAAAGAGATGGGCCTGTCAGACCCATCCTGGATTTAAAGCTTCTCAACAGGTTTGTCAAATCCAGGCGTTTTCGCATGGAGACTCTGCGCTCAGCTGTAAGTTCACTGCGCCCAGGGGACTTCGTGACCTCTGTGGACATCAAGGATGCTTACTTCCATATTCCAGTCTTTCCAGGTCATCAGAGATTCCTCAGGTTCGCTCTGGAAGATCAGCATTACCAGTTTGTGGCGTTGCCCTTCGGTCTCACTTCGGCTCCCAGGGTATTCACCAAGGTGCTGGCGGGCATTATGGCTCTGCTGAGAGCTCAGGGCATTTGCATTCTTCCCTATTTGGACGACATTCTTATCACTTCTCCGTCCTTCCAACAGGCAGAGCTGGATACTCAGCGGGTAGTGACCACACTGGAGTCATTCGGCTGGGTGATAAACCACTCCAAATCTTCCCTGTCTCCCTCTTTGGTGAAGCCATTTCTGGGCATGAATCTGGATACAGCTCGGGCCAGGATTTTTCTTCCTCAGCAGAAGGTGGACAGTCTGCAAGCGCAAGCTCAGCTCCTTCTGTCCTGCCCTCATCCGTCCATCAGGCAGGGAATGCAGCTGGTGGGCCTGATGGTGCCCTGTTTCGAGGCGGTTCCTTATGCTCAGTTTCACATGAGGCCTCTTCAACTCCACCTCTTGTCTGTATGGGACAGGGACCCTGTGTCCCTGGATCAGGTTTTGGTTCTGTCCCCCCTAGCCAGGCGGTCCCTCTCGTGGTGGCTGGACTCAAGGAGCCTGTTGGTGGGCAGATCCTTTCTGGCCCCTTGCTTGGAGATAGTCACCACGGATGCCAGGCTGACCGGTTGGGGGGGCTTCTGGAGATCCCTAACATTCCAGGGGCAGTGGGGCCCTCAGGAGGCCCACACCCCTATCAACATTCTGGAACTGAGGGCGATCAGGTTGGTTCTAGCACGCTTGACCCCGCACCTTCGGGGTCGGGCTGTTCAGGTACGCTCGGACAACCAGACGACGGTTGCCTACATCAATCAGGGAGGGACCCGGAGCAAGGGGGCCCTCAAGGAAGTGTCTCTGGTCCTGTCCTGGGCAGAGGACAATGTTCCCTGCATCTCAGCTGTGTATATTCCGGGGGTGGAGAATCTGGAGGCAGACTCTCTGAGCAGGGAGACCTCTCGCCTGGGGGAATGGTCCCCCAGCAACAGGGTGTTTCACTCTCTGTGTCACCGTTGGGGTCAGCCAGATGTGGATCTGTTTGCATCCCGTCACAATCACAAGCTTCCAGTCTTTGTGTCTCTGTCCCAGAACCCTCTGGCCTTAGCCATGGATGCTCTGACAATGCCCTGGCAGGGCTTTCAGCTACTGTATGTCTTTCCCCTGTTTCCCCTGTCGCAGGGTTCTGCGAAAGATTGCTCAGGAAGGGGTGCCAGCAATCCTGGTGGCCCTCCGTTGGCCAAGAAGAGTGTGGTTCGCAGACATCGTGCAGCTGGCGGTAGATCAGTACACCCTGCCCAAGGATCCAGACCCGCTCACTCAGGGGCGGCTACGCTACCCCAATTTACAAACGCTGGCTTTAACAGCCTGGCTGCTGAAACCTCCATCTTAAAGGGGCTGCCTGCATCTGTTGTTAACACCATGATCAGGGCTAGGAAAAAGTCCTTTTCTTCCATCTACTATAGGGTTTGGCTTACCTACATTGACTGGTGTGAGGCTAAATCTCTTCCCTGTCGTGTGTTTTCTATTCCTAGGATTCTGGAATTTCTCCAACATGCTTTGGATCTGGGGCTTCAACTCAGCACTCTGAAAGGTCATGTTTCTGCCTTGGCTGTTTTCTTTCAGAGATCTTTTGCTCAGCATCATCTGGTCAAGACTTTTTTCCAGGGGGGGTTACTCATTTGCGCCCCCCACGTAAGACTATGTTACCAGTCTGGGACTTGAACTTGGTCCTATCTGCCTTGCACGGGTCTCCTTTTGAGCCTGTGCATGAGGCTGCTTTGTCCATTCTTACTCTTAAGGTAGTCTTATTCTAAGTGTGTCACACACCCCGCTTCAGAATAAATCATTACATCTGGGTAGTAACCTGTAGAGGGCGACATTGCAGAGATGATATGCAAAAAAAGGAGTCCCTCCCGGCCCATAAATGCCTGGGACATCCCACTCATTCCCCAGTCTTTCATCTCTGCAGTCGGCGAGCAAGTCAGAAGATGGATGTCTCCTCCTTGCAGTCTGCTTGGAGAAAGGTAGCCGGGTTACCCCGGCATATTTTCCTATTACTGCCTGGACCTCTTTACCTTAACCTATACCAGCCTTGGCTGATCTGGTCCGGGCGAAGGTGGGATACACCTCCGTGGTGTGTTAGGGAGCCATGCTCCCCTGTGAGACCTCATTTGGGGTAGGCGGTTCCGGGTTGGTGATCCCGATTTGGGATGCCCTGTCCCTGGCCATTATTCCCTCCACTTGGTGGTGCGGATTCCCCTCCTGGTCCCTGGTCCCTTGGGGGGGGGGGGGGGCGCTGTCCCTACCTCTTTTTGCTTTTATTGTTTTATATTCATTGTTGTTGTTGTGTGTGTGAGAATGTGGTGCTTGGTGCGCACTGTTGAGGGCATGCTAGCTGCTATCCCTCATGATTTTGGTTGCACGCTCGGTTCTGTGGGGGAGCTTCTCCCCCTCAGGCATGGATTCTCTTCTGAGGGGGGGGGCGGGGCCGGGCGCTTGGCTTTCTCGCGCGTCCCGCCCCCTCTCCTTCTGGCACCTGAATGGAAGTGCGTTTCCATGGTAACGGGGGGGGGGGTCCGGGCGTGTCCCGCCCCTCTTCTTCCCAGGCTTGTTCTCCAGCTTGTCGGGGACGCCATTGCTGTGCCGTGAGTGCCACTGCGGGCCCTTCATTATTATTCTACTGTGTGCGCCCTGTCTGTTTAATTGGTTGGGCGCTTGATTAACTTATTGATTGATTTTTGTTTGTCATTACACATCCTTTGTAATGTATGTTCTATGTACTATATAGAGTTCATGGCCTCCCTTGGTTGTGTCCTTCAGAAGGATCCTTTTCACTTGTATTAAGGGGGATTCTCCCGTTCCTAGGGTCCCTTGGGTCCAAATTGGGTATCATTCAAATCCTCCCACGCGGGACTTCAAGGGGCATCCCGGGGTGCTTATCAGCGTAATTCCCTCTGGTCATTGTGACTACCATTAAAATCACCTTATGGAGGCTTCCCAGGATACCGGGCTTGGGCTCCCCTCGGGGCAATCCCGGCAGTGTGTGGGCTGTGGGGCATCCCTTACGGGGGATAACATTGATCTTTATACCTTGCGCTCTGCGGGCTATATCGCAGTGGTTGGGGTCCCAGGCGTCTGGGTCAGTGTCGCCGGCATCATCTTCTACCCCACCCCGCCTTATCCGTACCCCAAGTGATGTTGTCGTTAGTGGGGAGTCGCAATCCTAGGTTTGTGCTAAACTGGCCAACATTGGGAAATTGATCTCTAACTCTGCGGCCAGAATGGCTCCGGCTAAGAGACAGTTCCTGTCTCCAGATGCTGATTTTGGGCAGGGGGATACTGTGGATACCCCCGGAGGTCCTGAGTGGCGCAGGACAAGTTTATAATGTTGACCAATCTGGCACGTTTTTAATCCTGGCCCATTTATTTGGAGTTCTGGCTATTTCTCCTCCGGAGGAATCCCCTCCATAAAAAGGGGGATTCTTTGGGACCTCTGAGCCGCGCTTGGAATTCCCAAATCAGAAGCTTTTGATAGCTTTATTCTTAAGGAATGGGAGAAACCTAGTTGGTTTCCTGGTGTTCCACAGGGCTTGGATAGGAAGTATCCCTTTCCGGTGGACGCTGTGAAACGCTGGTCGTCTCCTCCTGAGGTTGACGCTCCTGTGCTGGGGTTGTCTAATACCTCGGTTGCACATTCTCCTGACGCCACCACTCTCATGGATGGTGAGGATAACCGCATTGATCAGATGGCTTGCCATGCCTTTGCCAGTGTGGGTTCGGCTTGGGCCGGTCTGTGTTTCTTCGCTTGTGACAGTGGCTGCCAGGTCCGTGGTTAGGGCCCTGTTGAGTCCTCGCTTCGGCAGGACATATATTAAAATTGGAACGATACAGAGAAGATTAGCATGGCCCCTGCGCAAGGATGACATGCAAATTCGTGAAGCGTTCCATATTTGGGTTCCCGGCTTGACCTGTCCAGTGATGAATTCGCAGCCCTTAAAGTGGACCAACACCCAGGATTTTGACTATCCTGGGTCTTGGTCCACTTCGGTGGGGCACCCCCGATCGGGGTGCCCCGCTGTGTGAAACCCCCCCCGATCACCCGAAAAACTCACCTCTCCCCGCTCCCAGCGCCGACGGACAAGCGATTTGACAGACTCGGACAAGCGGCTCCTCCGCCTCCCGCGCGTCACTCTTGACACGCGTGCGCCCGCGCCGCCCATTCACAGGCGCGGGCGCGCGCACGTCTAGAGGGGCGCGAGGGAGACAAGGTAAGGGGATTTGGGGTGTTTGGGGGGGTTTCACCCCGCGGGACATCCGAGATCGGGAGGGAGGGAGGTGATCGGCCCGGGAATCTTATAGATTCCCGGGCCGATCACGGGAGGGTGATGGTCCACTTTGAGAGGTGTGAATTATTCTTGTCTTTTGTTTTGGCGCCTTGGATGACGCCATTGCATGTGTAGTGGGACTTCGGCCTTGCTTGTGGCTATTTGGCGAGCAGTTTGGTTGCGCCAGTGGGTGGCTAACATTGCGGCCAAGAAGTCTCTTTCTGGGCTACCCTTCCTGGGGTTGTGTCTGCTTGGAGAAACATTGGATTCAGTGGCGAACGGAGGCAAGTTACCTCAGCGCAAGAAGCAGCGTCTCCCCTTTAGGGAGGCGGGTTCTTTTGACTCTTCCTTTCGTGGTGCCAGAGCAGGCTGAGGTTTGGCCTTCTCTAATGTCGGAGGTGATTCCTGGAACAGGGGCAGAGGTCGTGCCCCTCCAGGTCACACCTGGGGTTCCAAACCCTAGCCTGCTGCCAGGCCAGCTCAGCAATGAGGGGGCGCCCTCACCTTTTGCGGGTAGGGGGATGGCTGCGGCTTTTCTCCCAGGTTTGGGTTCAAATGGTCTCAGAGGGATTCTGGATGTGGTGTCCTCCGGTTACAGCTGGAGTTTGAGTTCTGACCCCCTCCAAGATTCTTCAGTTCTCGGGTGCCCTCGGATCCCCGAGCTGTGCAGGGGCTCCTGTTGGTAGTGAGGAACCTTTTGGACATTGATATCATTTGGCCCGGTGCCTCTGTCGGAGAGAGGCAGGGGTTACTATTCCTACTTCTTTACGGTTCCCTAGGAGGATGGCTCCATAAGACCCATCCTGGATCTGAGGCTTCTCAACAGGTTCGTCAGATCCAATTAGTTCCGCGTGGAGACTCTGTGGTCTGCCATCATTTCTCTTCGTCAAGGGGACTTTATGGCGTTCATAGACATCAGAAACGCTTACTTACATGTTCCTTTTTTCCTCAGCTCACCAGAGATTCTCTGGTTTGTGGTGGGAGATCTGCATTTTCAGTTGTGGCTCTCCTTTTCGGGCTGCCCTCGGCACCAGGTGTGTTCACCAAGGTGCTGGCGGGGTGGATGGCCCCTTTTCAGAGTTCAGGGCATTTGCATTGTGCCGTTTTTTGGACGACCTTCTCATAATAGCATCTTCTCTTAGTCAGGCGGAGCTAGACACCAGAACGGTGGTGTCAACTCTGGAGAGGTTCGGCTGGGTGATCGACTATCCCATATCTTCTCTCTCCCTGTTCAGGGAGGTCTCCTTTCTGGGCATGACTCTGGATACCCTTCTGATCAGGGTGTGTCTGCCTCTGTGCAAGGTCCAAATGGCTCAGGATCTGATTCGGCTTCTTCTATCCAATCCTCGTCCGTCCTTCCGGCTAGGGATGAGATTGGTGGGATTGATGGTAGCCTCCTTCGAGGTGGTTCCCTTTGCTCAGTTTTCACATGAGGACTCTTCAGCTCCATATTTTTGGCGGCCTGGGACAGGTGTCCGCTGTCTCTGGATCAATCTTTTCTGATGTCCTCCCGGGTTCGGCACTTTCTTCAGTGATGGCTGGAACCAAGCAATCTGACAAGGGGCAGATCTTTTCTGACTCCTTGTTGGGGGACGGTCACCTCGGATGCCAGCCTGTCGGGCTGGGGGGGGGGTTCTGGTAGGAACATTTGTTCCAGGGACTGTGGGGGCCTCAGGAGGTTCACACATCCATCAATGTCTTGGAGCTGAGGGCCATTTGGTTGGTTCTGTCCTGCTTGACTCTGATTCTTGCATGGGCGGAGGGCAATGTTCCATGCTCTAAGCTGTTTACTTTCCGGGTGCGGAGAACACTGAGGTGGACTCCCTGAGCAGGAGTTCATCTCGCAGAGGGGTCTGGTCTCTCAATCCCATGGTATTCCGGTCCCTTTGCACAAGTGGGGGACTACGGAGGTGGATCTCTTTGCCTTCTGTCACAATCACAAGCTTCCTGTTTTTTTTCTCTGTCTCAGGATCTTCTGGCCCTGGCAGTGGACGCCTTGTCTCTGGTCTGGAGGAATCGGGGGTTTTCTGTTTTTTTTTTCCCCTTCTCCATGATAGGCAGGCGCCAGCAATCCTGGTGGCTCCTAGGTGGCCAAGACAGGTTTGGCGGTAGACCAGTACCTCCTGCCTCTGTTTCCGGATCTGATCGCTCAAGGTCAACTATGTTACCCCAATTTACAATCGCTGGCTTTGACGGCGTGGCCGAAACCTCAATTTTTAAGGGTGTTGGTCTGGCTGATGCTGTGATTCAGACACTGGTTAGCACATGGTCTGGACTTGGGTTTCCAGCTTAGTTCTTTCAAGGGGCAGGTCTCGGCCCTGGTGGTCTTTCAAAGGAAGCGGTCTTCTCTAACTTTTACTACAGGACTTGGAGGTCCTATATTGTTTGGTGCGAGTCTGGGGCCTTTCCTTGCAGGGTGTTTTCAGTTTCTGTCGGCTCTACAGGGACCTCCTTTTGAGCCTTGCAGGATTTTGTGCTTTCCATGCTCACTCAGAAGGTGGCCTTTTTTGGTGGCTATCACTTCGGTTCTGCTTTGAGAGACACTAGGTCAAGGTGGTCTTTCGTTTCAAGCCAGTTTCCTTCCTAAGGTGGTTCTGCCTTCCGTTTGAATCAGGATGTTGTTCTTCCTTCCTGGTGTCTTGAGACTGGCTATGACAAGGAGAAGGTCTTACACTCCTTGGACGTGGTTCGCTGTGTGAAGTATTACTTGGTGGCTACGTCTCTTTTTTTGTTTGTAAGACGGACCCTTTTTTTCGTGGTACCTTCCGGGCCAGAAAAGGTTTGGCGCCCACTAGGTTTTCCATTAGTATTTGGATTCGATAGGCCGTTGTTGGGGCCTATTCTGCTATGGGGAAGGTTCCCCCTTTCTTGGTCACTGTTCATTCTACTCGTGCTGTTGGAGCTTCTTGGGCTTTTCAGCACCAGGCTTCTGTTGAACAAGTTTGCAAGGCTGCTACTTGGTCTTCCGTTTCTTCCTTTCCAAGTTTTTGTGCGGGCCTCAGCGGTTGCTTTTGTTTTGGCCGCAAAGTTCTGCAAGCTGCAGTGGTGCAGGTTGTGCTTTATTGCCTTGTTTGGATCCCCACCCATTACGGACACTGCTTTTGGATGTCCCAGATGTAATGATTTATTCTGAAGCGGGGTGTGTGACATACTTAGAATAATACCATTTTGTGATTACTCACCTGTAAAATGGGTATTATAAGTATGTCACACCCCCCGCTTCACCCCGCCCTTTTTGGTTTTCTGGATCCTTTGTACGGTGAACCTTTTTTACTGTTTATATTTGGCTCTTCCTGGTCTCTTTACTGCTGTCATATACTGGGGAATGAGTGGGAGGTCCCAGGTATTCATGGGGCGGGAGGGGCTCCTTTTTTTGCATATCATCTCTGCAATATCGCTCTCTACAGGTTACTACCCAGATGTAATGATTTATTCTGAAGCGGGGTGTGTGACATACTTATAATACCCATTTTACAGGTGAGTAATCACAAAATGGTATTTTTGGTGGCTATCACTTCTGTTAGGCGTGTTTCTGCGTTGGCGGCGCTTTCCATCAAGCCCCCTTACTTTGAGAGACACCAGGACAAGGTGGTGTTTAGTTTTAACCCGATTTTCTGCCTAAAGTTGTCTCTGCTTTTCATCTCAATCAGGACATTGTTCTGCCTTCTCTGTGCCCAAATCCTAGTAACCCTAAGGAGAGGGCTCTACATTCCTTGGATGTGGTTAGGAATCTGAAGTTTTATTTGGTGGCTACTGAACCCTTCAGGAAGACTGATGCTCTTTTTGTGGTCCCTTCTGGTCCTAAGAAGGGTCTGGCTCCAGCTAAGTCTACCATCAGCAAGTGTGTCCGTCAGGCTGTGATCCAGGCCTATTCTGCTAAAGGGAAGGATCCTCCCTTCCGCCTTACTGCTCATTCCACTCGTGCTATTGGTGCCTCTTGGGCCTTTCAGCACCAGGCTTCTGTTGAACAAGTTTGCAAGGCCGCTACTTGGTCTTCTGTTCATACTTTTTCAAGGTTGATGTTCGGGCTTCAGCTGATGCTGCTTTTGGCCGCAAAGTTCTGCAGGCGGCATTGGTTTAATCTGCATGTTGTTGCTTTTGGGGATCCCACCCTACCTTACGGGCACTGCTATTGGATGCCCCAAATGTAAGGAATTTTCAGCAGGACGTGCTTTATACTTACAATAATACAATTCTGTGATTACTCACCTGTAGAATTGGTATTATACGTATACAGCACATCCTGCTCCACCTCGCCCTTGTATTTTTAGATGCTGGGGAATAGTTTTTTAAGAGTTTGGGCTTTTCAATAAATCACGCTGAAGGTCTAGTTTAAGCGACAGGAGGTAGAAAGGGAGTTGAGTACCACTGCTCGATCGTTATTTAAAAAAACCCCAAGGCGATCGGCCCAGGAATCCCCAGGTCATCCAAAATTGGGATGCCCCGCTGTGTGAACCCCCTCCCCCCAGGTCGCCTGTACACTTACCTGGTTTCCCTGTCCAACGGCGCATGCGCAAACCGCGGCTGCACCCCCGCTATCCACGTGTGCCAGGCATTTGTGAATGGATGGCCTGGGCATGCTCCCTGTTAGAGGTTAGCGGGGGATGCGGCTGTCGGCACACTTGGAGTCGCTGGTCTTAGCCGAAGGCTTAGACGTTGTGACGTCAGCAGCTCGGACCTGGAAGAGTTTGCTTCGGCGATCTGTGGGGTTTTCACGCTGCGGAGCACCTGGGAAACAGACCAAAACCCAGAATAGTCAAAATCCTGGGTTTTGGTCCTCTTCCCCATAATGAGCAATAGTATATTTTGAATGATATACAACTTGCACACACAATTTTATTTGGCTATAAGGACAGCTTCAGAATAGACATCTCAATGTAGGTTTTAAAGGGCTAAGTGGGTGACAGGTTCTCTTTTTACACCTGAGGCCCTTAGTTAGCATTTGTCCTACAAACTTTCAAGTGGCTGGTTGGTTAGAGATGTTTGTAGTGCAGCCAGATGTTAGTAAAGCGGTGTGCCAGCCCGGTAGCGCTCCGCTATTGTCCGCTTATCCGGTTATTAGTATTACTAAGGATTATCAGCCAGTCGGATGCAGGAAAACAAAACAAAGAGAGTCTGCCATGCCAAGTTAGTGCCTCTAATCTCCTGTTCCTCTTTCTCAAGTCTAATCACATTGCCGCCAGCTTGGGAAATCGAAGGATGTTAAAGCCTGGCACTGGGGGCTTTTCTCACAGTATAATATGTAGCTTAAACAGATACTTAATAAGGATTTAAAGGGGCCCTGTCACATAAGAAATATGAGGCCACAGGTCTGCTGCCTGTCTGAACTTTGGCTCCACCCACATTTCCTACAAGTATATGCTGGGTATTGTTAGGTGCTGGTTTGATTTAGGGGTGTCCGATATAGCATTGGGGTTTGGTGCTAGAATTCGATTCAGATTTAAGATCAGATTTAGCTCCCAGGTTTGGTGTCTGATTTAGTGCTGGTCCTGGTCCATTGGCTCTTTGGATTGATTGTGGGATAAAATTTAACGATATGTGTTAGGGGGTAGGTTTTGGTTGTATGTTTGGGCTTTAGGCTGTGGTAGCATGGCTTTGGGTGCAGGTTCGCCCGCTTGGCCTCTGTGTGCAGGTTCGCCCGCTTGGCCTCTGTGTGCAGGTTCGCCCGCTTGGCCTCTGTGTGCAGGTTCGCCCGCTTGGCCTCTGTGTGCAGGTTCGCCCGCTTGGCCTCTGGGTGCAGGTTCGCCCGCTTGGCCTCTGGGTGCAGGTTCGCCCGCTTGGCCTCTGGGTGCAGGTTCGCCCGCTTGGCCTCTGGGTGCAGGTTCGCCCGCTTGGCCTCTGGGTGCAGGTTCGCCCGCTTGGCCTCTGGGCGCAGGTTTTGGACGCATTGTTTGGTGGCTCAAATACTCTGTGTGTGGTTAAAATGGACGCTATATTCCCCCTGGGCATAGAATAAAGTGACCAAAATTGGCCAGTAGGATTGGCCCTTAGGTTGTGCATCAAACTTCTCTGAGACCTACATAATCCAAAAAATGTCCCTTATACCCTGCTGGTATTTTAGATGCATGTCAGGCGGGCGTCCAGAACAAAGGATGGGTTTGCCCCAGGCTTGAGGGTTATCTAGTTGTATCTAGTTGTAGTCTCCTTTTAATAAGCTTTTGTGAACTCTCTCCCATCCTCCCCCAGAGGATGACTCATCAATGCATGTGTCTTTGCCACTAAGGTTTATCAGGGAATGCAAAGTGCTGGGGCAAGCAGCCAAATTTTACTCTTTGCCTAGGATGCCCCTTTAAAACTGAAGTCCAATCTCTGTTACTACTGATTTTTCACCACCACATGGTTACCAGGGTTTATCATTGGATTAGAACATATACCCATCCAATGATGTCCATCAAACAAGCATCATCCACCGGAAGCAGTTTTAGTCATTATGTGTCTGGCCAGTTTAGTCTTGTGCCCATTACAGACTGGCAGGTCAGCTCACAGATTGACCTCTGACTTGTGTCCTACATTCCTGAATTGCTTTTTAAAAACCCTTTTTGTCCCCCTGACAATGGTCATTAAATTCAGAGAGTTGCCGATTGGCTGGATGCCGGTGGTCATCGTGTTTGTGTGAATGTTGGCGGATAATCTGTGTGGTGTTTGCCCTACAAACAGTGACAGTAAAGTGTGAATATACACAGTCGCCGCCTCCTTCTTCTAAGCGATGGTTAAGCTCACAATCTTTACGTTTGATCAGTCGCTGTCATGAATTGCCGGCTCGTCAATATGCAACACTCATTTATCACTGTTTCATTTGCCTTACATTTCTAGCTCGGGTCAATAAGGGCCAGTGATGAGCTTGCTCCAATGTCCCCCGAGACACTGGCTGCACTGTGGGGCTGTTCTCCTTCAGGTTCTCTAGTAGGCAGAGGTCGCACTAGACTTTTTCCTGAAGAGAAATACTCCTCCCAGCATCTTGGAGGAATATTCCGGGTTTTGGAGGAGTACAAAATTTGCAGTCATTTAAAATGAACAATATAGAGGTATAGGTGGTGTTAAAGTGGACCTTCACCCTGAATAAGAGCTTATCTTATATGTTTCCCCCACCCTGTACATACGGATTGCTCACATTAAAAATCATCCTACCTGCACCTACAACATTTTCTCAGCCTTTAAACATCCAAGATGGCGGCTCATGGAGCATCAGGCAGCCCGCAGCAGGAACAGGAAGTGTCTTATGACTATGCTGCTCTGCATTCTGGGATTGCTGTCCTTTTCCTGACCCCAGCTCTGCTCTGTTTGTGTAAACCACAGCTATACCCCGCCCCCCTGTACTTTATCCAGCTCTCCTCTCCTCAGTTTGTGATGTTTCTGAGGCAAGGTGGCAGCGCATGTATCCTAGAGTCCTGAACAGAGTTGCAGTGGGGGAAAGAATAATAAGTGACTAAAAACGTGCTGGTGAATATTTTTTTAAGGGTTTGGGCTTTTCATTAAATCATGCTGAAGGTCCAGTTTAAATATTGGCTATGTAATGCAATGATTCCTTGCTAGTAAGTGCCCCAATTCAAGATGCACCACTGCGTGAACCCCCAGCAGTGGCCAGAATCATTTATTTTTCCCTGATCGCGGGCCACATCCCTGGCATCTTTGCTGCTGAGACGCGCACCCACGGTCAGTCATTCAGATAGGCTGGGCACCGGAGCATACGTGCTACGCAGGCTGAGCGCTATAAAGACTGGCGCACTATAAAGCCAATTTCACACCATACATAGCCGGCCGTAACCTCACAGGAACTTATTTTTCATTTTTAAAGTGTATATCAAGCTGAATTGTGTGTTAAAGCGATCTCTGCAGTAGGTATATAGAACAGGTGTAGTCCACGATGACTGGAACTGGCCACAGACACTAATATTTTGATTGTCCAATTCCTTTAAAGTGGACCAAAACCCACGGTGATTGATTCCCTCCCCCCGGACCATCCAAAATCGGGATGTCCTGCTGTGTGAAACCCCCCAGGTCACCCCATACACTTGCCTTTCTTCCGGTCCAACGGAGCATGCGCAGGCCACATCCCCACCTATCCATCTAGCAGGGCGCGTGCCTGTGCCAGCCATTTGTAAATGGCCGGCGTGGGCGTGCTCCCTGGTAGATGGAAGCAGGGGATGCGGCCGGCAGATGGCGTGATGTCAGCGGCTCGGAGCGCGCCAATTGGACGAGCGGCCGCACATTCGCCGTAGGACCTGGATGAGGTGAGTTTCTTGGGGCGATCTGGGGGGTTTCACACAGCGGGGTGCCCCGGGGGAAAGGTCCAAAACCCAGGATAGTCAAAATCCTGGGTTTTGGTCCACTTCAAAGCTTATATTACGCTACATTGTGTGTTAAAGCGTTCTCTGCCAGTTGGTATATAGAACAGGTGTAGTCCACAATCACTGGAACTGGTCACGGACACAAATATTTTGATTGGACACTGAAGTGGACCAAAACCCATGGCGATTGATTCCCTCCCCCCCGGGGCATCCAAAATCGGGATATCCCGCTGTGTGAAACCCGTCCAGGTCGCCCCATACACTTGCCTTTCTTCCGGTCCAACGGAGAATGCGTGTGCCGCGGCCACATCCCCACTATCCCTCTAGCAGAGCGTGTGCCCACACCAGACATTTGTGAATCGATTCTTGCTCCCCGGGGCATACAAAATTGGGATATCCCGCTGTGTGAAACCCGTCCAGGTCGCCCCATACACTTGCCTTTCTTCCGGTCCAACGGAGAATGCGTGTGCCGCGGCCACATCCCCACTATCCCTCTAGCAGAGCGTGTGCCCACACCAGACATTTGTGAATCGATTCTTGCTCCCCGGGGCATACAAAATTGGGATATCCCGCTGTGTGAAACCCCCCAGGTCACCCATACAATTACCTACTTTTCCGGTCCATCGGCGTATGCTTGAGCCGCATCCACGCTGCCCATCTAGCAGGGTGTGTGCCCGCGCCAGGCATTTATGAATGGCCGGTGCTCCCTGTTAAAGGGTAGCGGGGGATGCGGCCGTTGGTGCGCTCGAAGCCGGTCGCCTTAGACAAAGGGACGTCAGTGGATCTGAGCGTGCTGATTGGACGAGCAGCTGTGCGTGCTCCATAGGACCAAGAGGAGGTGAGTTTGTTTCGGGGACCTGGGGGTTTCACACAGCGGGGCAGGGACCAAAACCCAGGATAGTCAAAATCCTGGGTTTTGGTCCACTTCTAAGAGCGTGCTATGAGTGGAGGTAAAAATATAGATGCCTACTTGCCTCACCACCTCAGCCTTGATGCCATGTAGCGTTGGCTACTTGAACATTGCGGGTCTTTAGCTTTCAGCCTGGGTACACTGACCCAGGCGTGCCCCTACTGTCTCTTGTCATGATGGCAGGCTGATTGGAAGGAGGGTTGTGTACCTGGGCTGGCCATTCTAAAATGCGGTGATTGGTCTGGAACTGTGTCGGATCAAGGCAGATGGAGAGTAACAGAGACATGTAAAAGTCAAAAAGACTTTAGAAACCCCTCCCTCCATTCCAAGTTATAATGGCCAGGGCTGTACATGCACCAATTTGAGGAAGGGGCTGATATTGTGTCTGATGACTAATTAAACTTTCAATAGAGTGCAATGGCCTGCGGCTGCTGCCCATTGATTTATCCTGGCGGGTTATTGCATTGCTATTGCTTTATGGCTCGCGCCTAATTGGGCATTTCATTTTATTTCTCGCTCTGCTCTGGTGAAAGGGGATCCCGGCATCCTCCTTTCCATTTTGCTCGGCCAGTTTTGTTGCCATTTTGTTACTGGCTGCTGTCAATAGCAATGTTGTTTTGTCTCTCTGTGTACTGGTAATTACAAGCGTGGTTACACAACAGCCAATCAAAGGTCAGAGCTTTGTAGTGTTTTGGCAGCGTTTACTCAAGGGGAATCTAATTGGGCACTTCTGCATCCTCTGCTCCAGTGGTGTTAGGTGGTCCTATTAGGGCTCCAGCAAAGCATATGAGGGAGCACAGAAGCGTTGATGAAGTGTGATTTGACCAAGAGGGGTGGGGGATGTAGGTGGGTATGTTTTTCAAGTAGACATGGATCAACACTTAAAGCGGAAAAAAGGGCTTTAGGAACAATCCAAAAACGGTTGTGGATCTCTGTATGATGGGGGCAGAAAATTAGCTGCTTTCCGTATCCCTATTGTTGGAGGAGGCTTGGCTGTCGCATGGGTGCAAGGCTGTTTCCTGCCCCCTTTCAGTAGACGCTCCAATAGAAACATTTTAAAGTTTTTGTAATGTAGGGCTCACTAATGAGGATGTGGGGGGTACGTAATCCTGTGTACCAAGACCCTCCCTGGCAGGAAGATTGTAGGTTCACTTGAGGTTTCCGGATCAGAAGTGGCCACCGCAGTTCTATTTGCTTACTACAAGAGCTGCCAGGATCTGCCCTTACCTCTTTTTACCCTTACTGTCCTCTTCATGTTGTTGTCCTCACCTCCTTCTGACCTTGCGCATCCCTAATAAGGATACTACCCTGTTTACACTAGATATATCTGGCGGGTAATGCCAGTCAGGGTAAGGGATACTGGAGATGCTGCAGTGGGATTGAGGTAAGATTTATGCCACTCCCAAGAGTTTCACACAGGGGGCAGCCGAAATAGGGGGGGGGGGGGCCTTCACCCAGTTCTGGACTTTTAGACTGTAGGGGTTGGTGGACAGGGTTTTGGTTTGCTTTAAGGGGATTTTTCATGGAAAAGGTTAAAAAAAAAAATAGCCGTCTACCTTGCCAAGTGTTCCTCCAGTGCTGTGCCTCTTCTCGGCTCTGAATGAGAAAATTTACTTTGTCTGCTCCTCCAGTCCTACCCTGCAGATGTGGGCCACCAGTGCAAGCTTGAGGAGCTAGTCCAGACCACGCCCCCTCCAGGTATTCATGGCTTGCCATTCAAGTTCCAGTAAATACACAGCCAGGTTCATGAGAATGCCTGTGTGAAGCACAATCTCGGGCTCTTACAGACCACGCCCATTATTTTGACTATTATGCTGCATTACAGCTCCAAGGGCCACGCCCAGTTGCATCAGAAGAGAAATCCTAATGTAAACCTGTAAACCTTGATATTTCGGCCATTTCTTTTTCAATTTAAAACTGAAAAACAGTTTAGGACAGCGCCAAACATAGACCAAGCACAATGGTGTAACAATTACTTTCGCCTGTCCTATCACTTGAAGTCGTTACTTTTAGAAGCACCTACCAGGAGGTTGCACACTATGCTAAGAACCACTGTTTAGCTCACTTACCTCAACATGCGGGGATCAAAAACTGCAGCACAGCAACCACTAGCCCCACCTATTGGTAGGTCTGAGGCTTCCAATGTGTGCTCTGGCTTCTGGTCCCCCAGCAAGCCGAGTCTCAACTGATAAATGAGTTATGTAAGCCAAACATATTGGAGAGGGCTGAGGCAGTGGAAGGGATGCTTAGGTGTGGCTGGGGTTTAGGTCTGCTTAAAATAATTTTTCATTTTAGAGGTAATTTCCAGCGTGTTTTCTTTTCCCTGAGCGGAGGTGAGGAGCTGCAGCGCAGGTACAGCCATCTTGTTCCTTCTTGTACACCTCTTATATTATTCTTGGCTGCAGCGTCCGGAGTGACCTCATACATCCATGTATATAATTATGGTGTCACTCTCGCTTCAGATGCTATCGCTTTAATTGCCCCGCTAAGTCGTTAGAGGCTTTTAATAATGTGCAGTTTGGCCTTATTGATTTAACCCGTGTGTTTTTTTTTTTTTTTTTTTTTTAACTACCCATCGTTGCTTGAACTGAAAGCTGTTAGAATATTTGCATATGCCAATAATGACAATCACTCTCGAGATTTCTCAGGCCAGTGTTGTATAAAATCAGTGTCGTCTGGTGCCATGGATTTACAATCAGTGGTGGTCATATCGTCTCATACTCCTTTCAGCACTTATGTCCTTCTTGATCCCGCGGCGCATGTGCGGGCTCGCCTTTAATGCCTGTTCTATGGTGTGCGTATTATTTATAATAGAACATTGCTTGAATGGGAGTGGTAAGCTCCCCTTCCAGGTGTGCCAGCCATTCAAATAGGCCTGGTGCAGGTATACACATCAAGATTCTGGGGGTGCTGCCGTGACCCGTGCATGCGCTGTGGGATTGCCAGAAAATGAATATTTTAGCCAAACTGATGGAGTGGTGGGTGTCAAACTCTAGAGGCTTATAGACTCTAGGTCTGTGATTTCTCTTTGACACAAACCCTGTGCCAGCCCCTCCACGCCCACCACCCATTCTCCCAGCCCAAGTACCAGGCTTGGCATTCCCGGTTTGAAAAAAGTGTTTTTACACCACCGGGGCCACGTCCCCAAGAGCTTGCCTATTGGCTGATCTCAAGAATTTCAAGATAGTTTCCCACTAGTCGCTGGGAAGCATTGCCGCCTATCTGAGGGGATGGCAGATTCACTTTCCCTGGGGCTTTGGGATGCCCCACTGTGTGAAATCCTCCAGATACCTAGTATACTTCGCCAGCGATCCAACGGCGCAGGCTGCAGCGGCTCCTCCTGATTAATGACAGCTGATGCGCACTCTGTGCCAGACATTTTTAAAGGGCTGGCATGTGTACACTCAGCCGAAGGGGAGCGGGTAGTGCATCTTTCAGCTTTATAAAGCTGCTCTGTCAGATCGGCTTTGTAAAGTTGTATAGAGTGCTTGCCACTGATAGGAGGAGAGCCTGTGCATGCGCCGTGGGATCACTGGGAGCCAATCCGTGGGGGTTTCACACAGACGGACGTCCCAATTGAAGAGGACAGTGACATTCCTGGTGAGTGGTCCTCTTTTTATAATGTGAACCAAAACCCTCTTCAAAATACTCCTGGGCTAGCTGATTCCTTAACGTTGGGGCACACCGATTTTGGGATGCCCTGTTGTATGAAATCCCTCAGCCTCAGCCGCAATCTCATGGCGCGGGCTGCTTTCTGGCTTCTCTTGGCTGATGCACGCTCCGGCTGGCCCCGGATGGAGGGAGCTTTGTTGCCAAGAGTTCTATGCTGTGCATTAATATGAGACTGCACATGCACCGTGGGATCGGGGGCAAGGTGGTCCACTTTAATGTGGGTGACTTCCACATGCAAGCAGGTGAATGAGGAGCAGGCATTTCTGTATTTGGCCTTTTCAGAAAGAGGTCAGCGCTCCTCTTGTGCAGCATTGGGAGACGTTCCTGTCATGTCTGTGGGCCATAGCGGAGCTGCGGGATGCCATTCCCATGTCTGGCAGGCCAGTGAGAGTGTAGATGAATCACCCCCCCCCCCCCCCCCCCCCCTTCTGTTTCATGATAATTGGGTGCCCCGGGGGTGTTTGCTTTCTTAAATAGTCTTGTGGTGACAGAAGGATTGCATGCCCTGGGGCCAAAACATCCACGGCTTCTCTTTGTACATCATGTCGCTTTCCTGCATATGAGTCCTCCTCCCCTCTGAGACCCGACTGAGGGAACCTGCTTTCTTACATACCACCATGTCAGCGGCTTTACTTTTATTTCTCCATTCAAAACACCAGACCCAAAATGTAGAGCTGCCTAATGATTCATTTGAGAAGCTTGCAACCCGAGCAATAAAGAGCATCAGTTAGTATAATGTTCGGTTTCACTTGCCATTTGGCTGCAAAGCTTTCCCTGATCTTCACTGGTGCCGGGTGCCGTTTAAATTGTAAAGTGATTGGCAAGTCAAAAGTTAAAAAAAAAAGTATAAGTAGCTTCACTTTCATTGAGTGGCTGGAGCGCTGTGATTCCTCTTTTCTGTCTCCTTAGTGAGGAAATAACTTCCTCATTCAGCTTTCAATCCCCACCCTGTTGATCTAGTCCATCAATCAACCTTCAGTGGACCAAGAATGGAAACACCCCCTCCCCAGACGTCCTAATTGGCTGCCTCTCTCTGCAGCTATGAAACTATGTGCTGGCAGGCTGGAGATGCTCTTAGCCTGCAGCATCTCTCACCCCCTTTTTCTGGTCACACTATGTGCTGGCAATAAAAACACAGTGTGCTTACATGACATCACTGTTGCTACACTCACTGTTTCTCGTAATTTTTTTTCTGCATCTCCAATGCTCTAATACTTTTACAAATAACTTAGAAACTACAGGGTATATTTGAAAACCGATTGAAGTTTGGGACAGTGTAACGTGTAGCCCGAGACAATGGAACAACAATCGCTCGCCTTTAGTGTATAACTTTAAATCCTCTGAAAGAAATGTTTACTTTGGTGGACTGATCCGGGCTGTCAGAGGGGCGCGAGGCTCCCCTGCTTACCTTTCGCGCTCCTGTGGCAGGGTTCGCTCTCACGCTGCCCTGTGTATCTGAAACCAAAGTCCGGACTTGCCAAGCTTCGCTCCAGTGCTTCCCTGCTGTGCATGCCATGACTGTGCAGCAGGGGAGGAGGGGGTGCCATTGCATGCACGGCCTCTGTCACATTTAAATACCGTGATGGATCGCAGCTTGGTAAGTGTGGGGATTCGGCAGTAATTCTGACCATGGGGCATCTCAAATCATGATGCCCCATAGGAATCAAAGCGACCGGACTTGAAATCAAATATGGCTTTTGGTCCTGTTTAAGGGGGCTTAGGGTGTGCATCCGTGTGGGAGCTCAGCTGAGGGGCTCCTTTGGTCTCATTTAGTACACAGGATGCACCCACCTGCAAGCTGGAACTCAGAAGCACTAGCTGGGTTCAAATACCGGGGCTGAGTGATAGCAATCACTAATGTGACACTGACTGAAGGTAAACAGGGGAACATCGTGGCTGCTATAGCACTCCAGCTATGAAGTCTGTCTGGGAAGTACATGGAAACATACCTATTTAATGTGGACCACTTGGTCCATCTGGCCTCCATCTGACACCTGTTTGCGCTCCTATATGTGTAATGTCAGCTCACTCTCTGGCATAGAGGCCTTCTGGGTAAATTGTATGCATCACATGCTGACTATTATTAATACCTCCTATAAACTGAAAATTCCTCCTCTGCTTTCTTCTCCCAGCATCCCTGGAGGCTCCTCACAAGTACAAGTTTGTCTCCTGGCTCCGGCCCAGGCCTCGGCCCTCGGGAAGCGTCAGGAGGAATGTTTGATGGGGGTATCTTGTCTACACATGTAGACGCTACATTCCCCCATCCGGGTCTGGTATGAGCCAATGCCCGGCCTGCCCTAAAGGTAAAAGCAGGGATTTTATGTTTCCTCGGAAACTCTAATTGCTGCAGCTATTAAAGAATAAACCATGGAGTTATCTGCCTGCTCCCGATCCTGGAGGGAAGCTTGCTGGCTGTGACTTCAATCACTGTTATGCTGGACCTGGTGACCTTGCGCATGGATAGAGCATCGGATAACTACAAGTAAAACCAGCTACCCACCATACCTCAGATCACGTCTGCTGGATGGGCATGTAGTGTCCCCGCTTACCTTCCGACAGCATCCATTGCGCTCCCAGGCAGCCCCCAAAATCTGAATCTGGCACAGTTATCCTTGTGTGCTGGGAAATGACAGACACACAACTGAAATGTATGATGGAAGAAGCTTGGCTATTTATGTGTCTTTAAGAGGAACATAATCATTCCTAGGGCTGGTGTTCCCCCTCTTTTTAGGGCGCATCCTAATTTGAGATACCCCGATTTGTGTAAACCCTGGGATGACTATGAAACTTAGCGGCAATCCCACAGCATGTTCGGGGCTGCATCCACTGATATGCGCTGCCAGGTCAATTCTGTGCTAGGAAACCATACTAAGGGTAAAAAACACCATTACTTTGTGTTGGGGTGTTTTTACTCACCCCCCCCCCCCCTACCGAGTACACTACCTGGAAGCGGTCCTTCTTTCTTTTCTTGTCGTTTTGGGAATTGGCTTGTGTTTTACACTGCCCGGGCAATTTTGAGGTTGCTGATTTAAGAAACGCTGGGGTGATGTGGTCACACCGCTGGCTGCATCCCCTGTTTCCCTGCAGTCTGTGGCGCACTCCCACCCTCAGCCTGACTGGCTGGGCTCTGCAAAGTGCCTCAGCCCAGGGATGCCACGGGAGCTTGTGGGACCTCCAGTGAGGAGAATATACTGGCGATCCCAGGGGTTTACACACAACGAAGAGGAAGCAATCTGACTGCCCTGGGTCAGCCTAATAGGGTTTGGTCCACTTTAAAAGTCCATTTTAAAAGTCTCTAGTGGTCATACCAAAGATGATGCTACCTGCTCACTCCTTTGTGTCCCCACTTGTGTACCGTCATGTGGACATAAGAACCCTCAATAATAGGCTCTGGGCACATTTCCAGGCTGCATGAGAGCATCCCGAGCTATTTGAATTCAGAGAAGACTAAACGGGGCCGAGGGGTAATCACTGTGTCTGAATTGGTGCCTACAGCAACAGCCCGTTGAATTTTGTGGGATCAAGTCTGCAGGCTGCCAGGAAATTACCATTTATTCGTATTTTTTTTACCTGCTTGGATTGACCCCATAAAGCTCTGTGGGAAATGAAAGAAATGAGATGTGATTAAATTGCGAGTAGAAATGCATAAGAAACGTCTTAGTTTCCCTTTAAAGTAGCTTGCAGTGGGGCAGTAACAGTGCGTCCTTGTGTGGGGAGTATAATGGCGCAGTAATCACCGGGAGATTAGTTATTTACAGGCCCTTTGCTCCATTCCGGCTTCAGAGCGATAAAGAGGAGTGCATGTCATTCCTGGCTGTGATCACAGGGAAGCTGGGAGGGTGTAAGAGAGGGGGGAAGGGGCCTGTTCTGTGTGCAGGTATGGGAGGGGCAGGATCTTTTTCCCTTCTCCTCCTTTGAAGCTGAGAACAAGGCTGCAATTATCCCCCCCTCTTTTTTCCCTACCTCTTCACTCTGCCAAGAGGAGAGTAAAAGTTTCCTGGCTGTGCTGTCATGCACCTCAGAAGGTAAGTGCTGGATGGGACGGGCACTGGGAATTCTACTCGGCTGCTGCCTGCACACACTGACTGACTTACACAGCAAGGGTTTATTATTGTGAACACCTAATGCATACTCACTGCCACTTGGAGCTCCTGGGCTTATGCTGAAGTTACTGATCTGAGGGTAACCCTTTAGAGTTCACAACCTTTCCATGGTATTTAAAAGCCAGCTGCAGACATGCAGTAACAATCAGCCAAACTACATATTGTTGTTACTCTTTATCTTTATTTATGTAATGGCAACAGTTTCTGCAGTGCTTTATAGTCAGACGGTACAAGTAGAAAAAAAAAATAATAGATTACATAACAAGTGATCCGCCTTTGAAACAAAAGGAATGAGGGCCCTGTTTGCAAGCTGATGATCTAAGAAGAGTTGTGGCTCATTTCCACATATCGAATGAGAAAAATGCTAAATTGACCTAAACAAGATGAGAATGGATCCATAGAAATCAATCAAGCGATGAGCGAGTATTTTGTTCATAGACCGTCGTATCGTTAATGCTTGACCATTGACACTGTTCACGAACAGTTAGCCTGGTGAATTTTCGTCATCAGAAAGGGGATCATTCACTCATTCATAAAGGTCGATTTATTCTCTTCATGGAAATGACCTACAAAAAGTGCCTGCTAGATTCTATCCAATTCAAACATGATCATCTTAGTCGTTCTAAGGATTTTGTAGCCACCTTAAGGACTGGGTTACAATTTCCATAGTCTCTGAATGTCCACTGCTGACCAGTAAGCTGAAATTTTAATAAATCGCTAGAAAAAAATCAAACCTAAGCAGCAGCTTGTTGGTGGATAACACTCAGTTGCTTGGTACATATTCGCTGGGTATAACTAAGCTGTTGGAAATAGTTTTGTTGGCTTTTATTTTTGTCATGTGACTATCGGAACAATGTATTTGGCACATACTTGTTGGTGATCAATAAATATGCTTAGTACATATTCGTTGGTGATAACTAAGCTGTCAGAAATAGTTTTGTTGGCTTTTATTTTTGTCATGGGACTATCAGAACAATGTATTTGGCTTGTTGGCTTGTACTTGTTGGTGATCAACAACCGTAGCTCTCTGATTTTGTTGACACCTGAAGGATAGGGTAACAATTCTCCCAGCTTCCTTGTACTGTATGTCCAGTATTGTCGGCTTAGCAGAAATGTAATCAAACCCAGAGATGATTGGGTTTCAGTTTTTTTACTTTAGATTCTTGTCTGTTCCCGGCTGTTCTCAACACTCAGGACAGTGCTGATACATAGTTGTAGGCCATAACTGAACAATTAGTTAGAAATCTTTTTGCTGACTTTTTTTTTTTTTCATGTCATTAAAGATCATGCAGAACAGGGATGATAAATTCAATAAATTGTGAGATGTAAAGGCATATCTGCAATCATTCTTGAGATATGTCATCTTAGTCTCCCTGGAAATTGTAACCCTGTCCTTCAGGTGGCAACAAAGGTGGTGTGCCCAAAGTTGACTGGTTAGCAGAAATTAAAAAAATGGTTGATAAAATCGAACCTAAGCTTCAGTTCTTAGACCGATTTGGCTTGGAAAAATTGCTTGGTACATATTCGATTTAACAACTGGCTGTTGGAAAGCATTTGTTTCACTAAATTTTACTTGATAATTGAACTATCTGTCTGAAATCATTTTCCTGATATGTTCTGAGAAAAGATTAGCAAGAACAGGGATGAAACTTCATTACATTACTAGATAATTTTCGAGATTTGTCATCGTAGTCCTTCTGGAAATTGTACCCCTGTCCCTCAGGTGGCAGCAAAAGCACAGGTTCCTTTATACTGTGTGCCCAAAGTTGATGAAACCAAAACTAAGCTTCAGCTTTCTAACAAATTGGTTTTGAACTATTGATTGGTACATGTCTGATTTAAAGGGACTCTGTAGGCAAAGTGCATAAACTATCATTCAGCAGCTCACCTCATCATGGCTGTGCTCTCCCTTTCTTTCAGAAAGAACACAGCTGCTCCTGCAAGTAGAAACAAGGCAGAGTAGTGGCACACCCCCTGAATTCATTGTCATGGACCACCAATAATAGGGCTAAGCTGGTGGTCTAATGCACGGTTTCTCAACCTGCGGTACACATACCCCAGGGGGTACACAGCGGTGTTCAGGGGCACACTAGCAGGGGGTGTCTGACAGGTCTGGTATATTATTGTAACAGTTAAACCGTATCCCTTCTTGCTTTAAAGGTACTGCAAGGCCTGTGGAAAAATTATTATTGATCACCCCATAGGCGGTACTTGGTTGGAATATCCTGACACTAGAGGGTACTTGGTGTAAAAAGGTTGAGAACCCCTGGTCTACAGCTCCGCATCATCAGACTGTGGACACTGGGAGAAAAGCCAGGGTGATGAGAATGGTCTTACAGCCCGTTACGTGGCATCACAGCGCCAAGGACCACGTCCCAATATTTCAAGAGATAAATCATAAGGTCACATTGTAAACCTTGATATCTCAATAGCCATTTCTTTTTGCAATTAAAAAACAGAAAACCATTTAGGACAGTGCCAAACGTAGCACACAATGGTCTAACAAATGCAGCTTGATAAAGGGAACTCCCCGACATGCGTCACTTTGACTGGATTAGGTGATGGGACGGATGTCCCTCTGTAAGCACAACTGTTGAAAGATTTTAGCACTTAATAGTAAAAGTTAAGTTTGAATTATTAATGGAGCAGATAATGCTGGACTTCGTAAAGTTCAGGTTAGTACCAAACTTTGCGAGTTTGGGTTCTCAAACACAGGCTTTGAATGTGGGGCCACTGGCTGCTACTGACAGAGGAGGATCGCGGGCAGAGGTAAGTCACAGCACCGTGATTCTGCTGCACAATGTGCCCCCCCGACACTGTGTCTCCCCCCCGTGTCACAGCCACCCCCTCAAAGTTTGGGTCCCCGTTGATTTCAAAATGGAAAACCTTTTAGGACAGTGCCAAATGTAGCACACAATGGTCTAACAATTGCCTTTGCCTTCTGTATCCCTTTAACAACAGGTTGTCGGAAATTTTGAGTTTAGCTAACTTTTACTGATAACTGAATCGGGTTCAGGAACATTCAAAGTTCGGACGAAGTTGCCGTACCTGGACTTTGGGGGGGTTCGTCCATCGCTAGTCCTGAGCAAAGATCAGTCAGAACAGGGATGATAACTACAAGCTGTGCAGTTCAAAGACCTAGCTATGATTGAATTCATAAATGGACCAAAACCCACGGCGATCAGCCAGGGAATCACAGGCTGATCCATTCCCTCCCCCCTGGTCGCCCCATACACTTACCTTCTTTTTCGGTCCAACATCGCATGTGCAAGCTACATCCCCGCTATCCCTCTAGCAGGGCGTGTGTCTGTGCCAGGCATTTGTGAATGGCCGGAGCAGGCACACTCCCTGTTAGAGGGTAGCGGGGGATTTGGCTGTCAGCGCGCTGAAAGCTGCTGCAATTTAAGATTTGTCATCCAGGTCGCTCTGGATATTGTAACCCCACCCCCCAGAGGGCAACAAAAACACAGATTCCTTGTTTTAATGTTGACTTGTTTGCAGAAAATAAAAAAGGATTGGCAAAATTGAACCTAAGCTTCAGTTTTTAGACGGCTTTACTCGACACTCTTGCTTGGTTCATTTATGTAGGTGATGACCTATCTGAAATAGTTTGCTTTTCTGACCTTGCTGACTTTTATTCCATGTCTGTACTAAGGTTAAAGATAGAGTTCTTGACAGCGCTGGGAACAATGGCTTGGTACATATTTGTAGGTGATAACTTGTCCGGCGGAAATGGTTTTACTCACTTTTATTTCATGCCAGAGGCAAAGATCAGTCAGAAGCCGGGTGCTAACTACATCAAATAATTGTGTGCATCAAAGCTAAAACTGCGATCATTCTGAAGATTTTGTCACTCTGCTTTTTTTGCCACCTGAAGGATTGTTAGCAGAACTAACCAAGAAATTCAACCTGAGCTTCAGCTTTTTCTCAGCTGGAACATTTGCTTGGTACAACCTGAACTGAAGTTGTTTGCTTTGCTGACTTATGCTTTGTGTCTGCACCAAGGTTTACGGTGCTCTTGAGAAGTGTGTCCCCTGGGATGTGGAACTCCTAGCCCCAACATGTCCTCAAAGGCAGGGCTGTGTCACAAATACTGCTGAGCACGTATTGCACCTACTCTTTTTTTCATATCACGCTTTGCTCCAGGGCTCCTCGCGTATCTGTCTACTTGTTTGGAATTCCATTTCAGATGCTGTCCGGCACTCTCATACCATGCTTAAACATGCTCCTACACATTCAAGTTGCGTTAAGACCACTTTCTACATATTGATATTGTTAGTAGGTAGCTCATGAGGCATGCCTCCCAACTGTCCCGATTTTCCCGGGATTGTCCCGATTATTGCACAAAATCCGCGGTCCCGGACCGTTAACAAATGTCCCGGGACACCCTATGCCGTGGCGGTGTGCCTAGGGCTGCAACGACGCCGGCACCTTGTGAACACTACTAACTTCCTGGCGTGCGGGTGAGTGTGGGGGGCAGACGGCTGTCTGGGTTGGGGATAAAAAAAAAAAACTTACGCAGTCTGGCATGCAGGGGTGAAGGCAGCCGACATTGCTGAAGGATCGGAGCTGGAGGGCGTGACGGGGTGTGGTCGGGGCATGGCAGGGGGTGTGGTTGCAGGCATGCCAGGGGGTGTGGCTGTGGGCATGGCAGGGGGTGTGGTTGGGGGCGTGGCTTGTCCCACTTTCATATTTTCAGAATTTGGGAGGTATGCATGAAGGAAGTCACATGTCATGAGCTGGCTTGGTGGGTATATAAGGTGTGTTATAGGCTGTCTGCTCAAGTATTCCTTGTAGGTGTCATGGGTACAAGTAATGGTTTGTGAGCTGTCCATGTGCTTCTGTGGTGAAAGTGATCAAATAGGATCTTTGCAAATTGGCTATGTCACGTGTCATTAATGAAAACGTGCGCTAGGGGCCCAACACGCTACAGTAGAGCAGCTGGCCACCAAAATGAACCAGAGGGCTACCAAACTTGTGTCTAAAAGTATTCAGCAAACCCTACTGCATATGGGGCTGTCATCTAGACCAGTGGTTCCCAGCTGTTTTTAGGCCTAGTACCGCCTAGTGACAAGAAACTCCAACCAAGTGCCCCCTAGCTACAGAAACTCCAACCAAGTGCCCCCTAGCTACAACAACTCCAACCAAGTGCCCCCTAACTATAACAACTCCAACCAAGTACCCCCCAGCTACAAGAAACTCCAACCAAGGAGGTCATAACTTTATAAATGTTACCAAGATAAGTAGGTCACAGGCCTTGGAAGACATTTTAAAGCTAGAATGTCTAATGTATTACTGTTAATACATATAAAAAATATATATAATATATAAATAATATACCAAACCCATCAGACCCACCATGCCAGTGCACCCCTGAACATCTCTGCATATCCCTGTGGCACGTACCCCCTAGGGTATGTGTACCGCAGGTTGAGAAACCATGATCTAGACTTATGGACGTTTCACCAAGTAAAGAGTAGTTCCACTTTTGATGGCCCAGCAGTCTGGATGCCCCCCCTGCCCAGGCCTGTCACAATGTGGACCCACCCCACCAATATGTAGGAAATGGGTCTGGGACCACTTTAATGGCTCTGTCTAATCAAAAATAACAAGTAATAAATACTTACCTGGCAGTCCAATACTAAGGGATGCAGTCTGGGCAGAAATGGTCTAGGCTCCAGCATGGCGCCCTAGGGGGGGTTCCACATGGGTCAGGTCATTTTAAACCAATTCCAA
The DNA here is from genome assembly GCA_027917425.1 of Gastrophryne carolinensis. Lineage (NCBI taxonomy): Eukaryota > Metazoa > Chordata > Amphibia > Anura > Microhylidae > Gastrophryne > Gastrophryne carolinensis. Next base: position 76,402,282 of record CM051241.1, read on the forward strand.
TTTGTTTTAGCACTAGTCTGACCCATACCTGCTCCACGTTGGCTCTCCTTTATTAAATGTGACACACAAAGCTGTGGCTTTATCAAACCTTGCCCGAGTTTATATAAAAAGTTGCGTGTGCATCCGTCGGCCTGTCACTTCCTATGCTGCATGTTCAGAGGCCGGTGCCAGGAAAGTTACACAAAGGCTGATTCTTGGTACGTGGCTCCTGCAGACAATGGCTGCGTGTGTAAGTAAATAGTGTGGCGGTGTGGGTGTGTGTATAATGCATACTGGGGGGGGTCCTGCCATCCATAGTATGCAGGAACGCTGACTTATGATGTCACAGAGTCACTTATCTTCTCATTGAACTCCATTATGTGTGTACAGTGCTGGCTGCTGGGCAGAGGAGTTAACTAGAGGAAGATTGATCTGTGTCCTATTGTGAAAGTCGCTCTCAATATAGCGATTGTTTAGCAGCAAAGTTGCCCATTCATTCAGGTTATTTATGTTTGTGTATTAATAAATAAATGCAACTGGACTTAACAGCCAGTCGGATGACTAGCGAAACGTCTTCCAGAAAAGAAAAGGCAAGTCCAGTTGCCCTAATATGTCAAGTTATGAATTGAAACTGTTAAAATCCAGGATGAGCAGGTCATTCCCTCTGCCAAGGCAGCCCCTATGCAGGACGCTATCAAGACTAGGCACCAGTCAGGGGCCAACTAGCCTTCAGGAGATCATTTAATTCCCACTATTCATTCCTTATTTGCTTAATTTTGCAGTCTTTTCTTCTCTGTTTCTCATTCCTTTTTCTTTCTCTTTTTCTGCCTTTGGCATTCTTTTTTTATTTCTTTATCTGTCATTCCTTCTCTTTCTGAATCATTCATTATTTTCCTTTCTGTGTAAATGCTTTTTTCTTTGTTTTCTTTTTGTCCTTTTTTATCGTTCTTGCTTTCTTTTTCACTCTACTTCTTTCTTTCTTCCCTTTGCACTTCTCATTTTTTTCTTTCTTTCTGTTACTGTTTCTTTCTTTTACTCTTCCTTCTTTCTTTTACTCTTCCTTTTTTCTTTCACTCTTCCTTCTTTCTTTCACTCTTCTTTTTTCTTTCTTTCTTTCTATTATTATTCCTTTCTTCTTTTCACCCCATTCTTTCTTTCCTTGTCAGACAGGACATTTCGACTTTCCAGGGTTTTGTTCCATTCCTGGGACTGTGTGTGAAACTCTCCAGTTTACCCAGTTAAACTCTCTCGGTCCAGCGGCGCATGCGTGGGTGCTCAGCCAGTGAGCGCCATTTGCTATTTTTGCATCTTTTGGCAGTAATTGACTATAATAGGGGAAGCACGCTGCTGCATCCTTGGCTGTGTGCGTGTATTCCTGCCCCAGCCATTCACACACACAGCGCTGGGGATGCGGCAGCACGCACACCCCATTGACAACCAATGGAGAGGGCCACCTGCCGAATTACGACGGTTCAGTGGGCGTCTCTCATTGGAAGAGAGGCTGCGCATATGCTGCTGTTCCAGGAAAGGTGAGTGTGTACGGGCGTCCTGGGGGGTTTAAACGCAGTAGCGCATCCTGATTCAGGAAAAGCCAGCAGCCCTGGAATATTTTAGATTGGATTCCAGGTCCGTCACTGGTGGATTTTGTTCCGCTTTAAGAGACTGGTTCGTGGCAGGTAAGTGGGTCGCCACAGACCTGTTGCCACGATATGCTCTGAGGTCTTTGGGGTTAGTCTATGAAAGTGGACTTTCCCTTTAAGAGGTATCTGCAAGAAGCAATATCCATCTATCCACCACAACGGCAGCTTTACCTCCTTGTGTGTCACTACACAATGTAAAGGGGTCCACTGAGACTGTCACCCAAGGGCCACATAAACCTGTGTTCTGGTACTGGTGTACGCTCGCAAATAATTTGACCTTGAACATGTTAATCACTCAACATTAACTTTTGTTGTGTCTGTTCCTCCTCCCGTTCTCTCACCTCCACCCCCTCCTTCTCGCACACCTATTCGTCACCCTGTACACCCCCCCTCCATCCATGCTTTCTTCCCTCCTCCTAAACCTCCTCACACTCCATATGTGAAGGGGAGCTGAGCTGCAGGTACCGGTGACTCTACCATCTCTGGTCTCTCACACCCGGTCACACCGTAACGCTTGGTAAGTGGGGATCGTCAGGGGTGTAACTTCCCCAGATTGTAATCATTAGCTTGTGTGGGACCCTTCCATTACTCGCTGATCTGCTTAGAGGCCCCCCCCCCCAATGATTTCTTTGGTTGGTGTAATGAACACGTTGGCCTCATGTCTTTTCGAATGTCCACTTCCCCCACCACAGAGTAATGCAGGGGACAGTTGTTTGTATTGTTGAGTTCCACGTATGATGCTGGCTTGTTTATTGCATTTATGTAACATGACGCATTGCAAGCGTGTAGGAGTGTGAGCAGCTGCTCTGTCCCATTAAAGGAGCTCACAATCTATCATCTCTACAATGCATGCACATTACAGCGAGGCATCAATTCATCATTAAAGTCCCTGTCCAGGTGCACACTAACTTCTTCCCACCTTATTTCCTGTGGGAACCATGTCAAATGAGCCATTTAAAAGCATCTAAAGATTTAAAAAAATTTATGTAAATGCTTTGTGTTCTAAGCCAAGCGGCTTTCTTCGGCTCAGTTTGGCATTTCATGTTGTAGTCATGGGCATGTTCTGGTTTGCCATGCTCACTTGTTTTGAGCGCTGTAAGGGACAGAGTAGCCGTAGTCCTGGAGAAATGGAATTTAAAGAAGTAGCAAAATTTGGAGCACTGCTACAGCATCTGCAGGATATAGAGGAGAGGCATGTGGGACAGTCATCAGGCGAGCTGCCTTTTGCCTTATTGCTATTGGGTTTACAGTCCCCTTTAACTATTGTCTGGGTTTAAACTATATGCATCCTCCCCGTGTGCACCAAACCCCATGCAGATGGTCTAAGGTGAGATTACAGACCCAGCATTTGATTGTGGGGTTGTAGTGTGTGGTGTCCAAAAGCAGGTTATAGAAGGTGCCGAGACATGGACATGGACTTTGATTCACAAAGAGTTGATGAAAATATCATGGCAGTAAAAAAAAATCAGAAAATTTCACTTTTAGTGAATCACCAGATAGGAAGACAATGAAAGTCAATGGCACTTTTTTACTCCTGTAAAATAATGAACTTTTTACCTGCCATTGACTTTCCTTGTCTTCCTATCTGGTGATTCATCAACACTGAAATCCTCAGGCTTTTTTTCTCATGAAATGAATTTTTTACTACTATGAGAATTTTTTTCAACTCTTGGTGAATCAAGACCATGGTTTGAAACTCTTGTGATGTCTTAGAGAGGAACAAAACCCAGTTTTGTTCCTCTCCAGCAGGGCATCCCAATCTGCATAAAACACAAGCCCCTCCTTCCCATACCCAGGCCTCGGATGAAGGTGAGCCGGGATGCAGCCTGTGTATTCGCCTTGGGACTGGCATCTAGGTGCAGCTAGGGTTTCATACTGTGGGGTATCCCAGATCTGGATGCCCCACAAAGGGGGGAGACTATCTGTTATTTTCAAGTGGGCCAAAACCAACCTAAAAGATTCCATGTCCGGCCGCTGGCTTTCCCGGGCATCCTGGATTGGGATACCCCGCTATGTGAAACCCCCAGGTTGCTGGTATTCACTCACTTTTCCCCAGTCCAACATCACATGCAGGGATTCTTGTCCAATCAGAGCCACTTGCCATGTATATGTAATTTGGCAAAATGCTCTGATTTATGATGGGGCGTGAGAGCAGCCGCATCCCCTGCATCCTTGGGCTGTGCGCATGCTCCTGCCCCAGCTGTTCAGATAGGCGGGGACGGGAGCACACGCGCCACTGGGGATGTGGCCGCTCTCGCTTCCCCCCTTACCTGTCTAGTGAGCCCATGGTGCAGGCGCGGCTATCCTCCAATCAGCTTCTCCAGCTCCACATATTAATCACAGCTGCGCACAGCTATTCAGTTACAGCGGCTGTGGCTGCACATGCGCCGTGGGCTCGTTGGGCAGGTAAGAAAACTGGCCGACCGTTGGGGGGGGGGGGGGTTCACACAGCGGAGGATGCCGCAGGGAGGGGGAATCAGCTGGCTCTGGAGCCTTAGACTACAGGGCTGGTTTTGTTGCGCTTTAAGAAATCCCTCTTTACCTGCTGCAATTGTGGAGATTTCTTTCCAGCACCTTTGCTTAGGTAATCGTTGTATACTTTTGTAGTATCACCCAAATTGTAGTAGAAGATCCAACATTGCTGTCAATAACTTCTAGGCCCCATTTAATAGGTTAACAACTGCTTTGCGCTGGCGGGCACAGTCTAACTATGAATTTAAACAATTTAATTCTTGCCTTGGCCTCTGCGGTTAGCTGGCGCATAAACAGGGGCTAATGACCTCTATTAAAGATACACAGAGCAGCCCTGGCAGGAGCCATCACTGTGAGCCCTATAGGAGGAGAGAGGCTGGGCTCCACTTAAAGGGGTGGTTGCCCCCCCTTCCCCCCCTTCCCCCAGAGTAAAGCGTTTCAGGAATTTCCAGAGTTTACCAAGTTTTCTTAACATGGATGTAAGAGGGGAGGCATCCTTATTTGCCTCTAAATTCCTTCTACCTTTTTAATCCTTTCTCCTACTTCAGCTGCCGGAGCAACTTTCAAATGTAGCACTTTTTTCATCCATGAATATAATTCAAGGCCAACATAAAACCATAAATAGTTGTGTCTGGAGCGGATTTACTTATGGCCATTGAAGGAATCAGATTGTTGTCCTGGATTGGTCAGTTATATCCCCATATATACCGTATTTATTTTTGTTGACAGAAACAAAAACTTCTGATTTGTTTTCTAAAATGTGGTGCTGCTGCTTGGGCTGTGGATGGATTATGGTTTTGTTTAAAGTAATTGCTTGTGAGAGAATGCATAATTTGCAATTGAGCAGGTTCTGTAAACTTTTTGCACGTGCAAACAGGTGCGGAAAGGCATTCTTTATTGTTTTTGCGAAAAAAAGTCATAAAACAATAAAAAATGGGGTCAAAATCTGTAGACTAGAAACACAAAATGTGTCCATGTCCTCATTCATGTGCTTGTGAGTGTAGTACTGGTAGAATTTAGGGTAACCTATGGATGTGTAATTATTATTATTGATTTAGTGTTGTCATGTTTGAGCATGGCATTATGTAATTCTTAAAGTGGACCAAAACCCAGGATTTTGACTATCCTAGGTTTTTCGCTGTGTGAAACCCCTCAAAACGCCCGAACAAACTCATCTCTTCCCAGTCCTACGGCACATGCATGGCCGCTCGTCCAATCAGCGTGCTCTGAGCCGCATCCTCCGCTTCCCTCTAACAGGAAGTGTATCCGTGACGGCCATTCACAAATGGCTGGCGCGATCATGCGCCCTGCTAGAGGGATAGCGGGGATGCGGCCGCGGCTCACGCATGCACCGTTGGACCAGGAAGCAAGGTAAGTGAACGGGGCGACCGGGGGGGCTTCACACAGAGGGGCATCCCAATTTTGGATGCCCCAGGGGGAGGTAATTGATCGTCCCGGAAATCTTATAGATTCCCGAGCCAATCGCGCTGAGTTTTGGTCCATTTTAAAGAGGCGCATTGGAGGCCCTGGAGTCTAAAAGACTCCAGCGCCATCCGAGTTCCACTCCTTGGGGCATGGCGAATTGGGATGCATCGCTGTGTAAAACCCCCCAGAAGCCCCGTTTCACTCACCTTGTCCCAGAGGCCTCGCCGCGGCCGCATCCCAACTCGTCTCTAGCCGTGCTCGTGTGCCTTTCTGTATAGGAGGTGGTGCGAGCATGTGGGAGATGCGTCAGGGGCGCCAAATGGAGCTGGTTTAGAGGGCCAATCAGTTAACGCCTGGAGTCTGCACCATGAGAGCGACAGGATGGTGAGGGGGGGAATGGGGAGACCTTGGGATGCCCCGCTGTGTGTATCCCCAATTCTAGATACCCCCACTGAGAGGAACAACCCCCCCTCCCCTGAAAAGTGGAAATCTGGGATGTTGTTCCTCTTTTAACCCTTTTGTTGCCAAGCACGTAACGCCTACGGGCTGGCTTGTCTGGGCCTTAAGTGCCAAGCCTGTAGGTGTTACATGCTTGACTTTCCCCGCTGTTATTTAAAAAAATATTGTAAAAAAATACTCACCCAACCCCTCTATGGATCTGGCCGGGTCTCCTCTTTAATTTGGTGCCATCCAGGAGAGCCCCCGGAATAGCCCCAACCCCGCCCCCCCCCCCCCCCCCCCCCCCCGCGGCAGCAGCAGCAGCTGCTAACTGTAAAGAAAAAAGTCCAGCACCCGAGACAGAGAATCAGTCTGCTCGGGTGGTTGGAGGAGGGCAGATGGGGAGGAGGAGAGGGCTGAGATCCCCCCCCCCCCCTTCCCAAGGCTCTCTCCTTCAAACACCCGAGCAGACTGTCATCGGAGATCGCTGGGGGAAAGAGGATCGGAGGCGAGTAAAGTAAAAACAATAAATGACATTTTTTTCTTATGTCTCTGTGTGTTTATTTTACATTTAACCCCTTGTGAACTGGTAAGGGGTCCATGAGACCCCTTATACCAGTTCACAAGGCTGGGGGCTGGCAAGTCACCTGCAGTAGCCGCAGGTGACTTTCCATTTACCCCCGGCACCCCCTATTACCTGCCTCCCCAAAGCCCAGGGGGGGGCAGAAGAGCCCGGGCCCACATAGGCTATGTGGGCTTGTAGGCTGCAGGGTGGGGGGGCCACAAAAGCTGGCCCCCCCACTCTGTTCCTACAAGCCCCCATAGCTGGTCCCAGGCTTTTTTGGGGGGGATTTTTAAGGGTTTTAACCCCCCCCATGTCATTTTTTTTTTTAAGTTAAGCCCTTATGTTCTGTTGCCCAGCAGCTAAAAAAGGCTTCCAGCTGCAACAGGAGAGCAGAAGCCAGATTGATCAGCGTGGGACACAGGGATGAATGGGAGGTAAGTATTAAAAAGTATTAAAAAAATAAATAAATAAAATATTATTCTTAGTATACAGTACGTCCTGCTCCAGATAGATTACTTACACTTGGGTTATCCTCCGCCAGATGGCGCTGCACTGCAGAGACATGCAAAACAGGCTCCTCCCGGCCTCCTCAAATACCCGGGGACCTCCCACAAATCCCCAGATTTCTCTGCAGTGCCGACTGCGAAGACATGAAGTATCACTCTCTCGCAGGTGAGCGTGCTATTAAAGCCTGTTGGACTATTCACACCCGTCCTCCCTGTGATGTGCCTCCCAGCATGGGCTGCGCTGGTCGGGTGAAGGTAGGCAGCACCATGAGTGCTTATGGAGCGCTGCTCCACCGCAGTCCCCCACCAAAGGGTAGGTGGTTTAGGCTGATGGTGAGCCTCTAGGGGATGCCCCTCCCGCATTATTGCCCCATACCCCGTGTAGAAGTGGGCCCTGTTCAAAGGGTCGCCATCCTCCCTCGTTCCCCCCGTAGCTCGGGGGGGAAAGAAAGGGGGGGTGTGTGTGGTGGTCTCAGTGTATTGGGTTTACACGCTTATGGCCTTAGTATTGTCCTTTGACTTATATACCTGGTGTCAGAGCCGCGCTGTTTGCATTTTTATTGTGTATCGGCCGCCGCCCCGCGCGTCTCTTGCCTTTATTGGATGTGCTGCGCCAGGCGGCGGCGTTGCCTCAGACGCTGAGGCGTCTTCATTGGCAAATCATTTTTCTAAGTGTGTCATACTCTCGCTTCTCTTGACAATGTGACTACTGTCTCAGAGCTTCGCGCTCTTCGGGGGGGGCGGGGACCTGGCTTGGCGCGCTCCGCGTCACAGCCCACTCTGGCCCGCCCTTCGAGGTTCGCTTGGCGCCATTTTGATGCTGGTCGCGAGCGTGCGTGGTAACGGTCCTCCTCCTCCCTCGGTCTGTAATTGCCCTCACGGCGATTTTCATCATTCTTGCTTACTGCGCATGGCTCTGACATCCTTATTCCCATTATGTCTTTCAGACTGTTTAATCCAGTGGCTTCTCCCGGCCCGGCGTAATTGCCAGTTGGGCCTAGTATAATTACTCCCACTTCCCTGCGGGTCTTGGGGGCATCCAGGGTAGCTTACATCGGCAATCCCTACTGGCCTATTATGCCTATTAATCACCATATGGAGGCATCCCAGGGACAAGCCCGGCTGTGTGTAGCTTGTGGGGTCTCGCCTATCAGCGGTGAACGGGTCTGTGTTCCTTGTGCACAGCAGGCGCTAATGGTACTTCCCGCCCCTCCTGTGGCTGGGCCTGCACCTCGCCTCACTTCACCTACTCCCCCAAGCCTGAGTCTAACCCCCAATACAAGCGGGGATTCTCATCCTGATGTGGCTGCTAGACTGGCCAGTGTTGAAAAATTGCTTGCTAATACTCTAGCGCGTAAGGCCACCACAAAAAAGCGGCACTTAATCCATGACTCTGCTCTTTTCCCTACGGAGTCTGATGAGTTTTTGCATGTATATGGCCATACCCCCTCGGACGAGGGGGAGCTGTTCTCTGACTCAGGGTCATCTGACGAGAAGTCAAGGGGTCATGACGATTCTGGTTCTGATCACTGGACCCCGGATGATACTGACAAACTGCTGGTTCAGATTTTTGAGGTTTTGTCCATCTCTCCCCCTGTTACGGCTCCCAGGCAAAGGGGTGAGCTATTTCATACTGCTAAGGCTCGATTGGAATTTCCTGAGCAAACCCATTTCAATAACCTCGTGCTTAAGGAGTGGGAATATCCCAGTAGACTTCCCGGGATCCCTAAGAGTTTGGACAGGAAGTATCCCTTTCCTGCTGATATGGTCAAGTGCTGGTCATCGCCCCCCGAGGTCGATGCTCCTATTCTAGGGCTGTCTAACACCTCTATTATGCACTCCCCTGACACTACTACGCTGCGGGATTCTGAGGACCGGCGCATTGACCAATTGGCATGCCATGCCTTTGAATTTGGAGGGGCGGCGCTGCACCCGGTTTTCGCTTTGGCCATTACTGCTGTGGCGCTCAGGGCCATGGTCAGGAATGCACTTGACGGCCCAGACGAGTTGCCTCCTGATACTATTAATGCACTGTCTAACTGTGATGTGTTTGTGAACTTTATCCTGTCTGCATCGAATGATGCTATTAGGATGTGTGCCAGATCTTCCGCCTTGGCGGTGGCTATACGCCGCGCGGTATGGCTGCGCCAGTGGGCTGCTGACAATGCTGCTAATTAAGCCCTTACTGGGCTCCCATTTAAGGGGCTGCACCTGTTTGGGGACCGCCTAGACCTTTTTGCTAAAACCACAGCGCAGGCGGCAGCCTCGGCCCTTTCAGAGCCAGGGCCTCCTTTCAGTCCCCTACAGAGGCGCTAAGCAGGGGAAAGGGGTGTCCTTTGCGGGGGCTCGCGCAGATTCCTGGCATAGGAGCAGGGGATGACGTCCTGGCTCCTCCTGGGGGACCAAACCCAAAGCCCCTCCCAAGACCCCTCAGGCATGATGGGGCACCCTCGCCCGCCAAGGTGGGGGGACGGCTACAGCACTTCGCGCACGTCTGGAGGCGCCAAGTCTCAGACCGGTGGATTCAGGAGGTAGTTTCCTCTGGTTACAAGATAGTTTGCTGTGCGGCCCCCCACAAGATTCATCAGGTCCCGGATCCCCCAGGACCCCATTTCAGCTCAGGTCCTGATGCAGGCTGTGCAAGGACTTCTGGATCTGGGAGTCATTTGCAGGGTCCCCTTGAGAGAATTGGGAGAGGGGTTCTATTCCAACCTTTTCACAGTGCCCAAAAAGATGGGTCAGTCAGGCCCATTCTGGATTTAAAGATCCTCAACAAATTTGTCAAGGACCGGCGCTTTCGCATGGAAATTCTGCGCTCGGCAATTGGCTCTCTGCGCCCAGGGGATTTTATGACGTCTGTGGACATCAAAGATGCTTACCTTCACATCCCTGTGTTCCTGGGACATCAAAGGTTTCTCAGATTCGCGTTGAAAGATCATCATTACCAATTTGTGGCCCTACCATTTGGCCTCACTTCAGCTCCCAGAGTGTTCACCAAGGTGCTGGCGGGGGTGATGTCTTTGATAAGGTCAGGGGGCATTCAAGTGCTGCCCTACCTGGACGACATCCTCATCACCTCACGGTCTCTACAGCAGGCGGAGCTGGACACTCAGCTGGTGGTGTCCACCTTGGAGTCCTTCGGCTGGGTGATCAATCATCCCAAGTCCTCTCTGTCCCCTTCGTTGGTGACCCCATTCCTGGGGATGATTCTGGATACGGTTCAGTCAAGGATATTCCTTCCTCAACAGAAGGTGGAAGCTCTGACTGCGCAGGTGAGGTTCCTGCTCTCGTGCCCCCAGCCCTCCCTCAGGCATTGAATGCTCAGTTCCATTTGAGGCCTCTGCAGCTTCACCTTCTATCAGTATGGGACAAGGACCCCACGTCATTGGACGGGGTTTGTGTGCTTCCCCCCTTGGTCAGAAGGTCCCTCTCATGGTGGCTGGACCACAAGAACTTGCTAAAGGGCAGGTCCTTTCTGGCCCCCTCCTGGGAGACGGTCACCACGGATGCCAGTCTGTCAGGTTGGGGGGGATTCTGGAAGTCCCTGAGGTTCCAGGGGAGGTGGGGCCCTCAGGAGGCCCATTTACCCATCAACATTCTGGAACTACGGGCGGTCAGGTTGGTACTGGAGCAGTTGACCAATCACCTGAAGGGTCTGGCTGTACAGGTGCGCTCAGACAACAGGATGGCAGTTGCCTACATCAACCATCAGGGAGGGACCCGGAGCAAGGGTGCCCTCCAGGAAGTGTCGCGGATTCTGACATGGGCGGAGGCCAATGTTCAATGCATTTCGGCTGTGTACATTCCGGGTGTAGAGAATCTTCTGGCAGACTCTCTGAGCAGGGGGACTTCCTGTCAGGGGGAGTGGTCCCTCTGCAACAGGGTATTCCAGTCCCTGTGTCACCGTTGGGGCCTACCGGATGTGGATCTGTTTGCATCCCGTCACAAGCTCCCGGCCTTTGTCTCCCTGTCTCAGGATCCTCTGGCTTTGGCCACGGATGCCCTGTCAATGTCATGGAAGGAATTTCGGCTCCTGTATGTCTTTCCCCCGTTCCCCCTGCTGGGCAGGGTCCTGCACAAGATTGCTCTGGAAAGGGTGCCAGTGATTCTGGTGGCCCCAAGGTGGCCAACAAGAGTGTGGTTCGCAGACGTGGTACAAATGGCAGTAGACCAGTACGTCCTGCCAGGGGCGCCAGATCTGCTCACTCAGGGCTCCTTACGCCATCCCAATTTACAAACTCTGGCTTTGACGGCCTGGCTGTTGAAACCTCCATCTTGATGGAGAAAGGCTTGTTTGCCTAGGTGGTGGATACCATGGTGCAGGCTAGGAAGAAAACTTCTTCTGCCATCTATTATAGGGTATGGCGTACCTACATTGATTGGTGTGAGTCTAGGTCTCTTTCTGTAGGGAGTTCCTAGTCTCTAGGGTTCTGGAGTTTTTACAGCATGGATTGGAGTTGGGTCTAAAACTCAGTACTCTGAAGGGTCAGGTTTCTGCCCTGTCTGTCTTCTTTCAGAAGTCTTTTGCTCAGCATCCCTTGGTTAAGACCTTTTTTCAGGGGGTCACTCATGTGCGTCCCCCACGTAAACCTATGGTCCCTGTTTGGGATTTGTCTGCCTTGCAGGGTGTTCCCTTTGAGCCTATTCAGGATGCTGCTCTGGCTGTACTTACCCTCAAGGTTGTCTTTCTGGTGGCTATTACTTCAGGCGTGTGTCTGAGCTGGCTATTCAGCCCCCATATTATGAGAGACACCAGGACAAGGTGGTGTTCCGCTTTAAGCCAGACTTTCTGCCTAAGGTGGTGTCTGCTTTTCATTTTAATCAAGATATCGTTCTCCCTTCATTGTGTCCTAATCCTAGCAACGCTAAGGAAAGGGTTCTGCATTCATTGGATGTGGTCAGGTGTCTGAAGTATTACCTGGTAGTCACTGCGGCTTTCAGGAAGACTGATGCTTTTTTTGTGGTCCCTTCTGGTCCTAGGAAGGATTTGGCTCCTGCCAATTCTACTATTAGCAAATGGATTCGTCGGGCTGTGATTTAGGCCTATTCTGCTAAGGGGAAGAGTCCTCGCTTCCGCCTTACTGCTCATTCTACTTGTGCTATTGGTGCCTCTTGGGCCTTCCAGCACCAGGCTTCTGTTGAACAAGTTTGCAAGGCCGCTACTTGGTCTTCTGTTCATACCTTTTCAAAGTTTTACAAGGTTGATGTTAGGGCCTCAGCTGATGCTGTTTTTGGCCGCAAGGTTTTGCAGGCGGCAGTGGTTTAAACTGTCTGCTGTTACCTTTTTGTTGGGGATCCCACCCTACTTTATTGACACTGCTATTGGATGTCCCAAGTGTAAGTACTATGTCTGGAGCAGGATGTACTGTATACTAAGAATAATACAATTCTGTGAAATACTCACCTGTAGAATTGATATTATTTGTATACAGTACGTCCTGCTCCACCCCACCCTGGTTTTTGCATTATTCTGGATCCCCTGTATGGTGATTGTTATCATTGTTATCATTACCAGTTGTTCTGGGTGTTTCAATTCTCCCGGCTTCTTGTTCACTGCTTTTCAATGCTGGGGATTTGTGGGAGGTCCCCGGGTATTTGAGGGGCCGGGAGGAGCCTGTTTTGCATGTCTCTGCAGTGCAGCGCCATCTGGCAGAGGATAACCCAAGTGTAAGTAATCTATCTGAAGCAGGACGTACTGTATACAAATAATATCAATTCTACAGGTATTTCACATAATTGTATTTTTTCTGCTTGTTTCTTCTTGCTTTTTTTTTTTTTTTTTTTACACTTAACCCCTTGTGAACTGGTAAGGGATCCATGAGATCCCTATACCAGTTCACAAGGCTGGGGAGCTGGCAAGTTACCTGCGGCTAGCGGGTCACTTGCCGTTAACCCCCGGCACCCCAATTACCTGTCTCCCCAAAGCCCAGGGGGGGCAGAAGAGCCTGGGCCATGGCTATGTGGGCTTGTAGCTTGCAGGGCGGGGGCCACCAAAGCTGGCCCCCTTGCACCCTGTTCTACAAACCCCCATAGCTGATCCAGGGCTGGTTATGATGGGTAAGGGGGACCCCATATCATTTTAGGGGGAGTTTTAAGGGTTTTTAACCCTTAAAATTCCCCAAAAAATGGCTCCCTCCAGGAGGGTCTCCTGGGCAATAATGGGGGGGGGGCTACCAATACATATGTGGTACCGTTGTAATCGGAAGATGGGGCTTTCACATGCAATATGGTTTTCTCTAATAAAGTAAATGTTTTATTTAAAATAAATGAGACAATTTTCTAAAAAATAATTTTTAATTTTTTTTCTTTTTACGCAAAAATATTTAAAAAACAGTAGAAAAATTACAAACAAGACATTTCATGTTAAAGCCTAAACTCTGCTGCAAAAAAAATCTATAATTTTCCTGGAAATTCCTCCAAAAATCATGGGTAAACATGGTGCAAAATGGTGAAAAACTACCTGTCAACAGAGGGTAAAAAAATTTCAAGTAGACGGGCAATTAAAAGGGTTAATAGTACCTATGCATGTGGGGTATTGTTCTGCTCGGGGGATCTTGCACTTTCACTTTTTTCTTGTTTGCATATTGATTTTTTAAGAAAATGTGTTTTTTATTCAGTTTTTTTATAATTTTTTTTTTAGGGAAACCTCTTGCAACATAAGAATTCTTTAAGGGATTACTTCTAAAATGATGAGCCTACTACAACAAGCTGGGTACGCTTAGAAAGCTTAACATATGTTCTTTCAGGGAATATATGGTTTCTGGGGGGTATTCCAAATGTAAAGGGTTGTTTTGGTAGAAAAAGTACAAGGTGCACAATTTGTCTGCAGAGCTGAAATTTTCAAGTAAAATTACCCTTACGCACATGCTTGACTTTGGGGTGTTTGACAACTCTTTCCTTGACAGTAGCTATGCATGTTGAGTATTGTTCTGTTCGGGGGATGTTGCTTTTTCAGATTGGGCTTGTTTTTTCTTGTTTGCATATTTTTTTTTTAGGAAAATATGAGTTTGATTCTGCTTTTTTATTCTTTTTTAGTGAAACTCTGTGCTACCAAAGAATTCATTGAGGAATTACTTCCAGAAAACTGCACCCATGTAAACAAGCCTGGTAAACCTAGAAAGCCTGAGGTGTATACTTCCAGGGAATATATAGTTTGTGGGGGGTATTTCAAATGTAAAGGGTTGCACCTAGCGCTTAGCATATTTGAATTTCATCTGAAAATCTCCTAAAGCGTTGTTTCAGTTTGAGGGAGTCTCCTGGGCAGGAAAGGGTGTCCACCAATACATATGTGGTATCGCTGTAGCCGGGAGAAATTAGGATTTCACACGCAATAAGATTTTATTGACAAAATTACTTTTTTTTATTACAAAAAACACTACAAATTGTAAAAAAATAGATTTTTTTTTATTTTTTTGCACATATTTCACTCCAAAATATTGAGAATACACCTAAAAAATGACAAAAAGACATTTCATGTTAAAGCCCAGATTCTGCTGAAAAAAAGAATATATGATTCCCTGGGAAATCCCTGGAAATCCCTTCAAAAATCACAGCTGAACATGTGGAGCGCAAAATAGTGCAAAAGGGTCTGGCAACAGAGAATGAAGAATGCTCCAGGTAGGCTGGCACTTAAAGGGTTAAAGCAAAACAAAACCCAGGAATTTGACTTTCCAGTTTTTTCTTTTCATTTCTCAAATAGCCCTGCTGTGTGACCTCCCTGAACGCCCCTTTTCACCCCCCCTCTTCCTTGTTCCAACCGCGCATGCACGGGCTCTCGTTCCAATGAAAGCCATCTGCCATGTCATTCGGCAGGCGTCTCTCATTGACTAGAATGGGGAATGTGCACCTGGTGGTGTGTGCACTCCTGCCTTGGCCCATCTGAATGGTTGGGGCATGAGCATGCGCATGCCGCCAGGAAATGAGTCAGTGCACGATCCCCATTGAAAACCATGAGAGCCATTTGTCGAATGACATTCTCATTGGACGAGAGCCTGTGCATGCACCGTTGGGGGGGGGGGGGGGGAGCATTTACGGATACCCCGGAGGGTTTCACACAGCGAGACATCCTGTTTCATAGTTGTGCGCCCATCATGAGATCTTACAATAAATTATCTCATTATGATCCCTATGGATGCCTAACGCATATCACAGCATAGCATCTGCTGCCTTTACAGAGGGACAAACTTTCCTTTTTTTTTGGTTCACATGTCCTCCCCTTCCAGTCGGGAATACAGTGGTGTGTAGGTCACTGCAGTTAGAATTTTTGTTGCCTTCATCTTCCCCTTCTCCCAGTTAGAAAGGGTGCATTTGCCTCTGGATGTTTTACCAGACCCTTTTTTCTAGATTGTAGATGCTCTCCAGCAAAGTCGCTGCACCACAACAAAAAGTAATCAAATATACATTTTATTGTAATTCATCAAATCAGTATAGAAACATCACAAAGACCACAAAAATGCATAAAAGGCTGGGGGTCATAAACCTGCCTGAGCTACAACGGAGTACAGATGGAAACTACCATATGAAGTGACCGAGTGTACATTTTTTACCTGGCTCTGAATCAGCCCCAAGGTAGACAATGAAAGTCAATGGCAGTTTTCTCTCCTTTTAAAAAGGAGTGATAATTCTCACCTGGCACCAATTCGACCCCAATAGTTGAGCAAACAAACTCAGATAAATAATCAAAGTTCAATAAAAGGGTTGAAAATACAAGCTTTTCAAATTATCTGTGCAATATGATCATATTCAAGCGTAAGTTTGACAAGCGTTATTCAGCGTAAGTGACAAGTTCGGAGTGATAAACTATAAATGGGATAATCTGTGTATAAGGATGGTAATAAAAGGCTTCCATCCCCCTGTGTAAGCTGTGTCATCATAACATAAATTATTAGAGCAGGGGTCCCCAACCTTTCAGTCTTGAGCCACATTCTGCTTGAAGATATTGGCGAATGCGCAGTTTCCCCTTATCCCATTAAATATTTGCCTCTATAAAAGCGGATTGTCCATTTCCAAAAGGTTAAATGGCAGGCTATTGGCTTACCTGGTGGCTTGTCTGCAGCTGCCAACATAACACTCAATGGAAGTCTGGGAATTGTGGCAGTGGAAGCTGCATATACAGGTAAGTCGGCACGCTTGTCCATCTGCCCATCACATTAATTCCAGACAGGCCACGAACCACATGTGGCTCCCAGGCCACAGGTTGGGGACCAGGGTATCAGAGAGACTACATCCTTTCTGCTTGAGCTGTATTTGTGTTGCTGCAACAGAAAATGCCCCAGGTACCAGGGTACAGATCAGTCTTCAGCTTCTACCACCCAATCTTGGGTACCACTAGTTGGGGAAGTGCTGCTGTACATCACTATTACCTGAACCTTTGTTTATTCACATATATGTGTGTCTGTGTATGTATGTATCTATATATAATATATATATATACGATATATATAATCGATATGTGTATATGTTTGTATATATATATATAATATTCATAGTCGTAAATGTTGGCACCGCTGACATTTTTCAAGAAAATAAGTATTTCTCACAGAAAAGCATTGCAATAACACATTTTTCTATACACACTTTTATTCCCTTTCTGTGTATCGGAAGTAAACCAAAAAAGGAGGAAAAAAAAAAACAAAAAAAAAGCAAATTGCACATAATGTCACATTTGTCATAATGTTTTCTTGAAAAAGTTCAGGAGTGCCAACATTTATGGCCAAGATTGTGTGTGTATATATATGTATATATCTCCTTAAAGCCAAAGTAGCCTTTCAATGTCATTGGCTGCGGGCTAGTTGAGATGCTCCAGCAATAGGAGGCGCATTGGTAGTAGGTTCGGCCTATTTGATAAATACCCATTTAATATAAATTGACTTTGTACTTCATCTGTTAATAATTGAAGCACAACAACAGCGATCAGTCAGCCATATCAGGACGCCTCCATGGCTTGTTTCCCCCCTCGGTGCCAGATTTCATAGCTGTTCTTCCCTCCCCCACATCTGCTGATGTGTACAGGACAGGATTATCTGAAAAACAATTCCCATCAAACACTGCACTCCCCCTTGTCCCGGCAGAGTATATCAAGTGATGCAGAAATCCCCCTAACACGGCTCCCGGCCTGACGCGGTGACGCTGTTCTTCAGCTTCTTTACTTGGAGGTGGCTGAAAGTTCTGAAACAACCAGGTATTTGGGTATACATGGGTTAACTGATATGATTCACGTAGCGACTTTTATTGATCTGGTTGAGGATCGGGTTTAGGTACAGGGCAGCTGAAGGCTTGGTTTGGTCTTCTAGCAGCATCTCATTGCAAGCTGGTGCTTCTACAATAGCTGCCTGGCATCTCCCATTGGACCTATGCTGTTCACGGGTTATTACAGGAGCCATAGTGGTCCAGTTCTGGTTGTAGGTCTGGTTTAGGAAGATAAAAGCATAGTGGTCTAACAGGTATGACTTTGTCAGTGGAAGACTGCTCGTTTGGTTATGGCAGCCCGGTAAAAGCTTCATAGATCAGGTCGTTAGGTACAGGTAAGCCAAGACCAATTGAATGTTTTAAGTCTGGTCCATGGATCTGCAGTTGTTGCGATCCAGCTGCTATTAGAAAAACTTTTTTTTCATGCCTGGATAGGATTTTATATGGCACATGGCAGATGACTTCCATCTGCTCGGCATAGCAGTTCCTCCCGCTTGATCTGCCCAGCATCTGACAGCTACCCACAAAGTGCAGCTTTGGGCTGAAGTTTGATTTTTTTCCGCTGCAAATTGCCAACAAGGCCAAGTTGAATGTTAAAACAGAACAAAACCCAGGTCTGCCAGCCCTGGAATCTAAAATGTTTGGCATGCCCTGCTGTGTGAAACCCCCCAGATCTCCAGTATCCGCTTACATTTCCTTGGTCCATTGGCACATGCGCAGACTCTCAACCAATCAGAGCCGTTTGTCACTCACCAGCCGTGTCGCTTCCCTCCAAATTATAAATGTATAATATAATTGCATGCTTAGCATTGGTGGGAGCTTAGATGGGTTGAGTATTGGGAACATGGGTAAGATGTGGGACTGTTTGGGGAGGGCTAAAAATAAGGAACCCATATTATATTATGAGCTGTAGGTTGGTGGTTGCTCCTCTAAGACTCTAGAGCCGGTGGTTAACCCTTTGTGAACTGGTAAGAGATGTGACCCCTATTTTTTTGGGGGGGATTTTTAAGGGTTTTAACCCTATTCTAAGTATACAGCACGTCCTGTTCCACTTTAATCCTTACTCCTGGGTAATAAATCCACAAGATGGCGCTGGACTGCAGAGACAGCAAAAAGTGGCTCCTCCCAGCCCCATGTATACCAGGGACCTCCCACAAATTCCCCAGTTCTTCTCTGCAGTCTGGACTGCGATGACTAGAAGATGGCTCTCTCTACTCGCAGGTGAGCGGGGCTTATTAGCCTGCGGCCCTGTAGGACTATTCCCACCCGTTCCTGATTCACTGCCTCCCAGCTTAGGCTGCGCTGGTCGGGTGATGGTAGGCAGCACTGCTATCAGGTGCTTAGGAGTGCTGCTCCAACCACAATCCCCCACCAAAGGGTAGGCGGTATAGGCCAATGGTGAGCCTTATGGGATGCCCCTCCCGTGTTATGCCCCTTGCCCCCTGTCCCATCGGTGGGCTCCTGTTATGCCATTGTCTTATGTGTCCCTTGTGATTGGTTGCACTGGTTGCTTTTGCCGCTGCCGCACGCTTGTACTACGCTCCGCGGTTGGCGGCGACACCGCCTCAGGCGCTATCATTGGCTGGTATTCTCACATGGGCGCTTATCGCGCTCTTCGGGGGGGGGGGGGGGGCGGGCTTTGCAGATGACGCTTTCTGCATCACTGTCTCCGCGGCCCACCCCTCGAGGTATATGTGGGTGCCATTTTGCTTCCCTTGTGCTGCGTGGCTGGCGTTTACCTACCGTGGTCCCTAAGTGCCCCTACGGGCTGGCTTATTTTGTATTTCATGTATTGCTTGTTGCTTACGGGACCTCTTTGTTATGCCTTGCAGGCGGGTCAAACCTTTTTGTGGTTTCTCCCGGTCCTACCCCCTCTATTTAGTTTAATTACTTATTAGAGGCCTATTGCTTATCATTACCTCCCACTTCCCTAGCGGGCTATTGGGGCATCCCGGGTTGCTTATAGCGTCAATCCCAATTGGCCTGTTGTGCCACGATAATCACCATATGGAGGCTTCTCAGGATAATGTGCTCGGGGTTCCTTCGGGACAAGCCCGGCTGTGTACTGTGTGTGGGGTGTCCCTTATAAATGACGATGTTAGGGTTTGTGTACCCTGCGCCCAGCAGGCGTTTGCGCTGCAGTCTGGGTTACCTGTGACTGGGCCTGCGCCCCCTCTGCCTTCGCCTCCCACCCCACGCTTATATTTGACTCCCAGTGATGTGCGCACTAGTGGGGAGTCTCAACCTGATTTGGCTACACGGGTGTCCAGTATTGAAAGGCTTATTGCCAGGTCGGGCCAGCGTAAGGCTCCTGCTAAACAGAAGCATCTGGCACCCGGTGTTACCCTCTTTCCTATGAAGGCTGATGAATTTTTTGACCTTGCCAGTTATACCCCCCTACAGGAGGGGGAATTGTTTTCTGATTCAGAATCATCTGAGGAACAGCCTAGGGGTTACGATAACGGTTCTGGGTCTGACCCGTGGTCCTCAGGTGACACTGACAGGCTCTTGGCTCATATATTTGAAGTGCTCTGTATTTCCCCTCCTGCTGTGGCTCCTCAGCACAGGGGGAGCTTTTCAGACCGTTAAACCACTCTTGGAGTTTCCTGTACAAGCTCACTTTAATAATCTGGTGCTCAAAGAGTGGGAACGGCCTAGCAGGCTTCCCGGGGTACCAAAGAGTTGGGATAAGAGGTATCCCTTCCCCGCTGAGGTGGTTAAACGTTGGTCATGTCCTCCCGAAGTGGATGCTCCAGTTTTGGGGTTGTCCAACACATCCGTCATGCATTCCCTTGACTCTACTACCCTGAGGGATAGGGAGGGCAGTCGCATGGACCAGCTGGCTTCCCATGCCTTAGCCGTCGTTGGGACCACGCTGCGTCCGGTCTGTGCCTCTGCCATTACAGCTGTTGCTATCAAAAGCCTGCTCAAGGGCATCTTAGATGGAGCCCCTGAGGATGCGAGTGGTGACGAGTATTCTGCTCTTATGCATTGTGAGGAATTTGTTGCATATGTTCTTTCTGCCCTGGATGATACCATTAGAATGTGTGGCAGGGCTTCTGCCTTGATGGTGGCTATAAGCCGCTCGGTCTGGCTGTGCCAGTGGGCAGCTGACAACGCTGCTAAGAAGGCTCTCGGTTTTCCCTTTAAGGGGCTGTGCCTCTTTGGGGAACGTCTGGACTTATTTGCCAAGGGAGGCAAGTTGCCTCAACGTAAAAGGCAGCCCCGGCCCTTTCGAGGTTCAGGTGCCTTTTCTCCCTCCTTCCGTGGATCCAGAATTGGATGGGGAGCTTCCCTTGCTGGGGCCCGTGGAGATTTTTGGGCAGGGACAGAGGACGTGGCTGCCCTGGTCCCTCCTGGGGTTCCAAGCCTAAGTCCTTCCCCCAAGCCCCCTCAGGCATGAAGGAGGGCCCTCACCCATCTAGGTGGGGGGGGGAGGCGGCTTCGGCTCTTTGCTCACGTCTGGAGGCGTCATGTCTCAGACCGGTGGATTCAGGAGGTAGTGTCCTCCGGTTACAAGATAGAGTTTGCAGCCTGGCCGCCCCCAAGGTTCATCAGATCCCGGATGGCTCAAAACCCCCTGTCAGCTCAGGGTATGTCCCTGGCTGTTCAGAATCTTGTGGAATTGGGAGTTGTCTGCCGGGTGCCCTTCAGGGAAAGGGGCAAGGGCTATTGTTCCAATCTTTTCACTGTTCCCAAAAAAGACGGGTCCATCAGACCCATCCTGGATTTAAAGCGCCTCAACAAATTTGTCAGATTCAGACGCTTTTGCATGGCAACTCTGCGCTCAGCTGTCAATTCTCTGCGTCTGGGGGACTTCATGACCTCTGTAGACATCAAGGATGCTTACCTTCACGTACCTATCTTTCCAGGTCATCAGAGATTCCTCAGGTTCACCTTGGAGGATCAGCACTACCAATTTGTGGCCTTGCCCTTCGGTCTCACCTCGGCTCCCAGGGTATTCACCAAGGTGCTGGCAGGAGTGATGGCTCTGCTGAGATTTCAGGGCATTCGCATTCTTCCCTACTTGGATGACATTATCATCACTTCTCAGTCCTTCCAACAGGCAGAGCGGGATACCCAGTGGGTGGTGTCCACACTGGAGTCCTTCGGCTGGGTGATCAACCACCCCAAATCTTCCCTGTCTCCTTCCATGGTGATGTCCTTTCTGGGAATGACTCTGGATACATCTCAGGTCAAGATCTTTCTTCCTCAGCAGAAGGTGGAGAGTCTTCAAGCGCAAGCTCAGCTCCTTCTGTCTTGTCCTCATCCGTCCATCAGGCAGGGAATGCAGTTGGTGGGCCTGATGGTGGCCTGCTTCGAGGCGGTTCCATATGCTCAGTTTCACATGAGGCCTCTTCAGCTTCATCTCTTGTCAGTTTGGGATCGGGATCCGGTGTCCCTGGATCAGTCGTTTGTTCTGTCCCCTCTGGCCAGGCAGTCTCTATCGTGGTGGCTGGGGGGCAGATCCTTTCTGGCCCCTTGCTGGGAGACTGTCACCACGGATGCCAGTCTGACTGGTTGGGGGGGCTTCTGGAAGTCCCTGCAATTCCAGGGTCGGTGGGGCCCTCAGGAGGCCCACACCCCTATCAACATTCTGGAGTTGAGGGCGATCAGGTTGGTTCTTGCCTACTTAACCCCACACCTTCGGGGTCGGGCTGTTCAGGTCCGCTTGGACAACCAAACGGCGGTTGCCTACATCAACGATCAGGGAGGGACCCGGAGCAGAAGGGCCCTCAGGGAAGTGTCTCTGATTCTGTCCTGTGCGGAGGACAATGTTCCCTGCATCTCGGCAGTGTACATTCCGGGGGTGGAGAATCTGGTGGCAGACTCTCTGAGCAGGGGGACCTCTCGCCTGGGAGAATGGTCCCTCAGCAACAGGGTGTTTCGCTCCCTGTGTCACCATTGGGGTCAGCCAGATGTGGATCTGTTTGCGTCCCGTCACAATAACAAGCTTCCAGTCTTTGTCTCTCTCTCCCAGGACCCTCTGGCCTTAGCCATGGATGCCTTAGCAATGTCTTGGAAGATCTTTCAGCTCCTGTATGTGTTTCCCCTGTTTCCTCTGCTGGGCAGGGTGCTGCACAAGATAGCTCAGGAAGGGGTGCCAGCCATACTGGTGGCCCCCTGTTGGCCAAGAAGAGTGTGGTTCGCAGACATTGTGCAACTGGTAGTAGATCAGTACGCACTGCCCCGGGTTCCGCTCACTCAGGGGCAGCTACGCCACCCCAATTTACAAACGCTGGCTTTGACGGCCTGGCTGCTGAAACCTCCATCTTGATGGAGAAAGGGCTGCCTGCCTCAGTTGTTAATACCATGATCAGGGCTAGGAAAAAGTCCTCTTCTTCCATCTACTATAGGGTTTGGCGTACTTACATTAATTGGTGCGAGTCTAGGTCGCTTCCCTGTCGTGTGTTTTCTATTCCTAGGATTCTGGAATTTCTGCAACATGGTTTGGATCTGGGTCTTCAACTCAGTACTCTGAAAGGTCATGTTTCTGCTTTGGCCATTTTCTTCCAAAGATCCTTTGCTCAGCATCCCCTGGTTAAAGTGGACCAACACCCATGGCTGATCAGCTCCCTCCCCGCGGGGCATCCAAAATCGGGATGCCCCGCTGTGTGAAACCCCCCAGGACGCCCACAAACCTTACCTTCTCCCCTTTCCAGCGCCCGCCTCTCGCGCTTTCCTCTAGCAGGGCGTGCTCAGAGCCGCTGTGGTTGTCCGTTGCTTGTCCATCCATACCACAGCGGCTCTGAGCGCTCTGATTGGACGAGCGCTCGCGTAGGAGCAGGGTGAGGTGAGTTTTTTTGGGGCGTTCTGGGGGGTTTCACACAGCGTGGACCAAAACCCAGGATAGTGAAAATCCTGGGTGTTGGTCCACTTTAAGACCTTCTTCCAGGGGTTTTCTCACGTGCGCCCCCCACGTAAGCCTATGTTACCAGTCTGGGACTTGAACTTGGTCTTATCTGGCTTGCAGGGGTCTCCCTTTGAGCCTTTGCAGGGGGCCCCTTTGTCCATTCCTACGCTTAAGGTAGTCTTTTTGGTGGCTATTACTTCTGTCTGTGTCTGAGTTGGCGGCGCTTTCCATCACGCCCCCTTATTTTGAGAGACACCAGGACAAGATGGTGTTTCGTTTTAAGCCAGATTTTCTGCCTAAGGTTGTTTCTGCTTTTCATCTCAATCAGGACATTGTTTTGCCTTCTCTGTGTCCTAATCCTAGTAACACTAAGGAGAGGGTTTTACACTATTTGGACGTGGTCAGGAATCTGAAGTTCTATTTGGTGGCTACTGAATCCTTCAGGAAGACTGATGCTCTTTTCGTGTTCCCGTCTGGACCTAAGAAGGGTCTGGCTCCAGCGAAGTCCACTATCAGCAAGTGGACTTAGCTGGAGAGTGGACTGGCTGTGATTCAGGCCTATTCTGCTAAGGGGAAGGATCCTTCCTTCCGCCTTACTGCACATTCTACTCATGCTATTGGTGCCTCTTGGGCTTTTCAGCACCAGGCTTCTGTTGAACAAGTTTGCAAGGCCGCTACTTGGTCTTCTGTTCATACCTTTTCTAAGTTTTACAAGGTTGATGTTAGGGCCTCAGCGGCAGTGGTTTAAACTGCCCGCTGTTACTTTTTTGGGATCCCACCCTACCCCACGGACACTGCTATTGGATGTCCCAGGAGTAAGGATTAAAGTGGAACAGGACATGCTGTATACTTAGAATAATACAATTCTGTGATTACTCACCTGTAGAATTGGTATTATACGTATACAGCACGTCCTGTTCCACCCCGCCCTTGTTATCATTATTCTTATAACCTCTGTATGGTGATTGCTATTGTTTACAAAAAAAAAAAAGTTAAAGAATTTTTGATTATGGTTATATTTCTCCCGGCTTTTTGTTAACTGCTTTTCAATACTGGGGAATTTGTGGGAGGTCCCTGGTATATATGGGGCCAGGAGGAGCCACTTTTTGCTGTCTCTGCAGTCCAGCGCCATCTTGTGGATGTATTACCCAGGAGTAAGGATTAAAGTGGAACAGGACGCGCTGTATACGTACAATACCAATTCTACAGGTGAGTAATAACAGAATTGTATTTTTAAATTCCCCCAAAAATGGGGTCCCACTCCGGAAAGGGGAACCCTATGTCATTTTTTTTTTTAAATTACATTTTTTAAAAATTGCAATATATCGGCTTTGAGACAGAATCAGGATATATCGTATTATCATACTTGTATCGCGATATGTATCATACCGCCAGATTCTTGCAAATTCACACCCCTAATGCCCAGTCTGATCACTTGGACCATTCTCTCCAGGTGGATCTGAAGCAGTTTTTGATGAACAGCAAAAATAGAAGAGGGAGACGTCCTTTGCTTAATACCAGTATTTCACCAGCACGGCTGGCATTTTTGGTAACCTGCTGGTAACATTTTGGTGATTGCTGGCATTTCTGTTACTGTCAAGCAGCGGGGGGGGCAGTGGTAGCATTGCGGCTGGTCCGTTATCCCCTCCCTTCTCTGTTCTGGACGCCAAAGTGCTGTCAGCGGTGAGCCCCATCCCTGCTTTATGCTGTACGCCCCGTTATGTCAGCCGTGCCCGACCTCCAATTTGTCCTCTTATAATTAAGTAGGAAAAGGGTATTTTATATTAAAAAAAAGTATGGTTAAGATTCAATTTTACAAGATCATGTCCGTGAAAAGTTGGTAGTTTTGTTTTTGTTGGGTAAGGTGGCAACCCTATCTCTGCTGTCAGTGCACCTTTGGATCAGCTGGCGTGAGGTGAGTATATATTATAACCTAACATAAAGGAATGCACTGATTTTATTTTGTAAGCCGCTATCTACCACAATAATAAATTCACTGGCACATAATAAGTATTAATAAAGTGTACAAATGCTTAATTACAACACAGGCCATTTATGAATTCCTGTGGCCAGAGGATTCCCTGTGTTGGTACTTGAGATAATTGGACTATGAGAAGTGGCACTTCACAAAAAAAAGGGTCTGAATGGCAGCAGCAGTTTCGGCACCCGGCTGCGGTTTAATAGCTCAGTCTGAATTAATATTTAACCTGCACTCATCTAACCAGTTTGCGGTTTGGCAGCTCCCGGGTGCACCTTGTTATAGTCACTGACCGTGAAACTCTCCCATTTGTCTCTTTGGCAGGTTGTAGGATGTTGCCGGCCGTGATCTTGGATTTCCCCACCTGACCGTCCCTGGAAGGCACACATCGGAGGCGCCTGTTCTCCAATCATGCTGTGCCCATGCCGCAACAAGGCCAGGCTGCTGATCGCCACTGCGCTGCTGCTCTCCATTGTCACCTGGCTCTACTTGTCTGTGGGCGACACAGGATGTGAGTGTTTACCTAATAATAACGACTTATATAGCACCAACAATTCTGCAGAGCTTTAGAATCCAGGATTCATATTGAAACAGAGTAATAAATGACCGTAAGGCATTAAAACAAAAGGAATGGGGGCTCTGCTCGCAAGCTTAC
This sequence comes from Gastrophryne carolinensis, assembly GCA_027917425.1. Classification (NCBI taxonomy): domain Eukaryota; kingdom Metazoa; phylum Chordata; class Amphibia; order Anura; family Microhylidae; genus Gastrophryne; species Gastrophryne carolinensis. The sequence continues at coordinate 76,427,982 of CM051241.1, forward strand.
CGTCTAGGAGGAGAATGGGGGTGACACAAAAGGTAATAAGTGCTTTGTGCCGTGGTCCAGCCATCCAAATAAAAAAGAGTATGTACAATCTGTTTGTGCCAGCCACACTCTGATTTCGTGCTTTTTGGGTGCATAGTGTTTGTTAATGGATCAGGTTCAGAAAAGTAACACAGAAGATGGGTTGGAGGAGAGAAATTAGATTATGGGATGTGGTAGGCTACCCTAAAATAGCTAGTTTCAAGGGAGTGTCTAAAACTTTGTTTTGAATCAATCTAATTGTTGGGGTGTATGGCATTACATGTTCACAAAGCGCAATAACCCATCTAGGCACCCAGAAAAGTTTTAAAGGAGCCACAGCACTCAACCCTGTTCGCTTGCAGACAAACCTATAATCTGTCTCTAAATCTGGTTAAAGTGGACCAACACTCACTATCCTGGGTTTTGGCCCACTTCCGCGGGGCACCCCGATTGGGGGTGCCCCGCTGCGTGAAATCCCCCCGATCACCCTAAATAACTCATCTCACTCTGCTCCTACGCGAGCGCTCGTCCAATCAGAGCGCTCAGAGCTGCTGTGGTATGAACTCCCCAGGACGCCCAGAAACCTTACCTTCTAACAGGGAGCACGCCCGCGCCGGCGCGGGTGCGCGCCCTGCTACAGGGAAGCGCGAGATGCGCATGTGCCTTTGGAACGGGGATAAGGTAAGTTTTCTGGGTATTCTGGGGGGTTTCACCCCGCGGGGCATCCGAAATTGATTCCTGGGCCGATCCCCCCCTGGGTGTTGGTCCACTTTAAAGCGGACCTTCACCCTGAATAAGAGCATATCTTATATGTTTCCCACACCCTGTACATACAGATTGCTCACATTAAAAATCATCCTACCTGCATATACCGCATGTTATGAGCTTTTAAACATCCAAGATGGCAGCTAATGGAGCATCAGGCAGCCTGCAAACAGGAAGTGTCTTCTGACTGTCGCTCTGCATTCCCGGGATTGCTGTCCTTTCCCTGACCCCAGCTCTGCTCTGTCCGTGCAAAGCACAGCTATAACCCTCCCCACTGTAATTTATCCCACGCCCCTCAGTATGTGATGCTTCTGAGGCAAGATGGTGGCACCCGTATCCTAGAGTCCTGAACAGAGTTGCAGCCCGGTGGGGGATAGAATAATAAGTGACCAAAAATGTAAAATATATTAATTTTCCCATTGCATGGCACGGCCTGCTTCATGAAGTCATTACATCTGGGGTTTCCGCCAGAAGGTGGCGCAGTGTACTGCAGAAGAGTTGTGGCTCCTCCAGGTACCATATAAAAACGGAATTTCCATAGACTTACCCGGTGTTCTCTCTGCAGTGATTTCTGCGACGATAGAGGATGGCTCTCTCTATTGCGCAGGTGAGCGAGGCAACCGAGCCTGCGGCCCTGCATGGCTATTTCCACCCGTTTCCGGACCCTCTGTGCCTCCCAGCCTCGGCTGCCGGATCGGGTGAGGGTAGAGGAGCACTAGGCTCCAGTGCTCGAGGAGCGCTGCTCCAAGCCGCAGACCCTGTACCAAAGGGTAGCCGGCCATATGCTTTATGGTTAGCCGGTTTGGGATAGCTTCTGAGGGGGTTGAGTGTTTTTGGGGACTGTTTACTTGTCTGGTGTTTTGGGGTCCCCTTCCCCCCCCCCCCCCCCCCCCACGTCCCTGGCCTGGACTCTCGCCGCTGCTCGCTCGCCTTCCTCTCCTTACCCCCCCGGTCCCCCCCCGTCGTGTGCTTTTGGTAGCGGCGAGGGAGTCTTTTTTGCTGGCTTCAATCTGTTTTTTACTATGTGTTTAACTGTTTTTCACTTTGTACTACGCTCAGTGGCGGGCGGCGCTATTTGTGTGAGGCGTTTTTTCTCTACTGTGATGGTGCTGGCGAGGTCACATGAGCGCCGTTTTCGCGCACTTCGGGGGGGGCGGGGATGGTGGATGAAGCTTATCGCGTCGTCTTCCCGCGGCCCGCACCTCAAGGTTCCCCTGCCGCCACCATTTTGCTTCTGCTGCACGTCTGGGGCCCTTTTTCATCCCGGAGCTGCGGTGGTGATCCCCATCTATTGTTGCTTCCTCCTGTGGTCTGACGGCTGGTGCCATTGCCCTACTTGGTCCGTGTGTCCCCTTTGGGGGTATTTGGTTCCTTGGGGCATGTGCTGCGGGATACTTATGTGTCTTTACTTATGTCTTTCAGGCGGAACAACTGTGGGTTGTGGTTTCTCCCGGTACTACCCCTTACCATCCCTCATCTTCCCTTACTGGCTTCTGGGGGCATCCCGGGTGGCCCTTGTTCGCCTTTACCCTGTGCTGGCCTACTGCGCATGTGTTAATCACCATATGCAGGCTTGCGGGGAGAGCGTGCTCCTTTGGGGCACTCCCGGATGTGTTCCATGTGCGGGGTAGCCCCTGTGAGTAACAGTGTCACGGTGTGCGCGCCGTGCGCCCAAGGTATCCTTGTGCTCCAGGCTGGGCTGCCCGCTTCGCTCCCCAGCTCTGCACCCCCTTCGAATTCGCCTACCCCCCCGCGCCTGCATTTAGCCCCCAGTGAGGGGGATACTAGTGGGGGGTCACAGTCTGATCTGGCACTGCGTGTGGCCAGTATTGAAAGGCAGCTTGCCAGGCCTGTCCCACGTAAGGCCTCTGGGAAGAAACGGCACCTAGCTCCCGTGACATCCCTCTTTCCTGAGGAGGATGATACTTTTGTTGGCCTTTACCCCTAGAGGAGGGGGAACTCTTTCAGGACTCTGACTCCTCTGGGGACCAGCAGGAGGGTTACGGCCGTGACCCTGGGTCTGCGTCTGGGGAAGACTCATGGTTCCCTGAGGACACTGATGGCCTGTTAGCTCACATTTTTGATATCTTGCACATTGTCCCCCCTGGGGTGGCTAAGAGGAAGCAGGGTGAGCTCTTTCGTCCTGATAAACAGCGCCTGGAGTTTCCTGAGCAGAGCCATTTCACTAATATGGTGTTCAAGGAGTGGAAACGTCCTGGTAGATTGCCCGCGGTGCCCAAAGGGTGGGATAGGCGGTATCCCTTTCCTGCTAACCTGGTCAAGCGATGGTCGTGTCCCCCTGAGGTGGATGCTCCCGTGCTAGGGCTGTCCAACACCTTGGTCATGCCTTCCCCTGACACTACTACTCTGCGGGACAGCGAGGACCGGCGTATGGACCAGCTGGCCTGCCATGCTTTCACTTGTGTGTAGCCTGTGCTGCGCCCGGTTTGCGCTGCTGCCATTACGGCTATTGCTCTTAAGAAACAGCTCAAGCGTCTCCTGGACGGCGCTACGGCTGGTAACAGGGGGGAGGAACTATAGGTTCCTTTTTGCTTAGCTCTGATTTTGTTGCCTTTGTCCTTACTGCCATAGATGATGCGGTACAGATGTGTGGTAGGGCCTCTGCCCTTTTTGGTGGCTATGCGCCGCTCTGTTTGGCTGCGTCAGTGGGTGGCTGATACTGCCGCTAAGAAGGCTTTTACTGGGTTCCCGTTTATGGGGTTGCAGCTCTTTGGTAAGTGTCTGGATGTTTTAGCCAAGGATGGTAGGCTGCCTCAACGTAGGAGGCAGCCTCTGCCTTTTCGGGGGCCCTCCTCTTCCCTCCCCTCCTTTCGTGCTCCCAGAGGAGGTCGTGGCTCCCTCTTCTCGGGTGCCCGCAGGGATCCTTGGGGCCGTGGCAGATCAAGTGGTCACCCTGGTCTCTCATGGGGCCCCAAGTCCAAACCTTCCCCCCAAGCCTTCTCAGGCATGAGGGGGCGCCCCCACCCATCTGGGTGGGGGGACGAGATCGGCTCTTTGCTCATGTCTGGAAGCTACGCGTCTCATACCGGTGGATTCAGGAGGTGGTGTCCTCTGGTTACAAGATAGTTTGCAGCCTGGCCGCCCCCAAGATTCATCAGATCCCGGATGTCTCAAGACCCTCTGTCAGCTCAGGGTTTGCGCCTTGCGGTTCAACGCCTGTTGGAATCAGGAGTCATTTGCCTTGTGCCTTCCCAGGAACGGGGTCGAGGGTTCTACTCCAATCTGTTCATGGTCCCCAAAAAGGACGGGTCCCTGAGGCCCGTCCTGGACTTGAAAAAGTATAAAATAAAAATACTGACCCCTCGTTGGATCCGGCCGGGTCTCCTCTTTAATTTGGTGCCATCCGATCCCCCGTGGGGGCTCGGATGGCTCCAGGAGAGCCCCCGGAATACCCCCCCCCCCCTCTCCGGCAGCAGCAGCTGCTAACTGTAAAGAAAAAATAAATAAATAAAAATGACATTTATTCACCTGCGGTCGAGCTGCCTCCCGACAGGTCTCCTCTTCACTGGGGGGACCTCCGATTGCCCCCCAGCCTCTTCTGAGGAGAGGGCAGAAATTGCCCTCTTCCCCCACTTTCTGGATCGTGACTGCTTGCCCCGCCCCCTGGACATTGTGATGTCACCAGCAGCCGGCTTCTTAAGTCCAGCACCCGAGACTAAGAATCAGTCTGCTCGGGTGGTTGGAGGAAAGAGGTGGGGAGGGGAGAGGGCTGTGATCGCCCCCTCCTCCAAACACCCGAGCAGACTGACAGCTGTCATCGGAGATCGCCGGGGGAAACAGGATCTTAGGTGAGTAAAGTAAGAACAAAATAAATAAATGACCTTTTTTTTCTTATGTGTCAGTGTGTCAGCTCAGGGTTTGCACCTTGCGGTTCAACGCCTGTTGGAATCAGGAGTCATTTGCCTTGTGCCTTCCCAGGAACGGGGTCGAGGGTTCTACTCCAATCTGTTCACGGTCCCCAAAAAGGACGGGTCCCTGAGGCCCGTCCTGGACTTGAAGGGTCTCAACAAGTTTGTCTACCTTCACGTGCCAATCTTTCCAGGTCATCAGAGATTTTTCAGGTTTGCTCTAGAGGATCAGCATTACCAGTTTGTGGCCTTACCATTCGTTATCACCTCGGCCCCTCGGGTGTTGACCAAGGTGCTGGCGGGCGTGATGGCTCTGCTGTGGAATCAGGGCATTCACATCCTCCCTTACCTGGAAGATCTTCTGATTGCAGCTCCGTCTCCGAGAAGGATACTCTGGTGGTGACTTCCACTCTCGAGTCCTTCGGCTGGGTGATCAACTATCCCAAGTCTTCACTGTCTCCGTCTTTGGTGAGGTCTTTTCTGGGCATGACTCTGGATACCTCTCAGGTCAAGGTATTTCTGCCTCAGCAGAAGGTGGAGGGCCTTCAGAAGCAGGCACGGGCTCTGCTCTTGTGTCCCCATCCCTCCATCCGGCAAGGGATGCAGTTAGTGGGCCTGATGGTGTCCTGTTTCGAGGCGGTCCCCTTTGCTCAGTTTCACATGAGACCTCTTCAGTTGCACCTCTTGTCAGTTTGGGATCGGGACCTTGTGTCCCTGGATCAGGAGTTTGCTCTGGCCAAGACAGTCCCTCTCATGGTGGGTGGACTCGGGGAACCTTCTAGTGGGCAGGACTTTTCTGCCCCCGTGCTGGGAGACTGTCACCACAGATACCAGTCTGACCGGTTGGGGGGGCTTTTGGAAGTTTCTGAAGTTCCAGGGTCGGTGGAGCCCCCAGGAGGCCCATGCTCCCATCAATGTCCTGGAACTGAGGGCGATCAGGTTGGTTCTGTCTCAGCTGACCTCACACCTTCGGGGTCGGCTGTTCAGATCCGCTTGGACAACCAGACGGCGGTTGCCTACATAAATCATCACAGCGGGGACTCGGAGCAAGCAAGCCCTCAAGGAAGAGTGTCTGATATCGTCTTGGGCGGAAGAGAATGTCCCCTGCATCTCGGCGGTTTACATTCCGGGGGTGGAGAACCAGGAGGCAGACTCCCTGAGCAGGGGAACATCTCGGCTGGGGGAATGGTCCCTCAGAAACAAGATTTTTCACTCCTTGTGTCGCCGCTGGGGTCAGCCGGATGTGGACCTGTTTATGTCCTGCCACAATCACAAGCTTCCCAGATTTGTCTCCCTGTCACAGAACCCTCTGGCCTTCGCCACGGATGCGCTAGCAATGCCTTGGATGGAGTTTTGGCTCCTCTATGTGTTTCCTTCTTTCCCTCTGCTGGGCAGGGTGCTGCGCAAGATAGCCCAGGAAGGGGTACCAGCCATTCTGGTGGCCCCCTGTTGGCCAAGGAGGGTGTGGTTCGCAGACATCGTGCAGTTGGAAGTAGATCAGTATGCCCTGCCCAAGGATCCAGATCTGCTCTCTCAGGGACAACTGTGCCATCCCAATTTACAAACGCTGGCTTTAACGGCTTGGCTGCTGAAACCTCCATCCTGATAGATAAGGTTTTGCTGGCTTCTGTTGTTACCATGATTAGGGCTAGGAAGAAATCCTCGTCCTTTATCTACTACAGGATCTGGCATGCTTACATTGCCTGGTGTGAGTCTATGTCTCTTCCTTGTCGGGTGTTTTCTATCCCCAGGATTCTGGAATTTTTGCAACATGGTTTGGATTCGGGCCTTCAACTTAGTACCCTCAAGGGATGGGTGTCAGCTCTGGCAATTTTTTTCCAAAGATCCTTTGCCAATCATTGGTTGATTAAGACCTTTTTCCAGGGGGGGGGGGGGGGGGTCGCACAGTGGGGAACTATGGACTGGAGGTCCTTTCACTTTTGTTTATACCCCTCTCCCCCATTTTTAATGCCCCACAGCCTAACAATAAAAAGAAGTCGGAGAACATTGATTTAAACTGGACCTTCAGCATCATTTAATGAAAAGCCCAAACCCTTAAACTATTCCCCAGCATCTAAAATTAATATACTTTAAGTTTTTAGTCCCTTAATTATTATTCCTTCCCCCACCGGGCTGCAACTCCGTTCAGGACTCTAGGATACGGGTGCCTCCATCTTGCCTCAGAGGCATCACATAGTGAGGAGAGAAAAGTGGTGGAAATTACAGGGGGAGGGTTATAGCTGTGCTTTGGACAGAGCAGAGCTGGGGTCGGGAAAAGGACAGCAATCCCAGAATGCAGAGCAGCACAGTCAGAAAACACTTCCTGTTTGCAGGTTGCCTGATGCTCCACGGTCCGCCATCTTGGATGTTAAAAGGTTAAAAAAAAAATACAGTAGATGCAGGTAGGATGATTTTTAATGTGGGCAATCTGTATGTACAGGATGTGGGAAACATACAAAATAGACTCTTATTCAGGGTGAAGGTCCGCTTTAAAGAGGAACACTTTTCTTGACTTGGGTTCTGTTACTTTCTGGTGGGGCATAGACGTATCCCCAGGGTTCGCCTATATAATCACCCCTGTTGTGCATGCACAGACCTCTTTAAGCCACTACAGTCCTTTTACTGTTTATGCCTCACAGCCTATAAAGGGAAGTCTGAGAACAGGTTAAAATACTTACCCTTTACTTACTCATTCCACTGTGCACTCCGGCATTGCAGAGAAATGCATCCCGCACTTCCATCTCTTTGCACGACTGCTACTGACCTATCAGTGATCCCAAGCAAAGAGGCGGATGCCCGGGATGTGCTTGTCTGCAGCACTGGAGAGCGGTTGTCGCAATTCCCACAGAACTAGGACCCGGAAGTGGTAAGTTCTCTGGCCTCCCATCTTCCATTATACTGCAGGGTATCCCAGATCAGGATGCCTCAAGGAGGGTTTGCCTTTTTAGACTAGGTTCACTTTGAAGCAGACCAAAACCCTTGTCTAGGGTCTCAAAGACTTTGGGGCTGGGTTACAGCTTGTCCCAAAATGCCCTGCTTGGCGAAATCGAGAAGCAGAGCAGAACCCTAGTGAAAGGCAAATCCTGGACTTTTGTCCACTTTAAGAAGCGTAGGGCACGCTTCCCTATCGGCAGTATCTCAGTGAACCTTACTTGCTTATCCAGTGTCTGATCTCTGTGCACTAGGGGACCTCCTATTGTAGGAGCCATCAGCCACCAACAGTGTGCCAGGGCTTCCAGTCCCTGCACCAACTACTATTTCAAATATCACTCCTCACTGTTGGAATAATTATTCCTTACTCACCAATGAGGTGCCTCTGAGGTTCCTCCTCATAAATCATAAATCTAGTCATTGTCACTGTAAAAGGACTAACAGTGGGTACTAATTGGTTCTAGGCCTGTCAGAGAAGAATTTCTGGGCCCCAATTATGACCTAAGGCTGTAGTGCATCACCGCCCTGATGTCTGTGTTTCTCCTCTGATTAACAAGCCATTTTTGTATCAGTGATTTTTAGCTGCATTGTCTGATGTTTTGTCTTACTGGTGGCTCCCTATGTTTTTGTTTCAGATGGTCTTTCTCCTGGAGTTTCTGCTCCACGCCTTCCCCCCAGAGCCTCCTTCCAGCAGGATTTGGAAGTCAGGCTTCAGGAGGCTGAGGAGGAGAACCGGAGGCTGCGCCTCCAGCTAGCGGAGATTCGAGGTGAGGAACATGGAGCCAATGGAGACAACAGCAGCCAGTGCTCACAGAGGAGCCTCACCGAGAAGTGTGAGGTGAGTGACCCCTAGGTCTGGTGTTTATCCCCGGGAGAGTCTCTCTCCTTCATCTAAATGTTTAGTGATGTCCCTGCCTTGCTCCTCACACCTGATCTGTAGCTGCTCGCTTTGCTTGCTTGAGATCCGTTTACTCTTTCTTGCATTGAAGAGAACCTTTCCCAAAGCAAAACGGACTTTAGAGGCCTAAATAAAAAGGGAGAAATGAGTGGAGGACTTCTAGCTGTCACACCGGGTGGTTGTCCCTCCTAATGAGTGCGCACATGAGCCTAGTGAGTGCACAAGTTTTGGAGTGGTGGGCTGCCCTAACCATGGCGCCCCGGGGAGCAGTTGGGGGGGGGGGGGGGGTTAGGTGCCTTGCTCAAGAGCACGTGTCATGGCCAGGATAAGAACCTGCAATACTAAAGTGTGCGTCTAAGGCCAGCTGCAGTAGCAGAAAGGGTTTAACTCTTCAAGGCAGTATTGGAATCGGACCTCCACTGAATGGCAAATTGTTTTTGTCAAATTTTTTGCTTTTTTGGATGGCCGTGCCATACCTGGCGAGAAGCATTAGAGAACATATACCATTGCTGGAGACCACAAGCTGGTGGTGGCTACGTTTTGGTCTGGGGATTTTTTTTATTCTAAGTATGTCACACACCCCGCTTCAGATAGTCATTACACTTGGGTTATACCGACCTGTAGAGGGCGATCTTGCAGAGATGTCATAAAAAAAAGGGATCCCCTCCCGGTCAATAAATACCTGGTACCTCCCACTCATTCCCCAGTCTTTCATCTCTGCAGACGGCGAGCCAGTCAGAAGATGGATGTCTCCTCCTTGCAGATAGCCGGGGTAACTCCCGGCCCGCTTGTTAGTCTATTTCTGCCTGGACCCCCTTTCTTAGTATTTCTCCTTGCCTCCCAGTCTAGGCTGCTGGTCCGTGAGACCCCATACTAAGGGGTAGGCGGTTTTGCCGGGTTGGTGCCCCGTCCCTTGACCTTCCACTTTCCAGCGTGGTTTCCCCCTCTCCCGGATTGCCCTTGCTCCTTAGAGTGGGGGGGGGGGCCTTCTCCCTTAGTGTAATCATCTTTATTATGTACTTTGTGTTGTGTGCGTGTTGTGTGTGATTCACTCGGGTGCATTGTACTGGTAACTCAGCCGGCGCCGGCCGTTGTGGCAGCTTCGGAGGGGGAGCTTCTTCCCCTCAGGTGCGGTTGGTAGGGGGGCGGGGTCGGGCGCTCGTCGCGATCGCCTACGGCCCGCCCCCCGTGCTCCTGGCGCCGCTGTGGAGCCCGGCCACTGGCCGGGAGCGGCGTCGTTGTCAGGGGGGAGGGGCGGGGCCGAGTGCGTCGAACCGCGCCGGCCCGCCCTTCTTCTCCCTCTGCTTTTCGGGTCTCCAGCCTCTGGCAGGACGGACGCCATCTTCCTCCGTGAGTGGCCCGTGGGGCCTCATTACCTTCATGACATTCATATTTATATATTTATATATATATTTCTTATGTTATTGCATATCAGTATGTCTGCATTTTGTGTGCTTGGGCATGATTGAGGTGCTGAATAGCCCTGTATTCTGTCTTCCAGGTGGACCCGTGTTGGATCCTAAAGGGGTCCTCCCGGTCCTAGGGTCCCTGGTCTAATTTAGGAACTCCTCATAAATCCTCCCACTCGTGACACAGAAGGGGCATACTGGGTCGCTTATATCGCGTAATTCCCTTGGGTATTGCGGCTACCAATAAAATCACCATATGGAGGCTTCCCAGGATACCGGGCTCGGGCTCCCCTCGGGGCAACCCCGGCAGTGTTTGGGGTGTGGGGCATCCCTTACAGGGGATGATGTTTTCCTTTGCATACCATGTGCGCAGCAGACTATTACGTGGCAGTCCGGATCCCATGCGTCTGCGGTCCCTTCTCCTACCCCTCCCCGCCTGACCCGTACCCCGTGTGATGTCACGAGTGGGGAGTCGCAATCTGAGGTGTGTGCCAGATTGTCCAATCTTGAAAAATTATTTTCTAGCGCTGTGGCCAGAAAGGCCCCGGCTAAGAGAAAGCACGTTGGCTTCTGATCTTGAGGAGTGTAATTCACTGGACTGGTCTGATTACCCCCTGCTAGAGGAAGGGGAGCTTTTTGAGGAGTCGGATGGTTCTGACGATCAGCAGTTTGTGGGCGCTGATGCCGAACAGGGTCAGGGGGATTCTTTGCATACCCATAAGGTCCTGGCTCATATGTTTGAGGTTTTGGCAATCTCTCCTCCTGAAGTGACCCTTCCGCAGAAGGGGGAGTTCTTTGAAGAGGCTAAGCCGCGCTTAGAATTGCCTAATCAAAGGCATTTCGACGGAATTATTCTTAAGGAATGGGAGAGGCCTACTCTGTGTCCCTCCGGGTTGGGATAAGAAATATCCTTTTCCGGTGGATGCGGTGAAGCGCTGGTCGTCCCCTCCCGAGGTGGACGCCCCTGTTTTGGGGTTGTCTAGCATCGTCTTGCATACTCCTGACTGTTCTACTCTCAAGGACGATGAGGACAAACGCATTGACCAGTTGGCTTGTCACGGTTTTGCCAGTGTCGGGTCGGCCTTGCGGCCTGTTTGTGCTTCTGCGCTTTTAATATTGGCTTCTAGGTCGGTTGTCAGCAACCTGTTGTCTACCTCCAGGCTTGACCCGGCTAGTGATGAGTTCACCGCCCTTAAGCGGTGCGAATTGTTTTTGTCATTTGTGCTAGCCGCCCTGGATGACACCATGGTAATGTGTAGTGGAACTTCGGCCTTGCTGGTGACTATTCGGCGGTCGGTTTGGTTGCGCCAGTGGGCGGCTGATTTTGTGTCCAAAAACTGCTCTTCCCTTTCTGGGCTTGCGGCTCTTTGGAGAAAAATTGGATTCGGTCGCAAAAGGAGGTAGGTTACCTCAGCGAAAGAAGCAACGTCGCCCCTTCCGGGGGGCGGCTTCATTTACCCCTTCCTTTCATGGGGCCAGAGTTGGACGGGGATCGGCTGTCTTACCCTCCAGAGGTGATGCCTGGAATAGGGGAAGAGGACGTGCCCGTCCAGGTCACAGCTGGGGCTCTAAGCCCAAAGCCGCTGCTAAGCCGGCTCAGCAATGAGGGGGCGCCCTCACCCTCGCGGGTGGGGGGGAGGGCTGTGACACTTTTCCCAGGTCTGGGACCAGGAGGTCTCGGACATATGGATTCGGGAAGTGGTGTCTTCCGGTTACAAACTGGAGTTCGAGCTCCGGCCTCCTCCCAGATTCTTCAGGTCTCGCGTGCCCTTGGATCCTCTGGCTGTGCAGGGGCTCCGGGCGGCAGTAAAAGATCTCCTGGACATGGCTGTCATCTGCCCGGTGCCTCCCTCGGACCGGGGCCTGGGATACTATTCCAATCTGTTTACGGTGCCCAAGAAGGATGGCTCTGTTCGTCCTGGATCTGAAGTTTCTCAACAGGTTTATCCGTCCCAGGAAGTTCCGCATGGAAACTCTGCGCTCTGCCGTAAATTCACTTCGGCAGGAGGACTTTCATGACGTCCATAGACATCAAGGATGCTTATCTGCATGTTCCAATCTTACCGGTGCATCAGAGATTTCTCAGGTTCGTGGTGGAAGATTGGCATTTTCAGTTTGTGGCCCTTCCGTTTGGCCTTACCTCGGCTCCAAGGGTTTTCACCAAGGTGCTAGCTGGGGTGATAGTCCTCCTCAGAGCCCAGGGAATCTGCATCGTGCCTTATCTGGACTATCTTCTTATTATGGCATCCTCTCTCAGCCAGGCGGAGCTAGATACCAGGACTGTGGTAGCCACCCTGGAGAGATTCGGCTGGGTGATCAACTATCCCAAGTCCTGCCTCTCTCCGTCCAGGGTGGTGCCGTTCCTGGGAATGTCTCTGGATACTTCTCAGTCAAGGGTGTTCCTCCCCCGGCCCAAGGTTCTTTTGATTCAGGAATTGACTCAGCTTCTCCTATCCATCCCTCGCCCGTCCATCCGGCTGGGGATGCGACTGGTGGGACTGATGGTGGCTTCGTTCGAGGCGGTTCCCTTTGCCCAGTTTCACACAAGGACGCTCCAGCTCCATCTCTTGCCGGCCTGGGACGGGTCCCCGCTGTCATTGGATCAGTCTTTTCTGATGTCCCCCCGGGTTCGGCATTCCCTTCGGTGGTGGCTGGAACCGAGCAATCTGATAAGGGGCAGATCCTGTCAGGCTGGGGGGGGGGGTTTGGAAGGATCTTCAGTTTCAGGGACTGTGGGGGCCTCGGGAGGCTCACAATCCCATCAATCTTCTGGGGCTGAGAGCCATCAGGTTGGTTCTGGCTCACTTGACTCATCAGTTGCAGGGCTTACCGGTTCAAGTTCGGTCGGACAATCGGACGGCGGTCGCCTACATCAATCACCAGGGAGGGACTCGCAGCAGGCGTGCCCTCAGGGAAGTGTCTTTGATCCTGGCTTGGGCAGAGAGCAATGTCCCATGCATCTCGGCGGTGTACATTCCGGGAGTGGAAAACACGGAGGCGGACTCCCTGAGCAGGTGCTCATCTCGCTGGGGGGAATGGTCGCTCAGCCCCAAGGTGTTTCGGTCGCTTTGCCACCGGTGGGGGACTCCGGAGGTGGACCTCTTTGCCTCTCGTCACAATCACAAGCTTCCGGCATTTGTGTCTCTCTCGCGGGATCCGCTGGCTCTGGCAGTGGATGCCATGTCTCTGAACTGGAGGGATCTGTACCTGTTACCTCCGTTTCCCATGGTGGGCAAAGTGGTGTGCAAGCTGGCCCTAGAGGGCGCATCAGCAATCCTGGTGGCTCCAAGATGACCAAGACAGGTTTGGTTCGCAGATGTGGTAAGGTTGGCAGCGGATCAGTTGGATCTGCCCCTTCTGCTGGATCTGCTCACTCAGGGTCCACTGCTCTACCCCAATTTACCAACGCTGGCTTTGACGGCGTGGCTGCTGAAACCTCCATCTTGAAGGAGGAAGGTCTTTCTGATGCGGTCATTCAGACTCTGGTTAGGGCTAGAAAGAAGTCTTCCTCTGCCATCTACTATAGGATTTGGAGGTCTTATATTGATTGGTGTGAGGTCAGGGCCTTGCCTTGCAGGGTGTTTTCTATCCCTAGGGTTTTGGAATTTCTGCAACATGGTCTGGACCTGGGTTTGCAGCTTAGTACGCTGAAAAGGGCATGTTTCTGCCCTGGCGGTTTTCTTTCAAAGGTCTTTTGCTCTTCATCCTCTGGTTAAGACCTTTTTCCAGGGGGTTACACATGTGCGGCCTCCTAGGAAGCCTTTGCTCCCAGTTTGGGATTTGAATTTGGTTCTTTCTGCCTTTCAGGGTCCTCCTTTTGAACCTTTGCAGGATATTGCTCTTTCTACGCTTACTCAGAAGGTTGCGTTTCTGGTTGCCATCACTTCCTTTCGGCGTGTATCGGAGTTGGCAGCATTGTCCATTAAGGCTCCTTACTTTGAGAGGCATCAGGACAAGGTTGTTTTTCGCTTCAAGACAGATTTCCTTCCTAAGGTGGTCTCTGCCTTTCATCTTAATCAGGACATTGTTCTACCCTCCTTGTGTCCTAAGCCCTGCAATGACAAGGAGAGGGTTTTGCATTCTCTGGATGTTGTTCGCTGTGTGAAGTACTATTTGGTGGCTACTTCTTCCTTTCGTAGGACTGACGCCCTTTTTGTGGTGCCCTCTGGGCCTAGGAAAGGTTTGGCTCCCGCCTAGTCTTCCATTAGTAAATGGATTCGCCAGGCCATTGTTGGGGCCTATTCTGCTAAGGGGAAGGTTCCCCCTTTTCGTTTTACTGCTCATTCTACTCGTTCCATTGGGAGCGTCCTGGGCCTTCCAGCATCAGGCATCTGTTGAGCAAGTTTGTAAGGCTGCTACTTGGTCTTCCTTTTACACTTTTTCCAAGTTTTACAAGGTTGACGTGCGGGCCTCAGCGGATGCTGTTTTTGTCCGCAAAGTTCTGCAAGCTGCAGTGGTTTAAGTTTGTGCTTTGTTGCCTTGTTTTGGATCCCCGCCCTTTATGGACACTGCTATTGGATGTCCCAAGTGTAATGACTATTCTGAAGCGGGGTGTGTGACATACTTAGAATAATACCATTTTGTGAATACTCACCTGTAAAATGGGTATTATAAGTATGTCACACACCCCGCTTCACCCCGCCCTTTGGTATTCTGGATCCTTTCTATGGTGAACCTTTATTCTAAGCATACAGTACGTCCTGCTCCATCTATAATACTTACATGTGGGTAATCCTCCGCCAGATGGTGCTGTTCACTGCAGACATCAACATTCTGGAATTACGGGCAGTCAGGTTGGCACTGGAGCGATTGACCCAACACCTGAGGGGTCTGGCGGTCCAGGTACGCTCAGACAACAGAACAGCGGTTGCCTACATCAACCATCAGGGAGGGACCCGGAGCAAGGGTGCTCTCCAAGAGGTGTCTCAGATTCTGACATGGGCGGAGGCCAATGTTCAATGCATTTCGGCTGTCTACATTCCGGGGGCAGAGAACCTGCTGGCAGACGCCCTGAGCAGGGGGATGTCCCGTCAGGGGTAGTGGTCCCTCTGCAACAAGGTATTCCAGTCCCTGTGTCACCGTTGGGGACTACCAGATGTGGATCTGTTTGCTTCCCGTCACAATCACAAGCTCCCGGCCTTCGTCTCCCTGTCTCAGGATCCTCTGGCCATGGCCATGGATGCCCTGTCCATGTCTTGGAGGGAGTTTCGACTCCTGTATGTGTTTACACCGTTCCCCCTTCTGGGCAGGGTTCTGCGCAAGATTGCTCTGGAAGGGGTACCTGTGATTCTAGTGGCCCCCAGGTGGCCAAGAAGAATGTGGTTCGCAGATATGGTTCAAATGGCGGTAGATCAGTACGATCTACCAAGGGTACCAGATCTGCTAACTCAAGGGTCCTTACGCCATCCCAATTTACAAACTCTGGCTTTGACAGCCTGGCTGCTGAAACCTCCATCTTGATGGAGAAGGGTTTGTCTGCCTCTGTGGTGGCTACTATGGTGCAGGCCAGGAAGAAGACTTCTTCTGCTATCTATTATAGAGTATGGCGTTCCTACATTAACTGGTGTGAGTCCAGGTCTCTTCCCTGCTGGGAATTCTCCGTCCCCAGGGGTTCTGGAGTTTTTACAGCATGGTCTGGACTTAGGTCTCAAACTTAGTACTCTGAAGGGTCAGGTTTCTGCCCTGTCTATCTTCTTTCAGAAAACCTTTGCTCAACATCACCTGATTAAGACCTTCTTTCAGGGGGTCACTCACGTGCGTCCCCCTCGAAAACCTATGGTCCCCGTTTTGTCTGCCTTGCAGGGTGCTCCCTTTGAGCCTATTCAAGATGCTGCTCTCACTGTTCTCACTGGCTATTACCTCGGTTAGGCGTGGGTCTGAGCTGGCCGCTCTATCTATTCAGCCTCCATACTATGAGCGACACCAGGACAAGGTGGTGTTCCGCTTCAAACCAGATTTTCTGCCTAAGGTTGTATCGGCTTTTCATTTGAACCAGGATATTGTTCTTTCTTCTCTGTGTCCCAATCCTAGCAACGATAAGGAGCGGGTTCTGCATTCCTTGGACGTAGTCAGGTGCTTGAAGTATTACCTGGTTGTCACTAAGGCCTTCAGGAAAACTGATGCTCTCTTTGTTGTGCCTTCCGGGCCTAGGAAAGGTTTGGCTCCCGCCAAGTCTACCATCAGTGAATGGATTCGTCAGACTGTGATTCAGGCCTATTCTACTAAGGGGAGGACTCCCCCTTTCCGTCTTACGGCTCATTCCACTCGTGCTATTGGTGCCTCTTGGGCTTTTCAGCAACAGGCCTCTGTTGAACAAGTTTGCAAGGCCGCTACTTGGTCTTCTGTTCACACCTTTTCAAAGTTTTACAAGGTTGATGTTCGGGCCTCAGCCCGTCTGTAAATCTGATGCTGCTTTTGGCCGGAAGGTTTTGCAGGCGGTTGTAGTCTGAGCTACGTGCCGTTGCCTTTGTTGTTGGGGATCCCACCCTACTTTATGGACACTGCTATTGGATGTCCCACGTGTAAGTATTATAGATGGAGCAGGACGTACTGTATGCTTAGAATAATACAATTCTGTGAAATACTCACCTGTAGAATTGATATTATACGCATACAGTACGTCCTGCTCCACCCCACCCTGGTTTCACCTTGTTCTGGATCCCCTGTATGGTGATTGTTATCATTGTTATTGTTACCAGTTTGGTGGTTGGTTTCTCCAGGCTTCTTTTCTCACTGCTTTTCAATGCTGGGGATTTGTGGGAGGTCCCTGGGTATATGAAGGGCCGGGAGGAGCCTGTATTCCTAGTATGTCACACCCCCCCACTTCCCGATATCCATAACACTTTGGAACCCGGCCTGTAGAGGGCGATCTTGCAGAGATGACATGGAAAAAAGGAGCCCCTCCTGGCCCATAAGTACTGGGTTCCTCCCACTATTCCTCTGTCTTTTCGTCTCTGCAGTCGGCGAAGCATTCAGAAGATGACTCTCCTTCAAGCTGCAGGTAGCTGTGCTTGCTCCCGGCCCCTTTTTTTCTCGATTTCTGTCTGAAACTCTTTAAACCTGTTTGGTTATATTGTATGCCTCCCAGCCCTGGCTGTGTGGTTGAGGCAAAGGTAGATACATACACCTTCTGGTGTATACAGGAGTATTACTCCCCCGTGAGACCCAAATGTGGGTAGGCGGCTTCTGGGTTGGTGATCCCGGCATGGGATGCCCCTGTCCCTTTATAATCCCCTTGTGCCTTATGGGTGCATTTTTATCCTCTCCCCTAAGTCTCCTTTAACCCTGCTGGGTAAAAAGGAGGGGGGAAGGGGGGGCGTTATCTGGGCTTATTTGTCACCATGCACACAAAAAAAAGAAAAAAAAGAGATATATAAAATAAGTATTTATTTTTATTATGTATGTTTTACTATACTGTTTAATAGGAAATGTTATATTTAGATTTTCCTATCTCTGTCTAGGCAGCATTTTTTGCTTACCTATTAAAGCTCTTTGTTTTCTGGCTGTGTTCAGATTTGAATTTTCCTTCCATTTTTGGCCATGTGATCCTGGAAGTGGGCGAGGCTTAGGCATGCTGATATTCAGAGAGCACCTGTATGCTCTGTTTGACTTCCTGTTTCCTGCTTCCATGTGGCCTTACCTCATGATGTGAGCTTATTGCATGGGCTGTGAGTACCCTTCAGCTTGGCTGAAGGGAGTTTTTTTCTGTCATTTATTAATATTGTGTGCATATGGTGACTGTTTTTTTTGTTTTCTCTGTAGGTAGAAACTCCTTATTTTAAAAAGGGTTTCTCCTGGTCCTTATATTAAAAAAAAAAAAAAAAGCCCTTAAGCCTTATCTGGGGGTCCATTTGTGTTTCAATCCTCCCACTTGTGACAATTAAAGGGGCATCCCGGGTAGCAATTGCGTAAATCCCATATATTCTTGGCGACTATAATCAATTATAGTATAATACTAAACACCATATGGAGGCATTCCAGCATAACGGACATGCAATTCCCTCTGCACAGACTCGGCAATGTTTTGGATGTGGGGCATCCCTTGTTGGGATAACGCAATTATTTGCACAATTAACTATTATGCAGCAAACTGAGGCCCAGGCTTCAGGGTCTGCGGCTAATGCCTCATCTCCTACTCTGCCATGTCTTGTCCGTACCCCCAATGATATTGTCATGGGTGGTGAGTCGCATGCTGATTTATGTGCCAGATTGGCTCATCTTGAAAGATTAATGTCTACTCTGTGCCTAAGAAGGCCTCAGCTAAAAGTAAGCACCTGACTCATGCCGCTCCGGCAGGTGAGTCAGACAATTGTGAATTGCTTGATTGGTCTGATCCTTCTCAGTTAGAAGAAGGAAAATTATATGAGGAATCAGATGTTTCTGATGAACAGCAAATTGTTCTACATCAAAGTTAGGCTCATGGGACACAACCCAAAAGACCTAAACAGGAGCACCAAAAACAATCAGAATCAAAATCCAATTTCATTTCTTAAGAGCTAAATTGGATCAAAGAGACAAAAAACATAACAGACAATATACAAGACCCACACAGTAAAAACACTGCATGTCCCGAAATTTCATCCAGTGCTACAAATCCGCAGCAATTTATTCCTGGGAATACTCCTAAATGTCAACACGTATAATAAATTCCCTATAAAAACTAATCTTTTTGTGCCGGCACAAAAAACCTAACCTCACACTACCAATTCAAGTACATACAATAAAGTGACAGTGCATAGTAAACATAACATCAATTCATATGAAATACAGTATGCCATAAATCTCCATTAAACCTAATATCCAAATAGTGCATGTATATTATAAAGTGACTGAGTGCAACAAAGTACATATGTATATAATAATAGGTATGTGTCCTGAGCAATATTGGTCATGGACACATGTGCACAAATGAAAAAGCATGCAAATCAAGACAACCAAATATATAGAAGTAAGGTAGGGAGGCACAATACTAAGCCTGGCAACGGGTAGATCACGTGAAATAAGGAGCGGGGACTAGCAGAGGGGACACCTTCGATCGCGGCCGACCGTGCCGCTTCGCTGGGTGAATAGAATACAACAAAAGATTCCCCCACCTCCCCTCCCAGGACCCAAGGTACATCGAGTGCCCCCGTCATCGCAAGATGCAGAACTGTGGTGCGCCATTGGCGATGTGGAGTGAAGCACAGTCCCCATGAGTTTGGGTGGGCGTGAGCACAGAGCGCAGTGGAATGGCATCTTTTAACCCTTTCAGCCCCTGGAGGGAATGCATGGAATAGAGTAAAGGGACGTGGCTGTCCAAGTCAGAATTGGGGGTCCAAAACCAAATCTGCCACTAAGCCTGCTCGACAATGAGGGGACGCCCTCACCCTTATGGGTGGGGGGACGGCTTCGGTTCTTCTTCAGGTCTGGGTTCAGGAGGTGTCAGACAATTGGGTTCTGGAAGTAGTCTCTTCCAGTTACAGACTGGAATTCGAGTCCCGGCCTCCTCCCAGATTTTTCATGTCCCGGATGCCGTCAGATCCGGCAATTGCACAGGGACTGCGGGCAGCAGTAGCAAATCTGTTAAACAAGGCTGTTATCGGCCTAGTGCCTCCAGCGGAAAGGGGTTTTGGGGTTTTACTCCAACCTATTCACGGTACCCAAAAAAGGGGCGGCTCTGTTCGGCCTATCCTAGACCTAAGGAGACTCAATCAATTTATCCGTTTCAGAAAATTCCGCATGGAGTCTCTGCGATCAACGATCGATGCTCTCCGTCAGGGGGACTTCATGACATTCATAGACATCAAGGATGCTTATTTGCACATTCCTATTTTCCAGGTCACCAGAGATTTCTCAGGTTCTCGATAGAAGACCAGCATTATCAATTTGTGGCCCTGCCATTCGGCCTTACCTCGGCCCCAAGGGTCTTTACCAGGATGCTGGCAGGAGTGATGGCTATATTCAGGGTCCAGGGCATCCGCATTGTGCCTTTTCTGGACGATCTTCTTATCGCGTCCTCTCTCTGTCCGTCCAGGGAAATTCCCTTCCTAGGCCTGATTCTGGAATGGTTCTGATTCAGGACTTGATTCGTCTATTCTTGTTCAACCCTCATCAGTCTATCTGTCTAGGGATGAGACTAGTGGGATTGATGGTAGCTGCATTCCAGGCAGTCCCGTTTGCCCAGTTTCACATAAGGACGCTTCAGCTCTTCCTCTTGGCAAAGTGGGACAGGTGCCCACTATCATTAAAATCAGACTTGTCTGTTGTCTCCCCACGTTTTGCAGTCCCTTCAGTGGTGGTTAATATCGCACAACCTCCAGAAGGGCAAGTCATTTCTGACTCCGCGTTGGGAACTGGTTACCACGGATGCCAGCCTGGTGGGCTGCGGGGGCTTCTGGAAGAAGCATCAGTTCCAAGGATTGTGGGGGCCTCAGGAGGCTCATTCTCCAATCAATGTATTAGAGCTTCGGGCCATACGTCTTGTCTACTTCGACTGACCCATTTCTTACAGGGTCTGCCAGTTCAGATTCGGTCAGACAACCGAACAGCTGTTGCATACATCAATCACCAGGGAGGGACTCGCAGTTGGGGTGCCCTCCGGGAAGTGTCTCTGATCCTTCAGTGGGCAGAGATCAATGTTCCTTGCATATCAGCAGTTTACATTCCGGGGATAGAGAATGTGGAGGCAGACTCCCTGAGCAGGGGATGTTCTCGCCAGGGAGAATGGTCTCTCAATCCAAGGGTCTTTCAGTTCCTCTGTCACAAGTGGGGGACTCCACGGTTGGACCTGTTTGCTTCTCGTCACAATCACAAGCTGCTAGCTTTTGTGTCTCTATCCCAGGATCCTCTGGCAGTGGCAGCGGATGCCATGTCTCTAGCCTGGAAGGATCTGGGGTTCCTATATCTGTTTCCCCCCATTGTCCATGATCAGCAAGGTGGTGCGCAAGCTAGCACTGGAGGAGGCACCAGCAATTCTGGTGGCACCAAGGTGGCCAAGACGTCTGTGGTACGCAGACGTCGTAAGGCTGGCAGTGGATCGTGTCCATCTGCCTCTTCTTCCAGATCTCATCACTCAGGGTCAACTTTGTTACCCCAATTTACAAACGCTGGCTTTGGCGGCATGGCTGCTGAAGTCTCCATCTTGAAAGAAGGTCTTTCTGATGTGGTTATTCAGACTCTTATTAGAGCTAGGAAGAAGTCTTCCTCTGTCATTTATTACAGGACTTGGAGGTCCTATATTGATTGGTGTGAATCCAGGGCTTTGCCCTGTAGAGTGTTTTCTATTCCTAGAAATTCTGGAATATCTGCAACGAGGTCTGGATATGGGATTCCAGATTAGTACTTTGAAAGGGCAAGTCTCTGCCTTGGCAATTTTCTTTCAAAGATCGTTTGCTCTTCATCCTTTGGTTAAGACCTTTTTCCAAGGAGTCGCGCATGTGCGGCCTCCCAGAAAGCCTTTACTTCCTGTTTGGGATCTTAATTTGGTGCTTTCGGCTATGCAAGCTGCTCCCTTTGAGCCATTGCAGGATATTCCTTTTCCTATTCTTACTCAGAAGGTTGCCTTTTTAGTTGCTATTACTTCTGTCCGCCGAGTTTCTGAACTGGCGGCTTTGTCTATTCAAGCCTCTTATTTTGAGAGGCATCAAGATGAGGTTGTTTTCCGTTTGAAACCGGATTTCCTTCCTAGGTGGTGTCTGCTTTCCACCTAAATCAGGATATAGTTCTTCCTTCCTTGTGTCCTAAACCTAGTAACGACATTCTTTGGATGTAGTTCGTTGTGTTAAGTATTATTTAGTTACTACCTCGGCCTTCCGCAAGACGGATACCTTTTTTGTTGTTGTGCCTTCTGGGCCCAAGAAGGGTTTTGCTCTTGCCAAATCTTCCCTTAGTAAGTGGATACGTCAGGTTATCATTGGGGCCTATATGGCTAAGGGGAAGGTTCCCCCTTTTCGTGTCACCGCTCATTCTACTCGTGCTATTGGAGCCTCTTGGGCTTTTCAGCACCAAGCTTCTGTTGAACAAGTCTGCAAGGCTGCGACTTGGTCTTCTGTGCATACTTTTTCTAAGTTTTACAAGGTTGATGTGCGGGCCTCAGCGGATGCTGTTTTTGGCCACAAAGTTCTGCAAGCTGCAGTAATTTAAGTTATGCATTATTCCTTTGGGATCCCCACCCATTATAGACACTGCTATTGGATGTCCCAAGTGTTATGGATATCGGGAAGTGGGGTGTGTGACATACTAGGAATAATACCATTTTGTGAGATACTCACCTGTAAAATGGTTATTACGAGTATGTCACACACCCCACTTCCCCCGCCCTTTTCGAGGGATCCTTTATATGGTGATTATTATTATTATTTCCATATAATTTTACAATTATTGAATATAATTGGCTCTTCCTGGTTCTTCACTGCTGTTTAAAAAGACTGAGGAATAGTGGGAGGAACCCAGTACTTATGGACCAGGAGGGGCTCCTTTTTTCCATGTCATCTCTGCAAGATCGCCCTCTACAGGCCGGGTTCCAAAGTGTTATGGATATCGGGAAGTGGGGTGTGTGACATACTCGTAATAACCATTTTACAGGTGAGTATCTCACAAAATGGTATTTTTTGCATGTCTGCAGTGAACAGCGCCATCTGGTGGTTGATTACCCACATGTAAGTATTATAGATGGAGCAGGACGTACTGTATGCGTATAATATCAATTCTACAGGTGAGTATTTCACAGAATTGTATTTTTACTGTTATTGGTTATTTTGGCTCTTCCTGGTCCCTTTACTGCTGTCTTAATACTGGGGAATGAGTGGGAGGTACCAGGTATTTATGGACCGGGAGGGGCTCCCTTTTTTTCATGACATCTCTGCAAGATCGCCCTCTACAGGTCGGTATAACCCAAGTGTAATGACTATCTGAAGTTGGGTGTGTGACATACTTATAATACCCATTTTACAGGTGAGTATTCAAAAAATTGTATTTTTTTTTTTTTTTATGGCATTTTCTGGATTTGGTCTAAGTACAATGAAACCTGTGGTAATGTCTAAAAATACAATTCTGTGAAACTCACCTGTAGAATTGTTTTTGAGTATATCCAGTCCAGGTCGTCCCAGAAGTAATGACAGTTGGGTAATCCACCGCTAGGTGGCGCCTGACTGCAGGATCAAAAGCTGTCGCTCCTCCCGGCCTCCTATAAAACAGGTGTCTCTCTATGATTTCCCAGTGGTTAAACAGCAGTAAGAAAAGAGACAGGCCAGGAGGCCAAGAAACCATGTTACTTCACGTAGCTTCAGCATGTACTCTCTCCATCAAACTAAGGACAACGGTCCAATATAAAAATGGTAATCGCCATAACAGGCAATCCAGATATAATGAATGAGGGCAGGGTGGACGACCTGGAATGGATATACTCAAAAACAATTCTAAAGGTGAGTTTCACAGAATTGTATTTTTCACTATATCCAGTCCAGGTCGTCCCAGAAGTAATGACAGTTGGGACATCCAAAAGCAGTGTCCATTAGGGTGGGATCCCCAGTGCGAAACAGCATGTAGTTCATTTCACTACCTCCTGAAGCACTTTTCGGCCAAAGACAGCATCAGCTGAGGCCCTAACATCAACCTTGTAAAAACTTTGTAAAGGTATGAACTGAAGACCAAGAAGCGGCCTTACAAACTTGTTCAACAGTGACCTGGTGCTGAAAAGCCCAGGAAGCACCAATAGCTCTAGTAGAATGAGCACGAACACAAAAAAGGGGGTTCCTTCCCCTTGGCAGAATATGCTTGCACCACCGCCTGTCTGATCCACTTACTGAGAGTGGATTTGGTTGGAGGCAAGCCCTTCCTAGACCCCTCGGAGAGGACAAAAAAACAATCCGACTTCCTGAAGGACTCAGTCGCAACCAGGAGTACTTAATGGCTCTGACCACATCCAGGGAATGGAGGATCCTTTCCTTAGAGTTGGTCGGAGCTGGACACAAGGAAGGCAAGACAATTTCCTCATTAATGCGAAAAGGAGACACGACCTTAAGCAAAAAATCAGGTTTAAGCGAAACACCACCTTATCCCTATGCCGTCCAAAGTAAGGAGGCTTCACACCAATCGCGGCCAGCTCTGACACGCGATGCACCGTGGTGATAGGTACCAAAAATACAGCAGCAAAAAAAGCAGCATCGCACAAGGGCTCAAAGGGGGGATCCTGGAGAGCAGAAAGCACCATATTCAAGTCCCACACTGGTAATACAGGCTTACGCGGTGGGCGTACATGGGTAACCCCTTGGAAGAAGGCCTTGATCAGTCTGATTGGCAATGGATCTCTGGAAGAATATGGCTAAGGCCGAGACCTGGCCCTTGAGGGTGCTCAGCTGGAGAACCAAATCTAAGTCGTGTTGTAAAAAACGCCAAAATCTTAGAGATAGGGAAAGTGCGACAAGGAAGGCTCTTGGATTCACACCAAGCAATGTAGGCATGCCGTAATATATCATGGAAGAAGACTTCTTTCGCGTCTGAATCATGGTCTGAAGAACCGTGGCTGACAGCCCCTTGTCCGTCAGGATTGAGGTTTCAATAGCCAGGTCGTCAAGCCAGTGTCTGTAAATTGGGGTGCCGCAGCGACCCCTGCATGAGAAGCCCTGGATCGTCGGGCAAGACGTAGCGAACGGCTGACTTTTGAATTATGTCCGCGAACCAACTCCGCCTCGGCCAGCGAGGAGCCACCAGGATGGTTGGTACCCCCTCCTGGGCTATCTTGCGCAGCACTCGGCACAGGAGTGGAAACGGAGGAAACGCATAAAGGAGCCTGAACTCCGTCCAAGGAATTGCCAGAGCGTCTGTGGCAAAGACCAGAGGATCTCTCGACAGGGAGCCGAATCTCGGGAGCTTGTGATTGTGTCTGGACGCAAATAGGTCCACACCCGGCTGACCCCAGCGGAGACAAGAGTGTGAAAAATCTTGTTGCTGAGAGACCATTCCCCAGGCGCGAGGCGCTCCTGCTCAGGGAGTCTGCCTCCTGGGTCTCTATCCCAGGAATATAAACCGCCGAGATGCAGGGAACATTCTCCTCTGCCCAAGTCAGAATCTGGGTCACCTCCTTGAGGCCTCGTCTTCTCCGAGTCCCTGTGATTTATGTAGGCGATCACCGTCTGATTGTCCTAGCGAACCTGAATCGCACGACCTCTTAGATGGGGAGTCAAGTGAAGAAGCACCACCGGATCGCTCTCAACTCCAAGATATTTATAGGTAAGTGGGCCTCCTGTGGCCCCCACTGACCCTGGATCTTCTGAGTCAGCCAAAAGCCTCCCCAGCCGGTCAGGCTGGCGTCCGTGGTGACAATATCCCACTGTGGAGGCAGAAATGACTTGCCTACCAGCAGATTTCTGGAGTCCAGCCACCACAAAAGGGACTACCTGGCCGGGGGAGACGGTGAAAAACTCCCATTCCAGTGACTCCTGCGTCTAATCCCAACCGGTCAACAGATTCAACTGAAGAGTTCTCAAGTGGAACTAAGCAAAGGGCACTGCCTCGAAGCATGACACCATCAGGCCCACAGTTTCATCCCCAGACGGACAGATGGTTGCTGACAAGACAGCAAGGCCTGCACCTGCGTCTGAAGACCCACCACCTTCTGCTGTGGCAGGAATATCCTGGCCAGAGAGGTGTCCAACGTCATGCCCAGAAAAGACCCCACCATCGAGGGAATGATTGAAGACTTGGGATAATTGACTACCCAACCGAAATCCTTGAGAGTGGACAACGTGGTCCGGGTTAACAGGTACAAGGCACTAACGACCCAACCTGGCCAGCCCGCAAGAAATGATCCTTCTTAAGTGATCCCTTTTTACTGGAAGAGGGCTTGGAGAGAGGGGAGGGGCGGGAGCGTGGGGGGGTGGCCGGAGGCCGAGAAGAACCACAACCCTTAATATCAATGGGCCCATCTGGAAGACACAAAGTGAACAACATAAGCATTCCACAGCACATGCCCAGCGCATAAAAGACAATATGTCAAGAGAGACTCACAACACCGCTCAAAGGGCCGACAGAGACGACAGCAGTGTGCAGGAGGAGAAGATGGCGCGGATCAGTCAGCACACGTTCCTCGAGGGGCGGGCCGCACGACAGTGACGCAAAAAATGTCATCATGCGGCCCCGCCACCCCCCTTTCGACGGCGCGAAAATCGCGCCCGCCCCCAAGATGGCGGAGGGCCCCGCGACATCAGGCGGCCCACTGAGGAGCCCAGCAGAATCGCCAGCCCGGCGCCCCCGTTCAGCCCGGGCCGGCCGGCAGCATGCGTGCACCCGACGGTGGGGCCCACAGCCCCAGACATACACCGCCCGTGCAGCGCCGACGTACCCCCCCCCCCCCCCCCCCCCTCACAGCGCGGCAGCATGAAGGAGAGGGGAGAGAGCGGAGCGGCGAGGGAGCAAAGAGGGTGAGCATGGGAGGTAAAAAATCAGTAAAAATCACAGGAGGGTAAATATGTGACGTAAAAAGTCCGTAAAAAACACAGGAGGGTAAATATGTGACGTAAAAAGTCAGTAAACACACCAGCACGCAAGGGACAGCAAGCCCAGTCAATAAACACCAGCACAATACAACAATAAAGCTTGTGGGGCAGGGAGGGAATGAACCCATGGGCATAAGGTGGTTCCTCACCCCCCTAGATAGGCTCACTATCAGCCTATGGCCGGCTACCCTTTATGCAGGATCTGCGGCCCAGAGCCTAGCTCTGCCAACGCCTGACCCCGGCGTTCACCCTACCTTCACCGTCTCGGTCAGCCAAAGCTGGGAGGCAGTAGTGGGTCCAACAGGAACGGTGGCAATAAGGATGCAGCGGTCGACGGGCTAGGAGGCCCCGCTCAGCTGCAGTATTCCAGGAGAGAGTATCCATACGATCCTTATGCAGCAGACTGCAGGAAGAACATAGAGACTCCTGTTTTATAGGAGGCCGGGAGGAGCGAAAGCTTTTGATCCTGCAGTCAGGCGCCACCTAGCGGTGGATTACCCAACTGTCATTACTTCTGGGACGACCTGGACTGGATATAGTGAAAAGCCTTCCTTATGCAGATCTAGACACCTGTTGGTCTCCTTAGAAGAAGATGGGGACCACTAATATCTGGGTACCAGGGATCAGCTGCAGGGGAGGAAAGGGGAATAAACATTTTTTTTTAACCTAGAGAAGTATTTTTAGGATTCTTTGCTCTGTTTTCTGATGACACAGTTTTTTCTTTTTAGCTGATTCATGTTGCCATAGTGTGTGCCGGCCATAACAGTAGCAGAGATGTAGTGACCCTGGTGAAGTCTATTCTTTTCCACAGGTAGGTGCTCTTTGCTTGCCTCTTTCTCTTCCAGACGTCCACTGGACCTTAAAGTGGACCAAAACCCACGCCAGTCGGGACAGCAATCGATAAGATTTCCGGGCTGATCGATTCCATCCACCCACGGCATCCAAAATCGGGATGCCCTTCTGTGTGAAACACCACCCCCCCCCAAGTCGCCCCATACTTACCTTGTTTTCCGGTCCAAAGGCGCATGCGCGAGTCGCGGCCGCATCCACGCTATCCCTCGAGCAGAGCGCGTGCCGGAACAGGCACGCTCACTGTTAGAGGGAAGCAGGGGATGCAGCCGCCAGCACGCTCTGAGCCTCTGGCCTTAGATGAAGCCTTAGACGATTGGATGAGCGGCCGTGCATGCGCTGTAGGACCGGGAAGAGGTGAGTTGGCATCAGCGATCTGGTGGATTTCACACAGCGGGGCGCTTGCGATCAGGGTGCCCCAGGGGAAAGGACCAAAACCCAGGATAGTCAAAATTTCTAGGATGTAGGCCCACTTTAAATGATGTACAGTTTGTCCCTGTGGAACAGATCTCACTAATGCATCCTACCCTGTCCCAACCCGACGATTGGTGACTGTTTAAAACCTTTTGCGGGATGCCCCGCTGTGTGATACCTACGCATCTCACCTGTACTGGCGGCTCCCACTTCTGATAGGCTGGGTGCGGGCGTGTGCAATCAGAAAGCTGGGGATGTGGCCAGACGGCTGCGCAATGTCTTTTGGCAATATTGAGATCAGCCAATCGGCGACCTCAAAATTGGCAGAGGGTGTGGCTTTGGTGGTGGAAAACTTTCGTTTTTTCTCTTTTTTTTTCAAACAAGGGACACCATAGAGCTGGCAGCATCACCCGAGGTACTTTAAGTGGACCAACACCCGATGCTGATTGGCCCGGGAATCTATCTCGTGCATCCCTCTAGCAGGGCGCGCACCCGCACCGACAATTTGTGAATGGCTGGCGCACGCGCGCTCCCTGTAAGAGTGACGCGCGCGAGAGGCGGCGGCGGCGGCGGGTGCTCTCACCTTGTCAGTCGACCTCGCTTGTCACGTGGGAGCGGGATCAGGTGAGTTGTTGGGGATTTCCGGGGGGTTTCACCCCCCATCGGGGTGCCCCGCGGAGGTGCGTGTGGGGCTGTGGAAAAAAAACAGTTTCAACGAGATGGTGAAGGTATAACCTACAGCAGCCATGTTGGTACTCCCTACTCTTTCTTTTATTACACCTACACCATTAGGCGGTAGTTGGTCTCCCACAATGCATTGTTAGAGCCAAAAGATAGAGCAGGGGTGGGCAATTATTTTGTCCATGGGGCCACATGAGAAACTAAAAATATTGTGGAGGGCCGGAGGCTGAACTCAATTCTGCATAATATAATTGTATTTCTTTATAAAAAGCAGTAAATAGCATTGTTGTGACAAGCTGCTACAAGTATATGTTATAGTTAAACAATTACAAAAAATGGAATTTATTAAATAAAATTTCCCAAAACAATGGTAAACAAAAAGAAAAGGGGGGCTATCGCCCCACAGATGTCAGCAGCTCACTCTTCCACCACACTGGGCAGAGCAAATGCAGCCCCACTTCCCTTCCTCTCCTTCCCCTTAAAGTGGACCAAAACCCTGCTGGATTGGCGGCATTCCCTCCCCGCGGGGCATCCAAAATTGGGATGCCCCGCTATGTGAAACCCCCCCCAGGATGCCCGCTGCACTTCCCTGAATCTCGGACCAACGGCGCATGCGCGGGCTGCGGCCGCATCACGCACTTCTCTCTAGCAGGGTGTGTACCCGCACAAGGCATTTGCGAATGGCTGGTGCAGGCGCGCTCCTTTTTAGAGGGCAGCGCAAGATGCGGGCGCCGGTGTGCTCGGAGCCGCTGAGCTAAGACGTGCATAGCTCAGCAGCTCCGAGCGCGCTGATTGGACGAGCGGCTGCACATGCGCCATAGGACCGCAGTGAGGTGAGTTGAACCAGGCAATCTGGGGGTTTTCACATAGCGGGGCATCCCCAGGGAAGTGGACCAAAACCAGGATAGTCAAAATCCTGGGTTTTGGTCCACTTTTAAGCTTGGCAGCAGCCCATGGATGGCTTCCAGTCAGGGCACTTATGAGTCCCGCCCCTCCACCCAGGCAAGTTGGCGCCGGAGCCTACCTCCTTCTCCTCCCGTTGTTGGGCTCTTCTTCACTAACGGGCGCCCGCCGGTTCCTCTCTGCAGCGGTTCGGCGCCTCCCGCACTGTAACAGGCGATCAATTAAAGGAGCAGTATCGCAAATTTTTCTTGGTGACTTATATTTAAATGGCACTTTGAATATAGGTAAGTGTTGGAGTAAAAATTACAAATTTAGAAGAAAATGATGTCTGTGTTGTGCAGCTGGAGACTAATAGCTCATGTTTATGTTTGCTGAGTGTCTGGCGACACTCTGGCCTGTTCCACTGAGGAGAGGGGTAAACAATGTAACAAAGTATCAGCTGTTCAGTGCTGGCAGCCGTCCAGCATAAGATAACAACATTGGCTGGCCAGAACTCGTATATCTAAAACAGAAAGAAAAGCTATAGAAGTAATTTAGCTCATTGGTAAATTCAATGTCAGTTTGAACCAGAGAGTCATTGGTTTAAATCTCAGACTCACCAGTTTTTTGTTTTTTTTTTGGGGGGGGGGAGGTTATTTTATTTCAGAATTGGATTTTTATGTTTACATCCTGTTTTTTTACTCTAAACATTTTTTATTTTGACAGTTTTCCCTTCATGTTGGCTCTGCTGCAGAATCTTTCAGTTTACCATTTTCTCTCTCTTTTCTGAACACATTTTTCCATATGATCTTTCTTTCAGCTTTGTGTGTTTTGAGCAAAGCCCAACCCAGGATTTTCACTATCTGGAGTTTTGTTTTGTGCCCCTAGGGGCATCCCGACTTGGGATGCCCTGATATGTGAAATCCCCAAGTTCGCCTGTGAAAATGTACCTTTCCCTGTCCCACAGCGCATGCGCGGGCTGTCATCCAATCAGCGCTGTTTGCACACAGATGGGGAGCCTGAGCAGTAACCTTCCTGGCCGCCCGGCCTGTCTAAATGACTATCTGCGTGAGCGCGCCAGAAAAATGGGGGGATCTGTGGTTATCCAGGGGTCGTTTCACACAGTGGGGCATCCCGATTTAGGGTGCCCAAGGGGAAAGGTCAATGGCCGGGTCTTATAGACTTCAGGGTCGGCCACTCAGTGTTTTGTTCCGCTTTAATACCTTTAGATTTTCCTGCACAGTTATTCAAAGAAGAATTTCATCATTTTCAGTCAGTTTAGTTTATTTTGTATAGATTTTACACATTTGAGTCACCTGGTCTCATAACAAAAGCAGCACCTCACACACACACACAGCCGTTACCACTGATTACAGTGTCAGCCTCTGAGGTAAAGTGTTGCTAGGAAAACCAGTGGGCTAAATGAAGCAGCTCACTAAATACAACCCAGCAGATCCCCCTATTCAGCAAATGGACTGAGCCATTGTCATTATACAATTTAAAAGTAAGGCAAATATTTTTTCCTTTTTCTATCACCACATTATTTATACACATGTTAGAAGCAAATTTCGCGATACTGCTCCTTTAAGCAGCAGCCGATAGCCGCTCGGCTCGTCGGATCTGGCGCGTTCTCCCTTCCTGAGTGAGGAAGGGAGAACACGCCAGACCCGACAAACTGAGCGGCTGACCCGCTGCGGAGAGGGACGGGCGGGCGCCTCGCAGGCAGCACGAGTGGAGGCACGCCGAATCACGAGCGGAGGGACTCCGCCAGCCAGCTCAGCCTGGGCCGGTTAGAGCCAATCAAAGGGCTGTATACGGCCCGTAGGCCATACAATGCCCAGGTCTGAGATAGAGGGTGTTATACCACCCTCAGATTTTAGTTTCTGATATTAGATCCTCTTCACCTGCATTAATGTCTGCTACTTTTTTCTTTTTCCTGCAGGAGGAACCCGATTCACCTTCACTTGATTGCCGACTCTATCGCTCTTCGTATTTTGGGAAACCTTTTTGAGACATGGATGGTTCCGTCCCTGCATATCAGCTTCTATAATGCCACTAACCTCAAGGTAATCCTTAGACACAGCAAAAAAATGTACAGCCTGTACCTGCACATGTACCTGGCAGATCTTCACTCATTACTGGGGATTTTATTGTATTCTTGGCAGGGGATCCCAGGAAGCTCAAGACTCTTGAGTCTTCATTGGTTTCCAGATGCACTCGCAGCATCTCACTTTCCTGCAATTTTGTATTCTTTATTATAGAGATCAGCCACTATTATATTCTTAGTATACAGCACGTCCTGCTCCAGATATAGTACTTACACTTGGGGTTATCCTCCGCCAGATGGCGCTGCACTGCAGAGACATGCAAAACAGGCTCCTCCCGGCCCTCAAATACCCAGGGACCTCCCACAAATCCCCAGATTTCTCTGCAGTGCTGACTGCGAAGACATGAAGTATCACTCTCTCGCAGGTGAGCGGG
Organism: Gastrophryne carolinensis; assembly: GCA_027917425.1. NCBI lineage: Eukaryota > Metazoa > Chordata > Amphibia > Anura > Microhylidae > Gastrophryne > Gastrophryne carolinensis. Next base: position 76,459,651 of record CM051241.1, read on the forward strand.
GCTATCAAAGCCTGCGGCCCTGTTGGACTATTCCCACCCGTCCTCCCTGTGATGTGCCTCCCAGCCTGGGCTGCGCTGGTCAGGTGAAGGTAGGCAGCACCATGCGTGCTCATGGAGCCATGCTCCACCGCAGTCCCCCACCAAAGGGTAGGGGATTTAGGCTGATGGTGAGCCTCTAGGGGATGCCCCTCCCGCACTATTGCCCCATGCCCCGTGTAGCGGTGGGCCCTGTACAAAGGGTCGCCATCCTCCCTTGTTCCCCCCCCCCGTAGCTCGGGGGGGAAAGGAAGGGGGGGGGGGTGTGTGGTGGTCTCAGTGTATTTGGTTTACACGCTTATGGTCTTAGTATTGTCCTGACTTATATACCTGGTGTCAGAACCGCGCTGTTTGCTTTTTTATTGTGTATCGGCCGCCGCCGCTCGCATCTCTTCTTTACTGGATGTGCTGCGCCGGCGGCGGCGTCGCCTCAGACGCTGTGGCGTCTTCATTGGCAAATCATCTATTCGAAGTGTTTCATACACTTCGCTCCTCTTGACAAGTTGACTACAGTTTCGCGCTCTTCGAGGGGGAGGGGACCTGGCTTGGCGCGCTCCGCGTCACATGATGCTCTGGCCCGCCCTTCGAGGTTCGCTTGGCGCCATTTTGATGGTATTTGCGCGCGCGTGGTAACGATCCTCCTCCTCCTTCATTGGTCTGTAAGTGCCCTCGCAGGCGATTTTCATACTTCTTGCTTACTGCGCACCCCTTATTCCCATTGTGTCTTTCAGACTAGTGAACACCATTGGCTTCTCCCGGCCCGGTGTAATTTATAGAGGGTCTTGTAAAATTCTCCCACTTCCCTAGCGGGTCTTTGGGGCATCCAGGGTGGCCTATAGCGTAAATCCCTACTGGCATATTGTGCCTAAATAATCACCATATGGAGGCATCTCAGAATTATGTGACCGGGGTCCCTCTGGGACACGACCGGCTGTGTGTAGCGTGTGGACAACCCCATGCTGATGCTGACAGGGCACGGGTCTACGGACTCTAATGCTACTTGTCACAAGATACCCCCGGTTATGAAAGTGCTTGAAGATATTAGGCATTACATTGCATTTTTTAAGAAAGTACTCTTCTACCTTTTTACACTTAAAGTGGACCAAAACCCAGAATTTTGACTATCCTGGGTTTTTGTCCTTGCCCCATGGCACCCCGACCGGGGGTTGTGACGATTGCACGGGTTGATCAGACCTATTGATCGTTCATCTGATCAGACCGGCCAATCGTACCACACGTGTGTCAAAGCAATTCTTCAATTGGCAACACACGCGGTTATAAACTGCTGCCACCAGAGCACAACAGTGCTCAACTCTATAATATAATATAGGCCACACACAATACAATCAGATCGAACGTATCGATCGACCCACAACCACTTCCAGGCGGGGGCGATCGAGCGTCCTAGGCAAGTAGGGTAGCCAGTCTCTTCAGAATAGCATGAGCCTTTTAGATCTTTCAATAAGAGCGTCAGGGACTATGCTGTATTTTAGGATTTATTCAAACAAACAGAAAACACAAGGACAACAAGAAACACGATGCAAGTGATAAAACAGAATTGACTATAAGCACGGTAAATAAATAAATAGCAATGCAAAATAAAAGTAGGTGGAAAATATACTTAAAAGTCCGTCTGGGCTGCGTTCTCTTTGATCGAATCAATTGTCCCCACACGCTTTCTGGTCTTGTTCAGCTTGGATGTTAAAAGCCAGCGTGTGTCAATCTTGATGGTCAGATCGAGCGTCCTATCCCCATTCTACAGCTCACCTTATTCCCTCTAACCAGGGGTCAGTTTCTTACCCCTCCTATGGGCAGAGCGATTGGAGACATCCACTGTCTGATTGGTTCATATGGTATTCTCCATCTTTGGGTACCTGAAAGCTGGTCCACATGACATCCCCCATCTGTCCTGAGATTTCAAGGAGGGGGATGAGGAGAACATTCCATGGAAGAGGGCAGGATATGGACCTTGCATCTGCTCTCCATGGCTGGTTGACCCTGATAACACATTGTTTATGCTTTGCAGTTTTATGAGGGGAGATAGTCATTCAAGGCGTCCCTGTGTGCATGCAGGGGGAGTTTTATGGCACGCAGTGGGGGAAGTTATGCAGAGCAGAGGGGTCAGCCAAGGTCTATACACACACATATATATATATATATATATATATATATATATATATATATATATATATATATATCCGTACACACACACATATATTACACCAACCTACACACAAATAAGATACACCTAAGATGTTCTGTGACACCTTCCCCCCTATGATGCGAGGTGGGGACAGCGACCCACAGTCACTTTCCCCAAAGCGCACACTTAAGAGGAAAGGTGAGGTTCCCAGTTGCTCTCATTCCTAGTGCCACCGGGATCCACAGCAGTGGGTCCAGGCGGGCAGGGGCCTGCAGGGGGAGTCTTTCCAAGCACTGGGGTTTCTAGGCCTAATGTTGGCATCTGGGGGGCTGTGCTCGAGGCAGGAACGTACACACCATCACCAGGGAAGAAGCACAGGGGCCCAGGGGCATGACTCTGGTTTGCCATGGAATTAATGGGCAACACCGGTATTAGGCTGTCCACGTTCCCAGGGAATCCATCTTTCCCAGAGCCTGGCGCAGGCATTGGAAGAGGGACTCCTGTGATAGGGACACCAGCAGCCATGTTTCCCACGTGTTGGCGAGTAAAATGAGGGGGCCCATATGTGGCCGGAATGACCCTCATGTTAGACCAAGGCGTGGTTTGTCCCATCTCCCCTGATCCTTCTTGCCTCTCGCTCAGCTTTGGTAGGGGTTGCCCTGGATCTGCGTCACGTGGCAGATCCCAGGATCCAGGGATTGTTCCCTTCGCCACAGCCCCAGCTTTGGGACGATTCAGGAAGTCTGCGGTTAGACGTAGACCCTCCCGATTCGGCCCAAATGCTTGGTCACCTTGCTTTCCTGGGGAGCTGGAAGCTAGGCTTCCGAACTGCCTCCCAGGGTTGTCCGTCTGCAGCGCTGGCTGCAAGGTGCCACTACAAGTCCCAGCCCACTGTCCCGGGGCGAGCAGGAGCAGGGGTTGAGGCATGCTAAGAGCGGAGTCAGTGGGCTCAGGGCAGGCCAAACCGCCATCGGTGTTGGGGCTCTGCCTGACAACCCTAGACTCCGGCTCTGCAACCTTTGCAGCGCTGAAGAGGACAGTCAATGTGGGAGTGATCCCTCCAGTATGATCAAGTGTTCGATTATCCCTCTCTATGTGACGGCTCTCCAGACTAATTCCAGCCTGAACAGCCTGTTCCAGGGCGGTTCCACGCTTTCCAGCCACCCTATCAACACTCTCCTGAGGGCCAACCAGCACTGACACAGCTGGGGCCTCAGAACTACTCTGCACAATTCGATTACAGTTATGCTTAGGGGGTTCTACAGGCCTACCACCTACCCCTTTTCCATCCCCCTCTCTGGGAGATCTGGGTGTCCCAAACCCGGCTTCCACCCTCGGCCCACCCGCAAGGTACCCTGATGCCACACCTGCACCTTTGCTTAGTACCCTTACGTGCCCCAAAGGTTCGGTTGGTAACCCCAATGCACCTGCTGAGGGCTCAAAGTAAGAGACCAACCGACCCAGGTCCCTGCCCAACAGCACATCTGTGGGAAACTCATCAGAGAGCCCCACTACTCTCATCCCTCTGCCCGTTCCCCAATCCATATACACCTCAGCAAGGGGCACATGTGAACGGAGCCCTCCTACTCCGGTGAGGGTGAGGAATTTTCCAGGGATTATATTCTCTGGGCCCACCAGTTCAGGGTGAACCAACGTGACCTCAGCTCCTGTGTCACGAAATCCTGAGACCAGACGGTTGCCGACAACGGGCTGCACGTTTTCATCATCGCTCCGGACACTCTGACGGACAAACAGCACAGAGGTGCTCATCTGGCCAGCTGCAGCAGTCACTTTTCTCTCCGGACAGTTGGGTCGGAGGTGCCCGACCTTCCCACAATTATAACAAGCGCGACGTTCAGCAGGTTCCCACTTTGCACCAGAGGCTTCCCGGAAGGGTTTCTGGGATGTCTGACTGGCAGATGGTGACTGGCAGGCGGGTGATGGTCTTTCTTCCTTCCAGTTACTAGAGGACGCACGACGGCCATCAGACACCCGGGTGTGTACATAGCTGTCAGCCAGTTCTGCTGCTTCTCTGGCCGAATTAGGTTTCCGCTCCAACACAAACTGTCTGAGATCAGGGGGGCAAATGTGCATGAATTGGTCTTGCACCATCAAGTCCTCCAGGGTATCAAAACTGTCCTTTTTGAGGCCATGGACCCACTGCCGGAAGGTGGTACGCAGTCGGGCCAACAGGTCTAGGTAACTCAATTAGGATGAAACACCGCGCTGCCCCCAAACTAAAATTGCAGGAAATATGCTACAACGTGCAAAGACTTCTTATTCCCAAAAACAAGTCCAAATGTATAATGTTGAATAAGCACAGAGCAAAAGTTCAAAATTCTTGAAATTGGATCTTCATCAAACAAAGGTGTACTAAAGAAGGATCCCAAAAGGCATGCACACTTCCACACGTGCCCTCCACCTCTTATGTATACTCTTACCAGACTGACGTAAAAAATCAAGCCTCTAATTTCATCATAATCTCCTCCGCCGTTAATAGAGCAATGGTCATCAAAATCCTCCCTTCCGGGTTGTCATTTAATCAATCCAACATACATAAACTGTATTGAATAATTCTAGAGAAATCTGATATGCTCGTTCAAACAATATCCCATAGGAGAGAAAAGAGAAAAGGAATCTAGTGCAACTCAGCCACATAAGAAACCTTTTAATACTGTTTAAAAACTACTCACAGACATAATCTTGATCTCAGCGCTTAGTAAAAACATAAGTAAGCAGGATGTTCCTACGCTTCCCCACCGCGGCCGCTGGAAGGGTGAAGCTAAAATCTTCCAATATTCAAGGAAAAGTGCACAAATAATAAAATCCCCGTGTCCTGCCGCCTGACGCGTTTCGTTGCAAGAGGGCAACTTTCTCAAAGGCACAGGAATGGGGAAAAAGATGCCATATATAGAAAAAAGATAACGGAAGGGACTTACCCCTACCCGCCCAGGACGCGGCTGCGGAGACCGGAAATGGAGACACAGCGCGATCTACACAAATGACGCGCGCGCCCGCTTCTCTGCTCACGCTCCTCCGAAAGCAGCCGAAAACTACCGAAGGGGACTTCCAAACCACTCCCCTTCCTAACGAAGGAGACGGGCCGCCGAGAGCCCGAACTGTGCAGTCCATTACGTGTCCGGAATTACCCGAGACATACCGAAGGGGGGGTATATTCATTCCGCCACCCAAAATCCTATAGAAACTATCCCAGGTGCATGACACCCCGGAAATAAACAATTACAAATGCGTTTATCATAAAAAAAAAGTGTGTATTTCAGGAAATTTCCTGCAACTCTCACAGCTACAGTTAAAAAGAAAAAAAAGGGGGAAGAGATGACAAAAACTCCAGCCCGCAGTTGGGGAAGGGAAGGGACGCCCTAGAACAATACAATGCAATGAATATATACTCATGAAATGGATGAAAACACATAATCAAATGATCACACCAAGGAAAACAATAAAATAACTCAAAAATGCATAAATACATAGCAAGCAAAAAAGAGGCAACAAAACATCAGGATGTGTCAATAAAACAATTAAGATCCAGATCAATATTCAGCCCCATAGGGGCTAAGGAGTCCAAATTAAAAATCCATTGAGTCTCTTTCTTGGAGAGGTCCCTTTCTACATGATCCAGCGATCTGACAGTTTGAAAGAACGTTTGGGGAAAGATGAAGCAACAATCAGGGGGAAGAAGGTAAAGAAATTCCATAGAGATCAATGGGATTACACCCATAATAGAGTATTTAAGTGGCAGATGGAAGGGGCCCCCTCTGCTACAATAGCACCTAGAAGCCCCAGAGAGCAGGACCCCTCACTTGTAATGAGAAATAAGAATTTGGGCCCTAAGGACCATCCTGTTAGGGGATGGAACATCACTCCAAGGGGCTTGAAATCCAGGAATGTGAGTTCACACGAAGGGATACGTATGGTACTTCCACAGAGGGAGGGTCACAATTCGAGACCCCAGTATGGAAAAGCTGGGAGATTTCCTCAGGACCGGGTTTCCCACCGGAGAGGAAGGGACTATGGGCATATGAATCGTTTTGACCCTTTATCTGAACACTCCCCTAAGACCCCGCAAACCCCTTTTCATGTGAGGAGAGAAAGGTCCCCTTTCCTACTGGCGGAGCGCCCGGTGGGGCGCGAAAAGTCACCATACCCCCCAGGCGGACACCTGGTCAGGGACAGGGGGAGATTGGAGGACCAAGGAACCAGACACACCCAGAAGAGAAAAGGGGAAGAGAGAGAGGGAAGCGGGGAGGAACGAAGCACAAGAAGGCCAAGATGGCTGTAGGTACAGGGATCTTTAACCTTAGCTCGGTCTCCCTATCACAGGATGAAATGGAACTTCTAGATAAAGGACTGAAGTTTGCACCTCCAAAAAATTTAGATAAGTTTTCTACCTTTATTGATATACATAAATATGTGAGGAAGCTCAATATGAGAAGGTTTTTTCTGAATCAGTCCAAAGTTGGGGAACATTTACCAGGTCCTACAGAGGATAATCTCAGTGTGTTTAAACACACACAATTAAGGAATCGTTCGCTTTTCAATCCCCCAGCTGGACATGCATCATGTGTAGATACATTTAAAGCTGTAATGATTAGGGATTTAAAGAAGTTGGAGATAAAGAATAAACGTTGGCCTCCCAATCTCTATAAGGGTTTTCGTGATTTGGAAACCAAGCATGATTTAATTATCAAACCAGCGGACAAGGGGGGGGGGGCTAGTAGTAATGAACAAAACTGATTATATATTGGAAATGCAGAGGCTATTATCTGACACTGAGACATATGAAGTCCTAGCAAAGGATCCGACTTTAGAATACAAATTGGCCTTGGAACAACTATTAGAAAAGGGTTTAACCAAGTGTATTCTTACTAAAAAAGAATTCGATTACCTCTGCCCCAAGGCCCCAAAAATCCCCACTATGTATTTTTTACCTAAAATACACAAATCTCTGACCAGACCTCCTGGCCGGCCCATAGTTAGTGGCCTGGGCTCACTCACCTGCAGGTTAGGTGAATACATAGATTTCTTTCTTCAGGAGTTGGTGGTAGGTCTGCCTTCCTATTTGAAGGATTCGGGACAGGTGTTGAACATGTGTGAAAATGTAATTATCAGTGACCAGTCTAGGTTGGCCACTGCAGATGTGACATCGCTTTACACTGTAATTCCACATGAGAAGGGTATAGCAGCAGTGCATCACTTTCTCAGTCTCCATCCCACTTTGCCAGCCGCTCAGGTCGACTATTTAATAGAATGTCTGTTGTTTGCTTTGAAACACAACTATTTTTGGTTTGGCGGTACGTTCTATTTACAGAGGAAAGGGGTGGCGATGGGGGCCAAATTTGCGCCCAGCATGGCCAACTTATACGTTGGATGGTGGGAGTCACAGTTCATAGATGTGAACCTATGGCCCCATCTGTCAATATGGAGGCGTTATATCGACGATGTCCTCTGCGTATGGAATGGGCCCCAAGCGAGTCTGGATTCCTTCTTTAGTGAAGTCAATAAGAATGACTTCAACCTAGAATTCACAATGGAAAGTAGTACGGTGTCTGTGAATTTTCTAGATTTAACTCTAAAGATAGTGGGTTCTCAGCTGCTCTCCTGTACTTATTTCAAACCAACGGATAGGAATGGGTACGTTCCACGCACTAGCTGCCATCATCCTCGTTGGTTAGAATCCATCCCTAAAAGTCAATTTATTAGGTTAAGACGGAACTGCACCAGCATAGAGGATTTTGATGCACAATCCGCTCTGCTATCCCAACGTTTTTCAGAAAAAGGTTATGACATGAGCATGACAGAGTTGGAGAGGGATAAGATTAGGAGGTCTGACCGAGCTGATTTGCTGGGAAAGGCCCCTTGCAAGAATGAGAGTGCTACATCTGATTTAGCATTCATTACTTCATTCAGTGCTCAACACAAATTGGTCAAGAGGTTGATCACCAGGCATTGGCATATTTTAAAGAATGATCCTCTTCTGGGGCCAGTACTAACAGAGAACCCCAGGTTGATTTTTAAAAAAGCACCAAATTTGAAAGACCTTTTAACTAAGAGCTATGTGGATCCCCCAACAAAACCAGTGAGAGAGTTGGGATCCCTAAAGGGTTTTTATAGGTGTGGGACCTGTATGGGGTGTAGGTTATGTACAGTATTGCCCAAACCGATGAAGTCTTTTTTGGGAAAAGAGGAGGGGAAGTCGTATGAAATTAGACAATTTGTATCCTGCACCTCTGTTAATGTTGTCTATCTTATTTGGTGCCCTTGTGGACTCTTTTATGTTGGGAGGACCACAAGAATGCTTAAAATACGAATTAGGGAGCACATTTATAATGTGAGGAGGGGATTTGAAGCCCATAGCCTCTCTGCACATTTTAAGCACAAACATAATAGTGATCCAAAGCTGATGAGCTTCCTTGGAATAGACAAGCTGGAGAAGCATTGGAGAGGGTCTCATGTAGAAAGGGACCTCTCCAAGAAAGAGACTCAATGGATTTTTAATTTGGACTCCTTAGCCCCTATGGGGCTGAATATTGATCTGGATCTTAATTGTTTTATTGACACATCCTGATGTTTTGTTGCCTCTTTTTTGCTTGCTATGTATTTATGCATTTTTGAGTTATTTTATTGTTTTCCTTGGTGTGATCATTTGATTATGTGTTTTCATCCATTTCATGAGTATATATTCATTGCATTGTATTGTTCTAGGGCGTCCCTTCCCTTCCCCAACTGCGGGCTGGAGTTTTTGTCATCTCTTCCCCCTTTTTTTTCTTTTTAACTGTAGCTGTGAGAGTTGCAGGAAATTTCCTGCAATACACACTTTTTTTTTATGATAAACGCATTTGTAATTGTTTATTTCCGGGGTGTCATGCACCTGGGATAGTTTCTATAGGATTTTGGGTGGCGGAATGAATATACCCCCCCTTCGGTATGTCTCGGGTAATTCCGGACACGTAATGGACTGCACAGTTCGGGCTCTCGGCGGCCCGTCTCCTTCGTTAGGAAGGGGAGTGGTTTGGAAGTCCCCTTCGGTAGTTTTCGGCTGCTTTCGGAGGAGCGTGAGCAGAGAAGCGGGCGCGCGCGTCATTTGTGTAGATCGCGCTGTGTCTCCATTTCCGGTCTCCGCAGCCGCGTCCTGGGCGGGTAGGGGTAAGTCCCTTCCGTTATCTTTTTTCTATATATGGCATCTTTTTCCCCATTCCTGTGCCTTTGAGAAAGTTGCCCTCTTGCAACGAAACGCGTCAGGCGGCAGGACACGGGGATTTTATTATTTGTGCACTTTTCCTTGAATATTGGAAGATTTTAGCTTCACCCTTCCAGCGGCCGCGGTGGGGAAGCGTAGGAACATCCTGCTTACTTATGTTTTTACTAAGCGCTGAGATCAAGATTATGTCTGTGAGTAGTTTTTAAACAGTATTAAAAGGTTTCTTATGTGGCTGAGTTGCACTAGATTCCTTTTCTCTTTTCTCTCCTATGGGATATTGTTTGAACGAGCATATCAGATTTCTCTAGAATTATTCAATACAGTTTATGTATGTTGGATTGATTAAATGACAACCCGGAAGGGAGGATTTTGATGACCATTGCTCTATTAACGGCGGAGGAGATTATGATGAAATTAGAGGCTTGATTTTTTACGTCAGTCTGGTAAGAGTATACATAAGAGGTGGAGGGCACGTGTGGAAGTGTGCATGCCTTTTGGGATCCTTCTTTAGTACACCTTTGTTTGATGAAGATCCAATTTCAAGAATTTTGAACTTTTGCTCTGTGCTTATTCAACATTAGGTCTAGGTAACTGTCCGCGGGTCCCTTGTGCAGTGATCGGAACCGCCGGCGGTAGACCTCTGGGGTGAGCTGATACTTTTCAACAATGGAGTCTCTGATTGCCTCATAGTCCCCATCTTTCTCAGGAGGCAGCTCAATGAATGCCTCCAATGCCTTGCCCTTCAGCCCTGGGGTTAGGTACAATGCCCACTGAGACCGGGGCAAATGATGCTGGCGGCAGATCTTCTCAAAGGACTGCAAGTACACATCCACGTCGCAGTTTGTGTCCATAACTGGGAACTTTGGGGCAGAACCCACAGTTACAAATGAAGAGTCCACTGAAGGCAAGCGAGGGTCAGGGGTGGTTAGTTGGATCTTGGCCATTTCCAGCTCATGACGGCGGGCAGCTTCCCGCTCTGCCTGGGCAGCCTCCCGCTCTGCCTGGGCAGCTTCCCGCTCTGCCTGACGCTGTGCAGCCTCCCGCTCTGCCTGGCGCTGTGCAGCCTCCCGCTCTGCCTGACGCTCCAGGAACTGTAAATAGGCCTGCGGATCGGTGGCGCTTAGCTGGGTCAGGACCGATTCCAGCTGGGGGTCCCTGCCAATAGCAGAGAGGCTGGAGCTGGGAAACCCAATGGGAGCAGGCACTTCATCCGCCACCTCAGGCTGGGATGGATCAGCTGCACTGGGACATTCAAGTATATCTGTTGCAAGCTGCGTTGGTGCCTCCAGATCGGCTTCATAGAGCGATTGCACAAGCTGTGTTTTGGTTCGATCATAAATCGGCAGCTGTCTGCGCTGGCATTCATTGATCAGATCGTCTTTGCTCATTCGCTTGTATTGCGCCAGCCCAGACATTCCAGCAAAAACAAAACAAAACAAAGGAGGGGCAAACAATTGCTATCTGCTTATTTACCGTCACAACTATGCACCAATAAAATAACTGATTAATTTAAATAAAGTCCTTCAATACAGCATTACTTAACACAACCTTATGCTCTAAATTGATAGAAATAAAAAGGTGATCCCACGAGCTGCCAACCAATTTGTGACGATTGCACGGGTTGATCAGACCTATTGATCGTTCATCTGATCAGACCGGCCAATCGTACCACACGTGTGTCAAAGCAATTCTTCAATTGGCAACACACGCGGTTATAAACTGCTGCCACCAGAGCACAACAGTGCTCAACTCTATAATATAATATAGGCCACACACAATACAATCAGATCGAACGTATCGATCGACCCACAACCACTTCCAGGCGGGGGCGATCGAGCGTCCTAGGCAAGTAGGGTAGCCAGTCTCTTCAGAATAGCATGAGCCTTTTAGATCTTTCAATAAGAGCGTCAGGGACTATGCTGTATTTTAGGATTTATTCAAACAAACAGAAAACACAAGGACAACAAGAAACACGATGCAAGTGATAAAACAGAATTGACTATAAGCACGGTAAATAAATAAATAGCAATGCAAAATAAAAGTAGGTGGAAAATATACTTAAAAGTCCGTCTGGGCTGCGTTCTCTTTGATCGAATCAATTGTCCCCACACGCTTTCTGGTCTTGTTCAGCTTGGATGTTAAAAGCCAGCGTGTGTCAATCTTGATGGTCAGATCGAGCGTCCTATCCCCATTCTACAGCTCACCTTATTCCCTCTAACCAGGGGTCAGTTTCTTACCCCTCCTATGGGCAGAGCGATTGGAGACATCCACTGTCTGATTGGTTCATATGGTATTCTCCATCTTTGGGTACCTGAAAGCTGGTCCACATGACATCCCCCATCTGTCCTGAGATTTCAAGGAGGGGGATGAGGAGAACATTCCATGGAAGAGGGCAGGATATGGACCTTGCATCTGCTCTCCATGGCTGGTTGACCCTGATAACACATTGTTTATGCTTTGCAGTTTTATGAGGGGAGATAGTCATTCAAGGCGTCCCTGTGTGCATGCAGGGGGAGTTTTATGGCACGCAGTGGGGGAAGTTATGCAGAGCAGAGGGGTCAGCCAAGGTCTATACACACACATATATATATATATATATATATATATATATATATATATATATGTACACACACACATATATTACACCAACCTACACACAAATAAGATACACCTAAGATGTTCTGTGACAGGGGTGCCTTTCTGTGTGAAACCCCCCAGGTCGCCGAAGAAACTCATCTCTTCCCGTTCCTACGCCGCTTGTCCAATCAGTGCGCTGACGTCTAAGGCCAGCAGCTCCGAGCGTGCTGGGGTCCGCATCCCCCGCTTCCCTCTAACATTTGTGAATGGGTGGCACGGCGACGCGCCCTGCTAGAGGGATAGCGGAGATGCGGCCCGCGCAAGCGCCGTTGGACCGGGAAGCAAGGTAAGTGAATGGGGTGATCTGGGGGGTTTCACACAACAGGGCATCCCAATTTTGGAAGCCCTGGGGAGAGGGAATCGATCGGCCCGGGAATCTTATAGAATCTCCAGGCTGATCGAGCTGGGTTTTGGTCCACTTTAAATTAACAATCAGCATTTCTCAGTACCTAAAAGGCACGCCTAAATCGGGATCATTAAATTCCAGGTGAGCAAAACCCTCCATGAGTCTTTAGGCCTCTTGGGGGTGGTCTGTCTTTTTATTCAGATTGCCCTGCTGTGTGAAACCTCCCTGGATTGCCTGATCCACCCCTCAGCATACCTCTAGTTAAGCACAGACTCGTGCTCACGCCTTCTGGGCACACCCACAGTTTGGAGCGGCCGCTCCCCCCCCCCCCCCACCCTTTAGATTTCTACGCTCCAAGTAGCCCAGGCATGTGCTGTGGTAACAAGGAAAAGCTTCGCTTACGAGCAATTCCCGGGGATACACAGCCAGGTATCCCAAAGTATGGACGTTTCTTGGGTGGTGTTTCTCTTTTAAGGAAAAGTCCACTATTCTAAGCATACAGCACGTCCTGCTCCAGATATAGTAATAACATGTGGGTAATCCTCCGCCTGAGGGCGTGTTCACTGCAGACATGTAGAAAACCTCCCACAAATCCCCAGATTTCTCTGCAGTGCTGAACTGCGAAGACATGAAGTATCACGCTCTCGCAGGCGAGCGGGGCTTTACAGCCTGAGGCCCTGCGGGACTATTTCCACCCGTCCTCTTTGTGAAGAATATGCCTCCCAGCCGGGGCTGCGTTGGTCGGGTGAAGGTAGGCAGCACCGTGTTTGCTTAACGGAGCCATGCTCCACCGCAATCCCCCACCATAGGGTAGGCTGTTTAGGCTGATGGTGAGCCTCTAGTGGATGCCCCTCCCGCATTATTGCCCCGTACCCCGGGTAGTGCTGGACCCTGTGTAAAGGGTCGCCATCCTCCCTCATTTCCCCAACTAGTTAGGGGGAAAAGAAAGGGGGGTATGTGTGTGGCGGTCCCAGAGTACCAGTATGTCACGCTTATGGCCTTATTTCTGCCCTTCATTAACATTGAGATGTCAGAGCCACGCTGCTTGCTCGTTATTCGGTTTTCGGCTGCCGCCGTATGTCTTATACATAGTTTGCTGCGTCGTCTAGATGCTGTGGCGCCTTTTCCTTACTAGATGTAACGTTTTTTCTACGAATCCTTAAGTGTGTGATTGTATCCTTGCCTTGCCATTACCTCAGAGCTTCGCGCTCTTCGGAGTGGGCGGGGACTTGAATTGGCGCGCTCCGCGTCACGGCCGAGCATCGAGCCCGCCCTTCGAGGTTCGCTGGGCGCCATTTTGTTGATCTTCGCACGCGCGTGGTGGCGGTTCCCCTCCTCCCTTGGTCTGTAAGTGCCCTCGCGGATGACTCCTTTTTATATGTTTTTCCAGCTGCGCATGGCTCTGACACCCATTCCTCTCCTTATGTCTTTCAGACGCCAAGATTCCGGTGGCATCTCCCGGCCTGATATATATCTTAAACGGGTTCTCATTTAAATTCTCCCACATTCCTAGCGGGTCTTGGGGCATCCAGGGTTGCTTACAGCATAAATCCCTGCTGGCATATTGTTTAGATAATCACCATATGGAGGCATCTCAGAATTATGTGTCCGGGGTCCCGCGAGGACAAGACCGGCTGTGTACTGCGTGTGGAACAACCCCATGCTGATGCTGACAGAACACGGGTCTGCGGACCGTGAGCTGAACAAGTACTGGCCCTGCAATCAGGTTTACCAGTGGCTGCACCTCGCTTCAATACACCTGTCTCCCCGTGATTAAATCTCACTCCTGAGGAGTCGTACTCGAGCGGGGATGACCAGCAGGTGGTGCCGCTTAGGCTACCTACGGCTGAGCAGGTGATGTCTAGTCTGGCGGAGCGCTTGGGCGCTGGAAAGAAGCGGTCCCTGACGCCTCCTGGTTCTATGTTTCCCGCTGAAACTGAAGAGTCTGCTGCTATGCAGGACCCTGATCCTTCTGATGAAGGTGAACGTTTCTCAGGTTCCAGTTCCTCAGACGAGCTACCTTGGAGCTGTGACAATTCTGGCCCTGGTTCCTGGGGCCTGTGTGACACTGATGAATTACTCATTAAGATCTTTGAAGTACTATCCATCTCTCCTCCGGGAGAGTCTCCCAAGCCCAAGAGGGAGAGTTTCCACACGGCGACGCCGCACTTGGAATTTCTGGAGCAGGATCATTTCCAGGCTCTTATATCTAAGGAATGGGAATCACCTTGTAAACTTACAGGGGTTCCGGGGGTCTGGGATTGGAAGTACCCTTTTCCCCCTGATGGGGTTGACTGTTGGTCAGTCCCTCCCGAGGTGGATGCACCTATTATTGGGGTTGCTAACCCTCCCTTCATGACAGCTTCTACTCATCGTACCCTTCGGGATGCTGAGGACCGGCGCATTGACAGACTGGCTTCCCACGCTTTCTCGTGTGCAGGGACGGCTCTGCGCCCGGTCTTGGCTGCGGCCATCACGGCGGTGGCGGCCAGGACCCTTCTTAGGAAGATACTTGATCACCAGCCCGAGGATCTCCCTTGGGAGGTCTTTAATGCACTTTCCGATTGTGAGGTTTTTGTGAGGTTTATCCTCTCAGCGATGAATGACACTATTAAGATGTTGTCTGTTCTTGTGGTAGCTATTCGCCGCCTGCTTTGGCTGCGACAGTGGGGGGCTGACAATGATACAAAAAAGGCTCTTGCTGGCCTTCCTTTCAGAGGACGACGCTTATTTGGGGCCCGTTTGGACCTTTTTGGAAAAAAGGGTAAGGCACCCTCGCGCAGAAGGCAGTCTCGGCCTCCTAGGGGCAGGGACACCCCTCCCCCTCCCTACGTTAGGGTCAAGCGCGAACCAGAAGTGTGCTTACAGCTCTTTGGAGTGGAGGCCCGCCCCAGGGGGGGCAGGCAACGCCCTGGGACCTCCGGCAGGGCGAAGTCCAAATCTGCCAAAACCGCACAAGCATGAAGGGACGCCCTCGCCCTTTTGGGACTGCTGCAGCACTTGGCTCCTATCGCAGGGCGCCAGGCTTCTTTCAGGTTGTTACAGGAGGTAGTCCCCCTGGATGCAGAATGGAGTTTGCTGGGCGGTCTCTTTCTGAGGTTGTCAGGGTTCTTCTAGTCCCTGTTTTCTCTTCGGGAGTTGAGGCAGGCCGAGTTCGGCTTGCAGGGTCTGGGCTCTCTTACAGGTTGGCCCCTTGACTTGTGGTTGCATCCACGTTACCTTTTCCCTCTGGGATGAGGCAGTCTGACCCGGGCTGGCCTTATGGGCCTTGCAGTTATACCTTCACAGGCACTTCCTACATGGTATCTATCTGTTGGGCCGCAGGCGCTCTTGTCCAGTGGGCCTCTCGATTCCCGTGTGGATCTACGATCCTTTTTTGGTCTCCTGTGCCTTCAGGACACCGAGGCCATTACTAACCAGTATTGAAGGACCATCTCTGCGGATTGGGGTCTTGTTTTTGGTTCCTCTCCTGCTCCCAGACGGCTCACCAAGGCGAGTGGGAGAGTGATGTCTTGGACGTGTCCGTGTGGCCTCCGTGCTAGATTCTACTTGATTGTCTTTCTTCACTCCCAATTTCTGCGCCAGGCCGTGTTGGCTATTGACTTGTGGCTCCTTTGGGAGTCTTTTGGATTGGTGCTCAGGCACCTCACTTACTTAGTGTCCCCTGGGTCGGTGTCTCCCTACGGGGCAGCATTTAGATTTGGTTCATGCTAGAGCCCTCCTTTGTCAAAATGTGGACTTATTATGGAAAGGGCTTTGCCCTCTTTTGAGGTCACCTTACCTTCACCTTGCAGCTGGTGGGCCTGTTGGTGGCGGCCCAGATGCTGTCCCTTATTCTCAGAAGCCCTTGGGCCCTGCGACACCTTAGGTTACTTATCCCGGACAGGGTTCCAGCACCCCTGGAACTAGGTCAGTACGCTTCCCCCTTGTTAAGGGGGTTCCTCTTGAGGTTGTAAATTCAAGGAGTATTTCTGGGACCCTTCCCTTCCTTCTTGCTTCTCCCTGTAGATGGTCACCATGGGTACCAAGTCTTGCAGGTTGACTGGGGGGATTTATTTCTTCTGAAACTCCCCGTGATTCCTAAGGGAGGCCCCTTAGGGGGTCCATTTTCAGTCTGTTTTTTTGGATTGACACAGTGAGCCTTTGGTGGGCTCTAATTTGCTGGACTACTCCTCTTCAGGACTTGTTTTTTTTTGGGGGGGACTCTCTGTCAGTCTGAGGACAGTGGCCTGTCCTTTTTTATCTGTGAAGGTTTCGGAACAGGTTGATCCTTCAAGAAGGTTCTGGTTCTGATCTAAGTGGGGGTATTGGTATTAGCTTCGATGGCTGTCGTCCTGTGGCAGGAGGTTCTATTCTAGTGTCTCACTAGTGTCTCACGGTGTGGCCTTGTGGGGCCCCGTTGCTATTACAGGGACTCTGCCCTGGATTATTGTCCCAGAACTCTCTGGCCTTGGCCTAGTATTGCCTTTCTGTCAAGAACATTATATTCTATATGTCTTACCTTCTTTCACCCCGCTAGGCGGGGTTCTACACAAGATTGCTGTAGAAAGGGAGAACCGTTACGCTGGGGCCCTGGGTGGCCCAGTGAGGTGTGGTTATCAGATTCTGCTGAGGACAGTCGTCCTGTATGCTCTTTCACGAGGGCTGTTCTGCCTATTCAGGCTCCTTACTATGTCGCCCCTATCTATAGGCCTTTTAGGCGAATGGACGGTTTGCTCTTCACCCTATTGGAGATGGGTATCTCTGGGTGTCTTGTCTCTATTGGAGGGCTAGGCCTAGCTCCCTCCTCTTCTTCTCCCTTTTCTGCCGGCTATGTTGGATGTGGTTCTAATTTGCCTTGTTTGGACTGGCTCTCTCTCTCCTGCGGGATGTTCTCCGTTCCCTGGGTCCTAGAGTTATTACAGCACGGTTGAAGTTGGCTCCCCAACTCAGTTCCCTTAAGGTTTTCAGGGCTTGCCCTGTTCTCCTACTGCAAAAAGTCTAGTTCAATCTTCTGTGTTGAGCATTCCTCAGGGGTTGCTTAGGTGCATTCCCCTGGGAATTCTATGCTCCCCTTTGGGGGGATTTCTTATCCTGATGCCCTGCTACGGGTTCCCTTGGGTCTTATTCAGGTTCTTGTCTGACCTGTTCCTTCCCTCATATCGCTCTTCTGGGGCGGTTGCTCCAGTCAGAAGTGTGCCATAAAGGATGGCTCTGTTAGCGGTCCTAGTCATTATATATATATTTGTTTATATATCTGTACTCCATGAGGTGGGGGTGCTCCGCCTTACGCCGAGTTTGGGTCCAGGCGGTGTTTTTATTCTCCTTTATTCCAGACCCTCCGGCCTCTGGGCTATTGTCTTGATTACTATGAGCTAAAGGGATCTGTATCCCTCTGCAGGTGTTGGAGATTTTCCTGGACTGTCTCTTGTCCCTGGTAGGGATTATGCTCTTTGGGGCTTATTGGTGTCTCCATCCTTAAGTACCGGATCTGATTGCCTCCACGGGTGTAGGTCTTGCTCGGTTGGTTTTGTCCTTCTGAGCCTAGAGTAAACGTTTCGGCTCTTGCTGAGTATTGGTTTTTCAGTATCCCTGCTGGTCTCGCCTGTGACCAGGGTTCATATTCCCCGATGGGGAGAGTTCTAAGGTTGCCATGGCTACCCTCTTTTGCAGTAGCATGGTTAGGCTGTTACTCTGGCCTATTCTTTTAGGGGAAGATTCTTCTTCTCTCTTGGTTTTTTGTTCTCTTACTGCTTGTGCTTGGCTTGGCCCTTTCAGCACTAGGTTCTGTTGAGCAAGCTGGCTAGTCCGATGCTTGTGTTCAGTTCTTCCTTTACAAGGTTTCAAAGGTTGAGGTTAGAGCATTGCTCTCGTTGCTCTTGGTAGCATGGTTGCGGGTGACAGCGCTTTTACTGTTGGCTGTGCCTTTTTCAAGGGGATCCCACCCTACTTTATGGACACTGCTATTGGATGTCCCACATGTTATTACTATATCTGGAGTAGGACGTGCTGTATGCTTAGAAAAATACAATTCTGTGAGATACTTACCTGTAGAATTGGTATTATACGCATACAGTACGTCCTGCTCCACCCCACCCTGGTTTCACGTTGTTCTGGATCCCCTGTATGGTGATTGTTATCATTGATATTATTGCCATTTTCTGGGTGGTTGGTTTCTCACGGCTTCTCTTTCTCACTGCTTTTCAATGCCGGGGATTTGTGGGAGGTCCCTCTGTATATTTAGGGCCGGGAGGAGCCTGTTTT
The DNA here is from genome assembly GCA_027917425.1 of Gastrophryne carolinensis. Taxonomy (NCBI): domain Eukaryota; kingdom Metazoa; phylum Chordata; class Amphibia; order Anura; family Microhylidae; genus Gastrophryne; species Gastrophryne carolinensis. Next base: position 76,478,275 of record CM051241.1, read on the forward strand.
CTACATGTCTGCAGTGAACACGCCCTCAGGCGGAGGATTACCCACATGTTATTACTATACCTGGAGCAGGACGTGCTGTATGCGTATAATACCAATTCTACAGGTGAGTATCTCACAGAATTGTATTTTTACATCCTCAGTTTGTGAAATTGGGAGCTGCACTTCCTGGTTACAGGCAGCAGGTTCTGTGTACCGAGGCAGCCATTGTTCTTAATGGGAATCGGCCATATACGAATCACCTGCTGGCTGGAAACCAGGAGCACCCAGCGTGCCTTGATCTTTATGTGGCGCTCCTGATCTGAGGTCTTGCAGAAAGTGAACTTTTCCTTTAAATCCTAAATACCTTATCTGTTTGATCTTGTCTTTTTCTGACTTTGCTAATGTCTCTCCTCGCAGCCGGAGGTCTCGTGGATCCCCAATAAGCACTACTCTGGAATATATGGCTTGATGAAGTTAACACTGACCAAGGCACTGCCCTCCGACCTCTCAAAGGTCATCGTCCTGGACACAGACATCACGTTCGCAACAGACATTGCTGAGCTGTGGGCGATATTCCGGAAGTTCTCAGGTAAATCTGCTGCTTGCCTGGCCAGAAATGTTTGTTTCTCTGGATGGGTCCCCTCTTGCAGTGAATAGAATAGTGCTCCCATGTTCAGATTTCAGAAACAAATACATTTCAGGGAGCTGGACACAGCTCTGGTTGCTGCATAGGACGGGAACTGAGTATTATTATTCTTAGTATACAGTACATCCTGCTCCAAATATAATACTTACAATCGGGTTATACTCCGCCAGATGGCGCTGGACTGCAGAGACATCGAAAATAGGCTCCTCCCGGCCCCTCAAATACCCGGGGACCTCCCACAAATCCCCAGAATTTCTCTGCAGTCTGGCTGCGAAGGACGGGAAATTGGCACTCTACTCGCAGGTGAGCGGGGTTATTAACCTGCGGCCCTGTAGGACTATTCCCACCCGTTCCACTAGTATTATGCCTCCCAGCCTTGGCTGCGCTGGTCGGGTGAGGGTAGGCAGCACCGCTGTTAGGTGCTTAGGAGCGCTGCTCCACCGCAATCCCCCACCAAAGGGTAGGCGGTTCAGGCTTATGGTGAGCCTCTATGGGATGCCCCTCCCGCACTATTGCCCCTTGCCCCTGCCTATCGGTGGGCCCTATTTAAGTGGCCACCGTCCTCCCTCATCCTCCTTGTAGTCTTCTGGGGAAAAGAGGCGGTGTATGTGTGTATGTGTATAGATATGTATGTTATGCATTCTGTGCTTTACACTCTCTTTTCACATGCCTTTGGTTCTTGTGTCAGCCGCTGCGCTGACTTGTCTTACTGCATTTTTAAATTTGCCGCCACCGCGCGCTGACTTGGTTCCGCGTTTGGCGGCGGCATTACCTCAGGCGCTGGTGCGCCATCATTGGCTGCTTGCCGTTCTGGCTTCGCGCTCTTCGGGGGGGGGGGGCAGGGCCCGTCTTTGGCGCGTTCCGCGTCATCGCTGTTACTGGCCCGCCCCTCGAGGTATACCGACGCCATCTTTCCTGCTTGGTTGGCCTATGCGCGACGGACTCCTACCTACCCCGGTCCGTAAGTGCCCTCGCGGGCGCCTTTATATCCTTCACTTTTGTTTCAATGTACTTAAGGTCTTGTCTGCTTATGTCTTTCAGGCGGGACGAACCCTTCTTGGCTTCTCCCGGCCCTGTTTTAGTATATTACTTGTAGGCCTTGTAAAAATCATACTCCCACCTCCCTAGCGGGTTATTGGGGCATCCAGGGTTGCTACATAGCGTTATTCCCTATCGGCGTATAGCGCCGCTATAATCGCCATATGGAGGCATCCCAGGATAATGTGACTGGGATGCCATCTGGGTGGGGGGACGGCTGCAGCACTTCGCTCACGTCTGGTGGCTTCATGTCTTAGACCGGTGGATTCAGGAGGTAGTCTCCTCCGGTTACAAGTTTGCTGCCGATCCCCCTTCAAGATTCATCAGATCCCGGATTCCTCAGGACCCTGTGTCAGCTCAGGAGCTAGTGCACGCAGTGCAAGGCCTCCTGGAGCTGGGGGTCATCTGCCAGGTCCCCTTAAGAGAAAAAGGCAAGGGCTTTTATTCCAACCTATTAACAGTACCCAAAAAGGATGGTTCTGTCAGGCCCATCCTGGACCGAAAGATCCTCAACAAGTTTGTCAGGGGCAGGCACTTTCGCATGGAAACTCTGCCATCAGTTCCCTGCGCCAAGGGGATTTCATGACTTCTGTGGACATCAAAGATGCTTACCTTCATATTCCTGTGTTCCCAGGTCATCAAAGTTTCCTCAGGTTTGCTCTGATGGATCAACACTACCAGTTTGTGGCCTTGACCTTCGGTCTCACTTCAGCTCCCAGGGTGTTCACCAAGGTGCTGGCTGGCGTGATGTCTCTGCTCAGATGTCAGGGCGTCCGCGTGCTTCCCTATCTGGACGACATCCTCATCACTTCCCAGTCTCTACATCAGGCAGAGTTGGATACTCAGCTGGTGGTGTCCACTCTGGAGTCATTTGGATGGGTGATCAACCACCCCAAGTCCTCACTGTCCCCTTCCTTGGTAACTCCATTCCTAGGAATGAGTCTGGATACAGTTCAGGCAAGGATCTTCCTTCCTCAGCAGAAGGTGGACAGTCTGATTGCACAGGCTCAGTCCCTCCTAGCTTGTCCCCATCCCTCCATCAGGCAGGGGATGCAGCTGGTGGGCCTGATGGTGGCATGCTTCGAAGCAGTCCCTTATGCTCAGTTCCACTTGAGGCCTCTGCAACTCCACCTCTTGTCAGTATGGAACAAGGACCCAGCGTCCCTGGACAGGGTCTGTGTGCTCTCCCCCCTGGTCAGGAGGTCCCTCTTGTGGTGGATGGACTCAAGGAACCTGTTGGGGGCAGATCCTTTCTTACCCCTTCCTGGGAGACAGTCACCACGGATGCCAGTCTGTCAGGTTGGGGGGGTTTCTGGAGGTTCCTGCGGTTCCAGGGGAGGTGGGTTCCTCAGGAGGCCCACACACCTATCAATGTCTTGGAACTGCGGGCGATCAGGTTAGCCTGCCTGTTCAGGTGCGCTCGGACAACCAGACGGCAGTTGCCTACATCAATCATCAGGGAGGGACCCGGAGAAAGGGGGCCGTCCAGGAAGCGTCTCTGATCCTGACTTGGGCAGAGGCCAATGTCCCCTGCATTTCAGCTGTGTACATCCCGGGGGTGGAAAATCGCCTGGCGGACTCTCTGAGCAGGGGGACCTCTCGCTAGAGAGAATGGTTCCTATGCAGCAGGGTGTTTCAATCTCTGTGTCACCGTTGGGGCCAACCAGATGTGGATCTGTTTGCGTCCCGCCACAATCACAAGCTCCCAGCTTTTGTTTCTCTGTCCAGGGATCCTCTGGCCCTGACCTCGGATGCGCTAGCAATGTCATGGAAGGAATTTCAGTTCCTGTATGTCTTCCCTCCAACCGCCCTGCTGGGCAGGGTTCTGCGCAAGATTGCTCTGGAAGGGGTGCCAGCAATTCTGGTGGCCCCCAGGTGGCCAAGAAGAGTGTGGTTCGCAGACGTGGTACAGCTGGCAGTAGATCAATATGCTCTGCCCTTGGTGCCAGATCTGCTCACTCAGGGCTCACTACGCCATCCCAATTTACAAACTCTGGCTTTGACGGCCTGGCTGCTGAAACCTCCATCTTGATGGACAAGGGGCTGTCTTCCTCGGTTGTGGATACTTTGATTAAAGCTAGGAAGAAGTCTTCCTCTTTCATTTATTACAGTGTTTGGCGTGCCTACATTGACTGGTGTGAGTCTAAGTCTCTTCCCTGTTGTGTGTTCTCTATCCCCAGGATTCTGGAGTTCCTGCACATGGGTTGGAGATGGGGCTCCAACTCAGTACTCTGAAGGGTCAGGTTTCTGCCCTGGCTATTTTCTTCCAGAAGTCCTTTGCTCAGCACCCTCTGATCAGGACTTTTTTCCAGGGGGTCACTCATGTGCGTCCCCCACGTAAACCTATGGTGCCTGTTTGGGATCTGAACTTGGTTCTGTCAGCCTTGCAGGGTGCTCCTTTTGAACCTGTGCAGGATGCTGCCTTGGCCATTCTTACGCTCAAGGTTGTGTTTCTGGTGGCTATCACTTCTGTCAGGCGTGTGTCTGAGTTGGCGGCGCTGTCCATTCAGCCCCTCTGCTATGAGAGACCAGGACAAGGTGGTGTTTCGTTTCAAACCGGACTTTGTGCCTAAGGTAGTGTCTGCTTTTCATTTGAATCAGGATATTGTTCTATTCCTAGTATGTCACACACCCCGCTTCCAACATCCATGACACTTGGGAAACCGGCCTGTAGAGGGCGATCTTGCAGAGATGACCTGGAAAAAAGGAGCCCCTCCTGGTCCATAAGTACCTGGGACCTCCCACTATTCCCCAGTCTTTTTGTCTCTGCAGTCGACGAAGCATTCAGAAGATGACTCTCCTTCCTGCAGGTAGCCGGGGTAACTCCCGGCCTTTCTCTTTCTGTCTGAACCTCATTTTTTACTGTTATGCTTACGATATGCCTCCCAGCCTTGGCTGAAGGGCTCGGGCAAGGGTAGATTCACCCTTGGGTGTATATGGGAGCTTCTCCCCCCGTGAGACCTTAAATAAGGGGTAGGCGGTATCCGGGTTGGTGTCCCCTGGCGTGGGATGGCCTATCCCTATAAAACTCCCTGTGCCTTAGGGTGCTTCCTTGTGCCTTTCCCCTTTGCTCTCCCGGGCCCTGCAGGGGTGATAAGGGTGGGGGGGGGGTCTTTATTGGAAGGGAGTGTTGTCCTATGCACTTTTGAATATATAGTTAAAAGAGTAAAGTAGAGAGGATAATATCTGTGAGATTTTCCTTTTGTTTTTTGGCTTACCTGCGGTTCTTTGCTGGTGAGGGATTTAAATTTCCCTCTCTTTTTTGCAGTGTGCGGACCTGGATGTGGGCGGGGCTTGGCACGCGGCGTCCGGCCCCGTTCTATTGCGTCCTGGCAGTCATTTCTCTTTGGCCCGCCCTCCGTTCTCTGCAGTTGTGCGTGGTGGGCAGGGCTTCTCGATGGCGCCGCATATGGACGGCATTCTTCTCTGCGTGCACACTGTTTTGCCTGGTCTGGTCGCTGTCGCTGTGAGTACCCTTTAGCCCTGCTAAAGGGATGTTTTTTTGTTGGTCTCTTTACTCTTTAAGTGCATAAGGTTTATTATTGTATCTTTTTCTAGGTGGAAACTCTTAATTAGGGGGTTCTCCTGGTCCTTTTTTTAAATCCTCCCACTTAAAATTATTTAGGGGCATCCCGGGTAGCTTTTTGCGTAAATCCCACATACTTGGCGACTATAAATAATTAAGTATTTAAAAAAAAAAAAAAAAAAAAAGACACCATATGGAGGCATCTCAGGATACTGGGCTTTCAGTGCCCTCGGGACAGACTCGGCAGTGTTTACGTTGTGGGGCATCCCTTGTTGGGGATAATGCATTTCTTTGTGTATCTTGTGCTCAATTGGTTATAATGCAGCAGTCAGGGGCCCAAGCCTCAGGATCGGTGGCTCCTGCTTCTTCCCCCACACCACCTTGTCTTGTCCATACCCCCAGTGATATTGTCATGGGTGGAGAGTCGCTTTCTGATGTATGTGCCAGATTGGCTCACATTGAATAATTAATAGCTCTGTGGCCAAGAAGGCCTCAGCTAAGAAAAAACATTTAACTCCTGCTGCTTCGGCTAGTGAGTTTGATAGTTGCGAGCACCTTGATTGGTCGGACCTTTCTCCATTGGAGGAAGGGGAATTTTTTGAGGGATCTGATGTTTCTGATGCTCAACAATTTGTGGGTATTAACGCTGAACTAGGAGAAGGGGAGGTTTTTGACACCCCTAAAGCTCTTGCTCAATTGTATGAAGTATTGGCAATTGCTCCCTTTGAAGCAGTCCTCCTCAAAAAGGGGAGTTCTTTGGGGCTTCCAAGCCTCGTTTAGAATTTCCTAATCAAAGGCATTTTGAGGACATCATTCTTAAGGAATGGGAGAAGCCTGCCTGGCTTCCGGGCGTTCCTTTAAACTGGGATAAGAAATATCCCTTTCCAGCAGACACTGTTAAGTGTTGGTCATCCCCCCCTGAGGTGGATGCTCCTGTGCTCAGTTTGTCCAATTCCTCTATTTTACATTCTCCAGAATCTACTACTCTTAAGGATGGGGAAGACAAGCGTATTGATCAAATGGCTTGTCACGCTTTTGCTAGCGTTGGCTCGGCCTTGCGGCCTGTGGGTGCTTCGGCACTTATGGCAGTTGCTATTAGGTCTGTTGTTAGAGACCTATTGAATACCTCAGGGCTTGATCCAGCCTCTGATGAGTTTGTCGCTCTCAAGCGTTGTGAATTGTTTGTGTCTTTTGTACTTTCTGCTTTGGATGATTCCTTGGCCATGTGCAGCAGAACTTCCGCCTTGCTACTTGCTATTCGACGGTCTATATGGTTACGCCAATGGGCGGCTGATACTGTGGCTAAGAAGTCACTTACCATACTTCCCTTTGGGGGATTGCGCCTTTTTGGTGAGAAGTTGGATTCTGTCATTAAAGGAGGCAAATTGCCTCAGCGTAAGAGGCAGCGTTGTTCCTTTCGATTGGCCTCCTTTAACCCTTCCCTTCGTGGTTCCAGATCTGGTAGAGGATCGGCCTTTTCAGCCCCAAGGGGGATTGCATGGAGCAGAGGTAGAGGACGTGGCCGTCCAGGTCAGAGTTGGGGGTCCAAGTCTAAGTCTACTTCCAAGCCTGCCCAGTAATGAGGAGGTGCCCTCACCCTTACGGGTGGGGGGACGGCTGCGGTTCTTCTTCCAGGCTTGGGTCAAGGAGGTATCAGACAGATGGATTCTGGAAGTTGTGTCCTCCGGTTACAAGCTGGAATTCGAGTTCAGGCCTTCTCCCAGATTATTCTAAGTATGTCACACACCCCGCTTCAAGACATTCATTACACTCTACACCCGTAGATGGCGATCTTGCAGAGATTATATCAAGAAAAGGTAAGACCCTCCCGGGCCATAAATACCTGGGACCTCCCACTCATTACCCAGTCTTTCATCTCTGCAGTGGCGAGCAAGTCAGAAGATGTCTCCTCCTTGCAGGTAGGCGGGATGACTCCCGGCCTTATTTCTTCTATTTCTGCCCGGATCCCCTTTGTTTAATATTCCCTGCCTCCCAGCCTAGGCTGCTGGTCCGGGCAAAGGTAGTTGGCACCCCTGGTGCTTAGGAGCCGTGAGACCCCATAACAAGTGGTAGGCGGCTATCCGGGTTGGTGATCCCGGTTTGGGATGCCTTGGCCCTACCCTGGCATGGATTCCCCCTCTCCCAGGTACCCTTGGGGGGGGGGGGCGGGTCCCTTATGGATTCCTGTCTTGTGTGTGTGCGTGTGTATGTTTTACATGTGTGTGCTTTCACTTTCATGGCGCCGGAGGTCCCGCACAGCCGGCCTCCGGCGCGCTAAGGGAGCTGACCGCAATGGCGGCGGTGAGCCCATGAGGGCTTCTTCTCCTCTGGGCGGGACCGGGCGCTCGCGCGCGCCTACGGCCCGCCCCCGTGCTGCCTGTGCGGCTTTTCATGTCCCTCCTCCTACTGCACACTGCGCGTCGTCACCTGCGGTACCGAAGGTCGGGGGAGGGGCCTGATGGCCATCACTGTCATCTGTCCAGGGTCCCTGGTTAATTTTTAGCTGGCTTAAAATCCTCCCACTCGGGACTTAAAGGGGCATCCCGGGTTGCATTATTGCGTAATTCCCAAAAATAAAAAGAGCATTGTACATATATATATATATATATATATATATATATATATATATATATATATTACTGAAAAATCACCATATGGAGGCTTCCCCAGATACTGGGCTTGTGCCCCCCTCGGGGCAATCCAGGCTGTGTTTGGGGTGTGGGGTATCCCTTTTGGGGGATGATGTATCTCTATGTGTACCCTGTCCACAGCTCCTCCCCGTCTCCCCCTCGCCTGACACGTGCTTGTGATGTGGTCATTAGCGGGGAGTCGCAATCTGAGGTGTGTGCCAGATTGGCCAATCTTGAAAAATTGTTTTCCAGTGCCGTCGCAAAAAAAGGCCACAACAAAGAGAAAACATTTGTTTAAGGCTGCGCAGGCCTTTGATAGGGAGGATTTTGACTCCCTGGATTGGTCTGATTGCTCCCCGCGTGAGGAAGGGGAGCTGTATGAGGGTTCTGATGACTCTGACGATCAGCAGTTTGTGGGCGCTGATATCGAGCAGGGCCAGGGGGATTCCTCGGATACCTCTAGGGTCCTGGCTCATGTGTTTCTCCCCCCGAGGCGGCTCCTCCGCTGAAGGGGGAGTTCTTTGAAGTGACGAAACCCCGCTTGGAATTTCCTTATCAAAAGCATTTTGATGGTATCATTCGCAAGTAATGGGAGAGGCCGACGCGGCTTCCGGGTGTCCCACCGGGTTGGGACAAGGAATTTCCCTTTCCGGCGGACGTCGGCTCAGCAATGAGGGGGTGCCCTCACCCTTGCGGGTGGGGGGACGGTTGCAACTCTTCTCCCAGGTCTGGGTCAAGGAGGTCTCGGACAGGTGGATTAAGGAAGTGGTGTCTTCTGGTTACAAGCTGGAGTTTGAGTTCCGGCCCCCTCCCAGATTCTTCAGGTCCCGGGTGCCGTCAGATCCTCTGGCCGCCCAGGGGCTTCGGGCGGCAGTAGCAAGTCTCGCGGACATGGCTGTCATCTGTCCGGTGCCCCTCTCAGACTGGGGCCTGGGCTTCTATTCAAATTTGTTCACGGTGCCCAAGGACGGTTCCGTTCGTCCTATTCTGGATCTGAAGTTGCTTAACAGGTTTGTCCGGCCCCGGAAGTTCCGTATGGAAACTCTGCGCTCAGCCATCCATTCACTTCGTCAGGGGGACTTCATGACGTCCATAGACATCAAGGATGCTTACCTGCATATTCCAATATTTCTGGCACACCAGAGATTCCTCAGGTTTGTCGTGGACATTCGGCATTTTCAGTTTGTGGCTCTTCCGTTTGGCCTTACCTCGGCTCCAAGTGTTTTTACCAAGGTGTTGGCAGGAGTGATGGCCATCCTCAGAGCCAGGGGTATCCGCATCGTGCCCTATCTGGACGATCTTCTCATCATGGCGTCTTCCCTAAGTCAGGCGCAGATGGAGACCAGGACTGTGGTGTCCACTCTGGAGAGTTTCGGTTGGGTGATCAACTATCCCAAGTCCTGCCTCACTCCCTCCAGGGTGGTGGAGTTCCTGGGAATGTCGCTGGATACTTCTCAGGCCAGGGTGTTTCTCCCCCGAGCCAAGGTTCTTCTGATTCAGGAATTGACTCAGCGTCTCCTATCCATCCCCCACCCGTCCATCCGGCTAGGGATGCGACTGGTGGTATTGATGGTGGCGTCGTTCGAGGCGGTTCCCTTTGCCCAGTTTCACACAAGGACGCTCCAGCTCCATCTCTTGGCGGCCTGGGACGGGTCCCCGCTGTCATTGGATCAGTCTTTTCTGATGTCCCCCCGGGTGCGGCGTTACCTTCGGTGGTGGCTGAAACCAAGCAATCTGATGAGGGGCAGATCCTTTCTGAACCATCGTTGGGAGACAGTCACCACGGATGCCAGCCTGTCAGGTTGGGGGGGATTTTGGAAGGATCTTCAGTTTCAGGGACTGTGGGGGCCTCGGGAGGCTCACGATCCCATCAATGTTCTGGAGTTTAGAGCCATCAGGTTGGTTCTGGCTCACTTGACTCATCAGTTGCGGGTCCTACCGGTTCAAGTTCGGTCGGACAATCGGACGGCGGTTGCCTACATCAATCACCAGAGAGGGACTTGCAGCAGGCGTGCCCTCAGGGAAGTGTCTTTGATTCTGGTTTGGGCGGAGCGCAATGTCCCATGCATCTCGGCGGTGTACATTCCGGGAGTGGAGAACACGGAGGCGGTCTCCCTGAGCAGGGGGTCGTCTCGCCGGGGGGAATGGTCGCTCAGCCCCAAGGTGTTTCGGTCGCTTTGCCACCGGTGGGGGACACCGGAGGTGGACCTCTTTGCCTCTCGTCACAATCACAAGCTTCCGGCATTTGTGTCTCTCTCGCGGGATCCGCTGGCTCTGGCATGTCTCTGAACTGGAGGGATCTGGGGTTTCTGTACCTGTTCCCTCCGTTTCCCATGGTGGGCAGAGTGGTGCGCAAGCTGGCCCTAGAGGGCGTGTCAGCAATCCTGGTGGCTCCAAGGTGGCCAAGACAGGTTTGGTTCGCAGACGTGGTAAGGTTGGCAGAGGATCAGTTAGTTCTGCCCCTTCTTCCAGATCTGCTCACTCAGGGTCCACTACTCTACCACAATTTACCAACGCTGGCTTTGACGGCGTGGTTGCTGAAACCTCAATCTTGAGGGAGGAAGGTCTTTCTGATGCTGTCATTCAGACTCTGGTTAGGGCTAGAAAGCAGTCTTCCTCTGCCATCTATTATAGGACTTGGAGGTATTATATTGATTGGTGTGAGGTAAGGGCCTTGCCTTGCAGGGCGTTTTCTGTCCCTAGGGTCTTGGAATTTCTGCAACATGGTCTGGACCAAGGTTTGCAGCTTAGTACGCTGAAAGGGCAGGTTTCTGCCCTGGCCGTGTTCTTTCAAAAGTCTTTTGCTCTTCATCCTCTGGTTAAGACCTTTTTCCAGGGGGTTACACATGTGCGGCCTCCTAGGAAGCCTTTGCTCCCAGTGTGGGATTTGAATTTGGTTTTGTCTGCCTTGCAGGGTCCTCCGTTTGAACCTTTGCAGGATATTGCACTTTCTATGCTTACTCAGAAGGTTGTTTTTCTGGTTTCCATCACTTCTGTTCGGCGTGTTTCGGAGTTGGCAGCCTTGTCTATTTCGGCTCCTTACTTTGAGAGGCATCAGGACAAGGTTGTTTTTCCGCTTCAAGCCAGATTTCCTTCCAAAGTGGTCTCTGCTTTTCATCTGAATCAGGAAATGTTCTTCCCTCCTTGTGTCCTAAGCCCAGCAATAACAAGGAGAGGGTTTTGCATTCTTTGGATGTGGATTCTTTCGCTGTGTGAAGTACTATCTGGTGGCTACTTCTCCTTTTCGTAGGACTGACGCCCTTTTTGTGGTGCCCTCTGGGCCTAGGAAGGGTTTGGCTCCCGCCAAGTCTTCCATTAGTAAATGGATTCGCCAGGCCATTGTTGGGGCCTATTCTGCCAAGGGGAAGGTTCCCCCTTTTCGTGTTACTGCTCATTCTACTCGTGCTGTTGGGGTGTCCTGGGCCTTCCAGCACCAGGCTTCTGTTGAGCAGGTTTGTAAGGCTGCTACTTGGTCTTCGGTTCACACTTTTTCCAAGTCTTACAAGGTTGATGTTCGGGCCTCAGCGGATATTGTTTTTGGCTGCAAAGTTCTGCAAGCTGCAGTGGTTTAAGTTTGTGCCTTGTTGCCTTGTTTTTTGGATCCCCGCCCTTTATGGACACTGCTATTAGATGTCCCAAGTGTAATGAATGTCTTGAAGCGGGGTGTGTGACATACTTAGAATATTACCATTTTGTGAATACTCACTGTAAAATGGGTATTATAAGTATGTCACACACCCCGCTTCACCCTGCCCTTTTGTATTCTGGATCCTTTATATGGTGAACCTTTGTTAGTTTTAATTGGCTTTCCTGGTCCCTTGATCTTACTGCTATCCTTATACTGGGTAATGAGTGGGAGGTCCCAGGTATTTATGGGCCGGGAGGGTCTTACCTTTTTTTGATATCATCTCTGCAAGATCGCCATCTACAGGTCAGTATACCCAAGTGTAATGAATGTCTTGAAGCGGGTGTGTGACATACTTATAATACCCATTTTACAGGCGAGTATTCACAAAATGGTATTTTTCAGGTCCCAGATGCCTGCGGATCTGGTGATCGCGCAAGGGCTCCGGGCGGTGGTGGCGAACCTCTTAAACATGGATGTCATCCGTCTGTTGCCTCCAGCGGAAAAGGGTCTGGGCTTTTATTCAAACCTATTTACGGTACCCAAAAAGGACGGCTCTGTTTGGCCTATTCTAGATCTAAGGTGACTCCCGTTTCAGAATGTTCCGCATGGAATCATTGCATTCAACAGCCGACGCTCTCCGTCAGGGAGACTTCATGACGTCTATAGACATCAAGGATGCTTATCTGCACATTCCCATCAGTTCCGCTCACCAGAGATTTCTCAGGTTCACAGTAGAAGACCAGCATTTTCAGTTTGTGGCCCTTCCATTCGGTCTTACTTCGTCCCCAAGAGTGTTTACCAAGGTGTTGGCAGGAGTAATGGCTATTCTCAGGGTCCAAGGCATTCGCATTGTGCCATTCCTGGACGACCTTCTCATCACAGCCCCGTCCTTCAATCAGGCGGAATTGGACACCAGAACGGTGATGGCGACGCTAGAGAGATTCGGTTGGGTGATAAACCATGCCAAATCTTCTCTTTGCCCCATCAGGGAGATTCCCTTTCTGGGTCTGATACTGGATACCCTTCAGGCCAGGGTATTTCTTCCTCAGTCCAAAGTTGTTCTGATTCAGGATTTAATTCGTCTGTTCTTGTCCAATCCTCGTCAGCCTATCCGCCTGGGGATGAGGCTAGTGGGGCTGATGGTGGCCACATTCGAAGCGGTCCCGTTTGCACAGTTTCTCATGAGGACTCTTCAGCTCTTTCTCTTGGCAAAGTGGGACAAGCGCTCGCTGTCTTTAAATCTGGTTTGTTTGTTGTCTCCCCACGTTCTGCAGTCCCTTCAGTGGTGGCTGACTTTGAGCTATCTCAGAAGCGGTAAGTCATTTCTGACCCCCTGTTGGGAATTGGTCTCCACAGATGCCAGCCTCATGGGCTGGGGGGGCATCTGGAGGGAACATCGGTTCCAGGGTTTGTGGGGGCCGCAGGAGGCTCATTCTCCAATCAATGTATTGGAGCTTCGGGCCATTCGTTTAGTCCTACTTCGATTGACTCATTTCTTGCGGGGTCTGCCGGTTCAGATTCGGTCAGACAATCGAACAGCGGTTGCATACATCAATCACCAAGGAGGGACTCGCAGTTGGGGTGCCCTCCGGGAAGTGTCTCTGATCCTCCACTGGGCAGAGATCAATGTTCCCTGCATATTGGCAGTTTACATTCCGGGGATAGAGAATGTGGAGGCAGACTCCCTGAGCAGAGCATGCACTCGCTAGGGAGAGTGGTCTCTCAATCCCAGGGTCTTTCAGTTTCTTTGTCACAAGTGGGGGACTCCACGGTTGGACCTGTTTGCTTCTCGTCACAACCACAAATTTCCAGTGTTTGTGTCTCTATCCCAGGATCCTCTGGCAGTGAATGCCATGTCTCTGGCCTGGAAGGATCTGGGGTTCCTGTATCTGTTTCCCCCATTCTCCATGATAAGCAAGGTGGTGCACAAGCTAGTTCTGGAAGGGGCACCAGCAATCCTGATGGCTCCAAGATGGCCAAGACGTTTGTGGTTCGCAGACATCACAAGGCTGGCAGAGGATCAGTTGCATCTGCCTCTTCTTCCAGATCTCATCACCCAAGGTCAACTCTGTTACCCCAATTTACCAACGCTGGCTTTGACGGCGTGGCTGCTGAAATCTCCATCTTAAAAGAGGAAGGTCTTTCTGACACGGTCATTCAGACTCTTGTTAGAGCTAGGAAAAAGTCCCCTTATTTTGAAAGGCATCGGGATAAGGTGGTTTTCCGTTTTAAACTGGATTTCCTTCCTAAGGTGGTGTCTGCCTTCCACCTTAATCAGGATATAGTTCTTCCTTCACTTTACCCTAATCCTAGTAATAACAAGGAAAGGGTTTTGCATTCTTTGGATGTTGTTCGTGGTGTTAAGTATTATTTGGTGACTACTTCTGCTTTCCGTAAGACGGATGCCTTTTTTGTTGTGCCCTCTGGGCCTAGGAAGAGTTTGGCACCCGCCAAGTCTTCCATTAGTAAATGGATACGTCAGGCCATTGTTGGGGCCTATTCTGCAAAGGAGAAGGCTCCCTCCTTTTCGTGTTACTGCTCATTCTACTCGTGCTGTTGGGGCTTCTTGGGCTTTTCAGCACCAGGCTTCTGTTGAGCAGGTTTGTAAGGCTGCTACTTGGTCTTTGGTGCATACATTTTCTAAGTTTTACAAGGTTGATGTGCGGGCCTCAGCGGATGCTGCTTTTGGCCGCAAAGTTCTGCAAGCTGCAGTAATTTAAGTTATGCCTTATTTTTCTTCTTGGGTCCCCACCCATTATTGACACTGCTTTTGGATGTCCCAAGTGTCATGGATGTTGGAAGCGGGGAGTGTGACATACTAGGAATAATACTATTTTGTGAGTACTCACCTGTAAAATGGGTATTACGAGTATGTCACACACCCCGCTTCCCCCGCCCTTTTTTGTTCTGGGGTCCTTTATATGGTGTTTCTTATATTATATAATTTGCTCTTTCTGGTTTCTCACTGCTTTTTTAAAAGACTGGGGAATAGTGGGAGGTCCCAGGTACTTATGGACCAGGAGGGGCTCCTTTTTTCCATGTCATCTTTTCAAGATCGCCCTCTACAGGCCGGTTTCCCAAGTGTCATGGATGTTGGAAGCGGGGTGTGTGACATACTTGTAATACCCATTTTACAGGTGAGTACTCACAAAATGGTATTTTTTCCTCTTTGTGCCCTAATCTTAGCAATGCTAAGGAGAGAGTTTTGCACTCTTTGGATGTGGTTAGGTGTCTGAAGTACTATCTGGTGGCTACTGCACCTTTCAGGAAGACTGATGCTCTTTTTGTGGTCCCTTCTGGTCCTAGGAAGGGTTTGGCTCCTGCCAAGTCTACTATCAGCAAGTGGATTCGTCAGGCTGTGATTCAGGCCTACTCTGCTAAGGGGAAGAATCCTCCCTTCCGCCTTACTGCTCATTCCACTCGTGCTATTGGTGCCTCTTGGGCTTTTCAGCACCAGGCTTCTGTTGAACAAGTTTGCGAGGCCGCTACTTGGTCTTCTGTTCATACCTTTTCAAAGTTTTACAAGGTTGATGTTAGAGCCTCAGCTGATGCTGTTTTTGGCCGAAAGGTTCTGCAGGCAGCAGTGGCTGCTGCCTTTTTTCTTGGGGATCCCACCCTACTTTATGGACACTGCTATTGGATGTCTTGATTGTAAGTATTATATTTGGAGCAGGACGTACTGTATACTAAGAATAATAGTGATTACTCACCTGTAGAATTGGTATTATGAGTATACAGTACGTCCTGCTCCAACCCACCCTTGGTTTTTGCATTATCTTGGATCCCCTGTATGGTGATTGTTATCATTGTTATAGTTGATAGTTTGGGTTGTTTAATTCTCCCGGCTTCTCGTTAACTGCTTTTCAATGCTGGGGATTTGTGGGAGGTCCCCTGGTATTTGAGGGGCCGGGATGAGCCTATTTTCGATGTCTCTGCAGTCCAGCGCCATCTGGCGGAGTATAACCCGATTGTAAGTATTATATATTCTCAGTGTGCCAAACACTTCCCCTTTAATTCGCTTCCCCTTCCCCTTTAATTCTTAGGATCGGGTTACTCCACCAGCAGGTGGCGACGTTGCAGAGAAGTCTTGAAAACGAGCCCCTTCCAGCCTATATATACCTGGGACCTCCCACTCAACACCAGTTTTTTCTCTCTGCATGAAGCGACAAGACAGAAGAAAGAACTCTCCTGCTTGCAGGTAGCCGGGGTCAAACCCGGCATCCCCTTTTGGTCTATTTCTGCCCAGTTCTATTGTGTTGTTTATGCCTAGTTAAACGGAAGCCTCCCAGCCTAGGCTGCTGGCTGGGCAAAGGTAGATGGCACTTTAGATGCCTAGGAGCTTATCTCCTCCGCTCGCCCCACTTGTGGGGCAATGCGGCTATCCGGCATGGTGATCCGGATTTGGGATGCCCCTGTCCCGATGTTCCCTTTAGGTCACCTTCTCCCACTCGGTCCCTTCTCCCTTCGCTAAATGGGGGGGGGGGGGGGTGCGTGTTGCATGAGGTGCTTTACTTAGTGTTATGTGTGGAAGTGCTTTGGCAGGGCAGCGCTGCGGTGGCGGCGCGCGTGGCTTGGGCTGCTGGGGCCTTTGTTTGTGTTGCACTTTCAAATTTCCCCCCTTTTTTGCTGTGTCCGGGCCCGCCCTTCACTTCCCCTGTCTCATTAGAGACAGGTGTGCTGAAGCCGGTGGGGGAAGAGGTCCAGTGCGGCTTGAGCTGTAGAGGTGTACTTTGTTATTGCCTGCCATGTATAGCGTTTTTTCCTGGGGCACTTCTGCTTATGTATGGGTCAAATGCCTGTATTTGGGTATGTGTGGTTATGTGTGTGTGTGTATATATATATATATATATATATATATATATATATATATATTTATTTATGCAGGTATATACTCTTATTTTTTTATTGATGCACTCTCTGGCTTTGCCTTGAAATAGCATGTGTCATGTATATTTTATTCATGATGTTTAAACTATTCATATATGTTTGCCTTATTGGTTATGTATGAATGTGGTGCATACTGGTTGGGGGACTGACTGTGGTCTCTTTTCCCCCACAGATTCTGGGATCCCCTCACTGCAGTGGCTCTCCCGGTCTGTTATACCTGGCTAGTCTTAGTCTCTAAATTGGGATTTTCCTAGGCTTAAAAAAAAAATCCTCCCACTTCCGGGACTTTAATTACAAAGGGGCATCCCGGGTTGCTTAATGCGTAAAACCCTGGGTTGTTGCGAATACCACAAATTCACCATATGGAGGCTTCCAACGTTACCGGAAATGGCTCTTCGGGGCTATCCAGGCTGTGTGGGGGTTGTGGGGCTCCGCTCCCAGGCGATGATGTCATATTATGCGTTCCATGTGCAAGGCAGAACATTGCGCGCCAGTCCGTTGCTCCGGCTTCTGGCTCCTCGCAACTTCCGTCATCTCCTATCCCCCCCCCAACCTATTCCGGACCCCGTGTGACATTGTCAAAAATGGGGGTCGCTCTCCCAGGATCCTCTGGCTCTGGCGGCGGAAGCCATATCCCTGAGCTGGGGGGACCCGGGGTTTCTGTACCTGTTTCCTCCGATACCCATGCTAGGCTGGGTGGTACGGAAGCTGGTTCTGGAAAGGGTGTCCGCCATTCTCGTGGTCCCAAGATGGCCAAGACGAGTATGGTGCGCAGACATCGTTTGGCTGACAGTGAATCAGCTCATTCTGCCTCTTCGGCCCGATCTGCTCACTCAGGGTCGGCTGTCTTACCCCAATTTACCAACGCTGGTTTTGATGGCTTGGCCGCTAAGGCTTCCATCTTGAAGGAGGAGGGTCTTTCTGACTCGGTTATTAAGACTCTGATCGGTGCCCGAAAGAGGTCTTCTTCTATCACCTACTATAGGACTTGGAAAGCCTATATCGCTTGGTGTGAGGTTAGGTCCTTGCCTTGTAGGGTCTTTTTGGTCTCCAAGATTCTGGAGTTTTTACAATCAGGGCTGGACTCCGGTCTTCAGCTGAGTACTTTGAGAGGGCAGGTTTCTGCCTTATCTATCTTTTTTTCAGAAGCATTTTGCGCTTCTTCCTTTGGTTAAAACTTTTTTCCTGGGGGTTACGCATGTGCGGCCACCCAGGAAACCATTACTCCCTGTGTGGGACTTGAATTTGGTTCTTTCTGCTCTTCAGGCTCCTCCCTTTGAGCCTTTGCAAGATATTGCTTTGTCTACCCTGACTCAGAAGATTGTCTTCTTGGTAGCTATCACTTCGGTTCGGCGTGTCTCGGAGTTGGCGGCCTTGTCTATTCAGGCGCCCTACTTTGAGAGGCATCAGGACAAAGTGGTCTTTCGGTTCAAACCGGACTTTCCTCCTAAGGTTGTTTCTGCTTTTCATTTGAATCAGGATATTGTTCTTCCCTCCCTGTGTCCTAAGCCTAAGAATGACAAGGAGAGGGTTTTGCATTGTTTGGATGTAGTACGCTGTGTTAAGTACTATTTGATTATTACTTCTCCTTTTCGTAAAACTGATGCCTTTTTTGTTGTGCCCTGTGGGCCTAGGAAGGGTTTGGCTCCGGCCAAATCTTCCATTAGCAAATGGATATGTCAGGCCATTATTGCGGCCTATTCTGCTAAGGGGAAAGTTCCCCCTTTTCGTATCACTGCTCATTCTACTCGCGCCGTTGGAGCGTCTTGGGCTTTTCAGCACCATGCTTCTGTTGAAAAAGTTTGTAAGGCCGCTACTTGGTCTTCTGTTCATACTTTTTCTAAGTTTTACAAGGTTGATGTGTGGGCCTCAGCGGATGCTGTGTTTGGCTGCAAAGTTCTGCAGACTGCAGTCATTTAAGTTATGCTTCACTTTGCCTTCGGATACCCATCCCTTGTGGACACTGCTTTTGGATGTCCCGATCGTAAGAATTAAAGGGGAAGCGTGGTGTGTGGCACACTGAGAATAATACCATTTTGTGAGTACTCACCTGAAAAATGGATATTGTCAGTGTGCCACACACCCCGCTTCACCCGCCCTTTTTGGTATCCTGGATCCTTTATATGGTGAAGCTTTTCTTTATTTTGAGGTTACCGTTGGATTTCCTGGTACCTTGTCTTTCTGCTTTTTAAATCACTGGTGTTGAGTGGGAGGTCCCAGGTATATATAGGCTGGAAGGGGCTCGTATTCAAGACTTCTCTGCAACGTCGCCACCTGCTGGTGGAGTAACCCGATCGTAAGAATTAAAGGGGAAGCGGGGTGTGTGGCACACTGACTATATCCATTTTTCAGGTGAGTACTCACAAAATGGTATTTTTGAGCAGGACGTACTGTATACTCATAATACCAATTCTACAGGTGAGTAATCACAGAATTGTTTTTTTTTTGGCTAGATGGCAACACCCAAAAATATTGCTTTATTAGGTGGTATTCCTCCCTGGCATGGCATCCCAATTTGAGAATTTGAGATGCCCTGCGTGTGTGAGATTGCCCAAAAACTCACCTATTCCTGGTTCCCCCTCAGTGCAGCCCAAGAAATATGAATCAACCGTAACCCTGTTCCTGCCTCCTAGCTGTGCCTGCATCACCCATTCTGAAAGGCCTGACATGACTGCACCCACTGCTAGAAGTATGCAACCATGGCACGTAGATGCGCAGAGTTGATCGGGCGATCTGGGAGGTTTCACACAGCGGGTGGTGCTTCCACTTTAAACTGCAGGGGGGCTTTGTTTTTACCCTGGGCACCCCCAGAAACCATTACTTATGTCGGCCATACCTGTGGCCATCTGAAAGTTTGAGTGATAGACTGTCAGGGAACCGCAGGTCACGTGATCCAACTATAAACCAAGGACCTCTGGAGACACAGACAGCGTTCCCCAAACCCTGTCCATTTGGCTAATAGGCCCAAAGCCTGTGTACACACAGATTCTTGGCTAAGGCAAAAAGATCGCTCAAGTTAAATATAGGTTTTAATGCTATAAGCACACTAGGCAGTGATAACAAACATTTGGCAATGATGGAATATGAATAAATACAAATGCTGTTCTGAGTGGGTTACAGGTTACAGTAAGTTACACAGAGAAATATAATAGGCAGTTACCTTAACATACAGATGTATAGTGGTGATGAAGAGCTCCCACAAGAGGTAAGTGGCAAGCTTCGTGATGGGCACCGCCAGCACGCGGGAACCGTGATCTCTCCGGAAGTGACAAAAGCCTGGCCCAGGGTTATCCCTTTTATGCCTCGGGATCCTTTCACTCCCTCCCTTCTGTGAGACGGATTGTCACCTCCCACCGTTCTGGAGCTTGCTTTAGCTCCTAAAACCCTTTAGGGGTTATAACTTTGAGCAGAGGGGTCATATGGCTTTGGATACGGCACCAAAAGATTGGGCTGGATGCCAGGCATCTGATGAGTCAAAAAATGGAGTCCCTAAATGGGTCAGAACCTCAGATCTCCATTTTTCTAGTGTTCCTATGTCGCAGGGCATGTATGTGCCCTGATCAATAAATGTGTAAATTGAATAATCCTGATATCACATGTCAGTCTTGAGTTCTGAAAGCTGGATGTAAAGTGAATTGTCTGAACTTTTTATTTCAATCTAATAATTTTGCACACAGCATGACCAGGCTGTAAATTGTAAACGCTTCATGTGTCACAGGGCGCCAGGTTCTGGGTCTGGTGGAGAATCAGAGTGACTGGTATTTGGGCAACCTCTGGAAGAATCACAAACCTTGGCCGGCACTGGGACGTGGCTTCAATACAGGTAAGAGCACTGGTAATGGCCACCTTACAGGCCCTACCTTAAATCCTCCATGGAGATTCTGTGCTAGGTAAGGTTCACGTCTGCATTGACCCAACCTAGCTACTACTGCTGCCCACATTTAGGAACTACCTTTTGCTCATGGTGCTCTGTTTAACTGGGGGCAAGAAACTGTTGTACACTGGACATATTGGAGGAAGTACAGCTACAGTTTCTGTGCCTCGATCAGATGCAGCTCCATTAGGAAATGGTGCGCTCTCATAGACTAGAGTTAGTCTCCCTGCAGACCAGGATCATCTCTGAAGGTTGAAGGGGGGGGGGGGGGTTAGGTCCCCTTTTAGGTACAGGTATTTTGTCTCCACTACGATTAAAAATGATCCCCACCCAACAATGGTCAAAAAGCTGACCCAGGAATGGTTGTTCTGCACCACATATAAAAGCATTACCATTAGTTTATGTCCCAGCAGCCTTTGCAGCACAAACCTCTCACATGTTTGCACATTCATGAAATGCAGCCGGCTGCAGAATGGTGTCTGCATGGTAATCCCTTGATCCAAGGGACATCCCAATTTTTGGAATTCCCCACAGTAATGCCAATCCAGATAAGGCCTGAGATTGGCCGATGCATCATCGTCTGATCTTGGGCTAGGTCAGTGCCTTGTTTAAATGTGGAACAAAAGTGTATTTGAACTTTTGGTCAACTTTAATGTCTAAAAAATATTTCATGGGGGAAAAAATGAAAGTAGGAAACAAAAATGATTTAGATTTTAAATCCCTTATTGGACACACAAATACACAAAGTGTCCCCCTGTGATGTAACATTTTTCCTCTTGGTTAAACCTGATGGATGTTTGGATGCAGAATTCCTTATTGTGAACTTAAAATTGCAGAAAACCCACTCGGGCATTGCAGGAAGCTGTGAGCAGTTAACATATTAATAGCCGGCTCATGGCTGCTATTAGGGCCGGCTTCAGCACCCGGCAAGCCCCGTCAGCTGCCAAGGGCCCCAACACCCTAGGGAGGCCCACTGACAGCTGGCACAATGTGCTTAACCCTTCTAGTGCCAGCTATGTGAGGCTCCAATAGGGGGTTGGGGGGCAAGCAGCCCTTCTTAGTTTTGGCCATGGAATTAATAGACCCTTGACCCGTGACTCTCCACCGCAAAGGGGCCCACTGAGACCATACTGCCCAAGGGCCCACATATACCTGGAGCCGGCCCTGGCTGCTATACATAGCAGCCATACAATGTGTTACACAGCAGTGAGCTTAGCTGGCTTTTTCTTCCAATTCATTCCAGGCCGTCCTTTATTCTTTACATCTGGGACTTCTCTGCCCTGAGGGGCGTGGACTGCAAGATCAAAGGTGTGGCTCCTCCCGGCCCCCTATAAATAGCAGCTGCCTCTTAACCAGCCCAGTCTACCTCTTGCAGTTGAACTGTGAAGATCGCTAATTCTCGCTCAGGGATTTTAGCAGCAAAGCGGGGCCTCTAACCTGTCAGCTTGCTGCATGACTCTATTTCCACAGATTCCTCTGACCCATCTGATGCCTCCCCAGCTTTGGCTGCTTCAGGGATCTGTGACGGTAGGGTGAAACGCCGGGGTCTGGGGAGTTTTGGCAGGGCCTCTATGCTCTGGGCTGCAGGCTTCTCTTTAACAAGCAAGTCAGCCGCAGGTTTATATGGTGAACCTGCAGAGAAATCCGATATCTTTTTATATATCTCCCTCCCTTCTTCCCTCATTTATTTTTATTGTTATGTAATGTGCCTGTGCTTGTGATTACTACTGGCGTGGGGGAACGGCAGAGAGAGCTCTGTCGCCATAGGAGGACTACAGCGAGGAGCGGTCTGCTGCCTCTTCCTCCTCTATACTTACCACCCCCGTTCCCTCGCCGTTAGGAGGCTTTCTTGCTCAGGGGCGCGTGCCGCACGCGAGCCGACGCGCCTCGCGGGTGAGGGGTGAGGGGGGGGGGCCGAGTGGCAGATCGCTGAAAGGCCGCAACATCAGTGCTGGCCAGGGGGCGGAGTCGCGATGAGCAGCGCATGCGGCCTGGCTGCTAGCTTGCAACGCTCCCCGGGCCAGAAACTTCTAGATCTGGACCCGTGCTGCATCGGGACCCAGACTGTGGAGCACACAGGGACTCGCGGGGTAACCGTGAGTTATACATATTCTTAGTATACAGTACGTCCTGCTCCAGATAAGAATCATTACACTTGGGTATTACTCCGCCAGATGGCGCTGGACTGCAGAGACCGCCAAATTGGCTCCTCCTGGTCCCTCAAATACCCGGGACCTCCCACAAATCCCCAGATCTTCTCTGCAGTCTGGACTGCGAAGGACAAGAAGATGGCTCTCTCTTCTCGCAGGTGAGCGGGGCTATTAGCCTGCGGCCCTGTAGGACTTTTCCCACCCATTCCATTATTAATGTGCCTCCCAGCCTTGGCTGCGCTGGTTCGGGTGAATGTAGGCAGCACCGCTGTCAGGTGCTTAGGAGCACTGCTGCACCGCAATCCCCCACCAAAGGTTAGGTGGTATAGGCTTATGGTGAGCCTCTATGGGATGCCCCTCCCACCCTATTGCCCCTATCTATCGGTGGGCCCTCTGTAAAGTGGCCGCTGCTCTCCCTCGCCCTCCCTTATAGCTCTCGGGGGGGGGGGGGGGGGGGGGGCTATATGTGTGTATCTATATGCCTTGGTGTTTTCACTATATTATGTGCTGCTTCGGTGTCAGTCTCCGCGCTGACTTGGTTGCACTGGTTGTTTTTTTAAAATGCCGCACGCGCTCCTTGTGCTCCGCGGTTGGCGGCGGCATCACCTCAGGCGCTGTTGCGTGGTCATTGGCTGCTTGTCACGTGTGCTGCTTCGCGCTATTCGGGGGGGGCGTGGTTGGCGCGTTCTGCGTCACTGTGTCCGCGGCCCGCCCCTCGAGGTATACCGGCGCCATCTTTCGCTGGTTCGCTGCTTCATGACTGGCATCTACCTACCGCGGTCCGTGAGTGCCCTCCCGGGCGGCTTTATTTACTCTATGTCTTATATTAGTCACTTATGGGGTTCTCTTCGTTTTATGTCTTTCAGACGGGTCGAGCTCTATTGGTTTCTCCCAGCTCTTCTCCCTCTATTTAGTTATTAAACTTTTGAGGCCTAGTGTGTAAATTACTCCCGCTTCCCTAGCGGGCTATTGGGGCATCCCGGGTTGCTTTTTATAGCATGAATCCCTATCGGCTTATTGTGCCGCTATAATCACCATATGGAGGTGTCTCAGGATAATGTGCTCGGGGTTCCTTCGGGACAAGCGTGTGGCGTGTGTAGCTTGTGGGGTGTCCCCTACTAGTGCTAACAATGTGTGGGTCTGTATACCTTGTGCCCAGCAGGTGCTTGCACTGCAGCCTGGTTTACCATTAGCTGGGCCTGCGCCACGTATGGCGTCACCTACTCCCCAAGCTTAAATTTGACTCCTATTGAGTTGCATACTAGTGGGGATTCTCAGCCTGATGTGTCTTCCAGACTGGCTAGTGTTGAGAAGTTGCTTGCTAATACCTTGGCGCGTAAGGCCTCTGCTAAGAAGCGGCACTTGACGCCTGATGTCACTCTTTTTCCCTATGGAGGCTGATGAGTTCTTGGAGCTGTTTGGTTATACCCCCTTGGAAGAAGGGGAGTTATTCTCTGACTCGGAGTCATCTGATGAGAGGCCCAGGGGTCATGATGATTCTGGCTCTGACCCCTGGGCCACAGATGATACTGATAGGCTGTTGGCTCAGATTTTTGAGGTACTGTCTATCTCTTCCCCGGCTGCGGCCTCGTTTTAAGTTTCCCAAGCAAGCCCATTTTAATAACCTCGTGCTCAAGGAATGGGAGCGTCCCAGCAGACTTCCCGGTGTCCCTAAGAGTTGGGATAAGAGGTACCCCTTTCCTGCTGATGTGGTGAAGCGCTGGTCATCCCCTCCAGAGGTGGATGCCACGGTCCTAGGGTTGTCCAACACCTCTGTTATGCATTCCCCTGACTCTACCACGCTGCGGGATGGTGAGGACCTCTCTCTCGTTGTGAGGTTTTTGTGACTTATGTCCACTCTGCCTTGGATGATACCATTAGGATGTGTGGCAGAACCTCTGCCCTTATGGTGGCTATACGCCGCTCGATATGGCTGTGCCAGTGGGCTGCTGACAACGCTGCTAAGAAGGCTCTCACTGGTTTCCCCTTTAAAGGACTACGCCTGTTTGGGGACCGCCTGGATCTGTTTGCTAAGGGAGGTAGGTTACCCCAATGCAGGCGGCAGTCTCGGCCCTTTCGGGGCTCCTTTTCTTCCCCCTACCGTGGAGCCAGACAGGGGAGGGGGGTCTCCCTTACTGGGGCCCGAGGAGATTTCTGGGGTAGGGGCAGAGGACGTGGACGCCCTGGCTCTTCCTGGGGCTCCAAGCCTAAGTCTTCTCCCAAGCCCCCTCAGGCATGAAGGGGCGCTCTCACCCATCCGGGTGGGGGGACGGCTTCAGCATTTTGCTCACGTCTAGAGGCTTCATGTCTCAGACCGGTGGATTCAGGAGGTAGTGTACAAGATGGAGTTTGCTGCCTGGCCGCCCCCAAGATTCATCAGATCCCGGATCTCTCGGGACCCTATATCAGCTCAGGCTCTAGTTCTGGTGGTGCAAAGCCTTCTGGAGCTGGGGGGGTCATTTGTCAGGTCCCTCTTACGAAAAAGGGGCAAGGGTTTCTATTCCAACCTTTTCACCGTGCCCAAAAGAGATGAGTCAGTCAGGCCCATCCTGGGCTTGAAGATCCTCAACAAATTTGTCAGGTGCAGACACTTTCACATGGAAACTTTGCGCTCTGCCATCAGTTCCCTGCGTCTAGGGGACTTCATGACCTCTGTGGACATCAAGGATGCTTACCTTCATATTCCTGTTTTTCCAGGTCATCAAGGATTCCTCAGGTTCGCTCTGGAGGATCAGCAGTACCAATTTGTGGCATTGCTCTTCGGTCTCACCTCAGCTCCCAGGGTGTTCACCAAGGTGCTGGCAGGAGTGATGTCTCTCCTCAGGTCTCGGGGCATATGCGTGCTGCCCTATTTAGACGACATTCTCATCACTTCTCAGTCCCTTCAACAGGCAGAGCGGGATACTCACCTGTTAGTGTATACACTGGAGTCATTTGACTGGGTGATCAACTATCCCAAATCTTCCCTGTCTCCCTCCTTGGTGACTCCTTTCCTGGGAATGAATCTGGATACAGTTCAGGCAAGGATTTTTCTTCCTCAGCAGAAGGTGGACAGTCTGCTAGCCCAGGTCCAGTTCCTGCTATCTTGCCCTCATCCTTCCATCAGGCAGGGTAGGCAGCTGGTGGGGCCTGATGGTGTCGTGCTTCGAGGCGGTCCCTCATGCCCAGTTTCACATGAGGCCTCTGCAACTCCACCTCTTGTCAGTATGGGACAAGGATCCTGCGTCCCTGGACCAGTTCCTTGTGCTGTCTCCCCTAGTCAGGCGGTCCCTCTCGTGGTGGCTGGACTTTCCGGGGGTGGAAAATCTGCAGGCAGACTCTCTAAGCAGGGGGACCTCTCGCCTGGGAGAATGGTCCCTCTGTGGCAGGGTGTTTCAGTCTCTGTCACCGTTGGGGTCAACCAGATGTGGATCTGTTTGCATCCCGCACAACCACAAGCTCCCGGCCTTTGTCTCCCTGTCCCCGGATCCTCTGGCCTTGGCCACGGATGCGCTAGCAATGTTATGGTGGGACTTTCAGCTCCTGTATGTCTTTCCCCCATCCCCTCTGTTGGGCAGAGTTCTGCGCAAAATTGCTCAGGAGGGGTTGCCAGCAATCCTGGTGGCCCCCAGGTGGCCAAGAAGAGTGTGCTTCGCAGACGTGGTGCAGCTAGCAGTAGATCAGTACGTTCTGCTCAGGGTGCCAGACCTGCTTACTCAGGATCATCTACGCCATCCCAATTTACAAACTCTGGCTTTGACGGCCTGGCTGCTGAAACCTCCATCTTGATGGAGAAGGGGCTGTCTGCCTCTGTGGTTGATACCATGATAAAGGCTAGAAAGAAGTCTTCTTCTTGCATTTACTATAGGGTTTGGCGTGCCTACATTGACTGGTGTGAGTCTAGGTCTCTTCCCTGTTGTGTGTTCTCTATTCCCAGGATCCTGGAGTTCCTGCAGCATGGGTTGGAGCTGGGGCTCCAACTCGGTACTCTGAAGGGTCATGTCTCTGCCCTGGCTGTTTTCTTCCAGAGGTCCTTTGCCCAGCATTCTCTGATCAGGACCTTATTCCAAGTATGTCACACACCCCGCTTCCAATATTCCTGACATATGGGTTATAACCAGTAGAGGGCGAACTTCTGCAGAGATGACAGGAAAAAAGAAGCCCCTCCCTGTCCATAAATACCTGGGACCTCCCACACATTACCCAGTTTTCGTCTCTGCAGACGGCGAGCAAGTCAGAAGATGGCTGCGTCTCTTCCTTTAAGGTAAGCCAGGTTTACACCCGGCCATTTTGTCTCTATTTCTGTCTGGACCTTGTTTGTTTTAGTCCCCATGCCTCCCAGTCTTGGCTGTAGGTCCGGGCGACAGTAGACTACACCTTTAGAGGTGTATTTGGGAGCCATGCTCCTCCGTGAGACCCCATATTTAGGGGTAGGCGGTATCCAGGTTGGTGATCCTGGTTTGGGATGCCCTGTCCCTGATATCCCATTACACCGGGATTCTCCCCCCCCCCCCCCCTTCCGGGTCTCCCTGTTCCCCTCTGCGCTGGGGGGGGGGGGGGCGGGCTTCCTTCTATCTTTATTTTCCTTTATTATTTTCCTTTATTATTGGTATGCCAGTGTGTGTATGTGTTTTCACGGTGCCTCACTCGTCGCTTGTGGTGAGTGGGCTGCTGGCCGCATGTGGAGGCCTTCTTGGGGGAACTTCTTCCCCTCATGTTGCTCGGATAGGGGGCAGGGCCGGGCGCTCGGCACGCTTGCCGCGGTCCGCCCCCCTCTGTCTTTGGTGCCGTTGCGGAGCCCAGCTATTTGCTGGGATCCGCGTCTTGCTGAAGGGAGGGGGCGGGGCCAGGCGCGGCGCGCGATCCGCGCTGGCCCGTCCTTCCTCTCTTTCTCTCTCTCTCTCCAGTCATGCTGCTGGCAGGACGCCATTATCGATCCGTGAGTGCCCTATTGGGCCTTTCTCATTTTTATATTCATACAGGCTGCGTGGCCCCATTTTAGCGCGTTGGGGCAGCGGGGCTCATGTTTTCCATATATATCTTTGTATGTATGTTTTTTTGTGCATGATTGTGTGCCTTTCTTATGGCCCCTTCACATTCTATCTTTCAGGAGGAATCCCTATCTATCATATTAAAAGGGGGTTTCTCCCGGTCCTAGGCTCCCTTGGAGACAAATTTGGGGTCCTACAAATCCTCCCACTTGGGACTTAAAGGGGCATTCCTGGTAGCTTAATTGGCATCATTCCCTCTGGTCCTTGCAACTATCATTAACCCTTTAAATGCCAGCCACGTAAAATTTACGTGGTTGCTTCTCCTCCACTTAACCCTTTAACTTGCTTTGTTGCCAGACCATGTTTCACTATTTTGCACTATGCATGTTCAACTGTGATTTTTGAAGGGATTTCCAGGGATTTCCCAGGAAAATTATATATTGTTTTTTTCAGCAGAGTCTGGGCTTTAACATAAAATGTCTTGTTTGTCACTTGTCAAGTGTATTATTAATATTTTGGGGTGAAATATGTGAAAACAAAAATTTAAAAATCTATTTTTTACAATTTGTAGTGTTTTTTTGTAATAAACAATGTAAGTTTGTCAATAAAATCTTATTGCGTGTGAAATCCCAATTTCTCCCGGTTACAACGGTACCACATATATATTGGTAGACACCCTTTCCTGCCCAGGAGACTCCCCCAAACTGAAACAGCACTTTAAGAGATTTTTAGATCAAATACAGCTATGCTAAGCGCTATGTGCACCTTGCAGTTTTTTAATAAAAACAACCCTTTACATTTGAAATACCCCCCACAAATTATATATTCTCTGAAAATACACACTTCAAGCTTTCTAGGCGTACCAGGCTTGTTGATGTTGCCACAGTTTTCTGGAAGTTCTCCCTCAATGTATTCTTTGGTTACACAGAGCTTCCCTAAAAAAGGATAAAAAAAAAGGATATGTGGGCTATGTTGGCTAGTAGCCTGCAGGGCTCCTGGCCCTGCAGGCTACTAGCCCACATAGCCACTAAGTGGCCCAGGCCCTTCTGCCCCCCGGCCATTGGGGAGGCAGGTAATGGGGGGGCTGGGGGTTAATGGCAAGTCACCCGCTAGCCGCAGGTGACTTGCCATACCCAGAGCCTTGTGAACTGGTATAAGGGGTCTCATGGACCCCTTACCAGTTCACAAAGGGTTAACTGTGAAAAAAACAAAGACACCAGACAAAAGTATTTTATTAAAAAAAAAAAAAATTTTTTTACTGTACTTACCTCCGCTCTGCTGACAGATGCCGGTGATCGGCATCCAGAGAAGGGGGAGACAGGAGATCAGAGGATCTCCTGCCACCTCCTTCCCCAGGCACCGATCACCGGCATCTGACAGCTGAGAAGGCTGAAGCCGGTGATCGGGGCCGGGATGACGTCATTAGCCAAGGGGGCGGGGCTTAGCGGCAAGATTGCGGCCGCCATCGAGGAGGAAAGGGGAGAGAGCCTCCCGGGCCCTCTCCTGAAGATCTGTAAGTCCTGGGGGGGGGGATCGGAGGCCCCCCAGGTGAAGAGGAGGGACAGCGGGAGCCAGCGCACACGGAGGTAAGTGAATGTCATTTTTAGATTTTTTTTTTTTACAGTTAGCAGCTGCTGCTGCCGAAGCAGGGGGGGGGGGGCGGCCTATTCCGGGGGCTCCTCCTAAAGAGAAGACCCGGCTGGATCCAACGAGGGGTCAGGTGAGTATTTTACTGTTATATTTTTTTTACTGTGGGGGTTTAAAGTCAGCTACGTGAGTCTCACGTAGCTGGCACTTAAGTGGAGTAGAGGCTGCTACGTGAGACTCACGTAGCTGGCACTAGAAGGGTTAAGTGCCAGCCATGTAAAATTCACGTGCCTGGCATTTACTCCTGCTAGCGGGCAAAAAAAAACTCACCTGACCCCTCGTTGGATCAGGCCGGGTCTCCTCTTTAATTTGGTGCCATCCGATCCCCCGTGGGGGCTCGGATGGCTCCAGGAGAGCCCCCAGAATAGCGCCCCCCCCCCCCCAGCTTCGGCAGCAGCAGCTGCTAACTGTAAAAAAAAAAACAAATGAAAAATGACATTTACTTACCTGCAGTCGCGCTGCCTCCCTCCGGGTCTCCTCTTCACTGGGGTGGCCTCCGATCGCCCCCCCCCCCTTCAGGGGAGAGCCTGAAAGGGCTCTCCCCCTCCTCTCCCGACGGGTGCCGCCATTGTGCCATTAAGCCCCGCCCTTTTGGTCAGATCATCACCTGCCCCTCTGCTACTGCAGCCAGCATGATCGCATCTGTCATCACATCGAGGGACAAAGGAGCTGACGATCGGAGGTAAGTAAAGTAAAGTAAAAAAAAGTTTTTATTTTTTAATAAAAGTAATTTTTTCTCTTTGTATCAGCGTTTTTTTTTTACTGTTAACCCCTTGTGAACTGGTAAGGGGTCCATGAGACCCCTTATACCAGTTCACAAGGCTGGGGGCTGGCAAGTCACCTGCTAGCCGCAGGTGACTTGCCATTAACCCCCGGCACCCCCTATTACCTGCCTCCCCAAAGCCCAGAGGGGGCAGAAGAGCCCGGGCCCACATAGGCTATGTGGGCTTGTAGGCTGCAGGGTGGGGGGCCACAAAAGCTGCCCCCCCCCCCACTCTGTTCCTACCAGCCTCCATAGCTGGTCCCGGGCTGGTAATGCTGGGTAAGGGGGACCCCATTTCATTTTTTGGGGGGGGATTTTTAAGGGTTTAAGGGGACCCTATGTGGTTTTTTTTTTTTTAAATTAACGTTCTTTTGCCCAGCAGCTATAAAACGCTTCCAGCAGGTGAGCAGAAGCCAGTGATTGCCAAGGGACACAGTGCTCCAGGATGGATGGGAGGTAAGTATTAAAAAAAAAAAATAATAAAATATTTTTTCTCTGTGTGGTGGTTTTTTTTTTTTACACTTAACCCCTTGTGAACTGGTAAGGGGTCCAAGAGATCCCTATACCAGTTCACAAGGCTGGGGGGATGGCCTGCGACTTGCGGGTGACTTGCCATTAACCCCCGGCATCCCCATTATCTACCTCCCCAAAGCCCGGGGGGGGGGGCAGAAGAGCCCTGCGGGCTTGTAGCCTGCAGGGCCAGGGGCCACAAAAGCTGGCCCCTGCGCCCTGTTCCTACAAGCCCTGCATAGCTGGTCCTGGGCTGGTTACTTTGGGTAAGGGGGGCCCCATGTCATTTTTTTTGGATTTTTAAGGGTTTTTAACCCTTAAAAATCAAAAAAAAAATTGGGCCCCCCACCCACACTTTGTAGTGTGGATGGTAGTTGTATTTTATTTGTAAATGTTATAAAGTACTTGTTTCAGTTTGGGGGGTCTCCTGGGCAGGAACGGGGGGCTACCGATAAATAAGTGGTACCGTTCTAATTGGTAGAAATAGGGCTTTCACATGCAATATGATTTTCTTTAATAAAATACATTTTTTATTTAAAATAAAGGAGACAATTTTCTAAAAATGTTTTATTTATTTTTTTTACTTAATAATATTTGTAAGAAACAGAATAAAATTTACAAACAAGACATTTCAAGTTAAAGCCTAAACTCTGCTGCAAAAAATATATATATAAATTTTCCTAAAAATTCCAGCAAAAATGTCGCAAAACATGGCGCAAAATGGGGAAAAATGACCTGTCAACAGAGGGTGACAAAATCTCAAGTAGGCTGTCAATTAAAAAGGTTAAAAGTAGCTATGCATGTTGGGTATTCTGTTCGGGGGACCTTGCGCTTTCAGACTTAGCTTGTTTTTTCTTGTTTGCATATTTATATTTTAGGGAAAGGTGTTTTTTATTCAGCTTTTTTATACATTTTTTAGGGAAACCCGCCGCAAACAAAGAATTCTGTGAGGGATTAATTCCAGAAAGATGAGCCCACTACAACAAGCTGGGTACGCTCTGAAAGCTTAACATGTGTACTTTCAGGGAATATATGGTTTATGGGGGATATTCCAAATGTAAAGGGTTGTTTTGGTTGAAAAATCGCAAGGTGCGCACTTTGTCTGCAGAGCTGAAATTTTCAAGTAAAATTACCGTTACGCACATGCTTTACTTTGGGGTGTTTGGCAACTCTTCCCTTCACAGAACCTATGCATGTTAGGTATCGTTCTGTTCGGGATATGTTGCTTTTTCAGATTAAACTTGTTTTTTCTTGTTTGTATATAGTTTTTTTAGGAAAATGTGGCTTTGATTCTGCTTTTTTATCCTTTTTTTAGGGAAACTCTTTACAACCAAAGAATACATTGAGGGATTAGTTCCAGAAAACTATGGCCACATCAACAAGCCTGGTACACCTAGAAAGCTTGAAGTGTGTACTTCCAGAGAATATATAGTTTGTTGGGGGTATTTCAAATGTAAAGGGTTGTTTTTCTGAAAATATCACAGTTGTATTTTTTCTGAAAATCCCCTAAAGCGCTGTTTCAGTTTGGGGGAGTCTCCTGGGCAGGAAAGGGTGTCTACATATATATTTTTAGTACTGCTGTAACCGGGAGAAATTGGGATTTCACACGCAATAAGATTTTGACAAACTTGACAAATTTGTGTTGCACGTTTCACCCAAAAATATTGAGTATACACCTAAAAAAATGACAAACAAGACATTTTATGTTAAAGCCCAGACTATGCTGAAAAAAACAATATATAATTTTCCTAGGAAATCCCTTCAAAAATCACATTTGAACATGGGGAGCGCAAAATAGTGCAAAATGGTCTGGCAACAAAGTGTGACAAAAACTCTAGGTAGGCACTTAAAGGGTTAAAATCACCATATGGAGGCTGCCCAGGATACCGGGCTCGGGCTCCCTTCGGGGCAATCCCAGCAGTGTGTGGGTTGTGGGGTATCCCTTACGGGGGATAATGTGCTGATTTGCATACCATGTGCTCAGCAGGCCATAACACTGCAGTAGGGGTCCCAGGCGTCTGGGTCCGCGCCGCCGGCCTCATCACCTACTCCACCCCGCCTGATCCGTACACCAAGTGACACTGTCATTAGTGAGGAGTTGCAATCTGATGTATGTGCTAGATTGGCCAACATTGAGAGACAGATTTCTAGCTCTGCAGCCAGAAAGGCCCCAGCTAAGAGACATTTATCACCGGCTGCACCGGTTCTGGATTTTGATGATTGTGATATCCTTGACTGGTCTGATTATTCCCCACTTGAGGAGGGGGAATTGTTTGAGTCTGATGGCTCTGAGGATCAGCAGTTTTTGGATGCTGATGCTGGGCAGGAGCATGGGGATGCCGTGGATACCCCCAGGATTCTGGCCCATTTGTTTGAGGTGCTGGCTATTTCTCCTCCGGCGGAGTCCCCTCCGCAGAAGGGGGAATTTTTTGGGACCTCTAAGCCTCGTTTGGAGTTCTCAAATCAGAAGCATTTTGAAAATCTGATTCTTAAGGAATGGGAAAGACCTAGCCGGCTTCCTGGTGTTCCTCAGGGATGGGATAGGAAGTATCCCTTTCCGGTGGACGCGGTGAAGCGCTGGTCGTCCCCTCCCAAAGTCGATGCACCCGTCCTGGGATTGTCCAACACATCTGTTGTGCACTCTCCAGACGCCACCACGATTAAGGATGGTGAGGACCGACGTATTGACCAAATGGCTTGTCATGCCTTTGCTAGCGTGGGTTCAGTCTTGCAGCCTGTTTGTGCTTCTGCGCTCACGGCTGTGGCTACCAGGTCTGTGGTTAGGGGCCTGTTGAGTGGTTCCCAGCTTAGCCCGGCCAGTGATGAATTTGCAGCGATTACGCGGTGTGATTTATTCATGTCCTTTGTCTTATCTGCCTTGGATGACACAATATGTATGTGTAGCAGAACCTCGGCGTTGCTGGTGGCTATTCGCTGATCGGTCTGGTTGCGCCAGTGGGTGGCTGACATTGCGGCTAAGAAGTCACTTACAGGGCTACCCTTCCTGGGTATGCGGCTGTTTGGAGATAAATTGGATTCAGTTGCGAAAGGAGGAAGGCTACCGCAGCGCAAGAAGCAGTGTCGCTCCTTTCGGGGGGCAGGCTCCTTTAATCCTTCCTTTCGCGGTGCCAGAGCAGGCAGAGGAGCTGCCTACTCTACCTTCAGAGGTGATTCCTGGAACAGAAGCAGAGGATGGGCCCGTCCGGGACCTGTCTGGGGTTCCAAGACCAAGCCCGCTGCCAAGCCAGCTCAGCAATGAGGGGTCGCCCTGACCCTTGCCGGTGGGGGGGGGGGATGGCTGCGGCACTTCTTCTGGGTCTGGGCCCGGGAGGTCACAGACAAGTGGATCTTGGAAGTGGTCTCTTCCGGGTACAAACTGGAGTTCGAGGACCGGCCTCCTCCCAAATTTCTCAGGTCTTGCGTCCCCTCGGACCCCCGGGCTGCGCAGGGGCCCCTGTTGGCAGTGCAAAGTCTTCTGGACATGGAAGTCATCTGCCTGGTGCCTTTATCAGAGAGAGGCCGAGGCTATTATTCCAACCTTTTCACGGTGCCCAAAAAGGATGGATCCATAAGACCCATTCTGGATTTGAAGCTTCTCAACAGGTTCATCAGAACCAGGAAGTTCCGCATGGAGACTTTGCGCTCAGCCATCCTTTCTCTTCGTCAGGGGGACTTCATGACGTCCATAGACATCAAGGATGCTTACCTTCATGTACCGATCTTCCCAGCACACCAGAGATTTCTCAGGTTGTGGTGGGAGATCTGCATTTTCAGTTTGTGGCCCTCCCGTTCGGGCTGACCTCGGCCCCAAGGGTGTTCACCAAGGTGTTGGCGGGTATAATGGCCCTTCTCAGAGCCCGGGGCATTCGCATTGTGCCGTATTTGGACGACCTCCTCATTACGGCATCCTCTCTCGGACAGGCGGAGCTGGACACCAGGATGGTAGTGTCTAGAGACTGGTGGGGTTGATGGTGGCTTCCTTCGAGGCAGTCCCCTTTGCTCAGTTCCACATGAGGTCGCTTCAGCTCCATCTACTGTCAGTTTGGGACAGATGTCCACTGTCATTGGATCAGTCTTTTCTGATGTCTCTCCTGGTTCGGCAGTCTCTTCAGTGGTGGCTGGAACAAAGGAATCTTCTAAGGGGCAGGTCTTTTCTGACCCCTTGTTGGGAGACGGTCACCATGGATGCCAGCCTGTCGGGCTGGGGGGGTTTCTGGAAGGAACATCAGTTCCAGGGGCTGTGGGGTCCTCGGGAGGCCCACACCCCCATCAATGTCTTGGAGCTGAGAGCTATTCGGTTGGTGCTGTCATGCTTGACGCATCACCTCCAGGGTCTACCGGTTCAGGTTCGATCGGACAATTGGACTGCGGTTGCTTACATCAATCACCAAGGAGGGACTTGCAGCAGGAGTGCCCTCAGGGAACTTTCTCTGATTCTTGCATGGGCGGAGAACAATGTCCCATGCATCTCGGCAGTGTACATTCCGGGAGTGGAAAACATGGAGGCGGACTCCCTGAGCAGGGGATCCTCTCGTCGAGGGGAATGGTCGCTCAGCCACATGGTATTCCGGTGCCTTTGTCGCAAGTGGGGGATTCCGGAGGTGGATCTCTTTGCCTCACGTCACAATCACAAGATTCCTGCTTTTAGTGTCTCTGTCAGTGCCCTGGCAGTGGATGCCTTCTCTCTTGCCTGGAGGGATCTGGGGTTTCTTTACCATTTTCCCCTCTTCTCCATGGTAGGCAAGGTGGTGCGCAAGCTGGCTCAAGAGGGTGCGCCAGCAATTCTGGTGGCCCCAAGGTGGCCAAGATAGGTTTGGTTCGCAGACGTCGTACGGCTGGCAGTAGATCAGTACAGGCTGCCCCTGTTTCCGGGTCTGATCACTCAAGGTCAACTTCGTTACCCCAATTTACAAACGCTGGCTTTGACGGCGTGGTTGCTGAAACCTCCATCTTAAGGGAGGAAGGTTTGTGTGATGCTGTGATTCGTACACTTGTTAGAGCCAGGAAGAGATTTTCCTCTAACATCTACTACAGGACTTGGAGGTCCTATATTGACTGGTGTGAGGCTAGGGCATTGCCTTACAGGGTGTTTTCGATTCCTAGAATTTTGGATTTTCTTTAACACGGTCTGGACCTGGGGTTCCAGCTTAGTACCTTGAAAGGGCAGGTCTCTGCCCTGGCGGTTTTCTTTCAAAGGTCCTTTGCTCTGCATCCATTGGTTAAGACTTTTTTTCCAGGGGTCACTCATGTGCGACCCCCTAGAAAGCCTTTGTTGCCCGTTTGGGATTTGAATTTGGTTCCGTCGGCTCTCCAGGGGCCACCTTTTGAGCCGTACAGGATGGTTGCCTTTTTGGTGGCTATTACCTCTGTTCGACGTGTTGGCAGCTCTGTCCATTCAGGCCCCTTACTTTGAGAGACACCAGGACAAGGTGGTCTTTCACTTTAAGCCAGATTTCCTTCCTAAGGTGGTTTCTGCCTTCCATCTCAATCAGGATGTGGTTCTTCCTTCCTTGTGTCCTAAGCCTAGCAATGACAAGGAGAGGGTCCTGCACTCTTTGGATGTAGTTCGTTGTGTGAAGTACTATTTGGTGGCTACTTCTCCCTTTCGTAAGACGGACGCCTTGTTTGTGGTGCCCTCCGGGCCTAGGAAGGGTTTGGCGCCCGCCAAGTCTACCATTAGCAAATGGATACGTCAGGCCATTGTTGGGGCCTATTCTGCCAAGGGGAAGGTTCCCCCTTTTCATATCACTGCTCATTCTACTCGTGCTGCTGGGGCTTCTTGGTCTTTTCAGCACCAGGCCTCTGTTGAACAAGTTTGTAAGGCTGCTACTTAGTCTTCTGTTCATACTTTTTCCAAGTTTTATAAGGTTGATGTGCGGGCCTCAGCGGATGCTGTTTTTGCCTGCGAGGTTTTGCAAGCTGCAGTGGTTTAAATTTGTGAATTATTGCCTTTTTGGGATCCCCACCCATGTTGGACACTGCTATTGGATGTCCCATATGTCATGAATATTGGAAGCGGGGTGTGTGACATACTTGGAATAATACCATTTTGTTCCACTTGCGCCAAAGGCATTGTTTCGGACCATGAGAGGGCTGTAGCTTCTGCCCCTAGTCCTGCGTCAGCTCCAGCCTCTCCGGATCCCCCGCTGCTGCAGTTAGCCCCTAGAGAAGGGGGAGACGGCAGGGGGACACACTCAGATTTGACGCAGAGGCTGGCTAGCCTTGAGAAACGGCTCTCATTGGTAGCCCCTAAAAAGGCCTCGAGTAAGAAGCGGCACTTGGAGCCTGCTTACTCAGACGAAGATTTGTATGCTTCTTTTGCTTCCGAGGAGGAAGGGGAGTCGGCGGATGAGCCACTATCGGAAGGTGAGTTGCTTTCCGGTGCAGAAGGCAGCAACTCTGGTTATTCCTCTGATGAGGATTCCTTCCTCCCAGATGATACGGAAAGCTTGCTTTCCTCTGTTTTTGACACTTTAGACATTGTTCCTCCAAAAGTGGCCAAGAGAACGAAGGATGATTTTTTTCGGCCTGAGAGACAGCGGTGGGTTTTTCCTGAACAGCCGCATTTTTCTAAGATGGTGCTTAAGGAGTGGGAAAGGCCTAACAAGCTGCCGTTGGTTCCTAAGGGCCTAGAGAGAAGGCATCCTTTTCCTGCTGAGTTGATTAAATTATGGTTGCATCCTCCCGAGGTGGACCCTCCTGTTTCAGGTCTGTCCAACACCACTATTATGCCGTCACCTGATAATGCTTCTTTAATAGACCCTGCGGACAAACGCATGGATCAGTTGGCTTGCCATGCTTTTGCCTTGGTGGGTTCGCTTCTACGCCCTGCGTGTGCCACGGCAATTGTTTCCCTAGCCACGAGGAAAAAGGTTAAGCAGTTTGTGGCTAAGGCTAAGTCTCGCAAACGGGCACAGGATTACAAGGAACGCAGAGCCTGTTTGGATTTCATCGGCTTTGTTGTTACTGCCATGGATGATGTAGTCAGGCTAGGTGTCAAGACTTCGGCTTTGCTTGTAGCATTAAGCCATTAGCTGTGGTTGAGGCAGTGGTCGGCCGATGCGGCCGCCAAAAAGTCCCTCACAAATTTACCCTTTGTGGGGGGTCGGCTGTTCGGGGAGCGGCTGGACATTTTGGTCAAGGATGGTAAGCTCCCTCAGAGAAAGAAGCCTACTCTTCCCTTTCGGCACTCCTCTTCGTACCTCTCCTTTCGGGGGGGAAGAGGATCTTCCTTTTCCAGTGCCCGCAAGGATTCTTGGGGCAGAGGTAGGCCCCGCAGTCAGCCTAATCCCGCTTGGGGATCTAAGCCCAAACCTCCAGCCAAATCTACACAGGCCCCCCCCCACCGTACGGGTGGGGGGGACGGTTACTGCTGTTTGCTCCAATATGGAGACATCGCGTCTCGGATCTTTGGATTTAGGAGGTGGTGTCGTCAGGTTACAAAATCGAGCTGGCAGCCAGACCACCCACAAGATTTCTATAGTCCTCTATGGGCATCCCGAAACTTGCTAAAAGCGGAGGCTTTGAGAGCCGCTGTTCTGATTTGTCACGTGCCCCGGCAGGAGGAGGGTCAAGGTTTTTACTCCATCCTATTCACGGATATAAGAAGGATGGATCGGTGCAGCCGATCTTGGACCTAAAGGGCCTCAACAAGTTTATAAGGGTGAGGCATTTCCGCATGGAAAAATTGCGGTCGGCTGTGAGGTCGCTTCGGCCCGGCGACTTTATGACTCCGGTGGACATCAGGGACGCGTACACATCCCCATATTCTTAGTATACAGTACGTCCTGCTCCAGATAAGAATCATTACTCTTGGGTATTACTTCGCCAGATGGCACTGGACTATTCCCACCCGTTCCGTTATTAATGTGCCTCCCGGCCTTGTCTGCGCTGGTCCGGGTGATGGTAGGTGGAACCCTGTCAGGTGCTTAGGAGCACTGCTCCACCGCAATCCCCCACCAAGGGGTAGGCGGTATAGGCATATGGTGAGCCTCTATGGGATGCCCCTCCCGCCCTATTGCCCCGGTGGGTCCTATGTTAAGTGGACACCGCCCTCCCTCGCTCTCCCTAGTAGCTCTCAGGGTTTGTGTATGCCTTGGTGCTTCACTGTATTATGTGCTTCGTTTTGGTGTCAGTCTCTGCGCTGACTTGGTTGCACTGGTTGCGTTTTGAAAATGCCGCCGCCGCGCGCTTCCACTGTGGTCCGCGGTTGGCGGCGGCATTAACTCAGGCGCTGATGCGCCATCATTGGTTGCTGGTCACGTGGGCTGCTTTGCGCTCTTCGGGGGGGCGGGGCCCGCGGTTGGCACGTTCTGCATCACGGTCTCCGCGGCCCGCCCCTCAAGGTATACCCGGCGCCATTTTTCTCCGGATTCGGCTGCTGCGTGGCTGGCATCTACCTACCGCAGTCCGTGTGTGCCCTCGCCGGCGGCTTTATATACCCTATGTCATTATACATGTCGCTTATGGGGTTCTCTTCGCTTATGTCTTTCAGGCGGGTCGAACTCTTTTGGTTTCTCCCGGCCCTATTCCCTCTATTTAGTTATTAAACTTGAGAGGCCTAGTGTGTAAATTACTCCCACTTCCCTAGCGGGTTATTGGGGCATCCCGGGTTGCTTTTATAGCGTGAATCCCTATTGGCCTATTGTGCCGCTATAATCACCATATGGAGGTGTCTCAGGATAATGTGCTTGGGGTTCCTTCGGGACAAGCCTGGCTGTGTGTAGCTTGTGGGGTGTCCCCTACTAGTGCTGACAATGTGCGGGTATGTATACCTTGTGCCCAGCAGGTGCTTGCGCTGCAGCCTGGTTTACCAGTAGCTGGGTCTGCGCCACGTATGACTTCACCTACTCCCCCAAGCTTATATTTGACTCCTATTGAGTTGCATACCAGTGGGGATTCTCAGCCTGATGTGTCTTCCAGACTGACTTGTGTTGAGAAGTTGATTGCGAATACCTTGGCGCGTAAGGCCTCTGCTAAGAAGCGGCACTTGACGCCTGATCTCGCTCTTTTCCCTATGGAGGCTGATGAGTTCTTGGAGCTGTCTGGTTATACCCCCTTGGAAGAAGGGGAGTATTCTCTGACTCGGAGTCATCTGATGAGAGGCCCAGGGGTCATGATGATTCTGGCTCTGACCCCTGGGCCCCAGATGATACTGATAGGCTGTTGGCTCAGACTTTTGAGGTACTGTTTATCTCTCCCCCGGCTGCGGCCCCCAGGCAGCAGGGGTAATTGTTTCATACTGCTAAGCCATGTTTTGAGTTTCCTGAGCAAGCCCATTTTAATAACCTCGTGCTCAAGGAATGGGAGCGTCCCAGCCGGCTCCCCGGAGTCCCTACGAGTTGGGATAAGAGGTATACCTTTCCTGCTGATGTGGTGAAGCATTGGTCATCCCCTCCAGAGGTGGATGCCCCGGTTCTAGGGTTATCTAACACCTCTGTCATGCATTCCCCTGACTCTATGCTGAGGGATAGTGAGGGCCGGCGTATTGATCAGCTGGCGTTCCATGCCTTTGCCTGTGTGGGGACGGTGCTGCGCCCGGTCTATGCCTCTGCCATTACAGCTGTGGCTATTAGGACCCTGCTTAGAGGTGTCTTAGAGGGTGCTCCTGATGATGTGTCTAGTGAGGAGTTTAATGCACTCTCTCGTTGTGAGGTCTTTGTGACTTATGTCCTCTCTGCCTTGGATGATGCCATTAGGATGTGTGGCAGAGCCTCTGCCCTAGTGGTGGCTATACGCCGCTTGGTTTGGCTGCGCCAGTGGGCTGCTAGCAACGCTGCCAAGAAAGCTCTCACTGGTTTTCCCTTTCCCTACGCCTGTTTGGGGACCGCCTGAACCTGTTTGCTAAGGGAGACAGGTTACCCCAGCGCAGGCGGCAGTCTCGGCCGTTTTGGGGCCAGGGCTCCTTTTCTTCCCCCTACCTTGGAGCCAGACAGGGGAGGGGGGTCTCCCTTACCGGGGCCCAAGGAGATTTCTGGGGTAGGGGCAGAGGACGTGGACGCCCTGGCTCATCCTGGGGCTCCAAGCCTAAGTCTTCTCCCAAGTCATCAGATCCTGGACGTCTCAGGACCCCATGTCAGCTCAGGCTCTCATTCTGGCGGTGCAAAGCCTTTTGGAGCTGGGGGGTAATCTGTCAGGTCCCCTTACGAGAAAGGGGCAAGGGGTTTTATTCCAATCTCTTTTGGGCACGATGAAAAGATGGGTCAGTCAGGCCCATCCTGGACTTGAAGATCCTCAACAAATTTGTCAGGTGCAGT
Source organism: Gastrophryne carolinensis (assembly GCA_027917425.1). NCBI lineage: Eukaryota > Metazoa > Chordata > Amphibia > Anura > Microhylidae > Gastrophryne > Gastrophryne carolinensis. The sequence continues at coordinate 76,518,779 of CM051241.1, forward strand.
CGCTTTCGCATGGAAACTTTGCGCTCTGCTAATAGTTCCCTGCGTCAAGGGGATTTCATGACCTCTGTGGACATCAAGGATGCTTACCTTCATTTCCTGTTTTTCCAGGTCATCAAAGGTTCCTCAGGTTCGCTCTGGAGAATCAGCACTACCAATTTGTGGCATTGCCCTTCGGTCTCATCTCAGCTCCCAGAGTGTTCACCAAGGTGCTGGCAGGGGTGATGGCTCTGCTCAGGGCTCAGGGCATCCGCGTGCTGCCATATTTGGACGACATTCTCATCACTTCTCAGTCCCTCCAACAGGCAGAGCTGGATACTCAGCGAGTAGTGTCCACACTGGAGTCATTTGGCTGGGTGATCAACCATCCCAAGTCTTCCCTTTCTCCCTCCTTGGTGACGCCCTTCCTGGGAATGAATCTGGATACAGTTCAGGCAAGGATTTTTCTTCCTCAGCAGAAGGTGGACAGTCTGATTGCGCAGGTTCAGTTCCTGCTATCTTGCCCTCATCCCTCCATCAGGCAGGGAATGCAGCTGGTGGGCCTGATGGTGGCGTGCTTCGAGGCAGTTCCTTATGCACAGTTTCACATGAGGCCTCTGCAACTCCACCTCTTGTCAGTATGGGACAAGGATCCTGTGTCCCTGGACCAGGTCCTTGTTCTATCCCCCCTAGCCAGGCGGTCCCTCTCGTGGTGGCTGGACTCCAGGAACCTGTTGGCGGGCAGATCATTTCTGGCCCCCTGCTGGGAGACAGTCACCACGGATGCCAGTCTGACGGGTTGGGGGGGCTTTTGGAAGTCCCTGCAGTTCCAAGGACGGTGGGGCCCTCGGGAGGACCACACACCCATCAACATTCTGGAACTAAGGGCGATCAGGTTGGTGCTGGCTCACTTGATCCACCACCTTCAGGGTCGGCCTGTTCACGTAGGGTCGGACAACCAGACAGCGGCCTACATCAATCATCAGGGGGGGACCCGGAGCAAGGGGGCCCTCAAGGAAGTGTCTCTGATCCTGTCCTGGGCGGAGGACAATGTCCCCTGCATCTCAGCTGTGTACATTCTGGGGGTGGAGAATTTGGAGGCAGGCTCTCTGAGCAGGGGGACTTCTCGCCTGGGAGAATGGTCCCTCTGCGAGAGGGTGTTTCACACTCTGTCACCGTTGGCTGAAACCTCCATGTAGCGATAACCCTTATCGCCGGAGGGCTTCACCGCCCGAGACGTCCTTTTCCCAATCGTAAGAGGTGCTGCCGGAATTCCAGAGTCGTCCGTGAGGAAACAGGAGCAGCCCTTACAAGGGCTAGTGAATTGTAATATAGCGTTTCCCCCAATAAGAGACAGAACTCAGTATTGAGGGTGAAGGTGAAGTGACTTTATTAGTGCCACTCTAGGCCTTATATACACAAGTCTCCATGCAATGGGACCTCCCCCGTGGACCTCATGACAAATACACAGACCAACTCTGCCGGTGACGCAATCAGCAAAACAATAGGCGTCTGTAATACACTCAATCAGAACAATGCCATTGCCTGTGACGTAATCAATTAACACAAAGGCAGTTTATAATACAATCCAAACTCCAATGACCTAATTAAGAAAAGGCCAGTGAATGGCCCGGTGGGCAACTGAATAGTGATGACATCCAAAAGACAGAGCGTCTGTCACAATGCCCCCTTTTTGTGGAACACCCGGCAGACCCGGATTGACCCTGTTCGGGTTAACGTGGGGCTGTCCGGACTCTTGTTATGGGCAGAGTTCTGTGTAAGGACAAGTCTGCACATAGTGAGTAACCGGACTAAACATTGACGTGGGCTGTACATAGGAATCGGTCATGGGTGGGGTCCAAACACTGGGATATTGTGGCGTTGGTGAGTTCAGCACCAAAGTCCTTGGTTGGATGTGTGCACAGGTGCTCTGCTTTCTTATAGCTGGCCCAAGTTTCAATCTCTTTCCATGGAAGCTGATCGGAGAATCCACAATTTTCTGCACATCTACATCATCGTAAAAGTAGACAAAACCATAACCCTTAGAAACGCCAGAGGCATCCCTAATAATTTTGACATTCTTTACAGCGCCATACTTTGAAAAAACATCCTTAATTCCAGGCTGATTAATCCGACGGCCAATGCCCCCAACAAAAATAGTGTTTGGCATAAGTTTCCCTTCTGGAAGGACGTAACCTGATGGCTGATCCTCTTCTTGGCTTCTTGTAACAGACATGACGTGATGCAGACGAAACCCCTGGGTCTCCCCGACCAGTGGGCTGGAGTCGGCAGCTCGGGCTGGAGACCGGGTTGTAACAGGGATGACGCTGGCTGGTCCAGAGGTAGCGTAGGCAGAAGTCATTGGTCCTAGATCATTTCCCAACAGTACTTCTGCTGGTAAGTTGTCCATAAGTCCCACCTGTACCCTGCCGGATCCAGCGCCCCAGTCAAGATGTACTCGGGCGGTGGGGAGTCGAAACACAGCTCCTCCTGCCACCCTTACTGCAACGGTGTGTCCAGTGCGGTCTTTGTTCTTGACCAAATGAGGTTGAAGCAAGGTAAGTGTGGCTCCGGTGTCGCGTAATCCTTGCGCGGTGCGCCCATTGACTCGTACCTCCTGGCGATGGTGCTGTCGGTTGTCTGGGATGGCCGCTTGTATGGGATCAGCTTCATACAGTACTCCCAGATACTCTTCCGAACTGCTCTCAGCTTCCAAACAGTGTGCCACAGGAGTACGGGAGGTGGAAGGTTGTGTTTGCCTCCACGTGTTTCGGGGAGGCTCTAGGGCGCAATCACTGCGATAATGTCCCCATTGTTTGCAACGATGGCACTGAACTGTGGAGAGGTTCGGTTGCTGCGCTGGCCTATGTGGCCCAGAGTAACGAGTTGGCGTGGAAGCCACAGGTGCTTGAAACTTAATGGGAGGTGGTGGTTTTGGAGCGGACTGTTCTGTCCGGCGAGCATCAGTGTACTCGTCGGCTAGACGAGCAGCCTCAGGTAGCGTTAGAGGCCTCCGGTCACGTACCCACTCTCTTAGTTCTGGTTGCAGGGCATTGAGAAAGTGTTCTAGTAAAAACAACTGTAGTACATCCTCAGCGGTCGTGGCTTTGCATCCAGTGACCCAGTGTGATGCTGTACGATGGAGCCGACATGCCCACTCCGTGTAAGAATCCCCTCCCTTCTTTTGGGATTCCCGAAATCGTCGCCTGTAGGCTTCCGGGGTGACAGCGTACCGGGCTAACAAAGCCTCCTTTACCAGATGGTAGTGTGGTAAGTCCGCATCAGGGATGGCCCGGAAAGCATCGGAAGCTTTCCCAGATAGTTTCCCTGATAATATGGTGACCCATTCCTCCGTGGGTACCCGGTGTAAAGCGCACTGCCGTTCAAAATCGGCCAAAAATCCGTCAATCTCGTCGTCACTTTCCTGGAAGGACTTAAATGCTGCAAATGGAATCTTTCTCCCCCCAGTGTAACTGTGGCTGAGAGGCTGCTGGGTTGAAAGTCGCCGATCTTCCCTTCGCTTACTGGCCTCTGCCTCCGCTGCGGCGAAGACTCGGTCGATCAGTTCCTGTGATGGATTCGGGCCATAGACCGACAATCTGTTCCGAACCGCTTGAACAAGAGCAGCGTCTTCATCGATCTCTATATTGGTTTCGGTCCTCACTGCTGCACGATCCATTTCGATCAGCTCGGCTATCAGTTCCTGACGTGGGCGGTTGCTAGCCGACCTTCCCCGGCTCTCGAGTAGATCCTTCAGGGTCAGCCTTTTCAACTTGTCATACTGACTCTCCATCAGGGTAGCACTCTCTCTGGGTACAAAGGACCATCCGACCGCTTGCCACCAATTGTAGCGATAACCCTTATCGCCGGAGGGCTTCACCGCCCGAGACGTCCTTTTCCCAATCGTAAGAGGTGCTGCCGGAATTCCAGAGTCGTCCGTGAGGAAACAGGAGCAGCCCTTACAAGGGCTAGTGAATTGTAATATAGCGTTTCCCCCAATAAGAGACAGAACTCAGTATTGAGGGTGAAGGTGAAGTGACTTTATTAGTGCCACTCTAGGCCTTATATACACAAGTCTCCATGCAATGGGACCTCCCCCGTGGACCTCATGACAAATACACAGACCAACTCTGCCGGTGACGCAATCAGCAAAACAATAGGCGTCTGTAATACACTCAATCAGAACAATGCCATTGCCTGTGACGTAATCAATTAACACAAAGGCAGTTTATAATACAATCCAAACTCCAATGACCTAATTAAGAAAAGGCCAGTGAATGGCCCGGTGGGCAACTGAATAGTGATGACATCCAAAAGACAGAGCGTCTGTCACACTCCATCTTGATGGAAAAGGGGCTGTCTGCCTCTGTTGTTGACACCATGATAAAGGCTAGAAAGAAGTCTTCTTCCTCCATTTACTATAGGGTTTGGCGTGCCTACATTGACTGGTGTGAGGCTAGGTCTCTTCCCTGTTGTGTGTTCTCTATTCCCAGGATCCTGGGGTTCCTGCAGCATGGATTGGAGCTGGGGCTCCAACTCAGTACTCTGAAAGGTCATGTCTTTGCCCTGGCTGTTTTCTTCCAGAGGTCCTTTGCCCAGCAGTCTCTGATCAGGACCTTTTTCCAGGGGGTTACTCATGTGCATTCCCCACGTAAGCCTATGTTGCCTGTTTGGGATTTGAACTTGGTCTTGTCTGCCTTGCAGGGTGCTCCCTTTAAGCCTATGCAGGATGCTGCCCTGCCGTTCTTACTCTTAAGGTTGTCTTTTTGGTGGCTATCACTTCTGTTAGGCGTGTTTCTGAGTTGGCGGCGCTTTCCATCCAGCCCCCCTACTTTGAGAGAAACCAGGACAAGGTGGTGTTTCGCTTCAAGCCAGATTTTCTGCCTAAGGTCGTGTCTGCCTTTCATCTGAATCAGGACATTGTTCTTCCTTCCTTGTGCCCTAATCCTAGTAAGGAGAGGGTTTTGCATTCCTTGGATGTGGTTAGGTGCCTGAAGTACTATCTGGTAGCTACTGCACCATTCAGAAAAACTGATGCTCTTTTTGTGGTCCCTTCTGGTCCTAGGAAGGGTTTGGCTCCTGCTAAATTTGCTATCAGCAAATGTATCCATCAGGCTGTGATTTAGGCCTATTCTGCTAAGGGGAAGAATCCTCCCTTCTGCCTTACTGCTCATTCCACTCGTGCTATTGGGGCCTCTTGGGCTTTTCAGCACCAGGCTTCTGTTGAACAAGTTTGCAAGGCCGCTACTTGGTCTTCTGTTCATACTTTTTCCAAGTTTTACAAGGTTGATGTTAGGGCCTCAGCTGATGCTGCTTTTGGCCGCAAGGTTCTGCAGGCGGCAGTGGTCTGACCTGTCTGTTACCTTTGGATGTCCCAAGAGTAATGATTCTTATCTGGAACAGGACGTACTGTATACTAAGAATAATACAATTCTGTGATTACTCACCTGTAGAATTAATATTATGAGTATACAGTACGTCCTGCTCCACCCCACCCTTGGTTTTGCATTATCTTTGGATCCTCTGTATGGTAATTGTCATCATTGTTTATGGTTAATGGTTGGTCCGGTATCTTTCTCCCGGCTTCTCGTTCACTGCTTTTCAATGCTGGGGATTTGTGGGAGGTCCCTGGGTATTTGAGGGGCCGGGAAGAGCCAATTTCGTGGTCTCTGCAGGGGCCGGGAGGAGCCAATTTCGCGGTCTCTGCAGTCCAGCGCCATCTGGCGGAGTAATACCCAAGAGTAATGATTCTTATCTGGAGCAGGACGTACTGTATACTCATAATATCAATTCTACAGGTGAGTAATCACAGAATTGTATTTTTTTCTCTACATCCAGTCCAGGCCGTCCCAGAAGTAATGACAGTTGGATTAACCGCCACCAGGTGGCGCAGTTACTGCAAGATCCAGGGCTGTCTCCATAGAATTCCCAGATTTCATCTTGCAGTAAGCTGCTGCTAGGATCGTCTGGATACTCTTCTCTGGATATTGCAGCTGAGCGGGGTATTTAAGCCTGTCGGCTGCCGCTTCCCTATTACCACCGTCCCCGTGGATCCATTCTGCCTCCCAGCTGCGACTGACGGGATGGGTGTAAGGTAGGGTGAACGCCGAGGGTCAGGCGTTGTCAGAGCTAGGCTCTGGGCCGCCGAACCTCTCCTAAAGGGTAGTCGGCCATAGGCGATGGTGAGCCTATTGGGGGGGGGGGGGAGGAACCACCAAAATTGCCCGGGGTTATGCCATTATCTGTGCCCACATGCTTTATTGTCATATGTTGTGCTTTTTACTTCGTTTTTACCTCAGACTTTGTTGTTGTTGGCAGCTGTGTGGATACTCACCTTCCACATTATCCCACAAGCGTATTATTTTGCACTCTTTACTACTGCGCTTACTTACCTCCCTCGTTCCCTCCAGTGCCTCATCCTCCTCCTTTTCCTCACAGGGCGTTTGTGTGCATCTGAACGCTGTGGGGGGGGGGGGGGTGTTGCCGTCGGCCTGGGTGCCTTCGGCCTCCAACATGGAGCATGATAGGGGGCAGGCACTGTCCTTCCGGGTGCGGGGCCGTGCCGTGCACTGAGCGGGGGCCCCGCCGTGGGCTGCCCTGCTGTTGTATTCGACGGCGGCCTCCCCCATTTTGCGCCTCTGAGGAGGAGAGGCGGCCTTTGCGCTGTTCGGGGGGGGGGGGGCGGGCCATCATTTGCGCCAGGAGCGTATTTTTGATGCATGATAGGGCGGGTGTATCCGCCCACAGCCCTTACTGCCTGCGGTCTCGATAGCACTCCAACTTGCATTCAGCCCTCAACTAGGGGGAAGCCAGCAGGGGGGTTTTCAAACTGGTTGACATACCGAGTGGCCAGCCTTGAGAGACATTTATCTCGCACAGCTTCTGGGAATGCCACGAGTAAGAGGCGGCACATCGAGCCCAGTTACTTGGATTGCTGATGATGATCTTGTTGGAGGTCTGGGCTCCATGGAGGGAGGCTAGTTGCTTAAGGATTCCTTTCCATTGGGGATCATTCGGCCAGCTAAGACAGCGAGCCTGGCTCCTCCTCGGGCGAGGATATAGAAACATAGAAGGTTGACGGCAGAAGGAGACCATACGGTCCATATATGTTTGCATATTGTCCCTCCTAAAGCGGCGAAAGGAAGCGGGGTAATTTACTCGGGCCTGAGAGACAGAGATTGTCTTCCCTGAGCAGGCCCATTTTTCCAATTGGGTTTTTATGGAGTGGGGAAAGGCCTAATTGCCATCGGTGCCTAAGGGCCGGGACAGGTCCCTTCCCGGTGGAGCCGATCCACCTCTGGTCCCGCCTCCCCGATGTTGTCCCCCGTGTCGGGGTTATTCAACACTACAGTTATGCCGTCACCCTATACTGCTTCCTTGCGCGATCCTGCTGACAGGCGCATGGATCGCTGGCTTGTCAGGCATTCACCTTGCCGGTGCTTGCTTCGCCCTGTGTGTGCCGTGGCTATTGTCTCCTTATGCTTAATTAAGACTTTCCAATTACAGAGCAGCCTTTAACAGGTTACCCCAATGATGTGACCCTTGCATGTATCAAATAATTTTGGTTGGTACATGGTCAAGCATTATCAACACTCTACTGGTTCTGGGTTTTAAGCATATCCCAGTTTTCTTATAAACATGCTTTTGACCAAGACCTCACTATTTAGATTATTAACCCTTTAAATGCCAGCCACGTAAAATTTACGTGGTTGCCTCTCCGTCACTTAAGTGCCAGCCACGTAAAATTTACGTGCCTGGCATTTACCCCTGGCAATTTTAAAATTCCCAAAAAAAATGGGGTCCCCCTCCCTGGGAGGGGGAACCCTATGTCATTTTTTTTTTAATTAACCCTTTTGTGTTCTGTCATCCAGCAGCTATAAAAGGCTTCTAGCAAGTGAGCAGAAGCCAATGATCGCAGAGGGACAGAGTGCTCCAGTATGGATGGGAGGTAAGTATTAAAAAAAAAATAAAAAAAATAATAAAATATTTTTTCTCTTTGTGTGTCTGTTTTTTTTACATTTGACCCCTTGTGAACTGGTAAGGGGTCCATGACCCCTATACCAGTTCACAAGGCTGGGGGGGTGGCAAGTCACCTGCCCTAGCCGGTGACTTGCCATTAACCCCCGGCACCCCCATTACCTGCCTCCCCAAAGGCCAGGGGGGGGCAGAAGAGCCCGTGGCCACGGGCTATGCGGGCTTGTAGCCTGCAGGGCCAGGGGCCACAAAAGCTGGCCCCTGCGCCCTGTTCCTACAAGCCCTGCATAGCTGGTCCCGGGCTGGTTACTTTGGGTAAGGGGGGGGCCCCATGTCATTATTTTGGGGATTTTTAAGGGTTTTTAACCCTTAAAAATCCCCCCCAAAAAATGGGGCTCCCCCGGGAGGGGGGACCCTATGTCATTTTTTTTTCTCGATTTAACCCTTTGTAGTGTGGATGGTAGTTGTATTTTATTTGTAAATGTTAAAAATTACTTGTTTCAGTTAGTGGGGTCTCCTGGGCAGGAACAGGGGGCTACCGATAAATATGTGGTACCGTTCTAATCGGTAGAAATGGGGCTTTAACATGCAATATGGTTTTCCCTAATAAAATACATTTTTTATTTAAAATAAAGGAGGCAATTTTCTAAAAAAATTTTATTTATTTTTTTTTTTTTACTTAGTAATAAATAAAATTAATAATAAATAAAATTTACAAACAAGACATTTCATGTTAAAGCCTAAACTCTGCTGCAAAATATATATATATATAATTTTCTTGAAAATTCCAGCAAAAATGTCGCAAAACATGGCGCAAAATGGGGAAAAATGACCTGTGAACAGAGGGTGACAAAATCTCAAGTAGGCAGGCAATTAAAAGGGTTAATAGTACCTCTGCATGTTGGTTATTGTTCTGTTCGGGGGACCTTGCGCTTTCAGACTTAGCTTGTTTTTTCTTGTTTGCATATTTATATTTTAGGAAAAGGTGTTTTTTATTCAGCTTTTTTATACATTTTTTAGGGAAACCCTGCGCAACCAAAGAATTCTTTGAGGGATCAATTCCAGAAAGATGAGCCCACTACAACAAGCTGGGTACGCTTAGAAAGCTTAACATGTGTACTTTCAGGGAATATATGGTTTATGGGCGATATTCCAAATGTAAAGGGTTGTTTTGGTTGAAAATTCGCAAGGTGCGCACTTTGTCTGCAGAGCTGAAATTTTCAAGTAAAATTACCATTGTGCACATGCTTTACTTTGGGGTGTTTGGCAACTCTTCCACTGACAGAACCTATGCATGTTGGGTATCGTTCTGTTCGGGGGATGTTGCTTTTTCAGATTATACTTGTTTTTTCTTGTTTGTATATAGTTTTTTTAGGAAAATGTGGCTTTGATTCTGCTTTTTTAACCTTTTTTTTAGGGAAACTCTTTGCAACCAAAGAATACATTGAGGGATTACTTCTAGAAAACTGTGGCCACATCAACAAGCCTGGTACAAATAGAAAGCCTGAGGTGTGTACTTCCAGAGAATATATAGTTTGTGGGGGGTATTTCAAATGTAAAGGGTTGTTTTTCTGGAAAAACTGCAAGGTGCGCATATCACAGTTCAAAGCTCTGTTTCAGTTTGGGGGAGTCTTCTGGGCAGGAAAGGGTGTCTACCTATACATATGTGGTACCACTGTAACCGGGAGAAATTGGGGTTTCACACGCAATAAGATTTTATTGACAAACTTACATTTTTTATTACAAAAAAACACTACAAATTGTATGTATTTTTATTTTTTTGCACATATTTCACCAAAAAATATTGAGAATACACCTAAAAATTACAAACAAGACATTTCATGTTAAAGCTTAAACTCTGCTGAAAAAAACAATATATCATTTTCCTGGGAAATCCCTGGAAATCCCTTCAAAAATCACATTTGAACATGGGGAGCGCAAAATAGTGCAAAATGGTCTGGCAACAGAGTGTGACAAAAACTCCAGGTAGGCTGGCACTTAAAGGGTTAAAGTATTTATTTATACATTATTTATAAAATTTACATACATTTAAAAAATAGATTCACTGATTGTCTGTACAGTATACAATTCTATACAGCTTTACAAAATAATGCAGTGTGTCATACACATCTCAGGACTATTATGTTGCTGCCGTATGGTGTTATGCTCCCTGATTCCTCTGTATTCATAATTTCACCATAAACCCCTTTCTTTTGGGCGTTGGGCAGACATGTTTCGCCTGTTGATTCTGGCTTCCTCAGTGCCCTTATATTGAAAAAGGGAAGCATTAATATGTGGATTGATTGGTTCTTCTAATATAATTATGTATTTATATTGATTTAGATTAATCCCATAAATCTATGTACCTTAAGCAAAAGAATCCGTGGGTGCTGTTTGTTTGTTCAAAAACATTTGCTGATAGTGCATAATACAGTGATTTCACTTGTCCCCAGAGGAGTGTGGCTCAATCACCATTGAAGTATAGGATCATCGCATGCCGGCCCTTTAAGAGTAGTTAAACATAACACTTAATTCAAAAAGGTATATGATTGTTTAACATTTATATGCTTGAATTCTTTAGTGTACCTGATCATAGCATGTAGTGGCTTCAAAGATTGATAAATGATTATGAATTTTCCAGTTGATTCAATGATAAGAGCTGGAAAAGATTGGACAATTATAGCTATCTGATTGAAATTGCCACTCTAGGGGCCACGTCGCGTCGACGGCCTGAGGGGTGAATGGTAAGGGGACCGGGCTCCACTTCTATACAAACCTGGTGATATTGCTTTAACTTTATCCTATAGCAGTCATTGTTTGCTCATTTTTTGCACATTGTATTGTCACTTTATATACAGCGCTTGTCACTTTATAGACCTAAGTTGCACATTGAGATAGCACTATATGCACTTTACAGTGCAAATTGCAGTGTTGCAGCACATATATACATTTTTTCCACAATAGCACTTTAAACAGACTGCTTCTTGTTCTATCATTTTAATATACTATGGTAATTCTGCTTAATACATTAGAGCCATTATTTTAAGGTCCTTCTCCCAAACTGTTTCTGTTTTTTAAAAGTGTCTGTATTGTCTAATGTGTGTTTTCTAATAAAGGCATGTTATATAATTTTTAACAACTGCTGTGTGCGGCCCTTTGATAGAGGTTTTTTAGACTGTGCTGGCAGCCCAACCAGTTTTTTGTTTGACTCTGCTTTTGGCCGAAAGGTGCTTCAGGTGGTAGTGAAATGAACTACATGCTGTTCCGCACTGGGGATCCCACCCTAATGGACACTGCTTGTCCCAACTGTCATTACTTCTGGGACGGCCTGGACTGGATGTAGAGAAAAATACAATCCTGTGAAACTCACCTGTAGAATTGTTTTTGTATACATCCAGGCCAGGCCGTCCCACCCCGCCCTTGGTTCATTACCTCTTGTTTGCCTGTTATGGTGATTCTCTTTTTGGACCATTGTCCTTAGTTTTCTTTGTGAGAGAGTACATGCTGAAGCTATGTGAGTTAACATGGATTCTTGGCCTCCCGGCCTGTCTCATTTACTGCTTTTTGACATTCTGGGAATTTTATGGGGACAGCTCTTTTTATAGGGGGGCGGGAGGAGTTACAGCTTTGGATCTTGCAGTAACTGCGCCACCTGGTGGCAGTTAACCCAACTGTCATTACTTCTGGGACGGCCTGACTGACATTCGTGTCTTACCCTATTTGGACGACCTTTTGATCTCGGCCCCGTCCCTTCAGGAGGCGGAGAGTGACACCCGGACCGTGCTGTCAGCTCTGGAAGCTTTCGGTTGGATGATCAACTACCCCTAGTCGCATATCACTCCGTCAACGGGGAGATCCTTCCTGGGGATGACCCTAGACACCGCTCAAGTCAGTCTTTCTGCCACAGCAGAAGGTCTTGTGTCTCCGGACGCAGGTAGAGTCCTTGCTGGCTTGTCAACAGCCATCGGTGCGCCTTGGGATGAGACTGGTGGGCCTAATGGTGGCTTGATTCAAAGCAGTGCCCTTTGCCCAATTCCACATGAGGTCTCTTCAGCTGAAGCTGCTGTCCAGCTGGGATCGGTCCCCGGAATCTCTGGACAAAGGGTTTGTGCTGTCCCCCCCGGCCAGGCAATCCCTCTTGTGGTGGTTGGATCCTCGACATCTGCTGGTGGGCAAGTCCTTTCGGACTCCTCATTGGGAGATAGTTACCACGGATGCCAGTCTGACAGGCTGGTGAGGACTCTGGCAGACCCAGAAGATCCAGGGTCAGTGGGGTCCGAGAGAGAACCGGATGCCCATCAATCTCTTGGAGCTGAGGGCAATTTGGCTTGTTCTCCTACATCTGACCCCCAATTTAAGGGGCCATGCGGTTCAGGTCCGCTCAGGCAATCGGACGGCGGTAGCCTACATCAACCACCAGGGGGGTACTCGGAGCAGGAGATCCCTCAAGGAAGTAAGCCGGATTCTGAGTTGGGCAGAGGAGAACGTTCCCTGCATCTTGGCGGTTTACATCCCGGGGGTAGAGAATCGGGAGCCAGACTCCCTGAGCAGGATGTCCTTGCGTCTGGGGGAATGGTCTCTCAGCAGGAAGGCCTTTCAAGCTCTGTGCCTCCGCTGGGGTCGACCAGACGTGGATCTTTTTGCATCCAGACACAATCACAAACTTTCAAGGTTTGTATCTCTCTCTCAAGAGACCCTCTGGCCATAGCATCAGACGCCCTGGCAATCCCCTGGACATGGTTCAATCTTCTGTATGCTTTTCCTCCGTTTCTGCTGCTGGACCGAGTACTACATAAGATAGTCCAGGAGGGGGTACCAACCATCCTGGTGGCTCCTCGTTGGCCAAGGAGTTGGTTTGTGGACATAGTAAGGATGTCAACAGATCACTGCCTCATGTCAAATGATCCGGAGCTTCTCACACAGGGGTCACTTCGGAACCCGAATTTACAGAGGCTGGCCTTGACTGCCTGGCTGTTGAAACCTCCATCCTGATGGAGAAGGGTTTATCGGCCACGGTTATTCACACCATGATTCAGGCACGGAAAAAGACTTCTTCCATGATATACTACAGAGTTTGGCGGGCCTATATTGCTTGGTGTGAGGCCAGGAAGTTTACTTGCCGGAAATATTCTGTTTCTAGAATTCTAGAGTTTCTGCAATATGGTCTAGAATTGGGCTTCCAGTTGAGCACCCTCAAGGGTCCGGTCTCGGCCCTATCCATTTTTTTCCAGAAGTCTATTGCCAATTATAGATTGATCAGAACCTTTTTTCAGGGGGTCACTCATGTCCACCCACCGCGAAAACCAGTTTTACCGGTGTGGGACCTAAATCTGGTGCTATCTGCTCTCCAGGGTGCCCCCTTCGAGCCTTTGTATGACGCTACATTGACTATGCTGACGCTCAAGGTGATTTTTTTGGTAGCGATCACCTCTGTGCGTCGAGTTTCGGAATTGGCTGCCTTATGTATGAAACCATCTTATTTTGAATTGCACAGGGACAAGGTGGCTTTTCGTTTTAAGGCCGATTTTTTTGCCTAAGGTCGTTTCTCCTTTTCACCTTAATGAGGAAGTCATCTTACCTTCCTTGTGCCCAGCACCGGCTAATCCTAAAGAAAGGACTCTCCATGCTTTGGATGTGGTTAGAGCCATAATATATTACCTGGCTGCTACTGCCTCTTCCCGGAAATCGGATTTGCTTTTTGTCTTAGCGGAAGGCTCTAGAAAGGGATTTCCACCAGCCAAGTCCACACCCAGTAAGTGGATTAGACAGGCGGTGGTAAGAGCCTATTCTGACAAGAGGAAAAAAACCCTTTTCGGATCACAGCTCATTCTACTAGAGCCACTGTTGCTTCCTGGGCCTTTCAGCATCAGGCCTCGGTGGAACAGGTTTGTAAAGCTGCCACTTGGTCTTCAGTTCATACATTTACCAAGTTTTACAAGGTGGATGTGAGGGCCTCAGCTGATGCTGTTTTTGGCCGAAAGGTGCTTCAGGCGCTAGTGAAATGAACTACCTGCTGTTCTGCACATATTGGGCACTGCTTTTGGATGTCCCAGATGTAAAGAATAAAGGACGGCCTGGAATGGATTGGAAGAAAAAATGCAATTCTGACTCACCTGTAGAATTGGTTTTGCTTCCGATCCATTCCAGGCCGTCCAACCCGCCCTCTTTGAGGTTTATTATTGTTCTTGATGCCTTTTTTTATGGTGATTGAACCATTACTTGTTCACAGGACTCTTGTTATAAAAATTAAACTTATATGTTTTTCGAGAGAATACAAGTGGAGGCTATGTGAAGTAACATAGTCTCCTATGTTCGGGGCCTCCCGGCCTTGCCTCTTGCTACTGAGTTACTGCTTTTTAATTACTTGGCTGGTTAAGAGGCAGCTGCTATTTATAGGGGGACGGAAGGAGCCGCACCTTTGATCTTGCAGTCCACGCCCCTCAGGGCGGAGAAGTCCCAGAGGTACAGAATAAAGGACAGCCTGGAATGGATCAGAAACAAAAACAATTCTATAGGTGAGTCTCACAGAATTGCGTTTTTACATGGTAAGAGGATGACTCATCTGTGATGCATAGCACAGGCGAAGGGAGAGATGCTGCAGCATGAGGTAAAAACCTCTCTGCACCATATTCAGTGCATTCTGTAATGCTGCCTCTGCATGTCCTTTTTTTCCATCTTAACTAAAGTGTAACTTTGTCTGTTCTCTCCAACAGGGGTTATTCTGCTGCTCCTGGACAAGCTGCGTCTGATTGGCTGGGAGGAGATGTGGCGTCTGACAGCTGAGAGGGAGCTGATGAATATGTTGAGCACCTCCCTTGCAGACCAGGTGAGAACATAATAAACTCCCTATTGCCTGCGTTGGGGGGGGGGGGGGGGGGTCCCCGATGATCATTGCTAGAATAAGAGGACCTCTGTCTTGTGTTTAGGACATATTCAATGCGGTTATAAAGAGCTCCCCCGACCTGATCTATCAGCTTCCCTGTTACTGGAACGTGCAGCTGTCTGATCACACCCGCTCCGAGCAGTGTTACAGCGAGCTGACCGATCTCAAGGTGAGTGCACCACTGACTGCTATGGACTGAAAGCTATAACCTAATCTCACCCTGTCAGGTAGGTTCCAGGTCCGCATGGATCCTAACACCACCTACACTCGTGTACAGGTATTTGCCGTATCCTCAGCTCTGTAGTCTTCAGTCTAACTGGCCTAGAAAAAGATCTCCATTCCTTCAAGACTGTTTTTATGTATCATATTGTCCTGACAAAATCTATCCTCACCTTTTGTCCCCCAAACCTCCTTCCTCTTGCTCTGGGGCTTTAAAACGAACCGCAGCATCCAGCTGCACAAGGGCATGATTCCATCTGAGAGGAGGCAGAGAGTAAAGACTGGTGCAGGACAATGCTCCTGTGTTGTTTTTTTTTTCTTTTTAACACAGTAGTCTGATGCAGTAGCCGCAGGGGGACAAAGGGGGTTGAGTATATATGATTCTATCAGTTTCTTGTCTGGTGTTGGGCGAACCCTGTAGGACTCTTCCCACCTGTTCCATTAGTAATGTGCCTCCCAGCCTTGGCTGCACTGGTCGGGTGATGGTAGGCAGCACCACTGTTAGGTGCTTAAGGAGCACTGCTCCACCGCAATCCCCCACCAAAGGGTAGGCGGTATAGGCTTATGGTGAGCCTCTATGAGATGCCCCTCCTGCACTATGCCCCTTGCCCCTGTCTTTCGGTGGGCCCTATCTTAATTGGCCGCTGTCCTCCCTCATTCTCCCTGTAGCATTCGGGGGAAAAAAGGGGGGGGGGGGTTGTGTGCGTGTGTGTATATATGCATTATGTGATTGACTTGTGCTTATTCTAATGCCTTGTGTCAGCCGCCGCGCTGACTTGCATTACTTTTGTACTTAAAAATTGCCACCGCCGACGCACGCTTTTCTTTCAGCGTTTCGCGGCGGCGTTACCTCAGCCGCTGGCGCGCCGTCATTGGCTGCTTGTCACGTGTTGGCTTCGCGCTCTTCGGGGGGGCGGGGCCTGTCTCTGGCGCGTTCCGTGTCATTGCTTGTACGGGCCCGCCCCCCAAGGTATACCGACGCCATTTTGTCTGCTTGTTGGCTTCTGCTTGACGGGGCTCTACCTACCGCGGCCCGTAAGTGCCCTCGCAGGCGGCTTTATTATCATCTTTCATTGTATGTTTGCTTACGGCCCCTTTTATTATGTCTTTCAGACGGGCGAATCCATTGGCTTCTCCCAGCCCTCTATTAGTTGGTTAACTTGTGAGGCCTAGTGTAATTACTCCCACTTCCCTAGTGGGTTATTGGGGAATCCAGGGTTGCTATATAGCGTTAATCCCTATCTGCCTATTGTGCCGCTATAATCACCATATGGAGGCATCTCAGGATAATGTGACCGGGGTTCCTTCGGGACAAGCCCGGCTGTGTGTAGCTTGTGGGGTGTCCCCTATTAGCACTGACAATGCGCGGGTCTGTGTACCTTGTGCCCAACAGGTGCTTGCGCTGCAATCTGGCCTTCCTGTGGCTGGGCCTGCACCTCGTTTCACTTCACCTACTCCCCCAAGCTTAAATCTCACCCCCACTGACTTGCATACAAGTGGGGATTCTCAGCCTGATGTGTCTTCTAGACTGGCTAGTGTTGAGAAGTTAATTGCTAATACCTTGGCGCGTAAGGCCACTGCAAAAAAGCGGCACTTAACGCCTGATGTCACTCTTATTCTTGGTGTGCCACACACCCCGCTTCACCTTTAATATTCTTCACGATTGGGTTAACTCACCGCCAGGTGACGCTGTGCAGAGTGGAAGTCTTGTAACGAGCCCCCTTCCGGCCTATATATACCTGGTACCTCCCATTTATCACCAGTGTTTTTCTCTCTGCTTGACGACAAGACAGAAGATTGAAGTCTCCTGCTTACAGGGTCTTACCCCGGCACCCCCTTTTGGTCTATCTCTGCCCGGTTTTGATTGTTTATACCTTTATGGTGGAATGGAAGCCTCCCAGCCTAGGTGCCTAGGAGCTTATCTCCCCCGCTCGACCCCCTCTTTTGGGGGCAATGCGGCTATCCGGCATGGTGATCCGGAAATGGGATGCCCCTGTCCCGAGGGTCCCCTTAGCCCCTTACTCTCCCGTTACGGTCCCTTCTCCCTTCACTATGGGGGGGGGGGGGGGGGGGTTAGAGGGTTGTGTATTGTGTGTGTATTTCACTGTATGACTTTTGTTACATGTGTGTTTTACTTTTGTGCACTTATCAGACTGCACCGCAAGAGTGCACTTGGTCTGATTATTCCTCTTAAGAGCTTCCTCGTACTGGCCGGCTTGGCCAGTGTTCAGGTCAGCTTTAGGGGCAGCTGGAGCGGGCCGCGCTGTGGCAGGCTGGCTTGCTGCCTGAGCCTTTGGTATATCACAGCCCCCCTCCCCCGCTGGTCTCCTTGCTGTTCGGCCGCCGTTAGGCAGGCCGCATTGTCAGCGTCGGCTGCGCTGTTTCCTCCCTTCCCTCCCTCCTCCTCCCCCCTCCTCCTGCCTTTGTTTTTTGGTGCCGTTGTAGTGGCTCATCTGGTAGTAATCCCTTGATGAATTGGCCGCACTGATCGGGCTTGAGGGGGGCGGGCCCCGGTGACGTGGAAACGAGGGTGTGGCACCGGCGGCAGCGTCATGCGGCCGGCCCCAGCCTCACTTCCTTCCTTCCTGGCTTAAAGGAAGACACGTGGGGGGGGGGGGCTCGCTGCCGCACATGGGTCTATTTACCTTTTGGCTCCAACTACTACTGCTGCTGCGGGCTGCTGCGTCGTCCATGTTGTTGCTGCGGCTGCTCTCGGATCTTTGCAGGTAAGCGGCCCCACCTTGTGTGAGTTGAGTGTTATTTAAAATCTATAATATTTATAGTTTTTAGACATAGGGGGGAGAGATTTTTAAGAGGATGCATCATGATTATTTTTATTATTATTTTTATGTATTAAATAGAGGGCAAGGGTTTTTCCTTTGCTTATTTAAAGGCACCTTGGTGCCGTGCATAAGTATGTTTGCATGTTGCCACATGTTTGGGGGTCTGACTGTTGGTCTTCCCCTACAGATCCCAGGAATCGCTGATTAAAGCGGCCTCCCGGCTCTATATTACTTGGCTAGTCTTTCTTTTTAAAAAAAAAAAAAGGAAAATTGGGACATTTTTATATATATTGATATATTAAAAAAAAAGATATATATATATATATATATATATATATATATATATATATATATATATATATTTTTATATATAGATTATTAAGGGGATCTTTCTTTATGAATTAAATCCTCCCTTCTGGGACATTTACAATAAGGGGGCATCCCGGGTGGCTTATGCCTTAAAACCCAAAAGTTTGCGAATACCATAAATCACCATATGGAGGCTTCCGATATTACCGGAAATGGTTCTTCTGGGCCATCTAGGGGGTGCGCAAGATGTGTATGCATTCCTTGTGCAAGGCAGAGTATTGCGCGTCAGTCCGTCGCTCCGGCTGCTGGCCCGTCGCAACTTCCATCATCTCCTACCTCTCCCTCCCTGTTCTGGACCCCGCGTGACACTGTCAAGAGTGGGGATTCGCAATCCGAGGTGGCGGCACGGTTGGCCAGCCTCGGGAAAATGGTGTCCGTTAAAGCAGGGTCAAAAGCCACTGCAAAACGTAAGCACCTGACTCCGATACCTTCGGCTTCACAGGATGAGGTATGTGAGCCTGTGGAATGGTCCGATGGCTCCCCGGACGAGGAGGGAGAATTCCTTTTGGAGTCAGATGAGCCTGCAGATCAGCTTGAGGCTGATGCTATTGGCGATTGGTCGGCGGGGGTTTCCCTTGACACCCCCTCCATTCTGGCTCAAATGTTTGAAATTCTGAATTTAGATCTGCCTGAGGCTGTCACCCTGCCAAAGGGCCAGTTGTTTAAAGAGCCTCAGCCGCGTTGGGTTTTTCCCAGACAACATCACTTTGAGAGGGTGGTGCTTAAGGAATGGGAACATCCCACGCGGTTATCTGGAATCCCTTCCAGTTGGGAAAAGCGTTACCCTTTTCCGCCAGAATTGGTGAAGCTTTGGTCCGTCCCTCCTGACGTCGATACCCCTGTGCTAGGGCTCTCCAGCACGGCTATGGTACAGTCTGCTGAGACCACTGTCCCTAAAGATGGGGAGGATCGTCGGATTGACCAGTACGCTCGCCATGGTTTTATTTATGCTGGGTCAACGATGCGCCCGGTGTGTGCTTTGGCGCTTCTTCTATTGGCGGTTAGGTCTGTAATTCAGGAGCTGTGTGGGGATCTCGATCCCACTTGTAAAGAGTTTACTGCGCTCAAGCAGTGTGAATCTTTTGTTTCCTATGTTCTATCCACTCAGGACGATGCGCTGGCTATGAGTAGCAAGACAGCTGCAATGCTGGTGGCTATTAGTCGGTCAGTATGGCTGCGTCAGTGGTCGGCGGACTCAGCTTCTAAAAAGGTGCTCACAGCTCTCCCCTTTTTGGGCTTGCGTCTGTTTGGTGAGAAAATTGATTCAGTCGCAAAAGGTGGTAAGATGCCACAACGCAAGAGGCCTCGTCATCCCTTTAAGGGGGCAAGTTCTGGTAGGCCTTCATTTCGGGGATTCAGAGCGGGTAGGGGGGCTTCCTTTACCGCTACCAGAGGTGCAGGTTGGACTCGGGGGAGGGGCCGTGGCCGTCCCGCTCAGTCCTGGGGCACCAAGCCCAAGCCTGCTGGTAAACCCGCTCAGCAATGAGGGGCTGCCCTCACCCGTGCGGGTGGGGGGACGATTACGACACTTCTCCCAGGTTTGGGACCAGGAGATTCCGGACAGATGGATCCGGGAGGTAGTGTCGTCCGGTTACAAACTGGAATTCGACTCTCGCCCTCCTTCACGGTTCTTTCGGTCTCGGGTGCCCATCGATCCTTTGGCCGCACAGGGGCTCCTGGCGTCGGTAAAGAATCTGTTAGAGATGGCAGTCATCCGGCCGGTACCGCGCTTAGAGATGGGCCTCGGGTTTTATTCCAATCTTTTCGCAGTCCCCAAGAAAGACGGGTCAGTCCGTCCCGTCCTGGACCTGAAATTACTCAACAGGTTCATCCGTTTTCGGAAGTTTCGCATGGAAACCTTGCGTACGACCGTCGGTTCCCTTCGGCAGGGGGACTTCATGACGTCCATAGACATCAAGGATGCTTATCTTCATGTTCCCATCTGCCACGCTCATCAACGTTTTCTTAGATTCGTGATGGAAAATCAGCATTATCAATTCGTGGCACTTCCGTTTGGCCTTACCTCAGCTCCAAGAGTGTTCACCAAGGTGCTGGCAGGGGTCATGGCCTTTTTCAGATCTCGGGGCATTCGTGTCGTACCTTATTTGGACGACCTTCTCATCATGGCTCCGTCGCTCAATCAATCGGAGACAGACACCAGGATGGTGGTCTCCACATGGAAAGCTTTGGTTGGGTGATCAACGTCCCCAAGTCCTCCCTCGCTCCGGCCAGGGTGGTGTCCTTTCTGGGGATGCAGTTGGACTCTCTTCAACACAGAGTGTTTCTCCCCCAGTCCAAAATTCATCTGATTCAGGAGTTGGCTCGGGTCCTACTTTCCAATCCTCGGCCGTCCATCCGTCTGGGGATGAGGCTGATAGGGTTGATGGTCGCCTCTTTCGAGGCAGTTCCTTTTGCTCAATTTCACACGAGGACGCTTCAGCTTTATCTGTTGGCGTCCTGGGACCGGCAGCCTCGGTCGCTGGATCAGCCCTTCCAGTTGTCCTCCCGGGTCCGGCAGTCCCTCCAGTGGTGGTTGGTCTCGACCAATCTTGTGTCCTGACCCCTCTTTGGGAAATTGTCACCACGGACGCCAGTCTGTCGGGATGGGGCGGATTCTGGAAGGAGCTGCAGTTCCAGGGGCAGTGGGGACCTCAAGAGGCCCACTTACCCATCAATATTCTGGAACTGAGAGCCATCCGTCGGGTGCTTGGCTCATCACGTTCTGGGCCTTCCGGTCCAGGTGCGTTCGGACAATCGAACAGCGGTTGCTTACATCAATCATCAGAGAGGGGCTCGCAGTCTGAGTGCTCTCAGAGAGGTGTCCCTGATCCTGACCTGGGCAGAGGCCCATGTTCCTTGTCTCTCGGCGGTATACATTCCAGGAGTGGAGAACCAGGAAGCGGACCGGTTGAGCAGGGGCTCTCCCCGTCTGGGAGAATGGGCTCTCCATCCTCAGGTGTTTCGCTCACTGTGTCTCCGATGGGGGACACCAGAGGTGGACCTGTTTGCCTCTCGTCACAATCACAGGCTCCCGAACTTCGTGTCGCTCTCCCAGGATCCTCTGGCTCTGGCAGTGGACGCCATGTCCCTGAGCTGGGGGGATTTGGGATTTCTATACCTGTTTCCTCCGATACCCATGCTGGGCAGGGTGCTTCGGAAGTTGGCTCTGGAAAAGGTGTCCGCCGTTCTCGTGGCCCCAAGGTGGCCAAGGCGAGTGTGGTTCACAGACATCGTTCGGCTGGCAGTGGACCAGTTCGTCCTGCCTCTTCGGCCTGATCTGCTCACTCAGGGGCGGTTGTGTTACCCCAATTTACCAGCGCTGGGTTTGACGGCCTGGCTGCTGAAACCTCCATCTGTCAAGACTCTGATCAGTGCCCGGAAGAGGTCTTCTTCTATCATCTACTATAGGACGTGGAAAGCCTACATCGCTTGGTGTGAGATGAGATCTTTTCCTTGTAGGGTCTTTTCGGTCTCCAGGATTCTGGAGTTTTTACAATCAGGGCTGGTCTCTGGTCTTCAGCTAAGTACGTTGAAAGGGCAAGTTTCTGCCTTTTCTATCTTTTTTCAGAAGCGTTTTGCGCTTCAGCCTTTAGTTAAAACTTTTTTCCAGGGGGTTACGCATGTGCGGCCTCCCAGGAAACCATTACTCCCGGTTTGGGATTTGAATTTGGTTCTTTCTGCTCTTCAGGCTCCTCCTTTTGAGCCTTTGCAAGATATTGCTTTGTCTACCCTGACTCAGAAGATTGTCTTCTTGGTAGCTATCACTTCGGTCCGGCGTGTCTCGGAGTTGGCGGCCTTGTCTATCCAGGCGCCCTACTTTGAGAGGCATCAGGATAAAGTGGTCTTTCGGTTCAAGCCAGACTTTCTTCCCAAGGTTGTTTCTGCTTTTCATTTGAATCAGGATATTGTTCTTCCCTCCTTGTGTCCTAATCCTAAGAATGACAAAGAGAGGGTTTTGCATTGTTTGGATGTAGTACGCTGTGTTAAGTACTACTTGATTATCACGTCTCCTTTTCGTAAGACTGATTCCTTTTTTGTTGTGCCCTATGGGCCTAAGAAGGGTTTGGCACCAGCCAAATCTGCCATTAGCAAGTGGATACGTCAGGCCGTTACTGCGGCCTATTCTGCTAAGGGGAAAGTTCCCCCTTTTCGTATCACTGCTCATTCTACTCGCGCCATTGGGGCGTCTTGGGCTTTTCAGCACCAAGCTTCTGTTGAACAAGTTTGTAAGGCCGCCACTTGGTCTTCTGTTCATACTTTTTCTAAGTTTTACAAAGTTGATGTGCGGGCCTCAGCGGATGCTGTTTTTGGCCGCAAAGTTCTGCAGACTGCAGTCATTTAAGTTCTGCTTCACCTGGCCTTGAGATGCCCATCCCTTGTGGACACTGCTTTTGGATGTCCCAATCGTGAAGAATATTAAAGGTGAAGCGGGGTGTGTGGCACACCAAGAATAATACCATTTTGTGAGTACTCACCTGAAAAATGGATATTGTTGGTGTGCCACACACCCCGCTTCACTACCACCCTTTTCGGTATTCCGAATCCTTTATATGGTGAAGCTATTCTTGGTGTGCCACACACCCCGCTTCACCTTTAGATATTCATCCATTATTGGGTTAATCCACCGCAGGTGACGTAGTGCAGAGAGGAAGTCTTGTAACGAGCCCCCTTCCGGCCTATATATACCTGGTACCTCCCTTCAATCACCAGTATTTTTCTCTCTGCTTGCTGACAAGTCAGAAGATGGAAGTCTCCTGCTTATAGGTAGGCCGGGGTATTCTTACACCGCCACCCCCCTTTTGGTCTATTTCTGCCCGGTTTGAGTTTGTATACCTTTATGGTGGAATGGAAGCCTCCCAGCCTAGGCTGCTCACCGGGCAAATGGTAGATGGCACTTTAAGTGCCTAGGAGCTTATCTCCTACCACTCGACCTCATGCGTGGGGCAATGCGGCTAACCGGCATGGTGATCCGGAAATGGGATGCCCCTGTCCCGAGGGTCCCCGTAGCCCCTTACTCTCCCGTTACGGTCCCTTCTCCCTTCACTATGGGGGGGGGGGGGGGTGTGAGGGTGTGCTTTAGTATGTGTGTTTCACTTGTATCACTGCATGTTAACATATGAGTCATGTTTATGCATTCACTGTAGCATGTGTATATTTTTGGGTCTGCTTTAAGGGCAGGCTGCGCTGGGTAAAGGCTGGCCACTTCTCTTGCAGTTTGTTGCTTTGTGGCCCCCTACCCCCTCCCCCCTCTCTTCGCCTGGCATTCATGTTTGCATTGTACAGCACCATGCGGTTTTTACCCTCCCCCCTCCGCCGCCTGGGCGCACGTGCTGTGGCCCAGCTGTAAGTGATTCCAGCTGATCGGCGTAGGGGGGGCGGGCCCAGCGTTTTGCTTCCTTCAATGCAGGAAATCGCATGGGCGCACGGCCGCACTTTGTCTCCCGTGCTCGCTGCTGGCTGCAGTCTTGTTCCGGCTGCTGCCTTCGCTGACCAGGTAAGCGGCCCCTCCCGTTGGGGCCGTTAAATGGGGAATGCATTCCTTGCAGTAATATGGTGGGGAGTCACTCTGTATTAAGGGGGCGTGATTTAAGGGCACTTTGGTGCCATGCTTATATGTTTGTTTATACACATGTGAGGATCTGATGATTTTTCCTTGCAGATCCTGGGATCCCTGCTTATGGTGGCCCTCCGGCTCTATGTGCCTGGCTAATTATTGGGATATCTTTTTGAATGTATATATACATAGACTATATATAAATATATATAGTTTTTTAAAGGGGACCTTAACTTAAAAAAAAAATATATATATATATATATTAAAAAAAAAAAAAATCCTCCCTTCCGGGACATTACTAATAAAGGGGCATCCCGGGTTGGCTTATGCCTTAAAAGTCCCAGTATTGCGAATACCATAAATCACCATATTGAGGCTTCCGTAATTTCCGGAAACGGTTCTGTGAGCCGTTCGGGGGGTGCGTAGGTTGTAGGGTTCCACTCCCAGCTGATGATGTCTTTATTTGCATCCCTTGTGCAAAACAGACTATTGCACGCCAGTCCGTTGCTTCGGCTGCGGGGCCATCGCATCCTTCATCATCTCCTACCTCTCCCTCCCTATTTCCAGACCCCGCATGACTCTGTCAAAAGTGGGGATTCGCATTCCGAGGAGGCAGCACAGCCCAGCCCCCGGAAAATAATGCCCGTTAAAGCAGCGTTAAAGGCCGCTGCAAAACGAAGGCACCTGACTCCGGTACCTTCGGCTCCACAGGACCAGTTTTGTGTACCTGTGGAATGGTCCGATGGATCCCCGGACGAGGATGAATTCCCGTCTGAGTCAGATGAGCCGACAGGTCAGCTTGTGGCTGATGAGATTGGCGATTGGTCAGAGGGGGTTGTTTTTTGACACCCCCTCCATTCTGGCTCAAATGTTTAAAATTTTGAGTTTAGATACGCCTGAGGCGGCCGCCCCGCCAAGGGGTCAGTGGTTTAAAGAGCCTCAGCCGCGTTTGGTTTTTCCCAGACAACACCTCTTTGAGAGGGTGGTTCTTAAGGAATGGGAACATCCCACGCGGTTATCTGGAATTCCTTCCAGTTGGCCATTGTGCTAATGATTTGTTGACTATAAGAGCACAAGGGGGCATATGCTAATTACATTTATTGAGGCCTACGGCCACACCACCCTGAATGCGCCCGATCTCATCTGATCTCGGAAGCTAAGCAGTGTCGGGCCTGGTCAGTACTTGGATGGGAGACCGCCTGGGAGAAAAGCGTTATCCTTTTCCACCAGAATTGGTGAAGCTTTGGTCTGTCCCTCCTGACGTTGATACCCCTGTACTAGGGCTCTCCAGCTCGGCTATGGTACAATCTGCTGAGACCACTGTCCCTAAAGATGGGGAAGATCGTCGGATTGACCAATTCGCTCGACATGGTTTTAATCTATTCCGGGTCAGCGTTGCGCCCGGAATGTGCTTCAGCCCTTCTGCTATTGGCAATTAAATCCTTAATTCAAGGGCTATATGAGGATCTTAATCCCGCTTGCAAACAGTTCACTGCGCTTAAGCAGTGTGAATCTTTTGTGGCTTATGTCCTGGCTGCTCAGGACGATGCGCTGACTATGAGCAGCAAGGCAGCAGCTATGCTGGTGGCTATTCGCAGGTCAGTATGGCTGCGTCAGTGGTCAGCGGACACGGCTTCCAAAGAGGTGCTCACAGCTCTCCCCTTTTTGGGGTTGCGTCTGTTCGGGGAGAAAATTGATTCAGTCACAAAGGGTGGTAAGATGCCACAACGCAAGAGGCCCCGTGGCCCCTTTAGGGGGGCAAGTTCCGGTAGGCCTTCCTTTCGAGGATTCAGAGCGGGCAGGGGTGCGTCCTTGCCCGCTACCAGTGGCGCAGGTTGGACTCGGGGGTGGGGCCGTGGCCGGCCCATTCAGTCCTGGGGCACCAAGCCCAAAACTGCTGATAAGCTCACTCAGCAATGAGGGGCTGCCCTCACCCATGCGGGTGGGGGGACTATTGCGACACTTCTACCATTGGAACCAAGTGGTTCCAGGCAGATGGATCCAGGAGGTAGTGTCGCCCGGTTACGAGCTGGAATTCGAGTCTCACCCTCCTTCACGGTCCGTTCATGGGTCGGTTCATCCTGGCCTGAACTCTCATCAAGACAGAGTGTGTCTTTCTTTTGCCAAATTCACACGAGAACGCTTCAGCTATTTCTGTTAGCGTGTTAGGACCAGCAACCTCAGTCGCTGGATCAGTCCTTCCAGTTGTCCTCCCGTGTACGGCAGTCCCTCCTGTGGTGCTTGGTCTCGACCAATCTTGTGTAGGGCAGGCTTTTCCTGACCCCCCTTTGGAAAATTGTCACCACGGACGCCAGTCTGTCGGGATGGGGCAGATTCTGGAAGGAGCTGCGGTCTCAGGGGCAGTGGAGAGCTTAAAGGCCCCACTGTCCCATCAATATTCTGAATCTGAGAACCATCCGTCAGGTGCTTGCTCTCCTGACTCAGTACGTTCTGGGCCTTTTGGTCCAGATGTGTTCAGACAATCGATCAGCGGTTGCTTACGTTGGTCTTCAGGGAAGGACGCGCAGTCTGAGTACTCTCAGAGAAGTGTCCCTGATCCGGACATGGGCAGTGTTCCATGTTCCCTGTCTCTCGGCGGTTCACATTCCAGAGGTGACGAAACAGGTAGTGGGCCGGTTGAGCAAGGGCTCTCCCCGTCTGGAAGAATAGGTTCTCCATCCTCGGGTGGTTCGCTTACTGTGTCTCCAATGGGAGACCCCGGAGGTGGACCTGTTGGCCCCTCATCACTATCACAGGTTCCCGAACTTCGTGTCGCTCTCCCAGGATCCTCTGGCTCTGGCAGTGGACGCCATGTCCCTGATCTGGGGAGTTCTAGGATTTCTATACCTGTTTCCTCCGATGCCCATGCTGGGCAGGGTTCTTCAGAAGTTGGCTCTGGAAAGGGTGTACGCCGTTCTCGTGGCCCCAAGGTGGCCAAGACGAGTGAGGTTCGCAGACATCGTTCGGCTGGCAGTGGACCAGTTCGTTCTGCCTCTTCGGCCCGATCCGCTCACTCAGGGTCAATTGTGTTACCCCAATTTACCAGCGCTGGGTTAGATGGCCTGGCTGCTGAAACCTCCATCCTGAAGGAGGAGGGTCTTTCTGATTCAGTCATTAAGACTCTGATCAGTGCCCGGAAGAGGTCTTCTTCCATCACCTACTATAGGACTTGGAAAGCCTATATCGCTTGGTGTGAGATAAGATCTTTTCCTTGTAGGGTCTTTTCGGTCTCCAGGATTCTGGAGTTCTTACAATCAGGGCTGGACTCTGGTCTGCAGCTAAGTATCCGGGTCAAGCATACAGCACAACATGCACGGACGTGTATTGCTGGGCGGGCTCCTTTAGATCTGCCCTGGATGGTTACCAGGCAGACCAGCGGATTACATCTTAGCTGAGAGAGCGGACCCCAAGCCTGCATTTCTGCTTCCCTTATCATTGAGGAATAGAGAACCTCGCAACATAGGGCAGACGCCATTCCTTCATAATTGGCGAATGGAGCACTAACTAACTTGGGATATCTAAACCTGTCCATCCAGCATCAATTTTGGGATTGTGCACCTGGACATGAGGCTTTTGGTAATAATCTAACGGGCCTGGATGGGCTGATCAAGTGCCCTTAAGTGCGGTTTGGTACTGAAGAAGCCCCCTAGTGGGGGTGAAACTAGTTTACCGCTTATTACATGATATTACTCACCGCTATGATTTGGGCAAGTGAATCATTGAACAAGTTTAATTGTCTGTAATGTACAATATGTTCAATTGTGTTAGTAATAACCAGCGCATTGGCAAGTAAGACAGTTGACAACTGTGTAAAAAAAAAAAAAAAAAAAAAAAAAAAAAAAAAAAAAAAAAAATTTTTTTGTAGTACAATGATGATTACATTTGCATTGTGGAATTCAATGGGGAATTGAATTGGTAGCATGGCAAGCACCAAGGATATTCTTCTATAACAAACTTTTGTGTTTGTATTTTAACTAAAATAAATTAATGTACTTGATTCTTATAAAAGTGTAATAGTCAATTTTACTTCAGGCGTGGTCACACTTTGAGTTCCCACAAACACTGGGTCGGTTCATACCCAGAAATACCTCTGGTATACTCCAGCTAAGTACGTTGAAAGGGCAGGTCTCTGCCTTATCTATCTTTTTTTCAGAAGCGTGTTGCCCTTGTGGTGGCTATACGCCGCTCGGTTTGGCTGCGCCAGTGGGCGGCTGACAACGCTGCCAAGAAGGTCCTCACTGGTTTTCCATTCAAAGGACTACGCCTGTTTGGGGACCGCCTGGACCTTTTTGCTAAGGGAGGCAGACGGTAGTCTCGGCCTTTTCGGGGTCGGGCTCCTTCTCCTCCCCCTGACGTGGTGCTACACAGGGGAGGGGGGTTTCCTTTACTGGGGCCCGGAGAGACTTCTGGGGTAGGGGCAGAGGACGTGGACGTCCTGGCTCCTCCTGGGGCCCTAAGCTTAAGTCTTCTCCCAAGCCCCCTCAGGCATGATGGGGCGCCCTCGCCCATCCAGGTGGGGGGACGGCTTCACCACTTTGCTCATGTCTGGAGGCTTCATGTCTCAGAACGGTGGATTCAGGAGGTAGTGTCCTCCGGTTACAAGATAGAGTTGCTGCTCTGCCCCCCCCAAGATTACTCAGATCCCGGATTCCTCAGGACCCTGTGTCAGCGCAGGCTCTAGTGCAGGCAGTGCAAAGCCTTCTGGAGCTGGGGGTCATTTGCAAGGTCCCTTTAAGAGAAAAAGGCAAGGGCTTCTATTCCAACCTCTTCACAGTGCCCAAAAAAGATGGGTAAGTCAGGCCCATCCTGGACTTGAAGATCCTCAGCAAATTTGTCAGGAGCAGGCGCTTTCGCATGGAAACTCTGCGCTCTGCCATCAGTTCCCTGCGCCCAGGGGATTTCATGACTTCGGTGGACATCAAAGATGCTTACCTTCATATTCCTGTATTTCCAGGTCATCAAAGGTTCCTCAGGTTCGCTCTGGAGGATCAACATTACCAATTTGTGGCATTGCCCTTTGGTCTCACTTCAGCTCCCAGGGTGTTCACCAAGGTGCTGGCGGGGGTGATGTCTCCGATTAGGTTTCAGGGCATCCGCGTGCTGCCTTATCTGGACGACATCCTCATCACCTCCCAGTCTCTACATCAGGCAGAGTTGGATACTCAGCTTGTGGTGTCCACCCTGGAGTGATTTGGCTGGGTGATCAATCACCCCAAGTCCTCTCTGTCCCCCTCCTTGGTGACTCCCTTCCTGGGAATGATCCTGGATACAGTTCAAGCAAGGATTTTTCTTCCTCAACAGAAGGTGGACAGTCTGATTGCACAGGTCCAGTTCCTGTTATCTTGTCATCATCCCTCCATCAGGCAGGGAATGCAGCTGGTGGGCCTGATGGTGGCGTGCTTAGAGGCGGTCTCTTATGCTCAGTTCCACTTGAGGCCTCTGCAACTTCACCTCCTTTCAATATGGGACAAGGACCCAGCGTCCCTGGACAGGGTCTGTGCACTTTCCCCCCTGGTCAGGCGGTCCCTCACGTGGTGGATGGACTCCAGGAACCTGCTAGGGGTAGATCCTTTCTGGCCCCCTCCTGGGATGCCAGTCTGTCAGGTTGGGGGGGTTTCTGGAAGTCCCTGCGGAGGAGGCCCACACACCCGTCTTGGAGCTGCGGGTGATCAGGCTAGTTTTGGCTCAGTTGACTCATCACCTTCGGGGCCTGCCTGTTCAGGTGCGCTGGGACAACCAGACGGCAGTTGCCTACATCAATCATCAGGGAGGGACCCGGAGCAAGAGGGCCCCTCCAGGAAGTGTCTCTGATCCTGACCTGGGCGGAGGCCAATGTTTCCTGCATATCAGCTGTGTACATCCCGGGGGCAGAGAATCTCCTGGCAGATTCTCTGAGCAGGGGGACCTCTCGCCAGGGAGAATGGTCCCTCTGCGACAGGGTTTTCCGATCCCTGTGTCACCGTTGGGGTCAACCAGATGTGGATCTGTTTGCGTCCTGTCACAATCACAAGCTCCCGGGCCTTTGTCTCCCTGTCGCAGGATCCTCTGGCCTTGACCACGGATGCCCTAGCAATGTCATGGCAGGACTTTCAGCTCCTGTATTTCTTTCCCCGATTCCCCCTGCTGGGCAGAGTTCTGCACAAGATTGCTCTGGAAGGGGTGCCAGCAATTCTGGTGGCCCCCAGGTGGCCAAGAAGAGTGTGGTTCGCAGACGTGGTGCAGCTGGCAGTAGATCAGTACGTTCTGCCCAGGGTGCAAGATCTGCTCACTCAGGGCCCCTTACGCCATCCCAATTTACAAACTCTGGCTTTGACGGCCTGGCTGCTGAAACCTCCATCTTGATGAAGAAGGGGCTGTCTGCCTCTGTGGTTGATACCATGATAAAGGCTAGGAAGAAGTCTTCCTCTTCCATTTATTACAGGGTGTGGCGTGCCTACATTGACTGGTGTGAGTCTAAGTCTCTTCCCTGTCGTGTGTTCTCTATTCCCAGGATTCTGGAGTTCCTGCAGCATTGGTTGGAGCTGGGGCTCCAACTCAGTACTCTGAAGGGTCAAGTTTCTGCCCTGGCTGTTTTCTTCCAGAAGTCCTTTGCTCAGCATTCTCTGATCAGGACTTTTTTCCAGGGGGTTACTCATGTGCATCCCTTACGTAAGCCCATGGTGCCTGTTTGGGATTTGAACTTTGTTTTGTCAGCCTTGCAGGGTGCTCCCTTTGAACCTCTGCAGGATGCTGCCCTGGCCATTCTTACTCTCAAAGTTGTCTTTTTGGTTGCTATCACTTCTGTTAGGCGTGTGTCTGAGTTGGCGGCGCTTTCCATTCAGCCCCCCTACTATGAGACACCAGGACAAGGTGGTGTTCTGCTTTAAGCCAGACTTTCTGCCTAAGGTAGTGTCTGTTTTTCATTTGAATCAGGACATTGTTCTTCCTTCATTGTGCCCTAATCCTAGTATCGCTAAGGAGAGGGTTTTCCATTCTTTGGATGTGGTTAGGTGTCTGAAGTACTATCTGGTGGCTACTGCACCTTTCAGAAAAACTGATGCTCTTTTTGTGGTCCCTTCTGGTCCTAGGAAGGGTTTGGCTCCTGCCAAGTCTACTATTAGCAAATGGATCCATCAGGCTGTGATTCAGGCCTACTCTGCTAAGGGGAAGAGTCCTCCTTTTCGTCTTACTGCTCATTCTACTCATAATAATAATAATACAATTCTGTGATTACTCACCTGTAGAATTGATATTATGAGTATACAGTACGTCCTGCTCCATCCCACCCTTGGATTTGCATTATCTTGGATCCCCTGTATGGTGATTGTTATCATTGTTATGGGGTTTTGGGGTTGTTTTAATTCTCCCGACTTCTCGTTAACTGCTTTTCAATGCTGGGGATTGTGGGAGGTCCCTGGGTATTTGATGGGCTGGGAGGAGCCTGTTTTTGATGTTTCTGCAGTCCAGCGCCATCTGGCAGAGTAATACCCATGTGTAAGTATTCCATTTGGAACAGGACGTACTGTATACTCATAATACCAATTCTACAGGTGAGTAATCACAGAATTGTATTTTTCGCATGTCAAGAGGTTACCCGGGCAATTTGATGATCGGATCCCCCCCGCTCCTTCCTTCCCTACTCCCCCTTCCCCCTCTTTTTCATTCTTTTATACCTCTTATAACTCATATGGGACTGAGCCTCTTTGCATTATTACAAAAAGACCCAAGCTGGACTTCATTGCAATACTCCCCCCTCCGGGTGGGGGCCTCCCACGGGCACTTGGTGTTTGACCTGTGTGGGGGCCTGACACCAGGACGGGTGGATAATTTTTACTCACTCACAAGATAGCATTTCTTATCCTTCTTATAGGACTGCATTTGGTAGCAAGTAATAAGTCTACGCACATCTATGTCAAATTGTGCTATGTATGCAAGTTGGCTCTGTAAGGTTGCAATATTGTATCTATTCATACTACTCTGTACTGTTTTGTATTGAAATTGGAAAATAAAGAATTAAAAAAAAAAAAGAGGTTACCCGGGGCAGAATTGGAGATGGGGAAAAGAAAATAGTGATGGCGGGTTGTCACAGAGTAGCAGGAAAAAACTGCTGTAATTCACCAGATCCGATCCCTGGCCGGCAGTCAGTTCCTGTCAAATGGGCTATGGCTGGGGCCACAGAATGATGGCCGGTGCTGCCATGAGTGAGGACGGCCCTAGTGCCAGCTGGCAGCGCTGGGACTAGGACTGTCCTCACTCTTGGGAGCGGTATCTTTCTGTGGCCCGTTTGACAGGAACTGACTGCCAGCCAGAGAACGGATCAGGGCTCAGGTGAGCTACAGCGCTTCCTGCGTCACACTCTGCATAGGTAAGCTGGGTTGATGGGCTGCTTAGCAGCACGATGCAGGAGATGCTGAAACGCACGCTCTCCATTGTAAACAAGGAGAGTCACCTGCTGAATCATGTAGTAATTTCAGACAGATCTCATTGGACGAGAGCCGTTGGAAGAGGAGAAAGAAGAGTTTTTTTTTGACGCCCTGAGTGGATTCACACAGTGGGGCATCTTGATTTGGGATGCCCCAGGGAAAAGCCAGTGGCCAGCCCTGGAATCTTTTAGATTTCAACCCTCAACAGCTCCACACACACCAGGAGCCAGCCCTGGAATCTTTTAGATTTCAAGCCCCGATAGATCCATACACACCAGGAGCCAGCCCTGGAATCTTTTAGATTTCAGGCCCCAACAGCTACATACACACCAGGTGCCAGCCCTGGAATCTTTTAGATTTCAACCCCCAACAGGTTCACACACACCAGGAGCAGTGTTAACGTTAGCAATATTTTTTCAGTTTCATTTGTCACTTGTTTCAACCCCAAAATTCACAGTTATTCCCTAACCTGCCTCCACTTGTCTGTGAGGCTAAATTCAGGAGCTACCTTTATCTCATGGAGCTCTGTATGACGTGGGCCAAGAAAATTGTGCCGTGCAGTGACGCACACCTCCTATTGGAGGAAGTATGGCTGCTACATGTGTGTGTTCCCCATTGGATGGCTAGGAAATGATTTATATCTAATGCAGAGCTAATTCATAGTGTGAGGAGAAAAACATTAATTGTGCGAGAACTTTGGGATTCCCTCCGGGGAAGGGAACAAATCCTGTGAATTCCAGTATTTGTTTCTCTTTAAGGCCAATATGGATATCATGGGATCCAGTGTGTGTCGATTTTGAAAACTGATCTTTTTTTTTTTTATCTCCCCTGTAGGTAATTCACTGGAATTCCCCCCACAAGCTCCGAGTCAAGAATAAACATGTTGAGCTTTTTCGCACGCTTTATCTCACCTTCCTGGAGTATGATGGCAGTCTCCTGCGGCGGGAGCTGATTGGCTGTCCCGGTGACAAGGAGCAAAGCCAGCAGGTGGGCTGTTCTAAACTTCTGAACGGGCAGCTGATATTTCTGCCTGAGGCCCCCATCCCCTAGTAAACTTGCATAAATATCCCAACATCCTGTTTTAATAGGGGCCTCCCCACTACGGCATGCAGCCAAGCCTCAAACTGCCGCCCTGAGCTTTCCTGGTAATGGATTCACTCCAAACCAGTGGTTCTCAACCGTTTAAGTACCCCCTAGCGACAAGCAGTTGCAACCAAGTCCCCCGAAAAGGAGGGGGGGTGCGGGGTTAGGGGGTTGATGACTAATGTTACTGAAATAAGTAGGTCACTGGCCTTGAAGCACATTTTGATGCAAGAAATGATAATGTTTTATGGTTAAAATAATATACCAGACCTATCAGAGTGACTCTGTTAGTGCACCCTGGAATATTGCTGATTCCCCCCCCGGGGTACGCATACCGCAGGTTGGAGCTCTAAGCTACACTATACTGGAGAAGAAATGTAAAAATCGAAGCCTCTCCTCCCTTATTTCCTATTCCATCCATTAAAAAAAATAAACAAGCCTGGCTGGATATTTTTTGATGCCGGGTGTATAAGTGACCCCTCCCCCACCATCCAGCATATTTATATGGATTTTTATTGTTGGGCCTTTTTTTTCGCGATAGTGCTGCTTTTATGCTCTATAGCAAACTGAAGCAGTTTTTGCTGGTTATCCTCAATGACAAGTGGACCTATCACCAGGATTTTTACTATCTTGATGATAGATCCTTCTGCTGGGGCACCTCGCTTTTGGTCTGCCCCGCTGTGTGAAACCTCTGATTGCTCTTAGGCTGATAGGCGAGTTCTATCAGCACATGCACGGGCTCTCCTTCTAGCCACCTTGGTTTACATGCAGAGTCTGGCATAGAGAAAGGGGTGCGAACACATCCTTGGTCTTCCTACAATCTGTGGCACACTCCAGCCCATCAGAATGGCTGAGCGCAGGAGTGTGCCTTGGCCATGAGATCCTGGGGATGCAGCATGGGATTGCCAGAAAGTGATAATAGTGGCCTTGCACACATGGAATTCTTCCTCCGCATTTTACCCATCCGTGCACATGTGAACAACACATCTCCGTGAATAATCACTATATTAGTGGTTACACACAGGTGAATTACACTCAGTGGACAGACCAGTGAATAAACGCCATGCAGGGCAGTGAAGTGCCCAGAGCGGTGGGCTGCCCTAAACTCAACGCCCAGGGAGCAATTGGGGGTTAGGTGCCTTGCTCAAGGGCACTTCAGTCATGTCCCATGGTTGGGAATTGAACCTGTCACCTTCCGGTCACAAGCCTGTTTCCCTACCTCTAGGCCATATTGTGGTCAGAGGGGTTTCACTAGTGCGATTGCTCCAACTAAGGGGTGAGCTTTTTCTCACTGCTAAATCACGTTTGGAAATTCCCGAGCAAGCTCATTTCAATAATCTTGTGCTCAAAGAATGGGAACGTCCCAGTAGACTTCCCGGTGTACCCAAGAGTTGGGACAGAAAGTATCCCTTTCCTACTGAGGTGGTTAAATGTTGGTCATCCCCCCCCCAGGTGGATGCCCCGATCCTAGGGTTATCTAACACCTGTCATGCATTTCCCTGACTCCACTACCCTGCGGGATGCTGAGGACCGGCACATTGACCAGCTGGCATCCCACGCCTTTGCATGTGCGGGGACGGCGCTGCGCCCGGTCTGTGCCTCTGCCATTGCTGCTGTGGCCACTAGAACCCTTATCATAAATATGCTTGATAGTGCCCCTGATGATTTGCCTTGTGAGGTGTTTAATGCACTCTCCAGTTGTGATGTTTTTGTAAATTTTGTCCTCTCAGCATTGGATGACACCATCAGAATGTGTGCCAGAACTTCTGCCCTCGTGGTGGCTATACGCTGTTCAGTTTGGCTGCGCCAGTGGGCTGCTGACAACGCTGCCAAGAAGGCCCTCACTGGGTTTCCCTTTAAAGGATTGCGCCTGTTTGGGGACCGCCTGGACCTTTTTGCTAAGGGAGGCAGGTTACCCCAGCGCAGGCGGCAATCTTGGCCCTTTCGGGGTCAGGGTTCCTTCTCCTCCCCTTACCGTGGTGCCAGACAGGGGAGGGGGGGTTTCCTTTCCTGTGGCCCGGGGAGATTTCTGGGGTAGGGGCAGAGGACGTGGACGTCCTGGCTCCTCCTGGGGTCCCAAAGCAAAATCCTCTCCCAAGCCCCCTCAGGCATGATGGGGCGCTCTCACCCATCCGGGTGGGGGGACGGCTGCAGCACTTTGCTCACGTCTGGAGGCTTCAGGTCTCAGACCGGTGGATTCCGGAGGTAGTGTCCTCCGGTTACAAGGAGGTCCAACTCCGGTTGGAGTTTGCTGCCGATCCCCCTCCAAGATTCATCAGATCCCGGATTCCTCAGGACCCTGTGTCAGCTCAGGAGATAGTGCGAGCAGTGCAAGGCCTCCTGGAGCCCGGGGTCATCTGCCAGGTCCCCTTAAGAGAAAAAGGCAAGGGCTTTTATTCCAACCTATTCACAGTACCCAAAAAAGATGGTTCAGTCAGGCCCATCCTGGACTTGAAGATCCTCCAACAAGTTTGTCAGGGGCAGGCGCTTTCGCATGGAAACTCTGCGCTCTGCCATCAGTTCCCTGCGCCAAGGGGATTTCATGACTTTTTGGGACATCAAAGATGCTTATCTTCATATTCCTGTGTTCCCAGGTCATCAAAGGTTCCTCAGGTTCGCTCTGATGGATCAACACTACCAGTTTGTGGCCTTGCCCTTTGGCCTCACTTCAGCTCCCAGGGTGTTCACCAAGGTGCTGGCTGGCGTGATGTCTCTGCTCAGATGTCAGGGCGTCCGCGTGCTTCCCTATCGGGACGACATTCTCAATACTTCCCAGTCTCTACATCAGACAGAGTTGGATACTCAGCTGGTGGTGTCCACTCTGGAGTCATTTGGATGGGTGATCAACCACCCCAAGTCCTCACTGTCCCCTTCGTTGGTAATTCCATTCCTAGGAATGAATCTGGATACAGTTCAGGCAAGGATCTTCCTTCCTCAACAGAAGGTGGACAGTCTGATTGCACAGGCTCAGTCCCTCCTAGCTTGTCCCCATCCCTCCATCAGGATGCAGCTGGTGGGCCTGATGGTGGCATGCTTCGAAGTGGTCCCTTATGCTCAGTTCCACTTGAGGCCTCTGCAACTTCACCTATTGTCAGTATGGGACAAGGACCCAGCGTCCCTGGACAGGGTCTGTGTGCTCTCCCCCCTGGTCAGGAGGTCCCTCTCGTGGTGGATGGACTCAAGGAACCTGTTGGGGGGCAGATCCTTTCTTGCCCCTTCCTGGGAGACGATCACCACGGATGCCGGTCTGTCAAGTTGGGGGGGGGGGGGGGGGTTTCTAGAAGTCCCTGCGGTTCCAGGGGAGGTGGGGCCCTCAGGAGGCCCACACACACCTATCAATGTATTGGAACTACGGGCGTTCAGGCTAGTTCTGGCTCACTTGACTACTCACCTTCGGGGCCTGCCTGTTCAGGTGCGCTCGGACAACCAGACGGCAGTTGCCTACTTCATTCATCAGGGAGGGACCTGGAGCAAGGGACTTGGGTGGAGGCCAATGTCCCCTGCATATCAGCTGTGTACATCCCGGGGGTTGAAAATCGCCTGGCGTACTCTCTGAGCAGGGGGACCTCTCACCAGGGAGAATGATCCCTATGCAGCAGGGTGTTTCAATCTCTGTGTCACCATTGGGGCCAACCAGATGTGGATCTGTTTGCGTCCCGCCACAATCACAAGCTACCAGCCTTTGTCTCTCTGTCCCAGGATCCTCTGGCCTTGACCGCGGATGCCCTAGCAATGTCATGGCAGGGCTTTCAGTTCCTGTATGTCTTCCCTCCAATCCCCCTGCTGGGCAGGGTTCTGCGCAAGATTGCTCTGGAAGGGGTGCCAGCAATTCTGGTGGCCCCCAGGTGGCCAAGAAGAGTGTGGTTCGCAGACATGGTACAGCTGGCGGTAGATCAGTACGCTCTGCCCTTGGTGCCAGATCTGCTCACTCAGGGCTCACTACGCCATCCAATTTACAAACTGTAGCTTTGACGGCTTGGCTGCTGAAACCTCCATCTTGATGGAGAAGGGGCTGTCTTCCCCGGTTGTGGATACTTTGATTAAAGCTAGGAAGAAGTCTTCCTCTTCCATTTATTACAGTGTTTGGCGTGCCTACATTGACTGGTGTGAGTCTAAGTCTCTTCCCTGTCGTGTGTTCTCTATTCCCAGGCTTCTGGAGTTCCTGCAGCATGGGTTGGAGATGGGGCTCCAACTCAGTACTCTGAAGGGTCAGGTTTCTGCCCTGGCTATTTTCTTCCAGAAGTCCTTTGCTCAGCACCCTCTGATCAGGACTTTTTTCCAGGGGGTCACTCATGTGCGCCCCCCACGTAAGCCTGTGGTGCCTGTTTGGGATCTGAACTTGGTTCTGTCAGCCTTGCAGGGTGCTCCCTTTGAACCTGTGCAGGATGCTGCCTTGGCCATTCTTACGCTCAAGGTTGTATTTCTGGTGGCTATCACTTCTGTCAGGCGTGTGTCTGAGTTGGCGGCGCTTTCCATTCAGCCCCCCTACTATGAGAGACACCAGGACAAGGTGGTGTTTCGTTTCAAACCTGACTTTCTGCCTAAGGTGGTGTCTGCTTTTCATTTGAATCAGGATATTGTTATTTCTTCTTTGTGCCCTAATTCTAGCAATGCTAAGGAGAGGGTTTTGCACTCTTTTGATGTGGTTAGGTGTTTGATGTACTATCTGGTGGCTACTGCACCTGTCAGGAGAACTGATGCTCTTTTTGTGGTCCCTTCTGGTCCTAGGAAGGGTTTGGCTCCCTCCAAGTCTACTATCAGCAAGTGGATTCGTCAGGCTGTGATTCAGGCCTACTCTGCTAAGGGGAAGAATCCTCCCTTCCGCCTTACTGCTCACTCCATTCGTGCTATTGGAGCCTTTTGGGCTTTTCAGCACCAGGCTTCTGTTGAACAAGTTTGCAAGGCTGCTACTTGGTCTTCTGTTCATACCTTTTCAAAGTTTTACAAGGTTGATGTTAGGGCCTCAGCTGATGCTGCTTTTGGCTGAAAGGTTCTGCAGGCGGCAGTGGTTTAAACTGTCTGCTGCTGATTTTTCTTGGGGATCCCACCCTACTTTATGGACACTGCTATTGGATGTCCCAAGTGTAAGTATTAGATTTGACGCAGGACGTACTGTATACTAAGAATAATACAATTCTGTGATTACTCACCTGTAGAATTGGTATTATGAGTGTACAGTACGTCCTGCTCCAACCCACCCTTGGTTTGCATTATCTTGGATCCCCTGTATGGTGATTGTTATCATTGTTATAGTTGATAGTTTGGATTGTTTAATTCTCCCGACTTCTCATTAACTGCTTTTCAATGCTGGGGATTTGTGGGAGGTCCCTGGGTATTTGAGGGGCCGGGAGGAGCCTATTTTCGATGTCTCTGCATTCCAGCGCCATCTGGCGGAGTATATCCCAAGTGTAAGTATTAGATTTGGAGCAGGACGTACTGTATACTCATAATACCAATTCTACAGGTGAGTAATCACAGAATTGTATTTTTTCTTGGCATATTGCTATGCTCTCTATAAGTATTTATATTCATCTATAGAGACCTGATAAAGCCCTTTGCATGCTCGAAAGCTTTTTCCAAGTTAAACAGGACCAGTCCATTTATTTTGGCTTATTGCAATAGAAATCTACTTAGCTGGAGGAATGAGAACCTTTATGGGGAATAAACTGATAAGTTTGGACCACCTTATTCATATTGCTTCCAACAAGGAGGCCGTGTGTATAACCAGATGGCGGGACCCCTGTCTAGTAAAGATTGGGCTGGGAATGAAACAAGCAGATGCTGCAGGTCATTTTTGCGTCTCACATTACAGTACAGACCTCTGAGTGTCTCTGCATCATGTGATCACATTCCCTCCTGCCTGTCTCACCTATGTTGTTCCTTCCTGTCCCTTTACATTCAGGATGCACTACAACAACTCGATGAGGAAGATGTCTGTTACGACTTCCGCAGGGAGCGTCTGGCGTCCCACCGCGTTCACCTCTCCTTCCTGCCTCACAGAGCGTCTCAGCAGGACCCGAATGATGTCACCTTGGTGGCCCAGCTCTCTATGGACAGGTGAATTATGGGAGGCTTCAGTTGCAGGCCAGCAGCTGAAGTTCAGGGACTCTTCCGCTGACATTATGCTTCCCAGCCAGCTCCAGGACATGGCCCTGGTCCCACATGTGAACCCCCCCGATCAACAATGTTGAGATCAGCAGTGGTTGGTGTTGGCCTGCAGGAGCCAGCGAGGGAGTGCGCTGCTACTGCCCGGGCTGACAGCTGAAGGATACACCCGCGGGGGTTGCAGGGACTTGGGCTATGGTGCACAGATTCTCTTTAAAGTAGACCTAAACTCACCCCTGCAGGGAGCTTACTGGTCTGCAGCAACCCCAAACCAACATTACCCATCCCTTCCCATTGAGTACACGCCCCCAGTACATTCAGTCTCTCGTGAAAAGGGACTTTCACAGCACAAGCAAGAGGTACGTTTCTCTAAACTGCCAGCCTCCAGGGATTCAGTAACAAGTACTTTTAGTGCTGCAGAGTTGCCAGAGAGGGTTTAGGTCTGCTTTGAGATCTTTATTGTAATGTTGACTAAGGAGCAGCATGGCTTTGCTGAGTGAAAACCTGAAGCGATGGTGGTGGGTGATCGATGCCAACAGTGTAATTGAAATCTCACTTCTAGGTGGACTGAAGGTTAATGAATTGCTTTCTGTCCTCAGACTGCAGATGCTGGAGCTGATCTGCCGCCACTGGGAGGGGCCAATGAGCTTGGCCTTGTACCTGTCTGACGCAGAGGCCCAGCAGTTTCTGCGCTACGCCCAGGCCTCTGAAGTCCTGCAGTCTCGGACCAATATCGGCTATCACGTGGTCTACAAGGAAGGGCAGCTTTACCCCGTCAACCTGCTGAGGAATGTGGCGCTAAGGAATGCACAGACCCCCTATGTTTTCTTATCAGACATTGACTTTCTGCCCATGTACGGCCTGTATGAAAGCCTGAGGTGAGTGGGGTAGGCAGCAAGTCTGTAGGCCACACCCAATCAGTTACTCTGGCCTCGCTACCCCCCCCCCCCCATTATCCTGCGTAACAAGTCCACTCTTCTCTCCTCAGGAAATCCATAGTGCAGGAAGACATGGCCAACACTCAGAAGGCTCTTATTGTCCCAGCGTTTGAAACCCTCCGTTACCGCTTGTCTTTCCCCAAATCCAAAGCAGAGCTGCTCTCCATGCTGGATGTGGGGACGCTCTACACCTTCCGGTAAGACTAGAGCTCTCTGCAGCAAACTTCCTATGAGCTCTGGATTTTCGAATTTTCAAGGCCGTTGTTTCGGACGGCACGTTGGCATAGGGAATGACGGCGCCCGCATCCTTGGCTCCCCTGTGGAGTGTGTGCTCCCAGCCTATCTGAATAGCTGGGTGCGGGGATTCCGAAGATGCGGCACCATCATGGTGAGGGCCCCAGGAAAGGTAAGGGAGCTTGCTAGCAATATTCTAAGCATACAGCACGTCCTGCTCCATCTATAATACTTACACATGGGTTATCCTCCGCCAGAGGGCGCTGTGCACTGCAGACATGCAAAAACAGGCTCCTCCCGGCCCTTCATATACCCAGGGACCTCCCACAAATCCCCAGATTTCTCTGCAGTGCTGAACTGCGAAGACATGAAGTATCACGCTCTCGAATATGCCTCCCAGCCTGGGCTGCCCAGGTCGGGTGAAGCTAGGCAGCACCTTGTGTGCTGAACGGAGCCATGCTCCACCGCAATCCCCCTCCATAGGGTAGGCGGTTAGGCCGATGGTGAGCCTCTAGTGGATGCCCCTCCCGCATTCTTGCCCGTGCCCCTCACAGACTTAGTCCATGGATGCTGTCCGCTTCTCCCTCGCTTCCTCCCGTAACTCGGGGGGAAAAGAAAGGGGGGGGGGGGGTATGTGTGGCAGTCCTAGTGTTAAGTATCACGTTAAAGCCTTTGGTTTTTATTTTTATTGGGTGTCAGTGTCGCGCTCCTGCTATACAGTTGCGAGCCGTTTGTCTTTCTTTAACAACTGCCCAGACAGCAGCATCATTTCCAGCGTGTCAGCATCTTTATGCATACGCCTTCTATCCAACTGTTCTACTTATTTCTGCAGACATGCAAAAACAGGCTCCTCCCGGCCCTTCATATACACAGGGACCTCCCACAAATCCCCAGATTTCTCTGCAGTGCTGACTGCGAAGACATGAAGTATCAACTCTCTTGCAGGTGAGTGGGGCTATTACAGCCTGCAGCCCTGCGGGACTATTTCCACCTGTCCTCTTCGATACAGATGTGCCTCCCAGCCTGGGCTGCGCTGGTCGGGTGAAGGTAGGCAGCACCTCGTGTGCTCACGGAGCTACGCTCCACCGCAATCCCCCACCATAGGGTAGGCGGTTTAGGCCGATGGTGAGCCTCCATTAGATGCCCCTCCTGCATTGTTGCCCGTGCCTTTGCTCCACATAAGCTTATGGTTGCGCGCATGTTTGTCCTTACATTACATGAGTGTACTGCCCGGGCAGCAGCATCATTCTCTAGCGTGAGAGCAACATTATGTATGTGTGTACTATCCACTACTGTCGTTCACGTTGCGATGGTTAGAGCTTCGCGCTCTTTGGGGGAGGCGGGGACTCGGCATGACGCGCTCCGCGTCACAGCCAGATCAGGCCCGCCCCTCGAGGTTCGCTTGGCGCCATTTTGACAGTCTTCGCGCTCGCGCGTGGTTGCGATCCGCCTCCTCCTTTGGTCATGTAAGTGCCCTCCGGGGCGGTATTTGTTCCTATGATTTTTATTCGGCTGCGCATGGCACTGACATCCCCCCTCTTATCCCATTATGTCTTTCAGATGCCAGGATTTCGGTGGCTTATCCCGGCCTGACATATATTATAGCGGGTCCACATAACAAATTCTCCCACTTCCTAGCGGGTCTTGGGGCATCCAGGGTTGCCTATTGCGTAAATCCCTGTGGGCATACTGCTCAGATAATCACCATATGGGGGCATCTCAGAATTATGTACCCGGGGTCCCTCGGGGACATGACCGGCTGTGTACAGTGTGTGGTCAGCCCAATGCTGATGCTGACAGAGCACGGGTCTGCGGACCGTGTGCTGAACAGGCACTGACCCTGCAATCAGGTTTGCCAGTGGCTGCACCTCCCTTCAATACACCTGTCTCCCTGGACCTAAATCTCACTCCTGATGAGTCTCACTCGAGCGGGGATGACCAGCAAGTCGTGCTGCGCAGGCTGCCTACGGCTGAGCAGGTGCTGTCTAGTTTGGCGGAGCGCTTGGGCCCTGGAAAGAAGCGGTCCCTGACGCCTCCTGGCTCTCCAGTTCCTAACGATACTGATGACTCTGCTGCTATGCAGGACCTTGATCCTTCTGAGGAAGGTGAGCTATTCTCCGATTCGGGCTCCTCGGATGAGATGCCCGGCAGCCGTGATGATTCTGGGCCCGGTTCTTGGGGCCTGTGTGACACAGATGAACTACTGATTAAGATCTTTGAGGTTTTGTCTATCTCCCCTCCTGGAGAGGCTTCCAAGCCTAAGAAGGAGAGTTTCCACACAGCGCCGCCGCGCTTGGAATTCCTGGAACAGGAGCATTTCCAGAATCTTATATCCCAAGAATGGGAATCGCCTTGTAAGCTTAAAGGGGTCCCAAGGGTCTGGGATTGGAAGTACCCTTTCCCTCCTGATGTGGTTAACTTTTGGTCAGCACCTCTTGTGGTGGATGCACAGATTATAGGGGTTACTAACCCCCCCTTCATGACGGCTCCTTATTACCGTACCCTTCGGGATGCTGAGGACCGGCGCATTGACAGACTGGCTTCCCACGCCTTTTCGTGTGCAGGGACGGCTCTGCGCCCGGTCTGTGCCGCGGCCATCACTGCGGTGGCCGCCAGGACTCTCCTTAGAAAAGTACTTGACCACCGACCTGAGGACCTCCCCTGGGGGGTGTTTAATGCGCTGGATGACACCATTAAGATGTGTGCTAGATCCTCTGCCCTTGTGGTAGCTATTCGCCGCCTGGTTTGGCTGCGCCAGTGGGGTGCTGACGATGCTACGAAAAAGGCTCTCACTGGCCTTCCCTTCAGAGGACGGTGTCTATTTGGGGCCCGTTTGGATCTTTTTGGAAAAAAGGGTAAGGCACCCCTACGCAGAAGGCCGTCCCGGCCTCCTCGGGGCAGGGACACCCCTCCCTACGTTAGTGTCAAACGCGAACCTGAGGTGTGCTTCCAACTGTTCGGTGTGGATTTCCACCACGGGGTGGGCAGGCAACGCCCTGGGCCCTCTGGCAGGACCAAGTCCAAATCTGCCAAGACTTCCCAAGCATGAAGGGACACCCTCGCCCTTCTGGGCGAGGGGACTGCTACAGCAGCTGACTCCTATCTAGGAATGTATCTTCTCCTTTTGGTGGTTCCAGGAGGTAGTTCCCCTGGACACAGGATAGCATTTGCTGGGCGGTCCCTCTCAGAGGTCGTCAGGGTGCTTCTAGCCCCTGTCTTCCCCTCAGGAATTGGTGCAGGCCGTACTAGGCCTACAGAGTTTGGGCTTACTTACAGGTTGCCCTTAACAGAATGGGGCTATGGCCTCTATATTAACCTTCCTCCTGGGCCATGCTGGCCTATGGTAGGCCTGGCAATTCTACTCACAGGTAGTCCCTATATGACATCTCTGTCTTGGGACACAGGCGCCCTGTGCAAGGGGGCTTCCGGCCTCCTGTGGGGTTCTAGATCTTATTAGTTCCCCCTGTGTCTTCTG
The DNA here is from genome assembly GCA_027917425.1 of Gastrophryne carolinensis. Lineage (NCBI taxonomy): Eukaryota > Metazoa > Chordata > Amphibia > Anura > Microhylidae > Gastrophryne > Gastrophryne carolinensis. Next base: position 76,562,774 of record CM051241.1, read on the forward strand.
GACACCAAGACCGTTACTAGTCGGTGTTGCAGGACCAACCCTGCGGATTGAGGCATTGTTTTTGGCCTCTCTTTCGCTCCCAGGCTACTCGCCATGGCGCGAATGTGGGTGATGTCTCGGATATGCCTGGGGGGCGTCCGCATTAGGACCTACCGGGTCGTCTTTCCTTACTCCCCAATCTCTACGTCAGGCCGAGTGGATTAGTCGGCCGGCAGTGTCCCCTGGGAGTTACTGGATGGGTGCTCAGTCACCTTAATCCCTCATGGTCCCTTATCCGCTATCTCCATTCCTTGGATTCGGTTCAAGCTTGAGCCTTCTTCCTTGGCAACAAGTGGACTCCTGGTTACGGGGGCTCTGTCCCCCTTTGCTGACATCTTACTTTCACCAGGCAGGATTGCAGCTGGTGGGCCCGTTGGTGGCGTATCAGATGATGTCCCTTATATACCGAGCCCTTGGGCTCCTCGGCACAGTAGGTTATTGATCCTACATGGGGTTCCAGCACCCCTGGAGCTAGGTCTGTGCTCATTCCCCCTTGGTATGGTGGTTCCTCTTGAGCTGATTATATCAAAGACCCTGTCGGGGGCACCCCCTTCCTTGCTTGCATCTTCCTGTGAATGGTCACCTTGGGTACCAAGTCTCGCAGGTTGGCGGGGAGGGGGGGTGGCAATTTCTTCCAAAACCCCCTGTGGCTCCTGGGTAGGGTTCCTTAGAGGGTCCATCTTACCTACTGGTTTGTTAAAACAATCAGCCTTCCGTTGACTCTATACGGCTGGAAGACAATGTTTTATTTTTGGTCTGGAGCTTGAAGCAGGATGATCCCTCTGGAGGGTTCCTGATCCTGATCTGGGCGGGGGTCTACGCCCCCTGCTCCTCAGCGGTATTCGCTTCAATTGAAGTCTTTCAGTGGCAGGTTATGCTATCCTGGTGTCACTCTGAGAGCCAACTAGGGTGGCTCTGTTGGGTCTCGCTTATACCACAGGGGCTCTGCCCTTGTTTTTACTGTTCCAGAATATTCTGACTCTGGTCATGGGGGCTTAGTAAAATTATGCATAGACTTTCTATTTTATATGCCTTCTCTTCATTCACGCTACTATGTGGGGTTCTGCGCACGGTTGTGCTGATAAAGAGACCCGTGAGATTGATGGCCCCTGGGTGGCCTAGTGAACTGTGGTTCGCAGATGCTTCTGCTGAGGTCAGCTGACCTGTACGCTCTCTCAGGAGTGCAGTTCTGCCCTTGTCAGGCCCCTTCTTTTGTCGTCCCAATCTACAGACTCTAGTCTGGGGCTTGACAGCTGATTCATTCACCCCTTGGAGACGGGCTTATCTTCTGGGTGACTTGGTATATGGAGGGCTAGGAGCAAGCTTCCTTGGCTTCCTCTTCCTCCGTCTATTGTGGGTTATGGTGTACCCATATTGATTGGCATGAGTCTTGGTCTCTTCCCTGTTGGACGTTCTCGGTTCCCAGGGTTCTAGAGTCATTACAGCATAGGTTGGGGTTGGCTCCCAATCTAGGTACTCTGAAGGTTCAGGTTCTGTCCTGTCTGTCTTCCTGTAGAAGTCTGGTTCAGTCTTCCTTGTGAGGAGTTCTCTTGGGGATTGCTCAGGGGCATCTCCCAAGTAGTTCTATGGTCCCTTTTGGGATCAATTTTCATTCTGTTTGCCCTGCAGATTGTTCCCTTGGGACTTATTCTGGATGCGGTCTGAGCTGTTTTGTAGTCGCTTCTCCGGGGGCTCTTGCTTCAGTCAGACGTGTGCCTGAGAAGGTGGATCTGATTACTTACTTCGCTCGTTATATATATATATATATATATATATATATATATATATATATATATATATATATATATATATATATCTATATACACACCATGACGTGGTGGTATTCCGCCTTACGCCGGACCCCTTGTCCAAGGTTTCGGCTTCTTGCTGATCCTTGTTAATGATGGGGTCAGTATCCCCGCCTGTCTGACGGGAGACCAGTTTTCATTTCCCCGTTGGGGAGAGTTCTAAGTTTTACCGAGGCTTCTGTTGCCTGTGGGCTGGTTGGGCCATTACACTGGCCTATTCCTTTAAGGGGGAAGAATCTCCCTCTCTCGTTTTATTCCGTTATATTGGTGTTTGGGTACCTTTGGCCCTTCAGCACCAGGTTTTTTCTGTTGAATAAGTTGCTAGACCGCTGCTTGTTTCTGTTCATACCTTTTCAAAGGTTTTGTTATGGGATTGACGTTAGAGCCTTTGCTCATGTCGTACTTGGTAGCAAAGTTTTGCAGGTGACAGCGCCTTTACTGTCTGCTGTGCCTTTTTTTGGGGATCCCACCCTACTTTATGGACACTGCTATTGGATTTCCCACGTGTAAGTATTATAGATGGAGCAGGACGTGCTGTATGCTTAGAATAATACAATTCTGTGAACAACTCACCTGTAGAATTGGTATTATACGCATACAGCACGTCCTGCTCCACCCCACCCTGGTTTTACATTTTTCTGGATCCCCTGTATGGTGATTGTTATCATTACTTTTGTTACCAGTTGGTGGTTGGTTTCTCCCGGCTTCTTTTCTCACTGCATTTCAATACTGGGGATTTGTGGGAGGTCCCTGGGTATATGAAGGGCCGGGAGGAGCCTGTTTTTGCATGTCTGCAGTGAACAGCGCCCTCTGGCGGAGGATTACCCATGTGTAAGTATTATAGATGGAGCAGGACGTGCTGTATGCGTATAATACCAATTCTACAGGTGAGTACTTCACAGAATTGTATTTTTCAGGGTTGTCTTCTACAGCTACTGTGGAGCAGCCTATCACCCTCCAGGGCTAGTGTTGGCTGCTGCACAGTAGAAGTTTTGAGTATCCGGGCGGCCATTTTTTTGTTTTACCAGCGGCGATGTGCAGTGGGGCAGCCTGGGTAGCGTTGCCTTGCTGCTGATAGTACAAAGGGACTATGGTAATTTTTTACCGGATCCAGCCTAAATTCTGGAGCCCCTGCTAACTATTGCTTTTGCTGAGCACATTCAATTTGTCACAAACATCCTCCTCAGTCAGTTGGAGGCCCCGGTTACTTATGGTGGCCAATGCTCTGGGCTATATATAAAAAACATAGGTGGGCCCTGCTAGGACATAATGGCCAGCTCAGGTGAGTCTTGTTTACTGTGACTTTACTAAGCTTCTTTCTGCTTTCAGATACCACGTGTGGGAGAAGGGCCACGCTCCAACCAACTATGCCAACTGGAGAACGGCAACAACCTCCTACCAAGTTGACTGGGCTCCGAACTTTGAACCGTACGTGGTTGTCCATCGAGACTGTCCTGAATACGATCAGCGCTTCCTGGGCTTTGGCTGGAACAAAGTGTCCCACATCATGGAGCTGGATGCCAAGGTACATTCTCCCTGCCCCTGACTAGAACTGCATGTAGCATTAATTACACCTAGCATGATGAGGGTGCTCTGCCCTCTGAGGGGAGTGGTGCCTATTGTGGTTCTTATCTGAATATGGCACCCATCCCCCTCCTCTTGGTAATTTGCCACAGCCATAATCTTTTTAATTTTGGATAGTGTAATAGGTCAAAGGACACTGTAGATTCAAAACAATCCAACAGGGAAAGGCTCACTGGTTGAAGGACAAGGCCGGGACTGCCTATCTTAAACAGAAAGTATTTGCGTGGGGTATAAAATCCAAGGATAATGGAATTTCTCCCAGAATCCCTTCCAGTAGGCAGGGGAAATAATCCCTTTACACTTCTCAAAGCCATATCCAAAGCACCAGGACAAACCAAGTGTTTGCAGTGTTCTGGAATGACATATAAGGTGTTTTTGGCCCTCGTTGGCACAAGGCTGGAGATAGATGGTGGCTTTGGAGGGGTGAGACTTGGAGTGCCAGAACATCCAGAGACCCACATTGGGCAGTATAGGGGGAAAATGGACCTGAACCCCCCTTATTGTGTTTGCCCCGTGTAAATACTTTCTCTCTTTAGGAAAACAAGCAAAGGATAATGAATTTCTCCCAGAATCCCTTGCGGTAGGACGGCACATGCTAATTATGTTTGTAGGACAGAATTCTAACTTAAAGAGTAAGTCCAAGCTCTTTGTAACCCCCAACCCCACCCCAGCGCCGAGTTATTCCATGTCTACCTTGGGACCATCAAACTTACCCTGGTAGCGATCCCGCACACCCAAATCCTTCTGGCTGCTGCAGGCCTATTTGAATGGAGGAGGGGGAGTGGCCAAAAGGGATGCTGCTCTTTGCATAGTAACTAACAGCAGAGACCACTGGTAACACACACAGTATAGAACGCTGATTGGATGATATTCTGCACATGTGCTGTGGAGATCATTGGTGTGGTGAACTGGGGGGCTGCCTAAATTCGTATTAACCTGTAAAAGGGATCATCTTAAATTTTAATCTGTTTACCCTCTTAAAAACAAAACATAAAGGAATACACAGCTGATTTGTCCGGTGATCTTCAAATGTTTCCCCATGCTGTCCAATGCCAATCAGAGTCTCCAGCAGCCTCTGCGACAGACAGCCGCCCCCCCCCCCCCCACCACCCGTCACCATTACAGTAAATAGAGAAAGCATGGCAGCATCACTGTAACTGATGGTGGCCCAGTGCCGCGGAGGCTTCTAGAGACTCAAATCGGTGCTGGACTTGCACTCACATATACAGCAAGTTTCTCATTGTGGGACTCAGAGGGTGTACAATTTAAAATGGACCAATCACCGATCGGCCTACAAGACTCCAGGGCTGGATGACCAAGCACCCCTGGGGCATATCGATTCGGGTTGCACCACTGCGTGAACCTCTCCAGATCCCCTGCAACCACCTTACCTTCCTGCCGTTCCTTTGACGCGAGTGCGGCCCGCTCCCACTTCCCCCGGAAACCATGCAGCTGTGCCCAGCCAATCAGGTTGGAGGGGAATAGAGGATGCGGCTTCTCAGTCTAAGCCTACGCGCTGTGCCATGGGAACGCCAGAAAGGTGAGTGCTGTGGGAGATCTGCGGGTTTTCACCCACTGGGCCTCAGGTAAGAGGACAAATCACCGGGATGATCAATCCTAGTGATTGTTTTCCCTTGGTTTAGTGAACCTTTTTAAAAGGGGACCAAAAGCCTTACATTGGAGCAAACAGACACTCACCTCCTTAGCAGGTGCCCTGCGTGCTGTCCATTCATTGCAATGGAGGAAGCGTGCCATGGCACTGCCCGCTTAATTGCAGTGACTGGTGGGTGCAGTGGGCCACGTCCTACAGCCTTGTTCTTGGAAACCGGGAGCTGCTGTGTGAGAGAGAAGGTCATTGTATTTACAGAAGCATTGGTGGCCGACTGTGCGGTATGCTGGTGGTATGCTGTACAGACGAGAGCCCATGAAGGCAATGTAGTGAGTGTACGTTTTTAGGGTGATCTAGGGTTTTCACACAGTGGGGGAAATCTAATTCAGGATGCCCTACTGATCAAAACTTGGTATAGTGAGACAGGAACACCCAAAAAAAAGATCTTCTTGGGTGTAACTGCTCTCTGAATTGGGATGTGTGTAACCCCATGGATCACCCAGAAACTTACCTCCTCCTGGTTCCCACGTGGGCCTCTTGTGCCAGTCAGATTTCATTTGCTGCACTGAGCTCAGTGCAGCAAGAAAATCTGATTGGAGTAAGCGTCGCCACCACCTCTGTCTCCATGTACATATGCGCTCCACACTGGCCATTAAAGTGGACCAACACCCAGGATTTTGACTATCCTGGGTCCTGGTCCACTTCGGTGGGGCACCCCGATCGGGGTGCCCCGCTGTGTGAAACCCCCCCGAACCCCCCCGAAAAACTCACCTCTCCCCGCTCCCAGCGCCGACGGACAAGCCGCGGACAAGCGGCTCCGCCGCCGCCGCCTCCCGCGCGTCCCTCTTGACGCACGCGCGCCCGCGCCGGCCATTCACGGCCGGCGGGCGCGCGCACGTCCAGAGGGGGCGCGAGGGAGGCGGCGGCGGCCGCCGGCCGCCGCCGAAGATGAGGTAAGGAGTTTGGGGGGGTTTCACCCCGCAGGACATCCCGATCTCGGATGTCCCGCGGGGAGGGAGGTGATCGGCCCGGGAATCTTATAGATTCCCGGGCCGATCACCCCTGGGTGTTGGTCCACTTTAAGAAAGGCCTGGCACAGGTGAGCCCATAGCTAGAGGTATGAGACCATGTTGGACTGGTGAGTTGATCGGATGATTAGGGGGGACATCTCAATTCGGGATGCCCCATAAAGAGGTGGTAGTAGTCTTTTATGGAAAACCTTTTGTATCCAGACCTCCCTGTGTGTGTGTGTGTGTCACGCTAGGTAATGATGGGTAATGTCTTGTGTCATGTTTCAGGGCTACCAGCTGGTGGTGCTGCCCAACGCCTTCATCATCCACATGCCTCACGCTCCAAGCTTCGACATCTCCAAATTCCGCTCCAGCGAAAACTACCGGGACTGCGTGAAAACACTAAAAGAAGAATTTCACCAGGATCTGTCCAGAAGATACGGCTCAGCCGCTCTGAAATACATCGCAGCCGAGAGGAGCCGCTGAGCCCAGAACACAGCCACGCAGCTCCGGCTTGCCGGAAATAACCGTGAGGTAGGACTTTGAGATGAAGACCTCACGTAAGAGCTCCAGCCGGTCGAACCACGTGGCCCTGCGCCGCTAGCTGCACTGCCTTACTGATGGGGGAGGGGAGGGAGCCGCCATCAACACAGTGCCTCTTCCTAGAGCAGCTGCCACAGCGCCACCTCTCAACACTACATTACTATGCTCACGGCTTTCAGGGGGCACCGCTGACAATCGGCCAAGGCCCACCATTGCCAATGTGTAGTCATGAACACTGAATGGATGGAAGAATGTTCTATATTTTATTTATTTATATTTCATATCAAGTCAGGTGTAATACTGACAACAGGACGGGATTCCTGCTTGATATTTGATTATGTTTTATAAAATCTATAAATAAAGAGCTGTAATTATTTCTTATGGCTGGTTCCAGCTGCCGTGATTGTGTCTGTGGCTTAGCCGGACCATGGGAGGGGGGATTGAACACGTGGACATTCATCCTCAAGTAACAATTCTTTACCCACTGGATTTTTTCGGGCAGTCTGGCTGGACAGAGTGGGGGGCAAATCACCCAGCAGCACCCCTCACAATTTCAATAGAAGTGAATGGTGCTGGAATTCCACATGATAAAGATTATGCAAAATGTGCCAGTTGTTGGAAGATTTTTGATTGCACTTGTTGACCTACACATGCCTTGGCAATTCCATTAGAGACCTTCCTTCTGTTCTCTAAACAGAGAGCCCCCTTGTGTAGAGGACCCTGAATCCAAAATACTCTCTTCCCTATTGGAAGAAAGTTCACCCTCTGATAACTCATCATAAGAAACTATGGAAGCATAAATATCCTCTTCAGAATCAAAGGAAACTAAATGCTTCCTTTTCTCTGCCTTCCTTGGAACTGGTGGTTCTAAGTGGCTTTCTATGCGGGCCAACCTCTCAGCAATATCCCCCGCTGGACACTTATCACCCTGGTTATACAAGTGAGGCTGGGCTGCAGAAGGAGCTCTAGGCTCTGAGGGCCAAGCACCAAAGATCTCCCTCTGAGACACCTCTCTGAAGGAGATATTTGTCTTCCAAACTTAGCGAGTACCACCGTAGTGCACGCAGCACAAATAGTTCTGTCCTCGTCCAGAGGCCTTTGCATGCATACTGGACATGGGGTGACCCTGTCTGCTAAGGTACCAGACCCGCTTACCTCAGATGCCTCTGTCATGGTGAAACAAACACAGTCTAAATATCTCTGAGGGCCTAAGACTGAAGTATATAAGAGACCTCCATAGTCACATGTGACTACTCCGAGACCTTAGATCCCACAATCTACGAAACAAAAATACCGTTTTGTGAGTACTCACCTTTAAAACGGGTATTATGAGTGTGCCATACACTCCACTTCGATCTTCATGACATGTGGGTAATTTCCAGTAGAGGGCGAACGTCTGCAGAGATGAATATGCAAAAAAGAAAGCCCCTACCGGTCCATATATACCTGGGATCTCCCACCAATTTCCCAGTGTAAAAAAGCAGTAAGGGGACCAGGAAGAACCAATTATAACCTTACCAATCAAAACCAATGGTTCACCATATAAAAGCCCCAGAATACCTGAAAAAAAAGGGTGGGGCGAAGTGGAGTGTATGGCAGAATAGGCCCCAACAATGGCCTGACGAATCCATTTGCTAATCGTAGACTTAGCAGGCGCCAAACCTTTCCTGGGTCCACAGGGCACAGCGAAAAAAAGCGTCTGTCTTGCGGAAGGAAGAAGTAGTCACCAAATAGTACTTCACACAGCGAACATCCAAATTGTGCAGAACCCTCTCCTTGTCATTGTTAGGCTTAGGACACAAGGAAGGGAGAACAATATCCTGATTGAGGTGGAAAGCAGACACCACCTTAGGAAGGAAATCCGCCTTAAAACGAAAAACCACCTTATCCTGGTGTCTCTCAAAGTAAGGGGCCTGAATCGACAGAGCCGCCAACTCAGAGACACGCCGAACAGAGGTAATAGCCACCAAGAAAGCAACCTTCTGAGTGAGAACCGAAAGAGCAATATCCTGTAGCGGCTCAAAAGGAGGACCCTGGAGAGCCGAAAGAACCAAATTCAAATCCCAAACAGGAACCACAGCCTTCCGAGGGGGCCGCACATGCCGCGACCCCTTGGAAAAAGGTCTTAGCCAGCGGGTGTAAAGCAAAAGACCCCTGGAAGAAAACTGACAGCAGAAACCTGTCCTTTCAAAGTACTAAGCTGGAACCCAAGATCCAGATTATGCTGAAGAAACTCCAAGATGCTAGGAAACGAAAACACCCTGCAAGGCCCTAGCCTCACACCAATCAATATAGGACCTCCAAGTCCTATAGTAAATGCCAGAAGAGGACCGCTTCCTAGCCCTGATCAAGGTCTGAACAACAGCCGCAGACAAACCTTCCTCCTTCAGAAAGAGGGTTTCAGCAGCCAAGCCATCAAAGCCAGCGTTTGTAAATTGGGGTAAAGTAGTTGACCCTGAGATAACAGATCCGGCAACAAGGGAAGCCAGTACTGATCTACGGCCAGCCTTACAACGTCTGCGTACCAAACCCTTCTTGGCCACCTTGGAGCCACCAGAATTGCTGGTGACCCTTCTAGAACCAGTTTGCGAACTACCTTGCCCAGCATGGAGAAGGGAGGAAACAGGTACAGAAAACCCAGATCCTGCCAAGCAAGGGACAAGGCACCCACTGCCAGAGATTGTCTCTTTCTCAGGATCCTCTAAGGCCGGAAGTTTGTGATTGTGCCTCGAGGCAAAGAGATCCACCTCCGGAGTCCCCCACTTGCGGCAAAGATCCAGAAAAACCTCAGAGTTGAGAGAGGATCTCCTGCTCAGGGAATCCGCCTCCGTGTTCTCCACTCCCGGAATGTAGACTGCCGAAATGCAAGGAACATTGCTCTCCGCCCAGTGCAGGATCAGAGAGACTTCCCTGAGGGCACTCCTGCTGCGAGTCCCTCCTTGGTGATTGATGTAAGCTACCGCCGTTCGGTTATCTGAACGCACCTGAACCGGTAGACCCTGTAAATGTGAGGTCAGCCGAGCCAGAACCAGTCGGATGGCTCTGAGCTCCAAGACTTTGATGGGGGTGTGAGCCTCCTGAGGACCCCACACCCCGCTGAACTGATGACTTTTCCAATAACCTCCCCAGCCCGACAGGCTGGCATCCGTGCTAACCGTCTCCCAACAAGGGACCAGAAAGGATCTGCCCTTCAACAGGTTGCTCGATTCCAGCCACCACCGAAGGGACTGCCGAACTCTGGGAGACATCCTGAAAGGTTAATCCAATGACTGCGGACACCTGTCCCAATGCGTCAATAGGTGAAGTTGAAGAGATCTCATGTGAAACTGTGCAAACGGTACCGCCTCGAAGGAGGATACCATCAAGCCCACCAGTTTCATCCCCTGTCGGATAGAGGGACAAGGATTGGCCAGAAGAAGGCTGATCAGACCCTGAATCCCCTGCACCTTGGTCTGGGGCAGAAACACTCTGGCCCGAATGGTATCCAGATCCATGCCCAGAAATGAAATCACTCGAGACAGAGAGAGAGAAGACTTGGGGTGGTTGATCACCCACCCGAACCTCTCCAGGGTCGACACCACCTGGTGGGTGTCCAGCTCCGCCTGACGGAGGGAAGAAGCTGAGATCAACAGGTCGTCCAGATAAGGCACAATGCGAATGCCCTGAGGTCTGAGCAGAGCCATTATTCCCGCCAAGACCTTGGTGAAGACCCTCGGCGCCTAGGTCAGTCCGAAGGGAAGGGCTACAAACTGATAATGTTGATCCTCCACCGCAAACCAGAGGAATCTCTGATGTGCCAGAAAAATCGGAACATGCAGATACACATCCTTGATGTCTATGGATGTCATAAAATCCCCTTGGCGAAGGGAATTGATAGTGGAACTTTTTGGCTCTGATAAACCTGTTGAGAACCTTGAGATCTAGAATTGGTCTCACCGAACCCTCCCTTTCGGGAACCGTGAAAAGGTTGGAGTCGTAACCCCTGCCTCTCTCCGACGGAGGCACCGGGCATATAACTCCCATGTCCAGAAGGTTTTTCACTGCTAACAGGAGCCCCTGTGCAGCCTGAGGGTCCAAGGGCACCCGAGACCTTAAGAATCTTGGAGGCGGCCAGAACTCGAACTCCAGTTTGTACCCAGAGGAGACCACTTCCAAGATCCAATTGTCTGTAACCTCCCTGGCCCAGACCTGGAAGAAGAGCCGCAGCCGTCCCCCCACCCTTGCGGGTGAGGGCGCCCCTTCATTGCTGAGCCAGTTTAACAGCAGGCTTGGGGCTTGGAACCCCAGGCAGCCGCGGGGCGTGCCCGACCTCTGCCTCTGTTCCAGGACAAGCCCCTGACACCTGAGAAGGCCAAACCCCTAGCCGCTCTGGCCCCTCGAAAGGAAGGAGTGAACGAGCCAGCCCCCCGAAAGGGACGGCGCTGTTTCTTCCGCTGAGGTAACTTACCTCCTTTAGCAACAGCATCCAATTTATCTCCAAACAGCTGCGTACCCAAGAAGGGAAGCGCTGTAAGCAACTTCTTGGCCCCAAAGTCCACCGTCCACTGGCGGAGCCAGACCGATCTGCGCATAGCCACCAATAAGGCTGAAGTCCTACTACACACGACAATAGAATCCTCCATAGCAGCCAAGACAAAATCCATGAACAATTCACATCAGGTAGCGAACTCAGCGCTAGCCGGATCAAACTGAGCGTCATTCAGCCAGTCCCTGATAAGAGACCTGGTAGCAAGCGACACCAGGGCAGATGCACAAACAGTCCGCAGGGCCGAGCCCACGTTGGCAAATGCTTGGAACGCCATCTGATCAAGGCGCTTATCCTCACCATCCTTAAGGGAGGTGGCGTCAGGGGTGTTCAGCACAGAAGAGTTGGTCAAACCTAAAACTGGCGCATCGACCTCGGGAGAAGAAGACCAGCGCTTAACCGCCTCCACCGGGAAAGGATACTTTTTATCCCATCTCTGAGGAGCACCAGGAAGCCGACTGTGCCTCTCCCATTCTCTAAGGATCAGCGCATCAAAGTGACCCTGGGTAGGAAATGCCAGACGGGGCTTGCGGGCCCCCAAAAATTCCCCCTTCTTGAGAGGAGGCGCCTCAGGCGGTTCAATATCCATCACCTCCAACAGATGTGACAAAACAGTGGCCGTGTCTACGGCATCCCCCAGCGCCTGCCCAACATTAGCATCACCAGACTGAACATAATCAGCCTCTGTTTCCTCATACAATTCCCCCTCCTCTAACGGGGAATAATCTGACAAATCAACAGAATCGTCGTCAACATCCCACAAAGGCTGGGCCGACGACAAATGTCTCTTTTTAGCCTGGGCCTTCTTGCCCACTGTGCTAGCAATAAATTTCTCGATGCTGGCCAACCTAGCACAAACATCAGAGTGCGACTCCCCACCGGCACCAATGTCACTTGGGGTACGGATAAGGCGGGGAGGGGAAGGCGATGAAGCAGGAGGAGCCGACCCAGAAGGCTGGGTACCAGACTGCCGCATTATGGCCTTTTGTGCACATGGTATACAGATCAGCACATTCTCCCCCCGTAAGGGATACCCCACACCCCACACATGGCCCGGAATGTCCCAGAGGGAGCCCGAGCCCAGTATCCTGCGGAGCCTCCATATGGTGATTTTTGTGGTCAGTCGCAAGACCGCAGGGAATTTATGCCTAAGCAACCCGGAATGCCCCTTTAAAGTCCCGGTGGGAGGATTTGAGGTGATCAAATTTACACTAGGGACCCCAGGACCAGGAGGAACCCCTTAACATGAACAATAATGAAGCAATCTGCAACACACAATAAGGCATATCAATTACTATACAGCAAATATATATATTATTAATTAAATAATTAAATTGATAAATGGCAAAACCTGCCAAAAACCAGCACCACAGGTTGCCCCCCCACCAGAGAGTGACCCCCAAGTGACAGAGGTGGCCAACAGGCCCCTACCTGTCCCCAAGAACGGCAGCAGCAAGGCAGAAAAAATGGCCCCGAGGAGAAGCCACGCTTTTCCGGCCCCACCCCCCTCCCAGCAGCGCGGATCTGGCCAGCAAAATGTGCTGAAAGAGGAGGCGGGGCTGCCGCGCCGAGCGCCCGCCCCCTTTTCTTAACACAGCCTGAGGGAGAGAAGCTCCCCAGGCTAACAGGAAAGCCACCACAGGCTAGAAAGCACCATGCCCCAATTCATCCAGGGATACTTCCAGGAGATCCACACTCACACACAACATAAAGTAAAGTGAAACACCAACACAATACACTCATATATAAATATTAACAAATGAAAAGGGAGAGGCCGAGGATGATAAATTGTGGGAAAAAAAGTGGAAAATTATCCCCCTGGTCCCCCCAGCAGGCTCACCAGACAAAATCCTGCGGCTGACTGTTCCTTCAGACGAAAACTCCAGCCCCAGAGTGTTTTCAAACAAAAGTGACACCCCTTAGCGTCCCAAGAGCCTGTATTGTGATAGGTTCGGGTGATCCTTAGCTGAAGTGCAGGCCTCTGATTGGCCGCCAGCACTCACGTTGTGCGACTGAGACACTGCCCACATTACCACCGGCGGCCAGTCAGAGAACCATATTTCAGCTGAGAATTGAGGTTCAGGTAGATATTTCGGGGGGGCCTGAGGGTTTGGCTTCAGCAATCTGGACCCCCCGAGCCTTTCACGTTTCGACCCCACAACCATTAGTTAGGAAATGGTCGTGGGGACGCTTTATTTAAAAAAAAAAAAAAAAATACAATTCTGTGAAATACTCACCTGTAGAATTGGTATTATAAGTATACAGTACGTCCTGCTCCAGATAGATTACTTACACTTGGGTTATCCTCCGCCAGATGGCGCTGCACTGCAGAGACATGGAAAAACAGGCTCCTCCCGGCCCCTCAAATACCCGGGGACCTCACACAAATCCCCAGCATTGAAAAGCAGTGAACGAGAAGCCGGGAGAATTTAACCACCCAAACTGGTAACTATAACAATGATAACAATCACCATACAGGGGATCCAGAATAATGCAAAACCAAGGGTGGGGTGGAGCAGGACGTACTGTATACTTATAATACCAGTTCTACAGGTGAGTATTTCACAGAATTGTATTATTCTTAGTATACAGAACGTCCTGCTTCATATAGATTACTTACACTTGGGACATCCGATAGCAGTGTCCATAAAGTAGGGTGGGATCCCCAACAACAAGGTAACAGCAGACAGTTTAAACCACTGCCGCCTGCAAAACCTCGCGGCCAAAAACAGCATCAGCTGAGGCCCTAACATCAACCTTGTAAAACTTTGAAAAGGTATGAACAGAAGACCAAGTAGCGGCCTTGCAAACTTGTTCAACAGAAGCCTGGGGCTGGAAGGCCCAAGAGGCACCAATAGCACGAGTAGAATGAGCAGTAAGGTGGAAGGGAGGACTCTTCCCCTTAGCAGTGTAGGCCTGAATCACAGCCTGACAGATCCATTTGCTAATAGTAGACTAGGCAGGCGCCAAACCCTTCCTGGGCCCAGAATGGACCACAAAAAGAGCATCAGTTTTCCTGAAGGACGCAGTGACTACCAGGTAATACTTCAGACACCTGACCACATCCAAGGAATGCAGAACCCTTTCCTTAGCGTTGCTAGGATTAGGGCACAATGAAGGAAGAACAATATCTTGATTTAAATGAAAAGCAGATACTACCTTAGGTAGAAAGTCTGGCTTAAAGTGGAACACCACCTTGTCCTGGTGTCTCTCATAGTATGGGGGCTAAATAGACAGAGCCGCCAACTCAGACACACGCCTGACCGAAGTAATGGCCACCAGAAAGACAACCTTGAGGGTAAGCACAGCCAGAGCAGCATCCTGTATAGGTTCAAAGGGAGCACCCTGCAAGGCAGACAAAACCAAGTTCAAATCCCAAACAGGGACCATAGGTTTACGTGGGGGACGCACATGAGTAACCCCCTGGAAGAAGGTCTTAACCAAAGAATGCTGAGCAAAAGACTTCTGAAAGGAAACAGACAGGGCAGAAACCTGACCCTTCAGAGTACTGAGTTGGAGTCCCGACTCCAACCCATGCTCTAAGAACTCCAGAACCCTGGGAACTGAAAACACCCGACAGGGAAGAGACCTAGACTCACACCAGTTAATGTAGGTACGCCATACCCTGTAATAGATGGAAGAAGAAGTTTTCTTCCTAGCCTTCACCATGGTCCCAACCACCAAGGCAGACAAGCCTTTCTCCATCAAGATGGAGGTTTCAGCAGCCAGGCCGTCAAAGCCAGAGTTTGTAAATTGGGATGGCGTAAGGGGCCCTGAGTGAGCAGATCTGGCGCCCCTGACAGGACGTAGTGGTCTACTGCCATTTGTACCACGTCTGCGAACCACACTCTTCTTGGCCACCTGGGGGCCACCAGTATTGCTGGCACCCTTTCCAGAGAAATCTTGCGCAAAACCCTGCCCAGCAGGGGGAATGGAAGAAAGACATACAGGAGCCAAAATTCCTGCCATGACATGGACAGAGCATCCGTGGTCAAGGCCAGCGGAACCTGAGACGGGACGCAAACAGGTCCACATCTGGTAGACCCCAACGGTGACACAGGGACTGGAATACCCTGTTGCAGAGGGACCACTCTCCCTGACGAGAGGTCCCCCTGCTCAGAGAGTCTGCCAGTAGATTCTCTGCCCCCGGGATGTACACAGCCGAAATGCATTGAACATTGGCCTCCGCCCATGTCAGAATCCGCGACACCTCCTGGAGGGCCCCCCTGCTCCGGGTCCCTCCCTGATGGTTGATGCATGCAACCGCCGTCCTGTTGTCTGAGCGCACCTGCACAAACAGACCCCGCAGGTGGTCGGTCAACTGATCCAGATCCAATCTGATCGCCCGTAGTTTCAAAATGTTGATAGATAAGTGGGCCTCCTGAGGCCCCCGCCTCCCCTGGAACTGCAGGGACTTCCAGAATCCTCCCATCCTGACAGACTGGCATCCATAGTGACCGTCACCCAGGAGGAGGCCAGAAAGGACCTGCCCCCCAGCAAGTTCCTGGAGTCCAGCCACCACGAAAGGGACCGCCTGACCAAGGGGGGGAGCACACAGACCTCATCCAAGGACATTGGGTCCTTGTCCCAAACTGACAGAAGGTGAAGTTGTAGAGGCCTCAAATGGAACTGAGCAAAAGGCACCGTCTCGAAGCACGCCACCATCAGGCCCACCAACTGCATTCACTGCCTGAGGGAGGGATGGAGACACGACAGCAGGAACCTCACCTGCGCAGTTAGAGCTTCCACCTTCTGTTGAGGAAGGAATATACTTGACTGAACCATATCCAGAATTATTCCCAGGAACGGGATCACCGAGGAAGGGGACAGAGAAGACTTGGGGTGATTGATCACCCAGCCGAAGGACTCCAGGGTGGACACTACCAGCTGAGTGTCCAACTCTGCCTGCTGCAGAGACCGAGAGGTGATGAGTATGTCATCCAGGTAGGGCAGCACGCAGATGCCCCTTGACCTCATCAGAGACATCATCCCCGCCAGCACCTTGGTGAACATTCTGGGAGCTGAAGTGAGGCCAAATGGCAAGGCCACAAACTGGTAATGTTGATCTTCCAACGCGAATCTGAGGAACCTTTGGTGTCCTGAAAACACAGGGATGTGAAGGTAAGCGTTTTTGATGTCCACAGACGTCATGAAATCCCCTGAGTGCAGGGAGTTGATGGCCGAGCGCAGAGTTTCCATGCGGAAAACGCCTGTTCTTGACAAATTTGTTGAGGATCTTAAAATCCAGAATGGGCCTGACTGACCCATCTTTTTGGGAACTGTGTAGAGGTTGGAGTAGAACCCCTTGCCTCTTTCTTTTAATGGGGGCCCTGCAAATGACCCCCAGACCCAGAAGGCCATGCACGGCCTACGCCAACACCTGAGCTGAGACAGGGTCCTGGGGGATCCGGGACCTGATGAATCTTGGGGGAGGCCGCACAGCAAACTCTATCTTGTAACCGGAGGACCTCCTGAATCCACCGGTCTGAGACGTGATGCCTCCAGACGTGCGCAAAGTGCTGCAGCCGTCCCCCCACCCTGACGGGCGCCCCATCATGCCTGAGGGGGCTTGGGAGAGGATTTGAGCTTAGCCCCCCAGGAGGAGCCAGGACGTCGTCCTCTGCTCCTGTGCCAGGAATCTGCACGCGCCCCCGTGAAGGACACCCATTTTCCTTGTTTAGCACCATGGTACCATGGTAGGGGAGTGAAAGGGAGCCCTGGCCCCGAAAGGGCAGAGACTGCCGTCTGCGTTGGGGTAACTTACCTCCCTTAGCAAAAAGGTCTAGGCGGTCCCCAAACAGGCGTAGCCCCTTAAATGGAAGCCCAGTGAGGGCCTTCTTTGCAGCATTGTCAGTAGCCCACTGGCGCAGCCAAACCGTGCGGCGTATAGCTACCACCAAGGCAGAAGTTCTCGCACACATCCTAATGGCATCATCCAAGGCAGATAGGATAAAGTTTACAAACACATCACAGTTAGACAGTGCATTAAACACATCAGGTAGCAAATCATCAGGAGCACCGTCAAGTACACTTCTGATCAGGGACCTGAGCGCCACAGATGTAATGGCCGAGGCGCAAACCGGGCGAAGCGCCGTCCCCACAAATGCAAAGGCATGGCACGCCAATTGGTCAATGCGCCGGTCCTCGGCATCCCGCAGAGTAGAGAGTCAGGGGAGTGCATAACAGAGGTGTTAGACAGCCCTAGAATAGGAGCATCCACCTCGGGAGGGGATGACCAGCACTTGACCATATCAGCAGGAAAGGGGGTACTTTCTGTCCCAACTCTTAGGTATACCGGGGTTGAAATGGGTTTGCTCAGGAAATTCCAAACGAGCCTTAGCAGTATGAAAAAGCTCACCCCTTTGCCTCAGAGCCGCAACAGGGGGAGAGATGGACAGAACCTCAAAAATCTGAACCAGAAGTCTGTCAGTATCATCCTGGGCCCAGGAGTCAGAGCCAGAATCGTCATGACCCCTGGGTCTCTCAACAGATGATCCTGAATCAGAAAACAGCTCCCCTTCGTCCGAGGGGGTATAGCCATATAGATGCAACAACTCATCAGACTCCATAGGGAAAAGAGTGGCATCAGGGGTTAAGTGACGCTTTTTAGCAGTGGCCTTTACGCGCTAAGGTATTAGCAATCAATTTTTCAACACTGGCCAGTCTAGCAGACACATCAGGCTGAGAATCCCCGCTTGTATGCAATTCAATGGGGGTGAGACTCAAGCTTGGGGGAGTAGGTGAAGTGAGACGAGGTACAGGCCCAGCCACAGGAGGGGCGGATTGCAACGTTAGCGCCTGCTGTGCGCAAGGAACACAGACCCGTGCGCTGTCACCGCTGATAGGTGAGACCCCACAAGCTACACACAGCCGGGCTTGTCCTGAAGGAACCCCGGTCCCATTATCCTGAGATGCCTCCATATGGTGATTATTAGGCACAATATGCCAGTAGGGATTGACGCTATAAAGCAACCCTGGATGCCCCAATGACCCGCTAGGGAAGTGGGAGTAATTATATAAGGCCCAACTATCAATTACACCGGGCCGGGAGAAGCCAATGGATTCACCCGTCTGAAAGACACAATGGGAAGAAGGGGTGTCAGAACCAAACACACTAAAATGAGTATGAAGCCGCCCGCGAGGGCACTTACGGGCCGCGGTAAGTAGAACCATCACACACGCGCGCGTGACCTGACAAAATGGCGCCGAGAGTACCTCGAAGGGCGGGCCAGAGTGAGCCGTGACGCAGAGCGTGCCAAGCCAGGCCCCGCCCCCCGAAGCCCACAGATAAGCAGCCAATGAGAATGCAGAAGCGTCTGAGGTAACGCCGCCGCCCGGCGCAGAACATCCAAATGAAGGAAAAGACGCGCGCGGTGGCGGCGGCATTTGCAATAGTAAAAAGACAAGTCAGCGCGGCGGCTGACACCACATATACTAGTCAAAAAAAAAAAAAAAACATGACAAAAAGCCGTATGCACGGATCACGATACACGCTCACCCCCCCCCCCCCCCCCCCGAAGGCTACAGGGAGAATGAGGGAGGATGGCGGCCATCATACAGGACCCACCGCTACACGGGGCATGGGGGCAATAATGCGGGAGGGGCATCCCATAAAGGCTCACCATCAGCCTATACCGCCTACCCTTCGGTGGGGGACTGCGGTGGAGCAGCGCTCCATTAAGCACACATGGTGCCGCCTACCTTCACCCGACCAGCGCAGCCCAGGCTGGGAGGCACATCACACGAGGAACAGGTGGGAATAGTTCAACAGGGCCGCAGGCTAATAGCCCCGCTCACCTGCGAGCGAGTGATAATTTCATGTCTTCGCAGTCAGCACTGCAGAGAAATCTGGGGATTTGTGGGAGGTCCCTGGGTATTTGAGGGGCCGGGAGGAGCCTGTTTTTACATGTCTCTGCAGTGCAGCGCCATCTGGCGGAGGATAACCCAAGTGTAAGTAATCTATCTGGAGCAGGACGTACTGTATACTAAGAATAAAAAGTTGGAAACCCCTAACCTTTGCACATTTTACCCCAGACCTCCAGGCATCTTGATTTGGGATACACATATTATTCCTCAAAACTGGGAAGAATACCACCTGTCCTCATTCACTGATTCGTTGGCAACCTCAGTGACTTCCATGGCCATGTGGGAAGTGTGAGCTGCACTGTAGTGTGAACCCAGGCCACAATTTTTGTTCTCCTTAAAGTAGAACAAAACTCACCAGTGGCCAGCCAGGAATTTATAGGATTCCAGGGCCAGCCACTGGCTATAGTTTTGGCTGCAGAGGGGCGGGTCCAGAGAGCGCCAATGATGAGGGCAGAGGTGGCTGCAGGCAGGAAGCCATTTAGAGCTCTGAGAAACAAGGACTACAAGAAGCCCCTTCCTCCAAATCCCAATCTAAGACACCAAGTACCAAAGCCAGCAGTACTACAAAATACGTGCGCAATATAGTGAGCAGTCTCATAAGTAGCTGCCGAATGAAAACCTCAACATGCTCAGTGGCGCCCCCCACCACATATTTACTGCTGCTGTCCAGCAAGCCATTTTGTTCACAGAAGGTGTATAGTTGTCACCGGCCACCCCAATCAGCTGGGTATAGGAAATGCTAATCACTGCCGGTACGCGTTTCATCACCAGGAAGGCTGGTGTGTCTTCACTCTATATACAGGGCCACACCCACTTTCTTGGAAGGGCTGCACACTGCAGTTGCCTCACTCCCAGGCTGTGGAAGTTGGCCAGGGATTCAGCCCAGATCACTGTGAGCCTAGATAAGATGTTCTGCTGCACACAGCTACAGAAATGGCTGGACCTACAGGGTTGGAGCTTTACACATACTGTGATGGAGCAGAGGAATGCTGGGGGTGTGGCCCAGGGTGACCTTTTTTTTCTCTAACCTTTTTTCTTTTTAAACAGAAGACCAGGAGGAATCATCTGCAATACTTATTGTATAATTATCTTTGTTACTATTAGAATAAAAAACACTTACCTCTCTGAAAAGACTCCAGCCGACATACACATCCTGAAAAACAAAAAATATGGTAGAGGGTCATTTTTTTTTTTTTTTTTTTAATAACCTGTACTTGACTGCTGTAATGATGTGAACACAGGATTATCCCTCCAGGAATTCAATGCAGAGTCTTGTGATGCTGTGATCCCTGAAGGAATTCACCTTTATAATCTCCAGTGGTCAGGCTCTGCAGATTGATTTTATCCAGCTGCTTGGTGTTATTGCCACCTCTATACTGTGCATGGGAACAGATCCCCAACCCCGACCCCTTGGCGACAACACTTCCCTGGCAACAACGTGCTACTGCTAAAAAAGGAAATAAGTTTGGGATAGGCCTGTATCAATCTATTCCAATTTCCTATCTATTCCTAATCCTATTTTTAGATTAGGTAAAAAGATCTTTAGTAACCTTTTATCTTATCAAAGGCCTCTTTATTCACTAATTCAATTCTACCATTTAAAGTGGAACAAAACCAGGGATTTTGACTATCCCAAGTTTTGCTTTGGTCCTTCCCTGCTTGGGAAGTGAAAACCTGCCAGATTGCCCATTAAAAACTAACCTCTCCCTGGTCCTATGGCACATGCGGGGGCTCTCACCCAATCCGCTGCTGTGGCAGAATGTCTGGATGTGGGAGCTCCCACTTCAGCCCAGAGATGCTGGGGATGCGATCGCTTTAGCTCACCATCACCAGTGGAGCTGCCTGAAACAGGTGAGTTTTGCTGGGACTTTGGGGGGGGGGGGAGAGGCTGTTCCACTTCTAAGTGAACCAGCCAGTGGCACTGCCAGCCCTGGACTCTTAACTCCTCCAGGTTCGGCCAATTAGGTGCCCTTAGGACATTAGGTGATCAGAGGGGTTTCACACAGCGGGGCATCCCAAAACCTTGTGCTTAGTCCATTAAAGTGGACCAAGCCTTCGGGGAGTTTCACACAGTGAGGGATCCTGGAACCGAGGGGGCACAAGGACCAACACCCGGCATAGTCAAAATCCTGGGTTTTGGTCCACTTTAATAATAAAACGTAACATGTACTGACAATTTTATCAATGAAGAAGGAAGTCTCTGATAAATAGAGTGACAAGCAAACAGACTAATACAGCTCCATCAAATATAATTTATAAGCCGTTTGGTACTGTTACAAAAATAATGATTAAATAAAACTATTTTACATATAACCTTATATTTAGATTAAAAAGGAATAGAAGCAAAAAACCTGCATTGTCCAGGCCAAGTGTAAAAACAAATCATTGTTTTTTTACCTGCCATGCAGAGGATTCATTCTGCTGTTCTGCTGATTAAAGCTGTTGTTCTTGAGATTTAGCCCCTCTCCTGTAGCCCAGCCCCTGGATTTTTTCTATCCATGATCACCTTTTATCGAGGGGTGGATCTCCAACCTCTTGCATAGCATCAGACTATGTGGGATACAGCGGTGCTTGTGTGAGCAGGGGATGAGAGTTGCCTGCTCTGCTTGTCTGTCGTTTCCCTGCTTCTTTGTATCAAGTCCAACTTTCAGTGCCTTAAAAAATAAAATAAAATAGAGTCACAAAGCAAAACAAAGGGCTGGGCTACAGAAAAGCCGTCTACATCTCAGCATCGAGTTATTCAGCAGCAGTTTTAGGCTGCATGGCAAGTGCACAACCACGATTTGTTTTTACACTTAGTCTGAACAATTCCTTTAAAGTGGACCAAAACCGATGGAGATTGGGGCATCCCAATGCCCCACTGTGAGAAAACCCCCAGGTCGCCCATAAACTCACCTTTTTCAGTCCAATGGCACATGCGTGAGCAGCGCGCCTGCATCCCGCAATCCCTCTAGCAGGGCGCGTGCCCGCGCCAGACATTTGTTAATGGCACGGACATGCTCCTTGTTAGAGGGTAGCAGGGGATGTGGCCGCCAGCACGCTCATATCCGCTCGCCTTAGACGAAGGCTTAAACGAAGGGACAGGAGCGGATCCAAGCGCGCTGATTGGACGAGAGGCCGCGCATGTGCCGTAGGAAAGGGAAAAGGGGAGTTTGGGCAATTTGGGGGGTTTCACACAATGGGACATCCCCAGTCGGAGTGCCCCAGAGGCAAGAACCAAAACCCAGGTTAGTCAAAATCCTGGGTTTTGTTCCACTTTAACCATTAAAGGTGTCTTTTCCTTGTTATGATACCATTCTAACAATTATACGCTTAGGTCAATGTTACATTTAATCATTCGAAAAAAAACTAAATACAAGCCGCATCATCCAACTATTCACAACTAAACGGTGTGCAATGCTCTGGCCAAACACCAAATAAACCAAAGTTAGCAGGGGGATGCCCAAAACCCCCCAAAAATGTCAGAAATTCAAGTTAATCTCAAATCTTTATTAGCCAAAGCAGACAATACAAACGGACAATGCTAAAAACCTTTAAAAAACATATATGACAAAAATGACACAAAAACAGAGGAGTGCTGCCAATATGCTCCCATAGCCTATTAAAGGTTATTGCTGCAAACCCCTTTTATTCCCTCTATCAACAACTAATCCCCCATAATGCTATAAAGTGCATGTGCACCAATAATTAACCAAGTGTATACATATAAAGTGCATCAATTACCAATAGAGACTACAATATCGTACAGGTGCTGATCAAAAAAAGAAAGACCACCAAAAAGTGAAGTTTCTATTACCAATAGAAACTACAATATCGTACAAGGTGCTGATCAAAAGACCACAATAAAGTGAAGGAAGAAGAGGGTTTGAAATAATGCAGCATCAATGTTACATAGCCGTCCGGCTTCCAGCAGCGCCACCCCTCCCCGCTATGCAAGATTGATGCTGCATTATTTCAAAACCTCTTCTTCCTTCACTTTATTGTGGTCTTTTGATCAGCACCTTGTACTATATTGTAGTTTCTATTGGTAATTGATGCACTTTATATGTATACGCTTGGTTAATTATTGGTGCACATGCCATTCATAGCATTATGGGGGATTAGTTGTTGATAGAGGGAATAAAATATATGTTTTTTTAAAGGTTTTTAGCATTGCCCATGTGTATTGTCTGCTTTGGATAATAAAGATTTGAGATTAACTTTTTACATTTATCGTGGTGCAATTTACGTTTCTGGCATTTTTTAATCATTAGAAGGAAAGTCCACTCTCACACATTTATTGTGAGCCAAAATGATGTCCAGAAGGTGCTGAGATTATCTGTTTTTTTTTTTTTTTTTCTTATGTGTGTTTTATGGAAGCAGCTTTCACTCCTTGTTGCGATTGACAAGTGTACACCAAGGTCTACAGGAATGGAGAGGAGAGTCCTGTACACACAAAACACTACTGCTGGGCATATGTAAGGTTGGGTGAGTTCCCTCATCTCCACAGCGGCCTTAGCAGCAGTGTTCTGTGTGTACAGGACTCACTTCTCTCTTCTTGGTGTATGTTGCCAATAGCAGCAGATTGCAGATAGTGAGAACTTCCATACAACACAGATTTTCTAACATAATAAAAAAAAAATATTAGATCAGCTTAGCACCTTGAGGGTATCATTTGGCACACTAAAAAAGCATACGTCATCAAAAGTGAATTACCCTTCAAGTGTTAGAATCGTGTCAATGAAGAGAAGATGCCTTTGACGGTTAAAGTGGGCCAAAACTCGAATGTGGCCCCTATCAGGGGATGTGCATACACCGACCATTCACAAATGCCTGTCGCGGGCAAGCGCCGTGTTGATTCAGAGGTTTCACACAGTGGTGCATCCCAAATCGGTATGCCCCAGGGAGAGGGGATCAGGTGGCCCTGGTGTCCCTAGACTCCAGAGCCGCCCAAGATTTTGGTCCACTTTAAACGCAGAAGGTTACCGAAGTTCATTGCTTTATAAGAAAAACATCTAACCATTAAAAGGAAAAAAAATCCTCACAAGCTTTTTTTAGCTTGAAAAGAAGTGAGCTTCAGTAAACGTCACTTTATTTAACCATCAAAAGCTTCCTCTCTTCATTGATACAATTCTAAAACTGAAGGATACAAGTATATTAGCGTTACATTTTATCATGAAATACTTAATTTACCAAGCATGTCTTAAAATATCTCATAATTATCAGGAATATTTCCTGCTTTATTTATTAGATTGAGCTGTAAACCCAGAGGAGGACCTTGCGGCAGCTTTGAGTGAAGATCCAGTTTGGTGGTAATGACGGATTTGTAACCTGTGGAGATCGATTAGTTGAGGGCATCCCTTCATGCAGCAGCGGACTTATAAGCGACCCTTGGCTTGGGTTTTCAGGTTTGCTTAGCCTGCCTGACCTGTAAGGATGATTTAAAATACCTTAGAAGCGTCAGAAAATATTTTCTGAGGAATAAATGTGCTAGTTTCGCCGGTGCTTTCCTTAAAGTGGACCAAAACCCAGAATTTTGACTATCCTGGGTTTTGGTCCTTCAGCTCTGCCCCATCCATCCCTGTCCCCTCAGCTCTGCCCCATCCATCCCTGTCCCCTCAGCCCTGCCCCATCCATCCCTGTCCCCCTCAGCTCTGCCCCATCCATCTCTGCCCCTCAGCTCTGCCCCATCCATCCCTGTCCCCCTGAGCTCTGCCCCATCCATCTCTGCCCCTCAGCTCTGCCCCATCCATCCCTGTCCCCTCAGTTCTGCCCCATCCATCCCTCTCCCCTCAGCTTTGCACCATCCATCCCTGTCCCCTTAGCTCAGCCCCATCCATCCCTGTCCCCCCAGCTCTGCCTCATCCACCCCTGTCCCCTCAGCTCTGCCCCATCCATTCCTGCCCCCCTCAGCTGTGCCCCATCCATTCCTGTCCCCTCAGCTCTTCCCCATCCATCCCTGTCCCCTCATCTCTGTCCCTTCCATCCCTGTCCCCTCAGCCCTGCTCCATCCATCCCTGTCCCCTCAGCTCTGCCCCATCCATCCCTGTCCCCTCAGCTCTGCCCCATCCAATCCTGCCCCCCTCAGCTCTGCCACATCCATCCCTGTCCCCTCAGCTCTGCCCCATCCATCCCTGTTCCCCCAGCTCTGCACCATCCATCCCTGTACCCTCAGCTCTGCCCCATCCATCCCTGTCCCCTCAGCTCTTCCCCATCCATCCCTGTCCCCTCATCTCTGTCCCTTCCATCCCTGTCCCCTCAGCCCTGCTCCATCCATCCCTGTCCCCTCAGCTCTGCCCCATCCAATCCTGCCCCCCTCAGCTCTGCCACATCCATCCCTGTACCCTCAGCTCTGCCTCATCCATCCCTGTACCCTCAGCTCTGCCCTATCCATCCCTGTCCCCTCAGCTCTGCCTCATCCATTCCTGTACCCTCAGCTCTGCCCCATCCATCCCTGTCCCCTCAGCTCTGCCCCATCCATCCCTGTCCCCTCACCTCTGCACCATCCATCCCTGTCCCCTCACCTCTGCACCATCCATCCCTGTCCCCTCAGCTCTTCCCCATCCATCCCTGTCCCCTCATCTCTGTCCCTTCCATCCCTGTCCCCTCAGCCCTGCTCCATCCATCCCTGTCCCCTAAGCTCTGCCCCATCCAATCCTGCCCCCCTCAGCTCTGCCACATCCATCCCTGTCCCCTCAGCTCTGCACCATCCATCCCTGTCCCCTCAGCTCTGCCCCATCCATCCCTGTCCCCTCAGCTCTGCACCATCCATCCCTGTCCCCTCAGCTCTGCCCCATCCATCCCTGTCCCCTCAGCTCTGCCCCATCCATCCCTGTCCCCTCAGTTCTGCCCCATCCATCCCTGTCCCCTCAGTTCTGCCCCATCCAGCCCAGTCTCTCTGCTCCTTCCATTCCTGTCCTCCCAGTTTTGCCCATCCAATCCCTGGCCTTCCTGTTTTTCCCCAGTGCCCAATAGGAGTCTTGGGGTGCCCCCCAGTGTGCCACTTTTTAATTATCCACTCCCTGCGGCAGCCCCCTGCCCGGACCTTCACCTCTCACCAGATGTCAGTAAATGGACCTTTACAAGAAGTGGTAGAGGTATTTGTTTCAGCGCAAAGATAGAAAGTTGGGTTTAGCTGCACCTAAGTAAGGCGAACCTGTCCTTTGGATAATTAGAAGTGGCTGTTTACTTTTCCTAATCCTATGAGTACTCAAGGAAAAGGTAAGTATTAGGTGCGCTGTCAAGGGGAATGAAGGTTAGTGGAAAAAAGGGTTAGTGGAGGAAAAAACTTGCTTGTTAGAAGAGTAGGTTAGCGTTACGGGTAATTTTTCAAGATGAGCTTGTTAAAGGCTGGAGGAAAAAGGTTGATTAGTTAGAGTTAGGAATGTTTGAGGGTGGTATTTCTACCAGTTAATCAAACCAGCAACAACCAGTATCATTGCTTCTGGCTGATTAGGCCTCAAAAAATCTCCAAAGTTACTGGAGATTTTGTCTCTTCTTGGTTACCAAATTAATGGTTACCCGGTCTGTAAGAACCCAGTGCCGTGTGTGGCTCTATTGGGTGCTTATTTTAAATAGACAATAAATAATTGTAATTGCCGGTGGTGCACAATAATGGACTCACCTGTCTTCTTAGGTTGATTGAAGCTCTGAATCCTTTTCAGTATTTGGAGCGCTGGTTTGTTTTTCCTTTTTTTTTTCTTAGGTAGGTACTTGAGAGTGGACTGGGGTTCCTGGTGGGAGTGCAGTTATGAGCTAGCGTGAGGTTGGTAATTGAGGCCTGGTTCAAGGAAGATCTGTTAGGATGCTTGAGAGTGGCCTAGGGTTGTGATTGGAATTTGGCTTTGGGTCAGCAAAGGGTTAATAGATGTAACCCGATTTTTGCTGTGTGGCTGCTTTAGATAAGTAGTACGGCTTGTGCAGGGTTAATAGCCATTAATAAGCTGCTTATAGCCTTTGGCAGACGATGTATCTGCAAAAGTATATGTGGAGTGTTTTAAACACAGCGGGGTTAAATGCTGGTTCCCCGATGCGTGCACTGGGCAGAGCGGAGTTAATAGGCATGAGAGGTCACTAATACTCCGACCAAGCTTGTGGTTTATTCCCTCATTGTAGGAATAAAATCCAGGGGCGACAGGTTTAGTGTATCGGGGGGGGGGGGGGGGGCAGATTTCCTCTTCCTTCCATTAAAATAAAAAAAAAAAAAAAAAACTCTGGCTGGATCTTTCTTGATATCGGGTGTTGAAGTGACCCCTCCTCCCGCAATGGTGCTCCTTTAATCAAAGCCCCCTCCCCCGTACAGAAGAGAGACCATAGTTCTCTTGCCATTGATGTCACCAGAATAAGCTTTAATCCAAATGATACAGCAAGAAGCAACAGAGAGATCCATAGTTACTGCAGTCATTCTAACCGCATCTAAAGTGGACTTAAAAGAATACTGGCAACAGACAGATATTTGCTATAAGACAAAAAGATTGCCAAAAAAAACAATCTAGGCTCAGGATTCCCAACCTTTGTTCAGTAAGTACCACTTTTACCACTTTTCATTTTCCAATGATATCAAGAACCAACCTGAGTGGTGCCTGTTGGGTCATCAGTCAGCTAAAAATACCATTTTGTGATTACTCACCTGTAAAATGGTTATTACAAGTATGTCACACACCCAGCTTCCTGACCTGTAGAGGGCGATCTTGCAGAGATGACATGAAAAAAGGAACCCCTCCCGGTCCATAAATACCTTGTACCTCCCACCATTCCCCAGTATAAGACAGCAGTAAAGAGACCAGGAAGAGCCAAATGTAAACAGCAAAGAAAAAGGTTCACCATATAAAGGATCCAAGAAAACCAAAAAAGGACGGGATGAAGCGGGGTGTGTGACATACTTGTAATAACCATTTTACAGTAATCACAAAATGGTATTATTCCCAGTATGTCACACACCCCGCTTCCGAATATTCATGACACTTGGGACATCCAATAGCAGTGTCCATAATGGGTGGGGATCCCAAAAAGGCAATAATGCAAACTTAAACTACTGCAGCTTGCAGAACTTTGCGGCCAAAAACAGCATCCGCTGAGGCCCGCACATCAACCTTTTAAAACTTAGAAGAAGTATGAACGGAAGACCAAGTAGCAGCCTTGCAAACTTGTTCAACAGAGGCCTGGTGCTGAAAAGCCCAAGATGCTCCAACAGCACGAGTAGAATGAGCAATAACACGAAAAGGGGGAATCTTCCCCTTGGCAGAATAGTCCCCAACAACGGCCTGTCGAATCCATTTACTAATGGATGACTTAGCGGGTGCCAAACCTTTCCTGGGCCCGGAAGGCACCACGAAAAAGGCGAACCACATCCAAAGAATGTAAAGTCCTTTCCTTGTCATTGCTAGGATTAGGACACAAGGAAGGGAGAACTACATCCTGATTGAGGTGGAAGGCCGAAACCACCTTAGGAAGGAAATCTGGCTTGAAGCGGAAAACTACCTTGTCCAGGTGCCTCTCAAAGTAAGGAGCCTCAATGGACAAAGCCGCCAACTCACAGACACGCCGAACAGAGGTAATAACCACCAAAAAGGCAACTTTCTGAGTGAGCAGAGAAAGAGCAATATCATGCACTGGCTCAAAAGGAGGCCCCTGGAGAGCCGACAGAACCAAGTTTAAATCCCAAACCGGCAGCAAGAGCTTTCTAGGAGGCCGCACATGAGTAACCCCCTGGAAAAATGTCTTAACCAGGGGATGAAGAGCAAAAGACCTTTGAAAGAAAACCGCCAGGGCAAAAAGTACCAGGTTCAAAGTACTAAGCTGGAACCCAGAGTCCAGACCATGTTGAAGAAACTCCAGAATTCTGGGAATAGAAAACACCCTACAAGGCAAGGCCCTAGCCTCGCACCAGTTAATATAAGACCTCCAAGTCCTATAGTAGACGTTAGAGGAAGATCTCTTCCTAGCTCTAACAAGAGTCTGAACCACCGCATCAGAAAGACCTTCCTCCTTTAAGATGGAGGTTTCAGCAGCCACGCCGTCAAAGCCAACGTTGGTAAATTGGGGTAGCGTAGCTGACCCTGGGTGATAAGATCCAGAAGAAGAGGCAGATAAAACTGATCTACTGCCAGCCGCACGACGTCTGCGAACCACACTCGTCTTGGCCACCTTGGAGCCACCAGAATTGCTGGTGCCCCTTCTAGAGTTAGCTTGCACACCACCTTGCTCACCATGGAGAAGGGGGGGGAACAGGTACAGAAACCCCAGTTCCCTCCAAGCCAGGGACATGGCATCCACTGCCAGGGCCAGAGGATCATGAGACAGAGATACAAAGGCAGGAAGCTTGTGATTGTGACGTGAGGCAAAGAGATCCACCTCCGGAGTCCCCCACTTGTGACAAAGGGACTGGAATACCTTGGAACTGAGAGACCATTCTCCTCGGCGAGAGGATCTCCTGCTCAGGGAGTCCGCCTTCGTGTTCTCCACTCCCGGGATGTAAATGGCTGAGATGCATGGGACATTGCTCTCTGCCCAAACAAGGATCAGATATACCTCCCTGAGGGCACTCCTGCTGCGAGTCCCTCCTTGGTGATTGATGTAAGCGACCGCCGTCCGATTGTCCGATCGGACTTGAACTGGCAATCCCTGCAAGAGAAGAGGCAAGCGAGACAGAACCAACCAAATGGTCCGCAGCTCCAAAACGTTGATGGGGGTATGAGCCTCCTGAGGCCCCCATAACCCCTGGAACTGATGTTCCATCCAGAAGCCCCCCCATCCCGACAGGCTGGTGTCCGTTTCCCAACAAGGGGCCAGAAAGGATCTGCCCTTCAACAGATTGCTTGACACTAGCCACCACTGAAGGGACTGCTGAGCCCGGGGAGACAGCAGACAAGATTGATCCAATGACAGCGGACACTTGTCCCAAGTCGCTAGAAGATGGAGCTGAAGCGTCCTCATGTGAAACTGGGCAAAAGGGACTGCCTCGAAGGAAGCCACCATCAGACCTACCAATCTCATCCCTAGCTGGATAGACGGGCGAGGATTGGAAAGCAGAAACCGAATCAAATCTTGGATCAGAAGAATCTTGGGCTGAGGAAGGAACACCCTGGCCTGAAAGGCATCCAGAGTCATGCCCAGAAACAAAACCTCCCTGGACGGGGAGAGTGAGGACTTGGGATAGTTGATCACCCAGCCGAACCTCTCCAGCGTGGATACCACCACTCTGGTGTCTAGCTCCGCTTGGCTGAGAGAGGAAGCCAAAATGAGAAGGTCGTCCAGATATGGTACAATGCGAATGCCCTGGACTCTTAGGAGGGCCATTACCCCCGCCAGTACCTTGGTGAACACCATCGGAGCCGAGGTAAGCCCGAATGGAAGGGCCACAAACTGAAAATGCTGATCTTCCACCACGAACCTGAGGAATCTCTGGTGTGCTGGGAAGATAGGTACATGCCGATACGCATCCTTGATGTCTATGGACGTCATGAAGTCCCCCTGATCGACGGCTGAACTCAAGGTTTCCATGCGAAACTTTCTGAAGCGGATACACCGATTGAGGAGCTTCAAATCCACAATGGGTCGAACTGAGCCGTCCTTCTTGGGCACCGTGAATAGATTGGAATAGAATCCCAAGCTCCTTTCCGCGGAAGGCACTGGGCAAATGACAGCCATGTCCAGCAGATAACTTACTGCCGCCCGGAGCCCCTGTGCGGCCAGTGGATCCGAAGGCACTTGAGACTGAAGAATCTGGGAGGAGGCCGGATCTCGAATTCCAGCTTGTAACCGGAAGACACCACTTCCGGAATCCATTTGTCTGAGACCTCCTGGTCCCAGACCTGGAAGAAGTGTCGCAGCCGTCCAACCACCCACAAGGGTGAGGGCGCCCCCTCATTGCTGAGCTGGCTTGGCAGCGGGCTTGGGTTTGGAACTCCAGTTGTGACCTGGACGGGCACGACCTCTGCCTCTACTCCAGGAATCACCTCTGAGGGTAGAGAAGGCCAAAACTCTGCCAGTTCTGGTACCACGAAAGGAAGGGTTAAAGGAGGCCACCCCCCGAATGGGACGACGTTGCCTCTTACGCTGAGGTAACTTCCCTCCTTTCGTGACAGAATCTAATCTTTCTCCAAAGAGCCGCAACCCCACAAAATGCTTTTGATTTGGGAACTCCAGGCGCGGCTTAGAAGTCCCAAAGAATGCCCCTTTTTGCGGAGCGGCCTCCTCTGGAGGAGAAATCGCCAGAACCTCAAAGAGGTGAGCCAAGACCTTCAGGGTATCCACAGCATCCCCCTGCTCTTGCTCAGTATCAGCACCAACAAACTGCTGATTGTCAGAACCCTCAAATAATCCCCCCTCTTCTAGCGGGGAATAATCAGACCAGTCAAGAAAATCATAATCATCAAACTCAAAAGCCGGGGCGGCTGGAGACAAATGCTTTCTCTTAGCCAAGGCCTTTCTGGCAACAGAGCCAGAAATAAATTTCTCAATATTAGCCAATCTGGCACACACATCAGATTGCGATTCCCTACCTGTAACAACATCACTAGGGGTACGGATAAGGCAGGGTGGGGAAGGAGATGAGGCCAGGACCTCGGACCCAGACGCCTGGGCCCCCGACTGCTGCGTTATGGCCTGCTGAGCACAAGGTATGCAAACAAGTACATTATCCCCCGCAAGGGATGCCCCACAACCCACACACTGCCGGGGTTGCCCCAAGGGGAGCCCAAGCCCGGTATCCTGAGAAGCCTCCATATGGTGATTTTTAATGTAGTCGCAATGACCAGAGGGATTTACGCTGTTAAGCTACCCGGGATACCCCTTCAAGTCCCAAGTGGGAGGATTTTTTTTTTTTTTTTAATTTTTAGGAACCCTAAATTAAATTCTAAGGGACCCTAGGACCAGGCGAACCCCCTTTTTAAACATCTAAAGAAGGGATCCCAAATAATCCCCCGAATAAAGCCACACAACCCACAGGAGAAAAGCCCCCCCCCCAAGGGGCACAGAGGGACACGGTAGGGGGGAGAACCCACACCAATAGGTGAAAGGGTAAGAGGGACGGGGCATCCCAAGCCGGGATCACCAACCCGGACACCGCCTACCCCTTTGTATGGGGTCTCACGGGGGAGCAAGCTCCCATATACACCACAGGTGCAGCCTACCATTGCCTGGACCTTCAGCCTAGGCTGGGAGACATACTGCTATAGTTCAGCCATCTTCTGACTTGCTTCGCTGACTGCAGAGACGAAAGACTGGAGAATGGTGGGAGGTCCCAGGTAATTATGGACTGGGAGGGGTTCCTTTTTTCATGTCATCTCTGCAAGATCACCCTCTACATGACAGTTACCAAGTGTCATGAATATTCGGAAGCGGGGTGTGTGACATACTGAGAATACAGTCATTTAAAGTGAAGGAAATAGAATAAATACACTGCATTTTTCACTATCCCCCACCTAGGGTTTAGAGATATAGAGGAAATTATTCTGAGCCAAATGGTCCCAATCAGGATGTCACAGGAGTTGTAAATCAGCTGCCACTGGAGTCTCCCAGCACCAGCCATTGACTAAGCCCTGTGACCCCCTCTGTGCCCCCCCCCCCCCCCCGTCAACCAGCTAGACAGAAGTGCCTTCCCCTTTCTGACAGCTAGCCAACCAATAAAGCTAGGCTGGCTAGTAGTGCCCTCCCTTCTCTGTCTGACAGCCAGCCAACCAATAAAACTAGCCTGGCTAGTAGTGCTCTCCCTTCTCTGTCTGACAGCCAGCCAATCAATAAAACTATCCTGGCTAGTGTTGCCCTCCTCTGCCTGACAGCTAGCCAACCAATAAAACAACTAGGCAGGCTAGAAGTGCCCTCCCCTCCCTCCTCTGTCTGACAGCCAGGCAACCAATAAAACAACTGGGCTGGATAGAGGTGCCCTCCCCTGTCAGCCAGCCAGCCAATTAAACAACCTAGGCTGGCTAGAAGGGACAGCACACAACACAGACTTGGCTATGGCACTCACCATCCCTCCCGCGGCACCGGACCTGGGACATCAGGCAGTGCAGGTACGATAGCGTTGGTCCCGCCGTTTATGGGCGCCCACCGGCACGTGATTATCAGCACCCGTCTGCTTGCACATACTCACCAGCACCTGTTGAAAAAAAAAATTGTATTCTCTGTATAGGACACAAGGGTATTTCCCACCACCAAACAATACAATACATACATTGTTCTCATTAATTTTGTACTCATAAATCAGGCTTAAGCAAAGTATAGATGGCAGGAGATCCGGT
Source organism: Gastrophryne carolinensis (assembly GCA_027917425.1). NCBI lineage: Eukaryota > Metazoa > Chordata > Amphibia > Anura > Microhylidae > Gastrophryne > Gastrophryne carolinensis. Next base: position 76,595,980 of record CM051241.1, read on the forward strand.
TGGAGTACTGTTCAGTCTGCAATCTAACCAGTGGCACTGGTTGGGTTGATGTTCTTCAAGCCTTACCCAGGCCGACTTGAAGATCAGTACATATGTAACGCAAAGATCAGCACCTTTAATAGGGCCTCCAATCACCTTTCTGTAGCTTCCGTGAGAGCTACTGGTTCACCGGTTGGCAGTGAGGAAGCCTTAGAAAGCACTGATATCGACTTTTGCTGCCTCCCACCACTTATTGAAGTATTAAAGTGCCAGTCCAGTCAGACTGCCCATTTTGGGGGTTTACATAACCTACCTACCATAACTTACCATGCCTGTAATCCATTGGTGCCGATCGCAGCGCCGCTATCTTTCCTCACGTGCCTGATGCTCCGCAGCGGAAGTTCCCAGTGAATGGGTGGGCGGGAGCGGGCATGGCACGAGGAGCTTCCGTGGCAGTGGTATCAAAAAGGTGAAGAAAGATGGCGTCACTTGGAGCTGCAATCAGCGTCCCTGGATTACAGACATGGTAAGTCTTTGTTTGTTATGTAGCATCCTGCCCTGCTTTAGCGCTAGGTAAAGAGGGCAGGGTGGAGGGTGATTTCAATACCGGCAGTCTGTCCCGACTGGCCCTTTAAGGAAAAGGGTACCAAGACTACTAATTTATGGGCACCATAGTAACTCTTTCAGGTCACTTTTAGAAATAAAATCAGATTCTGAATGGTTAGGAAGTACATGTTTTGTCCTTTATTTGTGAAACAATTCCGTCTCACTCTCTGAGATTTGTATTACCTGCCTTTGTTCAGGAAAATCGAGAACATTCCCAACCCATTTAATAGCATTTTTAAACTTTTTACCCTTTTTTACCTGTAGTAAAAAGTGCCATTGACTTTCATTGTCTTCCTATCTGGTGATTCACTAACAGTGAAAATCTCATGCTTTTTTCTCAAGAATTGAATTTTTTACAACCATGACAATCTTTTTTCAACTACTTGCTACTGGGCCATGAGAAATACTACCCACACTAAATGGATTTATAATTATATTGGCAGGATTAGAAATAAATAGATGGCAGAGATGGGTCATCAGACTCTGCTTGCGCAAGCATGACACTCATGAATCCCACATTTTGCAGGCACATCATGCTTATATTAGCTAGGGGTAAACTAGTTGCTGTGCTCATAGTTGGTTTTGGTAAGAAAAGGGGGCGTGTAAATAAATATCTCATGGCATAAACAAACGCTTACAGCGAACACACTTTTATGGCTAAATAATTAGTCAGAGATCCATAAAGGCTTGCGGAACAGCCATGCTCACATCATAAAACAATCATTTTCATTTCTAAGATATGCCCAGAAGTGTACAACATGCCACAGAGAACAGGAATATTCTCTGACAAACATATTTGTTTCTGGAAAGAATAAAAAAAATACCTGGTAACTTCTTTTCTAAACATCCGAAAGGGTAGCATATTCTTGAGATCTTATGGCTCCACCCCTCCACACATGACCACCAGAAATTATTAAAGCTTTGGCTCCTCCTCCCAGCCTCCAGTTGTTTAAGAGATCTGCAAAATACAAAGACAGACCAAAACATTACTGGTAATTAAGCATGAAAAAAATGCATCCAATAATAGCCTGAGGGAAGGAAACCTGTATGCTGCCCTTTCAGATGTTTAGAAAAGAAGTTACCATGTAAATAACTTACTCAGGGCAGCATATTCTTGAGAGGATAAGTGAGATCTACCTCTACTGGGTGGGAAAGGCTGCCCGAAGCGCACTCCTGCCAAAGGACTGATCCTCTAATGTTACTAACTCAAAACAGTAATGTCTAACAAAAGTCTAGGCTGAAGACCAGATGGGCGCTTTACACATCTATTCAATAGAGGCCCCAGATTGCTCCCCAAAATGTAGATACAATTCAAGTATAACCAGAAGCCTGGAGGCAGGTCTTCCACTCTGAGTCCTCCACGTATTTAAGGTTTTCCAGACTTACAAAAAATATTTTCTCGTCACCTCCTTCCTACTGGAGAGTAGGGTCTTGATAACATTGTCTGAAAAAAACCCTTCTTAGAAGCCTGGCGACTTCAGGGTCCGCAGAATCACATAGACACACATAGATCGTGGAGGAATTTCTCCTGGCTTGGGGCAAAATGTAGGAGATCGTCCAAATAAGCTATGATCCCAATCCCTTTCTGCCTTAAAGCGAACCAAAACCCACTGAACATTCCGTGATCACTCAAAAAATCATCCTTAGAAAAGGGTAAACAACGCTTATCCCCCCCCCCCAACTGAGTATGCCAGGTCCCTGGCAGGTTGTCTCCAGAGCTGGGAAATGGGTCTGCCCTGCACAGCGATGGTACTTACCTAAACCCATCAGTTCAGAAGCTGGTGGTCAGGAACACACAAACAACTGGAGGCTGGGAAGAGGAGCCAAAGCTTTATCCATTTCTGGTGGTCATGTGTTCCTACCTAGAACCGGAGCCATAAGGTCTCAATAATATGCTGCTCTAAGAGTGTTTTGAGAAAAATGAGAACAACATAAGATAATTAACCAGATAAATTGCCTGCAACCGCTTTGTCTTCAGGACAGTTTCGGATTGGCAACCATTGCCGTGAGAGGGTTTGATGTGCCTGGGAGCAGAACAACTATTTGTAGTGTCCTTATACTCCTATGTACACCTCATCAAAACTCATAAAAGGAGTCCAGCTGCTGCGTTCTCCACATGCAACATAAGAATGCACAATTCCTATGCTTTCTCAGAGGTACCATTTTTTGGGCACACCTGGCAGAGCATCAGACCTGTAGTGAGGAGCACAAAGTCTGGCACTCAGCATGGCCAGAGGCTGGTTGTGCAGCTTCTGAGCCATGGGGATCCCAACCACTATGATTTGTGCACCAGACTGGTAGTAAAAAGGTGGGAGTCTAAATAAGGAAATTAGTCCATGTGTAAAAGCCTGTGTCTCGGAACCTCTAACTCCACTGCATGGAAGACAATTGAAGTGGCCGAGCTTTCTTCAGTGTCTCATATTCTGGATTTCATGCAAAATAACCAGCGATACCTGATTTTCTGGGCACCCTATAGATGGGATCAGGGGAGCAATGGTCCTCGGCCAGGGATCTGAGCTGCCTTGTCTTTATTTTAATAAAAGCCACACAAGGAGCAAATCAAGAAATACAATTCATCATCACATGAGTGCAGGTTTACTTACCGAGAATGAAAGAAAAGACAATGAGAGGCGTGAGTGTTTTTCATTCGCTTTTATTTAATAAAAATGTTAAAATAAATAGATACAAATTGATCAGATGCTCTGTGTTCAGCCCCACCCCCCTGCCCTATCCTGTCCCTAAAGTCTAAACACAGCTTTACCAAAACTGAAAACACAGACTTCCAACTTGACAGAGAGAAGGCAGAAGTATTTGCAAGTCACTACCATTGGGCTTGGAAAAAAATAGAATGTATATAAAAAAATGAAAAAAGAAAAAAAGTTCCCAGTACAATAGATAAGGTACACCTCTCAAGTTTTTTTATACGAAAACTTAATTATACAATTTATTTGTTTTATTCTATAGAAAAAAATGTATGTTACAATATTTTCTTCATTACGATATTGACATTTGACGGTTTTAACCCTAAAATGCAGCACAAGAGATGTGAGCGTCTCCTCGCCGAGCAAAGTGTGGAGCTGGAAGTCTTCTGTGGTATTACGCCAAACTATTGCTCCAAGGCTGGGAACGGGGCGGAAGGACAGTGTTTTTGGGAAGGGAGGACAGCAAATGCAGATCGTGTTCAGCCTAAGAGTGGAGAGGAGGGGGCGCTGCAATGGACGTACTATTACTCCAGCACAGAAATCCTATGTAATCCAGTATGAGCACTGGATAGAATAAGCCCTTGAAGTGAATGGGGAAGGGGTGAGAGCTACTCTTTTAACACTGCACTAGGAATAAGAGCAGCCCTGGTCTGAAGGGGAAATCTGACAATGGCGGCATACTTTTACTGCTACAAGCTCCTAGGCTGTCCTCTTCATTGTAACCCCTAGGGGAATGCCAGGTAACAAGGTTGTTTTTTTATATGAAAGAGTTGCCTCCCCTTTCTTGATAGTGGAATCTCCTCCAGTACTTGAGCTGCACAGCTTGGGAAAATCCAATCTAAAGTCCCTGTTCAGACACACACTAATTTTCTTCCACCATATCCCCAATGGAGGACAGTGTAAAATGAGCTATTCCTAAGCATCTAAAAATACAATTCTGTGATTACTCACCTGTAGAATTGGTATTATAAGTATACAGTACGTCCTGCTCCAGATAGAATACTTACACTAGGGTACTACTCCGCCAGATGGCGCTGGACTGCAGAGACATCGAAAAATAGGCTCCTCCCGGCCCCTCAAATACCCAGGGACCTCCCACAATCCCCAGCATTAAAAAGCAGTTAACGAGAAGCCGGGAGAATTAAAACAACCCAAACTAGTAACTTTAACAATGATAACAATCACCATACAGGGGATCCAAGAAAATGCAAAAACCACGGGTGGGGTGGAGCAGGACGTACTGTATACTCATAATACCAATTCTACAGGTGAGTAATCACAGAATTGTATTATTCTTAGTATACAGTACGTCCTGCTCCAGATAGAATACTTACACTCGGGACATCCAATAGCAGTGTCCATAAAGTAGGGTGGGATCCCCAAAGGTAACAGCAGACAGTTCAAACCACTGCTGCCTGCAGAACCTTGCGGCCAAAAGCAGCATCAGCTGAGGCCCTAACATCAACCTTGTAAAACTTTGAAAAGGTATGAACAGAAGACCAAGTAGTGGCCTTGCAAACTTGTTCAACAGAAACCTGGTGCTGAAAAGCCCAAGAGGCACCGATAGCATGCGTAGAATGAGCAGTAAGGCGGAAGGGAGGATTCTTCCCCTTAGCAGTGTAGGCCTGAATCACAGCCTGACGGATCTATTTGCTGATAGTAGACTTAGCAGGAGCCAAACCCTTCCTAGGACCAGAAGGGACCACAAAAAGAGCATCAGTTTTTCTGAAAGGTGCAGTAGCCACCAGATAGTACTTCAGACACCTAACCACATCAAAAGAAAGCAAAACCCTCTCCTTAGCAGTATTAGGATTAGGGCACAATGACGAAAGAACAATGTCTTGATTCAAATGAAAGGCAGACACGACCTTAGGCAGAAAATCTGGCTTGAAGCGGAACACCACCTTGTCCTGGTGTCTCTCATAGTAGGGGGGCTGGATGGAAAGCGCCGCCAACTCAGACACACGCCTAACAGAGAGGACAACTTTGAGAGTAAGAATGGCCAGGGCATCATCCTGCACAGGTTAAAGGGAGCTCCCTGCAAGGCTGACAAAACCAAGTTCAAATCCCAAACAGGCACCATAGGCTTACGTGGGGGACGCACATGAGTAACCCCCTGGAAATAAGTCCTGATCAGAGAATGCTGAGCAAAGGACTTCTGGAAGAAAACAGCCAGGGCAGAAACCTGACCCTTCAGAGTACTGAGTTGGAGCCCCATCTCCAACCCATGCTGCAGGAACTCCAGAATCCTGGGAATAGAGAACACACGACAGGGAAGAGACCTAGACTCACACCAGTCAATGTATGCACACCAAACCCTGTAATAAATGGAAGAAGAAGACTTCTTCCTAGCCTTTATCAAGGTATCAACAACCGAGGTAGACAGCCCCTTCTCCATCAAGATGGAGGTTTCAGCAGCCAGGCCGTCAAAGCCAGAGTTTGTAAATTGGGATGGCGTACGTGACCCTGAGTGAGCAGGTCTGGCACCCTGGGCAGAACGTACTGATCTACTGCCAGCTGCACCACGTCTGCGAACCACACTCTTCTTGGCCACCTGGGGTCCACCAGAATTGCTGGCACCCCCTCCAGAGCAATCTTGCGCAGAGCCCTGCCCAGCAGGGGAAATAGAGAAAAGAGATACAGGAACTGAAATCCCTGCCATGACATTGCTAGAGCATTCATGGTCAAGGCCAGAGGATCCTGGGACAGGGAAACAAAGGCCGGGAGCTTGTGATTGTGACGGGACGCAAACAGATCCACATCTGGTTGGCCCCAACGGTGACACAGAGATTGGAACACCCTGTTGCAGAGGGACCATTCTCCCTGGCGAGAGGTCCCCCTGCTCAGAGAGTCTGCCAGCAGATTTTCCACCCCCGGAATGTACACCGCTGATATGCAGGAAACATTGGCCTTCGCCCAGGTCAGGATCAGAGACACTTCCTGGAGGGCGCTCTTGCTCCGGGTCCCTCCCTGATGATTGATGTAGGCAACTGCCTTCTGGTTGTCCGAGCGCACCTGAACAGGCAGGCCCCGAAGGTGATGAGTCAACTGAGCCAGAACTAACCTGATCGCCCGTAGCTCCAAGACGTTGATAGGTGTGTGGGCCTCCTGAGGGCCCCACCTCCCCTGGAACTGCAGGGACTTCCAGAAACCCCCCCAACCTGACAGACTGGCATCCGTGGTGACCGTCTCCCAGGAGGGGGTCAGAAAGGATCTGCCCCCCAACAGGTTCCTGCAGTCCAGCCACCACGAGAGGGACCGCCTGACCAGGGGGGAAAGCGCAAAGACCCGGTTCAGGGACGCGGGGTCCTTGTCCCATACTGACAAGAGGTGGAGTTGCAGAGGCCTCAAGTGGAACTGAGCATAAGGGACAGCCTAGAAGCACGCCACCATCAGGCCCACCAGCTGCATTCCCTGCCTGATGGAGGGATGATGACAAGATAGCAGGGACTGGACCTGCGCAATCAGACTGTCCACCTTCCGCTGAGGATGAAAAATCCTTGCCTGAACTGTATCCAGATTCATTCCCAGGAATGAAGTCACCAAGGAGGGGGACAGAGTGGTTGATCACCCAGCCAAATGACTCCAGGGTGGACACCACCAGCTGAGTATCCAACTCTGCCTGATGTAGAGACTGGGAAGTGATGAGATGTCGTTCAGATAGGGCAGCATGCAGATGCCCTGAAACCTGAGCAGAGACATCACTCCTGCCAGCACCTTGGTGAACACCATGGGAGCCTGGGAGGGAAGTGAGACCAAAGGGCAATGCCACAAATTGGTAGTGTTGATCCTCCAGAGCGAACCTGAGGAATCTTTGATGACCTGGAAATACAGGAATATGAAGGTAAGCATCTTTGATGTCCACAGACGTCATGAAAACCCCTGGGCGCAGGGAACTGATGGCAGAGTTTCCATAAGAAAGCGCCTGCACCTGACAAATTTGTTGAGGATCTTCAAGTCCAGGATGGGCCTGACTGACCCATCTTTTTTGGGCACTGTGAAGAGGTTGGAATAGAAGCCCTTGACCTTTTCTCTTAAAGGGACCTTGCAGACGACCCCCAGCTCCAGAAGGCTTTGCACTGCCTGCACTAGATCCTGAGCTCACACAGGGTTCTGAGGAATCAGAGATCTCTAGATCGAGAAACTCTATCTTGTAACCAGAGGACACTACCGCCTGAATCCACCGGTCTGAGACATGAAGCCTCCAGACGTGAGCAAAGTGCTGAAGCCGTCCCCCCAACCGGATGGGTGAGGGCGCCCCATCATGCCTGAGGGGGCTTGGGAGAGGACTTAAGCTTGGAGCCCCAGGAGGAGCCAGGGCGTCTCCGTCCTCTGACCCTACCCCAAGAGTCTCCTCGGGCCCCAGTAAAGGAACCCCCCTCCCTTGTCTAGCACCACGGTAGGGGGAGGAAAAGGAGCTCTGACCCCGAAAGGGCCGAGACTGCCGCCTGCGCTGGGGTAACCTGCCTCCCTTAGCAAATAGGTCCAGGCGGTCCCCAGACAGGCGTAGTCCTTTGAAGGGAAAACCAGTGAGGGCATTCTTGGCAGCGTTGTCAGCAGCCCACTGGCGCAGCCAAACCGAGCGGCGTATAGCCACCACAAGGGCAGAGGTTCTGCCACACATTCTAATGGTATCATCCAAGGCAGAGAGGACATAAGTCACAAAAACATCACAACGAGAGAGTGCATTAAACTCCTCACTAGACATCATCAGAGGCACCATCAAGGATACTTCTGAGCAGGGTCCTAATAGCCACAGCTGTAATGGCAGAGGCACAGACCGGGCGCAGTGCCGTCCCCACAAATGCAAATGGGATGCCAGCTGGTCAATGCGCCGGTCCTCAGCATCCCGCAGGGTAGTAGAGTCAGGGGAGTGCATGACAGAGGTGTTAGATAACCCTAGGACCGGGGCATCCACTTCGGGAGGGGATGACCAACACTTCACCACATCAGCAGGAAAGGGATACTTCCTATCCCAACTAGGTACACCGGGAAGTCTACTGGGACGCTCCCATTCCTTGAGCACAAGGTTATTGAAATGTGCTTGCTCAGGAAATTCCAAGCGTGACTTAGCAGTATGAAAATGTTCCTCCCTTTGCCTGGGGGCCGCAACAGGGGGAGAGATAGACAGAACCTCAAAAATCTGAGCCAACAGTCTATCAGTATCATCTGGGGCCCAGGGGTCAGAGCCAGAATTGTCATGACCCCTGGGCCTCTCATCAGATGACCCTGAATCGGAGAATAGCTCCTCTTCCTCCAAAGGGGTATAGCCAGACAGTTGCAAAAACTCATCAGCTTCCATAGGGAAAATAGTGACATCAGTGCCGCTTTTTTGCAGAGGCCTTACCCGCCAAGGTATTAGCAATTAACTTCTCAACACTAGCCAGTCTAGAAGACACATCAGGCTGAGAATCCCCACTTGTATGCAACTCAGAGGGGGTGAGATTTAAGCTTGGGGGAGTAGGTGAGGCGAAACGAATTGCAGACTCAGCCACTGGAAGGCCGGATTGCAGTGCAAGCACCTGTTTGGCACAGGGTACACAGACCTGCGCCTTATCAGCGTCAACATGGGACTCCCCACAAGCTACACACAGCCGGGCTTGTCCCGAAGGAACCCCGGTCACATTATCCTGAGACGCCTCCATATGGTTATTATAGCGGCACAATAGGCCGATTAACGCTATACAGCAACCCGGGATGCCCCAATAACCCGCTAGGGAAGTGGGAGTAATTAACACTAAGCCTCACAAGTTAACCAACTAAATAGAGGGAGTAGGGCCGGGAGAAGCCAAAGGGGTTCGCCCGTCTGAAAGACATAATCAAAGGGGAGCCGTAAGTATACAATAATTAACAGCGGAAATTAAAGCCGCCTGCGAGGGCACTCACGGACCGCAGTAGGTAGAAGCCAGTCACGCAGCAGCCGGAACCAAGCACAAAAATGGCGTTGGTATACCTCGAGGGGCGGGCCTGCATGAGCAATGACGCGGAACGCGCCAAAGACAGGCCCTGCCCCCCCCGAAGAGCGCGAAGCCAACACATGACAAGCAGCCAATGACGGCGCACCAGCGCCTGAGGTAACGCCGCCGCCAAGCGCGGAACACAGGAAAACGTGCGCGGCGGTGGCGGCAATTTCAAGCACAGTAATGAAAACGAAAAGTCCGCGCGGTGGCTGAAACCAAGCAATGTAGTGAAGCATAAAAGCCAATACACGTATATACATACACACGCACACACCCCCCCCTCTTTCCCCCGAAGGCTACAAGGAGAGTGAGGGAGGACAGCGGCCACTTAACATAGGGCCCACGATAGACAGGGGCAAAAAGGCGGGAGGGGCATCCCATAGAGGCTCACCATATGCCTGTACCGCCTACCCTTTGGTGGGGGATTGGGGTGGAGCAACACTCCTAAGCACCTAACAGCGGTGCTGCCTACCATTACCCGACCAGCGCAGCCAAGGCTGGGAGGCAATTACTGATGGAACGGGTGGGAATAGTCCTACAGGGCCGCAGGCTAATAGCCCCGCTCACCTGCGAGTAGAGAGAGCCATCTTCTTGTCCTTCGCAGTCCAGACTGCAGAGAAGATCTGGGGATTGTGGGAGGTCCCTGGGTATTTGAGGGGCCAGGAGGAGCCTATTTTTCAATATCTCTGCAGTCCAGCGCCATCTGGCGGAGTAGTACCCGAGTGCAAGTATTCTATCTGGAGCAGGACGTACTCTATACTAAGAATAATGCTAAGTGAAGCTACTTTGCTTCAATTTCTGGGCCCTGGCTAAGCTAGGAAGGGTGTGTCATGGTGAAGTGATGTCAGTCTTGAGTATGCTCTGCTGTTGTCAGAGACAGCTGCTGGGCCAGTGTGACTTACAATGCTCACTCATGGTGAGCAGTCCAAGGGGCCACTTGTTTGTGTGGTCCTGGAAACTGAAAGGAGGACAAGCTTTTGAGCCCTATTACTGCGTCTAGCCGTTGCTGCAGATAATAAAGGAGAGGCACATGGGACAGGCATCGAGTGAGCTGCTTTCTGCTTTATTATTGCTGTTGCCTGGACAGTCCTTTAAAAAAAATGTGACTTCTTTAGCTGTTCTGTAAATGAATTTAAAGAGAAACAACTACCAGGATATCCTGGTGATTGTTCCTCTCCAGCGGGGCATCTCGATTTAGCCAGTAATACTTATCTCACTGGCAATCCCATCATGCATGCACAGATTCTGTTCCATTCAGCGACAACCCGCTGGCCACTCCCCCGCACCAGCCATTCAGAAATGTCTGGCAGGGGTATTGTCATCAGTCAGAAGTAAGCCAGGGATGCAGCTGTGAGGTAAGTATACATAGTGATCCGGGAGATTTCACATGCTGGGGCATCCAAAACCATGAATTGTGCCTGCTGTTTCACATCTTTAACTAATAATTTTTATTATTTTTATTTTATTTATTATAAATTAAGCAATTGGCAGCCTACCGTTATTTTTTTTAAGGGCGCTGTAACCACTTTTCAGTTCTACCCAGGCATACTGTGAGATGATGGTGTAAAAAAAAAGTGCAGTGCAAAATCGGTGTAGGCCTGACCCCCAGCAACGAACCGTAGTTAGGCTACAGACATATAAAAATATCCAATAAAAATAAGGCCTAGTCACATAGTTATGTAGCTAATACAGTTGAAATTAGACATATGTCCATCAAGTTCAACCAAGGGACAGAGATGAGAAAAATTATTTATTATTATGGCTCTATATTATAAAATATATAGAGACAACTTGCTGATGGTTTTCCACTACAGAAAGAGAGAGGCTAGATTTCTTTATCAGGCGCTGGCTAGTATCTAATTGTATACATCATAGGCATTGTGGCATGTTTGTAGTGGGTCACCCAGGTTGTCATTGTGAGGGTGTGTGTTGTGTTTGACCAGGTCCAATCATTTGATATTCTGTACAGAATAAGTTAGGGGTTTGGAAATAATTCCAACACATCTTCCACTTTGTTTTGGTATTTAGTGTTTTTTGTTCCACTACTTATTGGTAATGGACATTTCTATACACCAGGGGGATCAAACTCAAATACATAGTGGGTCAAAATTAAAAGAGCACTATTGCAAATGATAAAAAATTCCATAGAAATATGCTGGCTGGCGGGAGGAGGGGTCACTTATAAACCCGGCATCAAGAAATAGCCAGGTTATTTTTTTATTATTGGAAGGAAGAGGAAATCAGGAGTGACAGGTTCTGCCACCCCTGATACACTAAACTGTCACCCCTTGCATTTTATTCCTACCAGGAGAGTATAACCCACAAGCTTGGCGGGCATTTTATTCGTTTCGGGTGTCATTAGCCGACATGTTTATATGGATTTTTAATATTATACACTTTCGTGATAGCGCTCCATTAAAAGCTTGGACAGAGTAGTGGGCCAAACATAATGAAAAAATGCCTATCCAACAGTGCATGCGTGCAGCCTGTCTTTTCCTGCCTTTTAACTCTCACACACTGGATCAATGATCTAACAAACATTGGGGTTGCTGGTGCCATTCAGACATGGCATCTGACCATTCAGACAGACATATGGCTTTAGGTGAAATTGCCACCCTCCTTTGAAAAAAAAAAATACAATTCTGTGAAATACTCACCTGTAGAATTGGTATTATAAGTATACAGTACGTCCTGCTCCAGATAGATTACTTACACTTGGGTTATCCCCCGCCAGATGGCGCTGCACTGCAGAGACATGCAAAACAGGCTCCTCCCGGCCCCTCAAATACCCGGGGACCTCCCACAAATCCCCAGCATTGAAAAGCAGTGAACAAGAAGCCGGGAGAATTTAACCACCCAAAAACTGGTAACTATAACAATAATAGCAATCATCATACAGGGGATCCAGAATAATGCAACAAACCAGGGTGGGGTGGAGCAGGACGTACCGTATACTTATAATACCAATTCTACAGGTGAGTATTTCACAGAATTGTATTATTCTTAATATACAGTACGTCCTGCTCCAGATAGATTACTTACACTTGGGACATCCAATAGCAGTGTCCATAAAGCAGGGTGGGATCCCCAACAAAAAAGGTAACAGCAGACAGTTTAAACCACTGCCGCCTGCAAAACCTTGCGGCCAAAAACAGCATCAGCTGAGGCCTTAACGTCAACCTTGTAAAACTTGGAAAAGGTATGAACAGAAGACCAAGTAGCGGCCTTGCAAATTTGTTCAACAGAAGCCTGGGGCTGGAAGGCCCAAGAGGCACCAATAGCACGAGTAGAATGACCAGTAAGGCGGAATGGAGGATTCTTCCCCTTAGCAGAATAGGCCTGAATAACAGTCTGACGGATCCATTTGCTGAAAGTAGACTTGGCAGGAGCCAAGCCCTTCCTAGGACCAGAAGGGACCACAAAAAGAGCATCAGTTTTCCTGAAGGACGCAGTGACTACTAGGTAATACTTCAGACACCTGACCACATCCAAGGAATGCAAAACCCTTTCCTTAGCATTGCTAGGATTAGGGGACAAGGAAGGAAGAACAATATCCTGGTTCAAATGAAAAGCAGACACCACCTTGGGCAGGAAATCCGGCTAAAAGCGGAACACCACCTTATCCTGGTGTCTCTCAAAGTATGGAGGCTGGCTAGACAGAGCTGCCAGCTCAGACACATGCCTGACCGAAGTAATAGCCACCAGAAAGACAACCTTGAGGGTAAGTACAGCCAGAGCAGCATCCTGAATAGGTTCAAAAGGAGCACCCTGCAAGGCAGACAGGACCAAGTTCAAATCCCAAATAGGGACCATAGGTTTTCATGGGGGATGCACATGAGTAACCCCCTGAAAGAAAGTCTTGACCAAGGAATGCTGAGCAAAAGACTTCTGAAAGAAGACAGACAGGGCAGAAACCTGACCCTTCAAAGTACTGAGTTGGAGACCCGACTCCAACCCTTGCTGTAAAAACTCCAGAACCCTGGGAACTGAGAACACCCGACAGGGAAGAGACCTAGACTCACACCAGTCAATGTAAGCACGCCAAACCCTATAATAGATGGAAGAGGACGTTTTCTTCCTAGCCTTCACCATGGTCCCAACCACCGAGGCAGACAAGCCTTTCTCCATCAAGATGGAGGTTTCAGCAGCCAGGCCGTCAAAGCCAGAGTTTGTCAATTGGGATGGCGTAAGGGGCCCTGAGTGAGCAGATCTGGCAGGACGTACTGATCTACTGTCATCTGCACCACGTCTGCGAACCACACTCTTCTTGGCCACCTGGGGGCCACCAGAATCACTGGCACCCCTTCAAGAGCAATCTTGCGCAGGGGGAATGGAGGAAAGACATACAGGAGCCGAAATTCCTGCCATGACATGGACAGAGCATCCGTGGCCAAGGCCAGAGGATCCTGAGACAGGGAGACAAAAGCCTGGAGCTTGTGATTGTGACGGGATGCAAACAGATCCACATCCGGTAGACCCCAACGGTGACACAGGGACTGGAATACCCTGTTGAAGAGGGACCACTCTCCCTGACGAGAGGTCCCCCTGCTCAGAGAGTCTGCCAGTAGATTCTCTGCCCCCGGGATGTACACAGCCGAAATGCATTGAACATTGGCCTCTGCCCATGTCAGAATCCGCGACACCTCCTGGAGGGCCCTCCTGCTCCGGGTCCCTCACTGATGATTGATGTAGGCAACCGCCGTCCTGTTGTCTGAGCGCACCTGCACAGACAGACCCCTCAGGTGATTGGTCAACTGCTCCAGTACCAACCGGATTGCCCGCAGTTCCAGAATGTTGATGGGTAAGTGGGCCTCCTGAGGGCCCCACCTCCCCTGGAACCGCAGGGACTTCCAGAATCCCCCCCATCCTGACAGACTGGCATCCGTGGTGACCGTCTCCCAGGAGGGGGCCAGAAAGGACCTGCCCCCCAGCAAGTTCCTGTGGTCCAGCCACCACGAAAGGTACCGTCTGACCAAGGGAGGAAGCACACAGGTCCCGTCCAAGGACGTTGGATCCTTGTCCCATACTGACAGAAGGTGAAGTTGTAGAGGACTCAAATGGAACTGAGCAAAGGGCACCGCCTCGAAGCACGCCACCATCAGGCCCACCAACTGCATTCCCTGCCTGAGGGAGGGCTGGGGACACGATAGCAGGCACCTCACCTGCGCAGTCAGAGCTTCCACCTTCTGTTGAGGAAGGAATATCCTTGACTGAATCGTATCCAGAATCATTCCCAGGAATGGGGTCACCGAGGAAGGGGACAGAGAGCACTTGGGGTGATTGATCACCCAGCCGAAGGACTCCAGGGTGGACACCACCAGCTGAGTGTCCAACTCTGCCTGCTGCAGAGACCAAGAGGTGATGAGTATGTCGTCCAGGTAGGGCAGCACGCGTATGCCCCTTGACCTTACCAGAGACATCACCCCCGCCAGCACCTTGGTGAACACTCTGGGAGCTGAGGTGAGGCCAAATGGCAAGGCCACAAATTGGTAATGTTGATCTTCCAACGCAAATCTGAGAAACCTTTGGTGTCCTGGGAACACAGGGATGTGAAGGTAAGCCTCTTTGATGTCCACCGACGTCATGAGATCCCCTGGGCGCAGGGAGCCAATGGCCGAGCGCAGAGTTTCCATGCGAAAACGCCTGTTTCTGACAAATTTGTTGAGGATCTTTAAATCCAGAATGGGCCTGACTGACCCATCTTTTTTGGGAACTGTGAAAAGGTTGGAATAGAACCCGTTGCCTCTTTCTCTTAAGGGGACACTGCAAATGACCCCCAGATCCAAAAGGCCTTGCACAGCCTGAATCAAGACCTGAGCTGAGACAGGGTCCTGGGGGATCCGGGACCTGATGAATCTTGGGGGGGGGAGGGGGGGGGGCGCACAGCAAACTCTATCTTGTAACCAGAGGACACTACCTCCTGAATCCACCTGTCTGAGACGTGATGCCTCCAGACGTGCGCAAAGTGCTGTAGCCGTCCCCCCACCCTGACGGGCGAGGGCGCCCCATCATGCCTGCGGGGGCTTAGGAGAGGGTTTTGGCTTAGACCCCCAGGAGGAGCCAGGACGTCGTCCTCTGCTCCTGTGCCAGGAATCTGCACGAGCCGCCATGAAGGACACCCCTTTTCCCTGCTTAGCACCGCGGTAGGGGAGTGAAGGGGGGCCC
Organism: Gastrophryne carolinensis; assembly: GCA_027917425.1. Lineage (NCBI taxonomy): Eukaryota > Metazoa > Chordata > Amphibia > Anura > Microhylidae > Gastrophryne > Gastrophryne carolinensis. The sequence continues at coordinate 76,611,392 of CM051241.1, forward strand.
TGGGCCCGAAAGGGCCGAGACTGCCGCCTGCGCTGGGGTAACTTACCTCCTTTAGCAAAAAGGTCTAGGCGGTCCCCAAACAGGCGTAGCCCCTTAAATGGAAGCCCAGTAAGGGCTCTCTTAGCAGCATTGGCGCAGCCAAACCGCGCGGCGTATAGCTACCGCCAAGGCAGAGGTTCTGGCACACATCCTAATGGCATCATCCAAGGCAGATAGGATAAAGTTTACAAACACATCACAGTTAGTGCATTAAACGAATCAGGTGGCAATTCATCAGAACCTTCAAGTACACTTCTGATCAGGGCCCTGAGCGCCACAGACGTAATGGCCGAGGTGCAAACCGGGCGCAACGCCGCCCCCACAAATGCAAAGGCATGACACGCCAATTGGTCAATGCGTCGGTCCTCAGCATCCCACAGCGTAGTAGTGTCAGGGGAGTGCATAATAGAGGTGTTAGACAGCCCTAGAATAGGAGCATCCACCTCGAAGGGCTATGACCAGTACTTGACCATATCAGCAGGAAAGGGATACTTTCTGTCCCAACTCTTAGGTATACCGGGAAGTCTACTGGGACGTTCCCACTCCTTAAGCACGAGGTTATTAGTTTAATCTGTTTTTATTGAGAGAAAAAAACAATTAAGGAGTAAAAGAAAACAAAAACACATACAGAATTTTATGCATAAAACAGCGTTACATCCATCAGGAATCGCAATATCACATCGGCACTGTCAACTGCCACAGGGCTTCACTTGTGCCTGCGGTTCGCCAATGAGCATCCGAGGGCATCCAGCTGGTGTACCTCGCCCTGAATATCCATCCTGAAGCACGAGGTTATTGAAATGGGTTTGCTCTGGAAATTCCAAACGAGCCTTAGCAGTATGAAAAAGCTCACCCCTTTGCCTGGGCGCCGCAACAGGGGGAGAGATGGACAAAACCTCAAATATCTGGACTAGCAGTCTGTCAGTATCATCCGGGGTCCATGGGTCAGAGCCAGAATCGTCATGACCCCTGAGTCTCTCGTCAGATGACCATGAGTCATAGAACAGCTCCCCTTCGTCCGATGGGGTATAGCCATACAGATGCAACAACTCATCAGATTCCATAGGAGACGGAGTGACATCAGGAGTAAAGTGACGCTTTTTTGCAATCAATTTTTCAACACTGGCCAGTCTAGCAGACACATCAGGTTGAGAATCCCCGCTTGTATGCAATTCAATGGGGGTAAGACTCAAGCTTGGGGGAGTAGGTGAAGTGAGACGAGGTGCAGGCCCAGCCACCGGAGGGGCGGGCTGCAACGCTAGCGCCTGCTGTGCGCAAGGGACACAGACCCGTGCGCTGTCACCGCTGATAGGTGAGATCCCACAAGCTACACACAGCCGGGCTTGTCCCGAAGGAACCCCGGTCCCATTATCCTGGGATGCCTCCATATGGTGATTATTAGGCACAATATGCCAGTAGGGATTGACGCTATAAAGCAACCCTGGATGCCCCAATGACCCGCTAGGGAAGTGGGAGTACTTATACTAGGCCCAACTACAATTACACCGGGCCGGGAGAAGCCACTGGATTCACCCGTCTGAAAGACACAATGAGAAGAAGGGGCGTCAGAGCCATACACAGTAAATAATGAGCATTAAAGTCGCCCGCGAGGGCACTTACAGACCGCGGGAGGGGGGACCGTTACACATGCGCGCGCGACTGTACAGGAAAATGGCGCCGAACGAACCTCGAAGGGCGGGCCAGAGCGAGCCGTGACGCAGGGCCCGCCAGGCCAGGCCCCACCCCCCTTGAAGAGCGCGAAGTACATCCGACAAGCAGCCAATGAGGACGCAGGAGCGTCTGAGGCGCCGCTGCCGCCCGGCGCGGGGCATCCAAATGAAGGAAAAGGCGCGTCCGGCGGCGGCGGCATTTGAAATAGTAAAAAGACAAGTCAGCGCGGCGATTGTCACATATACTAGGTCCCAACACACATGCCAACAGGCGGTATGCACGAATCACGATACACGCTCACCCACACCCCCCCCCCTTCTTTGTACAGGGCCCACCGCTACCGGGGCATGGGACAATAATGCGGGAGGGGCATCCCATAAAGGCTCACCATCAGCTTATACCGCCTACCCTTTGGTGGGGGAATGGGGTGGAGCGTCGCTCCATAAGCACACATGGTGCCGCCTACCTTCACCCGACCAGCGCAGCCCAGGCTCGGAGGCACATCACACGAAGGACGGTCCAACAGGGCCGCAGGCTAATAGCCCCGCTCACCTGCGACAGAGTGATTAGTTCATGTCTTCGCAGTAAGCACTGCAGAGAAATCTGGGGATTTGTGGGAGGTCCCCGGGTATTTGAGGGGCCGGGAGGAGCCTGTTTTACATGTCTCTGCAGTGCAGCGCCATCTGGCGGAGGATAACCCAAGTGTAAGTAATTTATCTGGAGCAGGACGTACTGTATACTAAGAATAAAGCCACTGCGCTTCCACTAATAATAAAATTAAGCATGTGAAGCTATAGTAGTCCAAATCACCTAAGAGTTGCCAGTGACAACGCTTTCTTTTCCGATCACAGTCCTGTCCCAGTTTTGGTGGCACCCAGTAATCACTGCCTGGGCTTATGGGCCTCTTTACTCTGATAGAGATGCGCCTATGGTTGGGGTCAGTGGAGGGCCCTGGATTTCACCAGCCCAAGTCATCCTTGCTGAGGCCCCCCCAACCAATGCTATAGCATTGGAGGCTGGGGTTCCTTGGCTTATGGGTACAGTGGGGTTGGGTTTAAATGGCTGAAAGGGAAACTAAGGGGCAGGGATTGAATGTGGCAATTGAAAGCAGCAGCCCAACTGGCCCTAAAGCAGTGAGGCCTACCGGTATTTATCCTGAGCCTCCCTATGGCCAGCCTGCCCCTGGTTGGAGTAAAAGAGCCATCAATTTACAATAGCTCCAGCAGCTAGATGGCTAGCAAGGGTGTGAGAAATGGAGGTCATCTCTATCAGCTTTTTATCCTTCTAGTCATTTTGACAGGCAAGACATTGCACTCAGTTTAAAGAGACCACTAGATATGAGAGATTGCTGGATGTTGCGTGTCACATACCAACAGGGCAAGCACAAACTCTGGCCAAGATACTAACCTCCTTCTGGGCACTAGATTGTTTCCCCACATGTCTGCTGGTGACCACATGTCTGCAATCATCACTGGCTGTCTGGTGCTCTTTTCCTTTTCAGTATATTGCATGTGGCATCCAGCAACCCCCAATGCAGGGTTTAGAGGACCAACAATCATTGTTGACTATTGCTCCTCTTTAAAGACTTCAAACCTCCTATAATCCGTAAATGTCTCTATACACCCCAAGAGCATCATGTTTAAGTGACTGACAATCAGCCTGGCCAATTACCAGCAGTAAAGTAGCCTGTGCCTCCCACTTGGCCGCTGTGTCCTCACATTTGATCCACAGCATATACTTAGTGTACAGGAAAAGTGGACGGAAACCCTAAATGAAAGATTCCCATTATTAGGTGGCATGTCACCTCTGACATATCCCCATATACTGCCCATGGTTACATTTGTTCTGCAGTCCTACTTTGCATTTTTTTCACGTTCCATTGTTCATCCTAAATTCAGTAAATGACACATGGGACTGTGATTCGCTCTTTGGTAGGCCAAGAGGAGGATTAAGCCCTGGAGCTTGCATTAGCAAAAGCATGTGGGCAATGGCAGATCTTCTATTTCAATCTGACAGGTTCTCTGTAACCTGTAATGAAAAGACACCCAAGTTTCCATCACAAACACACAATAACAGGGTTCTAGAGTGCAGCAGCATGTCGCAGTCAATCAAAATCCAGCAATGAGATCACGCTTGCTACAGTGACACTCGCGCCTACTATGGAGGCTGACAATTCACAGCGGAGATGCACAACAACATTGTACCCAACAAACAATAACAAAGACTAATTTGTTTTAAGCGGTACTATTGCTCAACCCTGGTGGAATTCAAAATTTAGCTCCTTGACTTATCACTAGCAGACATTAAGGCAGGGACAGAATGATATGGGCGACGATATGCTCATCATGAAGTGTATTATCCACTTTGGCAAAAGAAGCATGCCCATGTAAAGTTCCAATATAATAATATACATTTACAGACAGCCAATGGCAGCGAGAATCCCCAGCAAATGGTCAGGCTGACCGCTGGACCAGGCAGCAGTGCTACTAACCCACCCCCAGCCTGACCTGACCCCATTTATATGAGGATACATTAGCAGTAGCCCCCAACCCTGTCATCAAGGCCCACCAACAGCTTGTGTTTAGAGGATCTCCACATAGCCGGCTCTATAGCTCTGCTGCTGCACTAATTACTCCACCTATGCATATGTGTGGAGATCTGCAAAACCTGGCCTGTTGGTGAGCCTTGAGGACAGGGTTGGGGACCCCTGCATTAGGGGACATTTAGCCAATCCAGCCCTCTCTGTGCCCTTCAATACAGCATTAATATGTCAGTGTGCACAATAGCGGAGGGGCATGGAGCGCTTGTGATTGCTAGGCCTGGGAACCTAAAAGCAGAAAAGAAAAAAAAAAGGAACACGCACCGTACACAGAAGCTGCTAGAAGGGCAGGCAGGTAATGCAATAAGGCACTTTGGAGCGTGCTCACTGCATCCATTCCTGTGAGGAGCTCTATAGAATGTATAGAAAAGTTTCTCAGAAAGCTTCAGGAGTGAGAGACACAATGCAGATTTGTCAACTATGGCCGCCAACCAATAGTACAGAGTAAGAGTGCACCAAATATCACTTTGAAGGTTTGAAAGTGTGTAGTACAGATCTAGCTGGCACCAGGGATCGCCAAGCATTTCCACCTGCTGGGAATCACTAATTTAGACTCAAAGTGGACCAAAAGTCAAAAATGCTTTTCAGTTCTATTTAACTCTTGTGTGGACTTTCCTTGCATACCTCAGGCTGTCAGAAGGGCAGGAGACTTCATTGTTTACCTTCACACAGTCATGAGATGTTGAGTGCACTCCAGCAGCCTCGGTATTTGTAGTTGGGTGCCGCATTCCAGGCTGTGTGTTCTGCATGATGCCAGGATAAGGTGCCCCATTATTTCACTATAGGCGCCTCAGCTGAGCGCCGTACATGGCCGTACAACTCGAACCATTCAGAATCCAGAAGGGCAATGCCCAGCTTCAGATACGGGGGGGGGGGGGGGGGCTGCAGGAGAGCGATCAGCAGCTCAGTGCTGGCTGAACGTAAGTCGGGGAGTCTTGTGCTCTTCTGGCAGACCTGATCTGAACTCTCTACGAGAAGCCATAAAAGTGAACTTTACTCTTAACAGTCGCCTCTTGGGCACCTGATGTACTGGCCTCTCCAGTAAAAGAGAACCCAAATCAGGCATGGAGCCTTTTATAATGGGGTACCAGGAAACAGCTGCACACTGTGGCAACGCATGCCTCCTATTAGAGGTAATGCAACTGGTGCACTTGTTTAGTTGTTTGCTGTTTCCCATTGGATAGAGCTCAGCTAGGAAAAAGTGCTGGACTCACTGATGGCATGAAGAGGCAGGTCAAGTTAGTTTAGTGCCCCTGAGCACCAGACTCTTCAATGGCACAGAGCTACCAGAGAGGGTTTAGGTCAGCTTTAAGTAGGAACTCGAGCAGACAACAGATACATACAACTATCCCTCTGACACCTCCTAAATCCAGTCTTGGGTTCGTTCTGAAGTGTCCTCCGGGCAACAGAACCAGCAAGCACCAAAAGTGCTCCAGAGAGAACAGCAGAGCTGCTCTGTGTATTTTATATCCTTTAGACTGTAAGCTCGCAAGGGCAGGGCTCTCTTCCCTATTGTATCTTGTACTCAGAATATCCATTGTCAACTCTGCAAAACTGCATTTGAAATAGTATATGTACCGTATGTTTCTACCCTGTCTGTAATTACTACTTTGTAAAGCGCTACGGAAGATGATGGCGCTATATAAATAAACAATAATAATAATCTGCTAACTGCTTCATTTAAAGGAGCACTATCACAAAAATTGATCTAATGATAAAAAAAATCCATATAAATATGCTGAAAGGGAGGAGGAGTCAATTATACACCCGCAATCAAGAAATATCCAGCCAGGTTTTTTTTTTTTTAAGAAATTAGAAAATCAGGGGTGACAGCCTCTGTCACCCTAATACCCTAATACACTAAACCTGTCACCCCCGGATTTTATTCCTACCATGAGAGAATAAACAACAAGCTTGGCGGGAGTTTTATTCAGTTCAGATGTATAAGTGACCCCTCCCCTCATTAGCCAAAGTATTTATATGGATTTTTAATATTACAGAATTTCACGAAAGTGCTCCTTTAAAGTGAATCTGTCACCATACGTCCCGTGGTAAGTGGTGTGTGTGGGCGGAGGGTGTTTGTGGGGCATTATTTGAAAAAAAAATCTAAAAGGAATGTATTATGATAAACAATTTTGTATTAATTTTAGTTATTTTATTAGGATTTTATACAGGCAGGGAGGGTCAGTGTGGGTCATGTGGGGAGATAATTTATGATAAATGACAGAAAGGTGGATACATAAATTTGGTGCACCCTTACTAAGTCACTATGTTCGTACCTGGGTCCAGCAGCTACACCACATGTCCAGTTTTCACCATGGAAGCCGCTCTGATCTATTCTATACCATAAAATCTTCTGACTAGACAGCTGAACTTCTGTAGCAACAACTGGTTTTGCAAAGGAGTAGTAGGAGTTTTTATTCCCTCATTTTGATCTAGGCCAGCCTCTGCATTGGGAGCAAACAGAATCTGGTGAGGTTTTATTTTTTGCAATAATCCATTACCACACACACACACACACACACACACACACACACACACACACACACACTTTCAGTAACAATAGGAATAAAAAATATTGAATACCACAATACAGCATCCCCACCTCAGGATTAATTTGCATCACAATGGCACCAGGAAGAGCAGGCAGGGTTTCCTCACACTTTTCACTCTATGGTCTCGATTCAATAAAGGTAGAAAAAAATTCTCATGGTAGTAAAAAATTCAATTCATGAGAAAAGAGCCTGAGAATGTCACTGTTGCTGAATCACTAGATAAAAAGACAATGAAAGTCAATGGCAGCTTTTACTACAGTGTAGAAAGGAGTAAACAGTTCTCCACTTTTCTTAGGAGTAAAAAAGCTGCCATTGACTTAAATTGTTTTCCTAGCGGGTGATTCAGTAACATTCTGAGGCTTTTTTCTCATGAATTGAATCTTTTACTACCATGAAAATGTTTTTCTACCTTTATTGAATCAAGGTCTATATGCGCATGGCCATCAAATACACCAGAGCCCCCAACCCTGTCCTCAAGGCTCGCCTGCAAAACCTGACCTGTTGGTGGGCCTTGAGGACAGGGTTGGGGACCCCTGAATTACATTAATGAGCAAATCCTGCACAGGTTATATCCCAGTGTAAGTTCAATGCATTGCTGCTAATGGCCAGTGCTCTCCAGTTTTTCAAGACACAGAGGGCTAATGGGGATTTCCCAAGAGCCACTTGGAGGGAGCAGAGCAACCAACAGTGTCTAGACCAGCAGAGCTCTGTAAATAAAGTATGTTCAATTCTTTCTTTTCTAGGGCAACTACTCGCATGTAAAAGTAGCTAATGAGATGGACTACTGAACATGGGTCACTTGCATGTCCCATATTTGTGTGAGAAAACTGGGGCTTTACATGTACTGAAGTGGGGAGCCTCCCCCCCCGATATTAGATATTAATTGTCTGGATGAATGAGAACCTTCATAGAAATGTAGCAAATAATGTGCACAGATGATGGGATGTAGTTGAGAACGAGTAATATCTGAGTGTCTCAGGTCTTATTTTGATGTTTGTCTTAGTTTGATTGTGTCATATTACAGCAAAGGAGGATAATAATGACCAGGGTTGCTGGGCATCCTTTCAGTCAGTCTTCTCCCCTTAGCAGACAACATAGAACACTCAAGTGCACCATGGATCTTGAAATCAATTTTTGCCAGTATATCCGGCGCTATATCCCACAATAGAGTGAGGGGGGGGGTGTAAAATACAATTCTGTAATTACTCACCTTGTAGAATTGGTATTATAAGTATGCAGCACGTCCTGTTCCAGATAGTATTCATAACAGCTGGGATATAGTCCACAAGAGGACGCTTTACTGCAGAGATGGCAAAAAAGAGGCCCCTCCCGGTCCATATGTACCCGGGACCTCCCACTAATTCCCCAGTATAACAAAGCAGTAAGGGAACCAGGAGAAGCCAATAACAAATTTAACCATGTTAACAAGGAACAAATCACCATAAAGAGGATCCAAGAATAAAGTGATCAGGGTGGGATGGAGCAGGACGTGCTACCAATTCTACAAGGTGAGTAATCACAGAACTGTATTATTCTAAGTATGCAGCACGTCCTGCTCCAGATAGTATTCATAACAACAGGGACATACAATAGCAGTGTCCATAAACGGGTGGGGATCCCAAAAAGGCAACAACGCGCAGTTCAAACCACTGCTGCCTGCAGAACCTTACGGCCAAAAACAGCATCCGCTGAGGCCCGAACATCAACCTTGTAAAACTTGGAAAAGGTATGAACAGAAGACCAAGTAGCAGCCTTACAAACTTGTTCAACAGAAGCCTGGTGCTGGAAGGCCCAGGAAGCCCCAACAGGACGGGTAGAATGAGCAGTAACACGGAAAGCAGGATCCTTCCCCCTAGTAGAATAGGCCCTAACAATGGCCTGACGGATCCATTTACTAATAGTAGACTTAGCAGGAGCCAACCCCTTCTTGGAACCCGAAGGAACCACAAACAAGGCGTCCATCTTTCTGAAAGGAGCAGTAGCCACCAGGTAGTATTTCAAATTCCTGACAACATCCAGAGAGTGCAAGGCCCTCTCCTTGGGATTACCAGGATTAGGGCACAAAGAAGGAAGCACAATATCCTGATTGAGATGGAAGGCAGAGACAACCTTAGGCAAGAAGTCTGGTTTAAAGCGGAAAACCATCTTGTCCTGGTGTCTCTCAAAGTAGGGGGCGTGAATCGACAGAGCCGCCAACTCAGAAACACGCCGGACAGAGGTGATAGCCACCAAAAAGGCAACCTTCAGGGTAAAGAGAGACAAGGCAGCCTCATGCATAGGTTCAAAAGGAGGACCCTGAAGGGCGGACAAAACCAAATTCAAATCCCAGACCGGTACCATGAGTTTGCGGGGGGCGCACATGAGTGACCCCCTGGAAAAAGGTCTTGACCAGAGGATCTAGAGCGAAGGACCTCTGGAAGAAAACAGCCAAGGGGGACACATGACCCTTCAAGGTGCTGAGCTGAAAACCCATATCCAAACCATGTTGCAGGAACTCCTGGATCCTAGGAATGGAGAACACACGACAGGGAAAGGCCCTAGACTCACACCAGCCAATGTAGGTCCGCTAGGTCCTATAGTAAATGGTGGTGGAGGAATTCTTCCTAGCACTGACAAGAGTACGAACCACCGAATCAGACAGACCTTCCTCCTTCAGGTTGGCGGTTTCAGCAGCCAGGCCGTCAAAGCCAGCGTTTGTAAATTGGGATAACAGAGACGTCCTTGATTGAGAAGGTCCGGAACCAAGGGTAGAGCTTACTGATCCACTGCCAGCCGCACCACACCAGTCCTGGCCACCTGGGGGCCACCAGAATGGCTGGCACCCGCTTCTGAACCAACTTGCGCAGAACCTTGCTCAGAAGAGGAAACGGAGGGAAGAAACGCCAGAGCCAGTGGATCCTGGGACAGGGAAACAAATGCTGGCAGCTTGTGATTGTGGCGAGAAGCAAACAGATCCACGTCTGGCCTCCCCCACCGGTGACAAAGGGATAGGAAGACCTCGCTGTTGAGGGACCATTCCTCCCAGCGAGCGGTCCCCCTGCTCAGGGAATCCGCCTCCAGATTCTCCACTCCCGGAATATAAACTGGTGAGATGCACGGGACATTGTTCTTGGCCCAGGACAGAATCAACGACACCTCCTGGAGGGCACTCTTGATCCGAGTCCCTCCCTGATGATTGATATAGGCGACCGCCGTCTGACTGTCGGAACGAACCTGTACCGGCAGACCCTGAAGGTGAAGAGTCAACTGTGCCAGTACCAACCAAACCACCCTCAGCTCCAGGACGTTGATCAGAGCGTGAGCCTCCTGAGGGCCCCACAGCCCCTGGAATTGGAGGGCTCTCCAGTAGCCCCCCCTACCTGACAGACTGGCATCCGTAGTGATCTGCCCCCCAGAAGATTCCTCGAGTCCAACCACCACAGGAGGGACCAGAGGAGAGAGAACAAAGGCCTGATCCAAAGACAGGGGGCTCCTGTCCCAGACTGAAGGGAGATGGAGCTGAAGGGGTCTCATGTGAAATTGAGCGTAAGGGACTGCTTCGAAGCAGGCCACCATCTGTCCCACCAATTGCATCCCTTGCCTGACGGAAGGACGAGGGCTGGACAGCATGGAATGAACCAGAGCTTGAAGAGAATCCACCTTCTGCTGGGGAAGAAAAAATACCATTTTGTGAATACTCACCTGTAAAATGTGTATTATAAGTATGTCACACACCCCGCTTCAAGACATTCATTACACTTGGGTATACTGACCAAGATGGCGATCTTGCAGAGATGATATAAAAAAAAAGGTAGGACCCTCCCAGCCCATAAATACCTGGGACCTCCCACTCATTACCCAGTATAAAGATAGCAGTAAGATCAAGGGACCAGGAAAGCCAATTAAAACTAACAAAGGTTCACCATATAAAGGATCCAGAAACAACAGGGCAGGGTGAAGCGGGGTGTGTGACATACTTATAATACCCATTTTACAGGTGAATATTCACAAAATGGTATTAAGTATGTCACACACCCCGCTTCAAGACATTCATTACACTTGGGACATCCAATAGCAGTGTCCATAAAGGGCAGGGATCCAAAAAACAAGGCAACAAGACACAAACTTAAACTACTGCAGCCTGCAGAACTTTGCGGCCAGACAGCATCCGCTAAGGCCCAAACATCAACCTTGTAAAACTTGGAAAAAGTGTGAACCGAAGACCAAGTAGCAGCCTTACAAACCTGCTCAACAGAAGCCTGGTGCTGGAAGGCCCAGGACGCCCCAACAGCACGAGTAGAATGAGCAGTAACACGAAAAGGGGGAACCTTCCCCTTGGCAGAATAGACCCCAACAATGGTCTGGCGAATCCATTTACTAATGGAAGACTGGCAGGAGCCAAACCCTTCCTAGGCCCAGAGGGCACCACAAAAAGGGCGTCAGTCCTACGAAAAGGAGAAGTAGCCACCAAATAGTACTTCACACAGCGAACCACATCCAAAGAATGCAAAACCCTCTTCTTGTCATTGCTGGGCTTAGGACACAAGGAGGGAAGAACAATATCCTGATTCAGATGAAAAGCAGAGACCACCTTAGGAAGGAAATCTGTCTTGAAGCGGAAAACAACCTTGCCCTGATGCCTTTCAAAGTAAGGAGCCGAAATAGACAAGGCAAAACACGCCGAACAGAAGTGATGGCAACCAGAAAAACAACCTTCTGAGTAAGCGTAGAAAGTGCAATATCCTGCAAAGGTTCAAACGGAGGACCCTGCAAGGCAGACAAAACCAAATTCAAATCCCACACTGGGAGCAAAGGCTTCCTAGGAGGCCGCACATGCGTAACCCCCTGGAAAAAGGTCTTAACAAGAGGATGAAGAGCAAAAGACTTTTGAAAAAACACGGCCAGGGCAGAAACCTGCCCTTTCGGCGTACTAAGCTGCAAACCTTGGTCCAGACCATGTTGCAGAAATTCCAAGACCCTAGGGACAGAAAACGCCCTGCAAGGCAAGGCCCTTACCTCACACCAATCAATATAAGACCTCCAAGTCCTATAATAGATGGCAGAGGAAGACTGCTTTCTAGCCCTAACCAGTCTGAATGACAGCATCAGAAAGACCTTCCTCCCTCAAGATTGAGGTTTCAGCAACCACACCGTCAAAGCCAGCGTTGGTAAATTGGGGTAGAGTAGTGGACCCTGAGTGAGCAGATCTGGCAGAAGGGGCAGGTCTAACTGATCCTCTGCCAACCTTACCACGTCTGCGAACCAAACATGTCTTGGCCACCTTGGAGCCACCAGGATTGCTGACGCGCCCTCTAGGGCCAGCTTGCGCACCACCTTGCCCACCATGGGAAACGGAGGGAACAGGTACAGAAACCCCAGATCCCTCCAGTTCAGAGACATGGCATCCGCTGCCAGAGCCAGCGGATCCCGCGAGAAAGACACAAATGCCGGAAGCTTGTGATTGTGACGAGAGGCAAAGAGGTCCGGAGTCCCCCACCGGTGGCAAAGCGACCGAAACACCTTGGGGCTGAGCGACCATTTCTCCCGACGAGACGACCCCCTGCTCAGGGACTCCGCCTCCGTGTTCTCCACTCCCGGAATGTACACCACCGAGATGCATGGGACATTGATCCTGGATTGGGCAGATAGCAAAGACACTTCCCTGAGGGCACGCCTGCTGCGAGTCCCTCCCTGGTGATTGATGTAGGCGACCGCCATCCGATTGTCCGACCGAACTTGAACCGGTAGGCCCCGCAACTGATGAGTCAAGTGAGCCAGAACCAATCTGATGGCCCTCAACTCCAGAACATTGATGGGATCGTGAGCCTCCAGAGGCCCCCACAGGCCTTGAAACTGAAGATCCTTCCAAAATCCCCCCCAACCTGACAGGCTGGCATCCGTGGTGACCGTCTCCCAACGAGGGGTCAGAAAGGATCTGCCCCTCGTCAGATTGCTTGGTTTCAGCCACCACCGAAAGGAATGCCGCACCCGGGGGGACATCAGAAAAGACTGATCCAATGACAGCGGGGACCCATCCCAGGCCGCCAAGAGGTGAAGCTGGAACGTCCTTGTGTGAAATTGGGAAAAGGGAACCGCCTCGAACGACGCCACCATCAATCCCACCAGTCGCATCCCTAGCCAGATGGACGGCAGGGGGATGGATAGGAGACGCTGAGTCAATTCCTGAATCAGAAGAACCTTGGCTCGGGGGAGAAACACCCTGGCCTGAGAAGTATCCAGCGACATTTCCAGAAACTCCACCACCCTGGAGGGAGTGAGGCAGGACTTGGGATAATTGATCACCCAACCGAAACTCTCCAGAGTGGACACCACAGTCCTGGTATCCAGCTGCGCCTGACTGAAGGAAGACGCCATGATGAGAAGATCGTCCAGATAGGGCACGATGCGGATACCCCTGGCTCTGAGGATGGCCATCACTCCTGCCAACACCTTGGTAAAAACCCTTGGAGCCAAGGTAAGGCCAAACGGAAGAGCCACAAACTGAAAATGCCGATTGTCCACGACAAACCTGAGGAATCTCTGGTGTGCCAGAAATATTGGAATATGCAGGTAAGCATCCTTGATGTCTATGGACGTCATGAAGTCCCCCTGGCGAAGTGAATGGATGGCTGAGCGCAGAGTTTCCATACGGAACTTACGGGGACGGACAAACCTATTGAGCAACTTCAGATCCAGAATAGGATGAACGGAACCGTCCTTCTTGGGCACCGTGAACAAATTGGAATAGAAGCCCAGGCCCCGGTCTGAGAGGGGCACCGGACAGATGACAGCCATGTCCGCGAGACTTGCTACTGCCACCTGAAGCCCCTGGGCGGCCAGAGGATCTGACGGCACCCGAGACCTGAAGAATCTGGGAGGGGGCCGGAACTCGAACTCCAGCTTGTAACCGGAAGACACCACTTCCTGAATCCACCTGTCCGAGACCTCTTGGACCCAGACCGGGGAGAAGAGTTGCAACCGCCCCCCCACCCGCAAGGGTGAGGGCGCCCCCTCATTGCGGAGCCGACTTGGCAGCGGCTCTAGGCTTGGAGCCCCAACTGTGTCCTGGATGGGCCCGACCCCTGCCCCTAGGCCAGGAATCACCTCTGGACAAAGGGAAGGCCGAACCCCTGCCAACTCCAGCCCCACGAATGGACTGAGAGAAGGAAGCCGCCCCCCGAAAAGGGCGACGCTGCTTCTTACGCTGAGGTAACCTACCTCCCTTTGCCACTGAATCCAATTTTTCTCCAAAGAGCCGTAATCCCACAAAGGGAAGGGCCGTGAGCGACTTTTTGGACACAAAATCAGCCGCCCACTGACGTAACCAAACCGACCGGCGGATAGCCACAAGCAGGACTGTAGCTCTGCTACACATCACCAATGTGTCATCCAGGGTGGACAGCACAAAGGACAAAAATAACTCACAGCGCTTAAGGTCGGCAAACTCCTCACTAGCCGGGTCAAGACCGGAAGAGGTCAACAATCCTCTAACAACCGACCTGGCAGCTACCAATACAAGCGCAGAAGCACAAACCGGCCGCAAGGCCGATCCAACACTGGCAAAACCATGAAAAGCCATCTGGTCAATGCGTTTATCCTCACCATCCTTGAGGGTGGTGCACTCCGGAGAATGGAGGACTGAGGAGCTGGACAACCCCAAAACAGGAGCATCCACCTTGGGGGGAGACGACCAGTGCTTCACTGCGTCCGCCGGAAAGGGATATTTCTTGTCCCAACCCGGTGGGACACCCGGAAGCAGCGTCGGCCTCTCCCATTCCTTGCGAATGATACCATGAAAATGCTTTTGATAAGGAAATTCCAAGCGGGGCTTTGTCACTTCAAAGAACTCCCCCTTCAGCGGAGGAGCCGCCTCGGGGGGAGAAATAGCCAGGACCTCAAACATATGAGCCAGGACCCTAGAGGTATCCGAGGAATCCCCCTGGCCCTGCTTGGTATCAGCGCCCACAAACTGCTGATCGTCGGAGTCATCAGACTCCTCATACAGCTCCCCTTCCTCAAGCGGGGAACAATCAGACTAATCCAGGGAGTCAAAATCCTCCCTATCAAAGGCCTGCACAGCCTGTTTTCTCTTTGCTGTGGCCTTTTTTGCGACGGCACTGGAAAACAATTTTTCCAGATTGGCCAATCACACACCTCAGATTGCGACTCCCTGCTAAAGCCCACATCACAAGCCCGTGTCAGGCGAGGGGGAAACGGGGAGGAGACTGGCGGAGCAGAACCAGACGCCTGAGATCCGGTCTGCCGCGTAATAGACCGCTGCGCACAGGGTACACATAGAAATACATCATCCCCCAAAAGGGATACCCCACACCCCAAACACAGCCTGGATTGCCCCGAGGGGGGCACAAGCCCAGTATCCGGGGAAGCCTCCATATGGTGATTTTTTAGTAATATAAATATATATATATATAAATATATGAGTACAATGCTCAATTTTATTTTTGGGAATTACGCAATAATGCAACCTGGGATGCCCCTTTAAGTCCCGAGTGGGAGGATTTTAAGCCAGCTAACAATTAACCAGGGACCCTGGACCAGGAGAACCCCCCTTTAATATGATCAATGGTCCACCTGGAACACAAGAACACAAGCACACACTCAGACGATGCAAAATGTACAAGGAGTTAAATAACAGATGACAGTGATGGGCATCAGGTCCCTCACCCGACCTTCGGTACCGCAGGCTAGGCACCGAGACGACGCAGTGTGCAGTAGGAGAAGGGAGGGCGGGCTGGTGCGGTTCGCGCGTCGCGCCCGGCCCCGCCCCTCCCCCGTCTCTCCCGGCCAGAAGCCAGGACATGAAAGACGCGCTCGCAGCACGGGGGCGGGTCATAGGCGCGCGCGAGCGCCCGGCCCCGCCACCCCGCCCAGAGGAGAAGAAGACCTCATGGGCTAACCGCCGCCATTGCAGACAGCTCCCTTAGCGCGCCGGCGCCATCTAAAAGTGGAAGTAAAATCACACACACACAGTAAAACATACACACGCACACACACATAATTGATAGGAATCCATAGGGGATCCGCCCCCCCCCCCCTCTAAGGGTACCCGGGAGAGGGGGAATCAATGCCAGGGTAGGGCCAAGGGACGGGGCATCCCAAACCGGGATCACCAACACGGATAGCCGCCTACCCCTTGTTATGGGTTCTCACGGCTCCTAAGCACCAGGGGTGCCAGCTACCTTTGCCCGGACCAGCAGCCTAGGCTGGGAGGCAGGGAATATTAAACAACGGGGATCCGGGCAGGAATAGAAGAAAGGAGGCCGGGAGTCATCCCGGCTACCTGCAAGGAGGAGACATCATCTTCTAACTTGCTCTCCACTGCAGAGATGAAAGACTGGGTAATGAGTGGGAGGTCCCAGGTATTTATGGGCCGGGAGGGTCTTACCTTTTTTTGATACCATCTCTGCAAGATTGCCATCTACAGGTCAGTATACCCAAGTGTAATGAATGTCTTGAAGCGGGGTGTGTGACATACTTAGAATATCCTGGCCTGAATGGTATCCAGATTCATGCCCATGAAGGGGGTCACCCGGGACGGGGAGAGGGAGGACTTGGGATAATTGATCACCCATCCGAACGTTTCCAGGGCTGTTACCACCATCTGGGTATCCAACTCTGCCTGCTGGAGAGAATGAGATGTAATGAGAATGTCGTCCAGATAAGGGAGAATGCGAATGCCCCCGGCTCTGAGGATGGCCATCACTCCCGCCAGTACCTTGGTGAACACTCTGGGGGTTGAGGTGAGACCAAAGGGAAGTGCCACAAATTGGTAGTGCTGGTCCTCCAGGGCGAACCTGAGGAACCACTGATGCCCTGGGAAGACTGGCACATGAAGGTAAGCATCCTTGATGTCTATGGAGGTCATGAAGTCCCCCGGGCGCAAGGAGCTGATCACGGAGTGCAGGGTCTCCATGCGAAAGCGTCTGGTTCTGATGAACCTGTTGAGAAGCTTTAAGTCCAGAATGGGCCTGATGGAGCCATCCCTTTTGGGTACTGTGAAAAGATTGGAATAATAACCTTGGCCTCTTTCCCCCGGAGGAACCGGACAGATGACCCCATACCCAATAAGTTCTGTACAGCTTGAAATAGACCCTGAGCGGCAAGGGGGTCTAGAGGAATCCGAGACCTGAGAAATCTTGGAGGGTGCCGTGCCGCGAACTCCAGAATCCACCTGTCTGAGACCTGTTGTCCTCAGACATGAGTGAAGAGCCGCAGCCGTCCCCCCACCCGTAAGGGTGAGGGCGCCCCTTCAAGGCTGAGCGGGTTTAATGACAGATTTGGGCTTAGATCCCCAGGACGGGCATGGCCTCTACCCTTGCCCCAGAAATCCCCCCTGTGCCCCGCAAAGGGTACCCCCCTCCCTGACCTGGATCCACGAAAGGAGGGGGTAAAGGACTCTGAACCCCGAAAGGGCCGCAGTTGTCTTTTGCGTTGGGGCAACCTACCTCCTTTTGCAAAAAGGTCCAACTGGTCACCAAAAAGGCGCATCCCCCTTAAAGGGTAGCCCTGTGAGATCCTTCTTAGCCGCATTGTCAGCTGCCCACTGGCGCAGCCAGACCGAGCGGCGAATAGCAACAACCAGAGCCGAGGTCCTGCTGCACATCCTAATGGTGTCATCTAAGGCAGAAAGAATATAAGCAATAAACATCTGACATTGTGATAAGGCTCTAAATTCGGCACTGGAAGAATCAGGATAGTCTTCTAACAGGTCCTTGACCAGAGTCCTAATGGCCACAGCAGTGATAGCAGAAGCACAGACCGGGCGCAGGGCCGATCCTGCACAGGCAAAGGCATGGGAAGCCAGCTGGTCAATATGTCGGTCCTCACTATCCTTCAAGGTAGTGGAATCAGGGGAATGCACCACAGAAGTATTAGACAACCCCAAAACCGGAGCATCCACCTCTGGTGGAGTTGACCAACATTTAACCACATCCGGGCGAAAAGGGTACCTTTTATCCCATCCCTTAGGAATACCAAGGAGCCGGCTAGGCCGCTCCCATTCCTTGTGAACCAGGTTATGGAAATGAGCCTGTTCTGGAAATTTCAAACGTGGCTTTGTAGTACCAAACAATTCCCCCTGCTGCTTGGGTGCCGCAGCAGGGAGAGAAATGGAAAGTACTTCAAAGATTTGAGTCAAAAGTCTATGGGTGTCATCAGCATTCCATTGCTCTGAGCCGGCATCAGCGCCAGGGAAATGCTGATCATCGGAGAATTCAGAATCTGAGAATAATTCCCCCTCCTCAAGCGGGGTACAGTCAGACAAATCAAGGAATTCTTCCGTCTCCATAGGGAAGGCAGACGCAGCAGGAGCCAAGTGCTGTCTTTTAGCTGGGGCCTTACGGGCCACAGAGCTAGCAATCAACCTCTCAATGTTGGCCAACCTGGAAGACACATCAGGCTGAGACTCCCCACTAGTGTTAATCTCACTGGGGGTCACGATCAACCGAGGGGGCGTGGGAGAAGACATGGTGGGCGCAGGCCCAGACAGGTGCAGCCCAGAGTGCCGCGCAGGGTACACAGACCCGCACATCATCGCTTACAGGGGATGCCCCACACACCACACACAGCCGGGCTTGCCCAGATGGGACCCCGAGCACAATATCCTGAGAAGCCTCCATATGGTGATATTTGGTGTCACAATGACCAATAGGAATTACGCTGTGCAGCTACCCGGGATGCCCCTTAACTGTCCGCTAGGATAGTGGGAGGATTTTATTGTTTTTTAGGCCTCTAATATAGTAACTAGACTAATAGAAGGCACAGGACCGGGAAAAACCTCTAATTAGTTCTCCCGCCTGAAAGACATAAGAAGACAATACCCGCATTAATTAAACAGGAGTGAAAGGCAATTAAAGTATAAAAGGGGGCCCCGCAAGGACACTCACAGACTGCCGAAGAGCTTGCAATCGATCCGGCAGGAGAGACAAGATGGCGCTGAAGGGGCTCTGAAGGGGCTGGCCGCATGGGAAAGCACAGCGGAGCACGCCCAGCGTTAAGCCACGCCCCCTCCAGGAAGCGCGGGGTTACAGGCTGAAGACAGCCACCCCCAGCCAATCAGCAGCCATCAGGTCCCTGAGTGAAGTCGCCGCTGACCACTGACACTGCAGGGCGCGAGAGTCAGCGGCGGGCAATTCAAAAATTGAAGAGGAGAGGAGCAGAGCCGAGGAGAGTGCCATAGAGACATGAAAGGGCATCATAACACATAACAGTCATGTAAAAAAGACAAAACACATTTACACCCCCCCCCCCCCCCCCCCCCCCCGACGAGCAGTATAATGGGAGAAGGGGGAGTAAGGAGCCCATTTAAACATTAATAAATGTAAGGCAGGGCAATAGCGGACAGGGCATCCCAAGTCAGGATCACCAGTAACCTGACAACAGCCTACCCTTTGGTGGGGGATTTGCGGTGGAGCAAGCTCCAATGAAGCACCTCTAATAGGTGCTGCCTACCATCACCCTACCACGCAGCCAAGGGTGGGAGGCATAATAAAGGTGGAACGGGTGGGAATAGTCCTACAGGGCCCAGGGCTGTAAAGCCCAGCTCACCTGCGAGAAGAGAAGCCATCATCTTGTCCTTCGCAGCCCACTGCAGAGAAGAAACTGGGGAATTAGTGGGAGGTCCCGGGTATATATGGACCGGGAGGGGCCTCTTTTTTGCCATCTCTGCAGTAAAGCTCCCTCTTGTGGACTATATCCCAGCTGTTATGAATACTATCTGGAGCAGGACGTGCTGCATACTTAGAATATACAGTATGGGATCTCCCCTCTTGTCATCTACCATGTATATACACAGTTTTATTATAAATGTTTCTGATAGTGTTTCCTGAGCCTGGCCACCCACAGGAGCATAACCTTGCCCAGTATCAAGCAATAACTCATACAAGGATGGTGCACAACCAAGCCATTGGTGTCAAATAAATAAACTGGGGGGCTCACCAGTACCGTAAGTGATAACAACATAGGGGATTAGTTAAAGTGGAACAACACCCGAGAATTCAAATTTCCCGGGTCTAATCCTGTTCCTGCTGTGTAAACCCCCCCTAAAGGAACAATGCTATTCACTCACCTTTTCTCAGTTCAATGGCGCATGCACGGGCTATATATTCTAATGAGAGCCATTTGCTGTCGCTATGTCATATGGAAAATGTCTCTCATTGACTTTAATGGGGAGTGCAAACTGCTGCATCCACCACATCCCTGGCGGTGCGTGCGCTCCTGCCCAATCTGAATGGTTAGGGTGGGAACGTGTGGCTACCCATTGAAAACTATAAGGGCAGGGCTCTCTCCCCTATTGTATCTTGTATACAGAATATCCATTGTTAACTCTGTAACACTGCATTTGAAATAGTCTATGTACCGTTTCTACCCTGTCAGTAATTACTACTTTGTACAGGAAGATGATGGCGCTATATAAATAAACAATAATAATAATAATAATAATAATAATCATAAGAGCCAGTTGCCAACAGACATATGCATGGTAAACGGCTCTCATTGGACTAGAGCCCACACACATCACTGGACCGGGGAAAGGTGAGTGATTACTGGCGTTCCGGTTGGTTTCACACAGTGGGGCATCCCGATTCATGCCGGATGTCCCGGGGGAACCACATGCGTTTTGTTCTTTAAGGGCACTGAAAAGGAACAAGGAAGCTTAGCTAAGGGTTTGAAAGTTTAGAAAATAAACATATGAATCCCCAGTCTATGGCCAGTGAAGCAATGTTGATCATGTCCTAAATCTCTAGTCACCATAAAAAAATTGGGTAGGAAAAGGATACATCTACAGCTACTGCAAAATCAAATAAATATGGCTCACACAAATACATGTAAACAATGGCTCACCATAAAGAGAACCTGCCATGAATGGGCACTTGTAATAATCTGGATCTATAATCCTCAACTACAGCCTGACCTTAAAGGGATATTTGTGTATGCGCTGTACGGTATCTACTCCCCCACTGCAGTGTCCAGCCATTAGATAAGCTCCCCCCCTCCGTGCCTCTGCAACATGATAAAATGGTCACAGTACAAAACAAATGAAAGGTAGGTTTGCATGATACATTTTTTTTTACTCCTGTTCGTGTCATAGTGACATTTTATCCCCTGACCATGTGCCAGGTCTAAAGGGGAAGACTATAGATTTCCCTATGGAGGGCAGTCGTGCACAATGCAAGACTCATAAAACACATTGGGTAGGGTTGCAAGTTTTTCTTTGGGCATGCAAAGGTTGAAAGGCCAGCAGGTGGTGGTAAACCTTCCAAGCATTCAGGTCTGCACTAGTTGATAGTTCCTTTATGTGGAATATTTTGTAAAAGATTTATGGCAGTCACACTGCACGCGTCTGTCTTTAGTTCAGGCGGCCAGCTTCCTCTCCGGCCTCTTAGAAATCTATAGGGCTTGCTGTGGGCCAGAATGGGAGGGCATGTACATGGTTCCTGGCACAAACTTTACAAGGAAGATAGCACGGAATAGGTGGCATGGAGGTAAATGTGTCATTTTTGAAAAATCTGGGGCATAAACCCCTCTTTTGCATCTATGTACCAGCGAGGGTCCTGCACCACAAGGTCACTAAAATAGCCCAACCTACCCACTCACGCCATCAGTGAGCCCTATTAGAGGGATACAAAATTTTCCTTGAGGAGCGCCATATGACAGGGACAGGAAACAGCTGTACATGTCTCCCAACACACAGAGCTCCATGAGGAAAATGTAAGGATCTCCCAAATTTCAGGGCCGTGGGCAGTGGGAGTAGGCGGAACAGAGTAGCCTGGAACAGAGTTGCCATTAGGGCTTAGGTCGTCTTTAAATGAGAGATTAAAGACTACCGAGGACAGACAACAGGAACAAAAAATAAAATGTAAACCTTGTGCATCCGATTTACTGAAAGTGCACACAGCTGTCTGCATGGTCAAATTTAACACTAGGAAGACATGAACAAAATTAATTTATACCGGGGCCTTAGTTCATCCACGCCCACACACACACACATGTATGTACATATAATTTATATATGTAACTTATAAATATTCACACACTCACAGGCAACTCCTTGTGTTCTCCACATTGCCCTGATTACACAACCACCCATACGCGCCCCACTGCCACTAAGATCAAAGTCACTCATACTACTCCTGATCTGAAAGGTCCCCGGGTTTCGGGAAGCCCAAAAACTCATGAATTCTGCGGCCAAAATACAACAGAGACACATTTCACCCCTCTCCCCCTGGACAGTCATGTCCATGTTACTAATACTTTTCACATTTTTTTTTTTTTTTTTAAATCAGAAATAAATATTTTGGTAAATTACCAAAAGTCATTTGTCAATGAGATGCTGGCACATAGTTATAAAAATAACAAACGTACATTTATCTAACTAGGTCTACACTTGTGGGACGCCACTCCAGCAGCTGACATCAACTTCTGAGCCCCTGTTGTGACCGGGCATGGGGTACAGCTAGCGATAAAGTACCCCCCACCCAACTATGAAGTAGAGAAAGGGAAATCAGAGGGACCTCAAATACTGACTCGGACACACATTCCTTCTTTAAGCTCCTTCCATGCTCTGCGGCCAGGCAATTAAAAGAGAAGTAAAAATGTAAGATTTTTTTTGGTAAGCCACAATGATAAGATTTGGAGAAGGTGAAGTCTTTCCTAGTCTTTGGACAATTTAGTTTGCCGCCTCCTTCGCTCTGCATGAAATCGGCAGGAGACGGCATCTCTGTAGCCAGACGTTTCTACACATAGGCCTTGGAAAAATGGCAAAGAAACTGAAGAAAAATAAAGACTGATATCTATGCTTGCTGTGGAGGCTGCTGCAGGCACACACCGGTGTAAGAGAGTAGAGATTTGATTCTTGTCACTTGGCATGGTGCCGGCATAATGCGCCAGCTCACACGTGGAACACACAGAAGAATAGGTTGATTGGCAAAACTCCAGTGCTTATGCCCCCGTCCTGGGATGGTTCTGACCCAGCCTGTCCTTGCAAGCGGTCAGACGTGGCTGATCTTTTCATAGTACCTTCACTCACAGGGCAGAGGGTCACTTAGTCTCTTCTGCTGGGGTGCAGTTCTGGACAGGTGAGGGGAAGGTGGCTGTGGATGTGGCTGGGCTGGGGTCAGGAGGGGGACTGTTGGCAACAGCAGTGCAGTCCTGGTTGTGGTTCGAGGTCACCTCTGAGTTAGCGGGTTTGGTGAGGTCAATATCCTGAATGAGTCGGATGAGACGTTTCACTTTGTCCAAAGAGCTGTGCATGTCTTTTTGCCGGGATAAGATGATGTTCTTCATTTCCATACATTTCTGGAAAACAAAAACAATTCAGCTTTTACACTGCAACACTGAGGAGCATAATAACGAAAGCGAGAAAAAAAAAGGAAAAAGCGAGCATGGTTTAAATAAATAAAGCTACCGGAAGATGTCTGCACTGGGAAGAATTTTAACTTGGGGAGGTCTGTCACTTTTAAAGGACCTGTCTAGGATAGAACAACCAAGCTTATCTCTTCAACAGACTCCACTATGTCTAGACCTGATTCCTCCAGCCATAAGATTTGCATGCACCACCATTCACGGTGTACATAGGAGGAGGCATGCTAGGGGCTGCTTGGACATGCTCCCTATGGTTGAGGCAGTGTGGGAACACATGCCTGTTCCATGGCTGGATCGTCAGGATGCACAAGTAATTAAGATCTTGTCCAAGGGTTCCCAACCTATTTTTTGTCAAGTACCAGTGTGCATTTTCTCATTGCACAGAGTACTATCAAAGTATGGGTTGTCAATCACCTAAAATAGTCTTAGGAAAAAACAAAACTGACATTTAAAGCGGTCCTTCACTCTGAATAAGAGTCTATCTTATATGTTTCCCACACCCTGCACATTGCTCACATTAAAAATCATCCTAACTGCATCTACTGCATGTTATGAGCCTTTAAACATCCAAGATGGCGGCTTATGGGACATCAGTCAGCCTGCAAACAGGAAGTGCCTTCTGACTGTGCTGCTCTGCATTCTGGGACTGCTGACCTTTTCCTGAGCCCAGTTCTGCTCTGTCTGAGCAAAGCACAGCTGTAACCCCGCCCACCTGTACTTTATTCCACTCTCCTCTCAGTAAGTGTGATGCTTCTGAATCAAAATGGCGGCGCCCGTATCCCAAAGTCCTCAACAGAGTTGCAGCCCAGTGGGGGGAAAGAATAATAAGTAAGTGACTAAAAAACGTAAAATATATTCATTTTAGATGCTGGGGAATCGCTTTTCAAGGGTTTGGGCTTTTCAATAAATCATGGTGAAGGTCCGGTTTAAAGTGCACGTAATACACAAAAATGCACATAAATACAGTAGTTGTTATCACCTTTGGAGCTGTTTTTCTTATTTATGGAGCAAGCTTGGGTACAGGTCAATTTTCAGCCTCTCCCAGTACCACCTGCTAATAGTACCAAAGGTTGGGAAGCCCTGGCAGCAGGCCACAATGAATAGGTTCTGCGTTTCAAAATTTTTATTATAAATCGCATAACAAAGATTTTCTACAACAATCAGGATACCCACTGTCTCCACAAACTCCATAGATTTGTTTTACTTGTATAAATTTCCACCACCCAATTACCACATGTATATGTAACAATCCCCACATGCTACCAAAAAACATGCTGATGCCTTATCGCTATGGGTCCCACATTTATAGCCCATCTCCCCATCAGTCACAAGTGGTAACCATATATCCATTACTCAACCCATCTAAACGCCTACCAATGCTAAAGATTTCACCCAAGGGTGGTGCACTATCAATGTCACCACATTCCTCCAAGCAACCTCTGCCATTTCTATTTAGCAGTGGGCTTCCCCTATATGACTCTTCTTGCAATCATCCTTACTGAAACTCTATTTACCTTTACACACTGATTCTATTTACCCCTTCAACTTTCCCCACAGCAGGTCAGGGGGCACATCATATGGCTTGAGCATACTGTATATGACTTAAAGGGACATTCCAAGCAAAAGGTTAAATTAGCTGCTTTCTGCTTGCCACGTACTGGCTGCCAGGGGTGGCATGTTTCATTACCCAGCGCTTTGCGGGCTAGGCCGTTTAAAAACATGACAGTAATTTAAATACAATTTGAGACTGCACCGGAGCCTATAATTTTAGGTATTAAGATAATAAGTCAAAAACGGTGTGCACACGTGGGTGACCAATATTCTACAAAGATTTCTTAAGGCAAGTCCCACTACATGCCCAAAATACCCATTAAACCATGGCACTACCGCTAGTATTAATTAAAAATAAATATTTTTATTTAATAGAAAATGATACATACATTGGACATTATTAAAAAACACTAAAGACAATATACAAAAAGGAAGGGAGACATCTGGTGGGGGCAGTGGGAAGTGGTTCTAATAAAAATTGATAATACTCAATACAGTTGAATAAATC
The DNA here is from genome assembly GCA_027917425.1 of Gastrophryne carolinensis. Lineage (NCBI taxonomy): Eukaryota > Metazoa > Chordata > Amphibia > Anura > Microhylidae > Gastrophryne > Gastrophryne carolinensis. The sequence continues at coordinate 76,636,677 of CM051241.1, forward strand.
CTGGCTGTACTTTAAAGTGCATATGTGCCAACTAACCTAATCCACCTCATTATCTAAGGGTCACTATATAGACCTCAAATCACGTGCAATAAACAATTATCAAAGAAATATAGTAATAATAACAATATGTGATGCTATCCTAACAGCCTAATAACACTACCTACCATACTAAAACTAAATCAAGCAGACACAGCCAGGGAGAACCAAAGAAAATGATCCCCAAAGTGCAAAGCAATAAACTTACATACACGAACGACCACCTGCCCACCGCCCCGCCCGTCTACGCGTTGGTCCTGAGGAAGTGACGCGTTCTGACGTCACGCAACGCAACAGCTCCTCTGCCTGCTCTGGCCCCGCGAAAGGAAGAATTAAAGGAGCCAGCCCCCCGAAAGGAGCGACGCTGTTTCTTGCGTTGCGGTAGCTTTCCTCCTTTTGCTACTGAATCCAATTTATCTCCAAACAGCCACATACCAGGAAGGGTAGCCCTGTAAGTAACTTCTTAGCCGCAATGTCAGCCGCCCACTGGCGCAACCAGACCGATCGGCGAATAGCCACCAGCAACGCCAAAGTTTTGCTACACATACATATTGTGTCATCCAAGGCAGATAAGACAAAGGACATGAACAATTCACACCGCATAAGCGCTGCAAATTCATCGCTGGCCGGGTTAAGCTGGGAACCACTCAACAGGCCCCTAACCACAGACCTGGTAGGCACAGCCGTGAGCATAGAAGCACAAACAGGCCGCAAGGCTGAACCCACGATAGCAAAGGCATGGCAAGCCATTTGATCAATACGTAGGTCCTCACCATCCTTAATCGTGGTGGCGTCTGGAGAGTGCACAACAGATGTGTTGGACAATCCCAGAACGGGCGCATCGACCTCGGGAGGGGACGACCAGTGCTTCACCGCGTCCACCGGAAAGGGATACTTCCTATCCCATCCCTGAGGAACACCGGGAAGCCGGCTAGGTCTTTCCCATTCCTTAAGAATCAGATTTTCGAAATGCTTCTGATTTGGGAACTCCAAACGAGGAGACTCCGCCGGAGGAGAAATAGCCAGCACCTCAAATAAAAGGGCCAGGATCTTGGGGGTATCCATGGCATCCCCATGCACCTGCCCAGCATCAGCATCCAAAAACTGCTGATCCTCAGAGCCATCAGATTCCGCAACAGTTTCCCTTCCTCAAGTGGGGAATAATCAGACCAGTCAAGGGAATCATAATCATCAAAATTCAGAACCGGTGCGGCCGGCGACAAATGTCTTCTCTTAGTCGGGGCCTTTCTGGCCGCAGAGCTAGAAATCAATTTTTCGATGTCGGAAAACTAACACATACATCAGATTGCGACTCCCCGCTAATGACAGTGTCACTAGGGGTACAGATTAGGAGTGGTGGAGTAAGTGATGAGACCGACGGCGCTGACCCAGACGCCTGGGACCCCGACTGCCGCGTTATGACCTGCTGTGTACATGGTATGCAATCCAGCACGTTATCCCCCGTAAAGGACGCCCCACAACCCACACACTGCCGGGATTGCCCCGAAGGGAGCCCAAGCCCGGTATCCTGGGAAGCCTCCATATGGTGAATCTTATGGTAGTCGCAATGACCAGAGGGAATTACGCTAGAAGCTACCCGGGATGCCCCTTAAGTCCGTAAGTGGGAGGATTTTAATAATAATTATGCCCCAAATTTAGCCAAGGGACCCTAGGACCGGGAGAACCCCCCCTTTTAACTAAGCAGGGTCCTCCTGAAAGACATAAAACGAGAGGGGAACCCTGTAAGCAAGGCACACTCTCCACAGCAATCATACATGCAGAAAATGTCAATATATGATTTAAACACAAATGTGCAACAGATACATGCATTATTAATGGCAGCCGACCCGCAGGGCACTCACAACGCTGTAATGGCGCCTCTCCGAAAAATGTGCAGACAGCAGAGGAAGAAGAAGGAGGGCGGGAAAGCGCAGATCATGCGCCGCGGCTGGCCCCACCCCGCCCCCTCCCCGGACAGACAGGAGGGGAAGAAGCTCTCCCCACCGAGCGCGGAGCCGTCGGCTCCAGGCGCGCTGCGGCTCCCAAACAGGTGCATCAGTACAGTGCAAGCACCACACACCCACACAGTCACACAGAAACAAAAAGGTGAAGGATCATGAGTGAAAGGACACAGCCCCCCCCCCCCCCCCATTGCGGGAAAGGGAGTAATGGAAGGGGAAGGTCCCCAACTACAGTAGTAGAGAGTGGGGAAACGGACATGGCATCCCAAACCAGGGTCACCAACCTGGTAGCCGCCTACCCCCTGTTATGGGGTTTCACGGAGGAGCAAGGCTCCTATAAGTACACCTGTTAAGGTGTACCCTACCCTCACCCGGGCATAGGGGTTTAAAATTAACTAGGTCCGGGCAGAAATAGGGACAAAGATGGCCGGGTGTGAACCCGGCGTACCTGCAAGGAAGAGACAGCCATCTTCTGACTTGCTCGCCGACTCCTGCAGAGAATACTGGGGAATGTGTGGGAGGTCCCAGGTATTTATGGACTGGGAGGGGCTTTTTTTCTAGTCATCTCTGCAGAAGTTCGCCCTCTACTGGACCATAACCCACGTGTAATTAATCTATCCGAAGCAGGGTGTGTGACATACTTGGAATAATGGCGCCCAGAGAGCAAGACAGGCAGGTCGGCGCCCACAGCAGGCGGAGGGCGCGCCGCCGGACGGCCGCCCTCAAGTAAGAGGGCGCCCCCCCCCGACGCCGGAACGCCAGGGAGGCAGAAGGGCAGGAGCGAGGAAGGTAAGTATCAGAGCAAGTGAAAACACAAGTAGAAAACACCAGACGCACAAGCACATCAATGAGCATGTGGGCTACATAGCAACACATAGGCAGACCAGGCATAAGGGGTCCCTAGGTGGTCCCCCCCCATATAGGTTCACCATAGCCTATGGGCGGCTACCCTTTGGGGCAGGGTCTGCGGCCCAGAGCCTAGCTCTGTGAACGCCTGACCCTCGGCATTCCCCTACCTTCACCTGATCTGCAGCCGGGGCTGGAAGGCAGAATGGGTGCGGGAAGCAGGTGGGAATAGGGCTGCAGTGGCAGACAGGCTTGGGATGCCCGCTCGCCTGCAATATCCATGAGAGAGATAGCATTCCATCTTCGCAGTTCGACTGCAAGAGAAATCTGGGGATTATTGGGGAAATAGCTGCCTTTATATGGGCCGGGAGGAGCCACAAGTTTCATCTTGCAGTCAACTGCGCCACCTTGTGGCGGATAACCAATTGTCAAGAATGAAGCGACCCGAGCAGGATACCAAGAAAAGTTACATCATCATACAATATTAGGAAGAGATTTTTTTTTAATGCTGGTGACCGAATTTTTTTCCGACTACAGCCAAAACCAGCCCCAACTCTGACTCCATAGCCCAAAGTACCTTTTCCACCCGAGCACAGGGGGAGGGTTGGGGTGGGCATTATATGTGGTTCTTTGCTGATACAACCCCCCCTTCTCATAATTCGCAAGCTGGACTGCACAGACACCTCAGGGAATTCTGACCCCAGGATAGAGACAAAGGGACCGTTTCCTCACAGCACCCCAGTAATTAAATCATGACAGAATTTATAACCCCCTCCTCCCCATATTAAAAATATAAGTGCTTTCTTTGAAAATATTTGATTTGGAAAAAGATTTAGTCCAGTTTCCAAGGGAATACACAGGCTCATACAAGATCATACTGAAAGCCTATCAGCCTTTGTTAGAGGAAACTAAACTGCTGCTGAATGTGGTTAATGAAGGTGGCACCGGTCCTGGAAACACAGAAATTATGTCACTTGGCATTGCATGTGATGTCTCACTGCAGGATTACGTGCAAAATGTGGGGGATGCCAGTGACAGCAGCTAGAATAGGACCAGTTTCTACTTCAAATAGATAGGCGAGCAACATGTGTGAATGCGTTAACCCAATTTAGTGGACATTTACCGTTATTGAGCTGCTGAGCTGTTTTATTTTCTGCTCTAGTTGCTCTCGCTCTTGTTTCAGGTCTGAGCTCCACTTGAGTAATTTCTGCTTCTCTTCTTCTTTTGCTATTAAAAGAAAAGCATGTTACTTGTGCTGGGTGATGGGAAATGCGGGCTCATTCATTTATTGACTGTATCAAACATATACAAAACTAACTGAAGAACTTCACTAGAAGGCGGAAATACGTGGGAGACCTGCTCTTACAACTCAGAGCAATCCTGGAGGGAAAAAAGTTTAGCCAACATGTTTTCTGATCACCAAAACAATGATTGTTTTCTCTTTAGCATTAGCTTACTATTCCCTTCAGTTTAAATGCCTAACATATAAAATCTACCGACTTGCTTCCTGGTGCGTTAAGTGCCAAGCCTGTAGATTCTACAAGGCTTCTACAAGGCCTACAAGATTATAAAAGGCCCCTACCTGCAGTGGCAGGGCAACACAAAGTCCGGGTGATCGGCGGAAGCTGGTAGTAGGACAGGGGACGCCGATCCTCTGCCCCGCCCCTGGGGATGGATGGTGCGGGACAGCAGCAATCGGCGATGGAAGGTAACAAGAAAAAAAATATTTAAAGAACATTTTAATGTGCGTGTGTGTTTTTTGAACACTTAAAGAGGAATATCGGAGGCCCTGGATTGTTTTAGAGTTCCACTCCTTGGGGCATCCCGAATTGGGATGCCCGCTGTGTGAACCCCCCTCGGCAGTTTCACTTAGCTTCTCCTGTAGCCCTTGCCGCATCTGTGCACATTGGTCACATCCTCACTCACCTCTATCCATGCGCACACGCACCTGTCCTTTCTAAATGGGCAGCCCAGACCGGCCACTGCTGCAAGGTTGCTAGCAGTTTTGAAGGGGGCTGAGTGACAGCGAGAATGCTGATTGGCTAAGACTCACCCAAAATTCCTGTGTGTTGTTCCCATTTAACCCTTTGTGAACTGGTAAGGGGTCCTTGGGGGGGGGGGGGGCAGATGTGCTTGGTGTGTGTGGGCTATGCGTGCTGGTAGCCTTCAGGGTCAGGGGAGGCCAGAACAGCTTACAAAATAAAGGTTCTGTGTCAATGGCTTGTTTCTGTAGAAGAGGGGTGTCACTGGAAAGCTCTAAGAACATGATATCTAACTATACAGAGATATACTTCTATTATGTTCCTAGAGCTTTCCAGTTACACCTTGCCTCTAGATGTAAGTGGTCTACAAAAAGATACATACCCTTTGGCCTCGAAAAAATTCTCATTGTTGAGAAAAATTCACTTTATGAGAAAAAAGCCCGAGAATGTCACTGCTGATGAATCACCAGTTAGGAAAAATACAATTCTGTGATTACTCACCTGTAGAATTGGTATTATGAGTATACAGCACGTCCTGCTCCAAAGATGATTCCTTACGGTTGGGTTTACCTCCGCCAGATGGCGCTTGACTGCAGAGACAACAAAAAGAGGCCCCTCCCGGGACCTCCCACAATTCCCCAGTATTGAAAAGCAGTCAAAGAGAACCGGGAGAAGCAAAAAGATCAACCCAAAAACTTCAACAAGTATAACAATCACCATAAAGAGGATCCAAGGATAAAGAAACCAGGGTGGGGTGGAGCAGGACGTGCTGTATACTCATAATACCAATTCTACAGGTGAGTAATCACAGAATTGTATTATTTTAAGTATACAGCACATCCTGCTCCAAAGAGGATTCCTTACGGTTGGGACATCCAATAGCAGTGTCCGTAAGATAGGGTGGGATCCCCAAAAAGGCAACAACGCGCAGTTTAAACCACTGCCACCTGCAGAACCTTGCGGCCAAAAACAGCATCAGCTGAGGCCCGAACATCAATCTTGTAAAACTTGGAAAAGGTATGAACAGAAGACCAAGTAGCGGCCTTGCAAACTTGTTAAACAGAAGCCTGGTGCTGAAAAGCCCAAGAGGCACCAATAGCACGAGTAGAATGAGCAGTAATACGGAAGGGAAGATTCCTTCCCTTAGCAGAGTAGGCCCGACACACAGCCTGACGAATCCATTTGCTAATTGTAGACTTCGCAGCAGCCAGACCCTTCCTGGGACCAGAAGGGACCACAAACAAGGCATCAGTCTTTCTGAAAGATTCAGTAGCCACCAAGTAGAACTTAAAATTCCTGACCACATCCAAGGAATGCAAATTGAGATGAAAGGTTGAAACCACTTTAGGCAGAAAATCTGGTTTAAAGCGAAACACCACCTTGTCCTGGTGTCTCTCAAAGTAGGGGGCCTGGATGGAAAGCGCCGCCAACTCCGAAACACGCCTAACAGAGTTGATAGCAACCAAAAAGACAACCTTAAGAGTGAGTATAGACAAAGCAGCCTCATGCACAGGGAGAGCCCTGAAGGGCAGACAAGACCAAGTTCAAATCCCAGACTGGCAACATAGGCTTACGAGGGGGATGCACATGAGTAACCCCCTGGAAGAAGGTCTTGACCAGATGAAAGATCTCTAGAAGAAAACAGCCAAGGCAGAAACCTGACCCTTCAGAGTGCTAAGCTGAAGGCCCAGATCCAAACCATGTTGAAGGAACTCCAGAATCCTGGGGATGGAAAACACGCGACAGGGAAGGGACTTGGGCTCGCACCAGTCAATGTAGGCCCGACAAATCCTATAGTAAATGGAGGAAGAAGACTTCTTTCTAGCCCTGATCAAGGTGTGAACCACAGCAGCAGACAGCCCCTTTTCCATCAAGATGGAGGTTTCAGCAGCCAGGCCGTCAAAGCCAGCGTTTGTAAATTGGGATGTCGTAGCCGCCCATGAGTGAGAAGGTCTGGGTCCAGGGGCAGGGCGTACTGGTCTACTGCCAACTGCACGATGTCTGCGAACCACACCTGTCTTGGCCAACGGGGGGCCACCAGAATTGCTGGCACCCCTTCCTGAACCAACTTGCGCAGAACCCTGCCCAACAGGGGGAATGGCGGAAAGACATACAGGAGATGGAAGCCCTGCCAAGACAGGGTCAGAGCATCCACCGCCAGAGCCAGAGGGTCCTGGGACAGAGAGACAAAGACTGGGAGCTTTCGATTGTGGCGAGACGCAAAAAGATCCACGTCCAGCAGCCCCCAACGGCGACACAGGGAGTGAAACACTCTGTTGCTGAGGGACCATTCTCCCAGGCGAGAAGTCCCCCTGCTCAGAAAGTCCGCCTCCAGATCCTCTACCCCTGGAATATACATAGCTGATATGCAGGGAACATTGTTCTCCGCCCAAGACAGGATCTTGGACACTTCCTCGAGGGCACCCTTTCTCCGGGTCCCTCCCTGATGATTGATGTAGGCAACCGCCGTCTGGTTGTCCGAGCGTACCTGGACCAGCAGGCCCCGAAGGTGTGGAGTCAAGTGGGCCAGAACCAACCTGGCCGCCCTTAGTTCCAGGACGTTGATAGGGGCGTGGGCCTCCTGAGGTCCCCACAGCCCCTGGAATTTTAGGGATTTCCAGAAACCCTCCCAACCCATGAGACTGGCATCCCTGGTGACTGTCTCCCAGTAGGGGGCCAGAAAGGATCTGCCCCCCAACAGGTTCCTTGAGACCAGCCACCACAAGAGGGACCGCCGGGCTCCGCCATCACTCCCGGCAGCACCTTGGTGAAAACTCTGGGAGCTGAAGTGAAACCGAAGGGCAGTGCCACAAATTGGTAGTGCTGATCCTCCAGTGTGAACCTGAGGAATCTCTGATGCCCCGGAAAGACTGGAACATGAAGGTAAGCGTCCTTGATGTCTATAGAGGTCATTAAGTCCCCTGGGCGCAGCGAGCTGCCCGCTGAGCGCAGAGTCTCCATGCGAAAGCGCCTGGGTTTGACAAATTTGTTGAGAAGCTTTAAGTCCAGGATGGGCCTGATAGAACCATCCCTCTTGGGTACTGTGAAAAGATTGGATTAATAACCCCGGCCCCTTTCTGACAGAGGGACCTGACAGACGACCCCATCTCCAGAAGGCTTTGCACCGCAAGGACCAGGGCCTGAGTTGCCAGGGGGTTTTGAGGCATCCGGGATCTGATGAATCTTGGGGGCGGCCAGGCAGCAAACTCTATCTTGTAATCGGAGGACACTACCTCCTGAATCCACCGGTCTGAGGCATGTTGCTTCCAGACATGAGCGAAGAGCCTCAGCCGTCCCCCCACCTGGATGGGTGAGGGCGCCCCTTCATGCCTGAGGGGGCTTGGGAGAAGACTTAGGTTTGGCACCCCAGGAGGATCCCGGACGGGCACGTCCTCTACCTTTTCCCCAGAAGTCCCCCCTGTGCCCTGCAAATGAAACCCCTCTCTCTGACCTGGAGCCACAGTAGGAGGGATGAAAGGAACCTGACCCCCGAAAGGGTCGGGACTGTCTTTTACGTTGAGGCAGCCTGCCACCCTTGGCAAACAGATCCAAGCGATCACCAAATAAACGCAGCCCCTTAAATGGAAAACCAGTGAGAGCCTCCTTGGCAGCGTTGTCAGCTGCCCACTGGCGCAGCCAAACCGAGCGGCGTATAGCCACCGCCAAAGCAGAGGTTCTACCACACATCCTAATGGTATCATCCAAGGCAGAAAGGATATAAGCCATAAAAACCTCACAATGCGAAAGGGCCCGGAAATCTGCACTAGAAGTGTCATCAGGAGCACCATCCAACACATTCTTGAGCAGAGTCCTAACAGCCACAGCCGTGATAGCAGAAGCACAAACAGGGCGCAGAGCAGTACCAGCACAGGCAAAGGCATAGGAAGCCAGCTGATCAATGCGCCGGTCCTCACCATCCTTCAGGGTAGTAGAATCAGGGGAATGTACAACAGAGGTGTTAGACAACCCCAAAACAGGAGCATCCACTTCCGGGGGGGGGCTGACCAACGTTTAACCACCTCGGCGGGAAATGGATATCTCTTATCCCAGCTCTTAGGTACTCCGGGAAGTCTGCTGGGGCGCTCCCATTCCTTAAGAACGAGATTATTGAAATGGGACTGCTCGGGGAACTCTAACCGCGGCTTAGCGGTATGAAATAATTCCCCCTGCAGCAGGAATGGAGATAAAAGGACAAAAATCCGAGCCAAAATCTATCAGTGTCATCTGAATCCCATGGGTCAGAGCCAGAATCAGCATAACCCTTAGACTGCTCATCAGATGACTCTGAGTCTGAGAACAATTCCCCCTCTTCAAGGGGGGTATAACCAGCCAGATCAAAGAATTCCTCTGCCTCCATAGGAAAAATAGACACACCAGGCGCCAAATGCCACCTCTTAGCAGAGGCCTTACGGGCCGTAGTATTAGCAATCAAATTCTCAATGCTAGCCTATCTAGAAGACACATCAGGTTGAGACTCCCCACTGGTATTCAGCTCACTGGGAGTCAAATGCAAGCGTGGAGGGGTAGGCGAAGCCACAGGGGGCGCAGGCCCAGCCACCGGTAACCCAGAATGTAGCGCAAGCACCTGCTGAGCGCAGGGTACACAGACCCACACATTGTCACTTATAGGGGATACTCCGCACGCCCCACATAGCCAGGCTTGTCCCGAAGGAACCCCAAGCCCAATATCCTGGGAAGCCTCCATATGGTGATTATAGTGGCCCAGTTGGCCAATAGGAATTACGCTATAAAAGCAACCCGGGATGCCCCAATAGTCCGCCAGGGAAGTGGGAGCAATTTAGCAAGTAGGCCTCTAATAAAGTTTGTGAAACTAATAGAGGGGGTAGGACCGGGAGAAACCTCTTATACAGTTTTTCCCACCTGAAAGACATAAGCAAGGCACCCCATAAGCGTACAGCAATAAACATCAAGATAAAAGATAAGCCCGCCGGGGCACTCACGGACCGCGGAGGAAAGACACCAATCACGCAGCACGAGAACCTCAAGGGAACCTCAAGGGGCGGACCGCGAGGAAGGCGGTGCGGAACGCGCCAACCAAGAGTGACCAACAGCCAATACCAGCGCAGCAGCGCCTGAGCTAATGTCGCCGCTGACCGCGGAACGCCACAAGGCGCCCGCGTCAGCTGCGGCAAATACAGAAAAAACACACCAGCAAACCCAAGGAGAATGATACTGCTTACCAGGGTCCGGAGCCCTAAAACCAGTATAAGCATTACATGCAACATATACACCCTCCCCCCCCCCCCCCCCCCCCAGAACGACCGGGGAGAGCGAGGGAGGGCGGCGGTCAGCTAAAACAGGGACCCACAGAGAACCAGGGCGGGGGGCGGAAGGGGTATCCCAATTAAGGCTCACCATAAGCCTTCACCGCCTACCCTTTGGTGGGGGATTGCGGTTGGAGCAGCCCTCCTAAAGCACCTGGCAGCGGTGCTGCCTACCATCACCCGACCAGTGCAGCCAAGGCTGGGAGGCAGTTCAGAGAAATGGAACGAGTGGGAATAGTCCTACAGGGCCGCGGGCTGTGACCTGCGAATAGAGAGCCATCTTGTCCTTCGCAGCCGACTGCAGAGAAGATCTGGGGAATTGTGGGAGGTCCCGGGCGGGAGGGGCCTCTTTTTGCTGTCTCTGCAGTCCAGCGCCATCTGGCGGAGGTAAACCCAACCGTAAGGAATCATCTTTGGAGCAGGACGTGCTGTATACTTAGAATACTATGGAAGTCAATGGTACTTTTTCTCCTAAGAGAAGTAAAGAACTTTTTACTCTTTTTTAGACTGTAGTAAAATGCGCCATTGCCTTTTATTGTCTTTTATCTGGTGATTCAGTACCAGGCTTCTTTCTCATAATGTGAATTGTTTACTACCATGAACATTTTTTTTAAATTCTTATTTAATTTAAGGCCTTTGTCTGCAGTCAAAGTTCATGTTGAAAAATGTGTATCATTTTAGTCCCTCCCTGGGAAATGTAACAATTTCTTAGCAGCAGTAAATGTTACATTGTATAAGGGTAGCAGGACAGGGGACGTTGATCCTTTGCCCCACACCAGGCTTATGCTTATGCCGCTCACTTACAGCAATCAGAGTGGCGACGGATGGTGCGGGAAATTGGCGATGGAAGTAAGTAGGTAGAAAAAAAAATGATTATGATTATAGTAGTTTTTAATGTCTGTGTGTGTCTTTTTAACACTTAAAGAGGAACATCTGAGACCCTGTTACATTGTATAAGGCTGTTTGCTTTTACTAATGCTTCCTGAGCGTTTGCGCTTTCAGGCGAGTGCACCGCAACAGTCTGTGCAAAAGCTGCCCATAGTAATTATGTGAAGCTGCTCCCAGCCATTGCAGGGCCATAGTGTGAAACCAGCCTGAGAGAAGAAGTCAGCTGTGCTCAGGAAAGTCGATACACAGAGTAGCCCTTCACATTCAAGATGTGAGGATGCGTGTTAGAGCATATTTAACACGCATATTACCGTATTTTTTTCCCTTATAAGACGCACCTGCCCATAAGACGTAGCTAGGATTTGGAGGAGGAAAGTAAGAAAAAAAGCTTCTAAACCAAATGGTATGCTAAAACACCCCATTACAGACAGTGTGGCATTACCTCATCCCATTCCCATAGGCAGTGTGGCGTTCCCCCATCCCATTCTCATAGGCAGTGTGGCATTCCCCCGTTCCATTCCCTTAGGCAGTGTGGCATTCCCCCATCCCATTCCCATATGCAGTGTGGCATTCCCCATCCCATTCCCATAGGCAGTGTGGCATTCCCTCATCCCATTCCCATGGGCAGTCTGGCATCCCCCTCCACTCCCATTCCCATAGGCAGTGAGGCATTCCCCCCTGCCATAGGCAGTGTGGCACCCCCATCCCATTCCCCGTATGCACAGTGTCATCCCGCATCCCATAGGTAGTGTGGGCGAATCCCCCTCCCCCCGATCCCCACCCCACCCTACGCTGGAGGAAGAAAAAAAAAAAAAAAAAGATACTAACAGCCTCGCCGATGAAAGAACAGCGAGCAGGGATAGCAGAGTAACTGAACCCCATCCTGTGGCCACTGCCGACACCGCCACTACTTCTCGGGCCACCCTGCGTCCGCATCCGGGCTGTATGTATGGTGCTGGGAGTGGCCAGAGCGGGGACAGTGGGTGCGCATCCTAGGGGCCGCGGCGTGAGGCCTATGTAAGTATATCTTTTTATATATATATTTTTTTTTAACCTTCGCCCAATAAGACGCACTGACGCACTGACACCCCCCCCCCCCCCCCCCCCCACACACACACACACACACACACACACACTTTTAGGGAAAAAGAAGTGCGTCTTATGCATTAATGCAACCTCTGGTAGCAAAATATTCACACATTATTGGCTTACAAACATATAGTAACCCTGCTGTGTCATTCCACAAAGCGCTTTCTGAGCATTACAAGAGCCTCCAGTTTATCTGGACAAGTTGAATTGACTAACCGAGAAGGTTTCAGGCTCACCTGCTTTATACGCAATATAAGAGTGAACAATAGCCAACGTCCCCGGCCAGGGAATTGCTTCCTCCTTCTTGAGCATCTGAGAATAATAATAAAACATTTTTTATGAAGCCAGCGGCAGAAATGGATTATAAAATCAAGTGTGCATTTACACAGACGCTGTTGGGAAGAAAATAATCTACACAAAAGAAGAATAATATAATCCTAATAATATAAAATCCTTCCCCAAGTAACAGAGATACACGGAAAAGCTGTGATGTGTAGTACTTATTAACAGAGCTAATTATTCAGTGCTGGGTCCTGGGTTCAGTTTCCACCAGGGACAAGGTTTGTAGGCCATCATTATGCTTACATGAGTTTTGGGCAATCAAAAAAAAATCTTACAAATTGAGTATTATCAAAATCTATGGCCGCTTCTTCTTGAAGACTTTACTGAACACTTCACAGATGTGGCCTGGAATAATCAGCCCTTTATGGTTTATACCTTATCCTTTACCAGGACATCATACACAATGAACTTCATGTATGATAGCCTAATACAGCACATATATTTCCACATTGACATATATCTGACTTTCCAAACATTATTTCATGAATTAAAAAAAAAAAGACCTAACCCTATGGCAACATGACACATTAAATGCAGAATTTGAACAATTTATCTCAAGAAGATAAAAAGGAACTAATTAGTAGGGGTGTGAATTGGCAAGAATCTGGTGATACGATAAAAAAAATGGCGTGTACCAGCCCGTACCAGCTATATGGGTTTGTAGAACAGGGCGCAGGGGCCAGCTTTGTTGGCCCTGGCCCTGCAGGCTACAAGCTTTAAGGAGGCAGGTAATGGGGGGCTTGGGGTAAATGGCAAGTCACCTGCCAGCTGCAGCCCCAGAGCCTTGTGAACTGGTATAGGGGTCACATAGATCCCTTACCAGTTCACAAAGAGTTAACAGTAAAGAATAAAAACACCACACAGAGAAAATGTCCAAAAAAAAAAAAATTTTTCTTTACTAACCTCTGATTGTCAGCTCCTGTGTCCCTCGCCGATCCGATGACAGATGCGGTGATCACCGGTCAGAGGAGGGGGGAGGCAGGAGATCAGAGGATCCCCAGCTCCATCCATCTCTGCCCAGCGATCGCCGGCATCTGAGAGCTGAGCCGCCGCGAGCTGGGATGATGCCCACGGGGGTGGGAATACTCGTGAAGATGGCGGTAAGGTAAGGGAGAGGGCCTGTCGGGCGTCCTCCTGAAGACTGAAGAGCCTGACTGAGGAGCCCCCTGGGTGAAGTGGAGAGCCGGCCGGATTGAACGAAAGGTCAGGTGAGTGTTTTTTTTTTGTTTCTTTTTTACTCGTCTTTTACTGTGTGTGCGTGTGCGCGTGTGCGTGTGCGTGTGTGTGTGTGTGTAGTCAGAATCAATTTTTTTCTGACACCCCTAATAATTAGTGCTCTACAGACAGCTATTCAGTTAACTCAAAGTAACTGTCTGGGCAAGACAAAGAAAATATGCACATCTCATACGTCCTAGGCTAGTAGCAAGAAGCTTAGCACTATCAGACAAGCGCGTACCATGGCCTCCACTCCTCGCATCAGTCTGACCATGTCTGCTCCACTCATTTCACTGGAGGGGGTGTTTTCTAGGACTGGCACGCCCTACAAATTGCAGTGAAAAGTCACTGGGACAGGCGTGGCGGCCGGCCATTGACACATGGATGAGGATGGTGGCGAGTTTCAGAATACCGCACTAGGCTTGCTGAGCGGAACAGGACTAAATGAGAGTACTGTATGTATGTTTTTTTATGTTTTGCCCAGACAGGGACTTTTAAATCAGACCTATCACTAAGATTTTCCCTATCCTGGTTATAGGCTCTTGTCCAATCATCGCTGTAAGTCGTGCCTACTTATGCATGGAATAAAGTGCTGTTTTCATAGCTACAGAATAGGGAAAGGGGACACAGACTCATCTTCAGTCCTCCGTTTGCGGCACACTCCTGCCCCCAACAAAGGCTGGGCGCAACAGGACACCTCAGCTGCAGGGAGGCCGAAAATGCAGCCACGGAACGAGATTGTGTCATGGAAGCACTGGAAAGGTGAGTGTGGGCCTGCACAGAGGGCTCACACAGTGGGGCATCCCGATTCAGGATTACTTAGCCCTGGAGTCTAAGTCTAAAAAAAAAAAAGATATGTATAAAATAAATATGCCTATTCAATGCGTTTGTGACAGGACATGCCAGATGTGGGCTTTTGGGTTGAAGTAGATAAGGGAGTCAGTAGAAATGGCAGAACTGTGTCTGGAGAACATTGCGCAATACCTCATTGCCAGTGGCATTAAATCCTCCTGTGCAGGTTGGTTTTACATTTTATAATCAGAAGGATTAAAAGAGGACCAAAACCTACCCTGGAGTCTATGAGTCTCCAGGGCAGGCATACCCACTCCTGATCGGGAGTGCCCCGCTGTGTGAAACCCTCTCAGGTTGCCCGAAAACTCCCCTTCGTTCCCAGTCCAACAGTGCATTTGCGAACAGTGGCCACATCCCCGCTATCCCTTTGTGAATGACCGGCGCAGGCAAACTCTCTGTTAGAGGGTAGCAGGTATGCGGCCACCAGCTCGCTCGGATCCAAGGTTGCTGATTGGACGAGCGGCCACACATGCGCCGTAGGACCAAAAAGAGGTGAGTTTGTTTGGGCGCCCAGGGGGATTTCACACAGAGGGCAAGGACCAAAACCCAGGATAGTCAAAATCCTCAGTTTTGGTCCACTTTAAAAAATTTTCCAATGACCACTAATGATGTGACCAGATAACAGCGGAGATGACCTGTAGCACCTGCTGTAGTTGAGATACGTCATTCTAGAAAGCTGGCAGACAATTGCTTAGCGATTATAGTGAGTTCTCAATTGCTGCCTGTGTCATTTGCTGCAACCCTGCTGCCAGTGCGGTGTTCTGTGCACTGAAGCAGCTCCCTTTCCTGATCATGTGGTGCACCTCAAGCCAATAGAAGTGTTAAAAAACTCACCCTGGAAGTGGGGTTGCAGCAGAGGGCAGCACAGAAAAATACAATTCTGTGATTACTCACCTGTAGAATTGGTATTATGAGTATACAGTACGTCCTGCTCCAAATCTAATACTTACAGTTGGGATATACTCCGCCAGATGGAGCTGGACTGCAGAGGCATCGAAAATAGGCTCCTCCCGGCCCCTCAAATACCCGGGGACCTCCCACAAATCCCCAGCATTGAAAAGTAGTTAATGAGAAGCCGGGAGAATTAAACAATCCAAACTATCAACTATAACAATGATAACAATCACCATACAGGGGATCCAAGATAATGCAAACCAAGGGTGGGTTGGAACAGGCCGTACTGTATACTCATAATACCAATTCTACAGGTGAGTAATCACAGAATTGTATTATTCTTAGTATACAGTACGTCCTGCTCCAAATCTAATACTTACAGTTGGGACATCCAATAGCAGTGTCCATAAAGTAGGGTGGGATCCCCAAGAAAAATCAGCAGCAGACAGTTTAAACCACTGCCGCCTGCAGAACCTTTCGGCCAAAAGCAGCATCAGCTGAGGCCCTAACATAAACCTTGTAAAACTTTGAAAAGGTATGAACAGAAGACCAAGTAGCGGCCTTGCAAACTTGTTCAACAGAAGCCTGGTGCTGAAAAGCCCAAGAGGCACCAATAGCATGAGTGGAATGAGCAGTAAGGCGGAAGGGAGGATTCTTCCCCTTAGCAGAGTAGGCCTGAATCACAGCCTGACGAATCCACTTGCTGATAGTAGACTTGGCAGGAGCCAAACCCTTCCTAGGACCAGAAGGGACCACAAAAATAGCATCAGTTTTCTTGAAAGGTGCAGTAGCCACCAGATAGTACTTCAGACACCTAACCACATCCAAAGTGTGCAAAACCCTCTCCTTAGCATTGCTAGGATTAGAGCACAAGGAAGGAAGAACAATATCCTGATTCAAATGAAAGGCAGACACTACCTTAGGCAGGAAGTCAGGTTTGAAACGAAACACCACCTTTTCCTGGTGTCTCTCATAGTAGGGGGGCTGAATGGAAAGTGCCGCCAACTCAGACACACGCCTGACAGAAGTGATAGCCACCAGAAATACAACCTTGAGCGTAAGAATGGCCAAGGCAGCATCCTGCACAGGTTCAAAAGGAGCACCCTGCAAGGCTGACAGAACCAAGTTCAGATCCCAAACAGGCACCATAGGCTTACGTGGGGGGCGCACATGAGAGACCCCCTGGAAAAAAGTCCTGATCAGAGGGTGATGAGTAAAGGACTTCTGGGAGAAAATAGCCAGGGCAGAAACCTGACCCTTCAGAGTACTGAGCTGGAGTCCCATCTCCAACCCATGCTGCAGGAACTCCAGAATCCTGGGAATAAAGAACACACGACAGGGAAGAGACTTAGACTCACACCAGTCAATGTAGGCACGCCAAACCCTGTAATAAATGAAAGAGGAAGACTTCTTCCTAGCTTTAATCAAAGTATCCACAACCGAGAAAGACAGCCCCTTCTCCATCAAGATGGAGGTTTCAGCAGCCAAGCCGTCAAAGCCAGAGTTTGTAAATTGGGATGGCGTAGTGAGCCCTGATTAAGCAGATCTGGCACCAAGGGCAGAGCGTACTGATCTACTGCCAGCTGCACCACATCTGCGAACCACACTCTTCTTGGCCACCTGGGGGCCACCAGAATTGCTGGCACCCCTTCCAGAGCAATCTTGCGCAGAACCCTGCCCAGCAGGGGGATTGGAGGGAAGACATACAGGAACTGAAAGTCCTGCCATGACATTGCTAGCGCATCCGAGGTCAAGGCCAGAGGATCCTGGGACAGAGAGACAAAAGCTGGTAGCTTGTGATTGTGGCGAGACGCAAACAGATCCACATCTGGTTGGCCCCAACGGTGACACAGAGATTGAAACACCCTGCTGCATAGGGACCATTCTCCCTGGCGAGAGGGCCACCTGCTCAGAGAGTCCGCCAGGCGATTCTCCACCCCCGGAATGTACACAGCTGATATGCAGGGGACATTGGCCTCCGCCCAAGTCAGGATCAGAGACGCTTCATGCTCCGGGTCCCTCTGTGATGATTGATGTAGGCAACTGCCGTCTGGTTGTCCGAGCGCACCTGAACAGGCAGGCCCCGAAGGTGAGTAGTCAAATGAGCCAGAACTAGCCTGATCGCCCGCAGTTCCAAGACATTGATAGGTGTGTGGGCCTCCTGGGGGCCCCGCCCCCCCTGGAACCGCAGGGACTTCCAGAACCCCCCCTCCCCCCCAACCTGACAGACTGGCATCTGCGGTGACCGTCTCCCAGAAAGGGGCAAGAAAGGATCTGCCCCCCAACAGGTTCCTTGAGTCCATCCACCACGAGAGGGACCTCCTGACCAGGGGGGAGAGCACACAGACCCTGTCCAGGGACGCTGGGTCCTTGTCCCATACTGACAATAGGTGAAGTTGCAGAGGCCTCAAGTGGAACTGAGCATAAGGGACCGCCTCTAAGCATGCCACCATCAGGCCCACCAGCTGCATCCCCTGCCTGATGGAGGGATGGGGACTAGCTAGTAGAGACTGAGCCTGTGCAATCAGACTGTCCACCTTCTGTTGAGGAAGGAAGATCCTTGCCTGAACTGTATCCAGATTCATTCCTAGGAATGGAGTTACCAAGGAAGGGGAAAGTGAGGACTTGATCACCCATCAAAATGACTCCAGAGTGGACACCACCAGCTGAGTATCCAACTCTGCCTGATGTAGAGACTGGGAAGTGATGAGAATGTCGTCCAGATAGGGAAGCACGCGGACGCCCTGACACCTGAGCAGAGACATCACGCCAGCCAGCACCTTGGTGAACACCCTGGGAGCTGAAGTGAAGCCAAAGGGCAAGGCCACAAACTGGTAGTGTTGATCCATCAGAGCGAACCTGAGGAACCTTTGATGACCTGGGAACACAGGAATATGAAGATAAGCATCTTTGATGTCCACAGAAGCCATGAAATCCCTGATGGCAGAGCGCAGAGTTTCCATGCGAAAGCGCCTGCCCCTGACAAACTTGTTGAGGATCTTCAAGTCCAGGATGGGCCTGACTGAACCATCTTTTTTGAGTACTGTGAATAGGTTGGAATAAAAGCCCTTGCCTTTTTCTCTTAAGGGGACCTGGCAGGTGACCCCCAGCTCCAGGAGGCCTTGCACTGCTTGCACTAGCTCCTGAGCTGACACAGGGTCCTGAGGAATCCGGGATCTGATGAATCTTGGAGGGGGATCAGCAGCAAACTATCTTGTAACCGGAGGACACTACCTCCTGAATCCATCGGTCTGAGACATGAAGCCTCCAGATGTGAGCGAAGTGCTGCAGCCGTCCCCCCACCCGGATGGGTAAGGGCGCCCCATCATGCCTGAGGGGGCCTGGGGGAAGATTTTGCTTTGGGACCCCAGGAGGGGCCAGGACGCCCACGTCCTCTGCCCCTGCCCCAGAAATCTCCCCGGGTCCCAGGAAAGGAAACCCCCCTCCCCTGTCTGGCACCACGGTAAGGGGAGGAGAAGGAACCCTGACCCCGAAAGGGCCTAGATTGACACCTGCGCTGGGGTAGCCTGCCTCCCTTAGCAAAAAGGTCCAGGCGGTCCCCAAACAGGCACAGTCCTTTAAAAGGGAACCCAGTGAGGGCCTTCTTGGCAGCGTTGTCAGCAGCCCACTGGTGCAGCCAAACCGAGCGGCGTATAGCCACCACGAGGGCAGAAGTTCTGGCACACATTCGGATGGTGTCATCCAATGCTGATAGGAAAAAATTTACAAAAACATCACAACTGGAGAGTGCATTAAACACCTCACAAGGCAAATCATCAGGGGCACTATCAAGCATATTTCTGATAAGGGTTCTAGTGGCCACAGCAGTAATGGCAGAGGCTCAGACCGGGCGCAGCACATGCAAAGGCATGGGATGCCAGCTGGTCAATGCGCTGGTCCTCAGCATCCCGCAGGGTAGTGGAGTCAGGGGAATGCATGACAGAGGTGTTAGATAGCCCTAGGATCGGGGCATCCACCCCAGGGGGGGATTACCAACATTTAACCACCTCAGCAGGAAAGGGATACTTCCTATCCCAACTTTTTGGAACCCCGGGAAGTTTACTGGGGTGCTCCCATTCCTTGAGCACAAGGTTATGGAAATGTGCCTGCTCGGGAAATTCCAAACGTGATTTTGCTGTATGGAAAAGCTCCCCTCTTTGCCTGGGAGCAGCAACAGGGAGAGAGATGCACAGAACCTCAAAAATCTGGGTCAATAATCTGTCAGTGTCATCCGGGGCCCAGGGGTCAGAGCCAGAATCGTCACGACCCCTTGGTCTCTCATCAGATGAGCCTGAATCAGAAAAGAGCTCCCCTTCATCAGACGGGGTATAGCCACACAGATTCCAAAACTCCTCAGTTCCCATAGGGAAAACAGTGACATTAGGCGTCAAGTGCCGCTTCTTAGCAGGGGCCTTACGCGCTAAGGACTTAGCAATCAACTGCTCAACAGTAGCCAGTCTAGAAGACACATCAGGTTGAGAATCCCCACTAGTATGCAACTCAGCAGGAGTGAGATTTAAGCTTGGGGGAGTAGGCGAAGTGAAACGAGGTGCAGCCACCGGCAGGCCAGATTGCAATGCAAGCACCTGCTCAGCACAGGGTACACAGACCCGTGCCTTGTCAGCATCAGCATGAGGCTGCCCACACGCTACACACAGCCGGTCTTGTCCTGAAGGGACCCCGGTCACATTATCCTGGGATGCCTCCATACCTGATTATAGCGGCGCTATACGCCGATAGGGAATAACGCTATATAGCAACCGCGGATGCCCCAATAACCCGCTAGGGAAGTGGGAGTATTATTTTTACAAGGCCTACAAGTTATATACTAATACAGGGCCGGGAGAAGCCAAAAGGGTTCGCCCCGCCTGAAAGACATAAGCAGACAAGACCTGTAAGCACACAGTATACAAAAGTGAAAGATATAAAGCCTCCCGCGAGGGCACTTACGGACCGCGGTAGGTAGGGGTCCGTCGCGCATGGGCCAACCAACAGGTTAAAGATGGCGTCGGTATACCTCGAGGGGCGGGCCGGTATCAGCGATGACGCTGAGCATGCCATAAACGGCCCCGCCCCACCGAAGAGCGCGAAGCCAGAACGAGCAAGCAGCCAATGACGGCGCACCAGCTCCTGAGGTAATGCCGCCGCCAAGCGGAACCAAGTCAGCGCGCGGCGGCGGGGGCAATTTAAAAAAGACAGTAAAGGCAAGTCAGCGAGGCGGCTGACACAAGACTAACAGAATGGCAAAAGAGTGTAAAACACAGAATTCATAGCATACACATTTACACATACCCCTCCCCCTCTTTTCCACCGAAGGCTAAAAGGAGAATGAGGGAGGACAGCGGCCACTTAAACGGGGCCCACCAATTGGCAGGGGCAAGGGGCACTAGTGCGGGATGGGCAACCCATAGAGGCTCACCATAAGCCTGAACCGCCTACCCTTTGGTGGGTGATTGCGGTGGAGCAGCGCTCCTAAGCACCTAACAGCGGTGCTGCCTACCTTCACCCGACCAGCGCAGCCAAGGCTGGGAGGCATATTACTAGTGGAACGGGTGGGAATATTCCTACAGGGCCGCAGGCTAATAGCCCGCTCACCTACGAGGGTTGTGATGCCTTCCTTCTACCCTGTTTAAATGCTTCCTGAATTTTTTTTTTTTTTACAGGAAGTGAAGTGAGATTTTTATTTTCTCTTTTATATTCCTTTTTCGTTGCCTAATTGTAATGGCAGGGCTGTGAAGTGGCTTCTATTTTGCAAAAAAAAAAAAATAGGAATTGCTGTCGGTCCCTGGAAAATTATCACATTGGAGCAGGCTGTGAGGGAGTGTGCAAGGAGTTCAGCTGAAAAGTAGGCAATTTCATTGCACCATTATAGAGGATGATTGTGGTGTCATATTTGCAGCTGTACTTTTTAATTGCCTACAGATGCATTATTTTAGTTGTACATTTTTCTTAAAGTGGACCAACACCCAGGGGGGATCAGCCCGGGAATCTATAAGATTCCCGGGCCGATCAGATCCCTCCCCGCAGGGCATCCGAAATTGGGATGCCTCGCTGTGTGAAACCCCGCAGGACGCCCAGAAACCTTACCTTATCCCTGTTCCAACGGCGCATGCGTGAGCCACGGCCGCATCTCGCGCTTCTCTCTAGCAGGGCACGCACCCGGGCCGGCCGTTTGTGAATGGCCGGCGAGGGCGTGCTCCCTGTTAGAGGGAAGCGCGAGATGCGGCCTCCAGCGTGCTCAGAGCCGCTGTGGTTGTCCGTCGCTTGTCTGTACATACCACAGTGGCTCTGAGCGCTCTGATTGGACGAGCACTCTGATTGGACGAGCGCTCGCGTAGGAGTGGGGTGAGGTGAGTTTTTTAGGGCGATCTGGGGGGTTTCACGCAGCGGGGCACCCCCAATCGGGGTGCCCCGCGGAAGTGGACCAAAACCCAGGATAGTGAAAATCCTGGGTGTTGGTCCACTTTAAACACCAAAAGCTAAACCCCTATTTACATCAAGGGTGTGCTGGGGGAGGGTTCTGGTCCACAGGGACAATACACTAACCTAACACCCCAGGGACGTATTTAGTGTTCATTCAGCCTTGGGCACTTGCATACTCTATTGTAGGGGACAAAAAATACAGTTTTGTGAGTACTCACTCCACTTCCTTCTTCATGACATCTGGGTAGTCTCCAGTAGAGGGCGAACTTCTGCAGAGATGAATATGCAAAAAAGAAAGCCCCTCCCGGTCCATATATACCTGGGACCTCCCACCAATTCCCAGTGTATAAAAGCAGTAAAGGGACCAGGAAGAACCAAAAATAACCGTAACAATCAAAACCAATGGTTCACCATATAAAAGCCCCAGAATACCTGAAAAAAACAAGGGTGGGGCGAAGTGGAGTGTATGGCACACTCATAATACCCGTTTTAAAGGTGAGTACTCACAAAACAGTATTATTCTAAGTGTGCCATACACTCCACTTCCTTCTTCATGACATTTGGGACATCCAATAGCAGTGTCCGTCATGGGTGGGAACCAGAAACAGTAAAGAATGTACCAACTCAAACCACTGCAGCTTGCAGAACCTTGCGGCCAAAAACAGCATCCGCTGAAGCCCGCACATCAACCTTGTAAAATTTGGAAAAGGTATGAACGGGAGACCAAGTAGCAGCCTTGCAAACTTGTTCAACAGAAGCCTGGTGCTGAAAAGCCCAGGATGCACCAACAGCACAAGTAGAGTGCGCAGTGACCCTAAGAGGGGGAGTCCTCCCCTTAGCAGAATAGGCCCCAACAATGGCCTGACGAATCCATGTGCTAATCGTAGATTTAGCAGGCGCCAAACCTTTCCTGGGCCCGCAGGGCACCACGAAAAAAGCGTCCGTCTTGCGGGAGGAAGAAGTAATCACCAAATAGTACTTCACACAGCGAACAACATCCAAATTATGCAAAACCCTCTCCTGGTCATTGTTAGGCTTAGGACACAAGGAAGGGAGAACAATGTCCTGATTGAGGTGGAAAGCAGACACCACCTTAGGAAGGAAATCCGGCTTAAAACGAAAATCCTGGTGTCTCTCAAAGTAAGGGGCCTGAATCGACAGGGCCGCCAACTCAGAGACACGCCGGACGGAAGTAATAGCCACCAAGAAAGCAACCTTCTGAGTGAGAACCGAAAGAGCAATATCCTGTAGCAGCTCAAAAGGAGGACCCTGCAGAGCCGAAAGAACCAAATTCAAATCCCAAACAGGGACTACAGCCTTTCGAGGGGGCCGCACATGCGCAACCCCTTGGAAAAAAGTCTTAACCAGCGGGTGTAAAGCAAAAGACCTCTGGAAGAAAACCGACAGAGCAGAAACCTGTCCTTTCAAAGTACTAAGCTGGAGCCCAAGATCCAGATTATGCTGAAGAAACTCCAAAATCCTGGGTATAAAAAAAACCCTGCAAGGCAAGGCCCTAGCCTCACACCAATCAATATAGGACCTCCAAGTCCTATAGTAAATGCCAGAAGAGGACCGCTTCCTAGCCCTAATCAGGCTCTTTCAAGATGAAGGTTTCAGCAGCCAAGCCGTCAAAGCCAGCGTTTGTAAATTGGGGTAAAGTAGATGACCCTGAGATAGCAGGTCCGGCAGCAAGGGAAGCCGGTACTGGTCTACGGCCATCCTTACAACGTCTGCATACCAAACCCTTCTTGGCCACCTTGGAGCCACCAGAATCGCTGGTGCCCCTTCTAGAACCAGTTTGCGAACTACCTTGCCCAGCATGGAGACAGGTGGAAACAGGTACAGAAAACCCAGGTCCTTCCAAGCCAGTGACAAGGCATCCACTGCCAAAGCCAGGGGATCCTGAGAGACACAAAGGCCGGAAGTTTGTGATTGTGCCTCGAGGCAAAGAGATCCACCTCTGGAGTCCCCCACTTGCGGCAAAGATCCAGAAAAACCTCGGGGTTGAGAGACCACTCTCCGTGGCAAGAGGATCCCCTGCTCAGGGAATCCGCCTCCGTATTCTCCACTCCCGGAATGTAGACTGCCGAAAGGCAAGGAACATTGCTCTCCGCCCAGTGCAGGATCAGAGAGACTTCCCTGAGGGCACTCCTGCTGCGAGTCCCTCCTTGGTGATTTATGTAAGCCACTGCCGTTCGGTTGTCCGAACACATCTGAACCGGAAGACCCCGCAACTGTGTGGTCAGCCGAGCCAGAACCAGTCGAATGGCTCTGAGCTCCAATACATTGATGGGGGTGTGAGCCTCCTGGGGACCCAACACCCCGCTGAACTGAGGACTCTTCCAATAACCTCCCCAGCCCGACAGGCTGGCATCCGTGGTAACCGTCTCCCAACAAGGGACCACAAAGGATCTGCCCTTCACCAGATTGCTCGAGTCCAGCCACCACCGAAAGGACTGCCGAACCCTGGGAGACATCTTGAAAGGTTGATCAATGACTGTGGGCTCCTGTCCCAATACGTCAATAGGAGAAGTTGAAGAGATCTCATGTGAAACTGTGCAAACGGCACCGCCTCGAAGGAGGACACCATCAGACCCACCAGTTTCATCCCCTGTCGGATAGAGGGACAAGGACTGGCCAGAAGAAGACGGATCAGGCCCTGAATCCCCTGCACTTTGGCCTGGGGCAGAAACACTCTGGCCCGACTGGTAACCAGATTCATGCCCAGAAATGAAATCACTCGAGACGGGGAGAGAGAAGACTTGGTGCGGTTGATCACCCACCCGAACCTCTCCAGGGTCGACACCACCTGGTGGGTGTCCAGTTCCGCCTGCTGAAGGGAAGAAGCTGAAATCAACAGATCGTCCAGATAAGGCACAATGCGAATGCCCTGAGATCTGAGCAGAGCCATTACGCCCGCCAAAACCTTGGTGAAGACCCTCGGTGCCGAGGTCAGACCGACGGGAAGAGCTACAAATTGTTAATGTTGATCCTCCACCGCAAACCGGCGGAATCTCTGGTGTGCCTGAAAAATCGGAACATGCAGATACGCATCCTTGATGTCTATGGATGTCATAAAATCCCCTTGGCGAAGGGAATTGATAGCCGAGCGCAGAGTCTCCATGCGGAATTTCTTGGCTCTGATAAACCTGTTGAGAACCTTGAGATCTAGAATGGGTCTCACCGAACCCTCCTTTTTGGGAACCGTGAAAAGGTTGGAGTAGTAACCCCTGCCTCTTTCCAACGAAGGCACCGGGCATATAACCCCCATGTCCAGAAGGTTTTTTTACTGCTAACAGGAGCCCCCGTGCAGCCTGAAGGTCCGAGGGCACCCGAGACCTTAAGAATCTTGGAGGTGGCCAGTACTCGAACTCCAGTTTGTACCCAGAGGAGACCACTTCCAAGATCCAATTGTCTGTGACCTCCTGGGCCCAGACCTGGAAGAAGAGCCGCAGCCGTCCCCCCACCCATGCGGGTGAGGGCGCCCCTTCATTGCTGAGCCGGTTTAACGGCAGGCTTGGGCTTGGAACCCCAGGCAGCCGCGAGACGTGCCCGACCTCTGCCTCTGTTCCAGGACGAGTCCCTGACAGCTGAGAAGGCCAGACCCCTAGATGCTCTGGCACCTCGAAAGGAAGGAGTGAACGAGCCCGCCCCCGAAAGGGACGGCGCTGTTTCCTCCACTGAGGTAACTTACCTCCTTTAGCAACAGCATCCAATTTATCTCCAAACAGCCGCACACCCAAGAAGGGGAGAGCTGTGAGCGACTTCTTGGCTCCAACGTCCGCTGTCCACTGACGGAGCCAGACCAGTCTGCGCATGGCCACCAGTAAGGCTGACGTCCTACTACACACGACAATGGAGTCTTCCATCGCAGCCATGACAAAATCCATGAACAATTCGCACTTTTTAAGTATAGCGAACTCAGCGCCATCTGGATCAAGCTGAGCGTTATTCAGCCAGTCCCTGATAAGAGACCTGGTAGAAAGCGACACCAGGGCAGATGCACTAACAGGCCGCAGGGCCGAGCCCACGTTGGCAAATGCGTGGAACGCCATCTGATCAAGGAGCTTATCCTCGCCATCCTTAAGGTAGGTGGCGTCAGGGGTGTTCAGCACAGAAGAGTTGGTCAAACCTAAAACAGGCGCGTCGACCTCGGGAGGAGAAGACCAGCGCTTGACCGCCTCCACCGGAAAAGGATACTTCTTATCCCATCCCTGAGGCACACCAGGAAGCCGGCTGGGCCTCTCCCATTCTCTAAGTATCAGCGCATCAAAATGACCATGGCTAGGGAATTCCAGACGGGGCTTGTGGGCCCCCAAAAATTCCCCCTTCTTAAACCGGACCTTCACCATGATTTAATGAAAAGCCCAAACTCTTAAAAAACAATTCCTCAGCATCTAAAATTAATATATTTTACATGTTTAGTCACTAATTTATTATACTTTCCCCCACTGGGCTGCAACTCTGTTCGGGAATTTAGGATACGGGCGCCGCCATCTTGACTCAGAAGCATCACACTTACTGAGGAGAGGAGAGTGGGATAAGGTACAGGGGGGCGGGTTATAGCTGTGCTTTGCTCAGACAGAGCAGAGCTGGGGTCAGGGAAAGGTCAGCAGTCCCAGAATGCAGAGCAGCACAGTCACTTCCTGTTTGCAGGCACTTCCTGTTTGCAGGCTGCCTGCAAAAATGGCAGCTTCCATAAGCCGCCATCTTGGATGTTTAAAGGCTTATAAAATGCAGTAGATGCAGGTAGGATGATTTTTAATGTGAGCAATCTGTATGTACAGGGTGTGGGAAACATATAAGATAGACTCTTATTTAGAGTGAAGGTCCGCTTTAAGAGGGGGCGCCTCAGGTGGATCAATATCCAACACCTCCAATAAATGTGACAAAACAGTGGCCGTATCAACGGCATCTCCCAGCGCCTGCCCAACATTGGAATTCCCAGGCTGACCATAGTCAGCCTCTGAATCCTGATACAATTCCCCCTCCTCTAATGGGGAATAATCGGACAAATCAGCGGACTCGTTGTCAATATCCCACAAAGGCTGGGCCAACGACAACTGTCTCTTTTTAGCCTGGGCCTTCTTGCCCACCGTGCTAGCAATCATTTTCTCTATGCTGGCCAACCGGCTAGGCCTCACAAGTTAAGTAACTAAATAGAGGGAGTAGGGCCGGAAGAAACCAATAGAGGGCGGCCTGTCTGAAAGACATAAGCAAGGAGGACCTTAAGTGACATGATAAAAGACAAATGGTAAATAAAAGCCGCCCACGACGGTACTCACGGACCGCGGTATGTAGATGCCAGTCACGCAGCAGCCGAATCCAGAGAAAATGGCGCCGGGTACACCTCGAGGGGCGGGCCGCGGGGACAGTGACGCGGAATGCGTCAACCGCGGGCCCCGCCCCCCCGAAGAGCGCACATGTGACAAGCAGCCAATAACGGCGCCCCAGCGCCAGAGGTAACGCCGCCGTCAAGCGCGGAACACAGAGGAAGTGCGCACAGCGGCCAAATTTAAAAAAGTAACCAGTGCAACCAAGTCAGCGCGGCGACTTACACCAACCAGAAACACATCATACAGTGAAGCACCAAGGCAAAATCACGTACACCCCCCCCCCCCCCCCCCCCCGAGAGCTACAAGGGAGGGCGAAGGAGGACAGCGGCCACTTAACGTAGGACCCACCGACAGACAGGGGCAAGGGGCAATAGTGCGGGAGGGGCGTCCCATAGAGGCTCACCATAAGCCTATACCGCCTACCCTTTGGTGGGGGATTGCGGTGGAGCAGCGCTCCTAAGCACCTGGCAGCGGTGCTGCCTACCGTCACCCGACCAGTGCAGCCAAGGCTGGGAGGCACATTAATAATGTAACGGGTGGGAATAGCCCTACAGGGCCGCAGGTTAATAGCCCCGCTCACCTGCAAGAAGAGAGAGCCATCTTCTAGTCCTTCGCAGTCCAGACTGCAGAGAAATTCTGGGAATTTGTAGGAGGTCTCGGGTATTTGAGGGGCCGGGAGGAGCAAATTTCGCTGTCTCTGCAGTCCAGCGCCATCTGGCGGAGTAATACCCAAGTGTAAGTAATCTAATCTGGAGCAGGACGTACTGTATACTAAGAATATGCAAACAGTTTTTATGTTTGAAGGGAAAGGCAGCAGGAGTAGGCAGATTAGTGTCTTTGCATGCTTGGACATTATCTGGCACAGAAAGCCCAGGGAGGGTTTGGGTCTGCTTGAAGCTTTTCTACCTTTTAACCCAAGCAGGCTTCTGAGGCAATCCTGCAGGCATGTATACAGTGCCTTTTAAAAATGTGGGCCCCTCCATACAGCCACAATAACTGGACTCCCAGAAACCTATATACAATCCTTCGTCCCCTAGTTTGAATTGCCCCCTCTCCCCTCATAAACTATAAAATTATGGCTGGGACCTTAAGTTGAACAATAGTTTTCTATATAGTCTGAATACTAGAGTAAGTCTGGTTGCCTTGGGGTCCAGGTCAAACTAGGCGCCCAGCCACGAAAAATGGTGGGGCCAAGACTCTATACAGTCTGTTTTGTATCTGGGCCCCTTCATAACCTCCATATCAAAGTCCCTAGATTTAACTTCAGTTTGCCAGTTTGCTATATATGAAGGAGGCTCGGAGTCATCTGTGGCAATGGGTACAGCAATAGTGTGGCAGCCAATAATGCAGGAATCGGGAAGGGCCGGCATCACGTATGTCCTGCCAGGGTCTTTGCCCCTCTCTGCTCCCAGGCCTCATTATGGAAATATACACTTGTGGTGGGATCGGTGCATCCAAGTAAAAATATCCATCAAGGTAACAGGTTTATCATTTTACGTGAAAGATTACATTTGTGAAGGGACATGACTGGCTGTGAGCTATGAAGTGATGTATAGCTTTGGCTGGATGTTTCACCCTACAGATTACATGGAAAATATACTGCAGTGCTTCACCCTCATTCAAGACTACGAAGAAAAATCTGCAGTGCAAATAAAAAAAAAAAAGGGGGGCGGGGCAGATATCTAACAGGCTAGAGGGCGCTCGTTCCCAGCAAACGGTACCTGGTCTTGGCATTTGGGACAAATCCACATGCCCTTGGGAATGGATTTCAGAGGAGGCTCCAAACAGTCCAGGTGGTAAACACGTGAACATGTGTCGCACATCAGTAACTGTCCGCTCTTTCTGCAGATGCTGCAAAAATCCTCATGGATATCAGCCTGTAGGAGTCACAGGGGAGAAAGGAGGCGAGAAAGGGTCAGCCTCAAAGTCTAACAACTGCCCTTACTCACTATATTGAGTTGCAGTCAGTACGTGTGTATCTAAGGGGGAGGAGGGGGAGAGCTACCCGAAAAGACAGATAAATAGGGACAAAGAGGGGACTAGTGCACTGCAGAGCAAAGCAAAGAAAGGAGTTCAGGACAGCAAGAGTTAAAGAGGTAATGAAAATGTCAATAATGGGGGTGATATAAAGCACACCAATGAAAGCAAAGCTTGCCACCACCAGATCACAGATTAAAAGCACAACTAGGCCTTGATACTTAGTATAGTAAAGGTTTACAGCAGAAATACAGTACACGTTTTACAGGTTAGGTACAAAAGAAATTTAGTATAGGGAAAAAAAGTCAAGTAGGACAGTACAATAAAATTCTATATTGTGCATGGATTTACAGGCATGGAGGAACAATAGCAACTGGCTGATAAACTCGCTCAGGCCAACTGATCCTGCAGACATATAGCGTCCTGAAAAAAAAAGGATTCACACTCCCTGAACTTTTCCACTTTTTTAAACGTTACAGCAACAAACTTAAAAGGAGAACTATTGCAAAAAAATACAATTCTGTGATTACTCACCTGTAGAATTGATTTTATTGGTATCCTGCTCGGGTCGCTTCATCTTCATTTTTCACTATTGGGTTATCCGCCACAAGGTGGCGCAGTCGACTGCAAGAAGACTTGTGGCTCCTCCCGGCCCTTATAAGGGCAGCAAATTTCCCATAACTCTCAGTGTTGAAAAGCAGTAATACAGAGAAAAGTCGGGAGGTAAGACACCATGTTACTTCACACAGCCCCAAAATAAACTCTCTCAACGTAATCACCATAACAAGGCAAAAGAGGATAACAGAACAAGGGTGTAATGAAGCGACCCGAGCAGGATACCAATAAAATCAATTCTACAGGTAAGTAATCACAGAATTGTATTTTTCCTGGTATCCTGCTCGGGTCGCTTCATCTTCATTCTTCACTATTGGGACATCCAAAAGCAGTGTCCAAGAAGAAGGGTGGGATCCCCAGTGAGCAACAGCATGTAGATCATGACACTACCGCCTGAAGCACTTTGCGACCAAAAACAGCATCAGCTGAGGCCCTAACGTCAACCTTGTAAAACTTAGAAAAAGTATGAACTGAAGACCGAGTAGCGGCCTTACAAACCTGCTCAATGGAAGCCTGGTGCTGAAAAGCCCAAGAGGCACCAATAGCTCTAGTGGAGTGAGCTGTAACACGGAAAGGGGGTTCCTTCCCCTTGGCAGAATACGCTTTCACCACCACCTGTCTGATCCACTTGCTGATAGTGGATTTGGCTGGAGGCAAACCCTTCCTAGGTCCGTCAGGAAGGACAAACAGAGAGTCCGACTTCCGAAAAGACTCCGTAGCAACCAAATAGTACTTAAGCGCCCTGACCACATCCAGGGAATGGAGGGTCTGTTCGTTAGAATTAGAAGGTGCAGGACACAAGGAAGGCAAGACAATGTCCTCATTGAGATGAAAAGCAGAGACAACCTTGGGCAAGAATTCCGGTTTAAGACGGAAAACCACCTTATCCTGATGCCGCTCAAAATAAGGAGGCTTCATAGAAAGCGCCGCCAGCTCAGAGACGCGACACACCGAGGTGATGGCTACCAAAAAGACCACCTTCAGTGTCAGAATGGACAGAGCAGCATCGCACAAGGGCTCAAAGGGCGAGCCTGGAGAGCAGAAAGCACCAAATTCAATCCCACACCGGTAGCAAAGGCTTACGCGGCGGACCTACATGGGTAACTCCTTGGAAAAAAGTCTTGATAAGCCTATGATTGGCGAAGGATCTTTGGAAAAAAATAGCCAAGGCCGAAACCTGTCCCTTGAGGGTTGTAGACCCGACTCCAGAAATTCCATAATCTTGGAAAGGGAAAAAGTGCGACAAGGAAAAGACTTAGACTCACACCAGGCAATGTAAGCGTGCCAGACCCTGTAATAAATCCTGGAAAGGGAAAAAAGTGCGACAAGGAAAAGACTTAGACTCACACCAGGCAATGTAAGCGTGCCAGACCCTGTAATAAATCATGGAAGAGGAGCCTGAATCATAGTACTCACAACAGAGGCAGGCAGCCCCTTATCCATCAGGATGGAGGTTTCAGCAGCCAAGCCGTCAAAGCCAGCGTTTGTAAATTGGGATGGCATAGCAGTCCCTGAGTGAGAAGCCCTGGATCGTCAGGCAGGATGAAATGATCCACTGACATCTGAACTATGTCCGCGAACCAGAATCTTCTCGGCCAGCGGGGGGTCACCAGGATGGTTGGTACCCCTTCCTGGGCTATCTTACGCAGCACACGACCCAGCAGAGGAAAGGGAGGAGATGCATAGAGGAGTCGAAACTCCGTCCAAGGAATTGCTAGAGCGTCCGTGGCGAAGGCCAGAGGGTCTCTTGACAGAGAGAGGAATCTTGGGAGCTTGTGAATGTGACAGGATGCAAACAGGTCCATGTCCGGCTGACCCCAGCGGCGACAAAGGGCGTGGAAGATCTTGTTGCTGAGAGACCATTCCCCCAGACGAGACGTCCCCCTGCTCAGGGAGTCCGCCTCCTGGTTCTCCACCCCTGGGATGTAAACCGCCGAGATGCAGGGAATATTCTCCTCCGTCCAAGACAAGATCAGGGACACTTCCTTGAGGGCACGTTTGCTCCGAGTCCCGCCCTGATGATTAATGTAGGCGACCGCCGTCTGATTGTCCGAGCGGACCTGGACCGCACGACCCCATAGGTGGGGAGTCAACTGGAATAGAACTAACCTGATCCTGAGGGCCCCACTGACCCTGGAACTTCAGCGATTGCCAAAACCCTCCCCGCAGAACAAAGGCAATAAAGGCAGTGCAAACCAAGAGTTCCTTATACTCGTCCGCTCGCTTGCGGGATCGGGCGGCCTCAACCAGGTGCTTCACCTTCTTTTTAATGGCAATGGAGACAATGGCCGCGGTGCATACAGGCTGCAGACCAGCCCCCACAAAAGTGAAAGCGTGACAAGCGAGTTGATCCATGCGCCGATCAGCATTATCCCGTAAGGTAGTAGTGTCCGGAAACGGCATAACAGACGAATTGGAGAGCCCTAGGACAGGAGCGACCACCTCCAGGGGACAAGACCAAAGACAGACCAACTCCTCCGAAAAGGGATACCATCTGTCCAGCCCCTTAGGCACCGAGGGCAGTTTATTGGGCCTCTCCCATTCCTTAAAAACTATCTTGGAAAAATGACCCTGCTCCGGAAACACCAGGCGTTGCCTATCAGGGCGGAAAAGCTCCCCCTGCTTCTTTCTAGCCGCCTTCGGGGGAACAATGTGCAAGGTCTCGAATACCGCAGACAAAAGCCTATACGTGTCATCGGGGAGCCACATGTCCTCGTCCGAGGAGGACCCGGGGTCACTGTCAAAGTTGCCCGGGCGGTCCCTGGAGGAGTTGGAATCATGGAATAACTCACCCTCCTCCATGGAGTCACGGCCGCCAAAAGTCTCATAAGCATCATCATCATCAGCAAAGACAGCCGTTCAAGGCTGGCCACGCGTAACGCCAGGACCGAATGGGGCCCCCTGCTGGCCTCCCCCTCGCTGGGGGCTAAATGCTGACGCGGGGGTGTCGGCGATGCCGTAGGTAAAAAGAGGGCTGGGGAGAGGGACGCTAGCCCCAGCCTGTTCCGCAATAACGCTCTGGGCGCAGGGAACACAAACCGCGCTGTGACCCCTCAAAGGGGATGTACCACACAAAAGACAACGCTGAGACCGCCCCGAAGGGCCCCCAAGCTCGCTATCCCCAGAAGCCTCCATATGGTGATTAGAGAAAAAATATGAATCCACGGGTAACAGGGGCTAATGGCCCAAACCCGGAATCCCCCCACAAAGTGCCTAAAAATGCCCAGAAGGGGGAGGGGTGGTGGATGGACCGGGAGAAACCACAAATAAAAAGGGGCCCGCCTGAAAGACACAAAGAGGGACAAAAATGAGCGTCCCACAGCACATGCACAGCACCTTACACAATGAAGGAGAATAGAAAAGACCGGACTCACGGACCAGGTGAAGGAGAGCAGCGGAGCCGCAGACTGTAAGGGCAGCAGACCAGGAAGGAGATCGAGTGCAGCAGAGATGTGAAGTCCGCTTCCAGCAGGCCGGAGCGCGCCCGAAGCTCAGGGACTCCAGCCGCATGAAGAACACGCTTTACAGTGGCGCCGAGGGAAGACACCGCTCACAGATCGGGTCATCAGCTCCGGGCACCCGAGGAAGGAAAATAGCGCCAGGGGAGGAGGCAGGGAGGGACTCCCCCCCTTACATCCCCCCCCCGCCGCGAAGTATGCTGTCAGCGCCCGCGGTGGGCGAGGTACACGCCGCCGGGGGCCGCAGAGTATCAAAGCACAAACACACATCCAAAGAAGCATAGAGCACACAGACACAAAAAATAAAGCATGTGGGATACAATCAGGCATGAGGGAACCTAAGGTGGTCCCCCCCCCCCCCCCCCCCTTATAGGCTCACCATAGCCTATGGCCGGCTACCCTTTGGGTACAGGGTCTGCGGCCCAGAGCATAGCTCTGTGAACACCCGACCCTAGGTGTTCCCCTACCTTCATGTGAACCGCAGCCGGGGCTGGGAGGCGGGATGGGTCGACGACGGGCTTGGGATGCCCTGCTCGCCTGCGAAAATCCAGAGAAATCTTCTGTCTTCGCAGCCTAGATTGCAAGGAAACTCTGGGAGTTATGGGAAATTTGCTGCCCTTATAAGGGCCGGGAGGAGCCACAAGTCGTCTTGCAGTCGACTGCGTCACCTTGTGGCGGATAACCCAATAGTGAAGAATGAAGATGAAGCGACCCGAGCAGGATACCAGGAAAAAGTGCCCAATGATAAAAAATTCATATAAACATGCTGGATGGCGAGAGGAGGGATCACCAATACCTCCCGGAAATATCCAGCCAGGCATGTTTTTTTTCTTTTAATGGAAGGAATCAGGGGGGATGTAACCTGTCCCTCCGATACACTAAAACCTGGCACCCCTGGATTTTATTCTTACCAGGAGAAGAAACCATGAGCTTGGCGGGAGTTTTATTCAGTTCGGGTGTATAAGTGACCCCTCCTCTCATTAGCCGACATATTTATATGGATTTTTAATATTACTCATTTTTGCCACATGCCTCTTTTTAATGTATTTTATTGAAATTTTATGTGAGCAACACAAAGTGTCGAGTATCTGTAAAGTATAAAGAAAATGATATATGCTTTTCAAAGTTTATTTTAAAATTACAAAAACTGTAAAGTGTGGTGTGCATCTGTATTCAGTCCCCTGTACTCTGATACACTAAAATAAAATCCAACTGCCCAAGTCACCTAATTAAGTGACTCAGTGGTTTGTTAGAGAACATTAGTGACCAAACAGCATCATGAAACCCAAGTAACACAGCAGACAGCTCAGGATAGAGTTGTGGTGAAGTGTATTGCAGGGTTAGGTTATAAAACAATAGGCCAAGCTCTTAAAGAGGACCAAAACCCACATTGTAGTATATGAGACTCCAGGGCAGGCATACTAGCTCTGTCTGGGGCACCCCGAACAGGGCCGCTCGCTGTGTGAATCCTCTCAGGTTGCCCAAAAACTCACCTGCGTCTACGGTCAAATGGCACATGCGCTATTCCTTTAGCATTTGTGAATGGCCAGCACGGGCACTCTCAAAGTGAGAGAGCGATGCGGTTCACCAACACGCGCAGATCCGCTTGCATTAGACAAGATCGAGGACGAAGGGGTTTGAGCCTGAGCATGCTAATTGGATGAGCGGCGTTGTTGGACTGGGAAGAGCCGACCTGGGGGGTTTCAACAGAGAGGGGACCCCCGATTGGGGTGCCCCAGGGAGGGGGGGGGGGCTGAAGGACCAAAACCCAGGATAGTCAAAATCCTGGGTTTTGGTCCACGTTAACATCTCACTGAGCACTGTTCAATCCATCATCTGTAACTGGAAGGAGTATAGCACAACTGCAAACCTACCAAGACATGGCCACCCACCATTTACCGACAGCCCAGGCAAGGAGAGTACTATAAAGAGAAACAGCCAAAAGGCCCAGAGTCACTCTGGACGAGACTCAGATATCCATAGCTCAGGTAGGCGAATCTGTCCACAGTACAATTATTAGTTGAGTGCTTATGGAAGAGGCAAGAGAAAGCCATTTCTGAAAGCAAGCCAAAAAAGCAATTCTGTGAGTACTCACCTGTAGAATTGTTTTTGTTCTTGCATGGCACAGCCCGCTTCGGTATTCATTACAATTGGGTTATTCCGCCACTAGGTGGTACTGCAGAAAGCTGTGGCATGTCCCGGCTCCCGATAAAAAACGGGATTAACCATAAAGTTCCCAGCGAAGACAAGCAGTGAGACAAGAAACCGGGAGAGAATAAGGTAAAGAATGTAAAAAAGGTAAAAACCCCAATTAACTTGGAACAATCACCATAAAGAGGCAACCAAGAAAAACGATAACAAGGGTGGGGCGAGGTGGGCCGTACCATGCAAGAACAAAAACAATTCTACAGGTGAGTACTCACAGAATTGTTTTTTTCTTTATTGCATGGCACGGCCCGCATCGGTATTCATTACAGTTGGGACATCCAAAAGCAGTGTCCAGAAAAGGGTGGGATCCCCAGAGTAACGGCCAGCAGTTCAAGTCACTACCGCCTGAAGCACCTTGCGGCCAAAAGCAGCATCCGCTGAGGCCTTAACATCAACTTTGTAGAACTTGGAAAAAGTATGAACAGAAGACCAAGTAGCGGCCTTGCAAACTTGTTCAACAGAAGCTTGGTGCTGAAAAGCCCAAGAGGCACCAATAGCACGAGTGGAATGAGCAGTAATTCTAAAGGGAGGTTCCTTTCCCTTAGCAGAATAGGCTTGAACCACCGCCTGACGGATCAACTTGCTGATAGTGGATTTAGCCGGAGGCAAAACCTTTCTAGGTCCAAAAGTGAGAACAAAAAGAGCATCAGACTTCCTGAAAGTCTCAGTAGCGACCAAATAAAACTTCAGAACCCTGACCACATCCAGAGAATGCAGAGTCCGCTCCTTGGAATTAGCAGGATTAGGACACAATGAAGGCAAGACAATGTCCTGATTGAGATGAAAGGCAGACACAACCTTTGGCAAGAAATACGGCTTAAGCCGGAACACCACCTTATCCTGATGCCTCTCGAAATAAGGGGGTTTGATGGAAAGCACCGCCGGCACAGAAACTCGCTTTACAGAAGTGATAGGCACCAGAAAGGCTACCTTAAGAGTCAAAATAGGCAAGGCAGCCTCACGGATAGGCTCAAAGGGAGGCCCTTGCAGGGCAGACAACACCAGATCCAAATCCCAGACTGGTAGCAAAGGCTTACGGGGTGAACACACATGAGAAACACCCTGGAAAAAGGTTTTAACCAACCGGTGATTGGCAAAAGATCTTTGGAAAAAAATTGCCAGAGCTGAAACATGGCCTTTTAGGGTACTAAGTTGAAGGCCCAGATCCAAACCATGTTGCAAGAATTCCAGAATCCTGGGAATAGAAAACACCCGACAGGGAAGAGACTTGGACTCACACCAGGCAATGTAAGCATGCCAGACCCTGTAATAGATAAAGGAAGAGGACTTCTTCCTAGCCCGAATCATGGCATCAACAACAGAGGCAGGTAACCCCTTTTCCATAAAGATGGAGGTTTCAGCAGCCAAGCCGTTAAAGCCAGAGTTTGTAAATTGGGATGGCGTAGCTGCCCCTGGGTGAGAAGATCTGGATCCTTGGGCAAGACGTGCCGGTCTACTGCCAACTGCACGACGTCTGCGAACCAAACCCTTCTTGGCCAACAAGGGGCCACCAGGATGGCTGGTACCCGCTCCTGGGCTATCTTGCGCATGACCCTGCCCAGGAGAGGAAACGGAGGGAACACAGAGAAGCTGAAACTCCGTCAAAGATATTGCCAGGGCATCCGTGGCGAAGGCCAGGGGATCCTGAGACAGAGAGACAAATCTGGGAAGTTTGTGATTGTGACGGGACGCAAACAGGTCCACATCCGGCTGACCCCAGCAGTGACAGAGGGAGAGAAACACCCGATTGTTGAGAGACCACTCCCCCAAACGAGACGTCCCCCTGCTCAGGGAGTCCGCCACCTGGTTCTCCATCCCTGTGATGTAGACCGCTGATATGTGGGGAACATGCTGTTCCGCCCAAGACAGAATCAGGGGCACTTCCTTGAAGGCTTGCTTGCTCCGAGTCCCTCCATGATGATTGATGTAGGCCACTGCCGTCTGGTTGTCTGAGCGTATCTGAACAGCCCAACCCCGAAGGTGAGTGGATAGGCGAGAAAGAACCAACCTGATCGCCCTCAGTTCCAGGACGTTGATAGAAGCATGGGCCTCTCGTGGGTCGCACCGACCCTGGAACCTCAGGGACTTCCAGAAGCCTAGCCAGCCGGTCAGACTGGCATCCGTGGTAACCGTTTCCCAGCACGGGGGCAGGAAGGTCCTGCCCCCCAGAAGGTTCCTTCAGTCCAGCCACCACGAGAGAGAGCGTCCGGCCAGGGGAGACAGAACAAATTAGGATAGGGACCCTGTGTCCCTGGATCAGGAAACTGAAAAGAGGTGCAAGTGAAGAGGTCTCATGTGAAACCGAGAAGAGGGGACTGCCTCGAAGCAGAACACCATCAGGTCCACAAACTGCATCCCCTGACGGATGGAGGGATGAGGACACGACAGCAGAGCCCGAGCCTGCAGCTGAAGACCCTCCACCTTCTGCTGAGGAAGGAACACCTTGACCTAAGAGGTATCCAGAGTCATGCCCAGAAAGGACCTCACCAAGGATGCGGACAGAGAAGACTTGGGATAGTTGATCACCCAGCCGAAAGACTTTAGAGTGGATGTCACCATTTGAGTGTCCCGCTCAGCCTGAGGAAAAGACTCGGCCACAATCAGGATGTTGTCCAGGTAAGGAATGATGCGGATGCCCTGGTTCCTTAGCAGAGCCATCACTCCCGCCAGCACCTTGGTGAACACCCTAGGTCCCGAGGTGATACCGAAGGGTAGAGCCACAAACTGGTAATGCTGATCCTGCAGCTCGAACCTTAGAGATCTCTGATGACCTGGGAAGATATGATCGGGCACCAAACAAATCACTCCGGACTCTAACAGGCAATGAACCGCCAGAAGCAACCCTTGAGCAGACAGGGGGTTTAAAGACATTCGGGATCTGATGAATCTTGGGGGCGGCCAGGCTGCAAACTCTATCTTGTAATCGGAGGACACTACCTCCTGAATCCACCGGTCTGAGACATGAAGCCTCCAGACGTGAGCAAAGAGCCGAAGCCGCCCCCCCACCCTGATGGGTGAGGGCGCCCCTTCATGCCTGAGGGGGCTTGGGAGAGGGTTTGGGCTTAGTATTCCAGGAGAGACCGGGATGACCACGGGGTCTGCCACGGCCCCAAGAATCTCTGCGACCACTGGAGAGGAGGGAGCAACTGCCCCCTCTGGGAATACGGAAGGAAGGGAGGGGGCAGAGGACCCCCGAAAGGGCTGAGACTGTCTTCCATCCTTGGCTAGAACATCAAGACGCTCCCCAAATAGCCGCAGCCCCACGAAGGGGAGGCCAGTGAGAGCTTTCTTAGCCGCAGCGTCAGCTGCCCACTGCAACCAGACAGAGCGGCGCATAGCCACCAAGAGCGCAGAGGCCCTACCACACAGCCGCACAGCGTCAGCTGCCCACTGCAACCAGACAGAGTGGTGCATAGCCACCAAGAGCGCAGAGGCCCTACCACACAGCCGCACAGCATCATCCATAGCAGTAAGGATAAAGGCCACAAAATCAGAGCAAAGTAAGAGAGTCCTATATTCCTCCCCCACACTACCAGCTGTTGCGCCATCAATGAGATGCTTGAGCAGCTTCTTAAGGGCAATAGCATTAATGGTGGCAGCACATTCCGGGCGCAAGCCAGCCCCCACACAGGTAAAAGCATGGCAGGCCAATTGATCCATGCGCCGGTCCTCACCGTCAGGGGAAGGCACGACCAAAGTATTGGACAAGCCTAGCACGGGAGCGTCCACTTCAGGGGGAAAAGACCACCTCTTAACAAGATCAGCAGGAAACCAACAATAAATTGTCCCTGCACCACTCTTGATTAAAAAGAAGTAAGATTGGTGTGCAAGAAATTGGTGTAACAAAAGCAATAAAATTGCAGCAAAAGTAGTGTGGGGCCCAGTACCCCACGTAGTACAAACACCAAGGATCTGCACCACCAATCTAAATAACTAGAATTCAATCAGGGCATGCAACAATAAAGTATGTTTCTAATTATAAATTTATTATTTACATCGCATTAAAAATAGAGCTCATCCGACAATTGTTAAAAACCATAATAACTCAACGGGAAAAATCTCAAGCCATAAGAAAGTGTCATTGTGCATAAATAATACAATATCAAAATATACATATGTGAATCAGTGAATAATCAATAAAAAACAACCTGTATTCAAAAAGTGTAAAAAGCTATACAATATTGATTGAGATAGTAACAAATCCCACACTTAACATGTGATAAGAAGTGTGCATCTAACCTGATCCAATAACCAATCCCAAAAATAATCCTAAAAAGAGATATGTATGTGTATAAAAGAATCCTATCACCCAATAGTCTGGCTGGAGATCCCGCTGAGTCCTGGTGCCTCTTTACCCACGCGCTCCGTGGAAACTACCACTTTGCAAGGTGCCAGGAAAGATCAGCAGGAAAGGGATACCTTTTATCCAAACCCTTGGGCACAGCAGGCAGCTTGTTAGGATGTTCCAATTCTTTAAGCACCAAGGTGGTAAAATGTTCCTGCTCAGGGAACTCTAGACGCCGTTTACCAGGGCGAAAAAGCTCCCCCTGCTTTCTCTTAGCTACCTCAGGGGCAGCAATGTGCAAAAGTTTAAAAATATGTGACAGCAGATTATCAGTGTCCTCAGGGTACCATGATTCCTCTCCGGACGCAGACCCAGGGTCACTATCGCAACCCTCCTGCTGGTTCCCAGAGGAGTCAGAATCCTGGGAGAGCTCCCCCATCTCAAGGGGGTGACAGCCACCAAGATCATCAATCCCCACATACACCTCATTAAGGGGAGCGGGCCTGGGATCCAGGTGTCGCTTCTTGCCAGAGGCCTTCCTAGGAACAGTCCTGGCAAGCTGCTTTTCAATGTTAGCCACCCGCAGTGCCAAATCAGAATGTGACTCCCTGCCAACATTCCCCTCACTGGGACCCAATTGCAGGAGCGGGGGAGTAGGTGAAGCCGAGTGAGGCGCAGAGCTGGGAAGCGAAGCAGGCAAACCAGCTTGAAGCGCAAGGACACTTTCAGCTCACGGCACGCACACCGTGACACTGTTACTCACAGGGGATACCCCACACATGGAACACAGCCGGGCTTGCCCCAAAGGGCCCCCAAGCACGCTATCCCCAGAAGCCTCCATATGGTGATTAACACAGGCGCAATAGGCCAGCAGTGGGTACAGGCTTAAGACAGAAGCCACCCGGGATGCCCTCCCACGGGATGCCCCCCGAAGTCAATGAAGGGGGAATGAGGGGGAAGGACCCCAAAAGGAAAATAAGGGGACACAGTCCCCAAACTACTCACCCCTTCAGAAGCCAGGACAGAAACTCTGCATCTCTATTAGGCTCACCATAAAGCCTATGGCCGGCTACCCTTTGTGGTACAGGGTCTGCGGCTTGGAGCTGCGCTCCAGGAGCACTTGACCCTAGTGCTCTTCTACCTTCACCCGATCGGTCAGCCAAGGCTGGGAGACAGTGAGGGTCCAGAAACGGATGGAAATAGACATGCAGGGCCGCTCACCTGCGCAAGAGAGAGAGCCATCTTCTAACTTCGCAGTATCACTGCAGAGGAAACACTGGGAACTCTATGGTTAATCCCACTTTTATAGGGAGCCGGGACATGCCACAGCTTTCTGCAGTAACACTGCGCCACCTAGTGGCGGAATAACCCAACTGTAATGAATACCGAAGCGGGCCGTGCCATGCAATAAAGAAAAGAAGGCCAGTTTGCAGTCTCAAGCTATGTAGGGGACAAAGCAAGAATGTGGGAAAAGGTGCTTTAGTCAGATAAGATAAAAGATTAACCTTTTGGCCTAAATGGCAAAAGCTATGCGTGGAGGAATGCTAACACTGCACATCACCCTGACCACACTATGCCCACCATGACATTGGTGGTAGCAGCATCATGCTGTCAGGAGGCTATTCTTCAGCCAGGAATGGGAAGCTGGTCAGAAGATGGATAAAAGATGGATGGAGATAAATACAGGACAATCCTGGAGGAAAACCTGTTAAAGGCTGCAAAAGCCTTGGGATTGGGGTGTAGGTTCACTTTCTAGCAGGACAACAACTCATGTTGTTAATCATACAGCCAAAGCTACAATGGAATAGTTTATATCAAAGCCGTTGGAATGGCCCAGTCACAGCGCAGAATTAAATCCCATTGAGAATCTGTGACATTAAATTGCTGCTCACAAATCTGACTAAGCTATAACTAATTATAACTAATAGACAAATCTGACTAAGCTATAACTAATTAGCAAAAAAAGAATGGACAGAAACCGTAGCATCTAGTGTAATTGCAGCTAAAGGTGATCCTACAAAATATTGACTCGGGCTGAATACACAGACATGCCACACTTTTCAATTTCTTCATTTGAAAAAGCATGGATCATTTTCTTCGCTCCTAACAAATACTCGCTACTTTGTGTTGCTCTATCACATAAACTCTCAATAATGTACATTTACATTCGTAGCTGTAAGATTTACAAGTGTGCAGTGTGTGTCATTTAGCTATTCAAAATAACTTATTTCAACCTACCCTATATAAATAATGTATTCAAAAGACCAATCAATGCTTACACATAAAAAATAATTTTTAGTCCAAAGCTGGACCAAAACTTGCATTTTGGGGCAGCTGATTCCCTATCTGCGTGGTATCCTAAACGTGTGAACCCACCCCCCCTTACCCCACCCGCGATCCCCTACCGAGGGAGTGCATCTAGGCAAAGTCCTGGGAACATGTGTATTTTGGAGTACAGGGGTGGGAGGAAAGCAGCTGTAGTTTTTTTTTTTTTGCCCAAGCCTTGCCAAGAAAGCAGACTGGTGGAGGGCCCACACATGCACTGTGGGATAACTGGTGAGGAAAGGAAACAAGCTGACTGAATCCCAGAAGACGTCAGTCAACAATGAGAATAAAGATGTACAAACTGTCACAGTGGGGGAAAAAACAGTAGCTATGAATAAAGTGGAGTCACTTGACTTTCACCAGTTTAAAGCGGCCCAAAGTCTCAGTGACCTGGCTCTAGAGTTTAAAAGACTCTAAGGCCAGGTTACAGCTTGCCCTTGAAGTATTCCTATTTGGGATGCCCTGCTGTGTGATACTTAATATACTCACCTCAGGAATACATCCCATATGCAGGCCTCTGGCAGCATCCCCAGAACTTTTTTATGTGATGCACGTACCTGGGGCAGCAGTCAGTGGAAAGTTTCCATTTTAGAACTATTGCCAGTCATGGCGGTGAGTTCTAATTAGACAACAGCCTGCACCTGGGCTGTGGGAGCATGGATCGAGGGGTTTAACACACAGGAGCATCCCAAACCAGGATTCCCCTGCAAAGAAGTTCAATACCCAGGTGAGTGAAAAACATGGGTTTTGGGCTGCTTTTAAGTTCCTGTCAGGGCTAAAATAAACAGACAATGCTCGTCCTGTGGCAGGCATTTATCAATGGTTGACGCAGGCACATCCCACATCTAAAAGGTAAGTGGAGAAGCGGCTGGCACACACTCTATTCAACTTTTCTTGTTGCTGTTGCTCAGAGGCAAGAAAAATCTGAATGGAACACGTCCCGCTGTTTGGATGAGCCGTCTACACATATGTCCCGAGTACCCATGAAATCAGGACGCCCCAGGCAGGAGAAACAAATATACAATTCTGTGAAGTACTCACCTGTAGAATTGGTATTATACGTATACAGGACGTCCTGCTCCAGATATAATACTTACACTTGGGTTATCCTCCGCCAGATGGCGCTGTGCACTGCAGACATGCAAAAACAGGCCCTTCCTATACCCGGGGACCTCCCACAAATCCCCAGCATTGAAAAGCAGTGAACAAGAAGCCGGGAGAATTTAACCACCGAAACTGGTAACAACAACAATGGTAACAATCACCATACAGGGGATCCAGAATAATGCAAAAACCAGGGTGGGGTGGAGCAGGACGTACTGTATACGTATAATACCAATTCTACAGGTGAGTACTTCACAGAATTGTATTATTCTAAGTATACAGTACGTCCTGCTCCAGATATAATACTTACACTTGGGACATCCAATAGCAGTGTCCATAAAAGTAGGGTGGGATCCCCAACAAAAAAGGCAACAGCACGCAGCTTAAACTACTGCCGCCTGCAAAACCTTGCGGCCAAACACAGCATCAGCTGAGGCCCGAACATCAACCTTGTAAAACTTTGAAAAGGTATGAACAGAAGACCAAGTAGCGGCCTTGCAAACTTGTTCAACAGAAGTCTGGTGCTAGAAGGCCCAGGAGGCCCCAATAGCACGAGTAGAATGAGCAGTAAGAAGGAAAGGAGGACTCTTCCCCTTAGCAGAATAGGCCTGAATCACAGCCTGACGGATCCATTTGCTGATAGTAGACTTGGCAGGAGCCAAACCCTTCCTAGGCCCAGAAGGCACAACGAAGAGAGCATCAGTCTTCCTGAAAGCCGCAGTGACAACCAGGTAATACTTCAAACACCTGACCACATCCAAGGAATGCAGAACCCTTTCCTTGTCGTTGCTAGGATTGAGACACAATGAAGGTCCTGATTCAAATGAAAGGCAGACACAACCTTAGGCAGAAAATCTGGCTTGAAGCGGAACACCACCTTGTCCTGGTGCCTCTCATAGTACGGACGCTGAATGGATAGAGCAGCCAGCTCCGACACACGGTGATGGCCTCCAAAAAGACAACCTTGAGAGTAAGAACAGCCAGAGCAGCATCGTGAATAGGCTCAAAGGGAGCACCCTGCAAGGCAGATAAAACCAAGTTTAAATCCCAAACTTGGTTTTAGTGACCCCCTGAAAGAAGGTCTTAACCAAATGATGTTGAGCAAAGGACTTCTGAAAGAAGACGGACAGGGCAGAAACCTGACCCTTCAGAGTACTGAGTTTTAGACCTAACTCCAAACCATGCTGGAAGAACTCCAGAACCCTAGGGACAGAGAACTCCCTACAGGGAAGACTCACACCAGCAAATGTAGGTACACCGTACTCTATAATAGATAGCAGCAGAAGTCTTCTTCCTAGCCTGCACCATAGTACCTACCACAGAGGCAGACAAACCCTTCTCCATCAAGATGGAGGTTTCAGAAGCCAGGCCGTCAAAGCCAGCGTTTGTAAATTGGGATGGCGTAAAGAGCCCTGAGTTAGCAGATCTGGCACCCCTGTCATATCGCACTGGTCTACTGCCATTTGAACCACGTCTGCGAACCACACTCTTCTTGGCCACCTGGGGGCCACTAGAATCACAGGCACCCCTTCCAGAGCAATCTTGCGCAGAACCCTGCCCAGAAGGGGGAATGGTGGAAATACATACAGGAGCCGAAACTCCTTCCATGACATGGACAGGGCATCAGTGGCCAAGGCCAGAGGATCCTGAGACAGGGATACGAAGGCCGGGAGCTTGTGGTTGTGACGGGATGCAAACAGGTCCACATCCGGTAGACCCCAACGGTGACACAGGGACTGGAATACCCTGTTGCAGAGGGACCACTCTCCCTGACGGGACGTCCCCCTGCTCAGAGCGTCTGCAACCAGATTCTCCGCCCCCGGAATGTAAACAGCCGAAATGCATTGTACATTG
This sequence comes from Gastrophryne carolinensis, assembly GCA_027917425.1. Lineage (NCBI taxonomy): Eukaryota > Metazoa > Chordata > Amphibia > Anura > Microhylidae > Gastrophryne > Gastrophryne carolinensis. The sequence goes on from CM051241.1 coordinate 76,681,652, forward strand.
GCCTCCGCCCATGTCAGAATCTGAGACACCTCCTGGAGGGCACCCTTGCTCCGGGTCCCTCCCTGATGGTTGATGTAGGCAACCGCCGTCCTGTTGTCTGAGCGTACCTGGACCGACAGGCCCCTCAGGTGTTGGGTCAACCGCTCCAGTACCAACCGGATTGCCCGCAATTCCAGAATGTTGATGGGTAAATGGGCCTCCTGAGGACCCCACTTCCCCTGGAAGCGCAGGGACTTCCAGAATCCCCCCAACCTGACAGACTGGCATCCGTTGTGATCGTCTCCCAGGAGGGGGCCAGAAAAGACCTGCCCCCTATCAAGTTCCCGAGGTCCAGCCACCACGCAAGGGACCACCTGACCGAGGGGAGAAGCACACAGACCCCGTCCAAGGACGCTGGGTTCTTGTCCCATACTGACAGAAGGTGAAGCTGCAGAGGTCTCCAATGGAACTGGGCAAAGGGCACCGCCTCGAAGCTTGCCACCATCAGGCCCACCAGCTGCATTCCCTGCCTGATGGAGGGCTGTGAGCACGAGAGCAGGAACCTCGCCTGCGCAGTCAGAGCTTCCACCTTCTGTTGAGGAATATCCTTGACTGAACCGTATCCAGAATCATTCCCAGGAACGGAGTCACCGAGGAGGGGGACAGAGAGGACTTGGGGTAATTGATCACCTAGCCGAAGGACTCCAGGGTGGACACTACCAGCTGAGTGTCCAACTCTGCCTGCCGCAGAGACCGAGAGGTGATGAGAATATCGTCCAGGTAGGGCAGCACACGTATGCCCCTTAGCCGTATCAGAGATATCACCCCTGCCAGCACCTTGCTGAACACCCTGGGAGCCGACATGAGGCCAAATGGCAAGGCCACAAATTGGTAATGCTGATCTTTCAGTGCAAATCTGAGAAACCTTTGGTGTCCTGGAAACACCGGGACGTGAAGGTAAGCATCCTTGATGTCTACGGACATCATAAAGTCCCCTGGGCGCAGAGAGCCAATGGCCGAGCGCAGAGTTTCCATGCGAAAGTGCCTGTTCTTGACAAATTTGTTGAGGATTTTTAAATCCAGAATGGGCCTGACTGACCCATCCTTCTTGGGTACTGTGAAAAGGTTGGAATAGAACCCCATGCCCCTGTCTCCTAAGGGGACCTTGCAAATGACCCCTAGATCCAGGAGACCCTGCACGGGCCAGCAACAAGACCTGAGCTGAGGCAGGGTCCTGAGGAATCTGGGACCCAATGAATCTGGTGGGGGGCCGTACAGCAAATTCTATCTTGTAGTCGGAGGACACTACCTCCTGAATCCACCGGTCTGAGACGTGGCGCCTCCAGACATGCTCGAAGTGCTGCAGACGTCCCCCCACCCTGACGGGCGAGGGCGCCCCCTCATGCCTGAGGGGTCTTGGGAGGGGCTTTGGGCTTGGGCCCCCAGGAGGAACCGGGACAGCGTCCTCTATTCCTGTGCCAGGAATCTGCGCGGGACCCAGCGAAGGACACCCCTTTTCCCTGTTTAGCCCCACGGTAGGGGATTGAAAGGGTGCCCTGGCCTCGAAAGGGCCGAATCTGCCGCCTACGCTGGGGTAACTTGCCTCCTTTGGCGAAGAGGTCTAGACGGTCCCCAAACAGGTGCAGCCCCTTAAATGGAAGCCCAGTAAGGGCTTTCTTAGCGGCATTGTCAGCAGCCCACTGTCGCAACCAAACCGCGCGCATATAGCTACCACCAGGGCAGAAGACCTGACACACATCCTTATAGCATTGTCCGATGCAGACAGGATAAAGTTTACAAACACATCACAGTTAGACAGTGCATTGACAGTATCAGGTGGCAACTCATCTGTGCCATCGAGTGCATTCCTGACCATGGCCCTGAGCGCTACTGCCGTAATGGCTAAGGCAGAAACCGGGCGCAGGGTCGCTCCCCCAAATGCAAAGGCATGGCATACGCCGGTCCTCAGAGTCCCGTAGCGTAGTAGTGTCAGGGGAGTGCATAATAGAGGTGTTGGACAACCCTAGAATAGGAGCATCGACCTCGGGGGGCGATGACCAGCACTTAACCAAGTCAGCCGGGAAGGGATACTTCCTATCCACTTTCTTAGGGATCCCAGGAAGTCTGCTGGGATGTTCCCATTCTTTAAGCACGAGGCTATTGAAATGGGTTTGCTTGGGAAATTCCAGACGAGCCTTAGCAGTATGAAAAAGCTCACCCCTTTGCCTGGGAGCCGCAACAGGGGGAGAGATGGACAAAACCTCAAAAATCTGAACCAGCAGTCTGTCAATATCATCCGGGGGCCAGTGCTCGGAGCCAGACTCGTCATGACCCCTTGACTCCTCGTCATATGACCCTGTGTCAGAGAACAGCTCCCCTTCGTCCGAGGGGGTGTGGCCGTAAGGATGCAACAACTCATCAGATTCCATAGGGAAAAGAGCAGAGTCAGGGGTTAAATGCCGCGTCTTAGCGGTGGCCTTACGCGCTAATGAGCTAGCAAGCAATCTTTCAACACTGGCCAGTCTAGTAGTCACATCAGGATGAGAATCCCCGCTTGTATTGGGGGTTAGACTCAGGCTTGGGGGAGTAGGTGAAGTGAGGCGAGGTGCAGGCCCAGCCACGGAAGAGGCGGGAAGAACCGATAGCGCCTGCTGTGCACAAGGAACACAGACCTGTGCATTGTCCCCGCTGCTAGGTAAGACCCCACAAGCTACACACAGCCGGGCTTGTCCCGAAGGAACCCCGTTCACAATATCCTGGGACGCCTCCATATGGTGATTTAATCGGCACAATAGGCCAGTAGGGATTGACGCTGTAAGCTACCCTGGATGCCCCAATAACCAGCGGGGAAGTGGGAGTAAATTTAATAGTCTCGGGAGCTACACCTGGCCGGGAGAAGCCACCGGAATCCACAGTCTGAAAGACATAAAGGGAACAAGAATGTCAGAGCCAGGCGCAAGGGAGAATTAAAAGGTAATATAAAGTCGCCCGCGAGGGCCCTTACAGACAGAGGGGGGAGGACGGTCTTCACCACGAGCGCGCAAGTAAAAATGCCGCCAAACGAACCTCGAAGGGCGGCCCAGAGCTGACCGTGACGCGGAGCGCGCCAAGCCAGGGCCCCGTCCCCCCCCCCCCCACCCGGAGAGCGCGAAAAAACGCGTAGCCAATAGAGAGAACAGGGCAGTGACGCCTGAAGGAAATTGATCGAGTGGATTACCGCAGCAGAGCCACTACAGGCTAAAAAAGAGAAGCCGCAGCATCAGCAAAGCCACCGCCGCCCATGCAGTACAACTATATAGGAAAGGCGCGGCGGCGACCAATACAAGTAAAAAGTAAACAGCGCGCTTGACACCCATTCCCAGTCAAACGCGATACTAAGGCCATAAGCATGTAATAGGGTACACTGAAGCCGTCATACTCACTAACCCCCCCCCTTTCTTTCCCCCCGGGCTAAGGGGGGAACGAGGGAGGATGGCGACCCTTTACACAGGGTCCACCGCTACACGGGCGGCGGGGGGCAATGATGCGGGAGGGGCATCCCCTAAAGGCTCAACATCAGCCTAAACCGCCTACCCTTTGGTGGGGGACTGCGGTGGAGCAGGGCTCCATAAGCACGCATGGTGCTGCCTACCTTCACCCGACCAGCGCAGCCCAGGCTGGGAGGCACATCACAAATGGGACGGGTGGGAGTAGTCCAACAGGGCCGCAGGCTGTAATAGCCCAGCTCACCTGCGAGAGAGTGATACTTCATGTCTTCGCAGTCAGCACTGCAGAGAAATCCGGGGATTTGTGGGAGGTCCCCGGGTATATGAAGGGCCGGGAGGAGCCTGTTTTTGCATGTCTGCAGTGCACAGCGTCATCTGGCGGAGGATAACCCAAGTGTAAGTATTATATCTGGAGCAGGACGTACTGTATACTTAGAATAGATATTGAAAATCTTCGGTTTTGTTCCTCTTTAAAGGCAGGCTAATTTAGGATGACCCGCTCTGCCTTTGCTTACCTTTTCTGAAATCCCATGGCACATGTGCCGGCTCAGTGTTCTAGGTCCCTGTTTCTCCACCTGCGGTACAGGTAGCCTAGGGGGTACACAGCAGTGGTCAGGTGCACACCAACAGGGACTGTCTGACTGGTCTGGTAGATTATTTTACCAGTGAAACCATATTCCTACTTACTTAAAAGTGGAACAAAACCCACCATCGGCTGGCCTGGAATCAGTGTGAACTCAGCGTGCACTCCCCTTTCCAAGTCAAAAATAACTCAGTGTACACTGCCCATTCCATATTAAAGAGAGCCTCCTGCCGAGTCCCGCGCATACACCATTGGTGCGGTGAGTTTTTACAATTTATCCAATTTGGGATACCCTGGGGGGGAGCACGAAACAAAAGTCTAGGAAAGTCAAATTCCTGGGTTTTGTTCCGCTTTAAAGACCCGTGGCCTACACATGTTTAAATCAAAGAGGATTAGTGTTTTAATGTTAAAATAATAAAACAAACTTATCAGACCCCCGCTGTCTGTGCACCCAAAACATCCCTGTGTACCCCCTGGACACGTACCGCAGGTTGAGAACCAGTGGCTTAGGACAATGAATGGAAGAAAAACTGCAAGCATCCCCGAAGCTGCCACCCTCCAGCTGTGCATAACTCTGCCTGCTCCCCTCCAGCTGTGCATACCATCGCCCGCTTCCTGTAAACCTGCCACCCGCTTCCCTCCTGCTGTGCATATCGCCGCCCGCCTCCCTCCGGCTCTGCATACCCCCACCCGCCTCCTTCCAGCTCTGCATACTCCCAGCCACCTCCCTCCAGCCCTGCATACCCTCGTCTGCCTCTCTCCAGCTCTGCATACCCCCACCCACCTCTCTCCAGCTCTGCATACGCCCCGGCCGCTTCCCTCCAGCTCTGCATACCCCCAACCGCCTCCCTCCAGCCCTGCATACCACCTCCCTCCAGCTCTGCATACCCCCACCCGCCTCCCTCCAGCTCTGCATACCCCCACCCGTCTCCCTCCAGCTCTGCATACCCCCGGCCGCCTCCCTCCAGCTCTACATACCCCCGCCCACCTCCCTCCAGCTCTGCATACCCCCCGCCCGCCTCCCTCCAGCTCTGCATACCCCCGCCCGCCTCCCTCCAGCTCTGTATACCCTCGCCCGCCTCCCTCCAGCTCTGCATACCCCGGCCTGCCTCCCTCCAGCTCTGCATACCCCCGCCCATCATTTATCAGGCAAGGGATGCAGCTGCAGGTACTAATTCCATGGGGTTCACACATTGGGGCATCCGAAATCAGAATGCCCAGAAAAGAGGGGGATCACCAGCCCTAGAGTGAGAGCCTTTATGGAAAAGAAACATCGATTCAATAGACAGAGCACAAGATTAAATCATGCTAAATCATTGCAGAAAGATAGTAATGTAAAGTGCAGAGATATTGGAACCTATGAAGAAAATACCGGGAAGCAGAATAGTAAAAGTAAGGAGACACCCAGAGCATAACAGCGAAGGAAGCTTAGGCAGACAGAATGCTGAAAGTCTAAGGAGTGAAAACAGGTACACACTTTTTGGAGATTAAGATAAAAAATTTAACTGTCAGAAAGGATTGATGCATTTACAGTAGCTGACCTTCCCATTTATTAACCAACCTAACATTGTATCAATGCAATTCTATAAAATAAGAAAACTGATCAGTCATTAAAAGCAAAAATGCATTATCCAATATGACAGACTGGGAAGCAGCCATGGCCATGCATTGGTACAAGGCAGCACATTAATCTTGTCCAGCATCTACTTATGGCTATACTAGGACAGAGGATGTCCCTGCACTCCACACTAGGGACTCTCTCACACATCCCTCCCGTATACAGAGTTACTTACGTCTGTGGTATGAGAAATAGGCAAGGGTACAGGCAGGACACTTGCAGCAGAACTACAAGTGATCTGGCTCTTTTCTTTTTCTGGGGAATCAGCATGAATGGATGGAGGGGAGGTATGTGGCAGGGAGCTCAACCCCAGGACCGTGTTGTATTTGGGAGGACGACCTAAAAGTTAATAAACAAAAAAGAAAAAAAAAAGAAAAAAATTGGGGGGATTTACATACCTTTGGCCAGTGTTCCTCATTGGCTAGCATGGAAAAGGAAATTATGCAGCAGATGAAAAAATCAGTACAGTATTATAGAAGTGAACAGGACAGGCCGTTATTACAGCAATGACAAAAAAGGGAAGCAGAAAAGAAAGCAATAGGTTACCATCACACAGACCACAATTAATAACTTGAAAAGTTAGGTCAGGCACGCAAAAAGACAATTCTGTGAGTACTCACCTGTAGAATTGCTTTTACCATGCATGGCACAGCCTGCTTCGTGAAGTCATTACATCTGGGGTTGTTCCGCCACAAGGTGGCGCAGTGTACTGCAGAAGAGTTGTGGCTCCTCCCGATACCATATAAAAACGGAATTACCATAGACTTATCCAGTGTTGACAAGCAGTTATTTCAAGAAACCGGGAGATAATAAAGGTAAAACTGGTAATTGAACCCCAACTAACTTGGAACAATCACCATAAAGAGGCAACCAAGAACAACGAAAACCAGGGTGGGGTGAAGCAGGCCGTGCCATGCATGGTAAAAGCAATTCTACAGGTGAGTACTCACAGAATTGTCTTTTTCCCATTGCATGGCACGGCCTGCTTCATGAAGTCATTACATCTGGGACTTCCAAAAGCAGTGTCCATAGGGTGGGATCCCCAAAGAGTAACAGCAGGCAGTTTAAACCACCACCGCCTGAAGTACCTTGCGGCCAGAAGCAGCATCAGCTGAGGCCTTAACATCAACCTTGTAAAACTTGGTGCTGAAAGGCCCAAGACGCACCAATAGCATGAGTGGAATGAGCAGTAACCCTAAAAGGAGGAACCTTCCCCCTGGCAGAGTAGGCCTGCTAAACTTGCTGATAGTAGGTCCAGCAGGGAGAACAAAAAGAGCATCAGATTTCCTGAAAGACTCAGTAGCAACCAAATAGAACTTCAGAGCCCTGACAACATCCAAAGAGTGAAGGGTCCGCTCCTTGAAATTAGCAGGGTTAGGACACAAAGAAGGCAAAACAATGTCCTGATTGAGATGAAAAGCAGACACAACCTTAGGCAAGAAATCCGGCTTAAGCCGAAACACCACCTTATCCTGATGCCTTTCAATATAAGGAGGTTTGATGGAAAGCGCCGCCAGCTCAGAGACTCACCTGACAGAAGTAATGGCCATCAAAAAGGCCACCTTAAGAGTCAGAATGGACAAAGCAGCCCCACATATAGTCTCAAAGGGAGGACCCTGCAGAGCAGACAACACCAGATTCAGGTCCCAAACTGGTAGCATAGGCTTACGTGGCGGACGCACATGAGTAACTCCCTGGAAAAAAGTCTTAACCAGCCGGTGATTGGCAAAGGATCTTTGGAAAAAAATTGCCAGAGCTGACACCTGTCCCTTGAGGGTACTGTGACAGACTCTATGCCTTTGGATTTTAAAGGCACTGTTTTTGCATAGACCCATTACTTTCATTTTCTTGAGCATGTCCCAGACAGACTGCCATGGTGTTGTTGATTGTATTACAGACTGCTATTGTTATACTGATTGTGCTACAGACTGCTATTGTTCTACTGATTGTGTTACAGACTGCTATTGTTCTACTGATTGTGTTACCGGCAGAGTTGAGGGATTGTGTGCCCTGCTCCAATTGGTCCGTGTGTTTGTCATGCAGTTCTCCATCAGGTCCACGGGGGAGGTCCCCTTGCATGGAGCCTTGCATATAAGGCACAGTGTGGCACTAATAAAGTCAGTTCATCTTCACCCTCAATACTGAGTTCTGTCTCTTATTGGGGGAAACGCTATATTTCAATTCACTAGCCCTTGTAAGGGCTGTTCCTGGTTCCTCACGGATGACTCTGGGATTCCTGCAGCACCTCTCACCATTGGGAAAAGGACGTCTCTGGCGGGGAAGCCCTCCGGCGATAAAGGTTATCGCTACAGGTACTAAGTTGAAGGCCCGAATCCAAACCGTGTTGCAGAAATTCCAGAATCCTGGGGATCGAAAACACCCGACAAGGAAGAGACTTGGACTCACACCAGGCAATGTAAGCATGCCAGATACTGTAGTAGATAAAGGACGAGGATTTCTTCCTAGCCCTAATCATGGTATCAACAACAGAAGCCAGCAAACCCTTATCCATCAGGATGGAGGTTTCAGCAGCCAAGCCGTTAAAGCCAGCATTTGTAAATTGGGATGGCACAGTAGCCCCTGAGTGAGCAGATCTGGATCCTTGGGCAGGGCATACTGATCTACCGCCAACTGCACGACATCTGCGAACCACACCCTCCTAGGCCAACAGGGGGCCACCAGAATGGCTGGTACCCCTTCCTGGGCTATCTTGCGCAGCACCCTGCCCAGCAGAGGAAATGGAGGGAACACATAGAGGAGCCGAAACCCAGTCCAAGGCATTCGTGGCGAAGGCCAGAGGGTCCTGTGACAGGGAGACGAACCTGGGAAGCTTTTGATTGTGACGGGACGCAAACAGGTCCACATCCGGAAGACCCCAGCGGTGACACAGGGAGTGAAATACCTTGTTGCTGAGGGACCATTCCCCAAGCCGAGACGTCCCCCTGCTCAGGGAGTCTGCCTCCTGGTTCTCCACCCCCGGAATGTAAACCGCTGAGATGCAAGGAACATTCTCTTCCGCCCAAGACAGTATTAGGGACACTTCCTTGAGGGCTCGCTTGCTCCTAGTCCCTTCCTGATGATTGATGTAGGCAACAGCTGTCTGGTTGTCCAAGCGGATCTGAACAGCCCAACCCCGAAGGTGTGAGATCAGCTGATCAGATTGTGACCCCCTGCTAGTATCCCCCTCACTGGGGGCTAAATGCAGGCGCGGCGGGTTAGGCGATGCCGAAGGGGGCTCAGAACTGGGGAAAGAAGCAGGCAGCCCAGACTGGAGCACAATGATACCTTGGGTGCACAGCACACACACCGTGACATTGTTACTGATAGGGGATACCCCACACATGGAACACAGCTGGGACTGCCCCGAAGGACCCCTGAGCACGCTATCCCCAGAAGCCTCCATATGGTGATTAATACAGGCGCAATATGCCAGTACAGGGTAATGGCTAATAAAAGCCACCCAGGATGCCCCCCCCAAGGGATGCCCGCAGTAAACAGTAAGGGGAGATGAAGGGGGGGGGGGGTAAGGAGCAGGACCGGGAGAAATCACAACCCACGGGTGTCCCGCCTGAAAGACATAAGCAAATATACATAAGTATCCTGCAGCCCATGCCCCAAGGATAACAAAACCCCCAGAGGGGACTCACGGACCAAGCAGGACAAGGATCGCCAACCGCCAGATCACCGGAGGAAGTGACACAGGCAGATATCACCGCCGCAGCCCAGGAGTGAAGAGGAACCTTGAGGGGCGGGCCGCGGGACAACGATGCGGGACGCGTCATCCTCCGACCCCGCCCCCCGAAGAGCGCGAAAACGGCGCTCACGTGACCGTGCTGGTGTCATCAACACAGCAAAAAACGCCTCACAGATATAGCGCCACCCGCCGCGGAGCATAGTACAAAGCGGCGATGGCGGTGAAAAAGTCTAAGAACAAGCCTGAAAACAGCTAAAAACACACACTCCGCTACCACCCCCCCCCCGAACGCCCATCGGGGAGGGGGGGGGGAGCGAGCAGGCGGTGGCGAAGCCCAGGCCAGGGATGGGGGGGCCCCGAACACCCGAAAACAAGTCACATAATCCCCTAAACACTCACCCCCTCAGAAGCTAGGACAGGAACTCCGCATCCCAAACAGGCTCACCATAAAGCCTATGGCCGGCTACCCTTTGGTACAGGGTCTGCGGCTTGGAGCAGCGCTCCTCGAGCACTTGACCCTAGTGCTCCTCTACCCTTACCCGATCCGTCAGCTGAGGCTTGGAGGCACAGAGGGTCCGGAAACGGGTGGAAAAAGCCATGCAGGGCTGCAGGCTTGTTTGCCCCGCTCACCTGCGCAATATAGAGAGCCATCTTCTATCTTCGCAGAAATCACTGCAGAGAGAACACTGGATAAGTCTATGGTAATTCCATGTTTATATGGTACCGGGAGGAGCCACAACTCTTCTGCAGTACACTGCGCCACCTTCTGGAGGAAACCCCAGATGTAATGACTTCATGAAGCAGGCCGTGCCATGCAATGGGAAAAGCAATCCAGTCATGCATTGGATAATAATACACCAGGGCTGTTTCTAGGGGGGGCGAGCAGGAGGATCACCCTGGGCCCAAGGCCACTAGGGCACTTTTATTACAGCCATCATGTTTACTGCAGATGGGTCGGGCCACTGTTGGTGGTGTAGGCCATAAGACAGACACCTTCCCCATCTTGATTTAAGTCATGGGGAGGGGGATCTGCCTGCTCCTAAGCATTGGCCTATACATGAATGGGAAAGCAACATCACCCTAAGATGTGTGAGCAGAGGGTCAGAATTTTTTCCTGCCCGCTCTTATTTTACCTAGAAACTGCCCATGATAAGCACCTAACAAGGAGCTACTGAGATAATTGGCATAATTTTCAACTAGACAGCAGGAGCACGGCCATTTTTGTTGCTCAGTCGGCCCAGAATCTGAGATAAGGCCTCATCATGCCCCCTGCATTGCAGTCACTGTGACTGACAGAATGACAGAATGGGGGCGCCATTCCAAACAGGGCCCACTGGTGAGAAGGGGCACTGGTGGGGATTCGACCTCAGGATTAAACTAAACTAGGACATATCGGCTGTGGGGTAGAAAGAATTTATTTATATATTTTGTGCCTAGACAGATTTTCTCTAAGACTACTTAGAGGGCAAACGAGATATCCAGCTGCCAAATGCATTCAGCAACTGATGGGGAACAAAAAAATTGGACTCGGCAGGTGCAGCAACTCTCCAGAAAAGGAAATCTGCAATTTGCTAAGATGGACTGATAGGGTCAACCCAACACTATGTAATGGCAGCTACTGAGAACCCAATCTGAACAATAAAACCCTTTAGAGCAGCCCCTGCTGTTCTGTTTCTACAGACGTCGGCTCCTCTAAGTCGCCCAGCAGGCCGCAGGCCTCTGAACGTTACGGACTTGTAACGACAACACAAATCCACTCTCGCCTCCACTCAGAGACCAATGGCAGGGAAACCCGGAGAACACCACTGGGGCATTTACAGTCATTACAGAGCTAAATTCTGGTAACTCTAAATACATCTACAGATGCCAGTGTACTGAGTTTTAACAAATATTTTGAATGGTTCACAAGATGAGCCAATGGATCTATAGTAAAACAAAAAGCCTATTCTCTGCACTTAAAACACCCTCCTCATACAGCAACTAGTGCTCACCTGTTCCATTCTAGTCTCAGTCTGACATGAAACTAAAAGACACAGTACACGCTGAAGCTCCACTCTCCTCCATCTCCTATTATTAACTATAACTCACTGTGGTGCAAAGAGCTTTTCTTTTATGCCCCACAGCAGACCTATACCGGTATTATGTGAGCTTTAAAGAGAACCAAAACCCGGCCTCTTCACTTATCTGGGTCTTGATCTGCTTAAATAGGGCAACAAGAGCAGGAATGCCCCCATGTGTGAAACCCCACTCTTAGCTCTCCGGCAAACCCACGGCACAAACCCCAATCATAATAGATTGTGTAGCTAACACCAGCCTGCAATCTATTCTCACCCGCCTAAACCTCACTTTTTGCATGTTTTGATGTATAGTGTCTGTATTTATCTGTTTTTTTAAAGTTTTATATTGTGTCCCGTATCATGCCCATGTTGTTGTGTAAAAAATATTTATATTGGTTGATTATGTAATTATTTAGTGTGTTGGCGTGCCCCCCTTGTGTTATACATTTGGTCAATTTTAAAATTGAGTAAAATATATGGGGAGTGGCAGGCAAGTTGCTTTGTGATACACATCCCCTGTGATTGTGAGCAGCTGTGCACTTAACACCCTGAATCGCGATGCCCAGCTATTCGTAAGCCAAGGAACGAGGCCACTAATACTCACATCTTCTGGGATCATTCCAACGGCAGCCAAACACCAGCCTACTAGGCTACAGGCTGGTCTTCGCCTTCCATGGAATTATCCTGGAAGAGGTGAGTATTGCGGGCCCCTTCTCCAACTTATGAAGATCCACATACAGCAGCGCATCCCGATTCTGGGTGTACCCCTGTTGCATGATAAGGAGGAAGCCCTGTCATTTTCGTTTTTGGATTGCTTTAAATTGACTAATGGGGCTTGGAATTATGAATACCCCATAAAATCACAAAGCATAACATGTTCTAAGTCTTTTCTTCAGTTTCACAATTCAGCACACACCTTTTTGCCACCAAATGGGATTTTTTTTTTTATCAATACAATCACGCACGATCAGTCAGGCCTCGCTGCTGCTGGGGAAAGCACTAGAAGCACAAGCCAGGATAAAGACAGAAAAGGAGCAAGAGGAAAGTCAAGCAGAAAGCACGCAGGTGTGTAAGGGGTACCTCTTTTCCTCGTTCCTGGATGCGCTGTGCTGTTCAAGTATGTAACTGCACTCTTCTTACGCTGCAACACAACAAAGATGTACGTTTGTTTACAAGCTCTACATAACAAAAAACATGGCTAGGACAGCATTAAGACCCAGCAGCGTTTAAGCACTGCATGCATGGGTCAGTAAAATCCTGCAACAGTCAGGGTTAGGGTGGGACCTAGCTCATATAGAGCAGAAAGAGCTCATACTGAGCAGAGAGACACACACTCTACATCTAGGTCTCATATTTGCTAGCAAGGAATGGCCCTCAGTTTAAAGAACCAAAACTACAATGAGGTGGCCGCAGGCCTTTAATGGAAGGACGGTGAATTATTAAACATTCACAAAAAAAAAAAATATATATATAACTGAATCAGTGCCGGCCTTAGGGTCAGTTTTAGCCTTGTGCAAGATCTCAGGATCTTGCTCCCCAGACACACACAATAAAATGAAAAGCAAGCAAAAGAGGAAACACGGAGGAAAACTAAGAGATGGGACAAGAAAAAAGGAGGGAATACATAAAAAGACTGAGGTAGAGAGAATTAAGAGTAAATGTGGAAAACAGATCGAGAGAAGGAACAAGGAATATTAAAGTAAGAGAGGGTGAAAAGAGAGGATGGAGGAAATGTGGAAAATGTGGGAAAACAAGAGAGAGAATGATTGAGAAAATGAGATATGGGAGAAATGTAGAAAAACACGAGAATGAAGGAGAAAGAGAAAGCGAGAGTTGTATAGGTAAAGATAAAAATTAGGAATGCGAAAGAAAGAGACAAAAAACAGAAACAGAGAAAAAGAGGTGAGGGAAGATGGGAGGAAGGAGACAACAGATAGATAGAGGGAATTTGTGACACGAAAAAAATACAATTCTGTGAGTACTCACCTGTAGTTATCCATATACGAGTGGGTAGTCCGCCACAAGGTGGCGCCAGTCACTGCAAGATACAAAGCCGTAACTCCTCCCGGCCTCCCATAAAAGGGATCAGTCTACATAAAAACCCTAGAAAGTTAAAAAGCAGTAAATGAGACAGGCCGGGAGGCCAAGAAAAAACATGTTAACTAACATGCTACAGCATGAACTCTCTCCAAAAAACATAAGGACAAAGGTCCAATACAAACGACAATAATCACCATAAAAGGCAAAAGAGGAAATGAACCAAGGGCGGGGTGGGACAGCCCGGACCGAACACCAATCAATTCTACAGGTGAGTACTCACAGAATTGTATTTTTCCCTGTGTTCGGTCCGGGCTGTCCCAGTTATCCCTATACGAGTGGGACATCCAAAAGCAGTGTCCAAAATAGGGTGGGATCCCCAGAGCGGAAAAACATGTAGTTCATTTCACTACCGCCTGAAGCACCTTTCAGCCAAAAGCAGTATCAGCTGATGCCAAAACATCAACCTTGTAAAACTTAGTAAAAGTATGAACCAAAGACCAGGTAGCGGCCTTACAAACTTGTTCAACAGAGGCCTGGTGCTGAAAAGCCCAGGAAGCACCAATAGCTCTAGTAGAGTGAGCGGTAACATGAAAAGGGGGATCCTTCCCCTTGGCAGAGTAGGCTTGCACCACCGCCTGTCTAATCCACCTACTAAGAGTGGACTTAGACGGAGACAATCCCTTCCTAACACCTTCAGAGAGGACAAAAAGAGAATCCGACTTCCTGAAGGATTCAGTCGCAACCAGGTAGTACTTAATGGCTCTGACCACATCCAAGGAACAAAGGGCCCTTATCTTAGAGTTAGACGGATCCAGACACAGAGAAGGTAAAATAACCTCCTCATTAAGATGAAAGGGAGACACGAGCTTAGGTAAAAATCAGGTTTAAAGCGAAAAACCACCTTATCCTTATGCCGCTCAAACAATACAAGGTGCAGCCGGTTCTGACACCCGGCGTACCGAGGTGATGGCTACCAAAAAGACCACCTTTAGAGTCAGGATAGACAAGGCAGCATCGCACAAAAGCTCAAAGAGGGGACCCTGGAGAGCAGAAAGCACCAAATTCAAATCCCACACCGGTTTAAGCGGTGGCCGTACATGGGTAACTCCTTGGAAAAAAGACCAAAGCAGTCTATGATTGGCAAAGGATCTTTGGAAAAAGACGGCCAAGGCCCAAACCGGGCCCTTGAGGGTGCCCAGCTGTAGAACCAAGGCTAAGCCGTGTTGTAAAAATTCCAAAATCCTAAAAAAGAGAATGTGCGACAAGGGAAACTCTTGGATTCACACCAAGCAATGTAGGCATGCCAAACTCTGTAGTAAATCATGGAAGAAAACTTCTTCTGCGCCTGAATCATGGTCTGAACAACCTTAGCAGACAAACTCTTCTCCGTAGGATTGAGGTTTCAATAGCCAGGCCGTCAAAGCCAGCGTCCGTAAATTGGGGTGCCGCAGTGACCCCGTGTGAGAAGCCCTGGGAGCTTGTGATTGTGTCTGGACGCAAACAGGTCCACATCCGGTAGACCCCAGCGGAGACAAAGAGCGTGAAAGCTCTTGTTGCTGAGAGACCATTCCCCCAGATGAGAGGCCCCCTGCTCAGGGAGTCTGCCTCCTGGTTCTTTACCCCGGGGATGTAAACCGCCGAGATGCAGGGAACATTCTCCTCTGCCCAAGTCAGGATCTGGGTCACCTCCTGGAGGGCTCGCTTGCTCCGAGTCCTGCCCTGGTGATTGACGTAAGCAACCGCCGTCTGATTGTCCGAGCAGATCTGGATTGCACGACCCCTGAGATGGGGAGTCAAGTGAAGAGGCACCAACCGGATCGCTCTCAGCTCCAGGATATTGATGAGCAAGTGGGCCTCCTGCGGCCCCCACCGGCCCTGGAACTTCAGCGTTTGTCACCGCAGACGCCAGTCTGACTGGCTGGGGGAGGTTTTTGGCAATCTCCCAACAGGAGTCAGAAAGGACTTGCCCACCAACAGATTTCTGGGGTCCAACCACCACAAGAGGGACTGTCTGGCCAGGGCGGACAGTGAAAATTCCAGTTCCAGGGACTCCAGCGTCCGGTCCCAAACGGTTAACAGATTCAATTGAAGAGGTCTCATGAGGAACTGAGCGAAGGTCGCTCTCGGTCTGCTGAAGGGACTGAGCCGCAATCAGCAAATCGTCCAGATAAGGAAAAACCACGAATGCCCTGGTTCCTCAGGATAGCCATGATGCCCGCCAGCACCTTGGTGAACACATGGGGGGCTAAGGATATTCCGAACGGCAGTGCCACAAACTGGTAATGCTGATCCTTCAATGCAAACCTCAGGAACTTCTGATGTCCCTGGAAAAATACAATTCTGTGAAATACTCACCTGTAGAATTGATATTATTTGTATACAGTACATCCTGCTCCAGATATAATACTTACACTTGGGTTATCCTCCGCCAGATGGCGCTGCACTGCAGAGACATGGAAAAACAGGCTCCTCCCGGCCCTTCAAATACCCAGGGACCTCCCACAAATCCCCAGCATTGAAAAGCAGTGAACAAGAAGCTGGGAGAATTTAAAACCACCCAGAACAACTGGTAATGATAGCAAGAAAACAATCACCATACAGGGGATCCAGAAAAATGCAAAAACCAGGGTGGGGTGGAGCAGGACATACTGTATACTTATAATATCAATTCTACAGGTGAGTATTTCACAGAATTGCATTATTCTTAGTATACAGTACGTCCTGCTCCAGATATAATACTTACACTTGGGACATCCAAAAGCAGTGTCCATAAAGTAGGGTGGGATCCCCAACAAAAAACGACAACAGCAGACAGTTTAAAGCACTGTCACCTGCAGAACCATACGGCCAAGACAGCATGAGCTGAGGCCCTAACATCAACATTGTAAAAACCTTGCAAAGGGTATGAGCAGAAGGCCAATGGTAGTGGCCTAACCAACCAGTTCAACAGCAAAACCGGTGCTGAAAGGCCCAAGAGGCATCAAGCACGTGTAGAAAAGGAATCAAGGCAACAAGGGAGATTCTTCCCCTTGCCTGAATAGGCCTGAGTAACAGCCTGACAATCTGATCGCTAATAAATTTGGCAGAAGCCAAAGGCCGAAACAAGTTACCAGGAGTAACATCCATTAAGGTAACAACCAGGACCAAACCGCCCAACTCCCGAGAGCAGACGAGATCGGGCACATTCAGGATGTAATGACCACAAGCCCCAAGGAACCTCAGTTCCCCTAAAGGACACAGTGACTCCTAAGGAAAAAACTGCCAACACCTGTATAAGGAATGCAGAACCACTTCCTCAGCATCGCTAGGAAGGGGGATAGCCATGAAAAACAATATCTAGAATAATTGAACATGAGACACCTTCAGATGTAGAGAATCCGGCTTCAGGCGGAACTCCACCTTATCCTGGTGTATCTCAAGGAATGAGGGCTAGGTAGACCGAACTGCCCGCTAACACACCTGACCAAGGTAACAGGCACCAGAAGGACAACCTTGAGGGTAAGGACATCCAGACAGCGTCCTGAATAGGACCAAGGGACAATCCTGCAAGCAGACGGAATGAATTCAACTTCAATCCCAACAGGGACCATAGGAGTACATGGAGGACGCACGTGAGTACCCCCTGAAGGAAGTCTTAACCAAGGAAGACTGAACCAGAGACTGCTAAGGCAAGGTGGACAGGGCAGAGCCTGACCCATCAGAGAACTGAGCTGGGGAACCAACTCCAATTCATGCTGAAAGCCACACTGGAAACCTGGGAACCGAGAACGTCCAACAATAAGAGAACTAGACTCGCCCCAATCAATGTGGGTATGCCATACCCTACAACAATAGAAGAAGACGAGGAAAAGGCATACTCCTAGCCTTCCCATAGTCACAAACACTGAGACAGCTAAAACTTGGCTCCATCAAGATGTATGTTTCAGCAGTCAGATCGACTAGGCCAGGGACCATGAATTATAGTGACGTAAAGGGGGCCCTGAGTGATCAACTGGCACTCCTGGCAAGGTGCAGAACTACTGACCACAGTACCATGTCTGTAACCACACTATACTAGGTCAACTGGGGGCCACCAGAATCACTGGTCCCCTTACCAGAGTAATCTTCCGCATAACCCTGCCTAGCAGAGGGAATGGAGAAGGGCATACAGAACCAAACGTCCTGTCAAGACGGTATTAAAGGCATCCGGACCACTGACATAAGATCCTGGGACAGGGAAACAAAGGCCGATAGCCTGTGAAGGTGACGGAACCTAACAGATCCACGACTGGTTGGACTCCATAACAACACGGGGATTAGCACATCCTGTCGCAGAGGGGCTTCGCCGGAGCTAATATCACTAACATGCAGGGAGCATTGTCTCCGCCCAGAAGGGAACATAGACACTCCCTGGAAGGTCCGCCAGCTCCAGGCCCCTTCCAATGGTTAATGTAGTACGTCTGTCGTCAGATGGACCGAGCACCCCCAGCCTGGCAAATCCAGAAGGGGAGCGGTCAAGTGAGAAGAACCAACTGAAAAACACTCACTGTTTAGACTTCAATAGGCGTAAGGACCCTCTAAGGGCCCCACCAACACCAGAATCGCAGGGGGGGTTCGGAAGAAACCATCCCCTTCAACCTGAAAGGTTGGCATCCATGGTGGCCGTTTCCAGAAAAGGGCAAGGGGGAACTGCCCCCAGACAGGTCCCTAGCGTTCATACACTTTCAAGAGAAAACCGTCAAGCAGGTGGGAAGGCCCACAGGCCCTGCTCCAGGGGTGCTGGATCCCTGTCCTATGTTACCAATAGAAGTCGCAGACTGGCTCCAGGGGAACTGAGCATAAGGGACCTCTTTAGCTACTCGGGCTCCTGCCGAGCAAGTTAACAACGGCCCACCGGTTGTATCCCTGCCTGGTGTTAAGAAACTGGGACAGTAGTGAGGGACTGGGCCCATGAGACCAGAATGCCCACCCAATTGCTGAGAGGGGGAGAATCTGGTTTGAACCTGATCCAGAATCATTCCTATTAATGGAGTTACCACTTTAGGGAACAGCGAGGACTCGAGGTGATTGAACACCCATTCAAATGACTCCTAATGGGCCCACCAGCCGGGTATCCAACTATCCTGACGCAGAGACAGGGAAGTGAGGAAGGGCGTCTGGGTAGACATCACGCGGACGTTCCTTGGTCTCATCAGAGACATCATCATCGACAGCACCTGAGTGAACACTCTGGGAGTTGAAGAGAGGCCAGATAACAGGGCCACAAGTAACAGTGTTGGACTTCCAACACGAACCTGGAGAGCCTCAGAGATCTGAGGGCACAGGAATGTAAACATAAGCATTGAAGAGATTCCCCAGACGGCAAGACGCCCACTGGGCGCAAGGTGCTGATGGCCCAACTCAAGAGTTTCCATGCAGGAAACTGACAGTAATTAGAGAATTGCCGTGAATCCAGAATGGGCCACCCGACCCATCCTTTGGGGGGCTGTGGAAGGTGGTATAGCGGCCCTTGCCTCTGCCTATTACGGGCAATCTGCAAGAGACCCTCAGACCTTGCAGGCCTAGCATGGCCTGTGCCAGCAACTGAACAGGGGCAGGGACCAGGAGTACCTGGGCCCAGATAAAAACTGGAGAAGGCCGTGCAGCAAACGCTATCCTGTATCTGGAGGACACTACCTCCTGAATCCACCAGAATGAGGCGAGATGCCTCCTGATAAGAGCAAGGTGCTGCAGCCATCCCCTCACCCAGCCGGGCGAGGGCTGGAGGGGGTTTGGTGGAAGATTTGGGCTTAGCCCCGCCGGAGGGGCCAGAGCGTTGTCTGCTGCTCGTGGGGCAGGAGTCTGCCCCAAAAATCCGGAAAGACACCCCTGGTTCCTGTTTAACACTAAGGTAGGGGGGAGGAGGGGTGCTCCTGCCTCGAGGGGGCCGGGATGGCCGTCTGCGAAGGGGTGATTTGCCCTTTTTACCGAACAGGTCTAGACGGGCCCCAAATAGGAGTTGCCCTCTGAAGGGGAGCCCAGTAAGAGTCTTTTTAGTAGCATCATCAGCACCCCACTGTCGCAGCCAGAGCAAGCGACGAATAGCCACCGCAAGGGCGGAAGTTCTTGCACACATTCTAATCGCGTCATCTAGCGCTAATAGAATAAACTTCACAAATACATCACAATTGGAGAGTGCATTAAACACCTCCCAGGGGAGATCTAGCGGCCACAGCAGTAATGGCTGCGGCACAGACCGGACACAGCGCCGTCCCGGCACAAGAAAAGGCATGGGAGGCCAGCAGCTCAATGCGCCGGTCCTCAGCATCCCGAAGGGCGCTATAGGCAGGGGTTGTAATAAAGGGGGGGTTAGGGACCCCTATGATCGGCGCATCCACCACGGGGGGTGCTGACCAACAATTAACCAACTCAGGGGGAAAAGGGTATTTCCTATCCCAGTCCCCTGGAAGTTTACTGGGGCATTCCCATTCTTTGAGCACAAGGGCATGGAAATGTGACTGCTCTAAAAATTCCAAACGTGCAGTCGCAGTATGGAAACGCTCCCCTCTAGGCTTGGGGACCTGACCGGGGAGAGAGATAGACAGAGCCTTAAAGACCTTAAGCAACAGGTCGTCAGTGTCACACTGGCCCCAGTATTCCGGGCCAGAATCATCGTGACTCCTCGGCCTCTCATCAGGAGAACCTGAGTCAGAGAACAACTCCCCTTCCTCAGAAGGGGTATAGTCACACGGGGTAGCAAACCCCTCAGTTCTCATAGAGCACACAGAAAAATGGGGCAACAGGTGCCGCTTTCTACCAGGGCCCATTCGCTCTGACAACCTAGCAATAATCTGTTCAGCTGTAGGCAGCCTGGAAGGGCCCGCAGGCTGCAATTCCCCACTAGTAGGCGACTCAGCAGGAGAGAGATTTAAGCCTGGGGAGATAGGTGAATTGAAGCTAGGTGTAGCCACTGGCCGACCAGATTGCAGGGCCAGGGCTTGCTCGGCACAGGGTACGCAGACCCGTGCCCTGCCAGCATCAGCATGGGGTTGTCCACGCGCTATACATCGCCGGTCTTGTCCCGGAAGGACCCCGGTCACATAATTCTGAGATGCCTCCATATGGTGATTAATCAAGGCACAATATGCCAGTAGAAATGTACACAATAAGTAACCCTGGATGCCCCAAAGACCCGCTATGGAAGTGGGAGAATTTTACAAGGCCCGCTATAATTTAACACCGGGCCGGGAGAAGCCAATGGTGTTCACCAGTCTGAAAGACATAATGGGAATAAAGGGAGTCAGAACAATGCACAGTAAACAAGGATTATGAAAATCGCCCGCGAGGGCACTTACAGACCCAGGGAGGAGGAGGACCGCCACCACGCGTGCGTGCGGCCAGCATCAAAATGGCGCCAAAGCGAACCTCGAAGGGCGGGCCAGAGCGGCCAGTGACGCGGAGCGCGCCAACCTATGTCACCGCCCCCCCCCGGAGAGCGCGAAGCTCTCAAACTGTTGAGACAAACTGTTATGAGGAGCGAAGTGAATGGGACACTTAGAGGAGATGATTTGCCAATGAAGACGCCGCAGCGTCTGAGGCGACGTCGCCGCCCGGCGCCGCACATCCAGTAAAGGAGGAAGTGCGCGCGGCGGCGACAATTACACAGTAAGAACTAAACAGCACGGTTCTGACCCCAGGGATACTAGTCCGGGCAGACTAAGGTCATAACGTGTAAAACATACACAAGACCTTACTACACACACCCCCCCCTTTCTTTCCCCCCCGGGCTACGGGGGGAAATGAGGGAGGATGGCGACCCTTTGTATAGGGCCCACCGCTACACGGGGCAATAGTGCGGGAGGGGCATCCCCTAGAGGCTCACCATCAGCCCTAAACCGCCTACCCTTTGGTGGGGGACTGCGGTGGAGCATGGCTCCGTTAAGCACGCATGGTGCTGCCTACCTTCACCCGACCAGCGCAGCCCAGGCTGGGAGGCACATCACAGGGAGGACGGGTGCGAATAGTCCAACAGGGCCGCAGGCTCTAATAGCCCCGCTCACCTGCGAGAGAGTGATACATCATGTCTTCGCAGTCAGCACTGCAGAGAAATCTGGGGATTTGTGGGAGGTCCCTGGATACTTGAAGGGCCAGGAGGAGCCTGTTTTTCCATGTCTCTGCAGTGCAGCGCCATCTGGCGGAGGATAACCCAAGTGTAAGTATTATATCTGGAGCAGGACGTACTGTATACTAAGAATATCGGGATGTGCAGATAAGCATCCTTGATGTTCGCCGTGGTCATGAAGTTGCCCGGCCGAAGCGAGCTCACCGCGGACCGCAAGGTCTCCATGCGGAAAAGTCTGACTCTGACAAACTTGTTGAGACCCTTCAGATCCAGGATAGGTCTCAGCGTTCCGTCCTTCTTGGGCACCGTGAACAGATTGGAGTAGAACCCTCGACCCCGTTCCTGGCGAGGCACGGGACAAATCACACCTGATAGCAGAAGGCATTGAACGGCCATTCTTAGGCCCTGCACCGTCAATGTGTTCTGGGAAATCCGCGATCCAAGAAATTTTGAGGGCGGCCAACTGCCAGCTCTATTTTGTACCATGAGGAAATCACCTCCTGAATCCACCGATCCAAGACGTGCTGTCTCTAGATGTGAGCAAAAAGCAGAAGCCGGCCCCCCACCCAGGTGGGTGAGGGCGTCCCCTCATGCCTGAGAGGGCTTGGCAGGGGGTATGGATTTAGCTCCCCAGGAGGGATTGGGTCGGCTGCGAGACCTACCTCATCCCCAGGAATATCTACGGCCACCGGAAAATGAAGAGCCTCTTCCTCCTCGAAAGGAGCGATAGGCAGATGAACCCCAAAAGGGCCGCGCAGACTTCCATCACTGAGGGAGTCTTCCATCCTTGGCCAGAAGGTCCAGCCGCTCCCCGAATAACCTGAGACCCAGGAAGGGGATACTAGTGAGCGACAAAGCGCAACAAGCAGGGCCGAGACTACAAAAGCAATAAAATCCACACAGGCTTTGAGGTCTTTATACTCCTCGGCCCGCTTGCGAGACTTGGCAAAATCAACAAGGCGTCTCACCTTCTTCCTGATGGTCAAAGAGACAAGGCACAGACAGAGCGAAGCCTTGATCCATGACAAGCCAGCTGATCCATGCGCCTGTCAGCAGGTGGCGCAAGGAAGCAGTATTGGGTGACGGCATAACCGTAGTGTTGGATAACCCCGACACAGGGGCATCCACATCAGATTAGCTCCTCAGGGAAGGGATACCGCCTGTCCAGGCCCTTAGGCCTGAGGAAGCAGAGTCCTTCAACTCTCCCTCCTCCATACAGTCCCAACCTCCAAAAGGATCATCATCATCGTCAGCAAAATCCGAGTAACCGGGCTGGATGTGGCGCTTCTTACTCATGGCCTTCCCAGTAGCCGTGCAAGATAACTGTCTCTCCAGGCTGGCCACCCAGTGTGTCAAATCGGCTTGGGACCCCTTTTTAGTTTCCCCCTCGCGGAAGGCCGAATGCAGCAGCGGGGGTGTTGGCGAGGCCGCAGGTAAAAGAGGGCTAGGGGCAGGGACGCCCGCCCTAACATGTTCCAAAAGTACACTCCCAGCGCAAGTGACACAAACCGTGATGAGTCAGCCCAGAGGGCTGGTACTGCACATGGGGCAGAGCTTCGCCCGCCCAGATGGGGCTCCTAGCTCACTATCCCCAGAAGCCTCCATTATGGTGATTATGGTGATAAAAATACAGGTTACAAGGCACTAACGGCCCAAACCTAAGTGACGCCCAATTTTGTCCCTCTTTTTAGTAATCCCTCTTTAAAGGGAGAGGGTGCGGAGAGAGGGGGGTGTAGGAGACCGGGAGGAACCACAACCCTCAGCTGGCAATGGAGGGGGCCCACCTAGAAGACACAAGCGGAAGGATTCATGAGAATCCCACAGCACATGCACATAAAAAAATTACACAGATGAAAGAGGGACTCACGGACCTGACCGGCGAGGTAGCGGGGAGTCCGGAAGGCAGGCACCAGAAAAAAACGCAGGGAGCGAGTGGTGAAACTGATGCCCGTCAGTCCGTGGGGACCCTCGGCAGGGTCCGCAATTGACAAAAAGAGCAGCACAGAAAATGGCGCCCGAGCGCAGCAAAGACGAAACTCGAGGAGCGGGCCATGCAGCAATGACGCAAAACGCGTCTCCGCGCGCCCCCGCCCCCCCACTGCAGGCGCGAACAGGGGCGCCAGGCAGCGCCTAAGATGGCGCCCAGAGTGCCGGACTCGGAGCCCGCACCACATGCCGAGGCCTCGCCTCAGACGCTGCTCTCGCCCCCCCCCCCTCCTCACAGCCTCAAGATGGAGGGAAAGAGGAAGAGGTGAGGGAACAAGGGAAGGTGAGTATCCACACAGCTGCCAGCAACAACAAAGTTTGAGGTAAAAATGAAGTAAAAGTGAAGTAAAAAGCAAAACATATGACAATAAAGCATGTGTGCACAGATAAGGGCATAACCCCGGGCAATTTTCCACACAGCTGCCAGCAACAACAAAGTCTGAGGTAAAAATGAAGTAAAAGTGAAGTAAAAAGCACAACATATGACAATAAAGCATGTGGCCACAGATAAGGGCATAACCCCGGGCAATTTTCCACACAGCTGCCAGCAACAACAAAGTCTGAGGTAAAAATGAAGTAAAAGTGAAGCAAAAAGCACAACATATGACAATAAAGCATGTAGGCACAGATAAGGGCCTAACCCCGGGCAATTTTCCACACAGCTGCAAGCAACAACAAAGTCTGAGGTAAAAATGAAGTAAAAAGCACAACATATGAAAATAAAGCTAGTGGGCACAGATAAGGGCATATACCCCGGGCAATTAGCTGGTTCCTCACCCCCCCCCCCCCCCCCCCCCCGAATAGGCTCACCATCGCCTATGGCCGGCTACCCTTTATGGAGGGTCTGCATCCCAGAGCCTAGCTCTGGGAACGCCTGACCCCGGCGTTCTCCCTACCTTCATCCGTTCCCATCAGCCGAGGCTGGGAGGCAAAACTGGGTTACAGGAACAGAGGCAATAGGGCGGCAGCGGCAGACAGGCTTAAAAATGCCCCGCTTACTGCCATGACCAGAGAGAGTTCTTCAGACGATCTTCGCAGCAGCACTGCAAGACAAATCTGGGGTTTCTATGGAGACTGATCCCTTTTATGGGAGGCCGGGAGGAGTTACGGCTTTGTATCTTGCAGTGACTGGCGCCACCTTGTGGCGGACTACCCACACGTATACGGATAATTGGGACAGCCCGGACCAAACACAGGGAAAAATCCCTGTCAGGCTTACCGTTAACTGTGTTTTTACGAGTCCTTCAGGACGGCCATGGAGGGAGGCACAAACTGGGACAGTTTAAAAGCCCCACCCCTTCCTCCCAGACCTCAGTATTAAGCAAGAACATTAACACAAGTTACTGCTGTACTAATCGGGAGGGTAGTATGGGCCGTCCTGAATGACTCATAGAAACACTGTTACCGGTAAGCCTAACAGGGATTTTCCCCCCTCGTCCTTCAGAGAGAACAAACATTCCTAAGGGTGGGATACTGCCAGTAGAACTTTCCTACCAAAGGATTGTTGCGTTTTTGATCATAAATCTAGGCGGTAATGATCAAAACTGGAATTGACAGATTCCGGAGTCTGAAAAAAATCGCAAACCTCAGGAATCTGTGATGGGCCTGCCAGAAGTGAACATGTAGATAGGCATCTTGTAGGAAAATGCTTACCATAAAATCCCCTTGTATCAATTGGTTCCTGACTGAAAAGATTGATTCCATATAAATCTTTTGTACTTTAAGTATGGATTGAGGGCCTTGAGATTCAGAATCATGCGCAAGACCTCTGACGGTTTCTGTACTAGAAACACTTAAGTGTAAAAACCCCTCCCCTGGACTTCTAAAGGGACCGGTTCTATAACTCTCTATTTGAACAAATCTGAGGTCTTTCTCTTCTCTTGATGCCACGGAGGGATGTTTACGTGAAACCTTTCTGTTAGTCTGTCCTGGAACCAGGCTGTCAGGAAGAAGGTTAAACGGCCTCCCACTGGGAGGTTTGTCTATAGGTGGAGGGGGAGTGCAGACCAAACTGCGTCTACGGGTTCCCCTGAGAGGCCGCCATTGTCTTCTTGGATCCTGCTTGGCCTGACTAGGAGCTGTCCTGTTCTTGAAGGATGTCTTATATCTTGGTCTCCTGACCTTGATAGGAAAATTAATTGCTTTTTCCAAGATCTAGCTAGAACCGTGTCTAACTAAGATCTAAACATGAGGGTACCTTCAAAGGGGAGGCCGCACAGCACGGAACAGAGACAAGCAGCGGTCTAGCAACTTATTCAACAGAAAACCTGGTGCTGAAGGGCCAAAGGTACCCAAACACCAATATAACGGAAGAAACGAGAGAGGGAGAATCTTCCCCCTAAAAGGAATAGGCCAGTGTAACGGTCCAACCAGCCCACAGGCAACAAACGCCTCGGTAAAACTTAGAACTTTCCCCAACGGGGAAAAGAAAACTGGTCTCCCGTCAGACAGGCGGGGATAATGACCCCTTCATTAACAAGGATCAACAAGAAGCCGAAACCTTTACTCAGGACCAGGAAGGCAACCATCCAAGTCAGATCAGTCCAAAGGGCGCATTGGCCCTGGAAGCAAACAAGATCAGGCACATACATAAGGAGGCGCCCGCAGACCCCAAAGGGCATCAGTTCCCCTAAGGGACAAGAAAACAACCAGGAAAATTTCAACACCTGTTGAAGGAATGTAGACCCCTTACTTCAGCATTATTAAGAATAAGGCCCATAGGCAGACTAAAGGGACTTAAATAATGCTCATAAAACACCACTTGGACAAGGGGTCCGGCGTAAGGCGGAATACCACCACGTCATGGTGTGTATATAGATATATATATATATATAACGAGCGAAGGCTAAGTAATCAGATCCACCTTCTCAGGCACACGTCTGACTAAAGCAAGAGCCCCCGGAGAAGCGACTTGGACTACAAAACAGCTCAGACAGCATCCAGAATAAGTCCCAAGGGAACAATCCGCAGGGCAAACAGAATGAAAATTGATCCCAACAGGGACCATAGAACTACTTGGGAGATGCACCTAAGCAATCCCCAAGAGAACTCCTCACAAGGAAGACAGACCAGACTCCTACAGGAAGACAGCCAGGACAGAACCCGAACCTTCAGAGTACCTAGATGGGGAGCCAACCCCAACCTATGCTGTAATGACTCTAGAACCCTAGGAACCAAGAACGTCCAACAGGGAAGAGACCAAAACTCATGCCAATCAATATGGGTATACCATAAACCACAATAGACGGAGGAAGAGGAAGCCAAGGAAGCTTGCTCCTAGCCCCCCATATACCCAGAAGATAAGCCCGTCTCCAAGGGGTGAATGAATCAGCTGTCAAGCCCCAGACTAGAGTCTGTAGATTGGGACGACAAAAGAAGGGGCCTGACAAGGGCAGAACCGCACTCCTGAGAGAGAGTACAGGTCAGCAGACCTCAGCAGAAGCATCTGCGAACCACAGTTCACTAGGCCACCCAGGGGCCATCAATCTCACGGGTCTCTTTATCAGCCCAACCGTGCGCAGAACCTCACATAGCAGGGTGAACGAAGAGAAGGCATATAAAATAGAAAGTCTATGCACAATTTTACTAAGCCCCCATGACCAGAGTCAGAATATTCTGGGACAGTAAAAACAAGGGCGGAGCCCCTGTTGTATAAGCAAGACCCAACAGAGCCACCCTAGTTGGCTCTCAGAGCGACACCAGGATAGCATAACCTGCCACTGAAAGGCATCCATTGGAGCGAATACCGCTGAGAAGCAGGGGGCGTAGACCCCCGCCCAAATCAGGATCAGGAACCCTCCAGAGGGATCATCCTGCTTCAAGCTCCAGACCAATAATAAAACAGGCCATTGTCTTCCAACCGGCCCAGAGTCCCCAAATAGACAGGTCCTAAAAGAGGAGAAGTCCAGCCGTATAGAGTCAACGGAAGGCTCACCATTTCAACAAACCAGTAGGTAAGATGGACCCTCTAAAGGACCCTACCTAGGAACCACAGGGGGTTTGGGAAGAAATCCCCCCCCCCCCCGCCAACCTGCGAGAATTGGTACCCAAGGTGACCATTCACAGGAAGATGCAAGTAAAGAAGGGGGTGCCCCCTGACAGGGCCCTTGAATATGGTCAGCTCAAGAGGAACCAGGAACCAAGGGGGAATGAGCACAGACCAAGCCCCAGGGGTGGGGGAACCCCATGTAGGATCAATAACCTACTGTGCCGAAGAGCCCAAGGGCTCGGTATATAAGGGACATCATCTGGTACGCCACCAACGGGCCCACCAGCTGCAATCCTGCCTGGTGAAAGTAAGAGGTCAGCAAAGGGGGACAGAGCCCCCGTAACCAGGAGTCCATTTGTTGCCAAGGAAGAAGGCTCAAGCCTGAACCGAATCCAAGGAATGGCAATAGTGGATAAGGGACCATGAGGGAGTGAGGTGACTGAGCACCCATCCAGTAACTCCCAGGGGACACCGCCGGCCGACCAATCCACTCGGCCTGACGTAGAGATTGGGGAGTAAGGAAAGATGACCCGGTAGATCCTAATGCGGACGCCCCCCCAGGCATGTCCGAGACATCACCCCCATTCGCGCCATGGCGAGTAGCCTGGGAGCGAAAGAGAGGCCACAAACAATGCCTCAATCCGCAGGGTTGGTCCTGCAACACCGCCTAGTAATGGTCTTGGTGTTCAGCAGACACAGGGGGAACTAAGAAGATCTAGAACTCCACAGGAGGCCAGGAACCCCCCTTGCACAGGGCGCCTGTGTCCCAAGACAGAGGCCCCATTCTGTTAAGGGCAACCTGTAAGTAACTCCAATCTCTGTAGGCCTAGTACGGCCTGCACCAATTCCTGAGGGGAAAACAGGGGCTAGAAGCACCCTGACAACCACTGAGGGGGGCCGCCCAGCAAATGCTATCCTGTGTCCAGGGGAACTACCTCCTGGAACCACCAGAAGGAGAAGATACATTCCTAGATAGGAGTCAGCTGCTGTAGCAGTTCCCTCGCCCAGAAGGGCGAGGGCGTCCCTTCATGCTTGGGACGTCTTGGCAGATTTGGACTTAGTCCTGCCAGAGGGCCCAGGGCGTTGCCTGCCCACCTCGTGGTGGAAATCCACTCCGAAAAGTTGGAAGCACACCTCAGGTTCGCGTTTGACACTAACGTAGGGAGGGGTGTCCCTGCCCCGAGGAGGCCGAGACGGCCTTCTGCGTAGGGGTGCCTTACCCTTTTTTCCAAAAAGGTCCAGACAGGCCCCAAATAGACGCCGTCCTCTGAAAGGAAGGCCAGTAAGAGCCTTTTTCGTATCATCGTCAGCACCCCACTGTCGCAGCCAGACCAGGCGGCGGATAGCTACCACAAGGGCAGAGGTTCTAGCACACATCTTAATGGTGTCATCCAGCGCTGAGAGGATAAACCTTACAAACACATCACAGTCTGAGAGCGCATTAAATACCTCCCAGGGGAGGTCCTCAGGTCGGTGATCAAGTAGTTTTCTAATGAGAGTCCTGGCGGCCACCGCAGTGATGGCCGCGGCACAGACGGTCGCAGAGCCGTCCCTGCACACGAAAAGGCGTGGGAAGCCTGGTCTGTCAATGCGCCGGTCCTCAGCATCCCGAAGGGTATGATAATGAGGGGCAGTCATGAAGGGGGGGTTAGTAACCCCTATAATTGGTGCATCCACCACGGGAGGTGCTGACCAAAAGTTAACCACATCAGGGGGAAAAGGGTACTTCCAATCCCAGACCCCTGGAACCCCTGTAAGTTTACAAGGCGAATCCCATTCTATCGATATAAGAGCCTGGAAATGCTCCTGTTCCAGAAATTCCAAGCGCGGTGTCGCTGTGTGGAAACTCTCCCTCTTAGGATTGGGAGCCTCTCCGGGAGGAGAGATTGACAAAACCTCAAAGATCTTTATAAGTAGTTCATCAGTGTCACACAGGCCCCAAGAACCGGGGCCAGAATCATCACGGCTCCAGGGCATCCCATCCGAGGAGCCCGAATCGGAGAATAGCTCACCTTCCTCAGAAGGATCCAGGTCTTGCATAGCAGCAGATTCATCGGTTTGGTTAGGAACCGGAGAGCCAGGAGGCGTCAGGGACAGCTGCTTTCCAGGGCCCATACGCTCCGCTAAACTAGACAGCACCTGCTCAGGCGTAGGCAGCCTGCGCGGCACGACTTGCTGGTCATCCCTGCTCGAGTGAGACTCATCAGGAGAGAGATTTAGGTCCGGGGAGACAGGTGTATTGAAGGGAGGTGCAGCCACTGGCAAACCTGATTGCAGGGTCAGTGCCTGTTCAGCACACGGTACGCAGACCCGTGCTCTGTCAGCATCAGCATGGGGCAGACCACACACAGTACACAGCCGGTCATGTCCCCGAGGGACCCCGGGTACATAATTCTGAGATGCCTCCATATGGTGATTATCTGAGCAGTATGCCCGCAGGGATTTACGCAATAGGCAACCCTGGATGCCCCAAGACCCGCTAGGAAGTGGGAGAATTTGTTATGTGGACCCGCTATAATATATGTCAGACTGGGAGAAGCCACCGAAATCCTGGCGTCTGAAAGACATAATGGGATAAGAGGGGGGGGTGTCAGTGCCATGCGCAGCTCGAATAAAAGAATCATAGGAACAAAAACCGCCCCGGAGGGCACTTACATGACCAAGGGAGGAGGCGGATCGCAACCACGCGCGCACGCGCGAAGACCGTCAAAATGGCGCCAAGCGAACCTTGAGGGGCCGGCCTGATCTGGCTGTGACACGGGACGCGTCATGCCGAGTCCCCACCTCCCCCAAAGAGCGCGAAGCTCTAACCAACAAAAAGTGAAAAAGTAGTAGTGGGTAGCACGCCCATACATAAAGTTGCTGTAACGCTAGACAATGATAATGCCGACTGGGCAGTACACTCATGTAAAGAAGGACAAACAGGCTCGCAACTATAAACTTATGTGGAGCAAGGAGCGCGACACTGACACCCAAGTACAATGAAAGATCAAAAGGCCTTAAGCGTGTTACATTACACTAGGACTGCCACACATACCCCTCTTTCTTTTCCCCCGAGCTACGGGAGGAAACAAGGGAGAAGCGGACCTGCGTCCAGGGATTAACTCTGTAAGGGGCACGGGCAACAATGTGGGAGGGGCATCCACTAGAGGCTCACCATCAGCCTAACCGCCTACCCAATGGTGGGGGATTGCGGTGGAGCATGGCTCCGTTAAGCACACAAGGTGCTGCCTACCTTCACCCGACCAACGCAGCCCAGGCTGGGAGGCATATTCTTTATAAAGAGGACAGGTGGAAATAGTCCCACAGGGCCACGGGCTGTAAAGCCCCACTCGCCTGCGAGAGCGTGATATCTTCATGTCTTCGCAGTTCAGCACTGCAGAGAAATCTGGGGATTTGTGGGATGTCCCTGGGTATATGAAGGGCCGGGAGGAGCCTGTTTTTGCATGCCTGCAGTGAACAGCGCCCTCTGGCGGAGTATTACCCATGTGTTATTATTATAGATGGAGCAGGACATGCTGTATGCTTAGAATAGCATTGCAAGCCCTTTTAAGTATTCCCTAAGTATGCCAATCCATAGGCTTTCTAAGGGTACCTGAATCTTCAAAGCTTAAATCTAGAGACCTGTGCGAGCGGAGCATCCAGCTTTGGGCACTTGGCCCAGACTGAAATATCCGCATCTTTGAAAGCAAACTGAACCAGGTAAGAAAAATATATTTTCTGACCATTGCCATTTCTTTTTCATTAAATGAAATAAGAAGAGTGAATAGGAAAATACTTTTCTTTCTTTACCAACAACTTATGATACATGGCATTCTGCACAGATAAGGACTCATCTACCGTTGGATATTCATGGTGTCATAAATATCCTCTGGGAGGGCTGAAGTTTCCTCAGACATTTTATTTTGGGTGGGGATGGACCTTCTCCTTTCTTCATCTGAACCCCCTAGAATGAATCCTTTAACCCTTTCGCTGCCAGCCTACCTGCAGCTTTTGTCACCCTCTGTTGCCAGACCATGTTTCACTATTTTGCGCTACACATGTTCAACTGTGATTTTTGAAAGGATTTCTAGGGATTTCCCAGGAAAATTATATATAGTTTTTTTTCAACAGAGTCTGGGCTTCAACATGAAATGTCTTGTTTGGCCTTTTTTTTGTGTATCCTTAATACTTTTTGGCAAAATATGTGCAAAAAAAATTTAAAAAATCTATTTTTTGCAATTTGTAGTGTTTTTTTGTAATAAAAAAGGTAAGTTTGTCAATAAAATTGCGTGCGAAACCTCAATTTCTCCCGGTCACAGCAGTACCACACATGTATTGGTAGACACCCTTTCCTGCCCAGGAGACTCCCCCAAACTGAAACAGAGCTTTAGGAGATTTTCAATAAAATACAACTGAGCTATGCGCACCTTGCAGTTTTTCCAGAAAAACAACCCTTTACATTTGAAATACCCCCCACAAACTATATATTCTCTGGAAGTACACGTCTCAAGCCTTCTAGGCGTACCAAGCTTGTTTATGTGGGCTTAGTTTTCTGGAAGTAATCCGTCAATGTATTCTTTGGTTGCACAAAGTTTCCCTAAAAAAGAATAAAACGGAAGAATCAAGCCACATTTTCCTAAAAAAAACTATATGCAAACAAGAAATAACAAGTAAAATAGCAAAAAGCAACATGCCCCGAACAGAACGATACCCAACATGCATAGGTACTGTCAAGGGAAGAGTTGGCAAACTTCACAAAGTAAAGCGTGCGCGTAACAGTAATTTTACTTGAAAATTTCAGCTCTGCAGACAAAGTGCCCACCTTGCAATTTATCAACCAAAACAACCCTTTACATTTGGAATATCCCCGATAAACCATATATTCCCTGAAAGTACACGTTAAGCTAAGAGTACCCAGCTTGTTGTAGTAGGCTCACCTTTATGGAAGTAATGCCTCGAAGAATTCTTAGGTTGCACAGGGTTTCCCTAAAAAAATGAATAAAAAAACAGAATAAATAACATGTTTTCCTAAAATATAAATACGCAAACAAGAAAAAACTAGCTAAATCTGAAAGAGCAAGGTCCTCCGAGCAGAACACCACCCAACATGCATAAGTACTATTAACCCTTTTAATTGCCAGCCTACTTGAAGTTTGTCACCCTCTGTTGACAGGTCATTTTCCCCCATTCTGCGCCATGTTTAACCGTGATTTTTGCCGGAATTTCCAGGAAAATTATAGATATATATTTTGCAGCAGAGTTTAGGCTTTAACATGGAATGTCTTGGTTGTAATTTTTCTACTGTTTTTTTTTTTTTTTTATATTCTTGTGTAAAAAAACAAAAAAAAAAATAAATATTTTTTAGACAATTGTCTCCTTTATTTTAAATAAAACATTTACTTTATTAGAGAAAACCATATTGCATGTGAAAGCCCAATTTCTCCCGATTACAACGGTACCACATATGTATTGGTAGTCCCCCATTCTTGCCCAGGAGACCCCCTAAATTAAAAATAGCACTTTATAACATTTACAAATAAAATACTACTACTATCCACACTATAAACATAAGGGGTTAATTGAAAAAAAAACATAACCCTTAAAACTCCCCCAAAAATTGATATGGGGTCCCCCTTACCAGTCATAACCAGCCCTGGACCAGCTATGGGGGGCTTGTAGAACAGGGTGCAAGGGAGCCAGCTTTGGTGCCCCCCCCCACCCTGCAGGCTACAAGCCCACATAGCCATGGCCCGGGCTCTTCTGCCTCCCCCCCCCGGCTTTGGGAAGGCAGGTAATTGGGGTGCCGGGGGTTAACGGCAAGTCACCCGCTAGCCGCAGGTGACTTGCCAGCCCCCCAGCTTTGTGAACTGGCATAGGGGTCTCATGGACCCCTTACCAGTTCACAAAGGGTTAAATGTAAAAAAAAAAAAAAAAAAAAAAAAACAGAAACAAGCAGAAAAAAAATTATTTATTTAATACTTTTAAAACTTACCTCCCATTACCCAGCATTACCAGCCCGGGACCAGCTATGGGGGCTTGTAGGAAAAAAGTGGGGGGGGCAGCTTTTGTGGCCCCCTCACCCTGCAGCCTACAAGCTCACATAGCCTATGTGGGCCCGGGCTCTTCTGCCCCCCCCGGGCTTTGGGGAGGCAGGTAATAGGGGTGGTGGGGGTTAATGGCAAGTCACCTGCGGCTCTCCCCCTCCCCACCTCTTTCCTAGCAGTCGCAATCCAGGAAGTCGAGGGAGAGGGCAATTTCTGCCCTCTCCTCGCCACGGAAGAGGCTGGGGGGGGCGCGATCGGAGGCCCCCCTAGTGAAGAGGACACCCGTCGGGAGAAAGCGGCCTCAGGTAAGTAAATGTCATTTTTATTTATTTATTTTCTTTACAGTTAGCAGCTGCTGCTGCTGCTGCCGAAGTGTGGGGGGGGGGGGCCCTATTCCGGGGGCTCTCCTGGAGCCATCCCCACGGGGGATCGAAAGGCACCAAATAAAAGAAGAGACCCGGCCGGATCCAACGAGGTGAGTATTTTTATTTTTTATTTTTTTAACTAGCGGGGCGGAAAGTCAAGCACGTAACACCTACGGGCTTGGCACTTAACACCCAACCAAGCCGTAGGTGTTACGGGCTTGGCAACAAAAGGGTTAAGGGAGTCCAGATCAGACGAGGTTTCCCCCTTCGCTTATCTCAGCTTTAGAGGGTTCTGGAGTTTCAATCAAAGATCTTTGATTGGGTTCAGCCAGAGAAATCTGAGGGTTTGGTGGTGGCGGAGCCCTGTGGGTAGAAAGGGAGGTCTCCACCGCACTGTGGCAGACCTGCAAAGTGGAAGCTGCATTGGAACTCATAGCTAGCATTTCATTCCATATTCCATGTTGTGGCTTCCAGACCCATTTTATGTTCCAAACACGGCTGACAACATGATTTATTCCAAAAGTCAGTTAAAATATCTAGAAAGTTAATATAGAGTCTGACTAGGATTCTGTAGTCTGGGATTCCCCTCCTTGTCTTTTTCCTTCCTTCCTTTCCCTGTCTCTTTCCCTTTTTCTAGTTTTTCCACGGGGGTGGCCTAAGAGAAAAAAATACACAGCCAGCCCCAGGAAGGATTAGACTAAATTATACCATAAAAGTCACATTGATTCCTGAATTATAAAAAACATCTCACCAGCTTATCCCGATAAGGCATCCTGGAAGGGATCTTCTGCTGGTTAGCCGTTTGCCTAGACTGTCTGCACCTTGCCCGGTCCATCTATTCGTTCCTCAGTCTCAGCCACAGAACGATTGTGTATCCCAGTCGTTTCGGAAACCATTCTAGATCGGCAGGGAAGTATGCTGCCTGCCAAAGTGCTGCCGCCCAGACACCATCTGCAGCCCGAGATCACCGCCACAGCCCTGGGTACTGCTGCTTCATTGAGCAGCTATCCATAACGGTGCTGGAACGCAAGCGCCCGGAAGGGACGTCATCCCGCGGCACCGTGACCCCGGAAGTCGCACGTGCCTCCAGGCTTTCCAGTGCCGCCGGATGCAGCACTCCCAAATGATGTGGTGCTCCAGCGGACCCCTCAAGGTCACAGGTGCCCTGTGTGAATAAAGCCCCAGACAGGCGATCGGTTCTCCTGGGGATTGAAAATAAAAACTAACAAAAACTGGATATTATCCCAGCGGTTTCCTGGAGAGGAAACACAAAAACTGTCCCAGTTTGTGTCTCCTCTATAGGGGGAGGAGCCTCTCTCTCTCTGTAGATGTCCTGAAGCTGAAGGGGAGAAAAGGGGAAATACAGGATACGGAAACAGGAGAAAATGGAGGGATCATCAAGAAAAAGAGAAAGATGGAGAAAGGAACATTTAAAGTTATACTAAAGGCACATGGTTGTTGTTTTATTGTCTCTGGCTACACGTTGCAATGTCCTAAACTTCAATCCGTTTTCAAAAAGACCCTGAGGTTCCTAAAATATTTGTAAAATTATTAGAGCACTGAAGATGCAGAGAAAAAATGAGTGGGTGTGGCAACAGCGATGTGATGTAAGCACACTGTGTGCTTTACATATATCATAGTAAAAAAATAAGTGCATTGTTGTGCCTCTAGTTATGAGTGCCAGCACATAGTGATCAGAAAAATACCGTTTTGTGAGAACTCACCTTTAAAACGGGTATTATGAGTGTGCCATAAACTCCACTTCGTTCTTCATGACATCTGGGTAATCTCCAGTTGAGGGCGGACTTCTGCAGAGATGAATATGCAAAAAAGAAAGCCCCTCCCGGTCCATATATACCTGGGACCTCCCACCAATTCCCCAGTGTATAAAAGCAGTAAAAGGACCAGGAAGAACCAAATATAACCGTAACAATCAAAACCAATGGTTCACCATATAAAAGCCCCAGAATACCTGAAAAAAACAAGGGTGGGGCGAAGTGGAGTGTATGGCACACTCATAATACCCGTTTTAAAGGTGAGTACTCACAAAACGGTATTATTCTAAGTGTGCCATACTTCTTTCTTCATGACATCTGGGACATCCAATAGCAGTGTCCGTCATGGGTGGGAACCAGAAACAGTAAAGAATGTACCAACTCAAACCACTGCAGCTTGCAGAACCTTGCGGCCAAAAACAGCTTCCGCTGAAGCCCGCACATCAACCTTGTAAAACTTGGAAAAGGTATGAACGGAAGACCAAGTAGCAGCCTTACAAATTTGTTCAACAGAAGCCTGGTGCTGAAAAGCCCAGGATGCACCAACAGCACGAGTAGAGTGTGCAGTGACCCTAAAAGGGGGAGTCCTCCCCTTAGCAGAATAGGGCCCAACAATGGCCTGACAAATCCATTTGCTAATCATAGATTTAGCAGGCGCCAAACCTTTCCTGGGCCCGCAGGGCACCATGAAAAAGGTGTCCGCCTTGCGGAAGGAAGAAGTAGTCACCAAATAGTACTTCACACAGCGAACAACATCCAAATTGTGCAGAACCCTCTCCTTGTCATTGTTAGGCTTAGGACACAAGGAAGGGAGAACAATGTCCTGATTAAGGTGGAAAGCAGAAACCACCTTAGGAAGAAAATCCGGCTTAAAACGAAAAACCACCTTATCCTGGTGTCTCTCAAAGTAAGGGGCATGAATCGACAGGGCCGCCAACTCAGAGACCCGCCGAACAGAGGTAATAGCCACCAAGAAGGCAACCTTCTGAGTGAGAACCGAAAGAGCAATATCCTGTAGCGGCTCAAAAGGAGGACCCTGCAGAGCCGAAAGAACCAAATTCAAATCCCAAACAGGAACTACAGCCTTCCGAGGGGGGCGCACATGCGCCACCCCTTGGGAGAACGTCTTAACCAGTGGGTGTAAAGCAAAAGACGTCTGGAAGAAAACCGACAGAGCAGAAACCTGTCCTTTCAAAGTACTAAGCTGGAACCAAAGATCCAGATTATGCTGAAGAAACTCCAAAATCCTGGGTATAGAAAAAAACCCTGCAAGGCAAGGCCCTAGCCTCACACCAATCAATATAGGACCTCCAAGTCCTATAGTAAATGCCCGAAGAGGACCGCTTCCTAGCCCTAATCAGGGTCTGAACAACAGCCTCAGAAAAACTTCCTCTTTCAAGATGAAGGTTTCAGCAGCCAAGCCGTCAAAGCCAGCGTTTGTAAATTGGGGAAAAGTAGATGACCCTGAGATAGCAGGTCCTGGTCTACGGCCATCCTTACAATGTCTGCGTACCAAACCCTTCTTGGCCACCTTGGAGCCACCAGAATCGCTGGTGCCCCTTCTAGAACCAGTTTGCTAACTACCTTATTAATTGCGATACCCTGCATGTTATTTATATTTTAACATGTCCATGCGGATGCTTTTATATAGGCAAGACCAACAGACCCCTCAAAAAAAAGAGTATATGAGCATCAATATGATATCCGTACAGCCAACATTAAATCCCCCATTGGCCGTCATTTCATTAGGTTTCACAATCAGGATCCGACCGGCCTACGAGTACAGGGACTGGATCGTATTCACCCAAATCCCAGAGGGGGTAACCTGGAAAAAGTGACGCTACAACGTGAGACCCGTTGGATCAGTAGGACAAAAGCACACCTACACCCAGGACTAAACGAGACTATCAGTTTCACCTCTTTTTTGTAATTGGGGGGGGGGGGGGGGGGTAGTGTACAAAACCCAACCTTTAAGGGTTTTTTTTTTTTTTTCAAATAGTGTTTGTAGTTACATGTGGTGGTTTGTTTGTTCTATTATGTGACATATGTAAGTTAATTCTCTCCTGCAAGGGGGGCCCTTTATAGGTGGTAACTTGGTATGAGATAACATTGAAAAGGAGTCACTACCATGGGTGTGAGGGCGTACGATAAAGGTTTCTCTGCCAATTCAGACTTCATTAAAGGGCACGGGCATGCTGCCCTTTCATATATTTAGACTGTACAGGATACAGCTTATTAAATTATGTTATGGATTAGGAATGGTGGAGATCGGGCTATGGATGTGACTATAGGTGGGGAAAGGATAGGCTTTTGGCTGTATGACATCTCAGGGCACATGTGAGCCCAGGACGATGGGCGGGGTGGATGGAGGCGGCGAGTCGGGATGATGGAGGGGGTGTCTGCACGGCCGCCAAGCTGCGTGCGCACGCAGCATTGCCCGGAGCTGACGGAGCGGCGCCGCGGGCATCACATGGAACCTAATGACAACACGGGGTTGCCACGGCAACCGTTCATGTGAGCCGGCTTTGTCCCCTCCCCTCGCCCCGTCTCTCCGCCTTCCTCTCCCTCATCCTTCAAGTGGCCACACGCTGTCTACCTCTCCCCACCATGATGACGTAGGCGGACGCGCCGGTCAGCACGCATCTTCTATGCGCGCTGTTTGGCCCTGACAGCCCAGCCGCAGACACGTCATCACACAGCTGGGATTAGACGCTTGCATAAAGCGCTTCCCGCTGCTCATAGTCACATCCGGGTCAAGCACACAGCGCAACATGCTTGCACGTGTATAGCTGTGTGGGCTCTCTCAGATCTGCCCTGGATGGTTACTGGGCTGACTAGCGTTTTTCATCATAGATGAGCGAGCAGACCCCAAGCCTGCACTCCCTGCTTCTTTTGTAAGTACTAATTTTAATCAGTATTCATATTCTTTGGAGTGTAGTCTGGCTCCCCGGCAGTGCTAACATTATGTTATACGTATGCCCACAGATGATTGAGGAATTGAGATCCCCGCAATACAGGGCTGACGCCATTCTTCCATACTTGGCGAACGGAGCACTGATTAATTTAGGACACCTAAGCCTCTCCATCCAGGTAGTCACTAATGTTTATTACTTTCTAATAATGATCCAGTTTCATTTCATACTGGGGCCCCATAGCCTGAATGAACTATGTAGGTACCCATAGTATATGGGAAAGGACTTTATCTGATTTGTGGTTCATGTTTTTGTTTTTGTGTGTGTCCATATTTGTTTAGCGTCAACCTTGGGACAGTGCACCTGGACATGAGGCCTTTTGTAATAATCTAATTAGCCTGGATGGGCTGATCAAGTGCCTTCAAGTGCGGTTTGGTACTGAAGAAGCCCCCTACAGGGGGTGAAACTAGTTTACCGCATATCAAACGATATTACTCACCGCCATGTTTTGGGCAATTGAACTATTCTACAGGTCTAATTGTTGATAATGTGTAATATGTCTAATTGTATCAATATTAACCAGCGCATTGGCAATCAGGTTAGCCGATAATTTGTGTAAATATCTTTGTTGTAATACAAGACTGACTATATCTGCAATGTGGTGTATATTGGGGAATGCAATGGGGAATTGAATTGGTAGCAGGACAAGCACCAAGGACAATCCTCCATGCTAAACTCCTGTGTTTGCATTTTAACTTGATATTGTAATCTAAATAAATCTATATATTTTATCTTTATAAAAGTGCATTAGTCATTTATAGTTTAGGCGTGGTCACACATTGAGTTCCCATCAACACTGGGTCGGTTCATACCCAGAAATACCTATGGTATACTATATTCTGCGAACTACCTTGCCCAGAATGGAGACAGGTGGAAACAGGTACAGAAAACCCAGGTCCTTCCAAGCCAGTGACAAGGCATCCACTGCCAAAGCCAGGGGATCCTGAGAATGAGACACAAAGGCCGGAAGTTTGTGATTGTGCCTCGAGGCAAAGAGATCCACCTCCGGAGTCCCCCACTTGCGGCAAAGATCCAGAAAAACCTCGGGGTTGAGAGACCACTCTCCGTGGCGAGAGGATCCCCTGCTCAGGGAATCCGCATCCGTATTCTCCACTTCCGGAATGTAGACTGCCGAAAGGCAAGGAACATTGCTCTCCGTCCAGTTCAGGATCAGAGAGACTTCCCTGAGGGCACTCCTGCTGCGAGTCCCTCCTTGGTGATTTATGTAAGCCACTGCCGTTCGGTTGTCCGAACGCACCTGAACCGGAAGACCTCGTAACTGTGTGGTCAGCCGAGCCAGAACCAGTCAAATGGCTTTGAGCTCCAATACATTGATGGGGGTGTGAGTCTCCTGGGGACCCCACACCCCGCTGAACTGATGACTCTTCCAATAACCTCCCCAGCCCGACAGGCTGGCATCCATGGTAACCGTCTCCCAACAAGGGACCAGAAAGGATCTGCCCTTCACCAGATTGCTCGAGTCCAGCCACCACCGAAAGGACTGCCGAACCCTGGGAGACATCTTGAAAGGTTGATCCAATGACTGTGGGCACCTGTCCCAATATGTCAATAGGAGAAGTTGAAGAGATCTCATGTGAAACTGTGCAAATGGTACCGCCTCAAAGGAGGACACCATCAGACCCACCAGTTTCATCCCCTGTCGGATAGAGGGACAAGGACTGGCCAGAAGAAGACAGATCAGGCCCTGAATCCCCTGCACTTTGGTCTGGGGCAGAAACACTCTGGCCCAACTGGTATCCAGATTCCTGCCCAGAAATGAAATCACTCCAGACGGGGAGAGAGAAGACTTGGTGCGGTTGATCACCCACCCGAACCTCTCCAGGGTCGACACCACCTGGTGAGTGCCCAGTTCCACCTGCTGAAGGGAAGAAGCTGAAATCAACAGATCGTCCAGATAAGGCACAATGCGAATGCCCTGAGACCTGAGCAGAGCCCTTACGCCCGCCAAAACCTTGGTGAAGACCCTCGGTGCCGAGGTCAGACCGAAGGGAAGAGCTACAAACTGATAATGTTGATCCTCCACCGCAAACCGGAGGAATCTCTGATGTGCCTGAAAAATCGGAACATGCAAATACGCATCCTTGATGTCTATGGATATCATAAAATGCCCTTGGCGAAGGGAATTGATAGCCGAGCGCAGCGTCTCCATGCGGAACTTCTTGGCTCTCATAAACCTGTTGAGAATCTTGAGATCTAGAATGGGTCTCACCGAACCCTCCTTTTTGGGAACCGTGAAAAGGTTGGAGTAGTAACCCCTGCCTCTTTCCAACAGAGGCACCGGGCGTATAACCCCCATGTCCAGAAGGTTTTTTTTTTACTGCTAACAGGAGCCCCTGTGCAGCCTGAGGGTCCGAGGGCACCCGAGACCTTAAGACTCTTGGGGGCGGCCAGTACTCGAACTCCAGTTTGTACCCGGAGGAGAACACCTCCAAGATCCAATTGTCTGTGACCTCCCGGGCCCAGACCTGGAAGAAGAGCCGCAGCCATCCCCCCACCCTTGCGGGTGAGGGCGCCCCTTCATTGCTGAGCCGGTTTAACCGCAGGCTTGGGCTTGGAACCCCAGGCAGCCGCGGGACGTGCCCGACCTCTGCCTCTGTTCCAGGACGAGCCCCTGACACTTGAGAAGGCCAGACCTCTAGACGTTCTGGCCCCTCGAAAGGAAGGAGTGAACGTGCCCGCCCCCCCCGAAAGGGACGGCGCCGTTTCCTCCGCTGAGGTAACTTACCTCCTTTAGCAACAGCATCCAATTTATCTCCAAACAGCCGCGCACCCAAGAAGGGGAGAGCTGTGAGCGACTTCTTGGCTCCAACGTCCGCTGTCCATTAACGGAGCCAGACCAGTCTGCGCATGGCCACCAGTAAGGCTGACGTCCTACTACACACGACAATGGAGTCTTCCATCTCAGCCATGACAAAAATACCATTTTGTGAATACTCACTTGAAAAATGGGTATTATAATAATTGAGTATGTCCCACACCCCACTTCAAGACATTCATTACATTTGGGTATACTGACCTGTAGATGGCGATCTTGCAGAGATGATAACAAAAAAGGGTCAGACCCTCCCGGCCCATAAATACCTGGGACCTCCCACTCATTACCCAGTATAAAGATAGCAGTAAGATCAAGGGACCAGGAAAGCCAATTAAAACTAACAAAGGTTCACCATATAAAGGATCCAGAATACAAAAGGGCAGGGTGAAGTGGGGTGTGTGACATACTTATAATACCCATTTTACAGGTGAGTATTCACAAAATGGTATTATTCTAAGTATGTTCCACACCCCGCTTCAAGACATTCATTACACTTGGGACATCCAATAGCAGTGTCCTTAAAGGGCGGGGATACAAAAAACAAGGGCATCAGTCCTACGAAAAGGAGAAGTAGCCACCAAATAGTACTTCACACAGCGAACCACATCCAAAGAATGCAAAACCCTCTCCTTGTCATTGCTGGGCTTAGGACACATGGAGGGAAGAACAATATCCTGATTCAAATGAAAAGCAGAGACCACCTTAGGAAGGAAATCTGGTTTGAAGCGGAAAACAACCTTGTCCTGATGCCTCTCAAAGTAAGGAGCCTTAATAGACAAGGCTGCCAACTCCGAAACACGTCGAACGGAGGTGATGGCAACCAGAAAAACAATCTTCTGAGTAAGCGCAGAAAGTGCAATATCCTTCAAAGGTTCAAAAGGAGGACCCTGCAAGGCAGACAAAACCAAATTCAAATTCCAAACTGGGAGCAAAGGCTTCCTAGGAGGCCGCACATGCGTAACCCCCTGGAAAAAGGTCTTAACCAGAGGATGAAGGGCAAAAGACTGCTGAGAAAACTGCCAGGGCAGAAACCTGCCCCTTCAGCGTACTAAGCTGCAAACCTTGGTCCAGACCATGTTGCAGAAATTCCAAAACCCTAGGGATAGAAAACACCCTGCAAGGCAAGGCCCTGACCTCACACCAATCAATATAAGACCTCCAAGTCATATAATAGATGGCAGAGAAAGACTGCTTCCTAGCCCTAACCAGAGTCTGAATGACATCAGAAAGACCTTCCTCCCTCAAGATGGAGGTTTCAGCAACCACGCCATCAAAGCCAGTGTTGGTAAATTGGGGTAGAGCCCCTGAGTGAGCAGATCCGGCAGAAGGGGCAGGTCTAACTGATCCTCCGCCAACCTTATCACGTCTGCGAACCAAACCTGTCTTGGCCACCTTGGAGCCACCAGGATTGCTGACGCGCCCTCTAGGGCCAGCTTGCGCACCACTCTGCCCACCATGGGAAACGGAGGGAACAGGTACAGAAACCCCAGATCCCTCCAGTTCAGAGACCTGGCATCCACTGCCAGAGCCAGTGGATCCCACGAGAGAGACACAAATGCCGGAAGCTTGTGATTGTGACGAGAGGCAAAGAGGTCCACCTCCGGAGACCCCCACCGGTGGCAAAGCGACCGAAACACCTAACACCTTGGGGCAGAGCGACCATTCCCCCCGGCGAGATGACCCCTGCTCAGGGAGTCCGCCTCCGTGTTCTCCAATCCCGGAATGTACACCGCCGAGATGCATGGGACATTGCTCTCTGCCCAGGCAAGGATCAAGGACACTTCTCTGAGGGCACGCCTGCTGCGAGTCCCTCCCTAGTGATTGATGTAGGCGACCGCCGTCCGATTGTTCGACCGAACTTGGACCGGTAGACCCCGCAACTGATGAGTCAAGTGAGCCAGAACCAGCCTGATGGCTCTCAACTCCAGAACATTGATGGGATCGTGAGCCTCCAGAGGCCCCCACAGTCCCTGAAACTGAAGATCCTTCCAAAATCCCCCCCAACCTGACAGGCTGGCATCCGTGGTGACCATCTCCCAACGAGGGGTCAGAAAGGACCTGCCCCTCGTCAGATTGCTAGGTTTCAGCCACCACTGAAGGGAATGCCGCACCCGGGGGGACATCAGAAAGAACTGATCCAATGACAGCGGGGACCCGTCCCGAGCTGGAGCGTCCTTGTGTGAAACTGGGCAAAGGGAACCGCCTCGAACGACCTCACCATCAATCCCACGAGTCGCATCCCTAGCCGGATGGATGGACGGGGAATGGATAGAAGACGCTGAGTCAATTCCTGAATCAGAAGGACCTTGGCTCGGGGGAAAAACACCCTGGCCTGAGAAGTATCCAGCGACATTACCAGGAACTCCACCACCCTGGAGGGAGTGAGGCAGGACTTGGGATAATTGATCACCCAACCGAAACTCTCCAGAGTGGACACCACATTCCTGGTAACCAGCTGCGCCTGACTGAGGGAAGACGCCATGATGAGAAGATCGTCCAGATAGTGCACGATGCGGATAGCCCTGGCT
The DNA here is from genome assembly GCA_027917425.1 of Gastrophryne carolinensis. Classification (NCBI taxonomy): domain Eukaryota; kingdom Metazoa; phylum Chordata; class Amphibia; order Anura; family Microhylidae; genus Gastrophryne; species Gastrophryne carolinensis. The sequence goes on from CM051241.1 coordinate 76,725,664, forward strand.
CTGAGGATGGCCATCACTCCTGCCAACACCTTGGTAAAAACCCTTGGAGTCGAGGTAAGGCCAAACCGAAGAGCCACAAACTGAAAATGTCGATTGTCCACGACAAACCTGAGGAATCTCTGGTGTGCCGGAAACATTGGAATATGCAGGTAAGCATCTTTGATGTCTATGGACGTCATGAAGTCCCCCTGACGAAGTGAGTGGATGGCTGAGTGCAGAGTTTCCATACGGAACTTCCGGGGAAGAACACACCTGTTGAGCAACTTCAGATCCAGAATGGGACGAACGGATCCGTTCTTCTTGGGCACCGTGAACAAATTGGAATAGAAGCCCAGGCCCCGGTCTGAGTGGGGCACCAGGCAGATGACAGCCATGTCCAAAAGACTTGCTACTGCCACCCGAAGCCCCTGGGCGGCCAGAGGATCTGACAGCACCCGAGAACTGAAGAATCTGGGAGGGGGAAGGAACTCGAACTCCAGCTTGTAACCGGAAGACACCACTTCCTGAATCCACCTGTCCGAGACCTCTTAAACCCAAACCTGGGAGAACAGTAGCAGCCGTCCCCCCACCCGCAAGGGTGAGGGCGCCCCCTCATTGCTGAGCCGTCTTGGCAGCGACTCTAGGCTTGGAGCCCCAACTGTGTCCTGGACGGGCCCGATCCCTGCCCCTGGTCCAGGAATTACTTCTGGACGAGGGGAAAGCCACACCCCTGCCGACTCTAGCCCCATGAAAGGACTGAGAGAAGGAAGCCGCCCCCCAAAAGGGGCGACGCTGCTTCTTACGCTGAGATAACTTACCTTCCTTTGCCACCGAATCCAATTTTTATCCAAAGAGCCGCAACCCCACAAAGGGAAGGGCCGTGAGCGACTTTTTGGACACAAAATCAGCCGCCCACTGGCATAACCAAACCGACCGGCGGATAGCCACAAGCAGAGCCGCAGCTCTGCTACACATCACCAAAGCGACATCCAGGGCGGACAATACAAAGGACAAAAATAACTCACAGCGCTTAAGGTCGGCAAACTCCTCACTAGCCGGGTCAAGCCCGGACGAGGTCAACAATCCTCTAACAACTGACCTGGCAGCAACCAGTACAAGCACAGAAGCACAAACCGGCAGCAAGGTCGATCCAACACTGGCAAAACCATGACAAGCCATCTGGTCAATGCGTTTATCCTCACCATCCTTGAGGGTAGTGCACTCCGGAGAATGGAGGACTGAGGAGCTGGACAACCCCAAAACAGGAGCATCCACCTCGGGGGGAGACGACCAGTGCTTCACTGCGTCCGCCGGAAAGGGATATTTCTTGTCCCAACCCGGAAGCCGCATCGGCCTCTCCCATTCCTTGCGAATGATACCATCAAAATGCTTTTTGATAAGGAAATTCCAAGCGGGGCTTCGTCTCTTCAAAGAACTCCCCCTTCAGCGGAGGAGCCGCCTCGGGGGGAGAAATAGCCAGGACCTCAAACACCTGAGCCCTGAGCACATGTGTCCGAGGAATCCGCCTGGCCATGCTCGGTATCAGCGCCCACAAACTGCTGATCGTCGGAGTCATCAGACCCCTCATACAGCTCCCCTTCCTCACGCGGGGAGCAATCAGACCAATCCAGGGAGTCAAAGTCCTCCCTATCAAAGGCCTGCGCAGCCGAATACAAATGCTTCCTCTTTGCCGTGGCCTTTTTGGCGACGGCACTAGAAAAAAAATTTCCAGATTGGCCAATCTGGCACACAACTCAGTTTGCGACTCCCCGCTAATGACCACATCACACGCACGTGTCAGGCGAGGGGGAGACGGGGAGGAGACCGGTGGAGCAGAACCAGACGCATGAGATCCGGTCTGCCACGTAATAGCCCGCTGCGCACAGGGTACAAATAGAAATACATCATCCCCCAAAAGGGATACCCCACACCCCAAACACAGCCTGGATTGCCCCAAGGGGGGCACAAGGCCAGTATCCGGGGAAGCCTCCATATGGTAATTTTTTAGTACTATATATAGTATATACAATTAAATGTGTACAATGCTCTTTTTCTTTTCTTTTTTTTTTTTGGGGGGGGGGGGGGGGAATTACGCAATAATGCCACCCGGGATGCCCCTTTAAGTCCCGAGTGGGAGGATTTTAAGCCAGCTAAATTTTAACCAGGGACCTGGAACGGGAGAACCTCGCCACTCCCCCGTCTCTCCCGGCTAGAAGCCGGGACATGAAAAGCCGCGCTCTCAGCACGGGGGCGGGCCGTAGGCAAACTGGGTAATGAGTGGGAGGTCCCAGGTATTTATGGGCCGGGAGGGTCTGACCTTTTTTTGTTATCTCTGCAAGATCGCCATCTACAGGTCAGTATACCCAAGTGTAATGAATGTCTTGAAGCGGGGTGTGTGACATACTTAGAATATCCATGAACAATTCGCACTTCTTAAGTATAGCGAACTCAGCGCCATCTGGATCAAGCTGAGCCTTATTCAGCCAGTCCCTGATAAAGAGACCTGGTAGCAAGCGACACCAGGGCAGATGCACTAACAGGTCGCAGGGCCGAACCCACGTTGGCAAAAGCGTGGCACGCCATCTGATCAAGGCGCTTATCCTCGCCATCCTTAAGGGAGGTGGCGTCAGGGGTGTTCAGCACAGAAGAGTTGGTCAAACCTAAAACAGGCGCGTCGACCTCGAGAGGAGAAGACCAGCGCATGACTGCCTCCACCGGAAAAGGATACTTCTTATCCCATCCCTGAGGCACACCAGGAAGCCGGCTGGGCCTCTCCCATTCTCTAAGTATCAGCGCATCAAAATGACCATGGATAGGGAATTCCAGACGGGGCTTGTGGGCCCCAAAAAATCCCCCCTTCTTAAGAGGGGGCGCCTCAGGTGGATCAATATCCAACACCTCCAATAAATGTGACAAAACAGTGGCCGTATCAACGGCATTCCCCAGCGCCTGCCCGACATTGAAATTCCCAGGCTGACCATAGTCAGCCTCTGAATCCTGATACAATTCCCCCTCCTCTAACGGGGAATAATCGGACAAATCAGCGGACTCGTCATCAATATCCCACAAAGGTTGGACCGACAACAACTGTCTCTTTTTAGCCTGGGCCTTCTTGCCCATCGTGCTAGCAATCATTTTCTCTATGCTGGCCAACCGAGCCCAAACATGAGAAAGCGACTCCTCACTGGTACCAATGTCACTTGGGGTACGGATCAGGTGGGGAGGGGAAGGCGATGAAGCGGGAGGAACCGACCCAGAAGGCTGGGTACCAGACTGCCACGTTATGGCCTTTTGTGTGCATGGTATACAGATCAGCACATTCTCCCCCGTAAGGGATACCCTGCACCCCACACATGGCCCGGATTGTCCCGAAGGGATCCTGGGCCCGTTATCCTGCAGAGCCTCAATATGGTGAATTTTTGTGGTCAGTCGCAAGACCGCAGGGAATTACGCATAAGCAACCCAGGATGCCCCTTAAAAGTCCCGGTGGGAGGATTTTTGGGTGGACAATTTTTATAACTAGGGACCCCAGGACCAGGAGGGACCCCTTAATATGCACATATACAGGGCTACCTGTAACACACAAAATAAGCCACATAAGAGCAGAGCAAAAGTGTAAAAAATGCAATAGCGTTTGATCTTACAGCCACACAATGGAAATATATATATTATATATACCACAACACAGCAAAACAGTGCAAATAAGGCATAAACACACACACGTTAGAGACCAGTGGGGGCCCCTGCTAAATAGGGGCCCCCACACACACACAAGCTAAAGAGCTGGCATCAGGCCCTTACCACCCCGAGTGCAAAGCGGCCTGCCAGGGAAGATGGCCCCCACGCAGCCTCGTGCCTGGTAAGGGAGAGCAGGGGGAGGGCAGGCCAGCGCAGTGCGCGCGTTTTCCGAGGCCACGCCCCCCTCCCAGCAACGCAAACCCCTAGACAACGAGCACTGTAATCGCGCCAAATAAGGGGGCGGGACTACCACCGCCGCGCCGAGAGCCCGGCCCCGCCCCCTTTCCGAACGCAGCCTGGCCAGGCCCTCCCCCCCCCGGAGGGGAATAAGGGACCTGGACGGGGGGAAATCCAGCCAGGAGCCGGCCATAAGCCCAACGGGACGGGGCATCCCACACCAGGATCACCAAGAAACCTGGAAACCGCCTACCCCATAGTGAGGTCTCACGGTGAAGCAGTGCTCCTGCTACACCCATAGGGTGCTCCTACCTTCACCAGGACCCGCAGCCTAAGCTGGGAGGCTCAATACAGGGTAATTTAGAAGGGTCCCGGCAGTAATAGGGATAATAGAAGAGAAGTTTCACCGCCTAGAGCCGCCGCATTGCTCGCACTCTCGGTAAGTTTTACAACAGTGGCAGTAGCAGTAGCAGAGCTGCGCTAGACAAAAGGGGAGCATAGCCGCATTTAAAAGAGGACCAACCACATATAGTGCCAGCCCTGGAGTCTTTTAGATAAAGCGAATAAAGAACCCCTGAATGAATCGGGATGCCCGTCATGCTGATGCCTGTTTTTGCTTCCATATCTGTGGCTCCCACGCCGCATCCCTGGTTTCCCTGCAGTATGGCATGCTGCCGCGCCAAGCTATTCATGTAGGCTGGGGACGGGAGTGCTCCGCAGTCCGCAAGGAGAACGGAGATGTGACCACTCCCGCTTCTCTACACTGGGCTCTCTTATGAACAACACCTTATGCCAAGCTAGGGAAGGGGGCTCACACAATGGGGCATCCCAAAATGGACTTTGGTCTACTTTATGTGCATTTGTGCAAGTACATATACTGCCCAATTTACATCTTGAAGCAAGGCCCAATTAAAGCATACCGATACCATCTGTGGCGCGGGTCTGAATCAACCTTATTTTCCTTAAAACTTGATGAGCAAAAAAAACATCTGAATAAAAGAAAAAGAAACACTCACCTCAGGTTCAAATACTGCCCCACTGTACACTGGATTGGCGGTTGTTCTTCTTTTTCTTTCTTGTCTTTTACTTTGGATTTCTGACAATCAAAGCAAAAATTTAAATTTGCGTTACTAAACATCATTCAGAAAACCCCAGATGATTTGGCTATAGGATTACGAAACATTTCAGAATGCTTTCAGGCATTTGACAAGACATACCGAGGAGCTTTACCCTGAAGCATCTAAAAGGCCATAGATGTAAAAATACAATTCTGCGAAACTCCCTGTAGAATTGTTTTTGGATACATCCAGTCCAGGTCGTCCCAAGTGATGACATGTGGGTGTTTGCCCCTAGGGGTCGCCCGCCTGCAAGATCAAAGATGTAGCTCCTCCCGGCCCCCTATAAAGGCAGGTGTCCCTCTATCATTCTCCAGTGGTTAAAAAGCAGTAGACAAAAAAGAGGACAGGCCGGGAGGCCCAAGAAACCATGTTGCTTCACATAGCTTCAGCTTGAACTCTCTCTTACAAGATTTATGAAAAACAACGTCCAGTGAATGAAAAAATGGTGATCACCATAACAGGCAACAGGAAACAATGAACACAAGGGCGGGGTGGACCTGGACTGGATGTATCCAAAAACAATTCTACAGGTGAGTTTCACAGAATTGTATTTTTCCCTACATCCAGTCCAGGTCGTCCCAAGTAATGACATGTGGGACATCCAAAAGCAGTGTCCATTTGGGCAGGATCCCCAGTGCGGAACAGCATGTAGGTTATTTCACTACCGCCTGAAGCACCTTTCGGCAAAAAACAGCATCAGCTGAGGCCCTGACATCCACCTTGTAAAACTTTGTAAAAGTATGAACTGAAGACCAAGTGGCGGCCTAACAAACTTGTTCAACCGATGCCTGGTGCTGAAAAGCCCAAGAGGCACCAATAGCTCTGGTAGAATGAGCTGTGATCCGAAAAGGGGGTTCCTTCCCCTTGGAAGAATATGCTTGCACCACCCCCTGTCTGATCCACTGAGAGTGGACTTGGCTGGTGGCAAACCTTTCCTATAGCCTTCTGTTAGGACAAAGAGCAAATCCGATTTCCTGAAGGATTCAGTCGCAGCCAGGTAATACTTTATGGCCCTGACCACATCCAAGGCATGGAGGGTCCGTTCTTTGGAATTAGCTGGTGCTGGACACAAGGAGGGTAAGACGACTTCCTCATTAAGGTGAAAAGGAGAAACGACCTTAGGCAGAAAATCAGGTTTAAAGCAAAAACCACCTTATCCCTATGCCGCTCAAAGTGCAGCCGGCTCTGATACACGACGCACCGAGGTGATCACTACCAAAAAGACCACTTTGAGAGTCAAAATGGACAATGCAACATCGCACAATGGCTTGAAGGGAGGACCCTGAAGAGCAGAAAGAACTAAAGTCCCATACCGGTAATACTGACTTACGCGGTGGTCGGACATGGGTGACTCCCTGGAAAAAAGTCTTGATCAACCTATGGTTGGCAATGGATCTCTGGAAAAAGACGGCTAAGGCCAAGACCTGACCCTTTAGGGTGCTCAGCTGGAGACCCAAGTCTAAGCCGTGTTGCAAAAACTCCAGAATCCTAGAAATAGAAAATGTCCAGCAAGGGAGACTCTTGGACTCGCACCAGGCTATATAAGCGTGCCAAACTCTGTAGTATATCATGGAAGAAGACTTCCTCCATGCCTGAATCATGGTATGCACAAACGTGGCCGACAGCCCCCTTTCCGTCAGGATTGAGGTTTCAATAGCCAGGCCGTCAAAGCCAGCGTCCGTAAATTGGGGTGCCGCAGCGACCCGTGTGTGAGAAGCCCTGGGTCGTCGGGCATGATGTAGCGATCTACTGACATCTGAACTATGTCCGCAAACCAACTCCTTCTCGGCCAGCGAGGAGCTACCAGGATAGTTGGTACCCCTTCCTGGGCTATCTTGTGCAGAACTCTTCCCAGGGGTGGAAACGGAGGGAATGAGTAATGAAACTTGAACTCCGTCCAAGAAATCGCCAGAGCGTCTGTGGCAATGGCCAGAGGACCTCTTGAAAGGGAGACGAACCTTGGAAGCTTGTGATTGTGTCTGGATGCAAACAGGTCCACGTCCGGCTGACCCCAGCGGAGACACAGCGCGTGAAAGGTCTTGCTGCTGAGAGACCATTCCCCCAGGCATGAGGCGCTCCTACTCAGGGACTCTGCCTCCAGGTTTTCTACCCTGGGAATGTAGACTGCCGAGATGCAGGGAACATTCTCCTCTGCCCAAGCCAGAATCTGGGTCACCTCCTTGAGGGTTCTCTTGCTCCGAGTCCCGCCCTGGTGATTGATGTAGGCGACAGCCGTCTGATTGTCCGAGCGAGCCTGGATCACACGACCCCTTAAGTGGGAGGTCAAGCGAAGAAGCATCAACCGGATCGCTCTCAACTCCAGGAGATTTATGGGTATGCGGTTCTCCTGCGGGCCCCACTGACCCTGGATCTTCTGAGTCTGCCAAACGCCTCCCCAGCCTGTCAGACTGGCATCCATGGTAACTATCTCCCACTGGGGAGTCAGGAAGGACTTGCCTACCAGCAAATTCCGAGAGTCCAACCACCACAAGAGGGACTGCCTGACCAGGGGAGACAACGAAAAGCTGTGTTCCAGGGACTCCTGAGTCCGATTCCAGTCGGTCAATAGGTTCAATTGAAGAGGTCTCATGTGAAATTGAGCGAAAGGCACTTCCTCGAAGCAGGAAACCATTAGGCCCACCAATCTAATCCCCAGACGTACCGACGGTAACTGGCAAGACAGCAAAGCCTGCACCTGCGTCTGGAGACCCAAAACCTTCTGCTGTGGCAGAAAAACCTTAACCTGAGCAGTGTTTATCGTCATGCCCAGAAAGGATCTCACTGTTGAGGGAGTGACAAAGGACTTGGGGTAATCGATTACCCAGCCGAAGGCCTCCAGGGTTGACAACACCGTCCGAGTATCGCTCTCGGCCTGCTGAAGGGGACTGGGCCGCAATCAGCAAGTCGTCCAGATAGGGCAGCACATGAATGCCCTGGTTCCTCAGGATAGCCATGATGCCCGCCAGCACCTTGGTGAAGACACGGGGGGCTGAGGATATCCCGAATTGCAGTGCCACAAACTGGTAATGCTGATCCTTCAGAGCAATCCTCAGGAACTTCTGATGCCCCTGGAAGATCGGGATGTGTAGATAAACATCCCTGATGTCCACCGCAATCATGAAGTCGCCGGGCGGGAGCGATCTCACCGCCGACCGTAAGGTTTCCATGCGGAAATGTCTGACTCTTACAAACCGGTTGAGACCCTTCAGGTCCAGAATTGGTCTTAACGTTCCGTCCTTATTGGGAACCATGAACAGGTTGGAGGAAAAACCCCGACCCTGTTCCTGCCGAGGTACAGGGCAATTCACACCTAACCGCAGGAGGTGTTGCACGGCCATTCTCAAGCTCTGGGCCTGGGTTTCGGGATATCCGTGAACGGAGAAATTCTGTGGGCGGCCTGACTGCCAGCACTATCTTGTAACCGGAGGACACTACCTCCTGAATCCACTGATCCGAGACGTGACGGATGCCTGAGGGGACTTGGCAGGGGGGCTTGGATTTAGCTCCCCAGGAGGGATGGGGTCGGCCGCGGGACCTACCTCTACCCCAGGTATCTCTGCGGCCACCTGAAAATGAAGAGCCTCTTCCTCCTCGAAAGGAACGATAGGCAGAGGGATTCCGAAAGGACCGAGCTGGCTTCCGTCCCTGAGGGAGTCTACCATCCTTGACCAAAAGGTCCAGGCACTCCCCAAACAGCCTGTGCCCCACAAAGGGGATACTCGTAAGCGACTTCTTGGCAGCCGCATCAGGCGACCATTGCCGCAGCCAGAGCGAGCGATGGAGAGCAACAAGCAGGGCTGAAATCCTGGCACCGAGCCGGACCCCATCGTCCATGGCAGTAGCAACAAAGCCAATGAAATCCAAGCAGGCTTTGAGTTCTTTATACTCCTCCACCCGTTTGCGAGCCGTAGCTCTATCCACAAGGTGTCTCACCTTCTTTCTGATGGCTAGGGAGACGATCGCTGAGACGCACACAGGGTGAAAAAGAACACCAGCAAAGGTGAACGCATGGCAGACCAGCTGATCCATGTGCTTGTCAGCCGGATCACGTAAGGAAGCAGTATCAGGTGACGGCATAACAGTAGTGTTGGACAACCCCGACACGGGGGGATCCACTTCAGGTGGGCGAGACCATAGCCGAACCAGCTCATCAGGGAAGGGGTACCGCCTGTCCAGGCCTTTAGGAACCGACGGTAACTTGTTAGGCCTCTCCCATTCCTTGAAAATCATGTTAGAAAAATGGGCCTGCTACGGGGAGACCCGCCTTTGCCTTTCAGGTCTAAACAAATCTCCCTGCTTCCTCTTAGCCGTCCTGGGAGGGACCATGTGTAGTGTCTCAAACACTGAGGTAAGCAATTCTCTGCATCATCCGGTAGCCACGCATCCTCGTCCGAGGAAGAACCAGACATACGGTCATCGCCAGCCGAATAATCCACCGCGGAGCGTGAATCCTCTGGCAACTCACCTTCCTCCTCAGAGCCCAGACCATCAAAGAGATCATCATCATCCGAGTAAACGTGCTTGAGGTGCCGTTTCTTACTCGTGGCTTTCTTAGGAGCTGTCCGCGAGATCTGTCTCTCGAGATTCGCCAGCCTATGCGCCAAGTCAGCATGAGATCCCCTGCTAGCTCCCCCCTCACTGGGGGCTGAATGCAGCAGCGGAGGGTCTGGAGAGGCGGCCGGCAGCGCAGGGCTAGGGGCAGGGACGCCCGCCCGTTCATGGTCCAAAAATACAACTCTGTGAAGTACTCACCTGTAGAGTTGGTATTATACGCATACAGCACGTCCTGCTCCAGTAGTAGTAATAACATGTGGTAATCCCCCGCCTCCGGCTCCGTGCACTGCAGACATGTAGAAAACAAGCTCCTCCCGGCCCTTCATATACCGAGGGACCTCCCACAAATCCCCAGCATTGAAAAGCAGTGAGAAATAGAGGCCAGGAGAAAACAACCACCCAAAACTGGCAAAAATATCAAAGATAACAATCACCAAAAGGGGATCCAGAACAAGGTGTACTTCACAGTACTTCACAGAGTTGTATTATTCTAAGCATACAGCACGTCCTGCTCCAGTAGTACTAATAACATGTGGGACATCCAATAGCAATGTCCATAAAGAAGGGTGGGATCCCCAACAGAAGGCAACAGCAAGCAGTCTAAACTACTGCCGCCTGCAGAACCTTGCGGCCAAACACAGTGTCAGCTGAGGCCCGAACATCAACCTTGTAAAACTTTGTAAAGGTATGTACAGAAGACCAAGTAGCGGCCTTGCAAACTTGTTCAACAGAGGCCTGGTGCTGAAAAGCCCAAGAAGCCCCAACAGCTCTAGTAGAATGAGCAGTAAGACGAAAGGGGGGAGTCTTCCCCTTAGCAGTATAGGCTTGAACAACAGCCTGACAAATCCATTTACTGATGGTAGACTTGGCGGGAGCCAAACCCTTCCTAGGCCCATGACGCACAACAAAGAGAGCATCTGTCTTCCTAAAGGCCTGCATGGTAACCAGGTAAGACTTGACACACCTGACCACATCCAAGGAATGCAAAACCCTTTCCTTAGCTAGGATTAGGGCACAAGGAAGGAAGTACAATATCTTGATTCAAATGAAATGCAGACACAACCTTAGGCAGAAAGTCTGGCTTGAAGTGAAACACCACCTTATCCCGGTGTCTCTCAAAGTAGGGAGGCTGAATAGACGAAGCAGCCAACTCAGACACACGTCTGTCCGAAGTGATGGCTACCAGGAAGACAACCTTGAGCGTGAGCACAGCTAGAGCGGCCTCATGGATAGGCTCAAAGGGAGCCCCCTGCAGGGCCGACAACACCAAGTTCAGATCCCAAACAGGAACCATAGGTTTCCGAGGGGGGCGCACATAAGTGACCCCTTGAAAGAAGGTCTTGATAAGAGAGTGATGGGCAAAGGTCTTCTGAAAGAAGATAGACAGGGCCGAGACCTGGCCCTTCAAGGTACTAAGCTTAAAGTGGACCAACACCCAGGATTTTGACTATCCTGGGTCCTGGTCCACTTCGGTGGGGCACCCCCGATCGGGGTGCCCCGCTGTATGAAACCCCCCCCGATCACCTGAAAAACTCACCTCTCCCCGCTCCCAGCGCCGACGGACAAGCGGCTCCTCCGCCGCCGCCTCCCGCGCGTCACTCTTGATGCGCCCGCGGCGGCCATTCACAGACGGCCGGCGCGCCGTCTTATAGATTCCCGGGCCGATCACGGGAGGGTGATGGTCCACTTTAAGACCTAAGTCTAGACCATGTTGTAAGAACTCCAGCACCCTGGATACTAAGAATTCCCGGTAGGGAAGAGACCTGGATTCACACCAGTCAATGTAAGCACGCCATACTCTATAATAGATGGCAGCAGAAGTCTTCTTCCTGGCTTGCACCATAGTAGCCACCACAGACGCAGACAAACCCTTTTCCATCAAGATGGAGGTTTCAATAGCCAAGCCGTCAAAGCCAGCGTTAGTAAATTGGGATGGCGTAGAGACCCTTGAGTCAGAAGGACTGGCAACCTTGTCAGATCGTACTGATCTACTGCCATTTGAACCACGTACGTGAACCACACTCTTCTTGGCCACCTTGGGGCCACCAGAATCGCGGGTACCCCTTCCAGAGCGATCTTGCGCAGCACTCTGCCCAGAAGGGGAATTGGTGGAAACACATAGATGAGCCGAAACTCCTTCCAAGACATTGACAGGGCATCCATGGCCAGAGCCAGAGGATCCTGAGACAGAGATACAAAGCTCGGCAGCTTGTGATTGTGACGTGGCGCGAAGAGATCCACGTCCGGCACACCCCAACGGTGACACAGTGACTGAAATACCCTGTCGCAGAGGGACCATTCCCCCTGACGGGACGACCCCCTGCTCAGAGCATCATAGCAGATTCCCGTCCCCGGAATGTAGACAGCCGATATGCATTGTACATTGGTCTCTGCCCAAGTTAGAATCAGAGACACCTCCTGGAGAGCACCCTTGCTCCGGGTTCCTCCCTGATGATTGATGTAGGCTACGGCCGTCCTGTTGTCTGAGCGTACCTGAACCGCCAGACCCTTCAGGTGCTGGGTTCCAATCGGACCGCCCTGAGTTCCAGGACATTGATAGGAAGATGGGCCTCATGAGGGCCCCACCTCCCCTGGAAGCGCAGGGACTTCCAGAATCCCCCCCAGCCCGAAAGACTGGCATCCGTTGTGACCGTCTCCCAGGAGGGAGCCAGGAAGGATCTGCCCCTTGTCAAATTCCTGTGGTCCAACCACCACGCAAGGGATTGTCTGACCGAGAGGGGAATCACCCAGCTGACGTCCAGAGATGCTGGGTCTTTGTTCCATACTGACAGAAGGTGAAGATGGAGGGATGAGGGTTCGCAAGCAGGGATCTCGCCTGGGTTATCAGAGCTTCCACCTTCTGCGGAGGAAGGAATATCCTTGATTGAACAGAGTCCAGAATCATCCCCAGAAACGGGGTCACTGAGGAGGGGGACAGAGAGGACTTTGGGTAATTGATCACCCAGCCGAAGAACTCCAGGGTGGATACCACCAACCGAGTGTCCAGCTCTGCCTGCCTCAGAGACTGAGAGGTGATGAGAATATCATCAAGGTAGGGCAACACGCGTATGCCCTTTAGTCTTAAGAGAGACATCACCCCTGCCAGTACCTTGGTGAAGACCCTAGGGGCCGACGTAAGGCCGAATGGGAGGGCCACGAACTGATAGTGCTGATCCAACAGCGCAAATCTGAGGAACCTTTGGTGCCCTGAGAACACCGGCACGTGCAGGTAAGCGTCCTTGATGTCCACAGATGTCATGAAGTCCCCCGGACGCAGTGAGGCAATGGCCGAGCGCAGAGTCTCCATATGAAAATGCCAGCTTCTAACAAACTTGTTTATGATTTTCAAATCCGGAATGGGTCTGACTGACCCGTCCTTTTTGGGCACCGTGAACAGGTTGGAATAAAACCCCATGCCCCTGTCTCTTAAGGGGACCTCGCAGATGACCCCGAGCTCCAGAAGGTCCTGCACAGCCAGCATCAAGACCCGAGCTGAGGCAGGATCCTGTGGGATCCGAGACCCAACGAACCTGGTAGGGGGCAGCACAGCAAATTCTATCTTGTAACCGGAGGAGACTACCTCCTGAATCCACCGGTCTGGGACGAGGCGTCTCCAGACCTGCTCGAAGTACTGTAGACGCCCCCCCCCCACCCTGATGGGCGAGGGCGCCCCTTCATGCTTGGGGGGTCTTGGGGGGGGGCTTTGGGCTTGGGCCCCCAAGAGGAGCCGGGACGGCGTCCTCTGTTCTTGTTCCAGGGTTCTGAGTGCGACCCATAGGACACCCCTCTACCTTGCTTGGTCCCACGGTAGGGGGTAGAATGGGAGCTTGGACCACGAAAGGGCCGAATCTGACGCTTGCGTTGGGGCAGCTTGCCACCCTTGGCAAAGATATCTAATCTTCCTCCAAACAGGCGCAGTCCTGTAAACGGAAGCCCCGTAAGGGCCTTCTTGGCGACGTTGTCAGCAGCCCACTGGCATAACCAGATCGCGCGGCGTATGGCCACCACCAGAGCTGAAGATCTAGCGCTCAGCTTAATAGCATCGTCCGATGCAGATAGGATATAATTTACAAAGGTCTCACAGGTGGCCAGGGCGTTGGCGGCCTCCGAGGGCAGGTCATCCGCCCCTTCCAGGGCAGTTTTAACCACCGTCCTGAGCGCCACCGCCGTGATGGCTAAGGCGCACACCGGGCGGAGCGACGCTCCCCCAAATGCAAAGGCATGACATGCCAATTGATCAACTCGCCGATCCTCTAAATCCCGCAGAGTAGTAGTGTCAGGGGAGTGCAAAATAGAGGTGTTGGACAGACTCAGAATCGGGGCATCGGCCTCGGGCGGTGATGTCCAACACTTAACCAGATCGGCAGGAAACGGATACTTCTTATCCACAGCCTTAGGAATCCCCTGGAGTTTACTGGGATGTTCCCATTCTTTCAGCACTATGTTATTAAAGTGAGTTTGTTCGGGAAACTCCAACCGCACCCTAGCAGTATGAAACAGATCGCCCCTTTGCCGAGGTGCCGCAGGAGGGGGAGAGAGGGATAACACATCAAAGATCTGAGACAGCAGTCTGTCAATGTTGTCCTGGGACCAAAGATCAGAACCAGACTCCTCCTGACTCCTGGACTCGTCCTCGTAGGATCCTGAGTCAGAGAGCAGTTCCCCTTCCTCTGATGGGGACTGAGCATAGGAAAGCAGTAAATCATCAGATTCTACAGGGAGAATAGTAGCTTCAGGGTTCAAATGACGCTTCTTGGCAGTAGCCTTGCACGCCAGGGAGCCAGCAAGTAAGCTTTCCACACTGGCCAATCTAGAGGCCAAATCAGTGTGAGAATCCCCACTAGTATTGGGGGTTATGCTCAAGCTTGGGGGAGTAGGGGAAATAAGGCGAGGTGCGGGCCCAGCCTCGGAAGAGGTGGGGAGACCGGCTAGCGCCTGTTGAGCACAAGGTACGCAGACCCGTGAATGGTCACCGCTGCTAGGTGAAACCCCACAAGCTGCACACAGACGGGTTTGTCCCAGGGGGATCCCGTTCGCGATGTCCTGGGATGCCTCCATATGGTGATTATTAAATTCAATATGCCAGTAGGGATTGACGCTTTAAGCAACCCTGGATGCCCCAATAACCCGCTGGGAAGTGGGAGTAATTTCTGAAAAATGGTCTGGACCAGGCGCTACGTCGGGCCAGGGGAAGCCACCGATGACCACTGTCTGAAAGACACAAGGGGAACAGGGATGTCAGAGCCGAGCGCGAGGAAACAAGCTAGGAAAAGGATCGCCCATGAGGGCACTTACAGTCTGCGAGGGGAGGACCGTCTTCACCACGCGCATGCGAGAAGGAAATGGCGCCCAGCGAACCTCGAAGGGCGGGCCAGAGCGGGCGATGACGCGGAACGTGCCAGACCGAACCACGCCTCCCCCCGGAGAGCACGAAGCTAGAAGGCGCGCAGCCAATCAGGAGAGAATGTAGATACGTCAGCCAGTCTGACGAAGTGAGTAAGGAGATTTGAAAAACGCCGTAGCTTCCCCAAACAGCGCTGCTGTATGCGCCTAGAGCACAGTAAAACGCTGCGGTCAGTTGAAAAATAAGCAAGTGAAACGTGCTCTGACACCCGGTAGCGGTAAAGCGTCTATAGTGTACTTAGGGCAAGGAGTAGGCCATCAAACACACAGCCCCCCCCTCTTTTTCCCCCCCTAACGGGGGAATCTGGGAAGGAAGGTGACCCGAATAGAGGGTTCACCGTTAGATGGGGCATGGGGGCACTAGTGCGGGAGGGGCATTCACTG
This sequence comes from Gastrophryne carolinensis, assembly GCA_027917425.1. Lineage (NCBI taxonomy): Eukaryota > Metazoa > Chordata > Amphibia > Anura > Microhylidae > Gastrophryne > Gastrophryne carolinensis. The sequence continues at coordinate 76,741,017 of CM051241.1, forward strand.
AAGGCTCACCATTCGCCTTAACCGCCTACCCTATGGAGGGGGATTGCGGTGGAGACTAGCTCCGTAAGCACACTAGGTGCTGCCTACCTTCACCCGACCAACGCAGCCCAGGCTGGGAGGCATTAATTCACAATGAGGACGGGTGGAAATAGTCCCGCAGGGTCTCGGGCTGTCAAGCCCCGCTCGCCTGCGAGAGCGTGATACTTCATGTCTTTGCAGTTCCAGCACTGCAGAGAAATCTGGAGGGGGATTTGTGGGAGGTCCCTCGGTATATGAAGGGCTGGGAGGAGCTTGTTTTCTACATGTCTGCAGTGCACGGCGCCGGAGGCGGAGGATTACCACATGTTATTACTACTACTGGAGCAGGACGTGCTGTATGCTTAGAATATAATGCCTCTGGCGCAAGTGGTACAAACAGTGCTGAATCCGCCCAGAGGATTCCTACTGCACAAGGGGCAGAGCCTTTCCTGCCCAAATGGGGCCCCCAGCTCACTATCCCCTGATGCCTCCATTATGGTGATTAAACGCTTGTGGAGAAGGCGTCCGCCCCTTCCAGCACAGTCCAGGCCGCGAAAATGGCCGCGGTGGCGCCCGAGGCCCACCGCACCTGTAGCATCAAATCACCCCTTCCCCCCATCACAGACAGCGCTGCGTCGGCGGCGATACAGCGGGCCCACGGGGACCCCGCAGCCCAAGCGAACGACGAGGGAGCGAAGGAGGAGAGTAAAAAGGCAGGGAGGAGCTACATCTTTGATCTTGCAGTCGGGCGCCCCTAGGGGTAAACACCAACATATCATCACTTGGGACGACCTGGACTGGATGTAGGGAAAACTAAGGTATGGCATAAATATTTGTAGACAACACATACCTCATTACTGCTAATGGGTGACAAGACCTTTACTTAAAAAGATACATGATCCCCAGGGCTCAAGAAGCGGTGCCCCATTTCCAGCATGACAAGTGAATAGCGGCACTTGGGTTAGGTTTTTAACTTTTCATCAGCAATGGAGGTTCTGGAATAGAGTGGGCCGACCGCATGGACCACAGTCACAGGCTTGTGGGCAATCCTGTTTTTGTTGAGTTATTGTGTAATCTTCAATTATACGGACAAGGTCTAGTATCAAATTCAACTCATTGAAAGCAGGAAGTAAATTTAAAGCAAAACAAAACCCTCAGACTACCCAACACAAAACCCTCTGACTGTCATATCCCCCCCCCCCCCCCATGTACCTTGGGCAATGATGACAGCTCAGCAGTGGACAGCTGTGGCCATGCCCACATGGAATTTTTAAGATTGATCTATAATAGGCCAGATGACGTGACCTGGCACCTCAGCTAAAGGGAAGCCGGAAATGCGGACACGAGCAGCACTGTGGAGCACTGGTAGAATTGAATTTTGTGGATGACCTGGGAGGTTTCACATGGCAGGGAAAAAAGGTCCTTGTGACACCTGTCTGGTTGCATTTGCTGCATGCTTTTTGCACGCTTGCGTTTTTTTATCACGTTTTTGTTTGTGCTTGTGTCTGGGTCCTTTCTGTATATTGACTCACATTAAAATGTATGGGGCCGGGAGTGCGCATGTGTGCGGAGCGCGGATGGACGTCTGAATCCGTGCTCCGGTGAAACCCTGCTGCCCTGGCCTACTGCTTATCTGTCCCAGCACATCCGTCGAGTCTTGGCAATACTTAAACCCCTGAGCTCCACGTAAAATGGAAACCTCCACGCCATCCCAAAGTGATCCCCGAATTCCTGTGGACCTCCTACCAGAGGACGAGTCCTGGATGGATGACTCTCTACATGGTTCACCACCAAAGTCACAACTACCACCTCTTGACAAATACTCTATGCTTGAGAAAGCCCTCGAGAGGTGGGCCCTAAATATTACATCCCAGATTTCCGCTAATCTCTCAGCTGAAATAAAAGAACTGGGCCAAATTGTTGACGGCCTTGAACAACAATCCACTGCACATGCTTCGGAACTATCTTCCTTTGGGACGGATCTAGAATCCTTAAAAGAGGAGAACCTTACCCTACACCATAAGCTTGAGGACATGGAGAACCGCTCACGCAGGGCCAACATCAGGATCAGAGGTATACCTGACGCCGTCATTGATCTACAATCTACAGTTACTGCTCTCTTCCAAGAGCTCGCCCCGGCCATCCCTATCGAAAGGCTGGAATTTGACAGAATACACCTTGCCTTGCTTAAAAAAAGACGGGCTTCCGCAGGACGTGTTAGTTAAACTCCACTTCTACCGCTTCCGGCTCGGCTTCCGTGCTGAGCGGCTGCTCGAGCAGCGTCAGTTCGGGCGGCGCCGAGCTCGGCCACGCCACCTGCTCTCAGATGCGTCCCCAGCTCCGACAAACGCGAGCACGTGTCTGTTATGCCCTCCGGCGGCGCTGCAGGAGAGGAGAAGTTAAAGGGCCAATGAGCCCGAGGGGTTGTCATGCATGGGCCAATGAGCCCAAAGGGGACTTGTGAGCTATACGCCCTGTTGAACCAATCAAACTGTGAATTGTCAATTGCACCAATCATGTACACCTTCCTGTTGTCCTATCCTGTCTGAAACCCTATATAAGCATTATCCCTGCAGTGCCTGTGATAGAGCCTTGTCGTACCTTGTTTGTCTACTGAATTACTCTCTGTTTGATCTCCGCTGTCGACCCTTGCCTGAACCGATTACTCTCTGATTGACCTCCGTTGCCGACCCTTGCCTGAACCGACTACTCTCTCGGATTGATCTCTGTTGCCGACCTTTGCTATCCACGACCATCCTGTCCGCTGCCAGCCTTGACCCCTGCTTCGTTTACAGACCTCAAGGTGTCTCATCCAACTATACCGTCGCGATCTCTGCTTACCCGGTGTTGACCTCTGGCCTGTCTTTGGACTTCCTACTAACTCCAGCTTCATCAATTGGACTCACTCTAGTCCTGCTCTTCGTTATTGGTTCTCCAGACCTCCAACCAGTAAGCTCCCATCCTTTAAGCCATTGAAGTCCTGGGGGCTACCGATCCTGGGCAGGCGTGTACTGCGTCCCGGAAAGTGGGGGCTCCTACAAGTGAAGCTGGCTGCGGAGATTGGGAGTTGATGGCTTACCTGGAGGGCTGGAGTTACCTGAGCATTACATTGGAGTTACCCGAGCGTGACAGTACCGATCTACTGCCAACTGCACGACGTCTGCGAACCACACCCTCCTAGGCCAACAGGGGGCCACCAGGATGGGTGGTAGCCCCTCCTGGGCTATCTTGCGCAGCACCCTGCCCAGCAGAGTAAAAGGAAGGAACACATAAAGGAGCCGAAACTCCGTCCAAGGCATTGCTAGCGCATCCGTGGTGAAGGCCAGAGGATCCTGCGACAGGGAGACAAATCTAGGAAGCTTGTGATTGTGGCGAGACGCAAACAGGTCCACATCCGGCTGACCCAAGCGGAGACACAGGGAGTGAAATACCTTGTTGCTGAGGGACCATTCCCCCAGCCGAGACGTCCCCCTGCTCAGGGAGTCTGCCTCCTGGTTCTCCACCCCCGGAATGTAGACCGCCGAGATGCAAGGTACATTCTTTTCCGCCCAAGACAGTATCAGGGACACTTCCTTGAGGGCTCGCTTGCTCCGAGTCCCTCCCTGATGACTGATGTAGGCAACCACCGTCTGGTTGTCCGAGCGGATCTGAACAGCCCGACCCCGAATGTCAGGGGTCAGCTGAGAAAGAACCAACCTGATCGCCCTCAGTTCCAGGACATTGATGGGAGCATCGGCCTCCTGAGGGCCCCAATGACCCTGGAACTGCAGAGACTTCCAAAAGCCCCCCCAACCGGTCAGACTGGCATCTGTGGTGACAGTCTCCCGGCACTGGGGCAGAAAGGTCCTGCCCACTAAAAGGTTCCTTGAGTCCAGCCACTACGGGGGGGGGGGGGGGGGGGACAGAGCAAATTCCTGATCCAGGGACACAGGGTCCTGATCCCAAACTGACAAGAGGTGCAACTGAGGAGGTCTCATGTGAAAAGAAAGGACCTCACCAAAGACGGAGACAGTGAAGACTTGGGAAAGTTGATCACCCAGCCGAAGGACTCGAGAGTGGAGGTCACAACCTGAGTATCCTTCTCGGCCTGAGGAAGAGACTGAAACTGATCAGAATGTCGTCCAGGTAAGGGAGGATGCGAATGCCCTGGTTCCGCAACAGAGCCATCACGCCCGCCAGCACCTTGGTGAATACCCGAGGCACCGAGGTGATACCAAACGGTAAAGCCACAAACTGGTAAAGCTGATCCTTTAGAGCGAGCCTCAGGAATCTCTGATGACCTGGAAAGATTGGCACGTGAAGATAGGCATCCTTGATGTCCACGGTGGTCATGAAGTCACCCGGACAAAAGGTACTGACAGCCGAGCGTAGTGTCTCCATGCGAAAGTGCTTGAACCTGACAAACTTGTTGAGACCCTTCAAGTCCAGGATGGGCCTCAAAGACCTGTCCTTTTTGGGAACCATGAAAAGATTGGAGTAGAACCCCTGACCCCGTTCCAGGGAAGGCACAAGGCAAATGACTCCTGACTCCAACAGACGTTGAACTGCAAGACGCAAACCCTGAGCTGACAGAGGGTTTTGAGACATCCGGGATCTGAGGAATCTTGGGGGCGGCCAGGCTGCAAACTCTATCTTGTAACCGGAGGACACCACCTCCTGAATCCACCGGTCTGAGGCGCGGAGCCTCCAGACGTGAGCAAAGAGCCGAAGCCGTCCCCCCACCCGGGTGGGTGAGGGTGCCTCCTCATGCCTGAGAGGGCTTGGGAGGAGGTTTGGGCTTGGAACCCCAGGAGAGACCGGAACGACCAAGGGATCTGCCACGACCCCAAGAATCTCTGTGGCTACCCGAGAAGAGGGAGCCATGGCCTCCTCTGGGAGCACGAAAGGAGGGGAGGGAAGCGGAGGGCCCCCGAAAAGGCCGGGGCTGCCTCCTACGCTGAGGTAACCTACCATCTTTGGCTAGAACATCCAGACGCTCATCAAAAAGCCGCAGCCCCGCAAAGGGGAGCCCAGTGAGAGCCTTCTTAGCAGCAGCGTCAGCTGCCCACTGACGCAACCAAACAGAGCGGCGCATAGCCACCAAAAGGGCAGAGGTCCTACCACTCAGCTGTACCGCATCATCCATGGCAGTAAGGGCGAAGGCAACAAAATCAGAGCAAAGCAAGAGGGCCCTAAAACCCTCCCCCCTCCTACCAGCCGTAGCGCCATCAAGGAGACGCCTGAGCTGTTTCTTAAGGGCAATAGCTGTAATGGCAGCGGCGCAGACCGGACACAGCCCAGCCCCCACAAATGTAAAAGCATGGCAGGCCAGCTGATCCATACGCCGGTCCTCTCTGTCCCGTAGTGTCAGGGGAAGGCATGACCGAGGTGTTGGACAGCCCTAGAACAGGAGCATCCACCTCAGGGGGACACAACCATCGCTTGACCAGGTCAGCAGGAAAGGGATACTTCTTATCCAACCCTTTGGGCACCGCGGGCAATCTACTAGGACGTTCCCACTCCTTGTATTAGTGAAATGGCTCTGCTCAGGGAACTCCAGACGCTGTTTATCAGGGCGAACGAGCTTACCCTGCTTCCTCTTAGCCACCTCAGGGGGGACAATGTGCAAGATTTCAAAAATGTGAGACACCAGACTATCAGTGTCATCGGGGAACCATGAATCCTCCCCAGACGCAGACCCAGGGTCACTGTCGCAACCCACCTGCTGGTCCCCAGAGGAGTCAGAGCCCTAGAAAAGCTCCCCCTCCTCTAGGGAGTAATGGTCACCAAAAAATACCATTTTGTGAGTACTCACCTGAAAAATGGATATTGTTGGTGTGCCACACACCCCGCTTCACTTCTAAATATTCTTCACTTAATGGGTTAACTCGCCGCCAGGTGACGTAGTGCAGAGAGGAAGTCTTGTAACGAGCCCCCTTCCGGCCTATATATACCTGGTACCTCCCTTCAATCACCAGTATATTAAAAAAGCAGAAAGACAAGGTACCAGTATTCCACCGGTAACCTCAAAATCAATTTTGATATAAATAAAAAGGCTTCACCATATAAAAGCTTCGGAAATACCGAAAAGGGTGGGAGTGAAGCGGGATGTGTGGCACACCAACAATATCCATTTTTCAGGTGAGTACTCACAAAATGGTATTATTCTTGGTGTGCCACACACCCCGCTTCACTTCTAAATATTCTTCACTTAATGGGACATCCAAAAGCAGTGTCCACAAGGGATGGGCATCTCAAGGCCAGGTGAAGCATAACTTAAATGACTGCAGTCTGCAGAACTTTGCGGCCAAAAACAGCATCCGCTGAGGCTCGCACATCAACTTTGTAAAACTTAGAAAAAGTGTGAACAGAAGACCAAATGGCGGCCTTACAAACTTGTTCAACAGAAGCTTGGTGCTGAAAAGCCCAAGACGCCCCAACGGCGCGAGTGGAATGAGCAGTGATACGAAAAGGGGGAACTCTTCCCTTAGCAGAATAGGCCGCAGTAACGGCCTGACATATCCACTTGCTAATGGCAGATTTGGCTGGTGCCAAACCCTTCTTAGGCCCATGGGGCACAACAAAAAAGGAATCCGTCCTACGAAAAGGAGACATGATAATCAAGTAGTACTTAACACAGCGTACTACATCCAAACAATGCAAAACCCTCTCTTTGTCATTCTTAGGATTAGGACACAAGGAGGGGAGAACAATATCTTGGTTCAAATGAATGAAAAGCAGAAACAACCTTAGGAAGAAAGTCTGGCTTGAACCGAAAGACCACTTTATCCTGATGCCTCTCAAAGTAAGGTGCCTGGATAGACAAGGCCGCCAACTCCAAGACACGCCGGACCGAAGTGATCGCTACCAAGAAGACAATCTTCTGAGTCAGGGTAGACAAAGCAATATCTTGCAAAGGCTCAAAAGGAGGAGCATGAAGAGCAGAAAGAACCAAATTCAAATCCCAAACAGGGAGTAATGGTTTCCTGGGAGGCCGCACATGCGTAACCCCCTGGGAAAAAGTTTTAACTAAAGACTTAAGCGCAACACGCTTCTGAAAAAAGATAGATAAGGCAGAGACCTGCCCTTTCAATGTACTTAGCTGGAGACCAGAGTCCAGCCCTGATTGTAGAAACTCCAGAATCCTGGAGACCGAAAAGACCCTACAAGGAAAAGATCTTATCTCACACTAAGCGATATAGGCTTTCCAAGTCCTATAGTAGGTGATGGAAGAAGATCTCTTCCGGGCACTGATCAGAGTCTTAATGACTGAATCAGAAAGACCCTCCTCCTTCAGGATGGAGGTTTCAGCAGCCAGGCCATCAAACCCAGCGCTGGTAAATTGGGGTAACACAACTGACCCTGAGTGAGCAGATCGGGCCGAAGAGGCTGAACGAACTGGTCCACTGCCAGCCGAACGATGTCTGCGAACCTCACTCGCCTTGGCCACCTTGGGGCCACGAGAACGGCGGACACCTTTTCCAGAGCCAACTTCTGAAGCACCCTGCACAGGTGCTAGAAACAGGTATAGAAATCCCAGAACTCCCCAGCTCAGGGACATGGCGTCCACTGCCAGAGCCAGAGGAACCTGGGAGAGCGACACGAAGTTCGGGAGCCTGTGATTGTGACGAGAGGCAAACAGGCCCACCTCCGGGGTCCCCCACCTGAAACACAGTGAGCGAAACACCTGAGGATGGAGAGCCTATTCTCCCAGACGGGGAGAGCCTCTGCTCAACCGGTCCGCTACATGGTTCTTCACCTCTGGAATGTAAACCGCCGAGAGACAAGGAACATGGGACACCGCCCAAGTCAGGATCAGGGACACTGCTCTGAGAGCACTCAGACTGCGAGTCCTTCCCTGAAGACCGATGTAAGCAACCGCTGTTTGATTGTCTGAACGCACCTGGACCGGAAGGCCCAGAACGAGCTGAGTCAGGAGAGCAAGCACCTGATGGATGGTTCTCAGTTTCAGAACATTGATGGGTAAGTGGGGCCTTTGAGGTCCCCACTGCCCCTGAAACTGCAGCTCCTTCCAGAATCCGCCCCATCCCGACAGAGTGGCGTCCGTGGTGACAATTTTCCAAAGAAGGGTCAGGAAAGACCTGCCCTACACAAGATTGGTCGAGACCAACCACCACAGGAGGGACTGCCGGACCCGGGAGGACAACTGGAAGGACTGATCCAGCGACCAAGGCCGCTGGTCCCAAGACGCTAATAGAAAAAGCTGAAGCGTTCTCGTGTGAACTTGGGCAAAAGGAAGAAACACTCTGTGTTGATGAGAGTCCAGGCCGGGACGAACCGACCCATCTCTCTCGGGGACTGCGAAAAGATTGGAGTAGAAAACGAGGCCCATCTCTAAGCGCGGCACCGGCCGGATGACCGCCATCTCTAACAGATTCCTTACCGACGCCAGGAGCCCCTGCGTGGCCAAAGGATCGATGGGCACCCGAGGCCGAACGAACCGTGAAGGAGGGTGAGACCCGAATTCCGGGTCGCAACCGGCCGACACTACCTCCTGGGTGAGGGAAGCCCCTCATTGTTGAGTGGGCTTATCAGCAGGTTTGGGCTTGGTGCCCCAGGACTGAGCGGACTGGCCACGGCCCCTCCCCCGAGTCCAACCTGCACCTCTGGTAGCGGGAAAGGAAGCACCCCTGCCCGCTCTGAATCCTCGAAAGGAAGGCCTACCGGAACCTGCCCCCCTAAAGGGGCCACGAGGCCTCTTGCGTTGTGGCATCTTACCACCCTTTGCGACTGAATCAATTTTCTCCCCAAACAGACGCAACCCCAAAAAGGGGAGAGCTGTGAGCACCCTTTTAGAAGCTGCGTCCGCTGACCACTGACGCAGCCATACTGACCTGCGAATAGCCACCAGCATAGCCGCTGCCTTGCTACTCATAGCCAGTGCATCGTCCTGAGCGGATAGGACATAGGACACGAAAGATTCACACTGCTTAAGCGCAGTAAACTGTTTACAAGCGGGATTGAGATCATCATAAAGCCTCTGAATTAAAGACTTAATCGCCAATAGCAGAAGGGCTGAAGCACACACCGGGGGCAACGCTGACCCGGAGTAAATAAAGCCATGGCGCGCGTATTGGTCAATCCGACGATCCTCCCCATCCTTAGGGACAGTGGTCTCAGCAGACTGTACCATAGCCATGCTGGAGAGCCCTAGCACAGGGGTATCGACGTCAGGAGGGACAGACCAAAGCTTTACCAACTCTGGCGGAAAAGGATAACGCTTTTCCCAACTGGAAGGGATTCCAGATAACAGCGTGGGATGTTCCCATTCCTTAAGAACCACCCTCTCAAAGTGGTGTTGTCTGGGAAAAACCCAACGCGGCTGAGGCTCCTTAAATAACTGACCCTTTGGCAGGGTGGCCGCCTCAGGTGGATCTAAATTCAAAATTTTAAACATTTGAGCCAGAATGGAGGGGGTGTCAAAAACAACCCCCTCCGACCAATCGCCAATCACATCAGCCTCAAGCTGATCTGCAGGCTCATCTGACTCCAACGGGAATTCATCCTCGTCCGAGGATCCATCGGACCATTCCACAGGCTCACATAACTCGTCCCGTGGAGCCGAAGGTACCGGAGTCAGGTGCCTACGTTTTGCAGCGGCCTTTAACGCTGCTTTAACGGGCACTACTTTCCGGGGGCTGGGCTGTGCCGCCACCTCGGAATGCGAATCCCCACTTTTGGCAGTGCCATGCGGGGTCCGGAACAGGGAGGGAGAGGTAGGAGATGATGAAGGATGCGATGGGCCCGCAGCCGAAGCAACGGACTGGTGCGCAATAGTCTGCTTTGCACAAGGGATGCAAATAAAGACATCATCAGCTGGGAGTAGAGCCCCACAACCTACGCACCCCCCGAAAGGCTCAGCAGAACCGTTTCCGGCAATAACAGAAGCCTCCATATGGTGATTTATGGTATTCGCAATACTTGGGTCTTTTAAGGCATAAGCCAACCCGGGATGCCCCCTTATTTGTAAATGTCCCGGAAGGGAGGATTTTTTTTTTTTTTTTTTAATTAAGTTAAGGTCCCCTTTAATAAACTATATATATATATATATATATATATATATATATATATATATATATATATATATATATAGATTATATATACAAGCATTTGTAATATATCCAATTAATAGCCAGGCAACATAGAGCCGGAGGGCCACCATAAACAGGGATCCCGGGATCTGTAAGGCAAGAGAAATCACAATCAGATCCTCACATGTGTGCAACAATCATATATGCATGGCACCAAAGTGCCTTAAAAAATGAGCAAAACCATGCCCCCTAGTAACAAATAACTCCCCACCATATCCAATACAAGAAGATATGAAATTCCCACTTAACGGCCCCACCCAGGTGGGGCCGCTTACCTGGCCAAGCGAGAGCAGCAGCCTGAGAGCGAGACAGCAGCCAGCAGCCGCAGCACCGGAGACCAAGGGAAGTGAAACTGGGGCCGCCGCATGACGCCGCCGCCGGCGCCGCGCCCCCGTTGCAGCGTCACCGGGACCCGCCCCCTACGCTGATCAGTGCAGCCAATTCAGCTGGGGATTACACCAGATGGGCCACTACACGTGCACCCAGGCAGCGGAGGGGGGGGGGAAGGACAAAGACCGCATAGCGCAGCCTATGCAAAAAACTACATACAGTGCCAGCGGGGAAGGGGGGAAAGGGGGGAGGCGGGAGGGGGCCGCTTAAGCAACAGTCTACTTAGTTAAAGCGGCCAGCCACCTACCCAGCGCGGTCTGTCATTCAAGCAGACCTAAACCAAGTGAACAAAAAAGTGCACACATGCTGAAATCAACTTAATGCATAAGTTATACTAGTGAAACACACATGCTAAATGCACACCCTCAAACCCCCCCCCCCCCCCCCCCCCCCCCCCATAGTGAAGGGAGAAGGGACCGTAACAGGAGAGAAAGGGGCTACGGGGACCCTCGGGACAGGGGCATCCCATTTCCGGATCACCATGCCGGATAGCCGCATTGCCCCACGCATGAGGTCGAGCGGTAGGAGATAAGCTCCTAGGCACTTAAAGTGTCATCTACCATTTGCCCAGTGAGCGGCCTAGGCTGGGAGGCTTCCATTCCACCATCAAGGTATAAACACTCAAACCGGGCAGAAATAGACCAAAAGGGGGGTGCCGGGGTAAAAACCCCGGCCTACCTGTAAGCAGGAGACTTCCATCTTCTGACTTGTCGTCAAGCAGAGAGAAAAATACTGGTGATTGAAGGGAGGTACCAGGTATATATAGGCCGGAAGGGGGCTCGTTACAGGACTTCCTCTCTGCACTACGTCACCTGGCGGTGAGTTAACCCATTAAGTGAAGAATATTTAGAAGTGAAGCGGGGTGTGTGGCACACCAAGAATAAAACTGGGGTCTTGTGGGAGGTGCCTTGGTATATATAGGCCGGGAGGGGCCACTTTTTCTGCTCTGCAGTCACGTCTGAAGATGAATAACCCATGAGTAAGGATATCTTCCGGAACGGGACGGGATGTACACAAAGAATAAATGTATGGGGCCACAAAAGCAAAACGCATGCGGTACCGCATGAACGCACTTGCGCTTGCGTCCCTATAGACTTTAATGGGGATGCGTTTGCGGCCAGGACGCAGCAGGTAGGACTTTGTGCGGCTGCGTTTTCCTCCTCTCTGTCGTACCGGAGAGGTGTGAAAGGGGCGGTGCCATTGGCAGATTTTATTTTTGGTACCACTCTGTCTGCCACAAACGCAGAAACGCATGCGGACAGGTTTGAACAAGGACTTATGGATTCTGTGTTTCATCACCATGTACATGAACTAAAGCTCCACAGTCAAGTCATATAATCAGCAAAAAGAACACTGCGTAACCCAAAGCCCACCATCTGTTTGATCACCAGACACACGTGGAAATGATTTTAAAAAGAAAATATATGGGTGCCATTTGGACCAAAGCTGGTAACCAGCACTAGGAAGGACTCCGATCCTTGTAACCACTTTGGTTATTTTATTAGGTTACCTTTAATCCCCCCATTACTCCACAAAAACTGACTGGCTGGAGTTGTCAGTTTCAGTATCATCATATATTTGTACACTTCTGTCACATATGTCTGCTCATGCATTATAAATGATCTGTTTGTAATTAGTACATTGTACAGCAGCATCTTCCAAGGAGTTTAATAAATAAACAATAATATTAATAAACAATATTAGTCTAATCAGAGACACATTCTAGAGCCTGCGGTTGTGAAAGCTGAACCATCTTTATGTGAGGCTTTGATAGAACTAAAAAGCGCGTTTGTCCTGTTTTCCAGGCTTACCCTCCAAGTGGTCATGCGTTAGCAGCCCAAGTGCCATCATGAAGGCCAGTTTCTACAGGAATAAGAAAGACATCAGTTTAATGATATACTTTGATATATACAGGTTAAAGAGGAACTAAGGTAAACAATTACCATAGTCCCTCTTTACTATCAGCAGCGAGGCAGCGCAACCCTGGCTGCCCTGCTGCGTATCACCGCCTTTAAAACAAAAATACAATTCTGTGATTACTCACCTGTAGAATTGGTATTATATGTATACAGCACATCCTGTTCCAGAAGATTCCTTACACATAGGTAATACATCCACAAGATGGCGCTGGACTGCAGAAAACAGCTTGTGGCTCCTCCCGGCCCTATATAAGTTAGGGACCTCCCACAAAATCCCCAGTATTGACAAGCAGTTAACAAGAAGCCGGGAGGACAATAATAACAAGAACTCAAAATGAACAATCACCATACAGAGGTAACTAAGAACAATGATAACAAGGGTGGGGTGGAACAGGACGTGCTGTATACATATAATACCAATTGTACAGGTGAGTAATCACAGAATTGTATTATTCTAAGTATACAGCACGTCCTGTTCCAGAAGATTCCTTACACATGGGACATCCAATAGCAGTGTCCGTAAGGTAGGGTGGGATCCCCAAAAAGTAACAGCAGGCAGTTTAAACCACTGCCGCCTGCAGAACTTTGCGGCCAAAAGCAGCGTCAGCTGAGGCCCTAACATCAAATTTGTAAAACTTGGAAAAACTTTGAGCAGAAGACCAAGTAGCGGCCTTGCAAACTTGTTCAACAGAAGCCTGGTGCTGAAAAGCCCAAGAGGCACCAATAGCACGAGTAGAATGAGCAGTAAGGCGGAAGGGAGGTTCCTTCCCCTTAGCAGAATAGGCTTGTATCACAGCCTGACGGATCCACTTGCTGATAGTGGACTTAGCTGGAGCCAGACCCTTCTTAGGTCCAGACGGGAGCACAAAAAGAGCATCAGTCTTCCTGAAGGATTCATTAGCCACCAAATAGAACTTCAGGTTCCTAACCACATCCAAATAGTGTAAAACCCGCTCCTTAGGGTTACTAGGATTAGGGCACAATGTCCTGATTGAGATGAAAAGCAGACACAACCTTAGGCAGAAAAATCTGGCTTAAAACGAAACACCACCTTGTCCTGATGTCTCTCAAAGTAAGGGGGTTTGATGGAAAGCGCCTCCAACTCAGAAACACGCCTAACCGAAGTGATGGCCACCAAAAAGACTACCTTAAGCGTCAAAATGGACAAAGGGGCCTCACGTAAGGGCTCAAAGGGAGACCCCTGCAAGGCAGATAAGACCAAGTTTAAATCTATGGTAACATAGGCTTACGTGGGGGACGCACATGAGTAACCCCCTGGAAAAGGTCTTAACCAAACGATGGTGAGCAAAAGATCTTTGGAAGAAAATAGCCAAGGCAGAAACATGACCTTTAAGGGTACTAAGTTGAAGAACCAAATCCAAACCATGTTGCAGAAACTCCAGAATCCTAGGGACAGAAAACACCAGACAGGGAAACGACTTAGACTCACACCAGTCAATATAAGCATGCCAAACCCTATAGTAGATGGAAGACGAGGTTCCTAGCCCTAATCATGGTATTAACAACAGAGGCAGGCAGCCCCATTTCCATCAAGATGGGGGTTTCAGCGGCCAGGCCGTTAAAGCCAGCGTTTGTAAATTGGGATAGCATAGCTGCCCCTGAGTGAGCAGGTCTGGAACCTTGGGCAGGGCATACTGATCTACTGCCAACTGCATGATGTCTGCGAATCACACTCTTCTTGGCCAACAGGGGGCCACCAGGATGGCTGGCACCCCTTCCTGGGATATCTTGCGCAGCACCCTGCCCGGCAGAGGAAACGGAGGGAACACATAAAGGAGCTGAAAGCTCTTCCAAGACATTGCTAGTGCATCCATGGCTAAGGCCAGAGGGTCCAGGGACAGAGAGACAAAGGCTGGAAGCTTGTGATTGTGGCGGGGCACAAACAGATCCACATCCGGCTGACCCCACAGGTGGCACAGGGAGCGAAACACCCTGCTGCTAAGGGACCATTCTCCCAGGCGAGAAGTCCCCCTGCTCAGGGAGTCTGCCTCTAGATTCTCCACTCCCGGGATGTACACTGCCGAGATGCAGGGAACATTCTCCTCCACCCAGGACAGTATCAGAGACACTTCCTTGAGGGCCCTCTTGCTCCGGGTCCCTCCCTGATGATTGATGTAGGCAACCGCCGTTTGGCTGTCCGGGCGGACCTGAACAGCCCGACCCCGAAGGTGTGGAGTCAGTTGGACGAGAACCAACCGTATCGCCCTCAGTGCCAGAATGTTGATATGGGTGTGGGCCTCCTGACCCTGGAATTTCAGGGATTTCCAGAAGCCCACCCCAACTTGTCAGACTGGCATCTGTGGTGACTGTCTCCCAACACGGAGCCAGAAAGGATCTGCCCACCAACAGGTTTCTTGAGTCCAGCCACCACGAGAGAGACCGCCTGACCAGAGGGGACAGAACAAACACCTGATCCTGATCCTGATCCAGGGGTCCCGATCCCAAACTGACAAGAGGTGAAGTTGAAGAGGCCTCATGTGAGTGTATGGAACAGCCTCAAGCAAGACACCATCAGGCCCACCAGCTGCATACCCTGCCGGATGGAAGGATGAGGGCAAGACAGAAGAAGCTTGGCTTGAGCTTGCAGACTGTCCACCTTCTGCTGAGGGAGAAGGATCTTGACCTGAGATGTATCCAGAGTCATGCCCAGAAAGGACTTGACCATTGACGGTGACAGGTTAGACTTGGGATGGTTGATCACCCAGCCAAAGGACTCCAGTGTGGACACCACCATCTGGGTATCCAGCTCGGCATGCTGGAAGGACCGAGACGTGATGAGAATGTCGTCCAAGTAAGGGAGGATGCGAATGCCCTGAGATCTCAGCAGAGCCATAATGCCCACCAGCACCTTGGTGAATACCCTGGGAGCCGAGATGAGACCGAAGGGCAAGACCACAAATTGGTAGTGCTGATCCTCCAGAGCGAACCTGAGGAATCTCTGATGACCTGGAAAGATTGGTATATGAAGGTAAGCATCCTTGATGCCTACAGAGGTCATGAAGTCCTCCGGGCGTAGTGAATTTACAGCTGAGCGCAGAGTCTCCATGCGAAAGTGTTTGAATCTGCCAAATTTGTTGAGGCGCTTTAAATCCAGAATGGGTCTGATGGACCCGTCTTTCTTGGGAACAGTGAAAAGATTGGAATAGTAGCCTCTGTTCCTTTCCTTTAAAGGCACTTGGCAGATTACCCCTAACTCCAGAAGGTTTTGGACAGCAAGGCGCAGACCCTGGGCTAAAAGGGGGTTTTGAGCCATCCGGGATTTGATGAATCTTGGGGGCAGCCAGGCTGCAAACTCTATCTTGTAACCAGAGGACACTACCTCCCGAATCCACCGGTCTGAGACACAAAAATACCATTTTGTGATTACGCACCTGTAAAATGGGTATTATAAGTATGTCTCACACCCTGCTTCGGAAATATTAATTACACGTGGGTTATGGTCCAGTAGAGGGCGAACTTCTGCAGAGATGACTAGAAAAAAAAGAAGTCCCTCCTGGTCCATAAATACCTGGGAGCTCCCACACATTCCCCAGTATAAGAAAGCAGTAAGGGGACCAGGAAGAGCCAATACAATCTATGAGAAAAAAGTATCACCACATAGAGGATCCAAGATACAACTCAGGGTGGGACGAAGCAGGGTGTGAGACATACTTATAATACCCATTTTATAGGTGAGTAATCACAAAATGGTATTATTCCAAGTATGTCTCACACCCTGCTTCGGAAATATTAATTACACGTGGGACATCCAATAGCAGTGTCCAAAAAGGGTGGGGATCCCAACAGACAATAGTGCACAAATTAAACCACTGCAGCTTGCAGAACTTTGCGGCCAAAAACAGCATCCGCTGAGGCCCGCACATCAACCTTATAAAACTTGGAAAAAGTATTCACCGGAATGGTGAAGTAGCCACCAGATAATACTTTACACATCTAACAACATCCAGAGAGTGCAAAGCCCTCTCCTTGTCATTGCTAGGTTTAGGACACAATGAAGGAAGCACAATGTCCTGATTGAGGTGGAAAGCAGAGACAACCTTTGGCAGGAAGTCTGGTTTAAAGCAGAAAACCACCTTGTCCTGATGTCTCTCAAAGTAGGGGGCCTGAATAGACAGAGCCGCCAACTCAGAAACCTGTCGAACAGAGGTGATAGCCACCAAAAAGGCAACCTTTAAGGTGAAAATGGAAAGTGCAGCATTCTGCACTGGTTCAAAAGGAGGACCCTGAAGGGCAGACAACACCAAATTTAAATCCCAAACAGGCAAAATGGGTTTGCGAGGAGGGCACACATGAGTGACCCCCTGAAAAAATCTCTGAAAGAAAACCGCCAGAGCGAACACATGTCCCTTAAGGGTGCTAAGTTGAAAACCCATGTCCAGACCATGCTGAAGAAACTCCAAAATCCGAGGAATGGAAAACAGCTAACAAGGAAAGGCCCTAGCCTCACACCAATCAATGTAGGTCCGCCAGGTCCTGTAGTAGATATTAGAAGAAGATTTCTTCCTAACCCTGACAAGAGTCTGGACAACGGCTTCAGACAAACCCTTTTCCTTTAAGATCAAGGTTTCAGCAGCCACGCCGTCAAAGCCAGCGTTTGTAAATTGGGGTAACAAAGCTGACCTTGTGTGATCAGATCCGGAACCAGAGGCAGCCTGAATTGATCGACCTCCAGCCGGAGTACGTCTGCGAACCACACCTGTCTTGGCCACCTTGGGGCCACCAAGATTGCTGGCACCCCCTCTTGAACCAGCCTGAGCACCACCCTGCCTACCATGTAGAAGGGGGGAAACAGATACAGGATACCCAGATCCCGCCAGGCAAGGTACATGGCATTCACTGCCAGAGCTAGAGGATCCTGGGACAGAGACACAAAAGCAGGGAGCTTGTGGTTGTGACAGGAGGCAAAGAGATCCACCTCCGGGAACCCCCACTTGTGACAAATGGATAGAAATACTTCATAGTTGAGGGACCATTCCCCTCGGCGAGAGGACCCCCTGCTCAGAGAGTCTGCTTCCAGGTTCTCCACCCCTGGAATGTACACCGCCGAGATGCATGGAACATTGCTCTCGGCCCATGCAATAATTAGGGACACTTCCCTGAGGGCACTCCTGCTGCGAGTCCCTCCTTGGTGATTGATGTAAGCAACCGCAGTCCGATTGTCTGATCGAACCTGAACCGGTAAGCCTTGGAGATGATGCGTCAGGTGCGACAGCACCAACCAAATTGCCCTCAGCTCCAGGACGTTGATGGGGATGTGCGCCTCCTGAGGACCCCACAGGCCCTGGAACTGATGTTCCTTCCAGAAACCCCCCCAGCTGGCGTCCGTGATGACCGTCTCCCAACAAGGGGCCAGAAAAGATCTGCCCCTCA
Organism: Gastrophryne carolinensis; assembly: GCA_027917425.1. NCBI lineage: Eukaryota > Metazoa > Chordata > Amphibia > Anura > Microhylidae > Gastrophryne > Gastrophryne carolinensis. The sequence continues at coordinate 76,758,826 of CM051241.1, forward strand.
GCAAATTCCTCGGTTCCAGCCACCACCGAAGAGACTGCCGGACCAGGGGAGACATCACAAATGACTGATCAAAGGACAGAGGGCATCTGTCCCAAGCCGATAACATATGGAGTTGAAGAGGCCTCATGTGAAACTGAGCAAAGGGAACAGCCTCGAAATAGGCCACCATCAATCCCACCAGCCTCATCCCTTGCCGGAAGGACGGGCGAGAGATGGACAGAAGAAGACGTATCAGATCTTGAACCGTCTCCACCTTCGACGGAGGTAGGAACACCCTGGTCTGAATGGTATCCAGATTCATGCCCAGAAAGGAAACCTCCCTTGACGGGGAGAAAGAGGACTTGGAATAGTTGATCACCCAACCGAACCTCTCCAGCGTTGACACCACCAACCTGGTGTCCAGCTCCGCTTGACCAAGAGAGGATGCCGTGATGAGAAGGTCATCCAGATACGGCACAATGCGAATGCCCTGGGCTCTGAGAAGGGCCATTATACGCGCCAACACCTTGGTGAACACCCTTGGTGCCGAGGTCAGCCCAAAAGGAAGAGCCACAAACTGATAGTGCTGATCTCCCTCCACAAATCTGAGAAACCGTTGATGTCCCGGGAAGATCGGCACATGAAGGTAAGCATCCTTGACGTCTATGGACGTCATAAAGTCCCCTGGACGAAGAGAGTTGATGGCCGAGCGCAGAGTCTCCATGCAAAATTTCTCGGTTCTGATGAGCCTGTTGAGAATCTTTAGATCCAGAATGGGTCTTATGGAGCCATCCTTTTTGGGGACTGTAAAAAGGTTGGAGTAATAGCCCCGACCTCTCTCTGTGGAGGGCACCGGGCAGACGACCCCCATGTCCCGAAGGTTTTGCACTGCCATGAAAAGCCCCTGCGCGGCCCGGGGGTCCGAAGGAACCCGAGACCTGAGGAATCTGGGAGGAGGCCGGTACTCGAACTCCAGCTTGTACCCGGAAGAGACCACTTCCATGATCCAGTTGTCCGTGACCTCCTGGGTCCAGACCTGGGTGAAGAGCCGTAGCCGTCCCCCCACCCGTGAGGGTGAGGGCGTCCCCTCATTGTTGAGAGGGTTTGGCAGCAGCCTTGAGTTTGGCACCCCAGGCAGTCCCGGGACAGGCACTTCCTCTGCCCCTACCCCAGGAATCACCTCTGAACGCACAGTAAGCAACTCCCCTGCTTGCGCGAGAGCCGCGAAAGGAAGGATTAAAGGAGCCTGCACCCCAAAAGGGTCTGCACTGCTTTTTGCGTTGTGGCAATTTACCTCCTTTCGCCACAGAGTCCAACTTATCTCCAAACAAGCGCATACCCAGGAAGGGTAGCCCTGTAAGCGCCTTCTTTGCAGCAATATCAGCCGCCCATTGGCACAACCAAACCGATCGGCGTTTAGCCACAAGCAAAGCCGAGGTTCTACTACACATGCAGATTGTATCATCCAAAGCTGATAAGACAAAGGTCATGAACAAATCACACAGCGTAAGTGCTGCAAATTCATCACTAGTAGGGTTAAGATGGGGACCATTCAGCAGGCCCCTAATGACAGATCTGGTAGCCACAGCCATGAGAGCTGAAGCACAAACAGGGTGCCACGCCAAACCCACACTGCAAAGGCATGCAACGCCATTTGATCAAGACGTCGGTCCTCACTATCCTTCAGAGTAGTGGAGTCTGGTGAGTGTACAACCGATGTGTTGGACAAACCCAGAACCGGAGCGTCAATCACTGGGGGTGACGACCAACGCTTTACCGTGTCCACAGGAAAGGGATACTTCCTATCCCACCCTGAGGTATACCAGGAAGCCGGCTGGGCTTTTCCCATTCCTTAAGAATCAATTTGTCAAAATGCTTCTGATCCGGAAACTCCCAGCGAGGCTTAGTGACCCAAAAAAAATTCCCCCTTTTGCGGAGGGGCCTCTGCAGGAGGGGAAATAGCAAGTACCTCAAAAAATACAATTCTGTGAGAATCTCACCTGTAGAATTGGTATTATATGCATACAGCACGTCCTGCTCCAGAACATATTCATAACGTATGGGTATACCTCCGCCTTCAGCGCCGTGCACTGCAGACCACGAAGAAAACAAGCTCCTCCCGGCCCTACATATAACGGAGGACCTCCCACAATCCCCAGCATCGAAAAGCAGTGATAAGAGAAGCCAGGAGAAACAAAACCACCCAAAATTTCTGGTAATAACACCAAGTGAGTACAATCACCATACAGGGGATCCAGAACAAAGTGAAACCAGGGTGGGGTGGAGCAGGACGTGCTGTATGCATATAATACCAATTCTCCAGGTGAGATTCTCACAGAATTGTATTATTCTAAGCATACAGCACGTCCTGCTCCAGAACATATTCATAACGTATGGGACGTCCAATAGCAGTGTCCACAATAGGGTGGGATCCCCATGAAAAGGCACAGCCAACAGTAAAGCGCTGTCACCCTTAACCATGTAATCAACAACGAGATTACATGCTCAAACCTCAACCTTTGAACCTTGTAAAGGGAGAATAGAACTCAAGCAGCGTACTGGCCGGCTAGATCGCCAGAACATAGTGCTACAGGGCAATCCCAGCACCAATAGTACAAGAACTAAGAATACTAGGGAGGAAGAATCTTCCTCCAAAGGGATAGGCCAAAATAGCTGTCTAACCATGCCGCTACAAGAGGGGGTAACCATGGTATCTCAAACCCCCCCCCCGGGAAATACATGTCCAGGTCACAGACGAGACCAACAGAAGTGCTAACAACGATAATTGGCAGAGCCAACAGAGTCCAACAGGACCGGAAGGACGAGCAACCAAACAGAACCAGGCCAGAGGGCCCTAATCCATGGCCACAATCAACCCGGTACATCCAGAAGGGGGCACCGGAAGACCCCAAAATAAGATCCCATCAGGGACAAGACAGTTCCGGCAGATCTCTTACCCCAGTAAAGGGGCACAGATCCCTTCATCTCATAGTAATCTGACCATAGTCCCGAGACCAGAGGATCCGTCCAAGGCAGAATGGACGAAGTAACTCCTGAATCCCAATTAGTGTGAGGCGGTTACCCTCACCTCATGGTATAGCTCTATACCAAGAAATGCATATATATAAAAAGTATATATATATATAATTACTAGGACCGCCAAAAGTGCCGTTCCTTATGGCACACCACTGCCTGGAGTAACCTCCCCAGAAGAGCAACCTAATGGAAAGAGCAAGTCAGACAAGGACCCGATTGAGAACTGTGGGAACCCTGGGTAGGGCATCAGAATAGGTCCTCCCCCAAAAGGGGAAACTAGGGATCCCCCAGGAATGCACCTGAGCAGACCCTGAGGAATGCAAACAAAGGATTGGATCAGGTCTCGTAATAGGAGAACAGATCAGGCCCCAACTATAGACAGAGTCAATAGAGAGCCCATACCCAACCCTGCTTGTAGGACCCTAATCCCGGGAGCAGATACCATCCCGTCGGGGAAGGGGCTTAGACCCAGGGCATAGCATAGGGACAACATAAGCTAAACCAGCGTGGCAGAAGGAAGAGAATAAGAAGAAAGACAAGGTCCAGAACTCCAAGGAACAAGACACCTCGAGAGCTGTCATCTCGGGCAGGGTAAGCCCCAGATCCTGCCAGCACTAAGGCATGTCTAAGGTAAAGGCACCATATTATGTTAAAAAAATTGTCCTCACGAGGGAACATACCATCCAGCTGTTCTCAGCGGAACTCCCTGAGAACCCACACCCCGCTGGGCCTCCCAGGCCCCAAGCATAAGGTGCTGCTTGTCATCAGGGGGCCAGCGCAAGCTCTCCCCGCGCCCGGTAGGGCAAGGGTATAACCTCTTTAAGTAAACTACCCAGCCAGAACCACTAGCCCCAACCAGGGCAGACCAATCTGGCCAATAACAGGGATAGACCCCTGTAATAGAGGTGGGGTCCCGTAGAACCCTGCCAGTGTGAGCCCAGAGGCACAACAGAGAACCTCCCAAGGGAGGGATACTTCAGGAAGGACAAGGAATATCAAGTCCCCTAAGGAATCAGGGCTCCCCTGTAAGGATCCAGGCCCGAGAATTCCGTAGGAACAAAGCGCAACCACTGTCCTATTAAGGCAGAAAGTCCCCCAATGGACGGGTACAAGAAGGAGTAGTCCCCAACTAGGACCCCCAACGTGCTTCTTATGACCAAAATTCACCTAGGAAACCAGAACCTTCAAGGTCCCTTCCCAGGAACCCTCGGGAGATTCAGAAGAATAGGCCCCCTTTGCCAGACTAGGTACCATGGTAACCATCAGGGAAAGGTAAGGAGTATGGAATGCTCCCCCGCTGTACCAACGAGTCCAGTAGAAGAGTAAGTGCCTCCACAAGGTGGTAGGGTAGGCAAAACCAGGCCCAGGGTGCGTCCCTCTCATCCAGGGCTAATGGCTAAGTCACTTCAGAGCCCAAGATCCTCGGGACAAATGGTGTCCAAGGACGAGCCGCCAATCGGCTCACCAGAAAGCGAAGCTGTCTGGAGGAATCACTACACAGGACGGAGGACGGGAGGTCTCATACCTGTAACTCCTTCTAGTCAGGGAAAAAACAAAAAGAAAAAGGGGGCACAGGGTGAAACCTACGTCTGGTGTAAACCAGGGATTAGAGGGTGGAGCCGAATAGGACTCCCCATCCCCACAGCTCCGTGTGAGGGAACAGTAGAGCCTAAAAGGTCCCCTGTACCAAGCGCCCCTTGGTGGTGTGTGAGCCAACACACCCTTCCGGAGCCCGGGCTTAGGTTAAGTCTCTACGGTGTATGTGAGCACCAATACCAGTCATAGAGGGCTCAGCATCCCGAAGATTCCCAGAACCTGGGAAAAGCCCATACACGCCCAGCGGCCCGGGGGGTCCCTGGGGCATGGGGCACAGACAGCCCTGTTGAGGGCGCCAGGCCGAAAGATTATGGTAAAGATGCCACACCCTCCTAGGTGTTAGGCAGATAAGCTCCCTCCTCCTAGAAGAGAGGGAAGAAGGTAGAGAAGGAGGGGCAGACCGGCTCAGGGGCCCCATATCAATTAGAAAAATACACACGGGCAGCCGAAAAGAAGCAATCAGCGCGGCCCTGACATCTCTGATGCTAAGGACAGAATAGAAGCCACGAGCGTGACACACCTGTACACTAAGACCGCCACACTCCCCCCCCCCCCTTTCTTTTCCCCCGTAGACGGAGAAAAGAGGGAGAATGGCAACCCGAATAGGGCTCAGAACTACGCGGGGTACGGGGCAATAATGCGGGAGGGGCATCCCTTGGAGGCTCACCATCAGCCTAAACCGCCTACCCTATGGTTGGGGAATTGCGGTGGAGTCGTAGCTCCATAAGCACACTAGGAGCTGCCTACCTTCACCCGACCCGCGCAGCCCAGGCTGGGAGGCATTAATTCACAATGAGGACGGGTGGAAATAGTCCCGCAGGGCCTCGGGCTGTCAAGCCCCGCTCGCCTGCGAGAGCGTGATACTTCATGTCTTCGCAGTTCCAGCACTGCAGAGAAATCTGGGGCTTGTGGGAGGTCCTCTGGTATATGTAGGGCCGGGAGGAGCTTGTTTTCTTCGTGGTCTGCAGTGCACGGCGCTGAAGGCGGAGGTATACCCATACGTTATGAATATGTTCTGGAGCAGGACATGCTGTATGCTTAGAATATATGGGCCAGAAGTCTGGGGGTATCAACAGTATCCCCACACTCCTGCCCCGCATCAGCATCCAAGAACTGCTGATCATCAGAGCCTTCAGATTCTAAAAACAATTCCCCTTCTTCCCACGGGGGATAATAAGACCAATCAAAGGAGTCATATTCCTCATAATCAAAACCCGGTGCAGCCGATGCCAAATGCCTTCTCTTACCTGGGGCCTTCCTGGCCGCAGAGCTAACAATCAATTTCCCAATGTTGGCCAATCTAGCACAGCCATCAGAATGCGACTCCCCGCCAGTGACAACATCACCTGGGGTCAAAGCCAGGCGTGGTGGTGTAGGTGATGAGACCGGCGGCGCTGAACTGGACGCCGGGGGCCCGGAATGCCGTGTAATGGCCTGCTGTGCACATGGTATGCAAATAAGCACATCATCCCCAGCGAGGGATACCCCACAAACCACACACAGCCGGGGTTGCCCCGGAGGAATCCCGAGCCCGGTATCCTGGGAAGCCTCCATATGGTGATTTTTTATGGTAGTCGCAATGACCGCTTGTAAGTCACCCGGGATGCCCCTTAACGTCCGTTAGTGGGAGGATTTGTAAAACCCCAATTTGAGTGAGGGACCTAAGGACCAGGAGAACACCCTTTTTTACTATCAAGGAAGGTAATCCCCCTGGAAGACATAATAAACAAGGGTACCATAAGCAAAAAACGCCATTACAGCCAGCATACTTCCAGATATATGCCTAGACATACATTATATATATATATATATATATATATATATATATATATATCCTTCAAGTATATAAGTAAAAGCACACATGCAGCATACAAGGCGCCCCTAAAACACATCCCACTTGTACAGAAAACAAACAGGTAATGCATAGAAGCCCCGCAGGGCACTCACAGTTTAGGACCAAGAAACAAAATGGCGACCAGCCCACACCAGCAGCAGCAGCAAGGCAGAGTGAACGAGAAGGGCGGGCCAGCGCGGATCGGGCGCCGCGCGTGGCCCGCCCCCTCCTGTAGAGAAGCAAAACCGCGGTTCACAGCCATTGGCTGGGACCTCCAAGTGCACCAAGGAGAGGGAGGCGGGCAGCGTCAGCGCGCTGAGCGCCCGGCCCCGCCTCCTCTCCTAACTGAGGAGAAGAAAGAAACCATAGCCGCGCTCCCAGCAACACTGCAGAGCCGGCCCCGGGACCCAGGCCGCCGTCCAGCCAGACGCGGCCTGGCAACAAGTGAAGCACATCACATGCACACACACACAACGATCATACTCACTGACAGCTATCCGGCCAGGGCAAGCTGAATTAAAACAGAGGGACAGGCGCCCCCCGCGAACCAGGGACAGGGAGCAACAGGTGGGGGGGGGGGGGGGGGGGGTTCCCAAGCCACCTAATGCGGCGCAGGGACAAAACTGACAGGGCATCCCAAACCAGGATCCCGAATCCTGGTATCCGCCCACCCCTTTGTGGGGGTTTCACGGAGGAGCATGGCTCCTAGTTAATACACCACTAGGGTGTAACCTACCCTCGCCCGAACCTACAGCCGAGGCTGGGAAGCATAGGTAATTTATTAAAACAAGGTCCGGGCAGAAATAGGGCAATAATTGGCCGGGTGTAAACCCGGCTTACCTGTAAGGAAGGAGACAGCCATCTTCTGACTTGCTCGCCGTGTGCAGAGACAAAGACTGGGGAATGTGTGGGAGGTCCCAGGTATTTATGGACCGGGAGGGGCTTCTTTTTTTTCTAGTCATCTCTGCAGAAGTTCACCCTCTACTGGACCATAACCCACGTGTAATTAATATTTCCGAAGCAGGGTGTGAGACATACTTGGAATAAAGCCGAAACCGCCCCCCCGCCCGGATGGGTGAGGGCACCCCTTCATGCCTGAGGGGGCTTGGGTGAGGTTTTTGGCTTGAGACCCCAGGAGAGGCCGGGACGGCCACGCCCTCTGCCCCTACCCCAATGGTCTCCACGTGCCCCAGTAAAAAAGACTCCACGGTTAGTTCAGGAACCACGGAAGGATGGGAGAAAGGCACCTGTCCCCCGAAAGGACCGAGACGGCCTCCTGCGTTGAAGTAACCTAGCACCCTTAGCAAACAAATCCAAGCATTCCCCAAAGAGACGCAGGCCCTTGAAGGGGAAACCAGTAAGAGCCTTCTTAGCAGCATTGTCAGCCACCCACTGACGTAGCCAGACAGAGCGGCGTATAGCCACCAACAGGGCAGAAGTCCTACCACACATTCTAATGGCATCATCCATGGCAGAGAGGATATATGCAATAAATTCCTCACAAAGCAGGAGAGATCTATACTCCTCTCTATCCGCATCCTCAGATTCCCCATCCAAAATACACTCAAGCACCTCTTTAATGGCAATAGTCGCAATAACAGAGGCACAAACCGGGCGCAGTGCTGTCCCCACACATGCAAAGGCATGACAGGCCAGTTGGTCCAAACGCCGGTCCTCGGCATCTCGCAAGGTAGTAGTGCCAGGAGAATGCATGACAGATGTATTGGACAACCCTAGAATGGGCGCATCCACCTCGGGAGGACATGATCAACGCTTAACAACATCAGCAGGAAAGGGATACCTCTTGTCCCAACTCTTAGGCACCCCGGGCAGCTTGCTAGGCTGTTCCCATTCTTTGAGAACTAGATTATTAAAGTGAGACTGCTCAGGAAACTCCCAGAGTGGCTTAACCGTATGAAAAAGCTCACCTTGCTGCTGCGGAGCCACTGCCGGGGGAGAAATACAAAGCACTTCAAATATGTGACTCAGCAATCTGTCAGTGTCATCAGGGGACCCCGGGTCTTCCCCAAAGGGAGTCCCAGTACCACCGTATATCTTAGGTTGTTCCTCAGAGGATTCTGAAAATAATTCAGAAAATAATTCCCCCTCCTCAAGGGGGTAGGGACCTGAGAGTGAGTAAGGGCCCTCATCTTCCACAGGGAAGAGGGAAACCGCAGGTGATAAATGCCGCTTCTTAGCAGAAGCCTTACATGGGGCAGACCCAGCAAGATGTTTCTCAATGCTGGCCACCCATGCAGCTAAATCAGGTTGACACTCCCCACTAGTATGCCCCGAAGTGAGGGTCAAATGTAAGCATGGGGGGTAGGTGAGGCCAGAGGGGGCGCACCACCAGGCCCAGTAACAGACAGCCCAGACTGCAGCGCAAGTACCTGCTGGGCGCAGGGTACACACACCCTGACATCATCACTAATAGGGGATACCCCACACACAACACATAGCCGGGCTTGTCCCGAAGGAACCCCAGGCCCATTATCCCCAGAAGCCAGTAAGGGTTAAGGCTAGAGCTACCCGGGATGCCCCAAGAACCACTAGGGAAGTGGGAGTTAGTGAGGGAAAATGGCCGGGAGAAACCACAGTACTGAAGTATTCACCCGCCTGAAAGACATAATCAACATTCCCATGAGAATAAGGAAGTTAGAACAAAACTTTTAGAAAAAAATCACCCCATCGGCGTTACTCACGGACCGCAGAGAACCAGCAGCAAGGAGACAAAATGGCGTCCGCAGACCTCGAGGGGCAGGCCGAGTTTATGAGGTAAAATCCATCATACACAGAGCCCCCCCCCCCCCCCCCCCGCCAATAGCGGGCCAGCAGCTCTGAGGTGAATGGGGCTGCCAGGCTCGGAGCGCAGTACAAAGCGCGGCGGCGTATTATAAAGTTACAAGCACTAAAACATGTCAAGAGTGAAATACAGTGTTGAATCACTAGACGATCCGGAGATCCCCCAAGGGGAGAGTGAGGGAGGATAACAGCAGAATTCCCAGGGAAAATGGTGCCCAGAGGACTAATATGAGAAGTGAAGGGGGAAATATATATGTGAATAGGGTTTAACTGCACAGAATAACCTGGCAAAACCCATGAGGCAGTGGGGCATCCCAAAAAGGCTCACCATTAGCCTAAACCGCCTACCCTGTTAGAGCAGGGACTGCGGTAGGAGCCTAGCTCCTCAGTACCATTGGTGCTACCTAACCTACCTTCACCCGAACCTTAACAGCCGACGCTGGGAGGCAGTAAATGAGACGGAACAGGTGGAAATAGTCTTGCAGGGCCGCAGGCATATAAGCCCTGCTCACCTGCGCCACAAAGAGCTATCTTCTATCTTTGCAGTCCAGACTGCAGAAATAACTGGGGATTTTGTGGGAGGTCCCTGACATATAGGGCCGGGAGGAGCCACAAGCTGTTTTCTGCAGTCCAGCGCCATCTTGTGGATGTATTACCCATGTGTAAGGAATCTTCTGGAACAGGACGTGCTGTATACTTAGAACAAAAGGCCACCCAGGAACTCCCTTCTTCTGGGTCCTCTTCTAAAGCTGAGAAGCTTGGCTGCTGGCTGTGCCAATAGCCTGCTCGTGGTGATGCACCAAGGTGACCGTGAGCAGCCTATGAAGGAGGCCAGCACTGGAGACTAATAGGCTGCTATACGACAGCAGTAGAAGATGACCCAGAAGAGTTGAGTTCCCAGGCGGCTGTTTTTTTGTTTTACAAGGCTGTAATTCGCAGCAGGGTAGCCCGGGTTGCGCTGCCCCACTTCTGTATAGTATAGCGGGACTTTAGTCACTTTTGATCATAGTTCCTCTTTAATTCACCTAGATCTGTCTGCAGTTACCTGTGGGGTTTCCTCTCGTTTTGGCTTGGGGGCAGGTGGCACAGTCGTACTGCTTTCAGTTGGCTTCTCTGGTTCCACCTGAGTTTTAATTGTCTGAGACATAAACAACAAAATCACATGAAACTCGTTAAGAGGAATTAAAAAGGCAAATCAAAGAAGGGAAAAAAACAGGTAGTTAAACCATTTTATTTAGAGCCAGATTTAAAAAGTGCGCCAATTTCCACTCCTGTAACCTATTGAAGGCAGCGATCCTGATATCATCGTTGTGGTGGTCACACCCAGCATACAGAAACCAGCATCACATAACAGTATAATGCAGCATACACTGCTTAAAGTGGACCCGATTTTGACCATCCCGGGTTCTGGTCCTTGCATCCCAATTTGGGATGCCCCCTATGTGAAACCCCTCTGATCAGCAGTAAAACTGACTGCCAATCCAACGGCGCATACATGGCTAACTTAGGCTTCTCTTAGCCAACTAGAGGTCTCAGCTGCTGGGGGCTGAATGGAGCCAAGCACGCCACCAGCTGCATCCCCGCTAGCCTCCAGTGGAGGGCATGCCCCTGGCGATCAATCACAAATCACGATGCGGGAACGTACCTGCCTAAAAGGTGTAACGGAGTGTGGCTGCGGCTCGAGCTGTTGGATCAGGGATCATGTAGATTTTACCACAGTGGGGCATCCCAAATCTGGATGCCACAGGGAGTGGGAATCAAGAGCCTGGCTGACAGACAGTCTTATAGACTTCAGGGTCACTTTTAGTCCACTTTAAGGCAGTGTTTGAGACCCTCAACTACTTTCCGCCACTTCGCACCAGTATGCGCTAATGTGCGATGAAAAAAATGCCTGACATTTACTTAGTTTTGACACAAATCAGCAGAGTATCACTATGGCGCCAGCACATACTTTTACCATGAAATAAAATCAGCACATCATTCAGCCTTGCAGACTTCATGCTAGTGGCCCAAGTAAACATATATACATGTGGCTGTGTTGCAGAGTCATGTTTGTGATAAACATTTTTCAACAAAAATAAAAAGACTGTCTATTACAAGACAAGACCAACACAATGTCATGTTGTGTAATATATGTTGGAAAAAAAGCATTCATTTCAATGGCTGGAAAGGTCTCTAGACAAAAAGCACTCTACTGCTAGTTTCCAAAATTTGTTTGCACTATAGTTGTAGATGGGATAAATCTAATGGCAATAGGTGGAAGCTGGAGGATGAGCCTCTTTTAGGTTAATAAATATGAGAAGCACCAGCAGATTTTTGGTGTACATTGGTGCAATGTGGAGTTCCCGTTCGTAAATCAGGCCCAAAATAAATTCTAATAGGCTGTTAGAAAGGTAGCATGCTATGTCTTTAAGAATGTTCAGTCACATTAAATAAAGTGGAGGGACAGAACTTTTGCCAGACTAGAACGAAACAGTTGCATGAGACAAAAGGGGAGTATGTTTTTAAACCGGACCATCACCATGATTTATTGAAAAGCCCAAAACTATTCCCCAGCATCTAAAATTAATATATTTTAAGTTTTTAGTCACTTACTTATTATTCTTTCCCCCAACGGGCTGCAACTCTGTTAAGGACTTTAGGATACGGGCGACGCCATCTTGACTCAGAACTCAGAAGCATCACACGTACTGAGGAAAGGAGAGTGGGATAAAATACAGGGGGGGGGGGGCAGGTTATAGCTGTGCTTTTCCCAGACAGAGCAGAGCTGGGGTCAGGAAAAGGTCAGCAGTGGCAGAATGCAGAGTGTCAGAAGGCACTTCTGTTTGCAGGCTGCCTGATGTACCATGAGCCGCCATCTTGAATATTTAACCTCCCTGGCGGTGTTCCCGAGCGTGACTCGGGGTTAATTTTCGCTGCAAGTAGCGGTAACCCCGAGTCACGCTCGGGGTAGATTAGGCAGAGGAGCAGAGTCTGGCAGCGGAGTCTCCTTACCTTTTCCTTGCGATCCAGCGATGTACCCGCTGTGATCGCCGGTGAGAGCCCCGGCAGATGCGTCCCTCTGACTTCCTGGTTCCGTCTCTGTGAGCCGCAGAGGCTCATGGGGGCGGAACTGGGCGGCAGATTCAAATGTAAAAGTGAAACACACACACACAAAGTCAAGTGATACAGTGAAATCCTGTGAGATTACACTGTATCACCTCAGATTTGACACTGTAACACCTCATATTTGCCCTTTGATCATCCTACACTGCCCTGCCTGCCCTTTTTCTGCCCATAAAATAAATTGCAGGCCTACAATACATAACACCAAATTTCCATACAAAAAAATGGTAACGCTTTTGGTACAAAATTCCAGACATAATCATAATGCCAGGGAGGTTAAAGGCTCATAACATGCAGTAGATGCAGGTAGGATGATTCAGAGTGAAGGACCGCCTTAACTCTTTATTATAATTTATATGCCTAAGCAGAGGCTATAAGTAAATAAGAAGTTCAAAGTTGTGCAGCTGAGATTACTCTAGGATGCCCAATTACTTAAAAATACAATTCTGTGATACTCACCTGTAGAATTGTTTTTGTATACATCCAGTCCAGGCCGTCCCAGAAGTAATGACAGTTGGGACATCCCAAAAAATGTCCATTAGGGTGGGATCCCCAGTGCGGAACAGCATGTCGTTCATTTCACTACCGCCTGCAGCACCCTTTGGCCAAAAGCAGCGTCAGCTGAGGCCCTAACATCACCTTGTAAAAACTTGTAAAGGTATGAAAAAGAAGACCAGGTAGCGTCCCTACAAACTTGTTCAACCGAGGCCTGGTGCGGAAGCCCAGGAAGCACCAATAGCTCTAGAAGAATGAGCTGTAACACGAAAAAACTTGCACCACCGCCAGTCAGATCCACTTACTAAGAGTGTACTAGGCTGATGGCAAGCCCTTCCTAGAACCTTCTGTTAGGACACAAAACACATTCGACTTCCTGAAGAATTCAGTCGCAGCCAGGTAATACTTAAAGGCTCTGACCACATCCAAGGCATGGAGTGTCCTTTCCTTAGTCGGTGCTGGACACAAGGAGGGAAGGCCACTTACTCATAAAGAAAAACGGGAGAAACGACCATAGACAAAAAATACAGTTTTGTGAGTACTCACCTGTAAAACGGGTATTATGAGTGTGCCATACACTCCACTTCGATCTTCATGGCATGTGGGTAATCTCCAGTAGAGGGCGAACTTCTGCAGAGATGAATATGCAAAAAAGAAAAGCCCCTCCCGGTCCATATATACCTGGGACCTCCCACCAATTTCCCAGTGTAAAAAAGCAGTAAGGGGACCAGGAAGAACCAATTATAACCATAACAATCAAAACCAATGGTTCACCATATAAAAGCTCGAGAATACCTGAAAAAAAGGGGGTGGGGCGAAGTGGAGTGTATGGCACACTCATAATAGCCGTTTTACAGGGGAGTACTTACCTAAGTGTGCCATACACTCCACTTCGATCTTCATGACATGTGGGACATCCAATAGCAGTGTCCGTCATGGGTGGGAACCAGAAACAGTAAAGAATGTACCAACTCAAACCACTGCAGCTTGCAGAACCTTGCGGCCAAAAACGGCATCCGCTGAAGCCCGCACATCAACCTTGTAAAACTTGGAAAAAGTATGAACGGAAGACCAAGTAGCAGCCTTACAAACTTGTTCAACAGAAGCCTGGTGCTGAAAAGCCCAGGATGCACCAACAGCACGAGTAGAGTGCGCAGTGACCCTAAAAGGGGGAGTCCTCCCCTTAGCAGAATAGGCCCCAACAATGGCCTGACGAATCCATTTTCTAATCGTAGATTTAGCAGGCGCCAAACCTTTCCTGGGCCCGCAGGGCACAACGAAAAAAGCGTCCGTCTTGCGGAAGGAAGAGGTAGTCACCAAATAGTACTTCACACAGCGAACAACATCCAAATTGTGCAGAACCCTCTCCTTGTCATTGTTAGGCTTAGGACACAAGGAAGGGAGAACAATATCCTGATTGAGGTGGAAAGCAGACACCACCTTAGGAAGGAAATCCAGCTTAAAACGAAAAACCACCTTATCCTGGTGTCTCTCAGAGTAAGGGGCCTGAATCGACAGAGCCGCCAACTCAGAGACACGCCGAACAGAGGTAATAGCCACCAAGAAAGCAACCTTCTGAGTGAGAACCGAAAGAGCAATGTCCTGTAGCGGCTCAAAAGGAGGACCCTGGAGAGCCGAAAGAACCAAATTCAAATCCCAAACAGGAACCACAGCCTTCCGAGGGGGCAGCACATGCGCCACCCCTTCGAAAAAGGTCTTAACCAGCGGGTGTACAGCAAAAGACCTCTGGAAGAAAACCGACAGAGGAGAAACCTGTCCTTTCAAAGTACTAAGCTGGAACCCAAGATCCAGATTATGCTGAAGAAACTCCAAAATCCTAGGAATCGAAAACACCCTACAAGGCAAGGCCCTAGCCTCACACCAATCAATATAGGACCTCCAAGTCCTATAGTAAATGCTAGAAGAGGACCGCTTCCTAGCTCTAATCAAGGTCTGAACAACGGCCGCAGACAAACCTTCCTCCTTCAGAATGAAGGTTTCAGCAGCCAAGCCGTCAAAGCCAGCGTTTGTAAATTGGGGTAAAGTAGTAGACCCTGAGATAACAGATCCGGCAACATGGGAAGCCAGTACTGATCTAAGGCCTACAACGTCTACAACGTCTGCGTACCAAACCCTTCTTGGACACCTTGGAGCCACCAGAATTGCTGGTGACCCTTCTAGAACCAGTTTGCGAACTACCTTGCCCAGCATGGAGACGGGCGGAAACAGGTACAGAAAACCTAGATCCTTCCAAGCAAGGGACAAGGCATCCACTGCCAGAGCTAGAGGATCCTGAGAAAGAGACACAAAGGCCGGAAGGTTGTGATTGTGCCTCGAGGCAAAGAGATCCACCTCCGGAGTCCCCCACTTGCGGCAAAGATCCAGAAAAACCTCAGGGTTGAGAGACCACTCTCCTTGGCGAGAGGAACCCCTGCTCAGGGAATCCGTCTCCGTGTTCTCCACTCCCGGAATGTAGACTGCCGAAATGCAAGGAACATTGCTCTCCGCCCAGTTCAGGATCAGAGAGACTTCCCTGAGGGCACTCCTGCTGCGAGTCCCTCCTTGGTGATTGATGTAAGCTACCGCCGTTCGGTTGTCCGAACGAACCTGAACCGGTAGACCCTGTAAATGTGAGGTCAGCCGTGCCAGAACCAGTCGGATGGCTCTGAGCTCCAAGACATTGATGGGGGTGTGAGCCATCTGAGGACCCCACACCCCGCTGAACTGATGACTTTTCCAATAACCTCCTCAGCCCAACAGGCTGGCATCCCTGGAAAACGTCTCCCAACAAGGGACCAGAAAGGATCTGGCCTTCAACAGGTTGCTCGACTCCAGCCACCACCAAAGGGACTGCCGAACCCTGGGAGACATCCTGAAAGGTTGATCCAATGACTGCGGACACCTGTCCCAATGCGTCAATAGGTGAAGTTGAAGAGATCTCATGTGAAACTGTGCAAACGGTACCGCCTCAAAGGAGGACACAATCAAGCCCACCAGTTTCATCCCCTGTCGGATAGAGGGACAAGGACTGGCCCAAAGAAGGCTGATCAGATCCTGAATCCCCTGCACCTTGGTCTGGGGCAGAAACACTCTGGCCTGAATGGTATCCAGATTCATGCCCAGAAATGAAATCACTCGTGACGGAGAGAGAGAAGACTTGGAGCGGTTGATCACCCACTCGAACCTCTCCAGAGTCGACACCACCTGGTGGGTGTCCAGCTCCGCCTGACGGAGGGAAGAAGCTGAGATCAACAGGTCGTCCAGGTAAGGCACAATGCAAATGCCCTGAGCTCTGAGCAGAGCCATTATTCCCGCCAAGACCTTGGTGAAGACCCTCGTGGCCGAGGTCAGTCCGAAGGAAGGGCTACAAACTGAAAATGTTGATCCTCCACCGCAAACGGAACATGTAGATACGCATCCTTGATGTCTATGTATGTCATAAAATCCCCTTGGCGAAGGGAATTGATAGCTGAGCACCATGCGGAACTTTTTGGCTCTGATAAACCTGTTGAGAACCTTGAGATCTAGAATGGGTCTCACCGAACCCTCCTTTTTGGGGACCGTAAAAAGGTTGGAGTCCACGGCCGCACCAAGCCCCGCCCCCTTTTCTTAACACAGCCTGAGGGAGAGAAGCTCCCCAGGCTAACAGGAAAGCCACCAGGCTAGTAAAGCACCATGCACCAATTCATCCAGGGATACTTCCAGGAGATCCACACTCACACACAACACAAAGTAAAGTGAAACACCAACACACATACACTCATATATAAATCTTAATAATGAAAAGGGAGCGACCGAGGACGACGGCCCGCCAGCCCGCGGGGGGGAACCCGGCCATAATAAGACCACAGGTCTAAGCTGGGAGGCTCAAATAGGGCCAATTTAAAAAGGGTCCTGGCAGTAATAGGGATAATAAATGGCCCGGCTTACCTGCAAGTAAAAGAAGTCTTCATCTTCTGTCTTGTCGCCTTCCCTGCAGAGAAGGAACTGGGAAATTGGTGGGAGGTCCCAGGTATATATGGACCGGGAGGGGCTTTTTTGCATATTCATTTCTGCAGAAGTTCACCCTCTACTGGAGATTACCCACATGTCATGAAGATCGAAGTGGAGTGTATGGCACACTTAGAATAAAACGGTTTAAAAAGAAACACCACCTATGCTTATGCCGCTCAAGTAATGAGGCCTCATACAAAGCGGAGCCAGTTCTGACACGCGACGCACCGAGGCGATAGCTACCAAAAAGACCACCTTTAGGGTCAAAATAGACAATGCAGCATCGCACAAAAGCTCAAAAGAGGGACCCTGGAGAGCAGAAAGCACCAAATTCTAATCCCACACCGGTAATACATGCTTACGCAGTGGAAGTACATGGGTAACTCCTTGGAAAGAAGACCTGATCAGTCTTGATCCTGGCCCAGAGGGCGCCCAGCTGTATACCCAAGCCTTAGCCGTGTTGTAAAAATTCCAAAAACCTAAAATTAGAGAATGTGTGACAAAGGAAACTTTTGTATTCACACCAAGCAATGTAGGCATGCCAAACTCTTAGCAGAGGATGGTTACGATCCATCGACCTCTGGGTAATGGATCCAGCACGCTTCCGCTGCGCAAACCTGCTGAGGCACCTCTGTAGTAAAACATGGAAGAAAACTTATTCCACGCCTGAATCATGGTCTGAAAAACCGTCAGGATTGAGGTTTCGATAGCCAGGCCGTCAAGGTCAGCGTCTGTAAATTGAGGTGCCTCAGCGACCACTGTTAGAGAAGCCCTGGGACGTCGGGCATGATGTAGCAATCCACTAACATCTGAATTATGTCCGCAAACCAATTCCTTCTCGGCCAGCGAGGAACCACTAGGATGGTGGAAACGCCTTCCTGGGCTAACTAGCGCAGCACTCGGCCCAGGAGTGGAAGAGGAGGGAAATGCAAAAAAGGAGCCTGAACTTCGTCCAAGGAATTGCCAGAGCGTCTGTGGCGAAGGCCAGCGGATCTCTTGACAGGGAGACGAACCTAGGGAGCTTGTGATTGTGTCTGGACGCGAACAGGTCCCCATCATGTAGACCCCAGCGGAGACACAGAGCGTGAAAGATCTAGTTGCTGAAGAACCATTCTCCCAGATGAGAGCCCCCCCCCCCTGCTCAGGGAGTCTGCCTCCTGGTTCTCTACCCCAGGGATGTAAACCGCCGAGATGCAGGGAACATTCTCCTCAGCCCAAGTCAGCATCTGGATCACCTCCTTGAGGGCTCGCTTGCTCTGAGTTCCGCCCTGGTGATTGAAGTAGGCAACTGCCGTCTGACTGTCCGAGCGGATCTGGATCGCACGAGATGGGGAGTTAAGTGAAGAAGCACCAACCGGATCGCTCTCAGCTCCAGGAGATTGATGGGCAAGTGGGCCTCCTGCGGCCCCCACTGGCCCTGGAACATCAGTGTTTGCCAAAAAAACCCTCCCCAGCCGGTCAGACTGGCGTCTGTGATGACAATCTACCAATGGGGAGTAGAAGAACTTGCCCACCGACTTGTTTCTGGGGTCCATCCACCACAAGAGGGACTGTATGGTCAGGAGGGACAGTCAAAATTCCTGTTCCAAGGACTCCAGCGTCTGGCCCACTGGGCAACAGATTCAATTGAAGGGGTCTCATGTGGAACTGAGCGAAGGGCACTGCCTCGAAGCCTGACACCATTAGGCCCACCAGTTTCATCCCAGACGGATCGATGGTCGCTGACAATACAGTAAGGCCTGCACCTGCATCTGGAGGCCCGCCACCATCTGCTGGGGCAGGAATACCTTGACCTGAGAGGTGTCCAATGTCATGCCCAGAAGAGGACTTCACCGTTGAGGGATAACGAAGACCTGGGGTAGTGGATTACCCGGCCGAACTCCTCGAGAGTGGGTAACCCCGTCCAGGTGTTGCTCTCGGCCTGGTGAAGGGACTGAGCCGCAATCAGGAAAAAACGTCCAGATAAGGCAGCACATGAACGCACTGATTCCTCAGAATAGTCATGATGCCTGTTAGTACATTGGAAAAAACCCGGAGGGCAGAGAATATCCCGCGAGGTAAAGCGACAATTGATAGTGCTGGACACCTCTGGTGTCCCTGGAATCTCGAGACGTGCCGTAGGCATCCCTAATTTCCACTGTGGTCATGAAAGTGCCAGACCGAGGCGAACTCACCACTGACCGTAAGGCTGCCATACGGGAATGGCGGACTTTTACAACCTGTAGAGACCCTGCAGGTCCAAGATAGTTCTTAACGTTCCATCTTTTGGAACCCGTGAACAGGTCGGAGTAAGACCCCTGACCCTGCCTCTATATGAGGTACATGGCAAATCACACCTAGTCGCAGGAATGCTGTAGAGCCATTCTCAGGCCCTGTGCCATTGCAGAATTCCGGGACATGCGAGACTAAGGAAGCCTTCGAGACGGCCTAACCGCCAGCTCTATTTATAACCGCCAGCTCTACTTATAAAACGCTGTCTCCAAATGTGAATAGGTGATAATGGGTGAGGCCGCCTCCTCAGCCTGAGGAGCCTTTGCAGAGGGTCTGGACTCAGATCCCCAAGAGGGGATCCTGAAGAAAGCGCCTTTTTCTCCATGAAGGAGCGATAGGCAGATGAACCCCGAAGGGCCGTGCAGGCTTCCGTCGCTGAGGGAGTCTCCCAACCTTCACCGGGAGGACCAGATGCTCCCTGAATGACTTGTGCCCCACGAGGGGGATACTAGTGAGCAACTTTTTGGCCGAGCGTCAGCCGACCATTGCCGCCGCCGAGAGAGCAATGGAGCGCAACAAACAGGGACGAGCCCTGGCACCGAGCCGAACACCATCGCCCATCGAAGACAACAAGACAATAATATCCACGCAAGCTCTGAGATCCTTAACTCCTCCGCCTGCTTGCGAAGCTTAGTAATATCTACAAGCCGTCTCACCTTCTGCCAGATGGCTAAGGAGACAATAGCTGAGGAACCACAACCACCACTATAAGGGCCCGTCCTGAAGATACAAACACAAGGGGCCCAGGCATCCCACAGCACATGCGCAGAAAAAATATATATAGTCAGAAACTAAAAAAGACTAACGACCCAGACGAATCCAGGAGTCCCAGCGGGAGAACGGAGGCCGACAGGTCACGCCTCTCAGGGCATCCAAAATTGTTAAACAGGCTTGTGGAGTATATAGACGAGAGGAGCCTTTAGTCAAAATGGCGGCCGCAGAAAACGATCTTGAGGGGTGGGCTGCACCCGCAGCGATGCGAAAAGCGCCCCCCCTCCCCCCCGAACGGCGCGAAGGCAGAGCCCGCCTCTCCTCCTCAGAAGCCCAAAATGGCGGAGGCCGGCGCCAATACAGCAGCAGCAGGGCAGCCCGCGGCGGGGCCCCGCTCTGCGCACGGAGCGGCCCCGCGCTCGCAAGGACAGCGCCTGCCCCCTATCATGCCCCATGTCGGCGGCCGATAGCAACCCCTCCCCCCCCCCCCCCAGGAGGATGAGTCTCCGGAGGGAACGAGGGAGGTAAGTAAGCGCAGTAGTTAACAGTGCAACACACACAAAAAATAATAAAGCTTGCGGGGCAATGTGGAAGGGGAGTATCCACGCAGCTGCCAACAACAGCAAAGTCTGAGGTAAAAACGAAGTAAAAAGCACAAAATATGATAATAAAGCATGAGGGCCAGATAAGGGCATAACCCTGGGCAATTATGGTGGTTCCTCCCCCCCCCCCCCCCAATAGGCTCACCATCGCCTATGGCCGACTACACTTTAGGAGAGGGTCTGCGGCCCAGAGCCTAGCTCTGATAACGCCTGACCCTCGGGCGTTCACCCTACCTTACACCCGTCCCGTCAGCCGCAGCTGGGAGGCATAAGGAGGTCCACGGGGACAGTAGTAATAGGCAAACAGCGGCCGACAGGCTTAAAATGCCCCACTCAACTGCAATATCTAGATAGAGTATCCAAGACGATCCTAGCAGCAGCACTGCAAGATTAATTCTGAGAATTCTATGGAGACAGTTCCTTTTATAGGGGGCCGGGGGGAGTTACAGCTCTGGATCTTGCAGTGACTGCGCCACCTGGTGGCAGTTAACCCAACTGTCATTACTTCTGGGAAGGCCTGGACTGGATGTAGAGAAAAGTAAAATTGAGTTCAAGATGTCAACTGCAGGCTTCTGTGCATGTGCCACCATACAGCATATAGGTCCCTACCAGTCCCCCCCCCCCCCCCGATTTCTTTGCTATACAAATGCATTCCACACTTCTACCTTACATTACAGATAATCTTGTGAAGATGTGCTTCTATGCGCCATTTGCTATACAGTGATCGCAAGCGGCATCAATACAAAAATACAATTCTGTGATTACTCACCTGCAGAATTGGTATTATAAGTATACAGCATGTCCTGTTCCAGAAGATTCATTACACATGGGTTATACATCCACAAGATGGCGCTGGACTGCAGAAAACAGCGTGTGGCTCCTCTCGGCCCTATATAAGTCGGGAACCTCCCACAAATTCCCCAGAATTTACAAGCAGTAACACAAGAAGCCGGGAGAAAAATAATAACAAAAATCCCAAATGAACAATCACCATAAAGAGGTGACTAAGAATAATGATAACAAGGGTGGGATGGAACAGAACGTGCTGTATCCTTATAATACCAATTCTACAGGTGAGTAATCACAGAATTGTATTATTCCAAGTATACAGCACGTCCTGTTCCAGAAGATTCATTACACACGGGAAATCCAATAGCAGTGTTCATAAGGTAGGATGGGATCCCCAAAAGCAACAGCGGGCAGTTTAAACCACTGCCGCCTGCAGAACTTTGCGGCCAAAAGCAGCATCAGCTAAGGCCCTAACATCAACCTTGTAAAACTTGGAAAAACTTTGAACAGAAGACCAAGTAGCGGCCTTGCTAACTTGTTCAACAGAAGCTTTGTGCTGAAAAGCCCAAGAGGCACCAATAGCACGAGTAGAATGAGCAGTAAGATGGAAAGGAGGCTCCTTCCCCTTAGCAGAATAGGCTTGAATCATAGCCTGACAGATCCACTTGCTGATGGTGGACTTAGCTGGAGCCAGACCCTTCTTAGGTCCAGACGGGAGCACAAAAAAGCATCAGTCTTCCTGAAAGGTTCAATAGCCACCAAATAGAACTTCAGGGTTCTAACCACATCCAGAGAATGTAATACCTGCTACTTAGAGTACTATGATTAGGGCACAGAGAAGGCAAGACAATGCCTTGATTGAGATGAAAAGCAGACACAACCTTAGGCAGAAAATCTGGCTTAAAACAAAACAACACCTTGTCCTGGTGTCTCTCAAAGTAAGGAGGTTTGATAGAAGGCGCCGCCAACTCAGAAACACACCTAACAGAAGTGATAGCCACCAAAAAGGTTACCTTAAGCGTCAAAATAGACAAAGGGGCCGCACGCAAGGGCTCAAAGGGAGACCCCCTGCAAGGCCGATAATACCAAGTTCAAATCCCAGACTGGTAACATAGGCTTACGAGGAGGACGCACGTGAGTAACCCCCTGAAGAAAGGTCTTAACCAGACGATGGTTGGCAAAGTATCTTTAGAAGAAAATAGCCAAGGCTGAATAATGACTTTGAGGGAACTAAGTTGAAGACCCAAATCCAAACCATGTTGCAGGAATTCCAGAATCCTGGGGATAGAAAACACCCGACAGGGAAGCAACCTAGACTCACACCAGTCAATGTAAGTATGCCATACCCTATAGTAGATAGATGACAAGGACTTCTTCCTAGCCTGAATCATGGACTAACAACAGAGGCAGGCAGCCCCTTTTCCATCAAGATGGAGGTTTCAGCAGCCAGGCCGTTAAAGCCAGCGTTTGTAAATTGGGATGGCGTAGATGTCCTTGAGTGAGCAGATCTGGAACCTTGGGTAGGGCATACTGATCTACTGCCAACTGCACGATGTCTGCGAACCACACTCTTCTAGGCCAACGGAGGGCCACCAGAATGGTTGGCACCCCTTCCTGGGAGATCCTGCGCAGCACCCTGCCCAGCAGAGGGAACGGAGTAAACACATAAAGGAGCTGAAAGCTCTTCCAAGACATTGCTAGCGCATCCATGGCCAAGGCCAGAGGATCCTGGGACAGAGAGACAAAGACTGGAAGCTTGTGATTGTGACGGGAAGCAAACAGGTCCACATCCGGCGGCCCCCAGCGATGGCACCGGGACCAAAACACCTTGTTGCTAAGGGACCACTCCCCCAGCTGAGACATCCCCCTGCTCAAGGAGTCTGCCTCCAGGTTTTCCACTCCCGGGATGTAAACTGCCTATATGCAGGGGACACTCTCCTTCGCCCAGGAAAAAATCAGGGACACTTCCTTGAGGGCCCTCTTGCTCCGGGTCCCTCCCTGATGATTGATGTAGGCAACTGCCGTCTGGTTGTCCGAGCGGATCTGAACCGCCCGACCCCGAAGGTGTGGCGTCAACTGGGCGAGAGCTAGTCTTATCGCCCTCAGTTCCAGAATGTTGATAGGGGTATGGGCCTCCTGAGGGCCCCACTGACCTGGAACTTCAGGGATTTCCAGAAGCCCCCCAAACCTGTCAGACTGGCATCTGTGTTGACTGTCTCCCAGCAAGGGGTCAGAAAGGATATGCCCATCAACAGGTTCCTTGAGTCCAGCCACCACGAAAGAGACTGCCTGGCCAGAGGGGACAGAACAAACACCTGATCCAGGGACACAGGGTCCCGATCCCATACTGACAAGAGGTGAAGTTGAAGAGGTCTCATATGAAACTGAGCGTATGGAAACGCCTCGAAGCAAGACACCATCAGGCCCACCAGCTGCATCCCCTGCCGGATGGAGGGATGGGGGCAAGACAAAAGAAGCCTTGCTAGAGCTTGAAGACTGTCCACCTTCTGCTGAGGGAGAAGAATCTTGACCTGAGATGTATCCAGAGTCATGCCCAGAAAGGACCTCACCAATGACAGGAACAGGGAAGACTTGGGGTGATTGATCACCCAGCCGAAGGACACCAGTGTGGACACCACCATCTGAGTATCCAGCTCTGCCTGCTGGAAGGACTGAGACGTGATGAGAATGTCGTCCAAGTAAGGGAGGATGCGAATGCCCTGAGATCTCAGCAGAGCCATTACGCCCTCCAGCACCTTGGTGAAAACCCTGGGAGCCGAGGTGAAACCGAAAGGCAAGGCCACAAATTGGTAGTGCTGATCCTCCAGAGCGAGCCTGAGGAATCTCTGATGACCTGGAAAGATTGATATATGAAGGTAAGCATCCTTGATGTCTACAGAGGTCATGAAGTCCCCCGGGCGTAGTGAATTTACAGCTGAGCGCAGAGTCTCTATGCTAAAGTGTTTGAATCTGACAAATTTGTTGAGGCGCTTTAAATCCAGGATGGGTCTGATGGACCCGTCTTTTTTGGGAACAGTTAAAAGAATGGAATAGTAGCCTCTGCCCCTTTCCTTTAGGGGCACTTGGCAGATGACCCCTAACTCCAGAAGGTTTTGGACAGTAAGGCGAAGACCCTGGGCTAAAAGGAGGGTTCGAGCCATCCGGGATTTGATGAATCTTGGGGGCGACCAGGCTGCAAACTCTATCTTGTAACCGGAGGACAGTACCTCCTGAATCCACCGGTCTGCGACGTGAGCAAAAAACCGAAGCCGTCCCCCCACCCGGATGGGTGAGGGTGCCCCATCATGCCTGAGGGGGCTTGGGTGAGGATTTTGGCTTGGGACCCCAGGAGAGGCCAGGACGGCCACGTCCTCTGCCCCTTCCCCAATGGTCTTCGCGGGCCCCAGTAAAACAGACTCCACGGTTAGTTCTGGAACCACGGAAGGATGGGAGAAAGGTCCCCCGAAAGGACCGAGATGGCCTTCTGCGTTGAGGTAACCTACCACCCCTAGCAAACAAGTCCAAGCGTTCTCCAAAGAGCCTTCTTAGCAGCATTGTCAGTTACCCACTGACGCAGCCAGACAGAGCGGCGTATAGCCACCAACAGGGCAGAAGTCCTACCACACATTCTAATGGCATCATCCATGGCAGAGGGGATATATGCAATAAATTCCTCACAAAGAAGGAGAGATCTATACTCCTCTCTACCCTCATCCTCAGATGCCCCTTCCAAACGACACTTAAGCACTCCTTTAATGGCAATAGCCGTAATAGCAGAGGCACAAACCGGGCGCAGTGCCATCCCCACACAGGCAAAGGCATGACAGGCCAATTGGTCCAAACGCTTAACAACATCAGCAGGAAAGGGATACCTCTTGTCCCAACTCTTAGGCACCCATAGCAGCTTGCTAGGCCGTTCCCATTCTTTGAGCGCTAGATTATTAACGTGAGACTGCTCAGGGAACTCCCAGTGTGGCTTAATTGTATGAAAAAGCTTACCCTGCTGCTGCGAAGCCACTGCCGGGGGAGAAATACAAAGCACTTCAAAAGTGTGACTCAGCAATCTGTCAGTGTCAACAGGGGACCATGGGTCTTCGCCAAAGGGAGTCCCAGTACCACCGTATATCTTAGGTAGTTCTTCAGAGGAATCAGAAAATAATTCCCCCTCCTCAAGAGGGTAGAGACCTGGGAGTGAGTAAGGGCCCTCATCTTCCACAGGGAAGAGGGAAACCACGGGTGATAAATGCCACTTCTCAGCAGAAGCCTTACGCGGGGTAGACCCAGCAAGATGTTTTTCAATACTGGCCACCCGTGCTGCTAAATCAGGTTGAGACTCCCCACTAGTATGCCCCTCAGTGGGAGTTAGATGTAAGCGTGGGGGGGGGGGGGGTGAGGCTAGAGGGGGCACACCCCCAGGAGTAACAAAAAGCCCAGACTGCAGTGCTGGGCGCAGGGTACACACACCCTGACATTATCACTAATAGGGGATACCCCACACGCAACACATAGCCGGGCTTGTCCTGAAGGAACCCCAGGCCCATTCTCCTCAGAAGCCTCCATATGGTGATTTGAATGGCAAGGGTTAACGCTGAAGAGCTACCCGGGATGCCCCAAGAACCGCTAGGGAAGTGGGAGTTAGTGAGGGAAGATGGCCGGGGGAGACCACAGTACTGAAGTTTTCTCCCGCCTGACAGACATAATCAAACATTCCCATAAGAATAAGGCAGGGAAAAAACTTTAGAAAAAAATCACCCCACCGGGGTTACTCACAGACGACAGAGAGCCAGCAGCACCCAGCAAGGAGACAAAATGGCGTCCGCAGACCTCGAGTGGTGGGCCGCGGAGTTGTGAGGTAAAATTGCATCATCCACAGAGCCCGCCCCGCCCCCTCTGAAGAGCGGGAAACGCGCCCATGTGATCCGGCCGGCCAATAGCGGCCCTGCAGCTCTGAGGTGAATGGGGCTGCCAGGCTCAGAGCGCAGTACAAAGCGCGGCGGTGGCGTATTATAAAGTTACCAACACTAAAAATACCGTTGAGTACTCACCTTTAAAATGGGTATTATGAGTGTGCCATACACTCCACTTCGATCTTCATGACATATGGGTAATCTCCAGTAGAGGGCGGACTTCTGCAGAGATGAATATGCAAAAAAAGAAAGCCCCTCCCGGTACATATATACCTCCCCAGTGTATAAAAGCAGTAAGGGGACCAGGAAGAACCAATTATAACCTTAACAATCGAAACCAATGGTTCACCATATAAAAGCCCCAGAATACCTGAAAAAAAGGGGTGGGGTGAAGTGGAGTGTATGGCACACTCATAATACCCGTTTTAAAGGTGAGTACTCACAAAACGGTATTACTCTAAGTGTGCCATACACTCCACTTCGATCTTCATGACATATGGGACATCCAATAGCAGTGTCCGTCATGGGTGGGAACCAGAAAAAGTAAAGAATGTACCAACTCAAACCACTGCAGCTTGCAGAACCTTGCAGCCAAAAACAGCATCCGCTGAAGCCCGCACATCAACCTTGTAAAACTTGGAAAAAGTATGAACGGAAGACCAAGTAGCAGCCTTACAAACTTGTTCAACAGAAGCCTGGTGCTGAAAAGCCCAGGATGCACCAACAGCACGAGTTGAGTGCGCAGTGACCCTAAAAGGGGGAGTCCTCCCCTTAGCAGAATAGGCCCCAACAATGGCCTGACGAATCCATTTGCTAATTGTAGACTTAGCAGGCGCCAACGCTTTCCTGGGCCCGCAGGGCACCACGAAAAAAGCGTCCGTCTTGCGGAAGGAAGAAGTAGTCACCAAACAGTACTTCACACAGTGAACAACATCCAAATTGTGCAGAACCCTCTCCTTGTCATTGCTAGGCTTAGGACACAAGGAAGGGAGAACAATATCCTGATTGAGGTGGAAAGCAGACACCACCTTAGGAAGGAAATCCGACTTAAAACGAAAAACCACCTTATCCTGGTGTCTCTCAAAGTAAGGGGCCTGAATCGACAAAGCCGCCAACTCAGAGACACGCCGAATCGAGGTAATAGCCACCAAGAAAGCAACCTTCTGAGTGAGAACCGAAAGAGCAATATCCTGTAACGGCTCAAAAGGAGGACCCTGCAACCAAATTCAAATCCCAAACAGGAACTACAGCCTTCCGAGTGGGCCGCACATGCGCCACCCCTTGGAAAAAGGTCTTAACCAGCGGGTGTACAGCAAAAGACCTCTGGAAGAAAACCGACAGAGCAGAAACCTGTCCTTTCAAAGTACTAAGCTGGAACCCAGGATCCAGATTATGCTGAAGAAACCCCAAAATCCTGGGTCTCGAAAAAACCCTGCAAGGCAAGGCCCTAGCCTCACACCAATCAATATAGGACCTCCAAGTCCTATAGTAAATGCCAGAAGAGGACCGCTTCCTAGCCCTAATCAGGGTCTGAACAACAGCCCCAGACAATCCTTCCTCTTTCAAGATGAAGGTTTCAGCAGCCAAGTAGTCAAAGCCAGCGTTTGTAAATTGGGGTAAAGTAGATGACCCTGAGATAGCAGGTCCGGCAACAAGGGAAGCCGGTACTGATCTACGGCCATCCTTGAATCGCTGGTGACCCTTCTAGAACCAGTTTGCGAACTACCTTGCCCAGCATGGAGACGGGTGGAAACAGGTACAGAAAACCCAACTCCTTCCAAGCCAGTGACAAGGCATCCACTGCCAGAGACAGAGGATCCTGAGAGAGAAACAAAGGCCGGAAGTTTGTGAATATGCCTTGAGGCAAAGAGATCCACCTCCGGAGTCCCCCACTTGCGGCAAAGATCCAGAAAAACCTCGGGGTTGAGAGACCACTCTCCGTGGCGAGAGGAACCCCTGCTCAGGGAATCCGCCTCCGTGTTCTCCACTCCCGGAATGTAGACTGTGGAAATGCAAGGACCATTGCTCTCCGCCCAGTGCAGGATCAGATAGACTTCCCTGAGGGCACTCCTGCTGCGAGTCCCTCCTTGGTGATTGATGTAAGCTACCACCGTTCAGTTGTCCGAACGAACCTGAACCGGTAGACCCCGTAAATGTGAGGTCAGCCGAGCCACAACCAGTCAGATGGCTTTGAGCTCCAAGACATTGATGGGGGTGTGAGCCTCCTGGGGACCCCACACCCCGCTGAACTGATGACTTTTCCAAAAACCTCCCCAGCCTGACAGGCTGGCATCCGTGGTAACCATCTCCCAACAAGGGACCAGAAAGGATCTGCCCTTCAACAGATTGCTCGAGTCCATCCACCACCGAAAGGACTGCCGAACCCTGGGAGACATCCTGAAAGGTTGATCCAATGACTGCGGGCACCTGTCCCAATGCGTCAATAGGTGAAGTTGAAGAGATCTCAAGTGAAACTGTGCAAACGGTACCGCCTCGAAGGAGGATACCATCAAACCCACCAGTTTCATCCCCTGTCAGATAGAGGGACAAAGACTGGCCAGAAGTAGGCGGATCAGGTCCTGAATCCCCTGCACCTTGGTCTGGGGCAGAAACACTCTGGCCCGAATGGTATCCAGATTCATGCCCAGAAATGAAATCACTCGTGACGGAGAGAGAGAAGACTTGGAGCGGTTGATCACCCACCCGAACCTCTCCAGAGTCGACACCACCTGGTTGGTGTCCAGCTCCGCCTGACAGAGGGAAGACGCTGAGATCAACAGGTCGTCCAGATAAGGCACAATGCGAATGCCCTGAGCTCTGAACAGAACCATTATAACCACCAAGACCTTGGTGAAGACCCTCAGCGCCGAGGTCAGACCGAAGGGAAGAGCTAAAAAATGATAATGTTGATCCTCCACTGCAAACCGGAGGAATCTCTGATGTGCCTGAAAAATCGGAACATGCAGATACGTATCCTTGATGTCTATGGATGTCATAAAATCCCCTTGGCGAAGGGAATTGATAGCTGAATGCAGAGTCTCCATGCGAAAACTTTTGGCTCTGATAAACCTGTTGAGAACCTTGAGATCTAGAATGGGTCTCACCGAACCCTCCTTTTTGGGAACCGTGAAAAGGTTGGAGTAGTAACCCCTGCCTCTCTCCGACGGAGGCACCGGACATATAACCCCCATGTCCAGAAGGTTTTTTACTACTAACAGGAGCCCCTGTGCAGCCTGAGGGTCCGAGGGCACCCGAGACCTTAAGAATCTTGGGGGCAGCCAGTACTCGAACTCCAGTTTGTACCCGGAGGAGACCATTTCCAAGATCCAATTGTCTGTGACCTCCCGGGCCCAGACCTGGAAGAAGAGCCGCAGCCGCCCCCCCACCCTTGCGGGTGAGGGCGCCCCCTCATTGCTGAGCCGATTTAATGGCAGGCTTGGGCTTGGAACCCCAGGCAGCCGCGAGACGTGCCCGACCTCTGCCTCTGTTCCAGGACGAGCCCCTGACACCCGAGAAGGCCAAACCCCTAGCCGCTCTGGCCCCTGAAAGGAAGGAGTGAACGAGCCCGCCCCCGAAAGGGGCGACGCTGTTTCCTCCGCTGAGGTAACTTACCTCCTTTAGCAACAGCATCCAATTTATCCCCAAACAGCTGCAAACAGGGAAGAGCTGTGAGCGACTTCTTGGCCCCAACGTCCGCTGTCCACTGGCGGAGCCAGACCAATCTGCGCATAGCCACCAGTAAGGCTGAAGTCCTACTACACACGACAATAGAATCTTCCATCGCAGCCATGACAGAATCCATGAACAATTCGCATTGCTTAAGGATAGCGAACTCAGCGCCAGCTGGATCAAACTGAGCATTATTCAGCCAGTCCCTGATAAGAGACCTGGTAGCAAGCGACACCAGGGCAAATGCACTAACAGGCCGCAGGTCGGAGCCCACGTTGGGAAATGCGTGACACGCCATCTGATCAAGGCGCTTATCCTTGCCATCCTTAAGGGAAGTGGCGTCAGGGGTGTTAAGCACAGAAGAGTTGGTCAAACGTAAAACTGGCGCATCGACCTTGGGAGGAGGAGACCAGCGCTTAACCGCCTCCACCGGAAAAGGATACTTCTTATCCCATCCCTGAGGAACACCAGGAAGCCGACTGGGCCTCTTCCATTCTCTAAGGATCAGCGCATCAAAGTGACCCTGGGTAGAGAATTCCAGACGGGGCTTGCAGGCCCCAAAACATTCCCCCTTCTTGAGAGGGGGCGCCTCAGGCGGTTCAATATCCAACACCTCCAATAAATGTGACAAAACAGTGGCCGTATCTACGGCATCCCCCAGCGCCTGCCCGACATTGGCATTCCCAGACTGAACATAGTCAGCCTCTGTTTCCTGATACAATTCCCCCTCCTCTAACGGGGAATAATCTGACAAATCAGCAGAATCGTCGTCAGCATCCCACAAGGGCTGGGCCGACGACAAATGTCTCTTTTTAGTCTGGGCCTTCTTTCCCACCGTGCTAGCAATCATTTTCTCGATGCTGGCCAACCTAGTCCAAACATCAGA
This sequence comes from Gastrophryne carolinensis, assembly GCA_027917425.1. Taxonomy (NCBI): domain Eukaryota; kingdom Metazoa; phylum Chordata; class Amphibia; order Anura; family Microhylidae; genus Gastrophryne; species Gastrophryne carolinensis. The sequence goes on from CM051241.1 coordinate 76,789,501, forward strand.
AAGCGACTCCCCACTGGTACCAATGTCACTTGGGGTACGGATAAGGTGGGGAGGGGAAGGCGATGAAGGGGGAGGAGCCGACCCAGAAGGCTGGGTACTAGACTGCCGCGTTATGGCCTTTTGTGCGCATGGTATACAGATCAGCACATTCTCCCCCGTAAGGGATACCCCACACCCGGCCCGGATTGTCCCAGAGGGAGCCCGAGCCCAGTATCCTGCGGAGCCTCCATATGGTGAATTTTTGTGGTCAGTCGCAAGACCGCAGGGAATTTACGCCTAAGCAACCCGGGATGCCCCTTAAAAGTCCCGGTGGGAGGATTTGAGGTGAACAAATTTACACTAGGGACCCCAGGACCAGGAGGAACCCCTTAATATGCACATATACAAGGCATCTGTAACACACAAAACAGGCAACATAAGTGCAATGCTAGATAAATATGGCAATAACACATACCTAACAGTATATGCATATAAAAAAGTATATATATATATATATATATATATATATATATATATATATATAACTGTATCCCAGCCAGACATGCGAAGCCCACACACACATGCCCGCGACCAGTGGGGGCACCCCGCTAGAGAGGAGCCCCCATACAAGCTAAGGAAGTGGCCATCCGGCCCTTACCACACGGAACACAGCTCAGATCCTGTTTGAAAATGGCCCCCATGAAGTGTCTCATGCATGAAGAGGGAGAGCAGGGGGAGGGCGGGCAAGCGCAGAACGTGCACTCGCCGAGGCCACGCCCCCCTCCCAGCAATGCGGATTCCCTAGAAACGAGCCACAGAAACCGTGCCAAAGAACACAGCCTGAGGGGGAGAAGCTCCCCCAGGCTAATCACAGCCCTGACATGGCCCAAGTAAAACACTCCCTGTCTGCCACACGCACACACGCACAGTGAGTCACACACCAACACACACAGGGGCATATGTGGAAAAATACCATTTTGTGAGTACTCACCTGTAAAATGGGTATTACGAGTATGTCACACACCCCGCTTCCAACATTCATGACACTTGGGATACCGGCCTGTAGAGGGCGATCTTGCAGAGATGAAATGGAAAAAAGGAGCCCCTCCTGGTCCATAAATACCCGGGACCTCCCACTATTCCTCAGCCTTTTAAAAAAGCAGTGAAGAACCAGGAAGAGCAAATTATATAGTGAATTGAAAATAATAAGAAACACCATATAAAGGACCCCTGAACAAAAAAGGGCGGGGGAAGCGGGGTGTGTGACATACTCGTAATACCCATTTTACAGGTGAGTACTCACAAAATGGTATTATTCCTAGTATGTCACACACCCCGCTTCCAACATTCATGACACTTGGGACATCCAATAGCAGTGTCTATAATGGGCGGGGATCCCACAAGGAAAATAAGGCTTAACTTAAATTACTGCAGCTTGCAGAACCTTGCGACCAAAAGCAGCAACCGCTGAGGCCCGCACATCAACCATGTAAAACTTTTAAAAAGTGTGAACCGAAAACCAAGTAGCAGCCTTGCAAACTTGTTCAACAGAAGCCTGGTGCTGAAAAGCCCATGACGCACCAACAGCACAAGAACCTTCCCCTTAGCAGAATAGGCCCCAACAATGGCCTGACGAATCCATTTACTAATGGAAGATTTGGCGGGTGCCAAACCCTTTCTAGGCCCAGAAGGCACAACACAATGAACAACATCCAAAGAATGTAAAACCCTTTCCTTGTTATTACTAGGATTAGGGCACAATGAAGGAAAAACTATATCCTGATTTAAGTGGAAGGCAGACATCACTTTAGGAAGAAAATCTGGTTTAAAACAGAAAACCACCTTATCCTGATGCCTCTCATAGTAAGGAGCCTGTATTGACAGGGACGCCAATTCAGAAACCCGACGGACAGAGGTAATAGCAACCAAAAAGGCAACTTTCTGAGTGAGAATATGAAGAGGAACCTCCTGTAAAGGTTCAAAAGGAGCCGCCTGCATAGCAGAGAGCACCAGACTAAGATCCCAAACTGGAAGTAGGAGCTTTCTAGGAGGCCGCACATGCGTGACCCCCTGGAAAAAAATCTTAACCAAAGGGTGAAGAGCAAATGACCTTTGAAAGAAGATAGCCAAAGCAGAAACCTGCCCTTTCAAAGTACTAATCTGGAAGCCTAAATCCAGACCCCGTTGCAGAAACTCCAAAATCCTAGGGATAGAAAATACCCTGCAAGGCAGGGACCTAGACTCACACCAGTCAATATAGGACCTACAAGTACTGTAATAAACCACAGAGAAAATACCATTTTGTGAATACTCACCTGTAAAATGGGTCATATAAGTATGTCACACACCCCGCTTCAAGACATTCATTACATGTGGGTATACTGACCTGTAGATGGCGATCTTGCAGAGATGATATCAAAAAAATGTAAGACCCTCCCGGCCCATAAATACCTGGGACCTCCCACTCATTACCCAGTATAAGGATAGCAGTAAGATCAAGGGACCAGGAAAGCCAATTACAACTAACAAAAGTTCACCATATAAAGGATCCTGAATACAAAAGGGCAGGGTGAAGCGGGGTGTGTGACATACTTATAATACCCATTTTACAGGTGAGTATTCACAAAATGGTATTATTCTAAGTATGTCACACACCCCGCTTCAAGACATTCATTACATGTGGGACATCCAATAGCAGTGTCCATAAAGGGTGGGGATCCAAAAAACAAGGCGACGAGGCACAAACTTAAACCACTGCAGCCTGCAGAACTTTGCGGCCAAAAACAGCATCCGCTAAGGCCCGAACATCAACCTTGTAAAACTTGGAAAAAGTGTGAACCGAAGACCAAGTAGCAGCCTTACAAACCTGCTCAACAGAAGCCTGGTGCTGGAAGGCCCAGGACGCCCCAACAGCACGAGTAGGATGAGCAGTAACACGAAAAGGGGGAACCTTCCCCTTGGCAGGCCCCAACAATGGCCTGGCGAATCCATTTACTAATGGAAGACTTGGCAGGAGCCAAACCCTTCCTAGGCCCAGAGGGCACCACAAAAAGGGCGTCAGTCCTACGAAAAGAGTGACGCGCGGGAGGAGGCGGGGTGGAGGAGCCGCTTGTCCGCGGCTGTCAAAAGGCTAGTCCGTCGGCGCTGGGAGCGGGGAGAGGTGAGTTTTTCGGGGGGTTCGGGGGGGTTTCACACAGCGGGGCACCCCGATCGGGGGTGCCCCACCGAAGTGGACCAAGACCCAGGATAGTCAAAATCCTGGGTGTTGGTCCACTTTAATAGACAAGGTTGCCAACTCCGAAACACGCTGAACAGAAGTGATGGCAACCAGAAAAACAACCTTCTGAGTAAGCGTGGAAAGTGCAATATCCTGCAAAGGTGCAAAAGGAGGACCCTGCAAGGCAGACAAAACAAATTCAAATCCCAAACTGGGAGCAAAGGCTTCCTAGGAGGCCGCACATGCGTAACCCCCTGGAAAAAGGTCTTAACCAGAGGATGAAGAGCAAAAGACTTTTGAAAGAAAACCGCCAGGGCAGAAACATGCCCCTTCAGCGTACTAAGCTGCAAACCTTGGTCCAGACCATGTTGCAGAAATTCCAAGACTCTAGGGATAGAAAACGCCCTGCAAGGCAAGGCCCTGGCCTCACACCAATCCATATAAGACCTCCAAGTCCTATAATAGATAGCAGAGGAAGACTGCTTCCTAGCCCTAACCAGAGTCTGAATGACAGCATCAGAAAGACCTTCCTCCCTCAAGATGGAGGTTTCAGCACCAACGCCGTCAAAGCCAGCGTTGGTAAATTGGGGTAGAGCAGTGGCCCCTGAGTGAGCAGATCCGGAAGAAGGGGCAGCTCTAAATGATCCTCCGCCAACCTTACCACGTCTGCGAACCAAACCTGTCTTGGCCACCTTGGAGCCACCAGGATTGCTGACGCGCCCTCTAGGGCCAGCTTGCGCACCACTCTGCCCACCATGGGAAACTGAGGGAACAGGTACAGAAACCCCAGATCCCTCCAGTTCAGAGACATGGCATCCGCTGCCAGAGCCAGCGGATCCCGCGAGAGAGACGCAAATGCCGGACGCTTGTGATTGTGACGAGAAGCAAAGAGGTCCACCTCCGGAGCCCCCCACCGGTGGCAAAGCGACCAAAACACCTTGGGGCTGAGCGACCATTCCCCCCGGCGAGATGAACCCCTGCTCAGGGAGTCCGCCTCCGTGTTCTCCACTCCCGGAATGTACACCGCCGAGATGCATGGGACATTGCTCTCTGCCCAAGCAAGGATCAAAGACACTTCCCTGAGGGCACGCCTGCTGCGAGTCCCTCCCTGGTGATTGATGTAGGCGACCGCCGTCCGATTGTCCGACCTAACTTGAACCGGTAGACCCCGCAACTGATGAGTCAAGTGAGCCAGAACCAGCCTGATGGCTCTCAACTCCAGAACATTGATGGGATCGTGAGCCTCCAGAGGTCCCCACAGTTCCTGAAACTGAAGATCCCTCCAAAATCCCCCCCAACCTGACATCCGTGGTGACCCAATGGGGGGTCAGAAAGGATCTGCCCTTCGTCAGATTGCTTGGTTTTAGTCACCACCGAAGGGAACACCGCACCCAGGGGGACATCAGAAAAGACTGATCCAATGACAGCGGGGACCCGTCCCAGGCCGCCAAGAGATGTAGCTGGAGCGTCCTTGTGTGAAACTGGGCAAAGGGAACCGCCTCGAACGACGCCACCATCGATCCCACGAGTCGCATCCCTAGCCGGATGAACGGGCGGGGAATGGATAGAAGACGCTGAGTCAATTCCTGAATTAGAAGAACCTTGGCTCGGGGGAGAAACACCCTGGCCTGAGAAGTATCCAGAGACATTCCCAGGAACTCCACCACCCTGGAGGGAATGAGGAAGGACTTGGGATAGTTGATCATCCAACCGAAACTCTCCAGAGTGGACACCACTGTCCTGGTATCCAGCTGCGCCTGACTGAGAGAAGACGCCATGATGAGAAGATCGTCCAGATAGGGCACGATGCGGATACCCCTGGCTCTGAGGATGGCCATCACTCCTGCCAACACCTTGGTAAAAACCCTTGGAGCCGAGGTAAGGCCAAACGGAAGAGCCACAAACTGAAAATGTCGATTGTCCAAGACAAACCTGAGGAATCTCTGGTGTGCCGCAAAATACAACTCTGTGAAGTACTCACCTTTAGAGTTGGTATTATACGCATACAGCACGTCCTGCTCCCGAATAGTCATAACATGTGGGTAGTCCTCCGCCTCCGGCGCCGTGCACTGAAGACATGTAGAAAACAAGATCCTCTTGGCCCTACATATACAGAGGGACCTCCCACAAATCCCCAGCATTGAAAAGCAGTGAGAAGAGAAGCCAGGAGGAACCAACCACCCAGAATAACTGGTAGCAATATCTTAATGATAACAATCACCATACAGGGGATCCAGAATTAGTGAAACCAGGGTGGGGTGGAGCAGGACGTGCTGTATGCGTATAATACCAACTCTACAGGTGAGTACTTCACAGAGTTGTATTATTCTAAGCATACAGCACGTCCTGCTCCCGAATAGTCATAACATGTGGGACATCCAATAGCAGTGTCCATAAGCAGGGTGGGATCCCCCAAAAAAGCAAGGCACAGCGGACAGTAAAGGCGCTGTCACCTGCCAAACTTGCAACAGGCATGACAAGAGCAGGGGCTCTGACGTCAGTCTCATAACAGGACCAAGAAGGTATGAACAGAGACAGGCCATAAGTCTAGTAATTGAACTAACAGAGAAAAAACCCTGGTGCTGAAGGGCCAGAGATACCCAAGCACCCATGATAACGGAGTAAACAGTAAAGGGGAAGAATCACTCCCCTGAAGGAACATGGGTCAGTGTAGTGACCCAACCGGCTCACAGGCAAGGAAGCCTTGTGGCAACTCTTGTAACACCCCCAAAGGGAACAAACAACAGGTCACCCGACCAAGACGGGAATACAGACTTTTAATTATCAGGAAGCCAAGGCTTCCTCAAGATCAGGGAGCATCCAGAAGGATCAGTCCAAGGCGCAATGGCGCTGGAATAGATATCAGGCGCATACCTAAGGAGGCGCCCGTAGACTCCAAGAACAGCAGTCCCCCTAAAGGCCAAGAAGGCCGGCATGGGGAGAAGTGCAAAACCTGTAGAGGGATGTAGGCCCTCATATTAGTATTATTAACAATCAGCCCATGGCTAGACTAAGGGACTGAATCAAGGGTCCAACAGACCACCTGAACCGGAAGCCCAGCGTAAAAGGAACACCCCCAGGCATGGGGTGCCTATAGCCGTATATACCTGTACATGTATATATATGTATACATCTAGTCAGGGTTAAGTAACCAGATCCATAGTCTCAGGCACATGTCTGACGGAGTCAGGAGGCCCCAGAGGAGCGGGCTGGCCTACAGGGCAGCTGAGACCGCCTCCAGGCAGGGTCCCCAGGAAGTCCGCAGGGTAACGGAATGAAAAATTGATCCCCACAGGGACTTATGGAACTACCGGGGAGGTGCAGCTAAGCAATCCCCAAGATAATTCCCTACAAGGGTGACAGAACCAGACTCCTGCAGGAAGGCCAAGACGGACCTACACCTTCAGAGTCCCCAGATGGGGGGCCAACCCCAACTATGCTGTAATGACTTTAAAGGCCCTGGGAACCGAGAACGTCTAGCAGGGAAGAGACTAAGGCCCATGCCAGTCAATATGGTCTACCACCAAGCCGTTATAGGCGGAGTAAGGGGAAGCTGGGGAGCTAGCTCCCAACCCCCTCTCATACTAAGTCACCCAGAAGATGAGGCCCGTCCCCAAGGGGCGAATGAATCAGCAGTCCATCCCAGACAGGAGACCTTTTATTGGAAAGAGGAAGAGACCAGATAAGGGCAGAAACGCACCCTAACAGAGATATCACAATTCAGCAGCCTTCAGCAGAGGCGTCAGCGAACCATTACTCTCAGGGCCGCCTAGGCCATAGATCCCATGGGACTCTCTATCCGGCCGACTGTGCGCAGAACCCAACAGTAGGGTGATGAAGAGAAGGCATATGAAATAACAAGGCTATGCCTAAATACTCAGGCCCCCTGACCGGAGTCAGAATATTCTGGGACAGTAGGAACAAGGGCAGAGGCCCTGTGTCAGGAGGGAGACCCCTCAGAGCCACGCTAGGCTCCCCAGGCAACACCGGGATAGCATAACCTGCCGCTAATGGGCATCCATTGAAGCGAATACCGCTGAGAAGCAGGGGGAATAGACCCCCTCCCAAGCCAGGGACAGGGACCCTCCAGAGATAGCAACCTGTCACAATCTTTAGGCCAGCATTAAAAACAGGCCATTGTCTTTCAACAGACCAGGAGTCCCCCATAAACCGACCGATCCTGAAGGAGGAGAAGGCCCTCCATATAGAGTCAACGGGGGCCCACCGTTTCAACAAGCCCAGCAGGTAAGATGGACCCTCTAAGGGGCCCAACCTAGAACCACGGGGGTTGTGGAAAGAGTTTACCCAGGGTGACCATACTCTAGGAGATGCTGGTAAGGAAGGGGAGTGCCCCCCTGACGGGGCCCCTGCATATGGGAAGCTCCAGAGGAACCACCTTAACAAGAAGGCATGAGCACAGACCAAGCACTGGGGTGCTGGGACATATGTAGGCTTAGTAACCTACTGCGCCGAAGAGCCCGAGGGCTCGGTATATAATGACATCATCTTGATGTGCCACCAGCAGGCCCACCAGCTGCCATCCCGCCTGGTGAAGGCAAGGCGTCAGTAAAGGAGGGCAGAGCCCCCGTAACCAGGGGTCCCCTAATGCCAGAGAAGAAGGCAGCAAGCCTGAACCGATTTCCCAGGAACGGGGAATAGTGGATAAGTGACCGTGAGGGGATGAGGTGTTTAAGCAACCATCCAGTAGCTTCCAGGGGACACCGTCGGCCAACCGACCCACTTCATCTGATGCAGAGGCTGGGGAGTAAGGAAGACGACCCGGTAGGTCCCAAAGCAGAAGCCCCACCTCCGGCGTGTCCCCAGTCACGCCAGGCTAGTAGTCTGAGCACGAAAGAAAGGCCCCAAATAGTGCCTCAAGCCGCAGGGTTGATCCTGTGGCACTGTCTAGAAATATATGAGTTAGTTAGATTTGGTTGTAGCACACTGAAAATAGGTAGCTTCAAAAGAGGAAAATGTAGATCAGCAGATCTGGGTTCAACCACCTCAATAGTGCCCTCTGCTTTTTGGACACTGGTACATATGTCAAAAAATATAAACTATGAGGTAATGAACACCATAAACAAGGTTATGCATGATAACACATGATTTTAATGCTTATGGGTCGTGAAAACAGATGTGCAAGCTATATACAGTGAAACATATAGGTTCTATGACAACCAAGTATATATACAGAAAATGGAGGGCATAATACACATAGGGCAATTGTCAGAAAGCAAGACAAGGTACAAAATCAAGTAGCACTTAGAAATAAAGGAAGCCCTGTTAGTGCTGCCTTCCAGACATAGAGCACCAAAGTATCAAGGTAACCTAAGACAAAGTTGTCCTATATGGACTACTTGCGAAGGTAGAATTGCTAAGCCTGCCATAGGCCCACGGGGTCCAGACTACCTCATACTGATGAGGGGGGAGGATGGAAAAAATATAGAGGCCATGGCCCCATACCGTTAAGGCAACTAACAAGTGCGCCCAACGCTGCAGGCCCAGTCCGGCCTGCGCCAGTTTCAGAAGGGAAGGCAGGGACTAAAAACACCCTGACAAACAACTGAGGGGGGACCGTCCAGCGAGAACCCATCCTGAGCCCAGGTGGGTTACATCCCGGAACCACCAGAAGGAGAAGGCATATTCCTGGATGTGAGACAGCTGTTCGGTCGTCCCCTCGCCCAGATGGGCGAGAGCGCCCCTTCATGCTTGCGAGGTCTTGGCAGATTTGGACTTGGTCCTGCCAGAAGGCCCAGGGCGCTGCCTGCCCGCGCCATGTTGGAAATCCACGCCGAACAGCTGGAAACATACCTCGGATTCACGTTTGACACTAACGTAGGGAGGTGGAGGGGTGACCCTGCCTCGTGGAGGCCTGAGCGGCCTTCTGCGGAAGGGTGCTATAGCCTTTTTGCCAAAAAGGTCCAAGCGGGCCCCGAATAACCGCCGTCCTCTGAATGGAAGGCAAGTGAGAGCCTTTTTTGTAGCTCCATCGGCGCCCCACTATCGCAGCCAGACCAGGCGGCGAATGGCTACCGCAAGTGCTGAACTCCTAGCACACATCTTAATGGTGTCATCCAGTGCCGATAGAATAAACTTAACAAAGGCTTCGCAGTCTGATAGCGCACTAAACACCCCCCAAGGGAGGTCCTCAGGACGGTGATCCAGTATCTTTCTGACAAGAGTCCTGGCGGCCACCGCCGTGATGGCCGCGGCGCAAACCGGGCGCAGGGCCGTCCTGGCACACGAGAATGCTTGTGAGGCCAGTCTGTCAATGCGCCGGTCCTCAGCATCCCGAAGGGTACGGTAAAAGGGGGCAGTCATAAAAGGGGGGTTTGTGACCCCTATAACCGGCGCGTCCACCACCAGGGGAGCTGACCATAAATTGACCACATCAGGGGGAAAAGGGTACTTCCATTCCCAGGCCCCTGGAATCCCTTTAAGCTTACTTAAAATGTTCCTGTTCTAGGAACTCCAAGCGCGGTGGCGCTGTATGGAAACTCTCCCTTTTGGGCTTGGGGATCTCCCCAGGAGGAGAGATTGACAAAACCTCAAAAATCTTGATCAGGATTGCATCCATGTCACACAGACCCCAGGAACCAGGCTCAGATTCATCACGGCCCGCGGGCATCCCATGGGAGGAGCCCGAGTCTGAAAATATCTCACCTTCCTCAGAAGGGTCAGGGTCCTGCATATCAGCAGAATCATCGGTATTGTCAGGAACCGGAGAGCCTGGAGGCGTCAGGGAACGCTTTTTACCAGGGCCCATACACTCAGCCAATCCAGAAAGCACCTGCTCTGCCGTGGGCAACGCTCGCGGCACCTCTTGCAGGTCGTCCCCACTGGAGTGGGACTCACCATGAGTGATATTTGGGAGCGGGGAGACGGGAGTGAGGAAGGGAGGTTCCTCTGTTAGCAAACCTGTCTGTTCTGCACACTGTCCGCAGACCTGTGCCCTGTGAGCCTCAGCCAGGGGCTGGCCACACACTGCACACAGCCGGTCACGTCCCGGAGGGACCCCGGTTCCATAATCCTGAAATGCCTCCATATGGTGATTTTTAAGCAGTATGCCGCAGGGAATTATGCAGTAAGCAACCCTGGATGCCCCAAAAACCCGCTAGTAATGTGGGAGAATTTGTAAAGAGGACCCGTTGTAATATATGTTAGGCCGGGGCCGGTAACGAAGTCTTGGCTTCTGAAAGATACAATGGGACAAAGGGAGTGGAGTCAGTGCCATGCGCTGTCTGAACAAAAATAGAAACCATACTGCCCCGGAGGGCACTTACATGACCGAGGGAGGAGACGAGCCACACCACGCGCGCGAAGATAGAGAAAATGGCGCCTGTGAACCTCGAGGGGAGGGCCAGGCCAGGCTGTGACTCGTGACGCGTCATGCCGAGTCTCCGCCTCCCCCAAAGAGCGCGAAGCTCCAACCGACGGCAAGTACCGCAGCGGAGAAAAAGTAACATCTAATGCTGACACGCTGGAATGAATCTGCCGAAGCAGACTGATAGTAAAAAAGACAGCTCGCACTGTACAGTGAGGCGCGACACTGACCCCCTGATTAAAGGAACAAGGTCTAATGGCAAATGGGCACTAGGGCTGCCACGCACACACACCCCCCCCCTTTCTTTTCCCCCGAGTTACGGGAGGAAGTGAGGGGAGAAGCTGACGGTGTCCATGGACTGAGACTGTGAGGAGCACGGGCAAGATTACGGGAGGGGCATCCTCTAGAGGCTCACCATCGGCCTGACCGCCTACCCTATGGAGGGGGATTGCGGTGGAGCACGGCTCCATTCAGCACACCAGGTGCTACCTACCTTCACCCGACCCGCGCAGCCTAGGCTGGGAGGCATAATTCATCTGCAGAGGACGGGTGGAAATAGTCCCACAGAACCTTGGCCCGTAAGGCCCGCTCGCCTGCGAGAGCGTGATATTTCACGTCTTCGCAGTTCCAGCACTGCAGAGAAATCTGGGGATTTGTGGGGGGTCCCTCGGTATATGTAGGGCCGGGAGGAGCTTGTTTTCTACATGTCTGCAGTGCACGGCGCCGCAGGCAGAGGACTACCCACATGTTATGACTATTCGGGAGCAGGACGTGCTGTATGCTTAGAATATATTGGAATATGCAGGTAAGCATCCTTGATGTCTATAGACGTCATGAAGTCCCCCTGACGAAGTGAATGGATGGCTGAGCGCAGAGTTTCCATACTTCCGGGGACGGATGAACCTGTTGAGCAACTTCAGATCCAGAATGGGACGAACGGAACAGTCCTTCTTGGGCACCGTGAACAAATTGGAAAAGAAGCCCAGGCCCCGGTCTGATAGGGGCACCGGACAGATGACAGCCATGTCCACGAGACTTGCTACTGCTGCCCGAAGCCCCTGGGCGGCCAGAGGATCTGACGGCACCCGAGATCTGAAGAATCTGGGAGGGGGCCGGAACTCGAACTCCAGCTTGTAACCGGAAGACACCACTTCCTGAATCCACCTGTCCGAGACCTCTTGGACCCAGACCGGGGAGAAGAGTTGCAACCGTCCCCCCACCCGCAAGGGTGAGGGCGCCCCCTCATTGCTGAGCCGGCTTGGCAGCGGCTCTAGGCTTGGAGCCCCAACTGTGTCCTGGACGGGCCCGACCCCTGCCCCTAGGCCAGGAATCACCTCTGGACAAAGGGAAGGCCGAACCCCTGCCATCTCTAGCCCCACGAAAGGACTGAGAGAAGGAAGCCGCCCCTCTAAAGGGGCGACGCTGCTTCTTACGCTGAGGTAACTTACCTCCATTTGCCACCGAATCCAATTTTTCTCCAAAGAGCCACAATCCCACAAAGGGAAGGGCCATAAGCGACTTTTTGGAAACAAAATCAGCTGCCCACTGGCGTAACCAAACCGACCGGCGGATAGCCCCACTAGCCGGGTCAAGCCCGGAAGAGGTCAACAATCCTCTAACAACCGACCTGGCAGCTACCAATACAAGCGCAGAAGCACAAACCGGCCACAAGGCTGATCCAACACTGGCAAAACCATGAGAAGCCATCTGGTCAATGCGTTTATCCTCACCATCCTTGAGGGTAGTGCACTCCGGAGAATGGAGGACTGAGGAACTGGACAACCCCAAAACAGGAGCATCCACCTCGGGGGGAGACGACCAGTGCTTCACTGCGTCCGCCGGAAAGGGATATTTCTTGTCCCAACCCGGTGGGACACCCGGAAGCCGCGTCGGCCTCTCCCATTCCTCGCGAATGATACCATCAAAATGCTTTTGATAAGAAAATTCCAAGCGCGGTTTGGTCACTTCAAAGAACTCCCCCTTCAGCAGAGGAGCCGCCTCCCGGGGAGAAATAGCCAGGACCTCAAACATATGAGCCAGGAACCTAGGGGTATCCGAGGAATCCCCCTGGCCCTGCTCGGTATCAGCGCCCACAAACTGCTGATCGTCGGAGTCATCAGACTCCTCATACAGCTCCCCTTCCTCACGCGGGGAACAATCAGACCAATCCAGGGAGTCAAAATCCTCCCTATCAATGGCCTGCGCAGCCGTATACAAATGTTTTCTCTTTGCTGTGGCCTTTTTTACGACGGCACTGGAAAACAATTTTTCAAGATTGGCCAATCTGGCACGCACCTCAGATTGCGACTCCCCGCTAATAACCACATCACAAGCGCGTGTCAAGCGAGGGGGAGACGGGGAGGAGACTGGCGGAGCAGAACCAGACGCCTGAGATCCGTTCTGTCGCGTAATAGACCCCTGCGCACAGGGTACACATAGAAATACATACCCCAGACCCCAAACACAGCCTAGATTGCCCCGAGGGGGGCACAAGCCCAGTATCCGGGGAAGCCTCCATATGGTGATTTTTTAAGAATATATTTATATAAATATATGTGTACAATGCTCCGAGGGAATTACGCAATAATGCAACCCGGGATGCCCCTTTAAGTCCCGAGTGGGAGGATTTTAAGTCGGCCAAATTTTAACCAGGGACCCTGGACCGGGAGAACCCCCCTTTAATATGAGCAATGGTCCACCTGGAACACAAAGAAACACAAGCACACGCTCGGACCATGCTAGGATGCATAACTAGTGAATAACAGATGAAACAGATGGCCATCAGGCCACTCACCCGACCTACGGTACCGCAAGTGGAGGACGCGTGTGCAGCAGGAGGAGGAAGGGCGGGCCAGCGCGGTTCACGCGTCACGCCCGGCCCCGCCCCTCCCCCGTCTCTCCTGGCCAGAAGCCGGGACATGAGTAAAACGCGCCCGTAGCACGGGGGCGGGTCGTAGGCGCACGCGCGAGCGCCCGGACTCACCCCCCCCCCCCGAGGAGACGAATCCCTCATGGGCGCTTCACTGCCGCCATGCAGCACGCCGGCGGCCCGTGGGACCGCCGGCACCAGGCAAACAGTGGAAAACACACACACAGTCAAAGCACACACACATACACTATAAAGAGAGGAATCCATAATGGACTCGCCCCCCCCCCCCCCACCCCCTCTCTAAGGGTATCCGGGAGAGGGGGAATCCATGCGAGGGTAGGGGCAAGGGAAGGGGCATCCCAAACCGGGATCACCAACCCGGATAGCCGCCTACCCCTTGTTATGGGGTCTCACGGCTCCTAAGCACCAGGGATGCCAACTACCTTTGCCCGGACCAGCAGCCTAGGCTGGGAGGCAAATAATTAAAAAAAGGGGATCCGGGCAGAAATAGGAGAGTCATCCCGGCTACCTGCAAGGAGGAGACATCATCTTCTGACTTGCTCGCCACTGCAGAGATGGAAGACTGGGTAATGAGTGGGAGGTCCCAGGTATTTATGGGCCGGGAGGGTCTTACATTTTTTTGATATCATCTCTGCAAGATCGCCATCTACAGGTCAGTACCCACATGTAATGAATGTCTTGAATAGACTTCTTTCTAGCTCTAACAAGAGTCAGAATGACAGCATCAGAAAGGCCTGCCTCCTTCAAGATGGAGATTTCAGCAGCCACGCCGTCAAAGCCAGCGTTGGTGAATTGGGGTAACGCAGTTGACCCCGAGTTTAAGAGATCTGGAAGAAGAGGCAGAGGCAACAGATCCTCTGCCAGCCTTGTGACCTCTGCGAACCACAGGCGTCTTGGCCACTTTGGAGCCACCAGAATTGCTGGTGCCCCTTCCAGAACCAACTTGCGCACCACCTTGCTTATCATGGAGAATGGGGGAAAAGGATACAGGAACCCCAGATCCTTTCCAGGCAAGAGACATGGCATCCACTGCCACTGCCAGAGGATCCTGGGATAGAGACACAAAGGCTGGAAGCTTGTGGTTGTGGCGAGACGCAAACAGGTCCAACCGTGGTGTCCCCCACTTGTGACAAAGGAACTGAAAGACCTTGGGGTTGAGAGACCATTCTCCCTGGCGAGAGCATGCTCTGCTCAGGGAGTCTGCCTCCACCTTCTCTATTCCCGGAATGTAAACTGCCGCTATGCAGGGAACATTGATCTCTGCCCACTGAAGGATCAGAGACGCTTCCCGGAGGGCACCCCAACTGCGAGTCCCTCCCTGGTGATTGATGTATGCAACTGCTGTTCGGTTGTCTGACCGAATCTGATCGGCAATCCCCCCGAAAGAGATGAGTCAGTCGGAGCCGCACAAGACTAATGGCCCGAAGTTCCAATAAATTGATTGGGGAATGAGCCTCCAGAGGCCCTCACAACCCCTGAAACCGGTGTCTCCTCCAGATGCCCCCTCCAGCCCGTAAGGCTGGCATCTGTGGTGACCAACTCCCAACAAGGGGTCAGAAATGATTTGCCGTCCCTGAGATTGCTCGAAATCAGCCACCACTGGAGGGACTGCAGGACGAGGGGAGACAACAGACAAGTCCGATTCAAAGACAACGGGCACTTGTCCCACTTCGCCAGGAGAAAGAGCTGAAGCGTCCTCATGTGGAACTGAGCAAAAGGAACCGCTTCGAGCGTGGCTACCATCAACCCCACTAATCTCATCCCTAAGCGGATAGGCTGATGAGGATTGGACAGGAACAGGTTAATTAAATCCTGAATCAGAACAATCTCGGACTGAGGAAGAAATACCCTGGCCTAAAGGGTATCCAGAATCAAGCCCAGAAAGGGAATCTCCCTTACGGGACAAAGAGAGGATTTGGCATGGTTTATCACCCAACCAAACCTCTCTAGTGTAGTCACCACTGTTCTGGTGTCCAGTTCCGTCTGATTGAAAGATGACGCTGTGATGAGCAAGTCGTCCAACAATGGCACGATGCGAATGCCCTGGACCCTGAGAATAGCCATTACTCCTGCCAGGACCCTGGTAAACACTCTTGGGGATGGAGTGAGACCGAATGGAAGAGCCGCAAACTGAAAATGGTGGTCTTCTACTGTGAATCTGAGAAACCTTTGGTGAGCGGCAAAAATAGGAATGTGCAGATAAGCATCCTTGATGTCTATGGACGTCATAAAGTCCCCCTGGCGGAGAGCGTCGATCGTTGAACACGACTCCATGCGGAACCTTCGGAAACGCATAAACTGATTGAGTCGTCTCAAATCTAGAACAGGCCGAACAGAGCCGTCCTCTTTTGGGAACAGTAAATAGGTTGGAGTAAAACCCCAGACCTCTTTCCGCTGGAGGAACCTGGCGGATAACATCCATGTTTAAAAAGTTTGCCACAGCTGCCCGGAGCCCCTGTGCGATCACCGGATCTGCGGGCATCCGAGACCTGAAAAATCTGGGAGGAGGTCGAACCTCAAATTCCAGCTTGTAACCAGAATCCATCTGTCTGATACCTCTTGACCCAAGCCTGGAAAAAAGAATCGCAGCTGTCCCCCCACCCGTACGGGTGAGGGCGCCTCCTCATTGCTGGGCAGGCTTGGAAGTGGATTTGGGCTTAGATCCCCCAACTCTGACCTGGATGGCCACGTCCTCTTCCTCTGTTCCATGCAGCCCCCCTTGGGGCTGAAAAGGGCCGATCCTCTGCCCATTCTGGAACCACGAAAGGAAGGGTCAAAAGGAAGCCGATCCCAGCAAGGAACGACCTTGCTTCTTGCGCTGAGGCAATTTGCCTCCTTTGATGACATAATCCAACTTCTCACCAAAGAGGCGTAATCCCCCTAAGGGAAGCGCTGTAAGCGACTTCTTTGCCACCGTGTCAGCCGCCCACTGGCGTAGCCAAATAGACTGCCGAATCGCAACAAGCAAGGCAGAAGTTCTGCTGCACAAGACCATGGAGTCATCTAAAGCAGAAAGTACAAAAGACACAAATAAATCACATCGCTTGAGAGCGAAAAACTCATGAGAGGCTGGATCAAGCCCTGAGGTATTCAATAGGTCTCTAATAACAGACCTAATAGCGACTGCCATAAGTGCCGAGGCACCCACAGGCCGCAAGGCTGAGCCAACGCTAGCAAACGCATGGCAAGCCATTTGTTCAATACGTTTGTCCTCCCCATTCTTTAAGTAGATTCCGGAGAATGCAAAACAGAGGAATTGGACAAACTGAGCACAGGTGAATCCACCACAGGGGGGATGACCAACGCTTACAGTGTCTGCAGGAAAGGGATTTTTTTTTTTTTTTTTTTTTTTATATCCCAGCCCAAATGAATGCCAGGAAGCCGCGCAGGCTTTTCCCATTTCTTAAGAATGATATATTCAAAAATGTTTCTGATTAGGAAATTCAAAACGAGGCTTGGAGGCTCCAAAGAACTACCCTTTCTGAGGAGGGACTGCTTCTGGAAAATCAATAGCCAAGACCTCATATAATTGAGCAAGAGCTTTAGGGGTGTCAAAATTCTCCCCTTCACCTTGTTCAGTGTCAATACCCACAATTGCTGAACATCTGAAACATCAGATTCTTCAAAGAATTCTCCTTCTTCAAACGGAGAACAAAAATGCTCGCTACAATCAAGCTCATTTGCCACAACGGCCAGAGCTAAATGTTTTCTTTTAGCTGAGGCCCTCTTGGCCACAGAGCTAGACATTTATTTTTTTCAATGTGAGCCAATCAGGCACATACATCAGAAAGCGACTCTCTACCCATGACAATATCACTGGAGGTATGAACAAGACAAGGCGGTGTGGGGGAAGAGGCAGGAGCCACCTACCCTGAGGCTTGGGCCCCTTACTGCTACATTATAACCAAGTGAACACAAGATACACACAAAAAAAAAAATGCGTTATCCCCAACAAGGGATGCCCCACATCGCAAACACTGCCGAGTCTGTCCCGCAGGTACTGAAAAGTATCCTGAGATGCCTCCATATGCTGTTTATTAAAATACTTATTTTTTTTATAGTCGCAAAGTATATGGGATTTTTACAGCCGAAGCTACCCGGGATGCCCCTTAATAGTCCCTAGGTGGGAGGATTTTAAACAAGGACCAGGAGAAACCCCTATTAAGAGAGTTTCCCCCTGGAAGATAGAGAAAACACAATGAGCCTTATGCATATGCAAGAAAGAAATGACAGTAAATAAAAAAGATTTCCCTTTAGTATAACTAAAGGGTACTCACAGTGACCACAACGGCCCAGCGACAGCCCTGCGACCAATCGATATAAGAAAAGCCCAGCAGCGGCACCAACGCAGCAGTCAGGACCAGTGGAGGCCAGCACCAGAACAGGAACCAGCAAACCACATGTCAACAGGACGAGGAAGCAGAAATGCGACGCCGACTCGAAGCCCCGCCCACCACCTAGCACTGCTCAGAGAGCAGAGGACGGGTCAGCCAAAGACAATAGCATGACATCATAGAACGGGGCCGAACGAAAAAAAAGAGAGGGAAATTTAAAAAACCCCAAAACAGGTATGTCACTTTCTTATCCTTTCCTTTTTTTTTTTTTAAAAACAAATGCATAGGCCAAAAGATACTCCCTAAATAAAGATTCCCCCCCCCCTTCACCCCAGCAGGGTCCAGGAGGGCCAAAAGGGGGGAAAACAATAAGCACCCAATAGGCACAAGGAGATTTAAAGGGACGGGGCATCCCATGCCGGGGGACACCAACCCGGATTCCGCCTACCCCTTATTTGAGGTCTCACGGAGGGAGCAAGCTCCCATATACACCCAAAGGTGTATCTACCTTTGTCCGAGCCCATCAGCCAAGGCTGGGAGGCATAACATACATATCACAATACAAAAATGTGGCTTCAGGCAGAAATAGAAAAAGACCGGGCGTAACCCGGCTACCTGCAGGGAGGAGAGTCATCTTCGGAATGCTTCGCCAACTGTAGAGACGAAAAGACTGAGGAATAGTGGGAGGTCCCGGGTATTTATGGACCAGGAGGGGCTCCTTTTTTCCATGTCATCTCTGCAAGATCGCCCTCTACAGGCCGGTATCCCAAGTGTCATGAATGTTGGAAGCGGGGTGTGTGACATAATAGGAATAAACTAAATAACGGCTAGGCCAGGCACCCCCCCCCCCCCCCCCCCCGAGGGGAATAAGGGACCCGGAAGGGGGGGAACCCTGCCAGAATCCGGCCATAAACATAGAGGGACGGGGCATCCCACACCAGGATCACCAAAAAACCTGGATAACCACCTACCCCATAGTGAGGTCTCACGGTGGAGCAGTGCTCCTACTGCACCCATAGGGTGCTCCTACCTTCACCAGGACCCGCAGCCTAAGCTGGGAGGCTCAATATAGGGGCAATTTAGAAAGGGTCCTGGCAGTAATAGGGACAATAGACGTCCGGGCGCGAGCCTGGCTTACCTGTAAGTAAAGAAGTCTTCATCTTCTGTCTTGTCGCCTTCCCTGCAGAGAAGGAACTGGGGAATTGGTGGGAGGTCCCAGGTAAATATGGACCAGGAGGGGTTTTCTTTTTTTGCATATTCATCTCTGCAGAAGTTCGCCCTCTACTGGAGATTACCCAGATGTCATGAAGATCGAAGTGGAGTGTATAGCACACTTAGAATATATGACAAGAGTGAAATACAGTAATAAATCACTAGAGGACCCCCCCCCCCCCCCCGGAGATCTCCCAAAGGGAGAGTGAGGGAGGATAACAGCAGAATTCCCAGGGAAAATGGCGCCCAGAGGACTAATGGGAAGTGAGGGTGAAGGGGGAATATATATGTGAATAGGGTTTAACTGCACAGGATAACCTGCCAAAACCCATGAGGCAGTGGGGGCATCCCTAAAAAGGCTCACCATTAGCCTAAACCACCTACCCTGTTGGAGCAGGGACTGCGGTAGTAGCATAGCTCCTCAGCACTTTTTTTACCGGTGCTTGCTAACCTACCTTCACCTGAACCTTGTCAGCCGAGGCTGGGAGACAGTATATATTACGGAACGGGTGGGAATAGTCCTGCAGGGCCGCAGACTATAAGCCCCGCTCACCTGCGCCACAAGAGAGCTATCTTCTCAGCGCAGACTGCAGAAATGAACTGGGGAATTTGTGGGAGGTCCCCGACTTATATTGGGCCGGGAGGAGCCACAAGCTGTTTTCTGCAAATGCAATGTGTAATGAATCTTCTGGAACAGGACGTGCTATATACTTGGAATAATGCTGCTTGCAGGGCTTTTGAGGGGCGAGTGGAATTGCCCAGCCAGTATGTGAAAGCACCCATAGACCTCTATCGGCAGGGTTTCACTGGCGATTTCAATCGCTTCTCGTTCGCCCCGCAATGGCTCCAGTGCGAAAGGAGCTTACCTGTACATTGCAGGGCATCCCAAATCAGCTGACCCGGAGAGAAGCACAAATTGCCCACAAAGGGCCTTATTCATGAAGGGATAGCGCCAGGTGCCTGTACAGCGGCAGGCAGCGCCAGGTAACAGCAGGTAGTGCCTGTACAGCAGCAGGTAGCGGCAGGTGAACGCCGGAGATGGCACGCAATTACACATTTATGAAGCCGAATCTGGTACAACGCCATGCAGCGTTGGATTCATCATTATCCCAGCCGCAGCGTACAGCGAAGGCGTTCAGCCTTGCAGAGCGCCATGTCTTACCTGTCGCTACCTGGCGCTCTCCAATACATTTCTATGGAAGATCCTTAAATCCCTTTCCTGATCCCAATTTTTTTTATTTTTTTTTTTTAAATCTCAAATCTTTATGACATGTATCCTGGGCAAGAAAATGACATTTTTGTAAAATTTTTGGATTAATACTATTTTTATGCAGAATTGCCATTACATGTCTGGTATTAAAGTGTTCATGTTACAATGTAATAACAATGTAATTCCATATGTTTTCGATTTGTTACTAGTGGATACATGTTCAAAAACAGCCTTAAATCACACAGCTTTTGGCGCTATGGGCTACAACTACATGATTTTGAGCACTGGCGATGTTGGAGGCTGATTTTTTATGACTGTGGTGTGAGTTGGTACTGAGACTCTCACATGATATTCATCAATGCCGGCCAGCGGCTGAGACGCTCTAAAACAATGATCCATGGCCGAGCACAGCGACTACTAGCGGTCGCTCTGAAATCCGGTCTACAGACGCTCAACTGTCGCTAGCTGGCGTTAGTAATGAATCAGCCTGAAAGTCTATTAAGATTTTAGAATTGCTTGAAAGAGGACTAACCATAGCAAGAGATTTAGATGCCCTGCTGCACACCGCTCATGAAATCCAAACACCAGGCACTAGCTACTTATCTCTTACACAATCTGGGCCATGGCTACCATCTGCAGGACCTCTGGCAGCCAAATTGGGCAGTTGTGGCCTAGTGGTAAACTGCTTTGTGGCTTTGCAGGATCGATTTCCAGCCATGGGACATGAATGAAGTTCTCTTGAGCAAGGCATCTAACCCCCTTGGATGCCGTAATTAGGCCAGCCCACCTCTCCAAGCAAGTGTACTTTCACTGTGTGGATGGGTTAAATCCGGAGGAAAATTCTTATGTGTGCGCAAGCATACAATGGCCATCTATGCCCCAATTGCGTTCACCAGATAGAATGCTGGCTGTCACCAGGGAGCAGCGAAGAAGGGTCATAAGAATTAGAATGCCCAGATGCATGATTAGCGGCTTGATTGGACTGATAATCGTGCCCACTTACCTGCTTCTCCACATTTGGTTTTGGAAGCTGTGGAGTTGCCAGTCTTGTACCAGGGGCTGCTATTACGATACTGGTGAGCTGTGCTGTAGGGAAGGCTTTGGAAAGGGCTGTGGGTTGCCCATTTACAATACGCAGAGGATGAATAGAATTCTGGGTAGTTGGAGTTATCTTTGTGGTTAGCATGACTGGTCGCTGGAGGAGCTGAGGAGCTGCAAGCATGGGGGGAGGCGCTGGGGCGATGGGAATGTTGTTTTGTGCCGCTGGCTTTGGCCGCACCTGTAAAATAAAAATAGTCATACAAATCAATAACATAACTTATAACTTAGCAACAGCCTCGTCTGTATTCGTGTATGAGAGGGGTGGACTCTGTTACATCGCTGACAGCTCTACACTATCATCTATTTAAAGCTAGCAAGTGGAGGGAACAGCAGACTTTATATTGCAAAGATCATGTAAACTTTTGCAGATTCAGTAGGTGGAAACTCAAAGAAACCAAAATCTGCAATGAGTCCTTGGATATGCATATTAAAGCGGACCGGCTGTTAGTCTCTGCGGCAATGACAGGCCGGGGGGCATATAGAATGCTGAAGCCCCCGTTCTGCGCATGACCTACTGATTTACAATGCCCATTCTGAGGGGGGTTATGTGCGGGGGGGGGGGGGGGGGGGGATCCTGCGTTCTGGATGCACACCCCACCCCCTCCTGTCATATTGCCGCAGAGACAAACACGGTTGTTGGTCCGCTTTAAACAAAAGCACATCTGTGTCTAGGTGTTGGCTGCCAGTATGATTCATTTCTGCTACCTTCTACACAACCATAAATCTTAAAGGGGAACAAAACCAGGGAATTTGACTTTCTCGGGTTTTGTTCTATGCCCTGGGTGCATCACAAAACCACCCAGGCTGCCAGTATTCACTCACCTTTGTCCAATGGTACATGTGCGGGATCTCATCCAACGAGAGCCATTTGCCATGACGGTGTCTCAGACTTTAACAGGGAGTGAGAGCGGCCCCATCCCTAATGGCACGCACACTCCTGCCCCAGCTTATCTGAATGGCCGGGGTAGGAGTGCAAGCTGGCGCAACCTTGGGCTGTGCGCGCGGGATGGGGCCACTCTCACTCCCCGTCAAAGTCTGAGAGGTGTTTGAATACACTGAGAGACATTTGCCGAATGACATTTTCATGGCAAACAGCTCTCATTGGCAATTTTTGGTAGCCCATAGATCTACACCAAAGTACATTATCACCTGGTACCACTTGTTCTTCAGAAATACTTACTTGTGGAAGAAATGTGGGACGAGGAGTGAGCCGGGGTGGAGGGATGAACTGAGGAACTTTGATAGGTTGAGAAGTGGTTGCCTGAACCTGCTGTATGAAAAAATGATCACTACTAGACTAAAAAAAAAAAAAAAAAAAACAAACACAAAGATCTGAGCCAACAAATAAACCACACCACTCACCAAAGTAACAGCATTTTTGGCCAATATCTGGAAAGTCTCTGTTCCCTGACTGGTGACTTTGTTGGTTGTCTGCAGGTTGACGGCTGCACCGAGGGTATCAGAACCGATTACTGCTTTCTGGCTGTTGATGGCAGTCACCATGGCGATGGTGGGTCGTTGTCCGATCACTGAAGTGGGCATGGATGCTGCTGCAGCTTTCAAAACAAGAGGTAGAGTCTTCGCGGTGATCATTGAGGCTGTGGCCACCTTCTGAGACAACATGAAAACAAGGTAAAATCACAAACCTTCACATTGCTACAGGTATGCAGAGAGATGGCACATTACAAAGAATTGACCTCAAAACTTAGAGAGGATCAAAACCCTCAAGGCATGGCCCTGGAATCTAAAAGATACCAGGGCTGGCCCTTTCCTCAGGGTGTCCTAGATTGGGATGCCCCACTGTGTGAATCCCCTCTGGATGCAGCAACACTCACCTGCTTCTGAGCTCCCTCACCCATGTAAACACCAGTGGCCACATGCCCTGCATCTTTGGGCTGTGTGCGCGCTCCAGTGCCCAGCAATTCATATAGGCTGAGAATGGGAGCGTGCATACTGCAGGGGCTACGGACACTCTCGCTCTGATTGCCATAAACAATTAATGTGCATGGCAAACGTCTATGACTGGACCAGAGCCCGTGCATGTGCTGTAGGACTGGGAAGAGGTGAGCTGTTCTGCGCAATCTGGGGGGTTTCACACAGTGGGGGCATCCCAACAAAACTAGACCGCTAGTCGCAATACTTACAAAGAATTTTTGAAAAAAAAAAAATCGCCTAAACAGCCTACACTTATTATTAGACCTACCTTCAAATAAACAGTGATTTTGAATTGGCCTATCGATAGTGAGGCTCATACTCAGCATCACATCAGCACAGTTAGCAGGGTGAGCTCAGAGACTGGGGAAGGCTGAGGCAAAATAAACTAAAATATAAAGTAAAAAAATTGCAAACAAAGCGAAACTCGGCTTCTTTTAAAGGAAAACTATATTTTAAAAAGTTCAATTTCAATGGCATTTTTTGAAAGCCAAAAGGATGCTCTCAAGGAACTTATCTGTAATTCTCAACTGTCCCTCATTTGGAGGGACTGTCCCTCTTTTGACTCCATGTCCCTCTGTCCCTTGTTCTCATTTGCCCCCCTATGAGGTGTAACATGCAGATCTGCATCAATAAAGGATTAATTTGCCTATTTAAAGTGTTTCGGGATCAGGGGCCACATCAGATGGTTCTGAGAGCCATGCTTTGAGTACATGTGCACTATAGCAACAGTTTGCAAGTAGTGAAAACAAGCATTTTCTAACATAAGAAAGAAAAACGGCAAAGACATTTCACAGAAAAAAGCAGAAAACATAAGTTAAAACCTGCAACATTGATTGTTGGCATCTAGGCCCACATGACACCCCAATCGAAAGCAATTCTGGCAGTTGTACCAGTCCCAAAAAAACTTTTACGTTTACTATGATGCAGAAACACTTCATCCTATTCCCTTCTTTAAGGACCACATATGCAGAATACCTGTTCTGCAATGTAATTCTCTGGTTGGCTAGATAATTCAAAAAGATAAAGCATTTACCTGCTGAAAATAATTTTTTGCCTTTTGTTTTTTAAACCCATGACCCATCAAGATTAAAGACTCCCACTGACTGCAGTTATTTCGAGAAATTGTTTTGGGGCTTCTAGATGTGTGCCTGATGGTCAGCTGGTAGCCAAGCTATTACAGAATCTTCCAGCAGAGGGCGCTACAATCAGTAGACACTGAGCACTCCATTTACTTTCTAGTATCGACACAGTCATCCTTTATTTATATTATGCGTACAAATTATGCAGTGGTACACATTAATAAAGGGTTTGCTAGATATAAACTTCAGACATGCAGAGACACTAAAAGTTATAGGAGGAACCCTGCAAAGAGAAGTCAAAGCTTTTGTAACCCCTAGCTACACTCCCCTCCCTCTATGCTAAGCACGGTTCGGGCATTAAAATAATAAAACAACTAACCTGATTGCTGCAACCCTTCCCCCGGATGCTATCATCGCAATGACAGTTGGACTTGAGGGACTTGGCTTGCTGGTTGATAGTTGGACTTGAGTGACAGGCAAGTCACCCAATCCGCTCTGCTCCATGGACTGGATTACTGACCTGTCATTAGGGTCCCAGCTTCAGTCCCCACCCCCACAGTGAGGTGTTGTTATTGCCCAAATTAGGTTTAGTACAGGTCGAATGAGTGGGTGTTGTGTTACAGAATGTTTGGACTTCCTCTTTAACCGTTGGCCATATTTATTAAGGCAGCATACAGTAAAGAATACTGTCTAAACTAGGAGTTCCCAACAGGTGGTACTCGAGATCCTCCCAGGTGGTGGTACTCGACAAGGCTGCAGATTTACCTGTACCCCAACATTATCTGCTGCCATCCATTCACTTTAAATTGCTGTTTTGATTACAGTTTTTAGGTGACCGACATGGCTCATGCACCATTCAAACGGTGCTTGATGTAGTCAGAAAATGGAAAATTAAAAAAGGTTGGGAACCACTGATCTAGATCTCGGGTTCCTAAATAGTGGTACAAGAAGCATGGGTGGTACACGACCTTCCCTCTGGTGCTACTCAAAGCCAATGGGAGTGAAAGTGGGGAAATATGAATCCCTGTAGGCAACTACTGCTCCAATAGGATGTGCCAGGTGGCCAAGTCAACAAATTGCAAGAGTGGAGCATCTTGGGATGCTTTCATTGGTAACAGAATAGCTTGTTATTGGGCCAGTATAGGACCCACACCTATATTAGTGGTGGTGTGGGTGATACTTGATATAATTGCAAAATTGGAGAGTGGTACTTCATGGAAATAGGTTGTGAAACCCTGGTCTAAACATTTTATATCCTAATCCAAAATCCCCCTTTGTATAAGCCTCATGCACAATAGTAAAAAAATCTGAAAGCTTTAGGCTTGAAATCTTCCAACTGTGATGCAAAACATTTAGGCCTTGTAAACATGGAAAATGGAGAAGCACTCCATTGCACTGTACTTGGGAGGAGGATGTGGCTTTTAATAATTAGCACTTAATTCAGACCAAAATCTTTTTACAATATCCCACCCCCCCACCTCAAATACCTGAAGGTGATACTTCATCCTACAATGTTTCCTGATTTTGTTGAATGGGGCTTACATGCCTGTGCTAGCCATGCTCACCCTGCAAATGTGAGATTTAACACAGCAAGGCATACCAAATCAGGAAGCCCCAGGGTGAGACATTTGGTCAGCCCTGGACCTGGAGTCTTTCAGGCTCCAAGACTGGGCCAAAAATGTTTTGGTCTGCTTTAAATATAGTTGGGTAGAAAATTAAGGGCATTAACCTTTTACAACGTTTATTCAGGAAAGCAGTTTTCTTGAGTATTCGCAATCTCCCCCCCCCCCCCCCCCCCAAGAAAACCTACCTGATCCCCGAATTACTGGCCAATGTAGGTACGCCCCCTGTTAGAGGCTAGTGGGGATGCAGCCGTCAGTATGCTCAGTTCCACTTGTCTCTATTCGGCACTCAGTCGATTCTTAGCCAAAGTTGATGGGTGAAGCTGAGAATGCTTGATTGGCTGCATATGCGCCGTAGGACCAGGGAAAGATGAGTTTTTAACGGTGACCTGGGGGGTTTCACACAGCAGGGTTGGAGGACCATTCCCTGGATAGTCAAAATCCTGGGTTTTGGTTCACTTCAAGCAAATACCCGTTTTTCACACTGTTCAAACCAACAAGGGGACAAAGCAAAGCATGACAAAAGTACAATGCAGGCCCAGGAGGTGGTAGTTTAGTTTCCCTGAGGACCAGGACAGACCCCCCGCCCAAACACACAACATTCCCCAAACCCAGCACTCACCTGTGCACCACTCAGGCCTGGAAGCGACATTGCAGATGCATGAGACACCTGCTGGGGTTGAAGCTGTTGCAGTTGGATTTGATGTGGCTGATGCTGCACTTGCGGGATTGGCGGTTTGCTTTCTAGCTGAAGCAGAGGCTGGATGAGAAACTTGTTGTCTGGGAGTTCCTGCTTCACTATAAGATTCTTTCGGAGCTGCTCGACTACAAGTTTCTGCAAAAAAATACAATTCTGTGATTACTCACCTGTAGAATTGGTATTATAAGTATACAGCACGTCCTGCTCCAGAAGATTCCTTACACACGGGTAATACATCCACAAGATGGTGCTGGACTGCAGAAAACAGCTTGTGGCTCCTCCCGGCCCTATATAAGTAGGGGACCTCCCACAAATTCCCCAGTATTGACAAGCAGTTAACAAGAAGCCGGGAGAACTATAATAACCATAATTCAAATGAACAATCACCATACAGAGGTAACCAAGAATAATAATAACAAGGGTGGGGTGGAGCAGGACGTGCTGTATACTTATAATACCAATTCTACAGGTGAGTAATCACAGAATTGTATTATTCCAAGTATACAGCACATACTGCTCCAGAAGATTACACATAGGACATCCAATAGCAGTGTCCGTAAGGTAGGGTGGGATCCCCAAAAGCAACAGCGGGCAGTTTAAACCGCTGCCGCCTGCAGAACTTTGCGGCCAAAAGCAGCATCAGCTGAGGCCCTAACATCAACCTTGTAAAACTTAGAAAAAGTATGAACAGAAGACCAAGTAGCGGCCTTGCAAACTTGTTCAACAGAAGCTTGGTGCTGAAAAGCCCAAGAGGCACCAATAGCACGAGTAGAATGAGCAGTAAGGTGGAAGGGAGGTTCCTTCCCCTTAGCAGAATAGGCTTTAATCACAGCCTGACGGATCCACTTGCTGATGGTGGACTTAGCTGTAGCTAAACCCTTCTTAGGCCCAGAAGGGAGACCGAAAAAAGTCTTCCTGAAAGGCTCAGTAGCCACCAAATAGAACTTCAGGGTTCTAACCACATCCAGAGAATGCAAAACCTGCTCCTTAGAGTTACTAGGATTAGGGCACAGAGAAGGCAAGACAATGTCCTGATTGAGATGAAAAGCAGACACCACCTTGGGCAGAAAATCTGGCTTAAAACGAAACACCACCTTGTCCTGGTGTCTCTCAAAGTAAGGAGGTTTGATAGAAAGCGCCGCCAACTCAGAAACTCTCATGAGAGAGACCGCCTGGCCAGAGGGGACAGAACAAACACCTGATCCAGGGACACAGGGTCCCGATCCCATACTGACAAGAGGTGAAGTTGAGGAGGTCTCATATGAAACTGAGCGTATGGAACTGCCTCGAAGCAAGACACCACCAGGCCCACCAGCTGCATCCGCTGCCGAATGGAGGGATGAGGGCAAGACAGAAGAAGCTGGCCCTGAGCTTGAAGACACTCCACCTTCTGCCGAGGAAGAAGGATCTTGACCTGAGACGTATCCAGAGTCATGCCCAGAAAGGACCTCACCAACGACGGAGACAGGGAAGACTTGGGGTGGTTGATCACCCAGCCGAAAGACTCCAGTGTGGACACCACCCTCTGGGTATCCAGCTCTGCCTGCTGGAAGGACTGAGAAGTGATGAGAATGTCGTCCAAGTAAGGAAGGATGCGAATGCCCTGAGATCTCAGTAGAGCCATTACTCCCGCCAGTACCTTGGTGAAAACTCTGGGAGCCGAGGCGAGACCGAAAGGCTACAAACTGATAGTGCAGATCTCCCAGAGCGAACCTGAGAAATTTTTGATGACCTGGAAAAATTGGTACATGAAGGTAAGCATCCTTGATGTCTGCAGTCAATATACTGCGCCCGGGCGACTTCATGACATCAGTAGAGTGCAGGGTTTCCATGCGAAAATGCCTGAATCTGACAAACTTGTTGAGGCGCTTTAAATCCAGGATGGGTTTGAGGGACCCGTCCTTTTTGGAACAGTAAAAAGATTGGAATAGAAGCCTATGCCCCTTTCCCTGAAAGGCACCGGGCAGATGACCCCCAACTCTAAAAGATTTTGAACAGCAAGACACAGACCCTGAGCTGACAAGACACAGACCCTGAGCTGACAGCCATCCGGGATTTGATAAATCTTGGGGGTGGCCAGGCTGCAAACTCTATCTTGTAACCGGAGGACACTACCTCCTGAATCCACCGGTCTGAGGCGTCAAGCCTCCAGACGTGAGCAAAGAGCCAAAGCCGTCCCCCCACCCGGATAGATGAGGGCGCCTCTTCATGCCTGAGGGGGCTTGGGGGAGGACTTAGGCTTGGGACCCCAGGAGGGGCCGGGGTGGCCACTTCCTCTGCCCCTTCCCCAATAATCTCTGCGGGCCCCAGCAAGGGAGGCTCCTCGCCCAATTCTGGAACCACGGAAGGAAGGGAGAAATGCACCTGTACCCCGAAAGGAACGGGACTGCCTTCTACATTGAGGTAACTTGCCGCCCTTAGCAAACAGGTCCAAGCGTTCACCAAAGAGGTGCTGCCCCTTAAAGGGAAAGCCAGTGAGAACCTTCTTAGCAGCGTTATCAGCTACCCACTGACGCAGCCAGACAAAGCGGCGTATAGTCACCAGCAGAGCAGATGTCCTCCCACACATTCTAATGGTATCATCCATAGCAGACAGAACATATGCAACAAATTCACCAGATTATTAAAGTGAGTTTGTTCAGGAAACTCCAAGCGTGGTCTAGCCGTATGAAAAAGCTCACCCTGCTGCTGCGGAGCCACGGCAGGAGGGGAAATACATAGCACTTCAAAAATATGAGCCAAAAGCCTGTCAGTGTCATCTGAGGACAATGGGTCAGCCCCAGACCCGGTATCACCATAAACCTTAGGCTGCTCCTCAGATGATTCTGAATCAGAAAACAATTTCTCCAGGGGAGTATAACTGGTAATGTCAAAAATTCCCTCTGCCTCCATTGGAAAGAGAGAAACAGCGGGTGATAAATGTCGCTTCTTAGCAGAAGCCTTACGCGGGGCAGACTCGGCAATATGCTTTTCAATGCTGGCCACCCGTGCAGCCAAATCAGGTTGAGACTCCCTACTGGTATGCACCTCACTAGGAGTCAGAAGTAAGCGTGGGGGGTAGGTGAAGCCAGAGGGGGCGCAGCACTAGGCCCAGCCACAGGTAACCCAGATTGCAGCGCAAGTACCTGCTGGGCGCAGGGTAGACAAACCCTGACGTCATCACTTCGGAAAAACCCAACACGCAATACACAGCCGGGCTTGTCCCGAAGGAACCCGAAGCACATTATCCTGAGAAGCCTCCATATGGTGATTAATGTGGCACCGCAGGCCAATATAGGATTAACGCTAAATATAGCTACCCAGGATGCCCCAAGAGCCCGCTAGGGAAGTGGGAGAAATAAAGTACAATAGCCCTCCAATAAAGGATTAGCACTAAATCAAAGGGAGAGGACCGGGAGAAACCACAAAAAGTTTTGACCCGCCTGAAAGACATAAACAGACATCCCCATAAGCAAACAATCCATAGTAAATCAGAAATATAAAAAAACGCTGCCCCACAGGGGCACTTACGGACCGCGGTAGGTAGAAGCAGCAACGCAGCACAGCACGTAAAATGGCGCCCATCATATGCCTCGAGGGGCGGGCCGCGGAGAAGTGACGCGAAAAAACGTCATCTGCAAGCCCCCCCCCCCCCCCCCGAAGAGAGCGAAAACGCGCCCACTTGATTGAACAGGCCAATGACGGCACGACAGCGCCTGAGGCGATGTCGCCGCCGTCAGCGGAGCGCAGTACAAGCGCGCGGCGGCAGTAAGCAAAACCATGCAAGGCAATGAAATGGATAGAGGAGAAAAAAATTCTACACCCTGCCTGGACTACCTCCGCACAATAACCCCCCCCCCCCCCCCCCCCCCGGAGAAATCCCCAGGGAGAGCGAGGCGGGGGAGCACCTAAGAGAAGGGGCCCATCCCAGGGAACAAGGGTAATGGGGACCCCAGATAGCGGGAGGGGCATTCCACAAGGCTCACCACGGGCCTATACCACCTACCCTTTAAAGCAGGGACTGCGGTTGGAGCAGCGCTCCTTAGCACCAGACCCCCGATGCCGCCTACCTTCACCCGAACCAGTGCAGCCTAAGCTGGGAGGCAGTGGGTTCGGAACGGGTGGGAATAGTCCTACAGGGCCGCAGGCTAATAACCCCGCTCACCTGCGTAGCATAAAGAGCCATTTTCTATTCTTCGCAGCCCAGACTGCAGATAAGAACTGGGGAATTTGTGGGAGGTCCCCTACTTATATAGGGCCGGGAGGAGCCACAAGCTGTTTTCTGCAGTTCAGCGCCATTTTGTGGATGTATTACCCATGTGTAAGGAATCTTCTGGAGCAGGACGTGCTGTATACTTGGAATAAATGACAGTTCCATCAGTCTGTCAATCATAATTACTTTTATACTTAGCTTTAACATTAAAGTTTTAGAACATTATTCTTCATAATGCTTGATAATTAAGCTTTTAAGTGTTTTAGCAATTATGAAGGCTTGGTTTGCACTGTTGCACCTAAACTTGCTATTTAAATGTGTGGCTTTGGGAGTTTTACATTGTGTTTTTGGTCCATTATAACATTTTGAAGGAAATGTCCCTGCACCTGACCTGGAGCACCAGTAAAATGTAACTCTAAATAACAAAATATCCAAAGGCAAAAATAGCTTCGGCAAACAGGATGCTTCCGCCACTGGGTGTGATTCGACACCCAAATTTTAGAAAAAGGTGCTGGATTGCTTTACTGGTTCTCTGCTAGAGTGTACCCTGTGTGAAACCCCCAGATTCCTAGTAAAACTGACGCGACTGCTGTCTAAAGGGCGCATGCGCGGGCACGCAGCCGATAAAAGTACTTGGCTCTATTCGGCTTTTCTTAGTAGCCGGCGGTGAGAGGTCTCACCAGCAAAAGGCTGAATAGAGCAAAGTGTGCTGATGGCCACATCTCCGCTTGCCTCTAGTTGGGGAGGTGCCCACACCAAACTATTCACAAATCCCATCAGGTGCTATGTGATATATGTGAGATATGTACCCCAAGCTGACGTGCTGCTGTGTCTGTGTGTATAAATAAAAATCAGCGGCAAAGGTCACATTAACCCCTAATTTAGCGTATTATACATCTACATTTTCTCAAATACGCATCCTGAAGCCTTGACTGTGTTTAAATACTCCTCTGTGAATGACATATAGCAATTTGCCCCGACCCTGCAGAACTGGCAATTGTTACAATGTTGTTACATGTGCTAACAACATAAGCTAACAAAACTCCTTCATTGTATCAAATTGCTACATCTCAGGGCAAGGGGCAGTCAAGTCTTTTAAAGTGGACCAAAACCAAGCACGATCAGCCGGAAAATCTATAATATTCCCAGGCCGATCAATTCCCTCCCCACGGGGCACCCAAAATCAGGATGACACGCTGTGTGAAACCTTCAAGGTAGCCCTGTTCACTTACCTTGTTTCCGGTCCAACGGCGCATGCGCGAGCCACGGCAGCATCCCGCTATCCCTCTAGCAGGGCGAGTGCCCGTACCAGCCATTTGTGAATGGCCCGCGCAGGCACACTCCCCGTTAGAGGGAAGCGGGGGATGCGGCCGCCGGCGCGCTCGGAGCCGCTGGCCTTAGACATAAACCCAAGATAGTCAAAATCCTGGGTTTTGGTCCACTTTAACACAAACTTTGCCTGCAGACATGCAGTCTGCATCTTTTTGTAGACTGTTTATCTATCTTCTCTAAATGCAAGGTATAACTGGAAAGCTCTAACAAGATTTCTGACTATAAAGAGAAAATAGACTTATTCAGTATAAGACTATCTCTATATAGTCAAACATCATGTTCTTTGAGCTTTCCAGCAATACCCCTCTTCTGCATGTACAAACGGTGAACACAAAGATACAAAGCCTTTATTTTGTATGTTGTAAAAATACAATTCTGTAAAATACTCCCCTGAAGAATTGGTATTATACGTATACAGTACGTCCTGCTCCAGATAGATTACTTACACTTGGGTTATCCTCCGCCAGATGGCGCTGCACTGCAGAGACATGGAAAAACAGGCTCCTCCCGGCCCCTCAAATACCCGGGGACCTCCCACAAATCCCCAGCATTGAAAAGCAGTGAACAAGAAGCCAGGAGAATTTAACCACCCAAAAACTGGTAACTATAACAATGATTACAATCACCATACAGGGGATACAGAATAATGCAAAAACCAGGGTGGGGTGGAGCAGGACATACTGTATACTTATAATACCAATTCTACAGGTGAGTATTTCACAGAATTGTATTATTCTTAGTATACAGTACGTCCTGCTCCAGATAGATTACTTACACTTGGGACATCCAATAGCAGTGTCCATAAAGTAGGGTGAGATCCCCAACAAAAAGTTTAAACCACTGCCGTCTGCAAAACCTTGTGGCCAAAAACAGCATCAGCTGAGGCCCTAACATCAACCTTGTAAAACTTTGAAAAGGTATGAACAGAAGACCAAGTAGCGGCCTTGCAAACTTGTTCAACAGAAGCCTGGTGCTGGAAGGCCCAAGAGGCACCAATAGCACGAGTAGAATGAGCAGTAAGGCAGAAGGGAGGATTTTTCCCCTTAGCAGAATAGGCCTGAATCACAGCCTGACGGATCCATTTGCTGATAGTAGACTTGGCAGGAGCCAAACCCTTCCTAGGACCAGAAGGGACCACAAAAAGAGCATCAGTTTTCCTGAAGGACGCAGTGACTACTAGGTAATACTTCAGACACCTGACCACATCCAAGGAATGCAAAACCCTTTCCTTAGCATTGCTAGGATTAGGGCACAATGAAGGAAGAACAATATCTTGATTCAAATGAAAAGCAGACACCACCTTAGGCAGAAAATCTGGCTTAAAGCGGAACACCACCTTATCCTGGTGTCTCTCAAAGTATGGGGGCTGGATAGACAGAGCCGCCAGCTCAGACACACGCCTGAGACAGGGAGACAAAAGCCTGGAGCTTGTGATTGTGACGGGATGCAAACAGATCCACATCCGGTAGACCCCAACGGTGACACAGGGACTGGAATACCCTGTTGCAGAGGGACCACTCTCCCTGACGAGAGGTCCCCCTGCTCAGAGAGTCTGCCAGTAGATTCTCTGCCCCAGGCGAAATGCATTGAACATTGGCCTCCGCCCATGTCAGAATCCGCGACACCTCCTAGAGGGCCCCCCTGCTCCGGGTCCCTCCCTAATGGTTGATGTAGGCAACCACCGTCCTGTTGTCTGAGCGCACCTGCACAGACAGACCCCTCAGGTGATTGGTCAACTGCTCCAGGACCAACCTGATCGCCCATAGTTCCAGAATGTTGATGGGTAAGTGGGCCTCCTGAGGGCCCCACCTCCCCTGGAACCGCAGGGACTTCCAGAATCCCCCCCATCCTGACAGACTGGCATCTGTGGTGACCGTCTCCCAGGAGGGGGCCAGAAAGGAACTGCCCCCCAGCAAGTTCCTGTGGTCCAGCCACCACGAAAGGGACCGCCTGACTAAGGGGGGAAGCACACAGACCCCGTCCAAGGACGTTGGGTCCTTGTCCCATACTGACAGAAGGTGAAGTTGTAGAGGCTCAAATGGAACTGAGCAAAAGGCACCGCCTCGAAGCACGCCACCATCAGGCCCACCAACTGCATTCCCTGCCTGAGGGAGGACTGGGGACACGATAGCAGGAACCTCACCTGCGCAGTTAGAGCTTCCACCTTCTGTTGAGGAAGGAATATCCTTGACTGAACCGTATCCAGAATCATTCCCAGGAACGGGGTCACCGAGGAAGGGGACAGAGAAGACTTGGGGTGATTGATCACCCAGCCGAAGGACTCCAGGGTGGACACCACCAGCTGAGTGTCCAACTCTGCCTGCTGTAGAGACCGAGAGGTGATGAGTATGTCGTCCAGGTAGGGCAGCATGCGTATGCCCCTTGACCTCACCAGAGACATCACCCCTGCCAGCACCTTGGTGAACACTCTGGGAGCTGAGGTGAGGCCAAATGGCAAGGCCACAAATTGGTAATGTTGATCTTCCAACGCGAATCTGAGAAACCTTTGGTGTCCCGAGAACACGGGGATGTGAAGGTAAGCGTCTTTGATGTCCACAGACGTCATGAAATCCCCTGGGCGCAGGGAGCTGATTTGCCATGCAAAAGCGCCTGTTCTTGACAAATTTGTTGAGGATCTTTAAATCCAGAATATGCCTGACTGACCCATCTTTTTTGGGAACTGTGAAAAGGTTGGAATAGAACCCCTTGCCTCTTTCTCTTAAGGGGACCCTGCAAATGACCCCCAGACCCAGAAGGCCTTGCACGGACTGCATCAAAACCTGAGCTGAGACAGGGTCCTGGGGGATCAGGGACCTGATGAATCTTGGGGGGGGGGGGGGGGCGCACAGAAAACTCTATCTTGTAACCAGAGGACACTACCTCCTGAATCCACCGGTCTGAGACGTGGTGCCTCCAGACGTGAGCAAAGTGCTGTAGCCGTCCCCCCACCCTGACGATGCGAGGGCGCCCCATCATGCCTGAGGGGGCTTGGGAGAGGATTTGGGTTTAGACCCCCAGGAGGAGCCAGGACGTCGTCCTCTACTCCTATGCCAGGAATCAGCACGAGCCCCGCGAAGGACACCCCTTTTCCCTGCTTAGCACCGCGGTAGGGGAGTGAAAGGGGGCCCTGGCCCCGAAAGGGCTGAGACTGCCGCCTGCGCTGGGGTAACTTACCTCCTTTAGCAAAAAAGTCTAGGCGGTCCCCGAACAGGTGTAGCCCCTTAAATGGAAGCCCAGTAAGGACCTTCTTTGCAGCATTGTCAGCAGCCCACTGGCGCAGCCAAACCATGCGGCATATAGCTACCACCAAGGCAGAAGTTCTCGCACACATCCTAATGGCATCATCCAAGGCAGATAGGATAAAGTTTACAAACACATCACAGTTAGACAGTGCATTAAACGTGTCAGGTGGCAATTCATCAGGAGCACCGTCAAGTACACTTCTGATCAGGGCCCTGAGCGCCACAGACGTAGTGGCCGAGGTGCAAACCGGACGCAGCGCCGTCCCCACAAATGCAAAGGCATGGCACGCCAATTGGTCAATGCGCCGGTCCTCAGCATCCCGCAGAGTAGTAGTGTCAGGGGAGTGCATAATAGAGGTGTTAGACAGCCCTAGAATAGGAGCATCCACCTCGGGAGGCGATGACCAGCACTTGACCATATCAGCAGGAAAGGGATACTTCCTGTCCCAACACTTAGGTATACCGGGAAGTCTACTGGGACGCTCCCACTCCTTAAGCACGAGGTTATTGAAATGGGTTTGCTCCGGAAATTCCAAACGAGCCATAGCAGTATGAAAAAGCTCACCCCTTTGCCTGGGAGCCGCAACAGGGGGAGAGATGGACAGAACCTAAAAAATCTGAACCAGCAGTCTGTCAGTATCATCCGGGGTCCAGGGGTCAAAGCCAGAATTGTCATGACCCCTGGGTCTCTCATCAGATGACCCTGAATCAGATAACAGCTCCCCTTCGTCCGATGGGGTGTAGCCACATAGATGCAACAACTCATCAGACTCCATAGGGAAAAGAGTGGCATCAGGGGTTAAGTGACGCTTTTTAGCAGTGGCCTTTACGCGCTAAGGTATTAGCAATCAATTTTTCAACACTGGCCAGTCTAGCAGACACATCAGGTTGAGAATCCCCGCTTGTATGCAATTCAATGGGGGTGAGACTCAAGCTTGGGGGAGTAGGTGAAGTGAGATGAGGTGCAGGCCCAGCCACCGGAGGGGCGGGTTGCAACGTTAGCGCCTGCTGTGTGCAAGGAACACAGACCCGTGCGCTGTCACCGCTGATAGGTGAGACCCCGCAAGCTACACACAGCCGGGCTTGTCCTGAAGGAAACCCGGTCACATTATCCTGGGATGCCTCCATATGGTGATTAATAGGCACAATAAGCCAGCAGGGATTGACGCTGTAAGCTACCCTGGATGCCCCAATGACCCGCTAGGGAAGTGGGAGTAATTATACTAGGCCCAACTAACAATTACACCGGGTCGGGAGAAGCCACTGGATTCACCCGTCTGAAAGACACAATGAGAAGAAGGGACGTCAAAACCATGCACAGTAAGGAATGAGCATAAAAGCCGCC
This sequence comes from Gastrophryne carolinensis, assembly GCA_027917425.1. Lineage (NCBI taxonomy): Eukaryota > Metazoa > Chordata > Amphibia > Anura > Microhylidae > Gastrophryne > Gastrophryne carolinensis. The sequence continues at coordinate 76,826,215 of CM051241.1, forward strand.
CGCGAGGGCACTTACAGACCGCGGAAGGAAGAACCATCACACACGCGCGCACGACTGACAAAATGGGGTCGAGCGAAACTCGAAGGGCGGGCCAGAGCGGGCCGTGACGCAGAGCACGCCAGGTCAGGCCACCCCCCCCGAAGAGCGCGAAGCCCACAGACAAGCAGCCAATGATAACGCAGAAGCGTCCGAGGTAACGCCGCCGTCTGGCTCGGACATCCAAATGAAGGAAAAGACGCACGCGTCGGCGGCGATTGTAATAGTAAAACAGACAAGTCAGCGTGGCGGCTGACACCACATATCTAGTCAAAACAGACAAAACGCCATACACGAATCACTATACGCACTCACCCACACACCCCCCTTCTTCCCCCCCCCCCCCCCCGAAGGCTACAGGGAGAATGAGGGAGGATGGCGGCCCTCTGTACAGGACCCACCGCTACACGGGGCATGTGGCAATAAGGCGGGAGGGGCATCCCATAAAGGCTCACCATCAGCCTATACCGCCTACCCTTTGGTGGGGGACTGCGGTGGAGCAGCGCTCCTTAAGCACGCATGGTGCCGCCTACCTTCACCCGACCAGCGCAGCCCAGGCTGGGAGGCACATCACACAAGGAACGGGTGGGAATAGTCCAACAGGGCCTCAGGCTAATAGCCCCGCTCACCTGCGAGAGAGTGATAATTTCATGTCTTCGCAGTAAGCACTGCAGATAAATCTGGGGGATTTGTGGGAGGTCCCCGGGTATTTGAGGGGCCGGGAGGAGCCTGTTTTTACATGTCTCTGCAGTGCAGTGCCATCTGGCGGAGGATAACCCAAGTGTAAGTAATCTATCTGGAGCAGGACGTACTGTATACTAAGAATAATACAATTCTGTGATTACTCACCTGGTCTTATGAGTATACAGTACGTCCTGCTCCAAATCTAATACTTACAGTTGGGATATACTCCGCCAGATGGCGCTGGACTGCAGAGACATAGAAAATAGGCTCCTCCCGGCCCCTCAAATACCCGGGGACCTCCCACAAATCCCCAGCATTGAAAAGCAGTTAATGATAAGCTGGGAGAATTAAACAATCCAAACTATCAACTATAACAAGGATAACAATCACCATACAGGGGATCCAAGATAATGCAACCAAGGGTGGGTTGGAGTACTGTATACTCATAATACCAATTCTACAGGTGAGTAATCACAGAATTGTATTATTCTTAGTATACAGTACGTCCTGCTCCAAATCAAATATTTACAGTTGGAATATCCAATAGCAGTGTCTATAAATCGGGTGGTATCCCCAAGAAAAATCAGCAGCAGACAGTTTAAACCACTGCTGCCTGCAGAACCTTTCGGCCAAAAACAGCATCAGCTGAGGCCCTAACATCAACCTTGTAAAACTTTGAAAAGGTATGAACAGAAGACCAAGTAGCGGCCTTGCAAACTTGTTCAACAGAAGCCTGGTGCTGAAAAGCCCAAGAGGCACCAATAGCACGAGTGGAATGAGCAGTAAGGCGGAAGGGAGGATTCTTCCCCTTAGCAGAGTAGGCCTGAATCACAGCCTGACAAATCCACTTGCTGATAGTAGACTTGGCAGGAGCCAAACCCTTCCTAGGACCAGAAGGGACCACAAAAAGAGCATCAGTTTTCCTGAAAGGTGCAGTAGCCACCGGATAGTACTTCAGACACCTAACCACATCCAAAGAGTCCAAAACCCTCTCCTTAGCATTGCTAGGATTAGGGCACAAAGAAGGAAGAACAATATCCTGATTCAAATGAAAAGCAGACACTACCTTAGGCAGAAAGTCAGGTTTGAAATGAAACACCACCTTGTCCTGGTGTCTATCATAGTAGAGGGGCTGAATGGAAAGCGCCGCCAACTCAGACACACGCCTGACCGAAGTGATAGCCACCAGAAATACAACCTTGAGCGTAAAAATGGCAAAGGCAGCATCCTGCACAGGTTTAAAGGGAGCACCCTGCAAGGCTGACAGAACCAAGTTCAGATCCCAAACAGGCACCATAGGTTTAACGGGGGGGCGCACATGAATGACCCCCTGGAAAAAAGTCCTGATCAGAGGGTGCTGAGCAAAGGACTTCTGGAAGAAAATAGCCAGGGCAGAAACCTGACCCTTCAGAGTACTGAATTGGAGCCCCATCTCCAACCCATGCTGCAGGAACTCCAGAATCCTGGGAATAGAGAACACTCGACAGGGAAAAGACTTAGACACACACCAGTCAATGTAGGCACGCTAAACCCTGTAATAAATGGAAGAGGAAGACTTCTTCCTAGCTTTAATCAAAGTATCCACAACCGAGGAAGACAGCCCCTTCTCCATCAAGATGGAGGTTTCAGCAGCCAAGCCGTCAAAGCCAGAGTTTGTAAATTGGGATGGCGTAGTGAGCCCTGAGTGAGCAGATCTGGCACCAAGGGCAGAGCGTACTGATCTACCGCCAGCTGTACCACGTCTGCGAACCATGCTCTTCTTGGCCACCTGGGGGCCACCAGAATTGCTGGCACCCTTTCCAGAGCAATCTTGCGCAGAACCCTGCCCAGCAGGGGGATTGGAGGGAAGAGATACAGGAACTGAAAGCCCTGCCATGACATTACTAGCGCATCCGAGGTCAAGGTCAGAGGATCCTGGGACAGAGAGACAAAGGTTGGGAGCTTGTGATTGTGGCGGGACGCAAACAGATCCACATCTGGTTGGCCCCAACGGAGACACAGAGATTGAAACACCCTGCTGCATAGGGACCATTCTCCCTGGCGAGAGGTCCCCCTGCTCAGAGAGTCCGCCAGGTGATTTTCCACCCCCGGGATATACACAGCTGATATGCAGGGGACATTGGCCTCTGCCCAAGTCAGGATCAGAGACACTTCATGGAGGGCCCCCTCGCTCCGGGTCCCTTCCTGATGATTGATGTAGGCGACTGTCGTCTGGTTGTCCGAGCACGCCTGAACAGGCTGGCCCCGAAGGTGAGTAGTCAAGTGAGGCAGAACTAGCCTGATCACCCTCAGTTCCAAGACACTGATAGGTGTGTGGGCCTCCTGAGGGCCCCACCTGCCCTGGAACCGCAGGGACTTCCAGAAACCCCCCCCCCCCCAACCTGACAGACTGGCATCCGTGGTGACCGTCTCCCAGGAAGGGGCAAGAAAGGATCTGCCCCCCAACAGGTTCCTTGAGTCCATCCACCACAAGAGGGACCTCCTGACCAGGGGGGAGAGCACACAGACCCTGTCCAGAGACACTGGGTCCTTGTCCCATACTGACAATAGGTGAAGTTGCAGGGGCCTCAAGTGGAACTGAGCATAAGGGACCGCTTTGAAGCATGCCACCATCAGGCCCACCCGCTACATCCCCTGCCTGATGGAGGGATGGGGACAAGCTAGGAGGGACTGAGCCTGTGCAATCAGACTGTCCACCTTCTGTTGAGGAAGGAAGATCCTTGCCTGAACTGTATCCAGATTCATTCCTAGGAATGGAATTACCAAGGAAGGGGACAGTGAGGACTTGGGGTGGTTGATCACCCTTCCAAATAACTCCAGAGTAGACACCACCAGCTGAGTATCCAACTCTGCCTGATGTAGAGACTGGGAAGTGATGAGAATGTCGTCAAGATAGGGAAGCACGCAGACGCCCTGACATCTGAGCAGAGACATCACGCCAGCCAGCACCTTGGTGAACGCCCTGGGAGCTGAAGTGAGGCCGAAGGGCAAGGCCACAAACTGGTAGTGTTGATCCATCAGAGCGAACCTGAGGAACCTTTGATGACCTGGGAACACAGGAATATGAAGATAAGCATCTTTGATGTCCCAAAAAGTCATGAAATCCCCTTGGCGCAGGGAACTGATGGCAGAGCGCAGAGTCTCCATGCGAAAGCGCCTGCCCCTGACAATCTTGTTGAGGATCTTCAAGTCCAGGATGGGCCTGACTGAACCGTCTTTTTTGGGTACTGTGAATAGGTTGGAATAAAAGCCCTTGCCTTTTTCTCTTAAGGGGACCTGGCAGATGACCCCCAGCTCCAGGAGGCCTTGCACTGCTTGCACTAGCTCCTGAGCTGACACAGGGTCCTGAGGAATCCGGGATCTGATGAATCTTGGAGGGGGGCAGGCAGCAAACTCTATCTTGTAACCCGAGGACACTACCTCCTGAATCCACCGGTCTGAGACATGAAGCCTCCAGACGTGAGCGAAGTGCTGCAGCCGTCCCCCCACCAGGATGGGTGAGGGCGCCCCATCATGTCTGAGGGGGCTTGGGAGAGGATTTTGCTTTGGGACCCCAGGAGGAGCCAGGACGTCCACGTCCTCTGCCTCTACCCCAGAAATCTCCCCGGGCTCCAGGAAAGGAAACTCCTCTTCCCTGTCTTGCACCACGGTAAGGGGAAGAGAAGGAACCCTGACCCCGAAAGGGCCGAGATTGCTGCCTGCGCTGGGGTAACCTGCCTCCCTTAGCAAAAAGGTCCAGGTGGTCCTCAAACAGGCGCAGACCTTTAAAGGGAAACCCAGTGAGGGCCTTCTTGGCAGCGTTGTCAGCAGCCCACTGGCGCAGCCAAACCAAGCGGCGTATAGCCACCACAAGGGCAGAAGTTCTGGCACACATTCTGATGGTGTCAGCCAATGCTGAGAGGACAAAATTTACAAAAACATCACAACTGGAGAGTACATTAAACACCTCACAAGGCAAATCATCAGGGGCACTATCAAGCATATTTCTGATAAGGGTTCTAGTGGCCACAGCAGAAATGGCAGAGGCACAGACCGAGCGCAGCGCCGTCCCTGCACATGCAAAGGCGTGGGATGCCAGTTGGTCAATGCGCCGGTCCTCAGCATCCCGCAGGGTAGTAGAGTCAGGGGAATGCATGACAGAGGTGTTAGATAGCCCTAGGATTGGGGCACCCACCACGGGGAGGGGATGACCAACATTTAACCACCTCAGCAGGAAAGGGATACTTCCTATCCCAACTCTTTGGAACCCCGGGAAGTTTACTGGGGCGCTCCCATTCCTTGAGCACAAGGTTATGGAAATGTGCCTGCTCGGGAAATTCCAAACATGATTTTACTGTATGGAAAATCTCCCCTCTTTGCCTGGGAGCCGCAACAGGGAGAGAGATGGACAGAACCTCAAAAATCTGGGTCAATAATTTGTCAGTCATCCGGGGTCCAGGGGTCAGAGCCAGAATCGTCATGACCCCTTGGTCTCTCATCAGATGAGCCTGAATCAGAAAAGAGCTCCCCTTCATCAGATGGGGTATAGCCACAAAGATTCCAAAACTCCTCAGTTCCCATAGGGAAAACAGTAACATTAGGCGTCAAGTGCCGCTTCTTAGCAGGGGCCTTACGCGCTAAAGACTTCGCAATAATCTGTTCAACAGTAGCCAGTCTAGAAGACACATCAGGCTGAGAATCCCCACTAGTATGCAACTCAGCAGGAGCGAGATTTAAGCTTGGGGGAGTAGGTGAAGTGAAACGAGGTGCAGCCACTGGCAGGCCAGATTGCAATGCAAGCACCTGCTCAGCACAGGGTACACAGACCCGCGCCTTGTCAGCATCAGCATGAGGCTGCCCACACGCTACACACAGCCGGTCTTGTCCCAAAGGGACCCCAGTCACATTATCCTGGGATGCCTCCATATGGTGATTATAGCGGCGCTATACGCCGATAGGGAATAACGCTATATAGCAACCCTGGATGCCCCAATAACCCGCTAGGGACGTGGGAGTATAATTTTTACAAGGCCTACAAGTATATACTAATACAGGGCCGGGAGAAGCCAAAGGGTTCGTCCCGCCTGAAAGACATAAGCAGACAAGACCTGTAAGCACACAGTAATAAAATACAATTCTGTGAAATACTCACCTGTAGAATTGATATTATTTGTATACAGTACGTCCTGCTCCAGATATAATACTTGCACTTGGGTTATCCTCCGCCAGATGGCGCTGCACTGCAGAGACATGGAAAAACAGGCTCCTCCCAGCCCTTCAAATATCCAGGGACCTCCCACAAATCCCCAGCATTGAAAAGCAGTGAACAAGAAGCCGGGAGAATTTAAAACCACCCAGAACAACTGTTAATGATAACAAGAAAACAATCACCATACAGGGGATCCAGAAATATGCAAAAACCAGGGTGGGGTGGAGCAGGACATACTGTATACAAATATCAATTCTACAGGTGAGTATTTCACAGAATTGTATTATTCTTAGTATACAGTACGTCCTGCTCCAGATATAATACTTACACTTGGGACATCCAAAAGCACTGTCACCTGCGGAACCATACGGCCAAGACAGCATGAGCCGAGGCCCTAACATCAACATTGTAAAAACCTTGCAAAGGGTATGAGCAGAAGGCCAATGGTAGTGGCCTAACCAACCAGTTCAACAGCAAAACTGGAGCTGAAAGGCCCAAGAGGCATCAAGCAGGCGTAGAAGAGGAATCAAGGCAACAAGGGAGATTCTTCCCCTTGCCTGAATAGGCCTGAGTAACAGCCTGACAATCCGATCGCTAATAAATTTGGCAGAAGCCAAAGGTCGAAACAAGGTACCTTAATGGATGTTACTCCTGGTAACAACCAGGACCAAACCGCCCAACTCCCGAGAGCATACGAGATCGGGCACATTCAGGATGTAATGACCACAAGCCCCAAGGAACCTCAGTTCCCCTAAGGAAAAAACTGCCAACACCTGTATAAGGAATGCAGAACCACTTCCTCAGCGTCGCTAGGAAGGGGGATAGCCGGGGATAACAATATCTCGAATAAATGAGCATAAGACACCTTCAGATGTAGAGAATCCGGCTTCAGGCAGAACTCCACCTTATCCTGGTGTATCTCAAGGAATGAGGGCTAGGTAGACCGAGCCGCCCGCTAACACACGCCTGACCAAGGTAACAGTCACCAGAAGGACAACCTTGAGGGTAAGGACATCCAGACAGCGTCCTGAATAGGACCAAGGGACAATCCTGCAAGCAGACGGAATGAATTCAATTTCAATCCCAACAGGGACTATAGGAGTACATGGAGGACGCACATGAGCACCCCCTGAAGGAAGTCTTAACCAAGGAAGACTGAACCAGAGACTGCTAAGGCAAGGTGGACAGGGCAGAGCCTGACCCATCAGAGAACCGAGCTGGGGAACCAACTCCAATTCATGCTGAAAGCCACACTGGAAACCTGGGAACCGAGAACGTCCAACAATAAGAGAATTAGACTCGCCCCAATCAATGTGGGTATGCCATACTCCTAGCCTTCCCATAGTCACAAAAACCGAGACAGCTAAACTTGTCTCCATCAAGATATATGTTTCAGCAGTCAGATCGACTAGGCCAGGGACCATGAATTATAGTGACGTAAAGGGGTCCCTGAGTGATCAACTGGCACTCCTGGCAAGGTGCAGAACTACTGACCACAGTACCATGTCTGCAACCACACTATACTAGGTCAACTGGGGGCCACCAGAATCACTGGTCCCCTTACCAGAGTAATCTTCTGCATAACCCTGCCTAGCAGAGGGAATGGAGAAGGACATACAGAACCAAAAGTCCTGTCAAGACGGTACTAAGGCATCCGGACCACTGACATAGGATCCGCCCAGAAGGGAACATAGACACTCCCTGGAAGGTCCGCCAGCTCCAGGCCCCTTTCAATGGTTAATGTAGTACGTCTGTCGTCAGACGGACCGAGCGCCCCCAGCCTGGCAAATCCAGAAGGGGAGCGGTCAAGCGAGAAAGAGCCAACTGAAAAACGCTCACTGTTTAGACTTCAATAGGCGTAAGGACCCTCTAAGAGCCCCACCAACACCAGAATCCCAGGGGGTTTCGGAAGAAACCATCCCGTTCAACCTGAAAGGTTGGCATCCATGGTGGCCGTTTCCAGAAAAGGGCAAGGGGGAACTGCCCCCAGACAGGTCCCTCGAGTTCATCCACTTTCAAGAGAAAACCGTCAAGCAGGTGGGAAGGCCCACAGGCCCTGCTCCAGGGGTGCTGGATCCCTGTCCTATGTTACCAATAGAAGTCGCAGACGGGCTCAAGGGGAACTGAGTATAAGGGACCTCTTTAGCTACTCGGGCCACCCAACCCATCCATTGGGGGGCTGTGGAAGGTGGTATAGCGGCCCTTGCCTCTGCCTATTACGGGCAATCTGCAAGAGACCCTCAGACCTTGCAGGCCTAGCATGGCCTGTGCCAGCAACTGAATAGGGGCAGGGACCAGGAGTACCTGGGACCGGATAAAAACTGGGGAAGGCTGTGCAGCAAACGCTATCCTGTATCTGGAGGACACAACCTCCTGAATCCACCAGAATGAGGCGATATGCCTCCTGATAAGAACAAGGTGCTGCAGCCATCCCCTCACCCAGCCGGGCGAGGGCGCCCCATCATTCTTGAGGGGGTTTGGTGGAAGATTTGGGCTTAGCCCCGCTGGAGGGGCCAGAGCGTTGCCTGCTGCTTGTGGGGCAGGAGTCTGCCCCAAAAATCCGGAAAGACACCCCTGGTTCCTGTTTAACACTAAGGTAGTGGGGAGGAGGGGTGCTCCTGCCTCGAGGAGGCCGGAACGGCCGTCTGCGAAGGGGTGATTTGCCCTTTTTACCGAACAGGTCTAGACGGGCCCCAAATAGGTGCTGCCCTCTGAAGGGAAACCCAGTAAGTCTTTTTGGTAGCATCATCAGCACCCCACTGTCGCAGCCAGAGCAAGCGACGAATAGCCACCGCAAGGGCGGAAGTTCTTGCACACATTCTAATCGCGTCATCTAGCGCTAATAGAATAAACTTCACAAATACATCACAATTGGAGAGTGCATTAAACACCTCCCAGGGGAGATCCTCGGGGTGATGATCGAGCAATTTTTTGATGAGGGTTCTAGCGGCCACTGCAGTAATGGCTGCGGCACAGACCGGACGCAGCGCCGTCCCGGCACAAGAAAAGGCATGGGAGACCAGCAGCTCAATGCGCCGGTCCTCAGCATCCTGAAGGGCGCTATAGGCAGGGATTGTAATAAAGGGGGGGTTAGGGACCCCTATGATCGGCGCATCCACCACGGGGGGGCGATGACCAGCAATTAACCACCTCAGGGGGAAAAGGGTATTTCCTATCCCAGTCCCCTGGAAGTTTACTGGGGCATTCCCATTCTTTGAGCACAAGGGCATGGAAATGAGCCTGCTCTAAAAATTCCAAACGTGCAGTAGCAGTATGGAAACGCTTCCCTCTAGGCTTGGGGACCTGACCGGGGGGAGAGATAGACAGTGCCTTAAAGACCTTAAGCAACAGGTCGTCAGTGTCACACTGGCCCCAGTCCGGGCCAGAATCATCGTGACTCCTTGGCCTCTCATCAGAAGAGCCTGAGTCAGAGAACAACTCCCCTTCCTCAGAAGGGGTATAGTCACACGGGGTAGCAAACCCCTCAGTTCTCATAGAGCATACAGAAACATGGGGCGACAGGTGCCGCTTTCTACCAGGGCCCATTCGCTCCGACAACCTAGCAATAATCTGTTCAGCCGTAGGCAGCCTGGAAGGGCCCGCAGGCTGCAATTCCCCACTAGTAGGCGACTCAGCAGGAGAGAGATTTAAGCCTGGGGAGATAGGCGAGTTGAAGCTAGGTGTAGCCACAGGACCAGATTGCAGGGCCAGGGCTTGCTCGGCACAGGGTACGCAGACCCGTGCCCTACCAGCATCCGCATGGGGTTGTCCACACGCTATACACCGCCAGTCTTGTCCCAGAGGGACCCCGGTCACATAATTCTGAAATGCCTCCATATGGTGATTAATCAAGGCACAATATGCCAGTAGGGATTTACACAATAAGTAACCCTGGATGCCCCAAAGACCCACTATGGAAGTGGGAGAATTTTACAAGGCCCGCTATAATTTAACACCGGGCCGGGAGAAGCCAATGGTGTTCACCAGTCTGAAAGACATAATGGGAATAAAGGGTGTCAGAACCATGCGCAGTAAGACAAGGATCATGAAAATCGCCAGCGAGGGCACTTACAGACCAAGGGAGGGGGAGGACCGCCACCACGCGTGCGTGCGACCAGCATCAAAATGGCACCAAAGCGAACCTCGAAGGCGGGCCAGAGTGGGCAGTGACTCGGAGCACGCCAACCTAGGTCTCCGCCCCCCCCCCCCCACCCCCCCGAAGAGCGCGAAGCTCTGAGGTAGAGACAAACTGTAATGAGGTGCGAAGTGAATGGACACTTAGAAAAGATGATTTGCCAATGAAGACGCCGCAGCGTCTGAGACGACGTCGCCGCCCGGTGCCGCACATCCAGTAAAGGAAGAAGGCGACAATTACACAGTAAGAACTAAACAGCGCGGTTCTGACCCCAGGGATACTAGTCCGGGCAGACTAAGGCCATAACGTGTAAAACATACACAAGACCTTACTACACACACACACACACACACACCCCCTTTCTTTCCCCCCGGGCTACGGGGGGGGAATGAGGGAGGATGGCGACCCTTTGTACAGGGCCCACCTCTACACAGGGCATGGGGCAATAGTGTGGGAGGGGCATCCCCTAGAGGCTCACCATCAGCCCTAAACCGCCTACCCTTTGGTGGGGGACTGCGGTGGAGCATGGCTCCGTCAAGCAAGCACCTGCGAGAGAGTGATACATCATGTCATCGCAGTTAGCACTGAAGAGAAATCTGGGGATTTGTGGGAGGTCCCTGGGTATTTGAAGGGCCGAGAGGAGCCTGTTTTTCCATGTCTCTGCAGTGCAGCGCCATCTGGCGGAGGATAACCCAAGTGTAAGTATTATATCTGGAGCAGGACGTACTGTATACTAAGAATAAATGAAAGATATAAAGCCGCCCGCAAGGGCACTTATGGACCGCGGTAGGTAGGGGGCCGTCGCAACAGGCAGGGTAAAGATGGCGTCGGTATACCTCGAGGGGCGGGCCGGTACCAGTGATGATGCGGAGCGTGCCAAAGACTGGCCCCGCACCCGCCACCCGAAGAGCGCGAAGCCACGAACGTGCAAGCAGCCAATGATGGCGCACCAGCACCTGAAGTAATGCCGCCGCCAAGAGCGGAACCAAGTCAGCGCGTGGAGGCGGCAATTTTAAAAAAGACAGTTAAGACAAGCCAGCACGGCGGCTGACACAAGACTAAACAGAATGGAAAAAAAAAGGGTGTAAAACACAGAATGCATAGCATACATATTTACACCCCCCCCCCCTCTTTTCCCCGAAGACTACAAGGAGGATGAGGGAGGACAGCGGCCACTTAAACAGGGCCCACCGATGGCAGGGGCAAGGGGGCGCTAGTGCAGGAGGGGCATCCATAGAGGCTCACCATAAGCCTGAACCGCCTACCCCTTGGTGGAGGATTGCGGTGGAGAAGCGCTCCTAAGCACCTAACAGCGGTGCTGCCTACCTGGGAGGCATATTACTAGTGGAACGGGTGGGGATAGTCCTACAGGGCCGCGGGCTAATAGCCCCGCTCACCTGCGAGTAGAGAGCCATTTCTCGTCCTTCGCAGCCAGACTGCAGAGAAATTCTGGGGATTTGTGGGAGGTCCCCGGGTATTTGAGGGGCCGGGAGAAGCCTATTTTCGATGTCTCTGCAGTCCAGCAGTCCAGTCCCAACTGTAAGAGATTTGGAACAGGACGTACTGTATACTAAGAATAGTCGTATAGATATCGGGACATACACAGCTTTCCAGTGACACCCCTCCAGTACACATACAAACTGCCAAAATAAAGGTTCTGTGTTGATTGACTTTTATGTGTAGAAAAGAGGCGTATGTTATACCTGATATATATATATATATATATATATATATATATATATATATATATATATATATGACTTTTACATACTTTACTATGAAATAAAAGGCTCTATTTCACCGGCGAAAGACTGAATAGAGCCAAGCGAGCCAAGGAGCCAAGGAGAACTACATCCAGATTGAGGCGGAAGGCAGAAACCACCTTAGGAAGGAAATCTGGCTTAAAGCGAAATACCACCTTGTCCTGGTGTCTCTCAAAGTAAGGGGCCTGAATGGACAGAGCCGCCAACTCAGAGACACGCCGAACAGAGGTAATAGCCACCAAAAAGGCAACCTTTTGAGTGAGCATAGAAGTGCAACATCCTGCACCAGCTCAAAAGGAGGCCCCCGGAGGGCCGACAGAACCAAATTCAAATCCCAAACGGGCAACAAAGGCTTTCCAGTGACCCCCTGGAAAAAAAGTCTTAACCAGAGGATGCAGAGCAAAAGACCTTGAAAGAAGTCAAAACAGAGTCCTGCCCTTTCAAGGTACTAAGCTGGAACCCCAGGTCCAGACCGTGTTGAAGAAACTCCAAAATCCTAGAAATCGAAAACACCCTGCAAGCCAAGGCCCTAGCCTCACACCAGTCAATATAGGAGCTCCAAGTCCTGTAGTATATGTTAGAGGAAGATTGCATCCTATTTCTAACAAGAGTCTGAATCACGGCCTCAGACAAACCTTCCTCCCTTAAGATGGAAGCTTCAGCAGCCATGCCGTCAAAGCCAGCGCTTATAAATTGGGGTAACGTAGTTGACCTTGAGTGATCAGATCCTGGAAACAGGGGCAGCCTGTACTGATCTACCGCCAGGCTTACAACGTCTGCAACCAAAAATCTTGGGGCCACCAGAATTGCTGGCGCACCCTCTAGAGCCAGCTTGCGCACCGCCGTGCCTACCATGGAGAAGGGGGGAAACAGGTACAGTGACCCCAGATCCCTCCAGGCAAGAGACATGGCGTCCATTGCCAGGGCCAGAAGATCCTGAGACAGAGACACAACTTTGGGAGCTTGTGATTGTGATGTGAGGCAAAGAGATCCACCTCCGGAAACTCCCACTTGTGACGGAGGGACCGGAATACCTTGTGGTTGAGAGACCATTCCCCTCAGCGAGAGGATCCCCTGCTCAGGGAGTCCGCCTCCGTGTTTTCCACTCCCGGAATGTACACTGCTGAGATGCATGGAACATTGCTCTCCGCCCATGCAAGAATCAGAGAAACTTCCCGGAGGGCACTCCTGCTGCGAGTCCCTCCTTGGTGATTGATGTAAGCTACCGCAGTGCGATTATCTGATCGAACCTGAACCAGGTAAGCCCCGTAGGTGATGTGTCAAGCATGACAGAACCAACCGAATAGCTCTCAGCTCCAAGACATTGATGGGGGTGTGAGCCTCCTGAGGACCCCACAGCCCCTTGAACTGATGTGTCTTCCAAAAACCTCCCCAGCCCGACAGGCTGGCATCCGTGGTAACCGTCTCCCAACAAGGGGTCAGAATCTGCCCCTCATCAGATAGCTCGGTTCCCGCCACCACTGAAGGGACTGCCGAACCCGGGGAGACATCAGGAATGACTGACCCAATGACTGCGGACATCTGTCCCAGGCCAACAATAGATGGAGCGACCTCATATGGAACTGAGCAAAGGGAACTGCCTCGAAGGAATTCACCATCAATTCCACCAGTCTCATCCCTAGCCGGATAGAAGGACGAGGATTGGACAGGAGAAGACCTATCAGATCCTGAACCATCTGCACCTTGGACTGAGGTAGGAACACCCTGGTCCGAATGGTATCCAGATTCGTGCCGAGAAACGAGATCTCCCTTGAGGGGGAGAGAGAAAACTTGGGATGGTTGATCACCCAGCTGAACCTCTCCAGCGTCGCCACCACCAACCTGGTGTACAGCTCCGCCTGACAGAGAGGATACCGCAATGAGGAGGTCGTCCAAATACGGCACAATGCGAATGCCCTGGGCTCTGAGAAGGGCCATTATGCCCGCCAGCACCTTGGTGAACACCCTTGGTGCCGAAGTCAACCTGAAAGGGAGGGCCACAAACTGAAAGTGCTGATCTACCACCACAAACCTGAGAAATCTCAAGTGTGCTGGGAAAATTGGTACATGAAGGTAAGCATCCTTGATGTCTATGGACGTCATGAAATCCCCCTGACGAAGGGAATTGATGACTGAGCGCAGAGTCTCCATGCGGAACTTCTTGGTTCTGATGAACCTGTTGAGAAGCTTTAAATCCAGAACGGGTCTTATGGATTCATCCTTTTTGGGAACCGTGAAGAGGTTGGAATAATAGCCCCGGCCTCTCTTTCTGAGAATGACCCCGGGCATATGACATCCATGGCCAAAAGATTCTTTACAGCCAACAGGAGCCCCTACGCAGCCCGGGGATCCGAGGGCACCCGAGACCTTAGGAATCTGGGAGGAGGCCGGCACTCGAACTCCAGTCTGTACCCGGAAGAGACCACTTCTAAGATCCATTTGTCTGTGACCTCCTGGGCCCAGACCTGGAAGAAGTGCCGCAGCCGTCCCCCCACCCGCAAGGGTGAGGGCGTCCCCTCATTGCTGAGCTGTCTTGGCAGCAGGCTTGGGCTTGGAACCCCAGTTAAGGCCTGGACGTGCGCGTCCTCTGCCTCTGTTCCAGGAATCACCTCTGAAATTAGAGTAGGCAAAGCCTCTGCCTGCTCTGGCACCGCTCTGGCACCGCGAAAGGAAGGATTGAAAGCGACTGCCACCCGAAGGGGGTGACGCGGCTTCTTACGCTGAGGTAAATTTCCACCATTCACCACTGAATCGCAATGTCAGCCGCCCACTGGCGTGACCAGACCGATCGGCGAATAGCCACCAGCAAAGCCGAGGTTCTACTACACAATAATTGTGTAATCCATAGCAGATAAAACAAAGGTCATAAATAATTCCCACCGCTTAAGAGCTGTGAAATCATCACTGGCCGGATTAAGCTGGGAACCACTCAACAGGTCCCTAACCACAGACCTGGTAGCCACAGTCGCGAGCGCCGAGGCTCAAACAGGCCGCAGGGCTGAACCCACACTGGCAAAAGCATGGCACGCCATCTGATCCATGCGTTTGTCCTCACCATATTTAAGAGTGGTGGCGTCTAGAGAATGTACAACAGAGGTGTTGGACAATCCCAGAACGGGCGCATCGACCTCGGGAGGGGACGACCAGTGCTTCACCGCGTCCATCGGGAAGGGATAACTCCTATCCCATCCTTGAGGAACACCAGGGAGCCGGCTAGGCCTCTCCCATTCCTTAAGAATCATGCTTTCAAAATGATTCTGATTTGGGAACTCCAAGCGAGGCTTAGAAGACCCAAAGAATTCCCCCTTCTGCGGAGGGGACTCTGCTGGCGGGGAAATAGCCAGTACCTGAAATAGGTGGGCCAGGACTTTGGGGGTATCCACGGCATCCCCCAGCGTCTGCCCAGCATCAAAGAACTGCCGAACCTCAGCATCAGATTCCTCAAACAATTTCCCCTCCTCAAGTGGGGAATAATCAGACCAATCAAGGGAATCATAGTCATCAAAATCCAGTACCGGCGCGGCCGGCGACGGATGCCTTCTCTTAGCTGGGACCTTTCTGGCCGCAGAGCTAGAAATCAATTTTTCGATGTTGGCCAATCTAGCACAAAACATCCGATTGCGACTCCCCGCTAATGACCGTGTCACTTGGGGTACGGATAAGGCGTGGTAGGGTAGGTGATGAGACAGGCGGCGCGGACCCAGACGCCTGGGACCCCGACTGCCGCGTTATGCCTGCTGAGCACATGTATGCAAATCAGTACATTCTCCCCCATAAGGGATGCCCCACAACCCACACACAGCCGGAAATGTCCCGAAGGAAGCCCGAGCCCGGTATCCTGGGGAGACTCCATATGGTGATTTTAAGGTAGTCGCCATGACCAAAGGGAATTACGCTGCTTGAGCTACCCGGGATGCCCCTTTAAGTCCCAAGTGGGAGGATTTGTAGGAACCCAATTTAATCTCAAGGGGACCCTAGAAGGGACCCATAAGAAGGTACAATCATACACACCACATATGTCAAGAAAAAACAAACAATATATACACATATACATAAAATCTATATTTATACTAAAAGCCTGGGACGCTGCTCCAATCGCTATACAAGCGGATTATAAAATAAGGAAAGAGCCCGCAGGGCACTCACAACCACAGGCAATGGCTTCCATCAGCAGCAAGGTCTCCAGAAGAGAGGGAGAGAGGGAGAAGGAGGGCGGGCCAGCACGGAAGCGCCGCGCCTGGCCCCACCCCTCCCCTCAGCTCAAGAGACGCGGCTCCCAGCCAGTGGCTGGGCTCCACACTGGCGCCAATGATCAAGGGGGGCGGGCTGCGGCGAGTGCCCGGCCCCGCCCCCCCAACGAGCACCTGAGGGGGAGAAGCTCCCCCACCGCTAATGGCCATGACAAACGGCAAGCGCCAGAAAGTAAATGCTCAGTAAAGCAGTAAGCACTACACACGCCACACACACACACACATATGACAAAGGAAAAAATATAGGTAGAGAACCTGCCCCCCCCCCCCCCAGAAGAGGGGCACAGGGAGACCCGGGAAGGGAGGATACCACACCACCAATGTGGAGGGACCCAGAAAGGGAAGGGGCATCCTAAACCGGGATCACCAACCCGGACACCGCCTACCCCTTAGTATGGGGTCTCACGGGGGAGCATGGCTCCCTGTATGTACCACGAGGGTGCTGCCTACCATTGCCCGGACCCACAGCCAAGGCTGGGAGGCATCATTAAATAAAAAAGGTCCGGGCAGCAATAGAAACAAATGGCCGAGGGTAACCCGGCTACCTGCAAGGAGGAGACACAGCCATCTTCTGACTTGCTCGCTGTCTGCAGAGACGAAAACTGGGGAATGTGTGGGAGGTCCCAGGTATTTATGGACTGGGAGGGGCTCCTTTTTTTCCTGTCATCGCTGCAAAGTTCGCCCTCTACTGGCCATAACCCACATGTCATGAATATTGGAAGCGGGGTGTGTGACATACTTGGAATAAAAATACTGCCAAGATGTAGAATGCTTTGTGGGTCTTCTCATTGTTTCCAAAGGTGCCGGAACATTGGTGGTACTCTAGGTTCTTCCCAGTGGTACCATTACCCACCGGCAGATGCGAAGCAAGGGGACAAGAAGCAATGTGAACCAGCAGCTGTGTGTTTTCGCAGAGCATGGTACCCCAATTACCAAATCATAAAAATTGCTTTTATGCATGTATCTATTTAGACGCATAAATAGACGCATAAATACATACTACCATCTGTGCAATTAACCAGCATATTTCCAGTAGAATCATTGGGACCGATAGAAACCTGATGCATACAATTTTAAGAAACAGAGAGAAATTGGTTCCACGGGTCATATAAAGTTATTCTAAAGTATCAAGACATTTTAATTTTTTTAAACTCATTACATATATCAAACTATAGCGTTACACACTGAAAATCCTGATAAGTCCCTAACCTTGAAGGTACCTTCACTAGCACAGTCATCAATTCAAAAAGCCGGCTGAAAAACGTTGGGCACCTTAAAGTGGACCAAAACCCAAATTTTTAACTAGCATTCCCCGAATTGCTCCCGCTATGAGGAGCTCCTTTTTCCAATTTTTACCGCCCTACTTCACTCTAATCCCAGATAATGGCGCTTGTTTTAGCTGTAAAGCTCCACCTATTCATTACCACTGTTGTGTTTTGCCACACCTATGTAATGACCGATAACCTGCCATCTTATAGGGTGGCACAGCCAAATAATAAAGTGTTCCAGGGCAATTTTAAAAGCGAAAAATACAATTCTGTGAAACTCACCTGTAGAATTGTTTTTGTATCCATCCATTCCAGGCTGTCCAGAAGTACTTACAGATGGGTATTCGCCCCTAGGGGGCGCTGACTGCAAGATCAAAAGATGTAGCTCCTCCTGGGCCCCTATAAAGGCAGCTGCCAGTCTATCATTCCCCAGTGGTTTAAAAACAGTACACAACAAAAGGGCAGGCCGGGAGGCCCAAACAAAAAATAGGAGACCATGTTACCTCACATAGCCTCTGCTTGTACTCTCTTGAATCCAAAAACTAGAAAACTTATATAACTAGTGTCCTATGAGCAAAAATGGTTCATTACCATAACAGGCATGCAGGACATAATGAACACAAGGACGGGGTGGACGGCCTGGAATGGATGGATACAAAAACAATTCTACAGGTGAGTTTCACAGAATTGTATTTTTCTCCTCCATCCATTCCAGGCCGTCCAGAAATACTTACAGATGGGACATCCAAAAGCAGTGTCCATATGGGCGGGATCCCCAGTGCGAAACAGCATGTAGTTCATTTCACTACCGCCTGAAGAACCTTTCGGCCAAAAACAGCGTAAGCTGAGGCCCTGACATCCACCTTGTAAAACTTTGTAAAAGTATGAACAGAAAACCAAGTGGCGGCCTTACAAACATGTTCCACCGATGCCTGATGCTGAAAAGTCCAAGAGGCACCAATAGCCCTAGTAGAATGAGCTGTGATCCTAAAAGGGGTTCCTTCCCCCTGGCAGAATATGCTTGTACCACCGCCTGTCTAATCCACTTACTTAGAGTGGATTTGGCTGGTGGCAATCCCTTCCTAGAACCCTCTGATAAAACAAAGAGAAAATCAGATTTCCTGAAGGATTCAGTCGCAGCCAGGTAATACCTTATGGCTCTGAGCACATCCAAGGCATGGAGGGTCCGTTCTTTGGAATTACCCGGTGCTGGACACAAGGAAAGTAAAACAACTTCTTCATTAAGGTGAAAAGAAGACAAAAAATCAGGTTTAAAACGAAAAACCACCTTATCTCTGTGCAACTCAAAGTAGGGTGGTTTCATACTAAGCGCGGTCAGCTCTGATACACAAAGCACCAAAGTGATTGCCACCAGAAAGACCACTTTGAGAGTCAGCATAGACAATGCAGCATCATTCAAAGGCTCGAAGGGAGGACCCTGGAGAACAGACAGCACTAGATTCAAGTCCCACACCGATAAGACTGTTTTACGCGGTGGCCGGACTTGGTGACTCCCTGGAAAAAAGTCTTGATCAATCTATGGTTGGCAATGGCTAAGGCCGAGACCTGACCCTTGAGGGTGCTCAGCTGGAGGCCCAAGTCTAAACCGTGTAGTAGAAACTCCAGAATCCTAGATATAGAACATTTCCGGCAAGGAAGGCTCTTGGCCTCGCACCAAGCGATATAGGCCCGCCAAACTCTGTAGTATATCATGGAAGAAGACTTCTTCCGTGCCCGAATCATTTTATAAATAACTGTGGCCGATAACCCTTTCTCCGTCAGGATTGAGGTTTCAATAGCCAGGCCGTCAAAGCCAGTGTCCGTAAATTCGGGTGCCGCAGCAACCCCTGAGTGAGAAGCCCTGGATCGTTGGGCATGTTGTAGTGATCTATTGACATCTGAACTATGTCTGCAAACCAACTCCTTCTCGGCCAGCGAGGAGCCACCAGGATGGCTGGCACCCCCTCCTGGGCTATCTTGCAGCACTTTGCCCAGGAGCGGAAACGGAGGGAATACATACAGAAATTTGAACTCCGTCCAAGGGATCGCCAGAGCGTCTGATGCAATGGCCAGAGGATCTCTTGAGAGAGAGACAAACCTTGGAAGCTTGTGATAGTGTCTGGACGCAAACAGATCCACGTCCGGTTGACCCCAGCGGAGGCACAGAGCCTGAAAAGTCTCGCTGCTGAGGGACCATTCCCCTAGGCGCAAGGAACTCTTGCTCAAGGAGTCTGCCTCCTGGTTTTCCACCCCGGGGATGTAAACAGCCGAGATGTAGGGAACTTTCTCCTCTGCCCAAGTCAAAATCCGGCTTACCTCCTGGAGGGATCTCTTGCTTAGAGTCCCGCCCTGGTGGTTGATGTAGGCCACAGCTGTCTGATTGTCTAAACAGACTTGGATCGCATGGCCTTTTAAATAGGGAGTCAAGCATAGAAGAACCAACCGGATTGCTCCTTCGGACCCCACTCACCCTGGATCTTCTGGGTCTGCCAAACACCTCCCCAGCCTGTAAGACTAGCATCCTATCTCCCAATGGGGAGTCAGGAAGGACTTGCCCACCAGCAGGTTCTGAGAGTCCAGCCACCACAAGAGGGACTGCCTGGGGGGGGTTGGGGGGGGGGGGGGTTGGCGGGACAGCGAAAATTCTTGTTCCAGAGATTCCTGCGACCGATTCCAGCCGGTCAGCAGGTTCAACTGTATAGGCCTCATGTGAAACTGGGCGAAGGGCACTGCCTCGAAGCACGACACCATCAGGCCCACCAATCTTATCCCCAGACGTACCGACGGCTGTTGACAAGCCAGCAAGACCTGCACTTGCGTCAGGAGACCCAAAACCTTCTGCTGTGGCAGAAAGACCTTGACCTGACCGGTGTCTAGTGTCATTCCCAGGAAGGATCTCACTGTTGAAGGCGTAATAAACGACTTGGGGTAATTGATCACCCAACCGAAGGCTTCCAGGGTTGACAGTACAGTCCGGGTATCGATCTCGGCCTCCTGAAGGGACCGGGCCGAAATCAGAAGGTCGTCTAGATAAGATAACACCCGAACGCCCTAACTCCTCAGGATAGCCATGATGCCCGCCAGCACCTTGGTGAACACTCGGGGAGCTGAGGATATGCCAAATGGAAGTGCTACAAACTGGTAATGTTGGTCCTCCAGTGCAGATAAGCGTCCCTGATGTCCACCGTGGTCATGAAGTCGCCGGCCCGAAGTGATCTCAACGTCGACCGCAACGCTTCCATGCGGAAATGTCTGACCCTTACAAACTTGTTGAGACCCTTCAGGTCCAAGATCGGCCGCAGCGTTCCGTCCTTCTTGGGAACCGTGAACAGGTTGGAGTAAAACCCCTGATCCTGTTCCTGCCGAGGCACCGGGCAAATCACACCTACTGCGGTTGAACAGCTGTCCTCAAAGCCTACGCTTTTAGAGGGTTTCGGGATATCCTTGAACATAGGAATTTCGTGGGTGGCCTGGCTGCCAGCTCTATCTTGTAACCGGAGGACACCAACTCCTGATTCCACCGATCAGAGACGTGACGTCTCCAGATCTGAGCAAACAGCAGAAGCCGTTCCCCCACCCGTATGGGTGAGGGTGCCCCCCTCATGCCTGAGTAGGCTTGGCTGGGGTTTTGGCTTTAGCTCCCCAAGAGGGGTTGGGCCAGCTGCAGGACCTACCTCTGCCCCAGGTATCTCTGCGGGCCCCTGGAAATGGGGAAAAAAAGATGGAAAAAAGATCCTCTTCCTCCCCGAAGGGACCGATACGAAGAGGAGTTCCGAAAGGATCGAGCAGGCTTTCTACTCTGAGGGAGCTACAGGTTCTTTTGTACAGACCTACACCTTCCAGTAATAGGTGGTACTTGAGAGAAATGGGAAGCGGTACTTTATACACACAAGTTGGATAACCCTGGCAAAGATCCTTACTTGCCCTGCCACTCCTGAATGTCTACTGACCACTTTGAAAAAAATCGGTGGTTGCCACTGAACGAAAAGCTGCAACCCACGTGCGGACAGTATATAAATATATAGGTATGGCAAGAAGCTAATGTACTGGTATCAGCCAGCTGTCACTTGCCAACACATGGCCAACAGGTACCTCAGTGGGAATAAGCACATCCATTGTTTAAGGGTTTCCCGGTATAGCCAGACACAACAGCTTATTGAAGTGCTGATTGAAATGCTGACCACAACAACAATGCAAGCCCTCTCTCAGGCTGTAGCACCTCAGCAGAGGCCAACAGTAGGAAACAGGCTGCTCTAAGAAATATAAAGCCAGATGGTTCCAACAAGGGCTGGCCAATCAAAAGATGAATTCTGACGGTAGTAGTTAAAAATCAGTGGCATCATATTATCTGGACCCCCCTCCCCTCCCCATGCTGTTAGGAAATTAAACAACACCGTTGCAAACAGAACAAATATGAAAGCAAATTTTCTTCAGCATGAAAATCACAAAAAATATATCACATCGGAGTGCGTGCATCAGAGATAATGAATGCAAGCCCGCTTGTAGACTCGAGCTTTGATATTTACACAGTCTGGTCAGATGGCTTGCTTGCCTAAAGCCCTGTGTGCAACAGAATGAAAGGGCCGAACCTGGCATGCTGCCCCTGCAGACACACTCACTCAGGAAGAAAGATGACAGGATAGGTGCTGGGAGCAGAGGGTGGCACAAGAATCATGCTGCTCGCCAGCCTCATCTGGGGTCTCTGGTAATCTTATAGTAGTTCTAAAAGACAAAAACATTCCCACTTTCTGCCTCAAAGACTTTCATTCCTGAAGGACAGTTGTACATTGCAGGAGAGGTGCCGGTCCCTAAAAATGTATTATACTGTGACAGCAAACACAAAAGCACCACCAGTAGACCAATGAACTACAACAGTGCTTCCCAAACAGTGGTAAACAAAATCAGGTGCTACGTAGAGATCTGTACCCCAACCTGACCTGCTGCCACACGTATGTTCATGTATGTGTGTGTATCAACGGCAGAGATCGCATTAATGCCTTAATGCCTGGCTTTACTACCACAGGACAGCGTACCTATAATCTATAAGAAACCTGGGCCGATTGAGTTGGGTTTTGGTCCACTTTAATACACAGTCAAGGCTTCAGGATACGTGTTTTAGAGTCATAACAAGGTTCACCACCAGAGGGTGTTGTCTTTTATGTTTTTAAATGGTCTATTTATGTGTGTATGTACAGTGTTGTGTTTATTGTAATGGTACTTAATTGAAATTAAATACATATATTTTTATATTCATTTTGGTCTGTGCGGCCTCATTTAAGGTACCTTATTTGAGCTAGTGCTGGCTGGTTCACTTTTTTGGTGTTTTAGAAAATGTAAACGTATAATACGCTGTGGTAGTAAAGCCAAGGGTTGGCGAGCACCTCCCCAGGAACATATGGAGTGTTACACAAAAAAATAAACTGCCTGTTGTCCCAGAGGTGCTCCTCCTAGGGAGGAAACATAATAATGAGGACTGGGGAGAAGGGGTGGGGCTTTTAAACTTGTTCCAGTTGTGTTTGCTCTATAGGGGGACCTCTCTCCGTGGCCGTCATGAAGGATGAAGGGAGAAAAAAAAAGATTGGGGACCCATGACCTACAAAATATTCAAAGCCCTGGAAAGTGAAAAGGGGAGCATTAAAGCAGGACAAAACCCACCAGCGGCCAACCTGGAATCTAAAATATTCCAGGGCCGACTGCTGGCCTTTGCCTGGGTCATCCCAAATCAGGATGCCCCACTGTATGAAGCCCCACTGTATGAAGCCCCCCAGGGCACCCGCACACTACCTTTCCCCGTTGCATGTGCAGGCTCTTTGCCCAATTAGAGCCCCTTGCCTTGACTATGTCATTCGGCAAAGGGCTCTGATTGTTGATAGGCTGGGGATGCGGGAGCACACACTCCCTATTAAAGTCAATGAGAGCCGTTTGCCGAATGAGGTAAACACGGAGAGAGGCTCTTACTGCACGCGCATGCACGGTTGGAGCACGGAAGGTGTTTGGGGATTTCTGGCGGGTTTCACACAGACGGGCATCCCAAATTGGGTTCCCCCGGGGAACAAAATAAACCCTGGAAAGTAAAACTTGCATGTTTGGTTGCACTTTAAAGTCCAGTCACCAAGCTATTGCCTACCATCCGCTTGGTGCTTCGCATTCCCTAGAGGCATTTTGTGGTGTGAACCACCACCAAACTTTACTATAGCAGTCACTTTGTCTTGGGACCTTGCGGCCGCAATCTGTTCTGCAACGGCAACCCTTCTCTGCCCTTTAGCATAGCCCATAGAGTGCTGTTTAAACTTAAAAAATATCCTTACATTATTAGGAAAATTATGTACCTCACCTGTAAAAATGCCCCATCACAGGGATAGGTGTTTTTTGGGAGAGAAAATTAGAACAAAAATGTTTACTGTGTTCAAGTATAAAAGCTCACACAAATGTAAGCTTCAGTTTACACCCGAAAGATAAACCAGAGGTAAACTTGATTCACCAGATATTTAGCAAGACCTCCAAATGATATATTCATACCGCAGTCAAGTTTACATGACCAGTGTAAATTAGCCAGCCAGCATAGTAAACAATGGGGAAACCAGTGTGTGAGAGCGATAGCCTTTATAGTCCTCACATAGCAAATAAAAAAAGAAAAAAGGCAATTCCTTCCTTATGTGATGGACAAGTTTGGTTTTTTTTCCACAGTTCACTATATTTAAGAATTTTGCTCTGTTAATTTTCCACAGAAGAAGCCATCCACTATATAACAGCGGTGCCAACTGGCTTACTTTGATAAGCAAGTTGGAGGCTGCAAAATCCATTGCGCACAACAGAAACATTTAAATCCTGCAGACCTCAGCAAAAGCTCAGAGCAGCTTGGTTACTGGCAGCAAACACGCTCCATTCTAGCCCGACCCAGGCAAGAGGGAGAATGACATGAAAGGCTCAATGAGGGGATAAATGACTCGGACGCTACGTGTGAGCCGCACATCACATTTAATACACTCCGGCTCTTCATTAAAGCCATGGCGCCAGTGAGAGGCATTTTACGCTGTGACAGGCGACGGTGTGACAAAACAATTGAGAATCGGAAGCCGCACACAGGATGGCCTTTGGAAGTCCGTTTATCTGACAGTCTTAATTTCAACTGTATAAACCGCTAAAAAAAGCCATAAAAAATCCGCAATTCTCCCTAGCGGCCTGCGGAAGGGACCAAGCGGGGTTTTATCTGAGAGCTGCAGTTGCATTTAATCCTGAACAGGCCTTACCAGGCACACAAATCAACGGCATCACACACACACATCTATGAGCCAAGAGGGTCAAGTTGCCCACATAACACTCCAACCTAGTGGTGACAAGTCAACCACATCATATTTGCAGCAAACATATAGTCATAAATTATTACTGTTGTTTATTTATAAATCACCATCATATCCTGTGGAACTGTACCAAAAAGAAATTACAAGGACGGGTAACATAATACATGGGGCATCAGGAGTCATATATACCAGAGATATGAAAATTAATGCATATAATACACCCAGTATTAGGAGTCAGATGCAACGGGAGTACATTACGGGAGATAGCTCTGCTCTTGTGAGCTTACAATCTAAAGGATGACGGTGGTGACAAGAGGTATGTACAAAGCATGGAAGGGTGGTAAGACCGTACAGTGGGTTAAGATAGGCTTGTATATAAAGGATGTTGTGCTTTTGACGGTTTTAAGGGTTAGCTAGTGTCGAATTGTAAGGGGAAGGGCATTCCAGAGGTGTGGATTAGCATGTGTAAAGTCCTGGACACAAGAGTGGGAGGATACGATCTAGCTGGAGGGCAAGAGAAAGTGGCGGGCAGCAGAGACTGCGTCTAAGTTGGTATCTTTGGACTAGAGATTCAAGCACAGAGTTGCAACAAAATACTACATATGTTATTAAGATACAAACAACAACATACAATCACAAAACCAACACATTAAAAACACTGCAAATCCCCTAATGCTTCCAGTGCTGACAATATAAATGCAGCAATCAGTAACTGGGTAACTCCTTAATTGTCAACATGCAAGCAACATGGGCGCTGACACGCCGACTTCTTCTCCCGCCAGCCACGCCATTTCTGGCGTGGCGCATGATGTCACGTCCGCTGCGTCCCACTGGAGCGCTGATGCGTTCCATAGCCATTTGTAGAGACGTGGTTAGATCTGGACGATTGGAGACGGACATAAAAGCATGAACCCAGTGAGTAGATGGTCTTTTCCACCCAGCGAAGCGGCACGGGCGGCCGCATGCGCAGGTGTCCCACCTGCTGGTCTCCTACTCCATATTGCTTGCTTTGGACCCAGTTATCAAGCTCACGGTTCTGTATATTTTTTTTCTATCTGATACTGTGCTTTGTCAGCATTTTTTTCACTAAACAGGTGTTTATGATCAGTTGTTTCATTGCATTATTTGTATTTCTTGTCTGCTGCTATATTTATGCACACTGTTTTTTTCAAATGATATATTTTTGTGTATTTATGCACATGGTTTTATAGGTTGTTATAGCTATATGTATTTTTTAGTGGATTCACTTATTTAGCATTATCTAGTATGATTAAGTATTATTAGGATTAGCATTTCATCAATATTTCCTGTATGTTTATATGCACAGTATTTTTTTGAACTTTAGTACTATTTGAGATTGTGGTCAGACAGGTTATAGAAGAATCCGTGTTTTTTGTGCCGGCACAAAATTGTTTACTTATTTTAGTCCTTGCATGTTGAGAATTAAGGAGTTACCCAGTTACTGATTGCTGCATTTATATTGTCAGCACTGGAAGCATTAGGGGATTTTCAGTGTTTTTAATGTGTTGGTTTTGTGATTGTATGTTGTTGTTTGTATCTTAATAAAATATGTGGTATTTTGTTACAACTCTGTGCCTGAATTATTGGTGCTCCTGTTAATGGGGTGAAGTGGGGTTTTTATCCCCTGAGCCCATAGGTATTGTAGGTCTTGTGTGGTTTAGATACAGTGTAGCACAAACTGATTTATTGTATGCGGTGCACCCCTTGTTTGTGTTTATTTGGACTAGAGATGAAATGTAAAAAGGGGCTTGCCCATAGAGGGCTTTGTAAGTTAGGGTTAGGAGTTGGAACTGAATTCTTGGGGGGCTATGTGCAGGGGTGAACTGGGCACCTACCCACTGTGAAAAAAAAATATCCCGCACAATCCATAAAGCACTCATAGTATAAAATGTGACTTTGTTTTAGTGTTTTGTGTATATTAGTTTGGGCTTTAAAGTGGGCCAAAACCCATAGCTGACGGCCCTGGAGTCTATAAGACCCCCTTCCCCCGATGCATCCAGTTTCAGGATGCACCACTTTGTGAACACCCCCCCCCCCCCAGGCTGGCCAGTAAAATCACCTTCTCCCCCGATCCAAAGGCACATGCACGAGCAGCTGCTATACCTTTAGCAAAGCGCACGCCAGGCAGTTGTTAATGGATGACGTGGGCATGTTCCCTGTTAGGGTGCAGCAGGGATGCGGCAAAAGACAAATGGGCGTGATCTTGGTGTTCTGAATGGATGAGAGGCTGCGCATGCGCCGTAGGACCGGGGAAAGGTGAGTTAGACTGGGCGACCTGGGGGGTTTCACACAGCAGTACATCCCGGATTGGAGTGCCCCAGGGGCAAGGACTAAAACCCAGGATAGTCAAAATCCTGGGATTTGGTCCACTTTAAAGTGCACATATACTCAGAGGGAAGTATATGTAGTCACCTTCTATCCCCACCCCAGTGCCCCAAAACAGTGTGTTTCTTTTTTTTTATCTGCAGTCGCCCATATTGCTTCCTGGCGGAGCAGTCCCACCCGCAATGATGTGAGCTGTTGAGTACATGGAGCTCAGCAATGGGGAGCACTTCAACCTAATTGCCATTATGTGATAGTTTGGTTGTAACGGAATTAATTAGCATATGGCAGGCCATTCATCTGAGGTAAAAAAAAAAAGAAACATAGGCTGTTTTGGGGCACCAGGCTGGGGATGGCCAAAAACTTCCTTTCTGAGTATAGGTGCACTTTAACACTCACATTTCTGGGTTCCTGTGCACGATGCATCCTCCCTCCCGCTGGTGTTTAGGAATCCTCCCTTACCTTAAACAAATGCAGGTAATATTGTTTTACTTTGGGCCCGCTGATCAACATAAGAAATCACAAGGGAAACCACAAATTAAAAATGGATATACATTAAATTGGCAAATATTGCATTTTAGACCAAAAAAAAATGAGAAAAAAAAAAAAAAAAGTACTTAAAGTGATACTACAGGCAAAAGTAATTGTTGCACCATTGCTTCTGGCTACATTTGGCGTTGTCCTAAACCGTTTTCTGTTTTAAATTGAAGCAGAACTGGCAGATATCATGGTTCAGAGGTTCAGTCAATGACATTCCCTTTTTCACCCTGTCCCCCAATCAGCTCAGCAGAGCAGGACAGGGTTGCTGGTCCCTCCTTTATCCAGATTCACACTGCACGGCCAGGGTGTCTTATGTAAGTTATGGGAAATTTACAGACCCGCCCATTATGCTGATTATTATGCAGCATCACAGACCCAAGGGCCACGGCCACTTTTATAGAAGATAAATCACGAGGTGAAACTGTAAACCCCGATATCTCGGCCATTTCCTCTTCAAACGGAATAACAACCTTTGCCTGATGTATTACTTTAGCCGACAGCCTACAGGCTGGATCCCTTGGTATCCCGTGGGCTGAGCCAGTCTAGTTTCCTGGCCATCAGCTGCGGTGCTCCCCAGCAAGACCTTAAGGCACGCACCAGCTTGCAGTCTTGCAAGAGCAGGCCCCCTTTTCCACAAGCGAGCATCTACCACCGATATGCCATCAGCCATGGAAACACAGATGCATGCTGGACTGGAGCAGATACTTCCTCAACTGGCACTTCTCAGGCCACAGGACTGTCTCTTATTTCATTTAAAGGCCACGACAATACGTTTTAAACACACGCCTAGCAACAGGGTTGCAGAACCTATATTCAACAAGCCTCCACACTGGTGGGGAGAGTATAATTACAGCTATGTAACCATGTATCATGTCTGTTACAGGGCCCAACCTAAAGTGATGGCATAAAATAACAAAAAATAAAGCATACACACTTATCCACCAGCTATCACCCTGACAGAATGCTCCAGCATTGCAACACCTTTCAGACTTGGCGGCAGAAACAATAAACCCTGACCTTCCGAATAGACAATCACACATACGTGTAGCTGCCTGTCAATCAGGCCACATGTCTGCATTTCCCTGCCCTCCCCGCCCGCTCACCAGCACCGGCATGTGCAGCAGGGAAGGCAGATTATCAGACATGGGTTTCTATGGAAACACAGATGGGTCACTTTACTAAGACACTTATCAATGAATAGGAGAGAGGAGCCATCAGCTTTTTTTTTTGTGCGGGCATCAAAAGGCTGAGACGTGGCCGTACATAAAGAGAGAACTACTTTTAGTAAATCGAAACAAACATTTCCCTTATCGATGAAGGGACATGTTTAACCCTTGCGTGGAATCTGATCTTATCAGATTAGGATCCCTATTAGGTCGAGTCTCCGCTAGCGTTGGACTGATGCATTTCGCAGAGTGTAGCTGGGGCTGGTGGGTGAAGCGGGTTGGGGGGCACCGCTCTGAATCTTTACCCTGGGTGCCAGATAGCCTAGCTACGCTTCTGCATTTATTGATTGATTTATTTAGAAAGCCTGTAGAGTACCAGCCATCTAAATTTCCACAGGAATGGATAATAATACAATTCTGTGAAACTCACCTGTAGAATTGTTTTTGAGTATATCCAGTCCAGGTCGTCCCAGTGATGACATGTGGGTATTCCGCCCCCAGGGGGCGCTCGACTGCAAAATCAAAACCGGTCGCTCCTCCCGGCACCCTATAAAGGCAGGTGTCCCTCTATTATTCCCCAGTGGTTAGAAAGTAGTAAAAGAGGACACAGGCCGGGAGGCCAAGAAACCATGTTACTTCACATAGCTTCATCTTGTACTCTCTCAACAAAAAAACGTAAGGACAACAAGTCCAAGAATAAGATGGTAATCACCATAACAGGCAACAAGAGATACTGAACCAAGGGCGGGGTGGGACGACCTGGACTGGATATACTCAAAAACAATTCTACAGGTGAGTTTCACAGAATTGTATTTTTCCCTATATCCATTCCAGGTCGTCCCAGTGATGACATGTGGGACATCCAAAAGCAGTGTCCATATAGGGCGGAATCCCCAGTGCGAAACAGCATGTAGTTCATTTCACTACCGCCTAAAGCACCTTTCGGCCAAAGACAGTGTCATCATCACATCAACTTTGTAGAACTTTATAAAGGTATGAACTGAAGACCAAGTGGCGGCCTTACAAACTTGTTCAACCGATGCCTGGTGCTGAAAAGCCCAGGAGGCACCAATAGCTCTGGTAGAATGAGCTGTGATCCGAAAAGGGGGTTCCTTCCCCTTGGCAGAATATGCTTGCACCACCGCCTGTCTGATCCACTTACTGAGAGTGGACTTGGCTGGTGGCAAACCTTTCCTAGAACCCTCTGTTAAGACAAAGAGCAAATCCGATTTCCTGAAGAATTCAGTCGCAACCAGGTAATACTTAATGGCTCTGACCACATCCAAGGCATGGAGTGTCCTTTCCTTAGAATTAGTCGGTGCTGGACACAAGGAAGGCAAGACAACTTCCTCATTAAGGTGAAAGGGAGAAATGACCTTAGGCAAAAAATCAGGTTTAAAGCGAAAAACCACCTTATCCTTATGCCGCTCAAAGTAGGGAGGCTTCATACAAAGCGCGGCCAGCTCTGATACGCTATGCACCGGTGATCTCTAACAAAAAGACAACCTTGAGGGTCAAAATAGGCAACGCAGCATCGCACGATGGTTCGAAGGAAGAACCCTGAAGAGCAGACAGCCCTAAGTTCAAGTCCCACACCGGTATCACTGACTTACGCGGTGGGCGGACATGGGTGACTCCCTGGAAAAAGGTCTTGATCAACCTATGATTGGCAATGGATCTCTGGAAGAAGATGGCCAAGGCCGAGATTTGGCCCTTGAGGGTGCTCAGCTGGAGACCCAAGTCTAAGCCGTGTTGTAAAAACTCCAGATTCCTAGAAATAGAGAATGCGTGGCAGGGAAGACTCTTGGACTCGCACCAAGCCATGTAGGCATGCCAAACTTTGTAGTATATCATGGAAGAAGACTTCCTCCGTGCCTGAATCATGGTATGTAACAACCGTGGCCGACAGCCCTTTTTTCGTCAGGATAGAGGGTTCAATAGCTAGGCCGTCAAAGCCAGCGTCTGTAAATTGGGGTGCCACAGCGACCCCTAAGAAGCCCTGGGTCGTCGGGCATGATGTAGCGATCTACTGACATCTGAACTATGTCCGCAAACCAACACCTTCTCAGCCAGCGAGGAGCCACCAGGATGGTTGGTACCCCTTCCTGGGCTATCTTGCACAGCACTCTGCCCAGGAGTGTAAATGGAGGGAATGCATAAAGGAGCCTGAACTCCGTCCAAGGAATCGCCAGAGCGTCTGTGGCAATGGCCAGAGGATCTCTTGCGAGGGAGACGAACCTTGGGAGCTTGTGATTGTGTCTGGACGCAAACAGGTCCACATCCAGAGGACCCCAGCGGAGACACAGAGCGTGAAAGGTCTTGTTGCTGAGAGACCATTCCCCCAGGCGTGAGGCACAGTCTGCCTCCTGGTTTTCCACCCCAGGAATGTAAACCACTGAGATGCAGGGAACATTCTCCTCTGTCCAAGTCAGAATCTGGGTCACCTCCTTGAGGGCTCGTTTGCTTCGAGTCCCGCCCTGGTGATTCCTCCAGAGCAAACCTCAGGAGCTTCTGATGTCCCAGGAAAATCGGGATGTGCAGATAACCATCCCTGATGTCCACCGTCGTCATGAAGTCGCCGGGTCGAAGCAAACTCACTGCCGACATGTGGAAATGTCTGACTCTGACAAACCTGTTGAGACCCTTCAGGTCCAGGATAGGTTTAACGTTCCGTCCTTCTTGGGAACCGTTAACAGATTGGAGTAAAAACCCTGACCCTGTTCCTGACGAGGTACAGGAAAAATCACACCTAACTGCAGGAGGTGTTGCACGGCCATTCTCAAACCCTGCGCCTTCAATGGGTTTTGCGATATTCGAGACCAAAGAAATCTTGTGGGCGGTCTGACTGCCAGCTCTATGCTGTAACACCACCTCCTGAATCCACCGATCCGAGACATGCCGTCCACAGATATGAGCAAATAGCAGAAGCCGTCCCCCCACCCGGATGGATGAGGGCGCCTCCTCATGCCTGAGGGGACTTGGACGGCCCAAATCTATGTGATCCCTCTTAAATGATCCCTCTTAATAATAGGAGGGGGGGCCGGGAAGAACCACAACCCTCAATCACAGGGCCCAACCTAAACACAAAAACACATAAAAAAAAAATACAATTCTGTGATTACTCACCTGTAGAATTGGTATTATACGTATACAGCACGTCTTGCTCCAGAGATAATTCCTTACGTTTGGGTAATACATCCACAACATGGCGCTGGACTGCAGAGACAGCAAAAAAGTGGCTCCTCCCGGCCCCTTATATTCCAGGGATCTCCCACAAATTTCCCAGTATTGACAAGCAGTAAACAAGAAGCCAGGAGACTAATAACCATAATCAAACAATTTTAACCATGATAAACAATCACCATACAGAGGTACTAAGAATAATGATAACAAGGGCGGGGTGGAGCAGGACGTGTTGTATACGTATAATACCAATTTTACAGGTGAGTAATCACAGAATTGTATTATTCTAAGTATACATCACGTCCTGCTCCAGAGATAATTCCTTACGTTTGGGACATCCAATAGCAGTGTCCGTAAGGTAGGGTGGGATCCCCAAAGCAACATCATGCAGATTAAACCACTACCGTCTGCAGAACTTTGCGGCCAAAAGCAGCATCAGCTGAAGCCCGAACATCAACCTTGTAAAACTTAGAAAAGGTATGAACAGAAGGCAAAGTAGCGGCCTTGCAAACTTGTTCAACAGAAGCCTGGTGCTGAAAAGCCCAAGAGGCACCAATAGCACGAGTAGAATGAGCAGTAAGGCGGAAGGGAGGATTCTTCCCTTTAGCAGAATAGGCCTGAATCACAGCCTGACGGATCCACTTGCTGATGGTAGACTTAGCTGGAGCCAGACCCTTCTTAGGACCAGAAGGGACCACAAAAAGAGCATCACTCTTCCTGAAGGGTTCAGTAGCCACCAAATAGAACATCAGGTTCCTGACCACATCCAAGGAATGTAGAGCCCTCTCCTTAGGGTTACTAGGATTAGGGCACAGAGAAGGCAGAACAATTCCTGATTGAGATGAAAAGCAGACACGACCTTAGGCAGAAAATCTGGTTTAAATCGAAACACCACCTTGTCCTGGTGTCTCTCAAAGTAAGGGGGCTTGATGGAAAGCGCCGCCAACTCAGAAACACTCCTAACAGAGGTGATAGCCACCAAAAAAACTACCTTAAGAGTAGGAATGGACAGAGCAGCCTCATGCACAGGCTCAAAGGGAGACCCCTGCAAGGTAGATAGGGCCAAGTTCAAGTCCCAGACTGGTAACATAGGCTTAAGTGGGGGGCGCACATGAGTAACCCCCTGGAAAAAAGTCTTGACCAGATGATCCTGAGCAAAAGATCTCTGAAAGAAAACAGCCAATGCAGAAACATGACTTTTCAGAGTGCTGAGTTGAAGCCCCAGATCCAAACCACGTTGGAGAAATTCCAGAATCCTAGGAATAGAAAATACATGACAGGGAAGAGATTTAGCCTCACACCAGTCAATGTAGGTACGCCAAACCCTATAGTAGATGGAAAAAGAGGACTTTTTCCTAGCCCTGATCATGGTGTTAACAGAGGCAGGCAGCCCCTTTTCCATTAAGATGGAGGTTTCGGCAGCCAGGCCGTTAAAGCCAGCGTTTGTAAATTGGGGTAGCATAGCCGCCCCTGAGTGAGCAGGTCTGGATCCTTGGGCAGGGCGTACTGATCTACCGTCAGCTGCACAATGTCTGCGAACCACACTCTTCTTGGCCAACGGGGGGGGCCATCAGGATTGCTGGCACCCCTTCCTGAGCTATCTTTCGCAGAACCCTGCCCAACAGGGGAAACGGGGGAAAGACATACAGTAGCTGAAAGCCCTGCCAGGGCATTGTCAGAGCATACATGGCTAAGGCCAGAGGGTCCTGGTACAGAGACACAAAGACTGGAAGCTTGTGATAGTGACAGGACGCAAACAGATCCACATCTGGCTGACCCCAACGGTGACACAGAGAGCGAAACACCCTGTCGCTGAGGGACCATTCCCCCTGCTCAGAGAGTCTGCCTCCAGATTCTCCACCCTGGAATGTACACGGCTGAGATGCAGGGAACATTGTCCTCTGCCCAGGACAGGATCAGAGACACTTCCTTCAGGGCCCCCTTGCTCCGGGTCCCTCCCTGATGATTGATGTAGGCAACCGCCGTCTGGTTGTCCGAGCGAACTTGAACAGCCCGACCCCGAAGGTGCGGGGTCAAGCGGGCTAGAACCAACCTGATCGCCCTCAGTTCCAGAATGTTTATAGGGGTGTGGGCCTCCTGAGGGCCCCACTGCCCCTGGAATGTTAGGGATCTCCAGAAGCCCCCCCAACCTGTCAGACTGGCATCCGTGGTGACTGTCTCCCAGCAAGGGGCCAGAAAGGATCTGCCCACCAACAGGTTCCTTGAGTCCAGCCACCACGAAAGGGATTGCCTGGCTAAGGGGGACAGAACCAAAACCTGATCCAGGGACACAGGGTCCCTGTCCCATACAGACAAGAGGTGGAGTTGAAGAGGCCTCATGTGAAACTGAGCATAAGGAACCGCCTCGAAGCAGGACACCATAAGGCCCAGCTGCATTCCCTGCCTGATGGAAGGATGAGGGCAGGACAGAAGGAGCTGAGCTTGCGCTTGCAGACTGTCCACCTTCTGCTGAGGAAGAAAGATCCTGGCCTGAGCTGTATCCAGATTCATGCCCAGAAACGGCTTCACCAAAGAGGGAGACAGGGAAGAGTTGGAGTGGTTTAGTTCAATCTCACTTTATTGAAATTTTTGATTCAAAGCATACAATTGGAACCAAAGAGACAGTTTAGAGAACATAGAAAAGCAAGTGGGGAGGTTACACACCATTGTGGACAGTTGCATTTATAAAGGGAGTACGCCCCCCCCCACACCCTCCTCTATCACCCGCCACCGACGGTGCACCTGATGCCCGCGGCCCCATCATGGCCCCTATTTGTCCGGGACCAGTCAAGAAGTTTGTAAATTGGGGCAGCCGACTGCAGCCCCTATGCTCCACCAAGGTCACCGAGTAGGCCGGCCATCCAGCTGCCCGGGCCACACAAAGATGGCCCAGTAGTATC
Organism: Gastrophryne carolinensis; assembly: GCA_027917425.1. NCBI lineage: Eukaryota > Metazoa > Chordata > Amphibia > Anura > Microhylidae > Gastrophryne > Gastrophryne carolinensis. The sequence goes on from CM051241.1 coordinate 76,860,972, forward strand.
TCCCGCTCCCGTGGGGCGCCGCCGTGGCAGAGCGTCTGTGAATGTAGATCCCCCCGCAGCACTCGCCCGTCTTCTGTCTAGGGGAAGGAGGAGACATGGCCGGGGGAGGCCAGTTCAAGGAGCCCGACGAGGAAGGGGCAGGAGAACCAGCAGAGAGAAAAGTGGTTTGTCGGTGAGTGGTGGGGCGAGGCCGAAGACACAAAACGGAGAGGGGGAGGGCGGAGAGAGGAGAGGGCGGGAAAGGGGGTCGGAAGAGAAAGCAAGTGAAAGGAAGGAAAGAAACAGAAAGAGAGAGAGGAAGAGAAAGAAAGAAAGTGGGTAGGGGACCAGGTCACTGGCAACGCTTGTTTGTTGACCAAAAACGAGCCATGTTCGCATGGCTACAGGACACCCACCTGCAAGAAGGCCCTCGCAGAATCTGTGTCCCTAAAAATTATCCAATTCGTCCATGTGGCTAGAAATTTTTCCTGTAACCCCTTGTCTCCCTGTACTCTCTCCTCTATTCTCATTAAGGAATCCATTTCCTCAAACCATTCCCCAATGCTTGGGTGGCTTGGAGACTTCCAGTGCCTGGGGATGATCGTTCTTCCTGCTGTCAAGAAGAATTTAAGAATACCTTTCTTCGTTTTAGCTAGGGGGCCTGGGATTAAAGAAAGCAGGACCACCTCTGGGGTGTTTGGCACCACGGAGCCCTCTACCTCTGTGTGAATTTTGAGGATTGTTTCCCAAAGTTTATGTATCTTGGAGCATTCCCACCATATGTGGAGTATACCACCGACAGCTGTGTTGCATCTCCAGCAAGCGCCCGACTCTCTCGGGTTGTAGATTGCTATTTCAGCCGGACACCTGTACCACCTCGTGAGTAGCTTGTAATTTTTTTCTTGTGCAGCACTAGCTGCTGACAACTTATGCGTTAGCGTAAATATCTTCGTCATATCTTCTCTAGAGAATGATACTTTTAGATCCTTTTCCCATTTGGTTAGAAATTCCAAGGGCGAAGTGTGTCGCGCCCCAACCAGCAGCCAGTAGAACTGTGAAATTGCATGCTGTGGCGGGTCAGGCTTAGCCAGTAGTTCCTCAAAGGGTGTCAAGGGAAGCGCCACACTTCTAAGGTAGTCCCCCGAAGAGAGGAATGCCTCGAGCTGTCTGTGGAGGAGCCACGACAGATGGCGCCCCGATGCTTTTGACTTTAGCTCGGCTAACGTGGGAATTCTCCCATTTGTGAGGATATCGCGGGTTCTCACATCTTCTGATGCTCTCCAGATTAGGAAGCGGGCAGCCTGTAAACCCGGCGTGAAGTCCGGATTATTGAACAACGGGGTGAGAGGGCCCGGGTTTTGAACTAGCCCACATTGCCGCTGGAGCTTGTTCCAGGACGTCAGGAAATGTCGAGCCAAGAAGGAGAGGGCTTTTCTTCCCGGCTCCCCAAGTGAGGAAAGCCAGGGCAGAGAGCGGGGGTTAAATCCTATGAGATCTCCTTCCAGCTTAACCCAGAGTTTGTCCTTCTCCCGGAACTTCCAATCTGTCGTCCTTAAGAGGATTGCGGCAGCGTGATAGAGTTTCAAGTCTGGTGCTCCGGCACCCCCAGCGCTTTTTAGTCTAGCCAACACATTGAATCTGGTGCGGGGCTTCCGAGACCCCCAGATGAATTTCGTGAACAGTGTCTGCAGAGCCTTAAGTTGGAGTGGTTTATCACCCAGCCGAATGACTCCAGTGTGGACACTACCCACTGAGTATCCAGCTCTGCCTGTTGGAAGGACAGACAAGTGATAAGAATGTCGTCAAAATAGGGAAGAATGCGAATGCCCTGAGCTCTCAGAAGAGCCATAACGACCGCCAGCACCTTTGTGAATACCCTGGGAGCCAAAGTGAGACCGAAAGGCAATGCCACAAACTGGTAATGCTGATCCTCCAGAGCGAACCTGAGGAATCTCTGATGACCTGGAAAGACTGGAATATGGAGGTAAGCATACTTGATGTCCACATAGGTCATGGAGTCCCCAGGGCGTAGTGAACTTACAGCTGAGCGCAGAGTCTCCATGCGAAAACGCCTGGATCTGACAAATTTGTTGAGAAGCTTTAAGTCCAGGATGGGTCTGACAGACCCATCTCTTTTGGGAACGGTGAAAAGGTTAGAATAATAGCCCTTGCCCATTTCCCTTAAGGGCACCTGGCAGATTACCCCAGCTCCAGTAGGTTCTGCACAGCAAGCAACAGGCCCTGAGCAGGGGGTCTTGAGGCATCCGGGATCGGATGAATCTTGGGGGCGGCCAGGCTGCCAACTCTATCTTGTAAACGGAGGACACTACCTCCTGAATCCACCGGTCTGAGACATGACGCCTCCAGACGTGAGCAAAGAGCCGAAGCCGTCCCCCCACCCGGATGGGTGAGGGCGCCCCTTCATGCCTGAGGGGGCTTGGGGGAAGACTTAGGCTTGGAACCCCAGGAGGGGCCAGGGCGGCCGCGCCCTCTGCCCCTGCCCCAGAAATCTCCCCGGGCCCCTGCAAATGAAGCTCCCCTTCCCATTCTGGACCCACGGTAGGAGGGAAGAAAGGAGCCTGAACCCCGAAAGGGCAGAGACTGTCTTTTGCGTTGGGGTAACTTGCCTCCCTTAGCAAACAGGTCCAGGCGATCCCCAAACAGACGCAGTCCTTTAAAGGGGAACCCAGTGAGAGCCTTCTTGGCAGCGTTGTCAGCTGCCCACTGGCGCAGCCAAACCAAGCGGCGTATAGCCACCGCCAAGGCAGAAGCCCTGCCACACATTCTAATGGTATCATCTCAGGCAGAGAGGACATATGCAACAAATTCCTCACAACGCAGAAGGGCTCTATACTCCTCACTAGCAGCATCATCAGGAGCCCCATCCAAAACACTTTTGAGCAGAGAACTAATAGCCACAGCTGTAATGGCAGAGGCACAAACCGGACGCAGCGCGGTTCCCACACAGGCAAAGGCATGTGAAGCCAGCTGATCAATGCACCGGTCCACAGCATCCTTCAGGGTAGTAGAGTCAGGGGAATGCATGACAGAAGTGTTGGACAACCCCAGAATTGGTGCATCCACTTCGGGAGGGGAGGACCAATGCTTAACCACTTCAGCAGGAAAAGGATACCTCTTATCCCAACTCTTAAGCACCCCAGGGAGCCTGCTAGGTCGCTCCCACTTTTTGAGCACGAGATTATTAAAGTGAGTTTGCTCAGAAAACTCCAAACGTGGCTTAGCAGTGTGAAACAACTCCCCCTGCTGCCGAGGTGCAGCGGCAGGAGGAGAGATAGAAAGTACTTCAAAAATGTGAGCCAAAAGCCTGTCAGTATCATCTGGAGCCCATGGGTCAGAGCAAGAATCAGCATAACCCTTAGGCTGCTCATCAGATGATTCTGAATCAGAAAACAATTCCCCCTCTTCCGGGGGGGTATAGCCGGCCAGGTCAAAAAAAATTCCTCAGCCTCCATAGGAAAAAGGGTGACGCCAGGCGCCGCCTCTTAGCAGTGGCCTTACACGCCGTAGAGCCAGCAATCAGCTTCTCAAAGCTAGCCACCCTGGTAGACAAATCAGGCTGAGACTCCCCACTGGTATGCACCTCACTGGGAGTCAGATGTAGGTGTGGGGGAGTAGGCGAAGCCATACGGGGCGCAGGCCCAGCCACCGGTAACCCAGACTGCAGCGCAAGCGCCTGCTGGGCACAGGGTACACAAACCCGCACATTGTCATCACTTGTAGGGGACACCCCACACACAACCGGGCTTGTCCCGAAGGAACCCCGAGCACATTGTCCTGAGAAGCCTCCATATGGTGATTTTCACGGCCCAACCGACCAATAGGGATTTACACTATAAGACCACCCGGGATGCCCCAATAGCCCACTAGAGAAGTGGGAGGTAAAGGCAGAATAGGCCTCTAATAGAGTAACTAAATAGAGGGGATAGGCCATGAGAAACCACAATTAAGTTTGACCCGCCTGCAAGGATAAACAGAAGGTCCCGTAAGCGGCATACATACATAAGACACAAAAATACCATTTTGTGAATACTCACCTGTAAAATGGGTATTATAAGTATGTCACAAACCCTGCTTCAGATAGTCATTACACTTGGGTTATACTGACCTGTAGATGGCCATCTTGCAGAGATGTCAATAAAAAAAAAAGGAAGGCCCTCCCAGTCCATAAATAGCTGGTACCTCCCACTCATTCCCCAGTATTAGAACAGCAGTAAGGAAACAAAGGGACCAGGGAGAGCCAAAATAACCAGTAGCAGTAAAAAGGTTCACCATATAAAGGATCCAGAATACCAAAGGGCGGGGTGAAGCGGGGTGTGTGACATACTTGTAATACCCATTTTACAGGTGGTACAAAATGGTATTATTCTAAGTATGTCACACACCCCGCTTCAGTAGTCATTACATAAAGGGCGGGGATCCAAAAACAAGGCAACAATGCACAACTTAAACCACTGCAGCTTGCAGAACTTTGCGGCCAAACACAGCATCCGCTGAAGCCCGCACATCAACCTTGTAAAACTTGGAAAAAGTGTGAACAGAAGACCAAGTAGCAGCCTTACAAACTTGCTCAACAGAGGCCTGGTGCTGAAAAGCCCAGGACGCCCCAACAGCACGAGTAGAATGAGCAGTAACACGAAAAGGGGGAACCTTCCCCTTGGCAGAATAGGCCCCAACAATGGCCTGGCGAATCCATTCACTAATGGAAGACTTGGCGGGAACCAAACCTTTCCTAGGCCCAGAGGGCACCACAAGAAGGGCGTCAGTCCTACGAAAAGAGGAAGTAGCCACCAAATAGTACTTCACACAACGAACCTCATCCAAAAATGCAAAACCCTCTCCTTATCATTGCTGGGCTTAGGACACAAGGAGGGTAGAACAATGTCCTGATTAAGATGAAAGGCAGAGACCACCTTAGGAAGGAAATCTGGCTTGAAGCGGAAAACCACCTTGTCCTGATGCCTCTCAAAGTAAGGAGCCTGAATGGACAAAGCCGCCAACTCCGATACACGCCTAACGGAAGTGATGGCAACCAGAAACGCAACCTTCTGAGTAAGCGTAGAAAGTGCAATATCCTGCAAAGGCTCAAAAGGAGGACCCTGAAAAGCAGAAAGAACCAAATTCAAATCCCAAACTGGGAGCAAAGGCTTCCTAGGAGGCAGCACGTGCGTAACCCCCTGGAAAAAGGTCTTAACCAGAGGATGAAGAGCAAAAGACTTTTGAAGGAAAACCGCCAGGGCAGAAACATGCCCTTTCAACGTACTAAGCTGCAAACCTAGGTCCAGACCATGTTACAGAAATTCCAAAACCCTAGGGATAGAAAACGCCCTGCAAGGCAAGGCCTGGACCTCACACCAATCAATATAAGACCTCCAAATCCTATAGTAGATGGCAGAGGAAGACTTCTTTCTAGCCCTAACCAGAGTCTGAATGACAGCGTCAGAAAGACCTTCCTCCTTCAAGATGGAGGTTTCAGCAGCCACGCCGTCAAAGCTAGCGTTGGTAAATTGGGGTAGAGCAGTGGGCCCTGAGTGAGCAGATCCGGCAGAAGGGGCAGATCTAACTGATCCTCTGCCAACTGTATACAAAAAATGGTGCACCACTAAGATCAAAAGGATAAGGGCGTGCTCACTACTTCATCTCACCATACAAACAAAGGTGAACCCAAGGATCAACCAGGCCCAGGGGTCACACAAAGGAGCACAACCAATGAACAATCTATAAAGTTTTTACTGTACAAAAACACACATTTAAAAACAACCACAATACAGATTAAAAAGCCGCCTAACCCTGCCCTGAACGACACCTGTCCTTAATGATTACCCATATAAAATAAGTTCATATTCAAATCTCTTCCAAATTCAGAATAATTTTGTAGAATGAATCCCTTTTTTTTGTGCCGGCACAAAACCAAAAATACATACACCACAGTTGGCTACAAACCTACAAATATATTAATCCTGATTTAATCCATTAAAAACTACCCCAACGTGAAATGTGCATTGTGCAAATAATAATATAATATTAATATTTAAAATAGATAACTAAATATATACTCCAAACATAATAACACAAAACATAACCCAATTAAAGTGATAATAATTGAAGTGCAAAGCATAACATAGGCACACAAAAGGAAAAACAAGTTTTGTGTTATTATGTTTGGAGTATATATTTAGTTATCTATTTTAAATATTAATATTATATTATTATTTGCACAATGCACATTTCGCGTTGGGGTAGTTTTTAATGGATTAAATTAGGATTAATATATTTGTAGGTTTGTAGCCAACTGTGGTGTATGTATTTTTGGTTTTGTGCCGGCACAAAAAAAAGGGATTAATTAATTCTACAAAATTATTCTGAATTTGGAAGAGATTTGAATATGAACTTATTTTATATGGGTAATCATTGAGGACAAGTGTCGTTCAGGGCAGGGTTAGGCGGCTATTTAATCTGTATTGTGGTTGTTTTTAAATGTGTGTTTTTGTACAATAAAAACTTTATAGATTGTTCATTGGTTGTGCTCCTTTGTGTGACCCCTGGGCCTGGTTGATCCTCGGGTTCACCTTTGTTTGTATGATCCTCTGCCAACCTTACCATGTCTGCGAACCAAACCTGTCTTGGAGCCACCAGGACTGCCGATGCGCCCTCTAGGGCCAGCTTGCGCACCACTCTGCCCACCAAGGGAAACGGAGGGAACAGGTACAGAAACCCCAGATCCCTCCAGTTCAGAGACATGGCATCCGCCGCCAGAGCCAGCGGATCCCGCGAGAGAGACACAAATGGCGGAAGCTTGTGATTGTGATGAGAGGCAAAATACCATTCTGTGAAATACTCACCTATAGAATTGATATTATTTGTATACAGTACGTCCTACTCCAGATATAATACTTACACTTGGGTTATCCTCCGCCAGATGGCGCTGCACTGCAGAGACATGGAAAAACAGGCTCCTCCCGGCCCTTCAAATACCCAGGGACCTCCCACAAATCCCCAGCATTGAAAAGCAGTGAACAAGAAGCCGGGAGAATTAAACCACCCAGAACAACTGGTAATGATAACAATGATAACAATCACCATACAGGGGATCCAGAATAATGCAAAAACAGGGTGGGGTGGAGCAGGACGTACTGTATACAAATAATATCAATTCTACAGGTGAGTATTTCACAGAATTGTATTATTCTTAGTATACAGTACGTCCTGCTCCAGATATAATACTTACACTTGGGACATCCAATAGCAGTGTCCATAAAGTAGGGTGGGATCCCCCAACAAAATGTGACATCAGGCAGTTTAAACCACTGCCGCCTGCAAAACCTTGCGGCCAAAAACAGCATCAGCTGAGGCCCTAACATCAACCTTGTAAAACTTTGAAAAGGTATGAACAGAAGACCAAGTAGCGGCCTTGCAAACTTGTTCAACAGAAGCCTGGTGCTGGAAGGCCCAAGAGGCACCAATAGCACAAGTAGAATGAGCAGTAAGGCGGAAGGGAGGATTCTTCCCCTTAGCAGAATAGGCCTGAATCACAGCCTGACGAATCCATTTGCTAATAGTAGACTTGGCAGGAGCCAAACCCTTCCTAGGACCAGAAGGGACCACAAAAAGAGCATCAGTCTTTCTGAAAGCCGCAGTGACGACCACGACACCTGACCACATCCAATGAATGCAAAACCCTTTCCTTAGCATTGCTAGGGTTAGGACACAATGAAGGAAGAACAATATCCTGATCCAAATAAAAAGCAGACACCACCTTTGGCAGAAAATCTGGCTTAAAGCGGAACTCCACCTTGTCCTGGTGTCTCTCGTAGTATGGGGGCTGAATAGACAGAGCCGCCAGTTCAGACACACGTCTGACCGAAGTAATAGCCACCAGAAAAACAACTTTGAGGGTAAGTACAGCCAGAGCAGCATCCTGAATAGGCTCAAAGGGAGCACCCTGTGAGGCAGACAAAACCAGGTTCAAGTCCCAAACAGGAACCGTAGGCTTACGTGGGGGACGCACGTGAGTGACCCCCTAAAAGATGGTCTTAACCAAGGGATGCTGAGCAAAAGACTTCTGAAAGAAGACAGATAGGGCAGAAACCTGACCCTTCAGAGTACTGAGTTTTAAACCCAACTCCAATCCATGTTGTAAAAACTCCAGAATTCTAGGGATTAAGAATTCCCTGCAGGGAAGAGACCTAGACTCACACCAGTCAATGTAGGAACGCCATACCTTATAATAGATGGCAGAAGAAGTTTTCTTCCTAGTCTGTACCATGGTATCCATCACTGAGGCAGACAAGCCTTTCTCCATCAAGATGGAGGTTTCAGGAGCCAGGCCGTCAAAGCCAGAGTTTGTAAACTGGGATGGCGTAAGGAGCCCTGAGGGAGCAGATCTGGCTCCTCTGGCAGGACGAACTGATCTACTGCCATTTGTACCACGTCTGCGAACCACACTCTTCTTGGCCACCTCGGGGCCACCAAAATCACTGGCACCCTTTCCAGGGCGATCTTGCGTAGAACCCTGCCCACCAGGGGGAACGGGGGAGAGACATACAGGAGCCGAAATTTCTTCCATGACATTGACAGAGCATCCGTGGCCAAGGCCAAAGGATCCGGAGACAAAGGCCGGGAGCTTGTGATTGTGACGGGATGCAAACAGATCCACATCCGGTAGGCCCCACCGGTAACACAGGGACTGGAATACCCTGTTGCAGAGGGGCCACTCCCCCTGACGGGAAGTCCCCCTGCTCAGAGAGTCTGCTAGAAGATTCTCTACCCCCGGGATATAAACAGCCGAGATGCATTGAACATTGGCCTCCGCCCATGTCAGAATCCGCAACACTTCCTGGAGGGCACCCTTGCTCCGGGTCCATCCCTGATGGTTGATGTAGGCAACCGCTGTCCTGTTGTCTGAGCGCACCTGCACAGACAGTCCCTGCAGGTGATCGGTCAACTGCTCTAAAACCAACCTGACCGCCCGTAGTTCCAGAATGTTGATGGGTAAATGGGCCTCCTGAGGGCCCCACCTCCCCTGGAGCCTCAGGGATTTCCAGAATCCCCCCCAACCTGACAGACTGGCATCCGTGGTGACTGTCTCCCAGGAGGGGGCTAAAAAGGACCTGCCCTTTAGCAAGTTCTTCTGGTCTAGCCACCACGAGAGGGAACTTCTGACCAATGGGGGAAGCACACAAACCCTGTCCAAGGACGCGGGGTCCTTGTCCCATACTGATAGGAGGTGAAGCTGCAGAGGCCTCGAATGGAACTGAGCAAAGGGCACCGCCTTGAAGTTCGCCACCATCAGGCCCACCAGCTGCATTCCCTGTCTGAGGGAGAGCTGTGGGCTCGAGAGCAGGGACTGCACCTGCGTAGTCAGATCTTCCACCTTCTGTTGGGGAAGGAATATTCGTGACTGAACCGTATCCAGAATCATCCCCAGGAATGGGGTCACCGGTGAAGGGGACAGAGAGGAATTTGGATGATTGATCACCCAGCCGAAGGACTCCAAGGTGGACACCGCCAGCTGAGTGTCCAGCTCCGCCTGCTGTAGAGGCCATGAGGCGATGAGGATGTCGTCCAGGTAGGGCAGCACTCGAATGCCCCCTGACCTTATCAAGGACATCACCCCCGCCAATACCTTGGTGAACACTCTGGGAGCTGAAGTGAGGCCAAACGGTAGAGCCGCAAATTGGTAATGTTGATCTTTCAACTCGAATCTGAGAAACCTTTGATGTCCAGGAAACACAGGGATGTGAAGGTAAGCATCTTTGATGTCCACAGACATCATAAAATCCCCTGGGCGCAGAGAGCCAACGGCCGAGCGCAGGGTTTCCATGCGAAAGCGCTTGTTCTTGACAAATTTGTTGAATATCTTTAAATCCAGAATGGGCCTGACTGACCCATCTCTTTTGGGTACTGTGAAAAGGTTGGAGTAGAACCCTTCTCCCAATTCTCTCAAGGGAACCTTGCAAATAACTCCCAGATCCAGAAGTCCTTATACTGCCTGCATCAGGACCTGAGCGGATACCGGGTCCTGGGGGATCCGGGACCTGATGAATCTTGAGGGGGGCCGCACAGCAAACTCTATCTTGTAGCCGGAGGTAACTACCTCCTGAATCCACCAGTCTGAGACTTGGCGCCTCCAGACATGCGCGAAGTGCTGTAGCCGTCCCCCCCCCCCTATCATGCTTGAGGGGTCTTGGGAGGGGCTTTGGGTTTGGTCCCCCAGGAGGAGCCAAGACGTCGCCCCCTGCTCTTATGCCAGGAGTCTGTGCGAGCCCCCGTGAAGGACACCCCTTTTCCTTGCTTAGCGCCTCTGTAGGGGGCTGAAAGGGGGCCTTGGCTGCGAAAGGACCGAGGCTGCCGCCTGCGCAGTGGTAACTTACCTCCTTTAGCAAAGAGGTCTAGGCGGTCCCCAAACAGGCGTAGTCCCTTAAATGGGAGCCCAGTAAGGGCTTTCTTAGCAGCATTGTCGGCCGCCCACTGGCGCAGCCATACCGCCAAGGCGGAAGATTTGGCACACAGCCTAATAGCATCGTCCGATGCAGACAGGATAAAGTTCACAAATACATCACAGTTAGACAGACAGTGCATTAATAGTATCAGTAGGCAATTTCTTGTCTGGGCCGTCAAGTGCATTCCTGACCATGGCCCTGAGCGCCACGGCTGTAATGGCCAGAGCGCAGACCGGGCGCATCGCCGCCCCTCCAAACGCAAAGGCATGGCACGCCAATTGGTCAATGCGCCGGTCCTCAGAATCCCGCAGCATAGTAGTGTCAGGGGAGTGCATAATAGAAGTGTTAGACAGCACTAGAATAGGAGCATCGACCTCGGGGGGGGCGATGGCCAGCACTTGACCATATCAGCAGGAAATGGATACTTCCTGTAGAGACTCTTAGAGATCCCGGGAAGTCTACTGGGATGTTCCCACTCCTTAAGCACGAGGTTATTGAAATGGGTTTGCTCAGGAAATTCCAATCGAGCCTTAGCAGTATGAAATAGCTCACCCCTTTGCCTGGGAGCCGCAACAGGGGGAGAGATGGACAAAACCTCAAATATCTGAAGCAGTAGTTTATCAGTATCATCCGGGGTCCAGTGATCAGAACCAGAATCGTCATGACCCCTAGACTTCTCATCAGATGACTCTGAGTCAGAGAGCAGCTCCCCTTCGTCCGAAAGGGCATGGTCATATAGATGCGTATACTCATCAGACTCCGTAGGGAAAGGAGCAGAGTCAGGGATTATGTGCCGCTTTTTTGCGGTGGCCTTGCGCGCTAGAGTACTAGCAAGCAATTTTTCAACACTGGCCAGTCTAGTAGCCACATCAGGATGAGAATCCCCGCTTGTATTGGGGGTTAGACTCAGGATTGGGGGGGTAGGTGAAGTGAGGCGAGGTGCAGGCCCAGCCACAGGAGGGGCGGGAAGTACCATTAGCGCCTGCTGTGCACAAGGGACGCAGACCCGAGCATTGTCACCGTTGATAGATGAGACCCCACAAGCTACACACAGCCGAGCTTGTCCCGAGGGAACCCCGTTCACAATATCCTGGGATGCCTCCATATGGTGATTAATAGGCAAAATAGGCCAGTAGGGATTGACGCTATAAGCTACCCTGGATGCCCCAAAGACCCGCAGGGAAGTGGGAGTAAATATACTAGGTCCAACTGGCAATTACACCGGGCCGGGAGAAGCCACTGGATTCGACCGTCTGAAAGACATAATGGGAATAGGGATGTCAGAGCCATGCGCAGTAAGCAAGAAAGATTAAAATCACCCGTGAGGGTACTTACAGATCGAGGGAGGAGGAGGACCGTTACCATGCGCATGCGCGATGAGCATCTAAATGGCGCCAAGCAAATCTCAAAGGGCGGACCAGAGCGGGCTGTGACGCGGAACGCGCCAAGCCAGGTCTCCGCCCCCCGAAGAGCACGAAGCTCTGACGGCAGTAGTCAGTGCAGACAGTAACAAGCGAGTGTATGACACACTTAGAAGGAAACGGGGATTACTTCCATATGCGCCCGACAACGTTTACCAATGAAGACGCCGCAGCGTCTGAGGCGACGCCTGTTCGCAGGCACGTCCAATAAGGGCAAGAGACTTGCGCGGCGGCGGCCGATAGACAGTAAAAAACAAAACAGCGCGACTCTGACACAGGTGTATGAGACAAGGACAATACTAGGGCCATAACGTGTAACTGAATACACTAAGACCACCACACACACACACACACACACACACACACACACACACCCACGAGGGAGGGAGGATGGCGACCCTTTGAACAGGGTCCACCGCTACACGGGGTATGGGGCAATAATGCGGGAGGGGCATCCACTAGAGGCTCACCATCAGCCTAAACCGCCTACCCTTTGGTGGGGGACTGCGGTGGAGCATGGCTCCATGAGCACGCGTAGTGCTGCCTACCTTCACCCGACCAGCGCAGCCCAGGCTGGTAGGCACATCACAAAGAGGACGGGTGGGAGTAGTCCAACAGGGCCGCAGGCTTTAAAAGCCCCGCTCACCTGCGAGAGAGTGACACATGTCTTCGCAGTAAGCACTGCAGAGAAATCTGGGGATTTGAAGGGCCGGGAGGAGCCTGTTTTTCCATGTCTCTGCAGTGCAGCGCCATCTGGTGGAGGATAACCCAAGTGTAAGTTTTATATCTGGAGCAGGACGTACTGTATACTAAGAATAGAGGTCCACCTCCGGAGTCCCCCACCGGTGGCAAAGCGACCGAAACACCTTGGGGCTGAGTGACCATTCCCCCCGGCGAGACGAGCCCCTGCTCAGGGAGTCCGCCTCCGTGTTCTCCACTCCCAGAATGTACAACGCCGAGATGCATGTGACATTGCTCTCTGCCCAAGCCAGGATCAAAGACACTTCCCTGAGGGCACGCCTGCTGCGAGTCCCTCCCTGGTGATTGATGTAGGCGACCGCCGTCCGATTGTCCGACCGAACTTGAACCGATAGGCCCCGCAACTGATGAGTCAAGTGAGCCAGAACCAACCTGATAGCTCTCAGCTCCAAAACATTGATGGTATTGTGAGCCTCCTGAGACCCCCACAGTCCCTGAAACTGAAGATCCTTCCACCCCCCCCCCCCCAACCTGACAGGCTGGCATCCGTGGTGACCGTCTCCCAACGAGGGGTCAGAAAGGATCTGCCCCTCGTCAAATTGCTTGGTGTCAGCCACCACCGAAGGGAACGCCGCACCCGGGGGGACATCAGAAAAGACTGATCCCATGACAGTGGGGACCCGTCCCAGGCCGCCAAGAGATGGAGCTGGAGCGTCCTTGTGTGAAACTGGGCAAAGGGAACCGCCTCGAACAATGCCACCATCAATCCCACCAGTCGCATTCCCCAGCCGGATGGACGGGCGACGGATGGATAGGAGACTGAGTCAATTCCTGAATCAGAAGAACCTTGGGCCGGGGGAGGAACACCCTGGACTGAGAAGTATCCAGAGACATTCCCAGGAACTCCACCACCCTGGAGGGAGAGAGGCAGGACTTGGGATAGTTGATCACCCAGCCGAATCTCTCCAGGGTGGCTACCACAGTCCTGGTATCTAGCTCCGCCTGGTTGAGAGAAGAAGCCACAATAAGAAGATCGTCCAGATAAGGCACGATGCGGATACCCTGGGCTCTGAGAAGGACCATCACCCCCGCCAGCACCTTGGTGAAAACCTTTGGAGCCGAGGTGAGGCCAAACGGAAGAGCCACAAACTGAAAATGACGATTTTCTACAAAGAACCTGAGAAATCTCTGGTGCGCCGGAAAGATTGGAATATGCAGGTAAGCATCCTTGATGTCTATGGACGTCATGAAGTCCCCTTGACGAAGTGAGTAGATGGCTGAACGCAGAGTTTCCATGCGGAACTTCCGGGGACGGACGAACCTGTTGAGTAACTTCAGATCCAGAATGGGACGAACGGAACCGTCATTCTTGGGCACCGTGAACAGATTGGAATAGTAGCCCAAGCCCCGTCCGAGGGGGGCACCGGGCAAATGACAGCCATGTCCAGAAGATTTGCTACTGCCGCCCGGAGCCCCTGCGCGGCCAGAGGGTCTGACGGCACCCGAGACCTGAAGAATCTGGGAGGGGGTCGGAACTCGAACTCCAGCTTGTAACCGGAAGACGCCACTTCCCGAATCCATCTGTCCGAGACCCCTTGGTCCCAGACCCGGGAGAAGAGTTGCAGCCGTCCCCCCACCCACAAGGGTGAGGGCGCCCCCTCATTGCTGAGCCGGCTTGGCAGCGGCCTTAGGCTTAGAGCCCCAGCTGTGTCCTGGACCTGCACGACCATTGCCCCGGTTCCAGGAAGGGCCAATCCCCTGCAAACTCTGGCCCTACTAAAGGAAGGAGTGAAGGCAGCTGACCCCCGAAAGGGACGACGCTTCTTCTTACGCTGAGGCAAGTTACCACCCTTTGCAACCGAATCCAATTTTTCTCCAAAGAGCTGCAACCCCACAAAGGGAAGGGCCGTAAGCGACTTTTTGGACACAAAATCAGCCACCCACTGGTGTAACCAAACAGACCGCCGGATAGCCACAAGCAAGGCCGAAGTTCTGCTACACATCACCATGGTGTCATCCCAGGCGGTCAGCACAAAAGACAAAAACAACTCACATCGCTTAAGGTCGGTAAACTCCTCACTAGCCGGGTCAAGCCCGGAAGAGGTCAACAGTCCTCTAACCACCGACCTGGCAGCTACCAATAAAAGTGTCGAAGCACAAACCGGCCGCAAGGCCGACCCAACACTGGCAAAACCATGACAAGCCATCTGGTCAATGCCTTTATCCTCATCATCCTTGAGAGTAGTGCAGTCCGGAGAATGCAGGATTGAGGTGCTGGACAACCCCAAAACAGGAGCATCCACCTCGGGAGGGGAAGACCAGCGCTTCACCGCGTCCACCAGAAACGGATATGTTTGTCCCAACCCGGAGGAACACCCAGAAGCCCAGTAGGCCTCTCCCATTCCTTGAGAATAATGCCATCAAAATGCTTTTGATAAGGAAATTCCAAGCGCGGCTTGGTCACCTCAAAGAACTCCCCCTTCTGCGGAGGAGCCGCCTCAGGGGGAGAAATAGCCAGGACCTCAAACATATGAGCCAGGACCTTAGAGGTATCCAAAGAATCCCCCTGACCCTGCTCGGCATCAGCACCAACAAACTGCTGATCATCGGACCCCTCTGACTCCTCAAACAGCTCCCCTTCCTCAAACGGGGAGCAATCAGACCAATCCAGAGAGTCAAACTCATCCACATCAAAGGCCTGCGTGGCTGTATACAAATGTTTTCTCTTAGCCATGGCCTTTTTGGCAACAGCATTGGAAAAAAATTTTTAAGATTGGCCAATCTGGCACACACCTCAGATTGCGACTCCACATCCGTGACCACATCACATGGGGTACGTATCAAGCGAGGGGGAGAAGGAGAAGAGACTGGCGGAGCAGAACCAGATGCCTGAGATCCGGACTGCCGCGTAATAGTCTGCTGCGCACAGGGTACACAAAGAAATACATCATCCCGCGAAAGGGATACCCCACACCCCAAACACAACCTGGATTGCCCCGAGGGAGGCCCAAGCCCAGTATCCGGGGAAGCCTCCATATGGTGATTTTAAAAAATTAGGCACAATGCCCAGAGGGAATTACGCAGTAAATGCTACCTGGGATGCCCCTTTAAGTCCCACGTGGGAGGAATTTAAATTTAACCAGGGACCCTAGGACTGGGAGAACCCCCCTGTTATAGAAACAACGGTCCACCTGGAACACACAGACACAGCAATCAGTACCATAATAGCAAATGTAAAAAGGGGTTAATAAAAGAAGCGTTGCCAACAACCTCAAGGAGGGGCATGAATATATACAGAGAAAAAAACGAATGGGGCCACAGGCCATTCACCGACCGTCACACATGCACACCTCGCAGGGGAAGGAAAAAGGCGCATAGGCAGAGGAAGAAGGAGGGTGGGCCGGCGCGGTTCGCGCGTCGCGCCCGTCCCCGCCCCTCCCCCGTCTTTCCCGGTCAGAAGCCGGGACCTGAACAGCGGCGCCGTAGGTGATCGCGTGAACGCCCGGCCCTGCCCCCCGCTCTGAGGGGAAGCAGCTCCCCCGCCGCCATGGCAGACCACAGAGGCCGGCGCCGGTCTAAGTACCGCGTAATGTAAATTGTAAAGGAGTGGGATATGAAATCACAACCCGCATGTTACAGTAATCAAACACGCACCCACACACACATACAATAAAGGATTGAAATCTACAAGGGACAAGCCCCCCCCCCTAAGGGTATTCGGGAGAGGGGGAATCCACGCTAGGGTGGAAGGCCAAAGGACAGGGCATCCCAAACCGGGGTCACCAACCCGGTTAACCGCCTACCCCTTGTTATGGGGTCTCACGGAGGAGCGTAGCTCCTAAGCACCTAGGGTGCCATCTACCCTTGCCCAGGCCAGCAGCCTAGGCTGGGAGGCAAGTAAAAACAATAAAAGAATCCGGGCAGAAATAGATCAAATAGAGGGCCGGGGGTCACCCCGGCTACCTTGCAAGGAGGAGACATCCATGTTCTGACTTGCTCGCCGTCTGCAGAGATGAAAGACTGGGGAATGAGTGGGAGGTACCAGGTACTTATGGACTGGGAGGGCCTTCCTTTTTTTATTGACATCTCTGCAAGATCGCCATCTACAGGTCAGTATAACCCAAGTGTAATGACTATCTGAAGCGGGGTGTGTGACATACTTAGAATAAATAAGTCAGCCCGCAGGGGCACTTACGGACCGCGGTAGGTAGACACCCAGGGAGAGCGAAGGGGAAGCAGCGGACTACCCAAGAGGAGCCTAACTGAGGGGACAGGGGGCGAAGGGCAAAAGGCCGCGGGAGGGACATCCCATAAGGCTCACCACGGGCCTGTACCGCCTACCCTTTGGTGGGGGACTGCGGTAGGAGCAGCGCTCCTTAGCACCTGACAGCGGTGCTGCCTACCATCACCCCACCAGCGCAGCCGAAGCTGGGAGGCAGTGAAAAGGAACGGGTGGGAATAGTCCTACAGGGCCGCAGGCTAATAGCCCTGCTCACCTGCAAGTAGAGAGAGCCATCTTCTTGCCTTCGCAGCGCAGACTGCAGAGAAGAACTGGGAAATTTGTGGGAGGTCCCTGGAATATAAGGGGCCGGGAGGAGCCACTTTTTTGCTGTCTCTGCAGTCCAGCGCCATCTTGTGGATGTATTACCCAAACGTAAGGAATTATCTCTGGAGCAGGACGTGCTGTATACTTAGAATAAAATAAGAACAAGAGAGAGGCCCATCAGTATCCCACCAGCATATGCAGAGAAATCAAAGGCAAACATTATCAAGAGGGACTCACGACAGCGACAGTGACGGAAACGTCCAGACACTAGACAGCAGCAAGATGGAGGAGAGGGGCCGTCCGCACCTGCACGATCCTCGAGGGGCGGTGCCGCACCGCGATGACGGGAAAAGCTAAAACAGCGCCCGCCCATCAAGAACGCCAGGGCCGCGGCGGTTACAATGACAATGGCCGCCAGCATGGCAAGGCGGTCCAGCCACGGGCACCGTAATGCTGGTCCTCCTGCATCTAAGCCGCGCACCGCACTTCTCCGCCTCTGTCACAGCAGACCGCGCGAGCAGCCAGAAAAGTAGCACAAAAAAACAAAGCACACCAAATAAAGCTTGTGGGATGGGGAGGGATATAGGGCACAACTAGCCTGCAAATGTGGTTCCCCCAGGTAGGCTCACCATCAGCCTATGGCCGGCTACTCATTAAACAGGGTCTGCAGCCCAGAGCCTAGCTCTGCCCTAAACGCCTGACCCCGGCGTTCTCCCTACCGTCACAATCCCAAGTCAGCCGCGGCTGGGAGGCAAGAGTGGGTCTCACGGGATCAGTGGGAATAGGGTCCACCATGGCCGACAGGCTAGGAGGCCCCGCTCAGCTGCCAAAATTCCAAAAGAGAGTATCCAGCGATTTTCAGCAGCCAGACTGCAAGATGAACACTGGGGAATGATAGAGGGACACCTGCCTTTATAGGGGGCCGGGAGGAGCGACAGCTTTTGATCTTGCAGTCGAGCGCCCCCTGGGGGCGGAATACCCACATGTCATCACTCGGATGACCTGGACTGGATAATAGGGAAAATAGTACCATGTAAACACTGCTGCAGCATTCTCAGGGCTTGCTTTCACGTCAGAAACAATGCTCTTTGCAACATTTTGAGCAAGTTATTATAGTAAATGGCAGAACGTCCAGGGAGTGTCTGGCAAGCCTCCGTTCTGTTGAGGGATACAAGTGCATCTATTTATAAAGGATTTATGCTCTTCCATTTATTCAAAAGCAATGTGAGAACAATTTAGTAACAATTTAGCTTTGGGTATTTAGGGGTTATTTGTTGCCCATCTCTGTTTTTAGAGCACTGAGCACTTTTTTCAATTTTTTATTGTTTGCCGCTTTTGAAATTCGAGCCCACTTCATGCATATAATGTACTTGGTAGATAGGATTCGCGTTTTTCATGTTTTTACATGGGTATGCACAGCTACTGGGGTACATATGGACCATGAGTATCTATATATATATCTATATATATATATATATATATATATATATATATATATATCTATATATGTGTTTTCTTATTCTTAATCTATTATTTAATATAAATCTTAGTGGTAACATATGCCTACAGCACTCCCTGTGAAATTTTCCACAAATGTGATGACAGCAGAGACAAATGGTGGCAATTGTCCATAAATAAATCGATCTGAAAAAACAGCATTTGGATATGGATCATGCATATACACTACTTTATTATAATCTGGCTTCTGGGTGGGGATAGGATTGGAATTTATTTATTTTCTTCCTCTCTCCCCTTTGCCATATAGTAAATGTCTTAAAATCATGCAGGGTAGGACACTGTTAAATGGGTGCACCTCAGTGTTCCTTTACTAACCAATCAGGTCCTAGCATATGACACCATTCCCTTTCTGCCTATCAGCGATCCGGGCGGTGCGCTCGTTCATGTGAATTCTCATGCACTAGCACAATGGCGCCCACCACATGAAGGAAAGCCGGTCTTCTAATAGTGGAACATCTTTCCCCAGAATTAAGGTATGATTAAGGGGTATCTTTCCCCGAAACGCGTCACCTTTTGAGGGGGGCGAGATGAGACTACACCTCACACAGGACATATATGTTTTTAATGGAAATATTAAATGTTAAAAGTTGTATGGTTTTGGTGAGCTGGACACCTGATACAGATTACTTGTTAAGGATTTGCAAAGATGCATCCGTGCTTCCAAGCCAGCCCAAGGCCTGGGGGTTTCTGAGCTGTCTGGACTTTGTGACTGTTTATACAAGTGCAACAGGCATCACAGAGACTGCAGGCAAGCGTCATGAATGCTACACATGATAAACAAATGCCCAACACTTAAAGAGAAACAACACACCTTTCCTTCCGCTTCCACAGCGCAGACTTAGGCAAGAGCGTTGATTGGCTGAACATTGCATTTGGATGGTTAAGCAGCCGAGCGGCGCTGCCAGCTACAGCTAGAGGTGAGCGGAGAAGGTGAGTGAAACTGGCGATGAGAGGGGTTCACACAGCAGGGCATATCAATTTGGGATGCCCCAAGGAGTGGAACTCTGACAGCCGTGGAGTCTCCTATATAAAGTGGCTGCCCCCCCCCCCCCCCCCCCCCACACACACAACCGGTGCAACATTGGCGCCCACAACCGATCACAGCAGCAGCCACATCCCTGCTCTCTAGTGTCACTCACCATGCCTGCAGCTGCTGGTCACTGACTATACATTTCTACAATCACACCTTACTGAAACCACTCTTGCCTAGTGTTGAGCTGATCTTAAGATCCCAGCAACAGAAAAGGCACTGCTGGTAATGCTTAGTGTATGAGAGTATGGGGCACACACTCACAACCTTAGATTTCCTATGTCATGTGCTGCAATATGCAAAGAGCTCTGAATTTCAACAGCGTATCAGGTCTGCAGCAGCACACTCATCTATGACCATTATGGGAATCCCCAACTGATTATACAGTGCAGACCGGGAGAATCTTTTACACTCTAGGTTTAGTTTTGGTCCTCTTTACTACAATGTTTGCAGCCAAAAGGGATGCTGAGCTTTGTTTTGTGGTCAGCAGCAGCAACGTTTTTAGGGGCTGCATGCAAGGCAAAATTTCTGCTTTGCTACCAATGAAATGAATGCAGGAATGTTTTTAGGGGCTGCATGCAGGGCAAATTTATGCTTTGCTACCAATAAAATGAATGCAGGAATGTTTTTAGGGGCTGCATGCAGGGCAAATTTATGCTTTGCTACCAATAAAATGAATGCAGGAATGTCTTTAGGGGCTGCATGCTAGGCAAATTCAACTCAACCGGATTGGAGTTTGAAGAAAAACACAAACTGCCTAACTCTTATTCATATAGCAGCTTAGGCTTTTTTGTTTTAGACACAAAAAATGAACATGTCAGCTCTTCTGCTTGCTCAAGCAAGCGTGATCTGATATTCTGGGGATTGGATCTTCAAATGAAACAGAAAAAAAAAAAAGGCTATGACCAACTATCTGGTCAAATGAAAATGCCACCAATTAAAACAGGGAGCAGAATGATGGCAGGCCCACCCCAAGTAAACCAGGGCAAATGCATAATTCGTATTAGGGAGTAGGAAAAGGTTTACAAGGCAATCTGACCCACCAAGCAAAACAAAGTGGAAATAAAATGAACATTTTGAGATAAAAAAACAGTAGAGCACATAGGAAAGGATTTAGGGAAGGCAGGAGAGGATATGCTATCATTTTCAAAGACCCATTTATAATACAATTGCTAGGAGTGGGTGTGTTCAGATTCAGCAGCTCTCATTAACACGTTTGCTATGTGATGACCTATTTTCTTCTGCAACTGTGTGAGGAGTACATATATTCATGGAGCAGTTGAATTCCTTTAAGGCTTAATGAGGAGCAAGCTATGAGAGGTCTAAAAAGGCACAGTCAGCAACTTTGGGCTTTCTCAGACATGTAGCATTCAGCTCTACATATCAAGTGCCACATGGAAAATGACAGGGGGTCAAAGGCCTTTATATTCAATGGTCCTTTTCCCATCTCTGCATATGAAAGCAGCATTCAACACTCGAAATGCACTCAGAATATTCTATGGCAGTGAACTGGATGTGTGCCTTCATATGTTATTAATCAGCTACAAAAGGGGTCCCTAACCTCTCCAAACATGAGTAATTCTCCGCACCAGGAGATGGTCAGGAGTCACATTTAAAACAAAGAGGATGTAGGAGCCACCTATTATAAAAAAAAACTGCACTGCAGAAAAAGACTTGTGGCCCCTCCCGGCCCCATATAAAGCCAGGGACCTCCCACAAATCCCCAGTATTGACAAGCAGTTACACAAGAAGCCGGGAGAACAATAATAACAAAATTCCAAAATGAACCATTGAACAATCACCATGCAGAGGTAACCAAGAACAATGATAACAAGGGCGGGGTGGAACAGGACGTGCTGTATATCTATAATACCAATTCTACAGGTGAGTACTCACAGAATTGTATTATTCCAAGTATACGGCACGTCCTGTTCCAGAAGGTTCCTTACACATGGGACATCCAATAGCAGTGTCCGTAAGGTAGGGTGGGATCCCCAAAAGCAACGGCGGGCAGTTTAAACCACTGCCGCCTGCAGAACTTTGCAGTCAAAAGCAGCATCAGCTGAGGCCCTAACATCAACCTTGTAAAACTTAGAAAATGTATGAACAGAAGACCAAGTAGCGGCCTTGCAAACTTGTTCAACAGAAGCCTGGTGCTGAAAAGCCCAAGAGGCACCAATAGCATGAGTAGAATGAGCAGTAAGGTGGAAGGGAGGCTCCTTCCCCTTAGCAGAATAGGCTTGTATCACCGCCTGACGAATCCACTTACTGATGGTGGATTTAGCCGTAGGCAAACCCTTCCTAGGGCCAGAAGGAAGAACAAAAAGAGCATCAGTCTTCCTGAAAGATTCAGAAGCTACCAGATAAAAATACCGTTTTGTGAGTACTCACCTTAAAAACGGATATTATAAGTGTGACATACACTCCGCTTCAACTCATTATGACATTTCGGTTATTCTCCAGTAGAGGGCGAACTTCTGCAGAGATGAATGCAAAAAAAAGGAGCTCCTCCCAGTCCATAAATACCTGGGACCTTCCACCAATTTCCCAGTGTAAGAAAGCAGTAAGGGGACCAGGAAGAACCAAATATAACAATACTAACAACCAAGAAACAATGGTTCACCATATAAAGGATCCAAAATACCAAAAGGGTGGGGTGAAGCGGAGTGTATGTCACACTCATAATATCCGTTGTAAAGGTGAGTAATCACAAAACGGTATTATTCCAAGTGTGACATACACTCCGCTTCAACTCATCATTCAACCTTTTGAGTGAAAACAGAAAGAGCAATATCCTGTAACGGCTCAAAAGGAGGACCCTGGAGAGCCGAAAGTACCAAATTCAAATCCCAAACAGGAACCATAGCCTTCCGAGGGGGTCGAACATTAGTGACCCCCTGGAAAAAAGTCTTAACCAGCAGGTGTAAGGCAAAAGATCTTTGGAAGAAAACAGACAGAGCAGAGACCTGCCCTTTCAAGGTACTAAGCTGGAACCCAAGATCCAGACCATGCTGAAGAAACTCCAAAATCCTAGTGATCGAAAACACCCTGCAAGGCAAGGCCCTAGCCTCACACCAGTCAATATAGGACCGCCAAGTCCTATAGTAAATGCCAGAAGAGGACCGCTTCCTAGCTCTAATCAAGGTCTGAACAACAGCCTCAGACAAACCTTCCTCCTTCAGAATGAAGGTTTCACCAGCCAAGCCGTCAAAGCCAGCGTTGGTAAATTGGGATAAAGTAGTTGACTCTGAGATAACAGATCCGGAAACATGGGAAGCCGGTACTGATCTACCGCTAGCCTTACAACATCTGCGTACCAAACCCTTCTTGGCCACCTTGGAGCCACCAGAATTGCTGGTGCCCCCTCCAGAGCCAGTTTGCAAACTACCTTGCCCAGCATGGAGAAGGGAGGAAACAGGTACAGAAACCCCAGATCCTTCCAAGCAATGGACACGGCATCCCCTGCCAGAGCTAGAGGATCCTGAGATAGAGACACAAAGGCCGGGAGTTTGTGATTGTGCCGTGAGGCAAAGAGATCCACCTCCGGAGTCCCCCACTTGCGACAAAGAGACCGAAAAACCCCGGGGTTGAGAGACCACTCTCCTTGGCGAGAGGACCCCCTGCTCAGGGAGTCCACCTCCGTGTTCTCCACTCCCGGAATGTAGATTGCCGAAATGCAAGGAACATTGCTCTCCGCCCCAATGCAGGACCAGAGAGACTTCCCTGAGGGCACTCCTGCTGCGAGTCCCTCCTTGGTGATTGATGTAGGCTACCGCCGTCCTATTGTCGAATCTGAACCGGAAGACCCTGTAAGTGCAACGTCAGCCGTGACAGGACAAGCCAGATGGCTCTGAGCTCTAAGACATTAATGGGGTTGTGAGCCTCCTGAGGACCCCATACCCCGCTGAACTGATGACTTTTCCAGAAACCTCCCCAGCCCGACAGGCTGGGAACCGTGGTAACTGTCTCCCAGCGAGGAACCAGAAAGGATCTGCCCCTCAACAGGTTGCTCGACTTCAGCCACCACTGAAGGGACTGCCGAACCCTGGGAGACATCATGAACGGTTGACAGCGGACACCTGTCCTAATGCGTCAATAGATGAAGTTGAAGAGATCTCATGTGAAACTGCGCAAATGGGACCGCCTCGAAGGAGGCCACTATCAATCCCACCAGTTTCATCCCCTGTCGGATAGAGGGGCAAGGATTGGCCAGAAGAAGGCGGATCAGATCCTGAATCCCCTGCACCTTGGTCTGGGGCAGAAACACTCTGGCCTGAATGGTATCCAGATGCCCAGGAATGAAATCACCCGTGATGGCGAGAGAGAGGACTTGGGGTGGTTGATCACCCACCCGAACCTCTCCAGGGTCGACACCACCTGGTGGGTGTCCAGTTCCGCCTGCTGAAGGGAAGAAGCTGAAATCAATAGGTCGTCCAGATACGACACAATGCGAATTCCCTGAGCTCTGAATAGTGCCATTATGCCCGCCAGAACCTTGGTGAAGACCCTCGGCGCCAAGGTCAACCCGAAGGGAAGGGCTACAAACTGAAAATGTTCATCGTCCACCGCGAACCTGAGGAATCTCTGATACGCTGGAAAAATTGGAACATGCAAATACGCATCCTTGATGTCTATGGATGTCGTGAAATCCCCTTGACGAAGGGAATTGATGGCCGAGCGCAGAGTCTCCATGCGGAACTTCTTGGTTCTGATGAATCTGTTGAGGACCTTGAGGTCCAGAATAGGTCTTACAGAACCTTCTTTTTTGTGGATCGTGAAAAGATTGGAGTAGAAACCCCTGCCTCTCTCCGACGGAGGCACCGGGCATACAACTCCCATGTCCAGAAGGTTTTTCACTGCTAACAGGAGCTCCTGTGCAGCCTGAGAGTCCAAGGGCACCCGAGACCTTAAAAATCCAGGTACTCGAGGCCAGTACTCGAACTCCAGTTTGTACCCGGAGGAGACCACTTCCAAGATCCAATTGTCTGTGACCTCCCGGGCCCAGACCTGGAAGAAGAGCCGCAGCCGTCCCCCCACCCGTGCGGGTGAGGGCGCCCCTTCATTGCTGAGCTGGTTTAACCACAGGCTTGGGCTTGGAACCCCAGGCAGAAGCGGACAGCCCGACCTCTGCCCCTGTTCCAGGAAGAGCCTCTGACACCCGAGAAGGCCAAACCTCTGCCAACTCTGGCACCTCGAAAGAAAGGATTGAAAGAGCCTGCTCCCCCGAAAGGGACGGGCTGAGGTAACTTACCTCCCTTTGCCACAGCATACAACTTATCTCCAAATAGCCGCGCACCCAGGAAGGGAAGAGCTGTGAGCGATTTCTTGGCCGCAATGTCCGCCGTCCACTGACGGAGCCATACCGAGCGGCGCATGGCCACCAATAAGGCTGAAGTCCCACTACACATAATAGTGTCTTCCATAGCAGCCAAGACAAAATCCATGAACAATTCAAATCTTTTAAGCTTAGTGAACTCAGCGCTGGCCGGATCAAGGTGAGCGTCATTTAACCAGTCCCTAATCAGAGACCTAGCAGCCACCGACACTAGCGCAGATACTTCTTATCCCATCCCTGAGGAACACCCGGAAGCCGAATAGGTTTCTCCCATTCCCTAAGGATCAGTGCATCAAAATGACCCTGGGCAGGGAACTCCAAACGAGGCTTGTGGGCCACAAAAAATTCCCCCTTCTTGAGAGGGGGCGCCTCAGGCGGCGCAATATCCAAAACCTCCAAGAGATGTGACAAAACCGTGGCCGTGTCAACAGCATCCCCCAGTGCCTGCCCAACATCAGCCTCGCCAAACCGTACATCGTCAGCCTCTGACTCCTCATACAATTCCCCTTCCTCTAACGGGGAATAATCAGACATATCAAATGAATCATCATCAATATCCCAAAACGCCTGGACCGACAACAAATGTCTCTTTTTAGCCTGGGCCTTCTTGCCCACCGGGCTAACCATAAATTTCTCGATGCTGGCCAACCTAGCACAAACATCGGAATGCGACTCCCCGCTGGCACCAATGTCATCTGGTGTACGGATAAAGCGAGGAGGGGAAGGTGATGAAGCGGGGGGCGCCGACCCAGAAGGATGGGCACCCGACTGCCGCGATATGGCCTTTTGCGCACATACTATACAAATAAGCACATTCTCACCCGTAAGGGATGCCCCACAACCCACACACAGCCGGGATTGTCCCAGAGGGAGCCCGAGCCCGGTATCCTGCGGAGCCTCGATATGGTGATTCTTGTGGTCAGTCGCAAGACCGCAGGGAATTTAAGCAATAAGCAACCCAGGATGCCCCTTAAAAGTCCCAGTGGGAGGATTTTAGGTGGGCAATCTAAGCCTAGGGACCCCAGGACCAGGAGGAACCCCTTGAAAAGCCCATACACGAAGCAATCTGAAACACACAAGCAATAATACAATCACACTGAAGAAATAACTAAATAATACCAATATATTAATATTGATACACAATACAACCATATGCTCAGAATATTCTATAATTAAAAATATCTATATATCCATATGAAAGCACAAAAGCATGAAGAGGAGGGCCCCCGCAGAAGCTAAGGAAGTGGCCGCACAGGCGCTTACCGACCGAGGAGTTAATCAGAGCAGCAGCCAGAGCAATCACACAAGATGGCCCCCGGAGTGTCACACGAGCAGAGGAGAGGAAGAAGGGGGCCGGGCCAGCGCCGAACGTGCGCTCGTCAGGCCACGCCCCCTCCCAGCAACGCGGATCCCAGCCCTGGGCTGGCCCGCATAATCGCGCCAAACGAGGGGGCGGGGCTACTGCGGCCGCGCCGATGGCCCGGTCCCGCCCCCCCACCCCACCTAACACAGCCTGAGGGAGAGAAGCTCCCCAGGCTGAGTAAAGAAGGTAAAGAGTGAAGGAGACCACAATCAACCCCAGTCAGCACCAACACACACACAAGTGAAAGACACACACTCACACAGTGCTTCAGTAATTAAACAACCGTGGGTGAGGCCAGCCCCCCCCCGGAGAGAAAGAAGGGACCCAGAAGGGGGGGAGGGGAATCCAAGCCGGAATCCGGTCATAGGGATTAAGGGAGAGGGCATCCCATACCGGGATCACCAACCCGGTGCTGCCTACCCTCACCAGGACCTGCAGCCAAGGCTGGGAGGCTCAAAAAGGGACAATTTAGATAAGGTCCTGGCAGCAATAGGGACAAAAATGGCCAGGCGCAAGCCCGGCTTACCTGCAAGTAAGAGAAGTCTTCATCTTCTGTCTTGCTCGCCTTCCTGCAGAGAGGTCCCAGGTATTTATGGACTGGGAGGAGCTCCTTTTTTTTTGCATTCATCTCTGCAGAAGTTCGCCCTCTACTGGAGAATAACCCAAATGTCATGAAGAGTTGAAGCGGAGTGTATGTCACACTTGGAATATTTTAAAGTCCTCACCACGTCCAAAGAATGTAATACCCTCTCCTTAGGGTTACTAGGATTAGGACACAAAGAAGGCAAAACAATGTCCTGATTGAGATGAAATGCAGACACAACCTTAGGCAGAAAATCTGGCTTAAACCGAAACACCACCTTGTCCTGGTGTCTCTCAAAGTAAGGAGGCTTGATGGAAAGCACCACCAACTCAGAAACACGCCTAACAGAAGTGATAGCCACCAAAAAAGCTACCTTAAACCGGACCTTCACCATGATTTATTGAAAAGCCCAAACCCTATTCCCCAGCATCTAAAATTAATATATTTTAAGTTTTTAGTCACTTACTTATTATTCTTTCCCCCACTGGGCTGCAACTCTGTTCAGGACTTTAGGATATGGGTGCCGCCATCTTGATTCAGAAGCATCACTCTTACTGAGGAGAGGAAAGTGGGATAAAGTACAGGGGGGCGGGTTATAGCTGTGCTTTGCTCAGACAGAGCAGAGCTGGGGTCAGGAAAAGGTCAGCAAACCCAGAATGCAGAGCAGCACAGTCAGAATGCACTTCCTGTTTGCAGGCTGCCTGATGTCCCATGAGCCGCCATCTTGAATGTTTAAAGGCTCATAAAATGCAGTAGATGCAGGTAGGATGATTTTTAATGTGAGCAATCTGTATGTACAGGGTGTGGGAAACATATAAGATAGACTCTTATTCAGAGTGAAGGACAGCTTTAAGAGTCAAAATGGACAAAGGAGCCACACGCAGAGGCTCAAAAGGAGAACCCTGCATAGCAGACAAGACCAAATTCAAATCCCAGACTGGTAACATAGGCTTACGTGGAGGGCGCACACGCGAGTAACCCCCTGGAAGAAAGTCTTAACCAAACGATGATTAGCAAATGATCTTTGGAAGAAAATGGCCAAAGTTGAAACATATCCCTTGAGGGTACTGAGTTGAAGACCCAAGTCCAAACCATGTTGCAGGAACTCCAGGATCCTGGGAACAGAAAACACCAGACAGTGAAAAATACCATTTTGTGATTGCTCACCTGTAAAATGGTTATTACAAGTTTGTCACACACCCCACTTCCGAATATTCATGACACTTGGGTAACTGTCCTGTAGAGGGCGATCTTGCAAAGATGACATGAAAAAAAGGAGCCCCTCCTGGCCCATAAATACCTGGGACCTCCCACCATTCCCCAGTATAAGACAGCAGTAAAGGGACCAGGAAGAGCCAAATGTAAATAGCAAAGAAAAAGGTTCACCATATAAAGGATTACATACTTGTAATAACCATTTTACAGGTGAGTAATCACAAAATGGTATTATTCCCAGTATGTCACACACCCCGCTTCCGAATATTCATGACACTTGGGACATCCAATAGCAGTGCCCATAATGGGTGGGGATCCCAAAAAGGCAATAATGCAAACTTAAACTACTGCAGCTTGCAGAACTTTGCAGCAAAAAACAGCATCCGCTGAGGCCCGCACATCAACCTTATAAAACTTGGAACAAGTATGAACAGAAGACCAAGTAGCAGCCTTACAAACTTGTTCAACAGAAGCCTGATGCTGAAAGGCCCAGGAAGCCCCAACAGCACGAGTAGAATGAGCAGTGATCTGAAAAGGGGGAACCCTCCCCTTGGCAGAATAGGCCCCAACAATGGCCTGTTGAATCCATTTACTAATGGAAGACTTAGCGGGCGCCAGACCTTTCCTGGGCCCGGAGGGCACCACGAAAAAGGCGTCCGTCTTACGAAAAGGAGAAGTAGCCACCAAATAATATTTCACACATCGAACCACATCCAAAGAATGTAAGGTCCTCTCCTTATCATTACTAGGCTTAGGACATAAGGAAGGGATAACTACATCCTGATTAATGTGGAAGGCCGAAACCACCTTAAGCCGGAAATCCGGCTTAAAGCGGAAAACTACCTTGTCCAGGTGCCTCTCAAAGTAAGGGCCTGAATAGACAAGGCCGGCAACTCAGAGACACGCCGAACAGAGGTAATAGCCACCAAAAAGGCAACTTTCTGAGTGAGCAGAGAAAGAGCAATATCATGCACCGGCTCAAAAGGGGGCCCCTGGAGAGCCGACAGAACCAAGTTTAAATCCCAAACCGGCAGCAAGGGCTTTCTAGGAGGCCGCACATGAGTAGCCCCCTGGAAAAATGTCTTAACCAGGGGATGAAGGGCAAAAGACCTTTGAAAGAAAACCGCCAGGGCAGAAACCTGCCCTTTCAAAGTACTAAGCTGGAACCCCGAGTCCAGACCATGTTGAAGAAACTCCAGAATTCTGGGAATAGAAAACACCCTACAAGGCAAGGCCCTAGCCTTGCACCAGTTAATATAAGACCGCCAAGTCCTATAGTAGACGTTAGAGGAAGATCTCTTCCTAGCTCTAACAAGAGTCTGAACCACCGCATCAGAAAGACCTTCCTCCTTTAAGATGGAGGTTTCAGCAGCCACGCCGTCAAAGCCAGGTATTGGTAAATTGGGGTAGCGTAGCTGACCCTGGGTGATAAGATCCGGAAGAAGAGGCAGATAAAACTGATCTACTGCCAGCCGCACAACGTCTGCGAACCACACTCGTCTTGGTCACCTTGGAGCCACCAGAATTGCTGGTGCCCCTTCTAGAGTTAGCTTGTGCACCACCTTGCCCACCATGGAGAAGGAGGGGAACAGGTACAGAAACCCCAGTTCCCTCCAAGCCAGGGACATGGCATCCACTGCCAGGGCCAGAGGATCCTGAGACAGAGACACAAAGGCAGGAAGCTTGTGATTGTGACGAGAGGCAAAAAGATCCACCTCCGGAGTCCCCCACTTGTGACAAAGGGACTGGAATACCTTGGAACTGAGATACCTCGGCGAGAGGATCTCCTGCTCAGGGAATCCGCCTTTGTGTTCTCCACTCCCGGGATGTAAATGGCTGAGATGCATGGGACATTGCTCTCTGCCCAAACAAGGATCAGGGATACCTCCCTGAGGGCACTCCTGCTGCGAGTCCCTCCTTGGTGACTGATGTAAGCGACCGCCGTCCGATTGTCCGATCAGACTTGAACTGGCAATCCCTGCAAGAGAAGAGTCAAGCGAGACAGAACGAACAAAATGGTCCGTAGTTCCAAAACGTTGATAGGGGTATGAGCCTCCCGAGGCCCCCATAACCCCTGGAACTAATGTTCCCTCCAGAAGCCCCCCCAGCCCGACAGGCTGGCGTCCGTGGTGACCGTTTCCCAACAAGGGGTCAGAAAGGATCTGCCCTTCAACAGATTGTTTGTCACTAGCCACCGCTGAAAGGACTGCTGAGCATGACAGCGGACACTTGTCCCAAGTCGCTAGAAGATGGAGCTGAAGCGTCCTGTGGACAGGCCACAACGAGCACGCTAGGTGCCCGGCCCCGCCCCCTCCTTAACTGCACCTGTTGAAAGTGAAACCGGCCCAGCAACAAAGGCCGCAAAAACACATACACACACAATCCACACATCTTTCCCCCCAAATAAAGTAAAACAACCCACAGGAGAAAAGGCCTCCCCCCCCCCCCAAGGGACACGGTAGGGGGGAGAACCCACACCAATAGGTGAAAGGGTAAGCGGGACGGGGCATCCCAAGCCGGGATCACCATCCCGGACACCGCCTACCCCTTTGTATGGGGTCTCACAGGGGAGCAAGCTCCCATATACACCATAAGGTGCAGCCTATCATTGCCTGGACTTTCAGCCTAGGCTGGGAGGCATACTGCTATAGTTGAAATTAAAAAAGGTTCAGGCAGCAATAGAAACAAAAGGCCAGGGGGTTACCCCGGCTACCTGCAAGGAGGAGACAACCATCTTCTGACTTGCTCGCCAACTGCAGAGACGAAAGACTGGGGAATGGTGGGAGGTCCCAGGTATTTATGGGCCAGGAGGGGCTCCATTTTTCATGTCATCTCTGCAAGATCGCCCTCTACAGGACAGTTACCCAAGTGTCATGAATATTCGGAAGCGGGGTGTGTCACATACTGGGAATAGATTTAGACTCACACCAGGAAATGTAAGCATGCCATATCCTATAGTAGATAAAGGATGAGGACTTCTTCCTCGCCCTCATCATGATATTAACTGCAGAGGCAGACAGCCCCTTATCCATCAAAATGGAGGTTTCAGCAGCCAGGCCGTTAAAGCCAGCATTTGTAAATTGGGGTGGCGTAGCTGCCCCTGAGTGAGCAGGTCTGGATCCTTGGGCAGGGCGTATTGATCTACTGCCAGCTGCATGATGTCAGCGAACCACATTCTTCTTGGCCAGCAGGGGGCCACCAGAATGGTTGGTACCCCTTCCTGGGCTTTCTTGCGCAGCACCCTGCCCAGCAGAGGAAATGGAGGGAACACATAGAGGAGCCGAAAGCTCTGCCAAGACATTGCTAGGGCATCCATGGCTAAGGCCAGAGGGTCCTGGGACAGAGAGACAAAGACTGGAAGCTTGTGATTGTGACGGGACGCAAACAGATCCACATCTGGCTGATCCCAACGGTGGCACAGAGAGCGAAATACCCTGCTGCTGAGGGACCATTCTCCCAAACAAGACGTCCCCCCTGCTCAGTGAATCTGCCTCCAGATTTTCCACCCCTGGGATGTACACTGCCGAGATGCAGGGAACATTCTCCTCCGCCCAAGACTGATGTAGGCCACAGCCGTCTGGTTGTCCGAGCGAATCTGAACAGCCCGGCCCCGAAGTTGTGGAGTCAATTGGGCGAGAACCAACCTTATCGCCCTCAGTTGATAGTTGATAGTGGCCTCCTGAGGGCCCCACTGACCCTGGAATTTTAAGGACTTCCAGAAGCCCCTCAACCCGTCAGACTGGCATCCGTGGTGACAGTCTCCCAGCAAGGGGACAGAAAGGTTCTGCCCACTAACAGGTTCCTTGAGTCCAGCCACCACGAGAGGGACAGTCTGGCCAGGGGGGACAGAGCAAACACCTGATCCAGGGACACCGGGTCCCGATCCCATACTGACAAGAGGGGAAGCTGAAGAGGTCTCATGTGAAACTGAGGATAGGGCACCGCTTCAAAGCAAGACGCCATCAGGCCCACCAGCTGCATCCCCTGCCGGATGGAGGGATGAGGACAAGACAGAAGAGACCGGGCCTGAGCTAGAAGACTCTCCACCCTCTGCTGAGGGAGAAAAACCTTGACCTGAGATGTATCCAGAGTTATGCCCAGAAAGGACCTCACCCGAGACGGTGACAGGAAAGACTTGGGATGGTTGATAACTCAACCGAAGGACACCGCCAACTGGGTATCCAGCTCGGCCTGATGGAAGAAATGAGACGTGATGAGAATGTCGTCCAGATAAGGAAGGATGCGAATGCCCTGAGATCTCAGCAAAGCCATCACACCCGCCAGCACCTTGGTGAATACCCTGGGAGCCAAGGTGATACCGAAAGGCAAGGCCACAAATTGGTAGTGTTGATCCTCCAGAGCGAACCTGAGGAATTTCTGAAGAACTGGAAAGATTACATGAAGGTAAGCATCCTTGATGTCTACAGAAGTCATGAAGTCGCCCGGGCGCAGTGAATTGACTGATGAGCGCAGGGTTTCCATGCAAAAATGCTTGAACCTGACAAACTTGTTGAGATGCTTTAAATCCAAGATGGGTCTGAGGGACCCGTCCTTTTTGGGGACAGTGAAAAGATTGGAATAGAAGCCTCTTCCCCTTTCCCGAAAGGCACCGGGCAGATGACCCCCAACTCCAGAAGGTTTTGGACAGCAAGGTACAGACCCTGAGCTGAGCCATCCGGGATTTGATGAATCTTGGGGGCGGCCAGGCTGCAAACTCTATCTTGTAACCGGAGGATACTACCTCCTGAATCCACTGGTCTGAGACGCGAAGCCTCCAGACGTGATCAAAGAGCCGAAGCCGTCCCCCCACCCGGATGGGTGAGGGCGCTCCTTCATGCCTGAGGAGGCTTGGGGGAGGACTTCGGCTTGGGACCCCAGGAGAGGCCGGGGCGTCCACGTCCTCTGCCCCTGCTCCAATGGTCTCTGCGAGCCCCAGCAAAGGAGACTCCTCAACCAGTTCTGGAACCACGGAAGGATGGGAGAAAGGCACCCGTCCCCCGAAAGGCCCGGGGCGGCCTCCTACGTTGAGGTAACCTACCGCCCCTGGCAAACAAGTCCAAGCGTTCACCAAAGAGGCGCAGCCCCTTAAAGGGAAAGCAAGTGAGAGCCTTCTTAGCAGCATTATCAGCTACCCACTGACACAGCCAAACAGAGCGGCGTATAGCCACCAAAAGGGCAGATGTCCTTCCACACATTCTAATGGTATCATCCATGGCAGATAGAACATATGCAACAAATTCATAACAAAGCAGGAGAGATCTTTACTCTTCTCCTCCCGCGTCATCAGAGGCCCCATCTAAGAGACTCTTAAGCAGCCCTTTAATAGCAACAGCTGTAACGGCGGAGGCAGCGCAGTCCCCACACAAGCAAAAGCATGACAGGACAGCTGGTCCATGCGCCGGGCCTCACCATCCCTCAGGGTAGAAGTGTCAGGAGAATGCATGACAGATGTATTAGACAGCCCCAGAACGGGTGCGTCCACCTCGGGAGGACATGACCAACGCTTAATCAAATCAGCAGGAAAGGGATACCTCTTGTCCCAACTCTTGGGCACCCCAGGTAGCTTACCAGGCCGTTCCCATTCTTTGAGCACCAGATTATTAAAGTGAGACTGCTCCGGGAACTCCAAGCGTGGTTTAACCGTATAAATCTTAGGCTGTTCCTCAGATGATTCTGAATCAAGGGGAAAATAACCAGAAATGTCAGAAAATTCCTCAGCCTCCATGGGGAAGAGGGAAACAGCGGGTGATAAATGTCGCTTCTTAGCAGAAGCCTTACGCGGGGCAGACCCAGCAATATGTTTTTCAATGCTGGCCACCCGTGCAGCCAAATCAGGTTGAGACTCCCCGCTAGTATGCCCCTCGTTGGGGGTCAGATGCAAGCGTGGGAGGGTAGGTGAAGACAGAGGGGGCGCAGCACCAGGCCCAGTAACAGACAACCCAGACTGCAGCGCAAGCACCTGCTGGGCGCAGGGTACACACACCCTGACATCATCACTTATAGGGGATACCCCACACACAACACATAGCCGGGCTTGTCCCAAAGGAACCCCAAGCACATTATCCCCAGAAGCCTCCATATGGTGATTAGAGTGGCACAACAGGCCAATATAGGGTTAACGCTAATGATAGCAACCCGGGATGCCCCAAAAGCCCGCTAGGGAGGTGGGAGATATAATAGCAATAGCCTTAACCAAAAGGGAGAGGACCGGGAGAAACCACAATGAAGTTAAACCCGCCTGAAAGACATAAGAAAACATCCCCATAAGAATATAACAATAAATATATAAAAAGCCACCCCACAGGGCACTCATGGACCGCGGTAGAAGACAGCAGACACGCAGCACGAGGAAGGCAAAATGGCGTCCGCATATACCTCGAGGGGCCCGCGAAGAGCACGAATCGCGCTCCACGTGATCCAGCCGGCCAATGACGGAGCGGCAGCGCCTGAGGCAATGTCGCCGCCGTCCGCGGAGCTCTGTACAAGCGCACGGCGATGGCGAACAGTAAAAAACATGTAGCAGGCACATAAACAAGGAGCGCTTGACCTACCGCACACAGTCTCCCCAGGGAGAGCGAGGCAAGGGAGCAGCAGCCACATAACACCCAAAGTGAATAAAAGGAGATGAGGGGACAGACCCTAAGGGGGATAGGGATAAAAGGGAACCCCGGAATGGCAGGAAGGGGCATCCCACAAGGCTCACCACAAGCCTATACCGCCTATCCATGTCAAAGCAGGGACTGCGGTCGGAGCAGCGCTCCTCAGCACCTGACCCCGGGGCTGCCTACCTTCACCCGAACCAGTCAGCCGAGGCTGGGAGGCAGTGGGTTCGGAACGGGTGGGAATAGTCCTACAGGGCCGCAGGCTGATAAGCCCCGCTCAACTGCGCAGTATAAAGAGCCATCTTCTATCTTCGCAGTCCAGACTGCAGATAAGAACTGGGGATTTGTGGGAGGTCCCTGGCTTTATATAGGGCTGGGAGGAGCCACAAGTCTTTTTCTGCAGTCCAGCGCCATCTTGTGGATGTATAACCCATGTGTAAGGAATATTCTGGAACAGGACATGCTGTATACTTGGAATAAACAGGCAGTGGATCAACCCCACCTTCAGTCAGTGCTTAGGCCTGGCCTATGGGATCCACATAGATACTAAACTGTTGGGTTTGATGGCTTCAAACTGGCATTTTGTGCAAACACATAACTCCCCTCCAATTCTTAGCATCTGCTGTTTAGAATAGGTAGGGGGGTTATGCTTTTGGACAAAACAGCAATTTAAATACGTCAAACCCAACAGTTTAGTATCTGTGTCCAGGCCTAAGCATGGCTGTGTCACTGACAAAAAGGTAGGGTTGAGGGACAATGGCACTGGACTGGATCTAACAATTAAATGAGTTTCAAAGTGCCAGAATAGTAGCAATGTACTGCATGGGATTAAAGGGAAGTATTTTATTTTTTGTTTTAAAGTGGACCAAAACCCATGCATACTCACTCACCTTGGGGCTTCCAGATTAAGGATGCCCCGCTGTGTCAAACCCCCAAGGTCGTCCGAAAACTCACCTTCTTTCCCGGTCCAACAGCACATGCGCGAGCAGCGGCTGCATCCCAGCTATCCGTTTAGCAGGGTGCGTGCCCATGCCAGGCATTTGAGAATGGCCAGTGCAGGCACGCTTCCTGTTGTAGCGGCCACCAGCACGCTCGGATCCCCTCTTGGATGAAGGGACGGGAGCTAAATCCGAGCGCGCTGACTGGACGAGAGGCTGTGCATGCGTTGTAGGACCGAGGAAGGGTGAGTGAGATCGGGTGACCTGGGGGGTTTCACACAGTAAGGGATCCTTGATCAGGGGACAATCCCTTTAAAATCATTTTATTTGCTGTGACTGTGCTTCTGCCTATTGGGATCCCTCCCAAGGCTTTAATAATACAATAGTACTCACCTGTAGAGTTGATATTATACGCATACAGCACGTCCTGCTCCAGAATAGTCATAACATGTGGGTAGTCCTCCGTCTCCGGCCCCGTGCACTGCAGACATGTAGAAAACAAGCTCCTCCCGGCCCTACATATATACCGGAGGACCTCCCACAAATCCCCAGCATTGAAAAGCAGTGAGAAGAGAGGCCAGAAGGAACCAACCACCCAGAATAACTGGTAGCAATATCTGAATGATAATAATCACCATACAGGGGATCCAGAATTAGTAAAACCAGGGTGGGGTGGAGCAGGACGTGCTGTATGCGTATAATATCAACTCTACAGGTGAGTACTTCACAGAGTTGTATTATTCTAAGCATACAGCACGTCCTGCTCCAGAATAGTCATAACATGTGGGACATCCAATAGCAGTGTCCATAAGCAGGGTGGGATCCCCAAAAAAAAACAAGGCACAGCGGACAGTAAAGGTGCGGTCACCTGCAAAACTTGCAACAGGCATGACAAGAGCATAGGCTCCAACATCAGTCTCATAACGGAACCAAGCAGGTATGAACAGAGACAGGCCATAAGGCAAGTAATTGAACTAACAGAGAAACAAAACCCTGGTGCTGAAGGGAACGCGCTACCCAAGCACCCATGATAACAGAGTAAACAATAACGGGGAAGAAAGGCTCCCCTGAAGGACATAGGTCAGTGTAGTGACCCAACCAGCTCACAGGCAAGGAAGCCTTGTGGCAACTCTTGTAACACCCTTGAGAGGAACAAAAACAGGGCACCCGACCAAGGCGGGAATACAAACCCTTAAATACCAGGAAGCCAGGCTTCCCCAGAATCAGAGAGCATCCAGAAGGAGCGCTCCAAGGCGCAATGGCGCTGGAATAGATATCAGGCGCATACCAAGTAGACGCCCGTAGACTTCCAAGAACAGCAGTCCCCCAAAGGCCAAGGAGGCCAGCATCGGAAGAAGTGCAAAAACCTGAAGAGGGAGGTAGGCCCTCACAATTAGTATATTAGTAATCAGCCCATGGCTGTATAAAAAGGCCTGAATCAAGGGTCCAACAGACCACCTGGGCCAGAAGCCCAGGATAAAGGGAACACCCCCAGGTATGGGGGACCTGTAGCAGCATTTAGCCGTACATGTATATATGAGTATACACGGCGTCAGGGAATAATTAGCCAGAACCATCGTCTCAGGCCCAAGGCTGACGGGGTCAGGAGGCCCCAGAAGAGCGGTCTGGCCTCCAGGGCAGCCGATACCGTATCCAAGCAGGATCCCCAGGAAGTCCGCAGGGTAACAGGATGAAAGGCTTGATCCCCACAGGGACTTATGGAACTACTGGGAAGGTGCAGTTAAGCAACCCAAAGAGAATACTCTACAAGGGTGACAGAACCAGACTCCTGTAGGAAAGGCCAAGGCAGACCTACACCATCAGAGTCCCCAGATGGGGAGCCATCCCCAATTTAAGCTGTAATGGCTTTAAGGCCCTGGGAACCGATAACGCCTCACAGGGGAGAGCCTAAGGCCCCTTGCCAGTCAATATGGGAACCACCCAGCCATTATAGGTGGAATAAAGGGAAGCTGGGGAGCTAGCCCCCAAACCTCCACTCATACTAGGTCACCCAGAAGATGAGGCCCGCCCCCAAGGGGGAATTAGCAATCAACCCCCAGACGGGAGGCCTTTAATTGGAAACAGGAAGAGCCCTGATAAGGACAGGACCGCACCCCAACTGGGACATCACTATTCGGCCAGCCGTGCGCAGAGCCCAAGGTAGGTTGGTGAAAAGAAGGCATGTGAAATAATAAGGCGAAGCCTAGATACTCAGGCCCACCAACAGGAACCAGAATATTCTGGGACTGAAGAGACAAGGGCAGAGGCCCAGTGTCAGAAGGGAGACCCCTCAGAGCCGCTCTAGGCTCCCTGGGCAACCCAGGATGGCAAAACCTGCCGCTAAGGGCAACCATAGAAGCGAATACCGCTGAGAAGCAGGGGGGGGGGGGGTAGAACCCCACCCAGGCCAGGGACAGGGACCCTCCAGAGGTAGCAACCTGTCACAATCATTAATCATCAACACAAACATGTGCAACAGGCCAGGCATCCCTCATGAACCGACCGGTCCTAAAGGAGAGGGAGGCCCGCCCTATAGAATCAAAGGGGGCCACCGAGAGCCCAGCAGATAAGATGGACCCTCTAAGGGCCCAACCTAGAACCCCGTGGTTTGTGGGAGAGATTTGGCTCTCCCTCTCCAAACCTGCTAGACCTGGCACCCATACTCTAGAAGATGCTAGCAAGGAAGGGAGGTGCCCCCCTGAAGGGGCCCTTGCCAATGGGAAGTTCCAGAGGAACCAACTTACCAAGAAGGCCTGAGCCCAGACCAAGCACCGGGGAGCTGGGACATATGAGGGCTTAGTAACCTACTGCGTCGAGGAGGCCGAGGGCTCGGTATATAAGTGGCATAATCTGGATGTGCCACCGACAGACCCTCCAGCTGTCATCCCGCTTGGAGGAGGTAGGGCGCAAGTGAAGGAGGGCAGAGCCCCCGAAACCAGGGGTCCCCTAATACCAGGGAAGAAGGCAGCAAGCCTGAACCGATTTCCCCGGGACGGGGAATAGTGAAGAAGTGACGGTGAAGGGATGGGGAGTTTAAGCAACCATCCAGTAGCTTCTAGGGGACACTGTCGGCCAACCGGCCCACTATGTCTGATGCAGAGGCAAGGGAGTAAAGAAGACGTCACGGTAGGTCCTAACGCCGAAGCCCCACCTCAGGCGCATCCCCATACCCGCCAGGCTAGTAGCCTGGGCACGAAGGGAGGCCCCTGCAGTTCCTCAAGCTGCAGGGTTGATCCTGTGACACTGGCTATAAGAGTCTAAGGTGTGCCGCAGACCCCAGAGAAGCTGAGAAGTGCTAGAGCCTCGCCAGAGGCCGAACCCCCCCCCCCCCCCGCCACGCAGGGGCCCGTGGCCCCAGCCAGATATGTCATATATGGATTACTTGTAAGGGCAGAATATCTAAACCTGCCGTAGGCACATGGGGTCCAGCCTACCTCGTACTGATGAGGGGGGGAGGATGGAAACAAATGTATAGGGGCCATGGCCCCATCCCATTAAGGCAATTGCCAAGGCGCGCCCAATACTGCAGGCCCAGTCCGGGCTGCACCGGGTTCAGAAGGGAGAGCAGGGCTAAAAATACCCTGACAGGAAACTGAGGGGGGACCGCCAGCGAGAACCCATCCTGAGCCCAGGTGGGCTACATCCCGGAACCGCCATAAGGAGAAGGCATATTCCTGGATGTGAGACAGCTGTGCAGTCGCCCCCTCGCCCAAAGGGGCGAGGGCGCCCCTTCATGCTTGAGAGGTTTTGGCAGATTTGGACTTGGTCCTGCCAGAAGGCCCAGGGCGCTGCCTGCCCGTGCCATGCTGGAAGTCCACGCCGAATAACTGGAAACACACCTCAGATTCACGTCTAACACTGACGTAGGGGGGTGGAGGGGTGACCCTGCCTAGTGGAGGCTGGAGCGGCCTTCTGCGGGAGGGTGCTATAGCCTTTTTGGCGAAAAGGTCCAAGCGGGCCCCGAATAACCTCCGTCCTCTGAATGGGAGGCAAGTGAGAGCCTTTTTTGTAGCTCCATCGGCGCCCCACTGTCGCAGCCAGACCAGGCGGCGAATGGTTACCGCAAGTGCTGAACTCCTAGCACACATCTTAATGGTGTCATCCAGTGCCGATAGAATAAACTTCACAAAGGCTTCACAGTCTGATAGGGCACTGAACACCCCCCCAAGGAAGATCCTCAGGGCGGTGATCCAGTATCTTTCTGACAAGAGTCCTGGTGGCCACCGCAGTGAATGGTATTTCCATTCCCAGACCCCTGGAATCCCTTTCAGCTTACCAGGCGATTTCCATTCCTGGGATATAATATTCTGGAAATGTTCCTGTTCTAGGAACTCCAAGCGCGGCGGCGCTGTATGGAAGGTCTCCTTTTTAGGCTTGGGAATCTCCCCAAGGGGGGAGATTGACAAGACCTCAAAGATTTTGATCAGGATTTCATCCGTGTCACACAGACCCCAGGAGCCAGGCTTGGATTCCTCACGGCCCGCGGGCATCCCATGGGAGGAGCCCGAGTCTGAGAATAGCTCAGCTTCCTCAGGAGGAACAGGGTTCTGAATATCAGCAGAATCATCGGTATCGTTAGGAACCGGAGAACCTGGGGGCGTCGGGGACCGCTTTTTACCAGGGCCCATACGCACCGCCAATCCAGAGAGCACCTGCTCCGCCGTGGGCAACGCTCTCGGCACCTCTTGCAGGTCATCCCCGCTGGAGTGGGACTCATCATGAGCGATGTTTGGGAGCGGGGAGACGGGGGTGAGGAAGGGATCCTCTGTTAGCAATGCCTGTGCTGTACACTGTCCGCAGACCTGTGCCCTGTCAGTCTCAGCCAGGGGCTGTCCACACACTGCACACAGCCGGTCACGTCCCAGAGGGACCCCGGTTCCATCATTCTGAAATGCCTCCATATGGTGATTTTTATGCAGTATAACACAGGGAATTATGCAATAAGCAACCCTGGATGCCCCAATAACCCGCTAGTAATGTGGGAGGATTTGTAAAGAGGACCCGTTATAATGTATGTTAGGCCGTGGCAGGTAACGAAGTCTTGGCTTCTGAAAGACATAATGGGACAAGGGGAGAGGGGTCAGTGCCATGCTCTGTTTGAAAAAAAAAAACCTAGAGGTTTTGCCGGAGGGCACTTACATGACTGAGGGAGGAGACGAGCCACACCACGCGCGCGCGGGAAGACAGAGAAAATGGCGCCAGCGAACCTCGAGGGGAGGGCCAGGCCAGGCTGTGACGCAATACTCGTCAGGGCGAGTCTCTGCCTCCCCCAAAGAGCGCAAAGCTCCAACCGGCAGACAAGGTAGAACAGAGTGGATGTATAAGTCTCATGCTGACATGCTGAATGAAGCTGCCGAGCAGCAGAAAGTTAGTACAAAGCCAGCAGCCGCTGTATAGCGAGACGCGACACTGACCCCCAAGCTCAGGGACCGAAGTCTAAGGGCGAAACCGCG
The DNA here is from genome assembly GCA_027917425.1 of Gastrophryne carolinensis. NCBI lineage: Eukaryota > Metazoa > Chordata > Amphibia > Anura > Microhylidae > Gastrophryne > Gastrophryne carolinensis. The sequence goes on from CM051241.1 coordinate 76,902,114, forward strand.
CTAGGGCTGTTTCGCCCTTAGACTTGTGAGGGGCACGGGCGAAATTGCGGGAGGGGCATCCTCTATAGGCTCACCATCGGCCTGACCGCCTACCCTATGGAGGGGATTGTGGTGGAGCATGGCTCCGTTCAGCAAACCAGGTGCTACCTACCTTCACCCGACCCGCGCAGCCTAGGCTGGGAGACATATTTCTTCTGAAGAGGACGGGTGGAAATAGTCCCACAGGACCTTGGGCCGTGAGGCCCCCTCGCCTGCGAGAGCGTGATACTTCATGTCTTCGCAGTTCCAGCACTGCAGAGAAATCTGGGGATTTGTGGGAGGTCCTCCGGTATATGTAGGGCCGGGAGGAGCTTGTTTTCTACATGTCTGCAGTGCACGGCGCCGGGGGCGGAGGACTACCCACATGTTATGACTATTCTGGAGCAGGACGTGCTGTATGCTTAGAATAAGCAGAGTGTAGATCCTCTCTCATCCCCAATTCTTAACATAGGGAGGAGGCACATGGAGCCCGCCTTTCACCCAAAAGCACAAGTTTGTTTAGAACTACACTTCAGGAGGATTTTAAGCCCTTCCCCAGGTGCCATTATCCAAGGTAGTCCTGAGGCCCAGAGCTGACCCAGTTCTGCAGGCTCAGACTGGTTAGCAGGCTCCTAAGGTGTATGTGGAGAGCTACAAACAAGACCATAGTGAGCTTTAGTCATGTGTGCCCCTGCATCCAATCATAGAGAGAGCCTGCTGACTTGTGACTAGTAGTGGGACACTCACTGCAGCCAGTTTGGGAGATGCTATCAGCACTGGAACAGATAGCACAAAAAAGAGGTGAGTGACTGGCACTGGGACAACATTGGATCGAGGAGGCCGAAAAGCAGTTTAGGCAGTTCTCCATCCTGCAGGGTAGGACCACTGCTCATGTCCTGATTGATGATGCCCATCTCCTACAAGCCCAAGAACGCACAACCTAAATACTCACCTCTTCAGGTACCTGTTCCTTCGGTGGCTGGTCGAGTACCTATGTGACTGCCAGGAGCCGATGGCTATGGTTTTGCTGGGGACAGTAATTGGCTACCAGATCCAGAAGCCATAACAAGCAAGTCCTGGGTCCACATTCATGGGCTTGCCAGGGATATGTATGGGGGTATATCACCAATCATAAGCAGTGGCTCGATTGTGCGGCTTACATTGTGGTTGGGGTTTCCATACCTCTAAATAAAAATCCTGCACACAAAACAAAGCACCGTATTTTTCGCCATATAAGACGCACATATTTTCCCCCAAAAGTGGTGGGAAAATGTCAGTGCGCCTTATCGGGCGAATGTAAATAAAAAAAAAAATAAAAAACTCACCCGTTACCGCCAGAAGAAGATAGAGGAGCGACGGGCTCTGTCCCTGTCCCAGCCGCAACTATCAATGTCTTTTCCGGCAGCGATAGCAGCAGCAGGGACTGAGGCAGCGCCCGCCTCTCCTCCATCTTCGCCTGCCCTTCAGCAGCTGCCTCTTCTGGTCGCTGCACAGGCGAGCACCCGGGTCCGTGCAGCAGGTGGGCGTGGCCTGCACCGAGTCGGCGCAGGCCACACCCACCCCCTGCCCGGACCCGGCTGTTCGCCCGTGCCCTTGCAGCCGCTGGAGGGCAGGAGAAGATTCTTAATGGCTGAGCCATGCAGAGAACCGGCTCCATCGAGCGTGCGGGTGTGGCCTGCGCTGGGCGCTTGTGTCTAGCCGGTTATAAGAAGGAGAGGGGGAACATGTTACTGGCCTCCCGCAGTGTGGCAGCCGGGCCAGCAACGCGGGAGCGCCAGTAACATGTGAGTTGTTTTTTAATTTTTCTTTTTACATTGTGACTGCTTCTGCCACCTATGGGGAATGGGGGGGGGGGGGGATGCCACACTGCCTATATGGGGAAAGGGAGCGGGAATGCCACACTGCCTATATGGAGAATGGGAGGGGGTGCCACACTGCCTATATGGGGAATGGGAGGGGGGGCACATTGCCTATATGGGGAATGGGAGGGGGGATGCCACACTGCTAATATGGGGAATGGGAGGGGCACATTGCCTAATTGGGGAATGGGAGGGGGGTGCCACATTGCCTAATTGGGTAATGGGAGGGGGGTGCCACACTGCCTATATGGGGAATGGGAGGGGGGGGGGGGGTGCCACACTGCCTATATGGGGAATGGGAGGGGTGCCACACTGCCTATATGGGGAATGGGAGGGGTGCCACACTGCCTATATTGGGAATGGGAGGGGGTGCCAAATTGCCTATATGGGGAATGGGAGGGGGGTGCCACATTGCCTATATGGGGAATGGGAGGGGGGATGCCACACTGCTAATATGGGGAATGGGAGGGGGGTGCCACACTGCTTATATGGGGAATGGGAGGGGGGTGCCACATTGCCTAATTGGGGAATGGGAGGGGGGTGCCACACTGCTTATATGGGGAATGGGAGGGGGGATGCCACACTGCTAATATGGGGAATGGGAGGGGGTGCCACACTGCTTATATGGGGAATGGGAGGGGGGTGCCACATTGCCTAATTAGGGAATGGGAGGGGGTGCCACACTGCCTATATGGGGAATGGGAGGGGTGCCACACTGCCTATATGGGGAATGGGAGGGGGTGCCAAATTGCCTATATGGGAAATGGGAGGGGGTGCCACATTGCCTATATGGGGAATGGGAGGGGGGTGGGTGCCACATTGCCTATATGGGGAATGGGAGGGGGGATACCACACTGCTAATATGGGGAATGGGAGGGGGTGCCACACTGCTTATATGGGGAATGGGAGGGGGGTGCCACACTGCCTATATGGGGAATGGGAGGGGTGCCACTTTTCCTATATGGGGAATGGGAGGGGGGTGGGTGCCACATTGCCTATATGGGGAATGGGAGGGGGGATGCCACACTGCTAATATGGGGAATGGGAGAGGGGTGCCACACTGCTTATATGGGGAATAGGAGGGGGGGTGCCACATTGCCTAATTGGGGAATGGGAGGGGGGTGCCACACTGCCTATATGAGGAATGGGAGGGGTGCCACACTACCTATATGGGGAATGGGAGGGGGGTGGGTGCCACATTGCCTATATGGGGAATGGGAGGGGGGATGCCACACTGCTAATATGGGGAATGGGAGGGGGGTGCCACACTGCTTATATGGGGAATGGGGGGGGGGGGGGGGCACATTGCCTAATTGGGGAATGGGAGGGGGGTGCCACACTGCCTATATGAGGAATGGGAGGGGTGCCACACTACCTATATGGGGAATGGGAGGGGTGCCAAGTTGCCTACATGGGGAATGGGAGGGGGGTGAGCGCCACATTGCCTATATGGGGAATGGGAGGGGGGTGGGCGCCACATTGCCTATATGGGGAATGGGAGGGGGGATGCCACACTGCTAATATGGGGAATGGGAGGGGGGTGCCACACTGCTTATATGGGGAATGGGAGGGGGGTGCCACATTGCCTAATTGGGGAATGGGAGGGGGGTTCCACACTGCCTATATGGGGAATGGGAGGGGTGCCACACTACCTATATGGGGAATGGGAGGGGGTGCCAAATTGCCTATATGGGGAATGGGAGGGGGGTGCCACATTGCCTATATGGGGGAATGGGAGGGGGGTGCCACACTGCCTATATGGGGGAATGGGAGGGGTGCCACATTGCCTATATAGGGAATGGGAGGGGGGATGCCACACTGCCTATATGGGGAATGGGGGGGGGTGCCACACTACCTATATGGGGAATGGGAGGGGGTGCCAAGTTGCCTATATGGGGAATGGGAGGGGGGTGCCACATTGCCTATATGGGAATGGGAGGGGGGTGGGTGCCACATTGCCTATATGGGGAATGGGAGGGGGGATGCCACACTGCTAATATGGGGAATTGGAGGGGGGATGGCACACTGCTAATATGGGGAATTGGAGGGGGGATGGCACACTGCTAATATGGGGAATGGGAGGGGGGTGCCACACTGCTTATATGGGGAATGGGAGGGGGGTGCCACATTGCCTAATTGGGGAATGGGAGGGGGTGCCACACTGCCTATATGGGGAATGCGAGGGGTGCCACACTACCTATATGGGGAATGGGAGGGGTGTGCCACACTGCTTATATGGGGAATGGGAGAGGGGTGTCACACTGCCTATATGGGCAACTGGAGGGGGTGCCACACTGCCTATATGGGGAATGGGAGGGGGGTGCCACATTGCCTAATTGGGGAATGGGAGGGGGTGCCAAACTGCCTATATGGGGAATGGGAGGGGAGGTGCCACACTGCCTATATGGGGAATGGGAGGGGGGTGCCACACTGCTTATATGGGGAATGGGAGGGGGGTGCCACATTGCCTAATTGGGGAATGGGAGGGGGTGCCACACTGCCTATATGGGGAATGGGAGGAGGGTGCCACATTGCCTAATTGGGGAATGGGAGGGGGGTGCCACACTGCCTATATGGGGAATGCGAGGGGTGCCACACTACCTATATGGGGAATGGGAGGGGTGTGCCACACTGCTTATATGGGGAATGGGAGAGGGGTGTCACACTGCCTATATGGGCAACTGGAGGGGGTGCCACACTGCCTATATGGGGAATGGGAGGGGGGTGCCACATTGCCTAATTGGGGAATGGGAGGGGGTGCCAAACTGCCTATATGGGGAATGGGAGGGGAGGTGCCACACTGCCTATATGGGGAATGGGAGGGGGGTGCCACACTGCCTATATGGGGAATGGGAGGGGTGTGCCACACTGCCTATATGGGGAATGGGAGAGGGGTGCCACACTGCCTATATGGGCAACTGGAGGGGGTGCCACACTGCCTATATGGGGAACTGGAGGGGGGATGCCACACTGCCTATATGGGGAATGGGAGGGGGGATGCCACACTGCCTATATGGGGAATGGGAGGGGGGATGCCACACTGCCTATATGGGGAATGGGAGGGGGATGCCACACTGCCTATATGGGGAATGGGAGGGGGGATGCCACACTGCCTATATGGGGAATGGGGGGGGGGGTGCCACACTGCCTATATGGGGAATGGGAGGGGGGTGCCACACTGCCTATATGGGGAATGGGAGGGGGGGTGCCACACTGCCTATAAGGGGAATGGGATGGGGAAAGGCCACACTGCCTTTAGGAATGGGAGGGGAGAATGCCACACCATATTTGGTTCAGAATATTATTTTTCTTATTTTCCTCCCCAAAAAAATATGGTAACCTCCAAAAAGTAAAACTCTGAAGCTGTTTTTAGGTTACATAAGATGTTGGGTTAGTATAGAAGTGATTTCCTGATGTGTATATAACCATAGGATGTTGGTGATGCATTTCCTTTTTCCGGTTCATGCAATACATTTAAAATTCAGTAGTGTTACTATGGCAACAAGAGGATGCATTTCCTGTTCCGGGTCTCTGTACATTTTCTTGCCATCTTGGTCACAGTTGGTCGCAGTGACTTTTTTGCCTTTCTGTATAGCCCAGCAAGAATTTGTAGATGCTATAACATTCACATATGTCACATGGGTGACAAGACCCATATACTGCTCAGATAATTACATCAGTGCTGTGCAGTTAATAGTTATAATGAAGCATCACTTTTATGCTGCATCTTCATAAAAAAGCTGGAGGGAAACAGCCTGCAATCAGCTCATGCTAAATAGTAAATGAAGCTGTAATCTCGGATGCCATATTCATCAGCATTTTTACATAAAGCGATCTCTCCTCCTCGTGAATGCAGCATCAACACAAAGCGTTCTCTACCCATGAATGCAGCGAGGCTGTTCACAAAAGCAACACAAACATAGTCATCACATTGTTAGTGCTCTGTGCTTGAAAGAGCCAAATCAGGTATATAGGGGTAATAGCATCCAATCAGATATGTAATTTACTTATTATCCGCCAGAACATTATGTCACTTTAAGGGCCTAAAGGCAATTGCTGCTTGAGTGTCATATGTTGCTCACAGAGGCCCCAGAGAGGGTGTTCCCGGGTGCAGGGGCTTCCAGATATTTTCTGTCACCATACCTAAGCTGTGATGAGTTTTTAGACACTGTGAAGATCAGGAACGCAAGCATCAACGTGAGGTGCATCGCAATCGAGCTCTTCAAACCCAGTGTGACAGCGCTTTAAATACCAACGCATTGAGAGGCAGGATGAGAGCGGAGACAGGTGCCTGATTACTTGCAGCGGTGACAATTAAATCTCCACTGTCATTACAAAGGTATTTTTTGCCCAAGCAATACTATGCAATCAAACAAATGTCACGCAGAACCATAACATCTGATAAAGTGGCTTATTATATTTTGCGAGTGTAAAAATGCCATCCTTCTGCCACTCTGCACGGTGAAGCCTCGGCGTTAGCCTTTTACCTAGAAATACATGTCTCATTGCAACATATGAAACACAACAAACCCTTTGTATATGCAAACTTTAAAAGAGAAAGTCCACTTTTGATGGCGTTTGAATATTGTAAATTTTTACATAAAAAGTATTTTCCTGTGGTGCTAAGCTTAACTAGCATTTTTTTTCTTATGTTAGCAAATTGGTGATTTCTGAAAGCAGCTTTCACCACCTGCATTCAGTTGCTATTGGCAACCATACACCAATATCTATAAGAACACTACTGCTGGGGTATGTGTAAATGTGAGTGAGCTCCTTCACCTCAGCAGCGGCCGTAGCAGCACCATTCCGTGTGTGCGCAGAACTCACTTCTCTCTGCTTGCAGATCTAGGTGTACGGTTGCCAGTGCCAACAGATAGCAGTAGCTTCCATAAAACATACAAGACAAGCTCAGCACCCTGATAACATCCTTTTGGCACCTAATTATATACACCTTTAAATATGCGATTAAAAGTGGACCTTTCCTTTAACCTAACCATAAGATGTGCTGAAACCTCTGAACCCCCCCCCCCACCACCACCACCACCCTGCCACCACAAGGGCCAATTAAGAGTGAAAAGAAAGCCTGAAATTGGGTATAATATTAAAAATACATATAAACACGTTGGCTAATGAGGAGGGTTCACTTATACACCCAAACTGAATAAAACGTCCAACAAGCTTGTGGTTTATGCTCTCGTGGTAGGAATAAAATCCAGAGGTGACAGAACCTGTCACCCGTGATTTCTTCTTCCTTTCATTAAAATAAAAAAAGCATGCCTGGCTGGATATGTCTTGATGTCGGGTGTATAAGTGACTTCTCCTCCCACCATCCAGTATATTTATATGGATTTTTATCATTGGGCCATTTTTTGCGATAGTGCTCCTTTAATAAACGATAACCAATTCCTTTGGAGTCCCTTGATTCTGGTGTGGACTTTTAAAAAGAGAAAAGTGAATATAATAAAATGTTTCTTGGTGTGTAAATTTTCCCCTGTATATTCATCCTGGTCCTCGATCCCAGAGCGCATGCGCAGGCCTCTGGCAGCATTCACACCGTTAATCTAGGTTTAAGGGAAGTTTAGAGGGAAACTAAGGGGGGCAAACTAAATCGGCATTCCCCTAGGGAAATCTGTTAACTCATTTATATGGGTTGTGTTTCATTTGAAATTAAAAAAAGCTTAAACTTAAATTGGTACTGCAAGACTTGAATTACAGCCGTGGCGTAACTATAGGGCTGCGACCGCACCGGGGCCCAGAATGTCAGGGAGCCTATTATTGTTGCTTGTTGTCATAATTTATCCCTTTTGTTATCCCCTTTATCGCTTTTGGACTTATCGTTTAGAAAATGGAAGTCCCATTTGTTTCAGCTGCTTCCTGTTATGGTTGTCAAATTAAGGATCTGGGCAGCCTGGAAAGTACATGCTGCTCAAAAGAAAACATACTATAGAGCAGGGGTACTCAACCACTTCTTGGGTCCATATACAGGCATTCGGTGAGAGGTGAAGGTCTGGGGGGTGGATAGTCATATTTATATTATATATATTCTGTGCACTGGGGGGGGGGGGGGGGGTATAGATTCCACAGGCTAAACTAAAAAAGGCTAGGGTGGAGCTGGGGGGGTAGGATGGGGCAGAGTTGGGGAACCAGAAATGGATGGGGCAAAGCCAGAGGGCCAAGAATGTATAGATGGCAGGACGAGATAGTGGGACAGGGATAGATGGGGTTGAGCTAGGGCAGCGGGATAGGATTGGCTGAGGTAAAGAGACCAAGAAACAAAGTTTGTGTGTACCTTGTAATGCCACTTCCTCTCCGCACTTCATATTGCAATGCTAGGTGCCAGTGAGCACAGTCATGACACTGTCAAGTAGACTAAACACTACACCGCCAAGGAGGCAGAGCTGAGCACAGCAACACAGAAGCAACTGAGTGTAGGGCTGTCAGGGCAGGGGTCCAGAAATCTGCTGCCGAGGTCCACATTCGGACCCCAGTCCGCCAGTTGAGTACCGCTGCTGTAGAGTTTGGCTGCAAAACCAAATATGAAGCACTCATATCAGGATATAGAAGCAGGCCCACAACTTTTTCCCTTGAGCTCAAATAAGAATGGTCACTATCAACAGCTCCCCTCCCCCATATTCTTTAATGATCATATGACTTCTGTCAAATAATCAAAATTAGGAGCCAGGTTGGTAAAGAATCTGCAGCATCCTTTTAAGTTTTCACAGGCTACTCTTAGAAGAAATGGTTGCTATAAGAAAGTCTCCACTCTCATTACAGACTGGCTCTGAAATGGACACTTGATTGCCCAGTACACACCATTGGCCTTTGCATATGTCATATGGTCAGTTGAGAAAAATACCATTTTGTGATTACTCACCTGTAAAATGGATATTATAAGTATGTCTCACACCCTGCTTCGGAAGTAGTCATTACACTTGGGTTATGTCCAGCAGAGGGCGAACTTCTTGCAGAGATGACTAGAAAAAAGAAGCCCCTCCCTGGCCCATAAATACCTGGGACCTCCCACACATCCCCCAGTATAAGAAAGCAGTAAGGGGACCAGGAAGAGCAAATAAAATCTATGAGAAAAAAGAATCACCAACAGAGGATCCAAGATACAACTCAGGGTGGGGCGAAGCAGGGTGTGAGACATACTTATAATATCCATTTTACAGGTGAGTAATCACAAAATGGTATTATTCTAAGTATGTCTCACACCCTGCTTCGGAAGTAGTCATTACACTTGGGACATCTAATAGCAGTGTCCAAAAAGGGTGGGGATCCCAACAGGCAAAGATGCACAAATCAAACCACTGCAGCTGGTAGAACTTTGCGGGCAAAAAACAGCTGAAAAAGCTCGGGAAGCCCCAACAGTACGAGTAGAACGAGCAGTGATCGAAAAAAGGGAAAACCCTCCCCATGGCAGAATAGGCCCCAACAATGGCCAGACGTATGGATATACTAATGGCAGACTCAACGGCGCCAAACCCTTCTTGGCCCCAGAGGGCACCACAAACAAGGCGTCCGTCCTACAGAAAAGAGAAACAGCCACCAAATAGTACTTCACACAATGCCAACATCCAAAGAGTGCAGGGCCCCTGATTGAAATGGAAGGCAGAAAACCAGCTCAGGTAGAAAGACCGGCTTAAAGCGGAAGACCACCTTGTCCTGGTGTCTTTCAAAGCAAGAGGCCTGAACAGACAGGGCCGCCAACACGAACAAATCAAACAGAGATAATAGCCACCAAAAGGGCAACCTTTTGTGTGAGAAAAGAAAGTGCAACATCCTGCACCAGCCCAAAAGGAGGCCCCTAGAGGGCCGACAAAACCAAACTCAAGTTCCAAGCAGTCAACAAGGACTTGCGAGGGGGCCGCACATGAGTGACCCCCTGGAAAAAATCTTAACCAAAGGATGAAAAGCAAGGCAAGGCCCTAGCCTCACACCAAACAGTATAGGACCGCCAAGTCCTGTAGCAGATGTTTAGGGGAAAACCTCTTCCTAGCTCAAACAAGCGTCTGGAGCACAGCATAAGACAAACCTTCCTCTGTTAAGATGGAGGACTCAGCAGCCACGCCGTCAAAGCCAGCGTTTGTAACTTGGGGTAACATAGCTGACCTTGAGCAACCAGATCTGGAAACAGGGCAACCTGTACTGATTGACCGGCAGCCGCACGACGGCTGCGAACCACACCTGTCTTGGCCACCTTGGAGCCACCAGAATAGATGACACCCCTCGTGAACCAGCCTGCGCAACCACCCTGCCTACCATGGAGAAGGAGGGAAACAGATACAGGAGACCCAGATCTCACAAGGCCAGAGACATGGCATCCACTGCCAGAGCCAGGGGATCCTGGAACAGAGACACAAACACAAAGAGCCCAAGGTTGTGACAGGAGACAAAGAGATCCACTTCCAGAATCCCCCACCTGCAACAGATGGATAGAAATACCTTGTTGCTGAAGAACCATTCCCCTCGGCGAGAGACCCCCCGCGCTCAGAGAGGCCGCTTCCAAGTTCTCCACTCCTGGAAGGCACACCGCCGAGTCTGTCTGTCTCCTGTGACCGACTCCGCAGCATGGCTGCGGAGCCGGTCACAGGCTCACAGGCTCACACACACACACACGCTGGCAGAGGACCAAGGCCGCAAAAGAGCGAGAGGAGGGAGGCGGGCCGCAACCAGCACGCCGAGCGTCCGGCCCCGCCCCCTCCCCTGACTGAAAGGAAAGGAAGGCCGCGCTCCCAGCCATGCTGCGGAGTCGGTCACAGGAGACAGACCCGCCGCTGCTGTGAACAGCGGACATGCGGGCCAGCAAAAGATAGCTCACACACACACACGCTGGCAGAGGGCCGCGGGCCACAAGAGGGCGCGAGAGGAGGGGAGCGGGCCGCAACCAGCGCGCCAAGCGTCAGGCCCCGCCCCCTCCCCTGACTGAAAGGAAAGGAAGGACGAGCTCCCAGCCATGCTGCGGAGCCGGTCACGGGAGGCAGACCCGCAGCCGCTGTGAACAGTAAAAGAAAGCTCACACACACACACACGCTGGCAGAGGGCCGCAAGAGAGTGCGAGAGGAGGGGGGCGGGCCGCAACCAGCGCGCCGAGCGTCCGGCCCCGCCCCCTCCCCTGACTGAAAGGAAGAGAAGGCCGCGCTCCCAGCCATGCTGCGGAGCCGGTCACAGGACACCAACCCGCCGCCGCAGTGAACAGCCATCTTCTGACTTGCTCGCCGTCTTGCAGAGACTAATACTGGGGGATGTGTGGGAGGTCCCAGGTATTTATGGGCCAGGGAGGGGCTTCTTTTTTCTAGTCATCTCTGCAAGAAGTTCGCCCTCTGCTGGACATAACCCAAGTGTAATGACTACTTCCGAAGCAGGGTGTGAGACATACTTAGAATATACAATTCTGTGAAACTCACCTGTAGAATTGTTTTTGAATATATCTAGTCCAGGTCGTCCCAGAAGTGATGACAGTTCGGAAGTCCGCCACCAGGTGGCGCAGTTACTGCAAGATCCAGAGCTGTAACTCGTCCCGGCCCCCTATAAAATGAGCTGTCTCAAAAGAATTCCCCAGAGGTCAAAAAGCAGTAAAGAGACAGGCCGGGAGGCCAAGAAACCATGTTAACTCACATAGCTTCAGCATGTACTCTCTCCAACAAAAACTAAGGACAACGGTCCAATATAAAAGGTAATCACCATAACAGGCAAACAAGAGGTAATGAAACCAAGGGCGGGGTGGGACGACCTGGACTGGATATATTCAAAAACAATTCTACAGGTGAGTTTCACAGAATTGTATTTTTCACTATATCCAGTCCAGGTCATCCCAGAAGTGATGACAGTTGGGACATCCAAAAGCAGTGTCCATTAGGGCGGGATCCCCAGTGCGGAACAGCATGTAGTTCATTTCACTACTGCCTGAAGCACCTTTCAGCCAAAAGCAGCGTCAGCTGAGGCCCTAACATCAACCTAGTAAAACTTTGTAAAGGTATGCACAGAAGACCAAGTAGCGGCCTTACAGACTTGTTCAACCGAGGCCTGGTGCTGAAAAGCCCAGGAAGCACCAATAGCTCTAGTAGAATGAGCTGTAACACAAAAAGGGGGATCCTTCCCCTTGGCAGAATATGCTTGCACCACCGCCAGTCCACTTACTGAGAGTGGACTTGGCCGGGGGCAAACCCTTTCTAGAACCTTCAGTGAGAACAAAGAGAGAATCTGACTTCCTGAAGGATTCAGACGCAACCAGGTAGTACTTAATGGCTCTGACCACATCCAAAGCATGGAGGGTCCTTTCCTTAGAATTAGACGGTTCTGGACACAGGGAAGGCAAAAATCAGGTTTAAAGCGAAAAACCACCTTATCCTTATGCCGCTCAAAGTAAGGAGGCTTCATACAAAGTGCGGCCAGTTCTGACACACGGCGCACCGAGGTGATAGCTACCAAAAAGACCACCTTTAGGGTCAAGATAGACAATGCAGCGTCGCACAAAGGCTCAAAGGGAGGACCCTGGAGAGCAGAAAGCACCAAATTCAAATCCCACACCGGTTTAAGCGGTGGACGTACATGGGTAACTCCTTGGAAAAAAGTCCTGATCAGTCTATGATTGGCAAAGGATCTCTGGAAAAAGATGGCCAAGGCCGAGACCCGGCCCTTGAGGGTGCCCAGCTGTAGACCCAAGTCTAAGCCGTGTTGTAAAAATGCCAAAATCCGAGAAATAGAAAATGTGCGACAAGGGAAACTCTTGGATTCACACCAAGAATTGTAGGCATGCCAAACTCTGTAGTAAATCATGGAAGAAGAATTCTTCCGCGCCTGAATCATGGTCTGAACAACCGTGGCTGACAGCCCCTTTTCCGTTAGGATTGAGGTTTCAATAGCCAAGCCGTCAAAGCCAGAGTCTGTAAATTGGGGTGCCGCAGTGATCCCTGAGTGAGAAGCCCTGGGTCGTCGGGCATGATGTAGCGATCGACTGACATCTTAACTATGTCCGCGAACCAACTCCGTCTCGGCCAGCGAGGAGCCACCAGGATGGTTGGCACCCCGTCCTGGGCTATCTTGCGCAGCACTTGGCCCAGGAGTGGAAGCGGAGGAAATGCATAAAGGAGCCTGAACTCCGTCCACGGAACTGCCAGAGCGTCTGTGGCGAAGGCCAGAGGATCTCTTGACAGGGAGACAAACCTTGGAAGCTTGTGATTGTGTCTGGATGCAAACAGGTCCACGTCCGGCTGACCTCAGCGGAAACACAGAGCGTGAAAGATCTTGTTGCTGAGAGACCATTCCCCCAGACGAGAGGTCCCCTTGCTCAGGGAGTCTACCTTCTGGTTTTCTTCCCCAGGGATGTAAACCGCCGAGATGCAGGGAACATTCTCCTCCGCCCAAGTCAGAATCTGGGACACCTCCTGAAGGACTCACTTGCTCTGAGTCCCGCCCTGGTGATTGATGTAGGCGACAGCCGACTGATTGTCCGAGCGGACCTGAATCGCATGACCCCCTTAGATGGGGAGTCAATTGAAGAAGAACCAACTGAATCGCTCTCAGCTCCAGGAGATTCATGGGTAAGTGGGCCTCCTGTGGCCCCCACTGAACCCTGGAACTTCAGCGTTTGCCAAAAACCTCCCCAGCCGGTCAGACTGGCGTCCGTGTTAACTATCTCCCACCGGGGAGTCAGAAAGGACTTGCCCACCAACAGATTTCTGGAGTCCAACCACCAACCACCAAGGACTGTCTGACCATGGGGGACAGTGAAAATTCCTGATCCAGGGACTCCTGCGTCCGGTCCCAACCGGTCAACAGATTCAATTGAAGAGGTCTCATGTGGAACTGGGCGAAGGGTACTGCCTCAAAGCAGGACACCATGAGGCCCACCAGTTTCATCCCCAGATGGATCGATGGCCGCTGACAAGCCAGTAGGGCCTGCACCTGTGTCTGGAGGCCCTCCACCTTCTGCTGGGGCAGTAATAACTTGACCTGAGAGGTGTCCAATGCCATGCCCAGGAAGGACCTCACCATTGAGGAAGTGATAGAAGACTTGGGGTAATTGATTACCCATCCGAAAACCTTGAGAGTGAATAACACCGTCCGGGTGTCGCTCTCGGCCTGTTGAAGGGACTGAGCCGCAATCAACAAATCGTCCAGATAAGGAAGAACACGAATGCCCCGGTTCCTCAGGATGGCCATGATGCCAGCAAGCACTTTGGTGAACACACGGGGAGCTGAGGCTATCCCGAATGGCAGTGCCACAAACTGGTAATGCCGATCCTCCAGCGCAAACCTCAGGAACTTCTGATGCCCCTGAAAAATCAGGATGTGCAGATAAGCATCCTTGATGTCCACCGTGGTCATGAAGTCGCCGGGCTGAAGCGAGCTCACCACGGACCGTAAGGTCTCCATGCGGAAAAGCCTGACTCTGACAAACTTGTTGAGACCCTTCAGATCCAGGATAGGTCGCAGCGTTCTGTCCTTTTGGGCACCGTGAACAGATTGGAGTAGAACCCCCGACCCCGTTCCTGGCGAGGCACGGGACAAATCACACCTGATAGCAGAAGACTCTGAATGGCCATCCTTAGGCCCTGCGCCGTCAATGCGTTCCGGGAAATCCGCAACCGAAGAAATCTTGAGGGCGGCCAAACTGTCAGCTCAATTTTGTACCGGAGGAAACCACCTCCTGAATCCACCGATCCGAGACGTGCTGTCTCCAGATGTGAGCAAATAGCAGAAGCCGCCCCCCCACCCTGACGGGTGAGGGCGCCCCCTCATGCCTGAAAGGGCTTGGCAGGGGGTTTGGATTTAGCTCCCCAGGAGGGATTGGGTCGGCCGCGAGACTTACCTCGACCCCAGGAATCTCTGCGGCCACCTGAAAATGAAGAGCCTCTTCCTCCTCGAAAGGAGCAATAGGCAGAAGAACCCTGAAAGGGCCGCGCAGGCTTCCGTCACTGAGGGAGTCTTCCATCCTTGGCCAGAAGATCCAGACATTCCCCGAATAACCTGAGACCCAGGAAGGGGATACTAGTGAGCGACTACTTGGCTGCAGCGTCAGCCAACCACTGCCGCAGCCAGAGCGAGCGACGAAGCGCAACAAGCAGAGCTGAAGCCCTGGTGCCAAGCCGGACACTATCGTCCATGGCCGAGACTACAAAAGCAATAAAATCCACACAGGCTTTGAGGTCTTTGAACTCCTCCGACGGCTTGCGAGATTTGGGAAAATCAACAAGGCGCCTCGCCTTCTTCCTGATGGCCAAAGAGACAATGGCCGCGGCACAGACAGGGCGAAGCCCAGCACCTACAAAGGTGAACGCATGACAAGCCAGCTGATCCATGCGCCGGTCAACAGGGTCGCGCAAGGAAGCAGTATCGGGTGACGGCATATCCGTATTGTTGGATAACCCCGACACAGGGGCATCCACATCGGGGGGACGGGCCAGGAGGATCAGCTCCTCAGGGAAGGGATACCGCCTGTCCAGGCCCTTAGGCACCGATGGCAATTTATTAGGTCTTCCCCCTTCCTTAAAACACCATATTGGAAAAGTGGGCCTGTTCCAGGAAGACAAGCCTCTGTCTCTCAGGCCGAAATAAATCGCCCTGCTTCCTCTTAGCCGCTTTAGGAGGGACAATGTGCAAAGTCTCAAAGACAGAAGACAGCAACTTCTCCGTGTCGTCAGGGAGCCACATATCCTCGTCCGAGGAGGAACCAGACCGCTGTCATAGCCAACCGACCCATCCCCTGAGGAAGCGGAGTCCTTAAACAACTCTCCCTCCTCCAAGGAGTCCCGACCTCCAAAAAGATCATCATCGTAGTCAGCAAAATCTGAGTAACCCGGCTCGATGTGCCGCTTCTTACTCGTGGCCTTCCCAGTAGCCATGCAAGATAACTGTCTCTCCAGGTTGGCCACCCGGTACGCCAAATCGGCTTGGGGCCCCCTGCTGGCTTCCCCCTCGCTGAGGGCTGACTGCAGTAGTGGGGGAGTTGGCGAGGCCATAGGCAAAAGAGGACTAGGGGCAGGGACACCCGCCCTATCATGCTCTAAAAATACGCTCTTGGCGCAAGTGACACAAACCGTGGTGAGTCCACCCAGGGGGCTGGTACCGCACATGGGGCAGAGCTTCACCCGCCCAGATGGGGCCCCTAGCTCACTATCCCCAGAAGCCTCCATTATGGTGATTATGGTGAAAAAATATAGGTTACAAAGCACTAACAGCCCAAACCCAATATGAGATCCCCAATATGAGATCCTCTTTTTGTGATCCCTCTTACGGGAGAGGCTGCGGAGAGAGATACGGGGGATGGGGAGGGGGGTGTAGGAGACCGGGAGGAACCACAACCCACAGCTGCCAAGGGGATCCCTCCTAGAAAACACAAATAGGAGAGGCCATGAGGATCCCACAGCGCATGCACATATAAAGCATAGCCAACAAAAGAGGGACTCACGGACCGACCGCACGGGAGGGCGTCCTAATAGATACAACACAGGAGCGGCAGGCATCAGGCATCATCATTGTCAGCACAAATGGGCCCAGATGCAGAGCAGCAGCAGCAGGAGAAAATGGCGCCGGGAGTGGTGACAAACGAACCTCGAGGGACGGGCCGCGCGCCATGTGACAAACACACACAAAAAATAATAAAGCTGTAGGTAAAGATAAGGAAATAACCCGGACATTAGATGGTCACCCCCCCCCCCCCCCCCCCCAATAGGCTCACCATCGCCTATGGCCGGCTACCCTTTTGGGAGGGTCTGCGGCCCAGAGCCTAGCTCTGTCAACGCCTGACCCTGGCGTTCTCCCTACCTTCACCTGTCCCGTCAGCCGAGGCTGGGAGGCATACGTGGGTCCACGGGAACAGAGGTAATAGGGGTGCAGTGGCTGATGCACCGCTCAGCTGCCAAATCCAGAGAGTATCCAAGACGATCCTAGCAGCAGCTTACTGCAAGATGAAATCTGGGAATTCTATTGAGACAGCTCATTTTATAGGGGGCCAGGAGGAGTTATAGCTCTGGATCTTGCAGTGACTACCCAACTGTCATCACTTCTGGGACGACCTGGACTGGATATAGTGAAAACAAGTCGGAGCACTTAATGGCCTCCTTTAAATATCCTTTTGCATGAATATTGAAGTAAGTCTTCTAAAGAATAAAAAAAGAAATAGAGGCAGACACAACATTCAGGCATTCAAAATCCTTTTCAGCTCAGGAAAATGAAGAAATAAAACACTTGAAAGTGTGAATGCCTGTGCAGCTGTAAACATGCCACATAAAAAGCATGGCGAGCACAGTAATGTACTGTGTTGCTCTAAATCCTAATGTCAGGATAAGTACCCTCTAACCAGCCAAATCAGCAGACTGGGGCTGAGCAGGCTTCTCTGGAGACACACAAATCAGCGCACATCCCTCTGTCGCAATGGATCACAGCAACCATTTCCCCATCAGATGAATACTGCAATCACAGGATTATTTTGCTTTCCCCTCTCCACCACAGGATGTATCCATAAACAAGGATTTAGAAACTACAACAACCTTTCTCCTATGGTCCACTGAGTTTTTTTCCCCCACAGATAAGTGGTCCTCCAAGTACAAGTCAAGTAAAAGTCATAAATCCCAAGAGCTGCTGCACACCGCCATTTGGGATGTCTGTCTGCCTAAGCCAGGCCTAAAGTCTGTTTGGAAGCCGGATGCTCCCATCCATAACCCCCGCCCTTGGTGCAATTAAGATAACAAGGGAGCAAAATGACTACTACTAGTCTAGTATAAGCAGGGCTCTCCTCAGCAGCTTCCCATCACTCATCCCTATGCAGGCCAGCAGCCCTAGAAGTCGGGACTTAGTAAGCCCCTCACACAGGAGCAGGTGACGAGAAAGGACCAGCTGAATGTTTGTTTTTTTATGTACTAAAAAGGGCCAAGCAAGTGGAGGGGGTCACCAGTATATTGGGCAATATATACACTTCCCCAACGTCTAGAATGCTAGATGTCATCCAGCCATGCATGTTACAGAGAAATATGTGTCTGGATCGCCAACGTCTCCCCCTCCCCCCCCCCCCCCCCCCCCAGTGCATCACTGCCACTAAAAGAAAGAACAGGGCCGTCCGGATACTGACCCTTTCCAGGATCCTTCTACGTTAGCCATGGAGCAGCCTATCATCTCACCAGCGTGCTTGGTTGCCGGGGGCACCGATAGTCACGTGGGGCACTCAACTCGCAAAAGGAGAGTATCCGGACGGCCCAGTTCTTTTAGCAGTGGCGATACACAGCGCAGACTGCTGTATTTTAAAGAGTCCGCCAGAATGACCAGAGTTCCTCTTTAAAAAGCAGCCATAAACCTAAAAGTATGAACCTAGCGTGATCGGCCCGGGAATCTATAAGATTCTATAAGATTACCGGGCCGATTGATTCCCTCCCCCCGGGGCATTCCAGAATCGGTATGCCCAGCTGTGTGAAACCCCCAAGGTCGCTCCATACATTTACCTTGCTTCCTGCCACAGCGGCGCATGCGCAAGTCGCATCCCCGCTATCCCTCTGGCAGGGCACGTGCCCGCCAGGCACAGCGTGGGCAGGCTCCCCGTTAGAGGGAAGCGGTCGCCAGCGCGCTCTGAGTCGCTGGCCTTAGACGACGTGACGTCAGCGGCTCAGGGTGCACTGATCGGACGAGCGGATGTGCATGCGCCGTTAGCACGGGAAAAGGTGAGTTAACTTCGGGGATCACTCAGCGGTGCACCCCCGATCAGGGACCCAGGGTTTTGGCCCACTTTAAACATGTTCCACTGTGGTCAGAGTTAGCTGGGGGCACTACTGTGGCTTGCCAGGCCCACTTGTGCTAAGAGCTCTTTGGAGCCCCAATATGGCTTCTACCTGGTGCTGTGGGAAATACAGGGGAGGCACATGGGAAAGAATTCGGTTCAGCCGTTTGCTATCTTATTGATGATCCTGTCTGGACTGTTCCTTTAACACCGCAGTGTATCAGGATGCCCCTTAGGGACCTTGACAGACAAAAAGTTTTTTTTTTATTTATGACTAAATAAATCCTGTATTTACCTATGCCCATGTATAGACATGGCCCACATGACTGCTGGTCCAACTAGTGGACACTTGGAAGTTTGAGCGACTGCTGCACAAAGCAGGCACACGGAGGGGGCCAGTTTCTCGTTTATTGGCATTTCACAGATGCACTGATTTGAAGCATCCAACCAAGTCATTACATCATAGAGAACTGGACAGGCCTCACCTATATACTTGCCCTGCCGCTGCCTTCTGCATTGACACTGTACAATAAAATATTATTTGCTTCTGGGCAGACACATTGCGCATCAACCTAAGCCACAATGTCTAGCACGTTTTATAGGCTATAAGCAGTAAAACATATTTCTGTGAAAACATAAAACAAAAGAAAAACACAGAACCCAACTGTTAATATTAGGAGGAATGTTAATTACAACTTCCTGATTCTGAACACAACTAAGGTGTGAATCAAGGGAAACCCCAATGGTAGTTATTTCACATGGTTCTTCATAGCCGTACTAGTGAAATATCAATATCAAGAGGGTCTGTGCCAGCGTCAGAGGAGCTCTAAGCACAACATATCAAACCAGGGCAAAAGAAACAAAGCAACTCTGTGCAGATGCTCGCGGGGTGGCTTCACTTATAAATATTTCAGGTCCATTTCTGTGCTTTTCTGAGTGTAAGCTGGTATCCCGCAGTGGTGCTCTTGAATAAAATAAGATTCCACATTCCTAAACCATTAAAATAAATTCACAGTTGGGCAACTACACTGCAGCCCACTTAGAAGCCCCCAAAGACCTAAAGCTTGGCTTCAATAGCTTTCCATCAAAGCTGCAGATGCTAAAAAAGTCTGGCTTTGTTATTTACAAGAAAGAAAATACAAAGGTGGGGGGGGGGGGGGACAAAGGTTTTTGTTTAAAGTGAACCAAAACCCAGGTTTTTGACTATCCTGGGTTTGGTCCTTACCCCCAGGGCACCACTGAGTGAAACCCCCCAGGTAGCCCCATCTCACTCACCCTACCCCGGTCCTGCGGCGCATGCGCAGCCCTCTCGCACACTCATATCCGCTCCCGCCCCTTCATCTAATAACTCGTCTAAGGCGAGCGGATCCAAGCGTGCTGGGGGCCGCATCCCCCCCTACCCTCTAACAGGGAGCTAATGGGATAGTGGGGATGGGGCTACAGCTTGTGCATGCGCCTTTGGACAGGGAAAGAAGGTGAGTTTCTGAGCGACCTGGGGGGGGGGGGTTTCACACAGCGGGGCATCACGATTCTGGAGACCCCAGGGGGAGGGAATTCAGCGGCCCTAAAATAGGGCTGTTGGGGTGTGGGTTTTGGTCCTCTTTAAAGCAGTCAAAACCAAGAATTTTGACTATCCTGAGTTTGCTCCTTGCCCCTGGAGCACCCCAATCGGGGGTGCCCCACTGTGTGAAATGCCCAGGTTGCAGAAATCAACTCACCTCTTTGCGGTCCTACGGCGCATGCGCAGCCGCTCGTCCAGTCAGCGCATTGACAGCCACATCACCCACTACCCTCTAATAGGGAGTGTGCCCGCGCCAGCCATTCACAAATGCCTGGTGCGGGCACGCACCTGCTAAAGGGATAGCGGGGACATGCGCCGTTGGACCGGAAAATAAGGTAAGTGTATGGGCGACCTGGGAGGTTTCACACAGCGGGGCATCTTGATTTTAGATGCCTCGGGGGGAGGGAAATGATCGGCCCAGGAATCTTATAGATTCCCGGGCTGATCACCTTGGGTTTAGGTCCACTTTATTAATAAATTACTAAAAAGACATTGTGGAAGTCTGTTAGGTTTACAAATCTGGAATGTATTACGTACAAGGAAAGGAACCCTACTTTCACTGTGAAAAAATGGAAACACTACGAAAAAGGACAACGTAAAGTTACAGAGTCAGTGTTTTTATTCAAGAAAACAAATCATGGAGCTGAAGGAAGTCCCAGAAACCACAACACTAATCACTGAAAGGGTTGACACACCTTCTGTGAGCAGTTTAAACCACTGCCGCCAGCAGAACCTTGCGGCCAAAAGCAGCATCAGCTGAGGCCCTAACATCAACCTTGTAAAACTTTGAAAAGGTATGAACAGAAGACCAAGTAGCAGCCTTGCAAACTTGTTCAACAGAAGCCTGGTGCTGAAAAGCCCAAGAGGCACCAATAGCACGAGTGGAATGAGCAGTAAGGCGGAAGGGAGGATTCTTCCCCTTAGCAGAGTAGGCCTGAATCACAGCCTGACGAATCCACTTGCTGATAGTAGACTTGACAGGAGCCAGTCCTAGGACCAGAAGGGACCACAAAAAGGGCATCAGTTTTCCTGAAAGGTGCAGTAGCCACCAGATAGTACATCAAACACCTAACCACATCCAAAGAATGCAAAACCCTCTCCTTAGCATTGCTAGGATTAGGGCACAAAGAAGGAAGAACAATATCCTGATTCAAATGAAAAGCAGACACTACCTCAGGCAGAAAATCAGGTTTCAAATGAACCACCACCTTGTCCTGGTGTCTCTCATAGTAGGGGGGCTGAATGGACAGCGCCGCCAACTCAGACACACGCCTGACAGAAGTGATAGCCACCAGAAACACAACCTTGAGCGTAAGAATGGCCAAGGCAGCATCCTGCACAGGTTCAAAGGGAGCACCCTGCAAGGGTGACAGAACCAAGTTCAAATCCCAAACAGGCACCATAGGTTTACGCGGGGGACGCACATGAGTGACCCCCTGGAAAGAAGTCCTGATCAGAGGGTGCTGAGCAAAGGACGTCTGGAAAAAAATAGCCAGGGCAGAAACCTGACCCTTCAGAGTACTGAGTTGGAGCCCCATCTCTAACCCATGCTGCAGGAACTCCAGAATCCTGGGAATAGAGTACACACGACAGGGAAGAGACTTAGACTCACACCAGTCAATGTAGGCACGCCAAACCCTGTAATAAATGGAAGAGGAAGACTTCTTCCTAGCTTTAATCAAAGTATACACAACTGAGGAAGACAACCCCTTCTCCATCAAGATGGAGGTTTCAGCAGCCAAGCCGTCAAAGCCAGAGTTTGTAAATTGGGATGGCGTAGTGAGCCCTGAGTGATCAGATCTGGCACCAAGGGCAGAGCGGACTTATCTACTGCCAGCTGTACCACGTCTGCGAACCACACTCTTCTTGGCCACCTGGGGGCCACCAGAATTGCTGGCACCCCTTCCAGAGCAATCTTGCACAGAACCCTGCCCAGCAGGGAGATTGGGGGGCTGACATACAGGAACTGAAAGTCCTTCCATGACATTGCTAGCGCATCCGAGGTCAGGGCCAGAGGGTCCCTGGACAGAGAGACAAAAGCTTGTGATTGTGGCGGGACGCAAACAGATCCACATCTGGTTGGCCCCAACGGTGACACAGAGATTGAAACACCCTGCTGCATAGGGACCATTCTCCCTGGCGAGAGGTCCCCCTGCTCAGAGAGTCCGCCAGGTGATTTTCCACCCCCAGGATGTACACAGCTGAAATGCAGGGGACATTGGCCTCCACCCAAGTCAGGATCAGAGACGCTTCCTGGAGGGCCCCCTTGCTCCGGGTCCCTCCCTGATGATTGATGTAGGCAACTGCCGTCTGGTTGTCCGAGCGCACCTGAACAGGCAGGCCCCGAAGGGGAGTAGTCAAGTGAGCCAGAACTAGCCTGATCGCCCGCAGTTCCAAGACAATGATAGGTGTGTGGGCCTCCTGAGGGCCCCACCTCCCCTGGAACCGCAGGGACTTCCAGAAATCCCCCCAACCTGACAGACATCTGTGGTGACCGTCTCCCAGGAAGGGGCAAGAAAGGGTCTGCCCCCCAACAGGTTCCTTGAGTCCATCCACCATGAGAGGGACCTCCTGACCAGGGGGGAGAGCACACAGACCATGTCGAGGGACGCTGGGTCCTTGTCCCATACAGACAATAGGTGAAGTTGCAGAGGCCTCAAGTGGAACTGAGCATAAGGGACCGCTTCGAAGCATGCCACCATCAGGCCCACCAGCTGCATCCCCTGCCTGATGGAGGGATGGGGACAAGCTAGGAGGGACTGAGCCTGTGCAATCAGACTGTCCACCTTCTGCTGAGGAAGGAAGATCCTTGCCTGAACTGTATCCAGATTCATTCCTAGGAATGGAGTTACCAAGGAAGGGGACAGTGGGGTGGTTGATCACCCATCCAAATGACTCCAGAGTGGACACCACCAGCTGAGTATCCAACTCTGCCTGATGTAGAGACTGGGAAGTGATGAGGCTGTCGTCCAGATAGGGAAGCAAGCGGACGCCCTGACATCTGAGCAGAGACATCACGCCAGCCAGCACCTTGGTGAACACCCTGGGAGCTGACAATAAAGCCCGCAAGGGCACTCACAAACCACGTTAGGGGGCCAGCAGACACTCCAGGAGGAAGGCAAGATGGAGCTGGAGGGACCTCGAGGGGTGGGCCGCATGACGACGCAGAACGCCCCCCGATAGGCCACGCCCCTCCACAGAGCACGCAATTGGCCTGCATCAGCAGCCAATAGGAAGGCCGGAAAAATTGATAAAGATGCCGCCGCTGACCGCGGACGCCACAGGGTGCGCGTGTCAGCGGCGGCAAATTCAAATGAAGACAGGGCGTGGAGGCCTGAAAAGGGATGCATAGTAAAAAAAAACAGCAAAAATCTATAAACTAAACGAACAAGGAGAGAGAGGGGAGATAATGGAAGACCCTTAAGGGGTCCCACTAAAGACCAGGGCATGGGAGGGCAAGGGCGAACGGGGCATCCCACTTCAGGTTCACCATAACCTGCACCGCCTACCCTTTGGTGGGGGATTCCGTAACAGAGCACCAGTGGTAGGTGCCGCCTACCATCACCCGACCAGCGCAGCCAAAGCTGGGAGGCATAAGAAAAAGGTGGAGCGGGTGGGAATAGTTCTACAGGGCCAAGGGCTGCTAAGCCCGGCTCACCTGCGAGAAGAGAAGCCATCTTCTGACCTTCGCAGCCGACTGCAGAGAAGGAACTGGGAAATTTATGGGAGGTCCCGGGTATATATGGGACCGGGAGGGGCCTCTTTTTGCCATCTCTGCAGTAAAGCGCCCTCTGGCGGAGGTAATCCCATCTGTTATGAATCATTATCTGGAGCAGGGCATGCTGCATACTTAGATTATTAACTCAGGTTATAGCGCCCACAGCCGCGGAGCGTAGTACAAAGCTAAAAACACCCAAAAACACACCAAAATCGCCAAATTACCTCAGAAAACATCACTCACCACCACTGCCACCTGCCCCCCCCCCCCCCCCCCGAACGGAGTCAGACAGGGGGGAGAAGAGAGGGAGACGAGGGAAGGCAGCAGCGAGTATCCATGGCCAGGGAGGGGAGGGGGGGGCAGCCCCAGAAGTAAAAGAAGAGGACATAGTCCCCAAATAACTCACCCCCTCAGAAGGCGGTGCATGAACACCGCATCCCAATCAGGCTCACCATAAAGACTATGGCCGGCTCCCCTTTGTAGTACAGGGTCTGCAGCTTGGTGCAGCTCTCCTGGAGCACTTGACCCTAGTGCTCTTCTACCTTCACCCGATCTGTCAGCCGAGGCTGGGAGGCAGTGGGAGTCCAGAATCGGATGGGAATAGACTTGCAGGGCCGCAGGCTTGGTTGCCTCGCTCACCTCGCTCGCGCGAGAGAGAGAGAGAGAGACATCTTCTATCTTCGCAGTCCGACTGCAGAAGGAAACTGGGAATTTGTGGGAGGTTCCTGGCTTTTTATAGGGCCGGGAGATGCCACAAGTCTTTCTGCAGTCCACTGCGCCACCTTGTGGCGGATAGCCCAGACATAAGGAATAAGTGAAACACGACATGCTGTATACTTGGAAAACTGGACCAACACCCTCAAAAGAAACAGTGCTCATATGAACCCTCCCCAGGCAAATTCAGATTGCTGCACATAACAATTAAATTCCATTTTTGTAACTCCTATTGTAGTCAATTTTAAAAACAAAATGGCGTCTCATGGATCTGAAGGCCACTTCCAAAGAGGAGGTTTCCTGCCGCTGTGCATTATGAGGTTATGTCAGGTAAATTCAGGCAGCAGCACAGCTGAGATGCTGGGAAAGAAAAATACAAAATTGCTGCTACCAAGAGGAAAACTGAGGTGGCGTTTCAGCTTTGAGTGGATGCAGAAGCAACTGTAAGTGCTGACAATGATTCAGTATCATGCGTGCTGATGGGGCAAGTGAAATTTGTGGAGTTTTTTTTTTTTGCGAATGTTCAAGGCTGTTGGTCCGGTTCAAATACCAGGGTTTATTTAGTGCCAAGTGCACACAAGTTGCATTATTATTATCAGGCCTCACCTGTTTCTCACTTAGAGATGTGATTTTGGCTTGGAGTTCATGGAGCTGTTTTTTCAAGTCTGCATTCTGACGAAAAACAACAAGAGACGTGTAAGAACAGCATTTAAAAATACAGCTCTTTTATTAGAAGAGAAAAAAAATTTACGTTACAAAGAATGGTCTTCCTCCTACACTTGATCCCTTTGTCACAGAGATTGCTGGTAAATGCAGATTGGGCCTGCAAACCACCAAGCATCTCGGAGGGCATCCAGATTGCTGCTTAGACCCACTTAACTCCCTGTAATCCATGCCTGAACCTTAATCCTACGGCGAAACAAGGCCCAGCGATTGGCCAACTGCAGTCGCATGGCTTGGCCAGGACCAGCAGCCAAATAAGAGGAAGCAACCCCCTGCCCACAAGGCCACCAGTGGCTACATTTTGCCTGAGGAACTTGAAAGGATGCATACCACACAAATAGTTTTGTTTGCGCTCAATAAAGTGTATTATATACAATATATACAAGCAACAATCAGTGATCATAAAAAAAAGGATACACAACGGCCAAATCCATAGATGTAATTATAGATCCATGGTACTGATGCTTTGTTGCCATTTATCATGTAGTTGACTAACTGGTATTTTGACTGCATTTACAATTGTTCATATATGATCATTAGCGTTTTTCAACTTTGTTATTACCTTAACCTTGTGTAAGCAGTCAGTCACCAAAAATAACCCCCAGGAGGACCTAAAGCAGCACCTCTATCATACCTTTGCATCACTGGTAATTGGTTATTACCTAGATATAGTAGTCTATAATACTCTTTATGGTTACTGGCAATACTTTTTCCTTTTTATATGAGCTACACTAGTCTCCTGAGGATTATGGACCATAATTACATCTATAGATTTGGCCGTTGTGTATCCTTTTTCTTATGATCACTGATTGTTGCTTGTATATATTGAATATAATACACTTTATTAAGCGTAACCAAAACTATTTGTGTGGTGTGCATCCTTTCCATATTATTTTCTAAGTTTCTTGTAGAGGCTGTGGTGGGAACAGCCCCAGAGAGGATAGCACCCACCTCATTTATTACAACTAGATTCGGTGTGCTACTACCATTATTATTATTAATACTGTTTGTTTTTTCCTGAGGATCAAGGTGCATATAAGGGTTGCAGGGGGACAATGCACGGTGGGGCTTCAGCTCCCCTGAGCCTGTCACAATGTGGCACCACACCCATTATGTAGAAAATCGGTGTGGGAGCGCTTTAAAGGGCATTGTGATGTGCGTGGAAACTATTACCGCCCACTTTTGGCTTGTAATTAGGGACAGATTCCTGGTACAATGTACGTAAAGTCCTGTCAAGGCACAGAAATCCATATTTCAGGGCCTTGGTGCCAACAGAGAGACTGCACACCACACCACAAGTGTCTAGGGCTGATATATCATCAGCAGTGGATGCTCATGAGTGGCGAGGGACAGACAAAAAGTGAGCTCTCCACTTCGGAGCCGGAGAGGACAGCTGCTGGCGCAGGGCTACTGGCAGGGGGGGGGGGTCGCGTCTTTGGGTAGGGAGGCAAGTGTGAGTTTACCTATGGGCCAATATAGTGCAAATGTACCTAGGCCTCATCAACTTTATCTCAAGGTTTTGCCCTTCATCGCACATTATCACTTTTTAATGTCTGCTGGAGTAAAAAGCACAAACATTTACCTGTGGATCCTGCTTCATCTGTGCAACCAATTTCTGAAACCGAGAAAAAAAACAAATTATATTATAATCCGTCCATTATTAAACACCATAACAGAATGGAAATAGGCAGCCCAGACAGGCAGTTAACAATGTTAATGAACTAAATAAGCCCCCCATCCCATTTGATCACCTTCTCCCCTTTTCTAATCCCTTTTGGATGCCCCACTGTGTGCCTATGCCCATGGCATGTTCTCATACACTTTCCAATACAAAACGATGTGGCAAAAACTCGGGAAAAAGTTACAGGAAGCGATTTCTCTGCACTGCATATAGATTTGCACTTTATAAGATGCTGGCACCTCAAACCCAATAATGATGCATTCAGAGCCGTTGCAGTGCTGTAGTGCAAGTACATGCTCTTTAAGAGGAAGTCCAAGCATTTTGTAAAACTTCACCCACCACTCCCTCCTCCTTTGCTAAGCCCAATTTGGGCAATAACATAAAAGAAACTCACTGGGAGGCTGGCAATCTGCACGGAAGCTGAAGCTTGCACTTTGAGTGACAGCTCAGTTATCTAATAAATACACCAGCATGATTGCTGTCCTTTCCCTGACCACAGCTCTGCTCAGTCTGTGCAAAGCACAGCTATAACCCAGCCCCCCTGCACTTTATCCCGCTCTCCTCTCCTCAGTATGTGATGCTTCTGAGCCAAGATGGCGGCTCCCATATCCTAGAGTCCTGAGCAGAGTTGCAGCCCAGTGGGAGTAATTATTTTAGATGCTGGGAAATAGTTCTTTAAGGATTTCGGTTTTTCATTAAATCATGCTGAAGGTCTGGTTTAAAGCGGAACAAAACCCAACCAGGTCAAACTTGGAATCTAAAAGACTCCACAGCCAGGCACTAGCCTTCCCCCGGGCATTCAGAATCAGAATACCCTGCTGCGTGAGCCCCCGATGCATGTGCAGGCTCTAGTCCAAAGAGGCTCTCATTGTTTTCAATGGGGAGCACATGCTGCAGCAACCCCAGCAGTGTGCGCACACTCCCACCCCAGCCATTCAGATAGGCTGAGGCAGGAACATGCACACCGCCAGGGATGCACCAGCGCAAATTCCCCATTCTAGTAAATAACAGACATTTGAATTACATAGACACAGAAGAATGCTCTCATTGGAAAAGAGCCCACTCATGTCCATACAAAAATGTCTGGCTGGGGGTTACAAAAAGCTTGGACTTCCTCTTAAAGTGGTCCTATACCCATATGCTGTCCCTTCCTCCTTCATGTGTGACTGCAGATAACTAACAGGGATCTTTGGCATATCAAATCGATTGGTTGTAATTTGCTGTCATACAAGTGAATGAGGAAGTGGAGACTTGACTATAGTGTCACTTTTAACAGAGAAGCATTCTTCCCAAAACATATTTTGCTGGTTTGTGAAGGTCTGGCCTTTGCTGCATAGCAAGTTGAATGTTATTGTGAGTGGTGCTTGGCACATATAGAGCCACGCTGAAGAGGATGATGTTGAAAAGCCTTTCAGCAGAGTCACTCCAGACAGGACAGAACAAGTGTTCCAGGAAGCCGCAGTCAGCAAGTTGAATGCAACAACTAACGGCCATCAGCACAAGAGAAGCAGATAAAATGAAATAGGCCAGCAGAAACAAATGTCTGAATGCAGACTGCACCTTCTCTAAATGCTACCATGTCCAAATTAATCCACATTTACAATATTTATATGAAGAAGGACCTCTTCTAGCATCAGTGGCTTTATTAAATTACATTAAAAACACAATACAGAGCCACAACCTTCAGTTACAAGATCAGTGGCTTTATTAAATTACATTAAAAACACAATACAGAGCCACAACCTTCAGTTACAAGATAAGTACCAAAGGAACCTTGTTGTGCTATTACAGAAAGTGAATTCTTACAGAAAGGCACCACAGAGTCACAAAATGGATCATATCCAACTCCTCCTCACTGGACTATAACTCAAACCAGACCAACACACACAATGTGTGCTAGTCCAGTCTGTACTCAGGCCAGCAGATAACAAACGTGACCACTGGTGGCCAACCGCAGCACTTTTGCTTGCTGGGGAAGAAAAATGAACGGAAAGAAAAATACAATTCTGTGAGTACTCACCTGTAGAATTGATTTTGCTGGTGTTCGGTCTGGGCTGTCCCAGTTATCCATATACGTGTGGGTAGTCCGCCACAGGGTGGCGCCAGTTACTGCAAGATCCAGAGCTGTAACTCCTCTCGGCCTCCTACAAAAGGATCAGTCTCCATAGAAACCCCAGAAAATTAAAAAGCAGTGAATGAGACAGGCCGGGAAGCCAAGAAAAAACATGCTACAGCATGTACTCTCTCCAAAAAAGATAAGGACAAAGGTCCAATACAAAAGCCAATAATCACCATAAAAGGCAAACAGAGGAAATTAACCAAGGGCGGGGTGGGACAGCCCGGACCGAACACTGGCAAAATCAATTCTACAGGAGAGTACTCACAGAATTGTATTTTTCCCTGTGTTCGGTCCGGGCTGTCCCAGTTATCCATATACGTGTGGGACATCCAAAAGCAGTGTCCAAAATAGGGCAGGATCCCCAGAGCGGAAAAACATGTAGATCATTTCACTACCGCCTGAAGCACCTTTCGGCCAAAAGCAGCATCAGCAGATGCCAAAACATCAACCTTGTAAAACTTAGTAAAGGTATGAACAGAAGACCAGGTAGCGGCCTTACAAACTTGTTCAACAGAGGCCTGGTGCTGAAAAGCCCAGGAAGCACCAATAGCTCTAGTAGAGTGAGCAGTAACACGAAAAGGGGGATCCTTCCCCTTGGCAAAGTAGGCTTGCACCACCGCCTGTCTAATCCACCTACTAAGAGTGGACTTAGCTGGAGACAAACCCTTCCTAACACCTTCAGAGAGGACAAAAAGAGAATCCGACTTCCTGAAGGATTCAGTCGCAACTAGGTAGTACTTAATGGCTCTGACCACATCCAAGGAATGAAGGGCCCTTTCCTTAGAGTTAGACGGATCCGGAAACAGAGAAGGTAAAATAGCCTCCTCATTAAGATGAAAGGGAGACACAACCTTAGGTAAAAAAATCAGGTTTAAAGCGAAAAACCACCTTATCCTTATGCCGCTCAAAGTAAGGGGGCTTCATACAAAGTGCAGCCAGTTCTGACACCCGGCGTACCAAGGTGATGGCTACCAAAAAGACCACCTTTAGAGTCAAGATAGTCAAGGCAGCGTCGCACAAAGGCTCAAAGGGCGGACCCTGGAGCGCAGAAAGCAAAGTCACACACCCCGCTTCAGATAGTCATTACACTTGGGTTATGCTGACCTGTAGATGGCGATCTTGCAGAGATGTCAATAAAAAAAGGAAGACCCTCCCAGTCCATAAATACCTGGTATTCCCCAGTATTAAAACAGCAGTAAGGAAACAAAGGGACCAGGAAGAGCCAAAATAACCAGTAACAGTAAGAAAGGCTCACCATATAAAGGATCCAAAATACCAAAGGGCGGGGTGTGTGACATACTTATAATACCCATTTTACAGGTGAGTATCCACAAAATGGTATTATTCTAAGTATGTCACACACCCCGCTTCAGATAGTCATTACACTTGGGACATCCAATAGCAGTGTCCATAAAGGGCGGGGATCCAAAACAAGGCAATAATGTACCAACTTAAACCACTGCAGCTTGCAGAACTTTGCGGCCAAAAACAGCATCCGCTGAAGCCCGCACATCTACCTTGTAAAACTTGGAAAAAGTATGAACGGAAGACCAAGTAGCAGCCTTACAAACTTGCTCAACAGAGGCCTGGTGCTGGAAAGCCCAGGACCAATTTACCAACGCTGGCTTTGATGGCGTGGCTACTGAAACCTCCATCTTGAAGGAGGAAGGTCTTTCTGATGCTGTTATTCAGACTCTGGTTAGGGCTAGAAAGAAGTCTTCCTCTGCCATCTACTATAGGATTTGGAGGTCTTATATTGATTGGTGTAAGGTCAGGGCCTTGCCTTGCCCCAACGGCCCGAGTAGAATGAGCAGTAACAAGAAAAGGGGAACCTTCCCCTTGGCAGAATAGGCCCCAACAATGGCCTGGCGAATCCATTTACTAATGGAAGACTTGGCGGGAGCCAAACCTTTCCTAGGCCCGGAGGGCACCACAAAAAGGGCGTCAGTCCTACGAAAGGAAGAAGTAGCCACCAAATAGTACTTCAGACAGCGAACCACATCCAGAGAATACAAAACCCTCTCCTTGTCATTGCTGGGCTTAGGACACAAGGAGGGTAGAACAATGTCCTGATTAAGATGGAAGGCAGAAACCACCTTAGGAAGGAAACTTGGCTTGAAGCGGAAAACCACCTTGTCCTGATGCCTCTCAAAGTAAGGAGCCTGAATGGACAAAGCCGTCAACTCTGATACACGCCGGACAGAAGTGATGACAACCAGAAACGCAACCTTCTGAGTAAACGTAGAAAGAGCAATATCCTGCAAAGGTTCAAAAGGAGGACCCTAAAAAGCAGAAAGAACCAAATTCAAATCCCAAACTGGGAGCAAAGGCTTCCTAGGAGGCCGCACATGCGTAACCCTCTGGAAAAAGGTCTTAACCAGAGGATGAAGAGCAAAAGACCTTTGAAAGAAAACCGCCAGGGCAGAAACATGCCCTTTCAGCGTACTAAGCTGCAAACCTAGGTCCAGACCATGTTGCAAAAATTCCAAGATCCTAGGGATAGAAAACGCCCTGCAAGGCAAGGCCCTGACCTTACACCAATCAATATAAGACCTCCAAATCCTATAGTAGATGGCAGAGGAAGACTTCTTTCTAGCCCTAACCAGAGTCTGAATAACAGCATCGGAAAGACCTTCCTCCTTCAAGATGGAGGTTTCAGTAGCCACGCCATCAAAGCCAGCGTTGGTAAATTGGGGTAGAGCAGGAGACCCTGAGTGAGTAGATCTGGCAGAAGTGGCAGAACTAACTGATCCTCTGCCAACCTTACCACGTCTGCGAACCAAACCTGTCTTGGGCACCTTGGAGCCACCAGGATTGCTGACGCACCCTCTAGGGCCAGCTTGCGCACCACTTTGCCCACCATGGGAAACGGAACAGGTACAGAAACCCCAGATCCCTCCAGTTCAGAGACATGGCCAGAGCCAGAGGGCTGCCAGAGCCAGCGGATCCCGCGAGAGAGACACAAATGCCGGAAGCTTGTGATTGTGACGAGAGGCAAAGAGGTCCACCACCGGAGGCAAAGCGACCGAAAAACCTTGGGGCAGAGCGACCATTCCCCCCGGCGAGACGACCCCCCTGCTCAGGGAGTCCGCCTCCGTGTTTTCCACTCCCGGAATGTACACTGCCGAGATGCATGGGACATTGCCCCTGAAACCGAAGATCCTTCCAAAATCCCCCCCAACCTGACCGGCTGGCCTCCGTGGTGACCGTCTCCCAACGAGGGGTCAGAAAAGACCTGCCCCTTGTCAGATTGCTCGGTTTCAGCTACCACCGAAGGGAACGCCGCACCCGGGGGGACATCAGAAAGGATTGATCCAATGACAACGGGGACCCGTCCCAGGCCGCCAAGAGATGGAGCTGGAGCGTCCTTGTGTGAAACTGGGCAAAGGGAACAGCCTCGAACGATGCCACCATCAATCCCACCAGTCGCATCCCTAGCCGGATGGACGGGCGGGGGATGGATAGGAGGCGCTGAGTCAATTCCTGAATCAGAAGAACCTTGGCTCGGGGGAGGAACACCCTGGCCTGAGAAGTATCCAGAGACATTCCCAGGAACACCACCACCCTGGAGGGAGTGAGGCAGGACTTGGGATAGTTGATCACCCAACCGAAACTCTCCAGAGTGGACACCACTGTCCTGGTATCCAGCTGCGCCTGACTAACGGAAGACGCCATGATGAGAAGATCGTCCAGATAGGGCACGATGCGGATACTCCTGGCTCTGAGGATGGCCATCACTCCTGCCAACACCTTGGTAAAAACCCTTGGAGCCGAGGTAAGGCCAAACCTGAGGAATCTCTGGTGTGCCGGAAATATTGGAATATGCAGGTAA
This sequence comes from Gastrophryne carolinensis, assembly GCA_027917425.1. Classification (NCBI taxonomy): domain Eukaryota; kingdom Metazoa; phylum Chordata; class Amphibia; order Anura; family Microhylidae; genus Gastrophryne; species Gastrophryne carolinensis. The sequence continues at coordinate 76,935,050 of CM051241.1, forward strand.
GCATCCTTGATGTCTATGGACGTCATAAAGTCCCCCTGACGAAGTGAGTGGATGGCTGAGCGCAGAGTTTCCATACGGAACTTCCGGGGACGAACGAACCTGTTGAGCAACTTCAGATCCAGAATGGGACGAACGGATCCGTCCTTCTTGGGCACCGTGAACAAATTGGAATAGAAGCCCAGGCCCCGGTCTGAGTGGGGCACCGGACAGATGATAGCCATGTCCAAGAGACTTGCTACTGCTGCCCGAAGCCCCTGGGCGGCCAGAGACCTCTTGGACCCAAACCTGGGAGAAGAGTAGCAGCTGTCCCCCCACCCGAGGGTGAAGGCGCCCCCTCATTGCTGAGCCGGCTTGGCAGCGGCTCTAGGCTTGGAGCCCCAACTGTGTCCTGGACGGGCCCGACCCCTGCCCCTGGTCCAGGAATCACCTCTGGACGAGGGGAAAGCCGAACCCCTGCCGACTCTAAAAAAACAGGAGCATCCACCTCGGGGGGGGGGGGGGGGGGCGACCAGTGCTTCACCGCGTCTGCTGGAAAGGGATATTTCCTGTCCCAACCCGGTGGGACACCTGGAAGCCGAGTCTGCCTCTCCCATTCCTTAAGAATGATACCATCAAAATGCTTTTGATAAGGAAATTCCAAGTGCGGCTTGGTCACTTCAAAGAACTCCCCCTTCAGTGGAGGAGCCACCTCGGGGGGAGAAATAGCCAAGACCTCAAACATATGAGCCAGGACCCTAGCGGTATCTAAAGAATCCCCCTAGCCCTGCTCGGTATCAGCGCCCACAAACTGCTGATCACCGGAGTGATCAGACTCCTCATACAACTCCCCTTCCTCACGCGGGGAACAATCAGACCAATCCAGGGAGTCAAAATCCTCCCTATCAAAGGCCTGCGCAGCCGTATACAAATGTTTTCTCTTTGCCTTGGCCTTTTTAGCAACGGCACTGGAAAAAAAATTTCAAGATTGGGCAATCTGGCACACACCTCAGATTGCGACTCCCCGCCAATGACCACATCACGTGGGGTACGTGTCAAGCGAGGGGGAGACGGAGAGGAGACTGGCGGAGCAGAACCGGACGCCTGAGATCCGGTCTGCCGCGTAATAGACCGCTGCTCACAGGGAACACAAAGAAATACATCATCCCCCAAAAGGGATACCCCACACCCCAAACACAGCCTGGATTGCCCCGAGGGGGGCACAAGCCCAGTATCCGGGGATGCCTCCATACGGTGATTTTTAAAAAGATATATGTGTGTGTGTACAATGCCCCGAGGGAATTACGCAATAATGCAACCCGGGATGCCCCTTTAAGTCCCGAGTGGGAGTCATTTTAAGCCACTAAATTTAACCAGGCACCGTAGGACCGGGAGAATCCCCCTTTAATAGTGTCAATTGTCCACCTGGAACACACAAAAAAACACACTCAGACTATGCTGGCAATGTCCATAAGGAGTTAATGATAGAAAATCTGATGGCCACAGGCCACTCACCAGACCTTCGCCCCACCTGATTACCGCACGCAGGCAAGAGGAACCGTGGGGACACGAGGAGAGCAGAGGAGGAGGGAGGGCGGGCCGGCGCGGTTTGCGCGTCGCGCACGGCCCCGCCCCACCCCCGTATCTCCCGGCCAGAAGCTGGGACCTAACACACAGCGCCCGCAGCACAGGGGGACCTGCCCCCCCCCCCCCCCCTCTCTAAGGGTATCCGGGAGAGGGGGAATCCATGCCAGGGTAGGGCCAGGGGACGGGGCATCCCAAACCGGGATCACCAACCCGGATAGCCGCCTACCCCTTGTTATGGGGTCTCACGGCTCCTAAGCACCAGGGGTGCCAACTACCTTTGCCCGGACCAGCAGCCAAGGGACAAGCCCCCCCCCCCCCCCACCCCCCTAAGGGTATCCGGGAGAGGGGGAATCCACGCTAGGGTGGGAGGCCAAGGGACAGGGCATCCCAAGCCGGGATCACCAACCCGGCTAACCGCCTACCCCTTGGTATGGGGTCTCACGGTGGAGCGTAGCTCCTAAGCACCATAGGGTGTCTTCTACCATTGGCGGAACCAGCAGCCTGTGTTGGGAGGCAAAGTAAAATCAGTTAAAAGGGATCCGGACAGAAATAGACTCAATAGAGGGGCCAGGAGTTATCCCGGCTACCTGCAAGGAGGAGACATCATCTTCTGACTTGCTCGCCGTCTGCAGAGATGAAAGACTGGGGAATGAGTGGGAGGTACCAGGTATTTATGGACCGGGAGGGTCTTCCTTTTTTTATTGACATCTCTGCAAGATCGCCATCTACAGGTCAGTATAACCCAAGTGTAATGACTATCTGAAGCAGGGTGTGTGACATACTTAGAATATGGAAAACTCTTGGATTCACACCAAGAAAATTAAGCACGCCAAACTCGGTACTAAATCATGGAGGAAGACTTCTTCCGTGCCTCAATCATGGTCTGAATAACCGTGTCCGACAGTCCCTTCTCCGCTAGGATAGAGGCTTCAATAGCCAGGCCGTCAAAGCCAGCGTCTGTAAATTGGGATGCCGCAGCGACCCCTGCGTGAGAAGCCCTGGGTCGTCCGGCAGGACGTAGTGATCGACCGACATTTGGAGGACGTCGGCGAACCAACTCCGCCTCGGACAGTGACGAGCCACCAGAATGGTTGGCACCCCCTCCTGGGCTATCTTGCGTAGAACTCGGCCCAGAAGAGGAAACGGAGGGAAGGCATAAAGGAGCCTGAACTCCGTCCACGGAATTGTCAGAGCGTCTGTGGCGAAGGCCAGAGGATCTCTTGATAGGGTGACGAACCTTGGAAGCTTGTGATTGTGTCTGGACGCAAACAGGTCCACGTCGGCTGACCCCAGCCGAGACACAGAGCGTGAAAGATCTTGTTGCTGAGAGACCATTCCCCCAGACGAGAAGTACCCCTGCCCAGGGAGTCTGCCTCCTGGTTTTCTACCCCGGGGATGTAAACCGCCGAGATGCAGGGAACATTCTCCTCCGCCCAAGACAGAATCTGAGACACCTCCAGAAGGGCTCGCTTGCTCCGAGTCCCGCCTTGGTGATTGATGTAGGCGACAGCCGTCTTATTGTCCGAGCTGGACAGCCTTTAGATGAGGAGTCAGCTGAAGAAGTACCAACCGAATCGCTCGTAGCTCCAGTAGATTGATGGGTAGATGAGCCTCCTGAGGGTTCCACTGACCCTGGAACTTCAGTGCCTGCCAAACCCCCCCCCCCCCCCCCCCCCCAGCCGGTCAGACTGGCGTCCGTGGTAACTATCTCCCACAGAGGATTCAGAAAAGACTTGCCCACCAGCAATTGTTTTTGTTCTTGCATGGCACGGCCCGCTTTGGTATTCGTTACAGTTGGGTTATTCCGCCACTAGGTGGTGCCGTGGTACTGCAGAAAGCTGTGGCTCTATGGTTAATCCCGGCTCCCTATAAAAACGGGATTAACCATAGAGTTCCCGGCATAGACCAGCAGTGAGACAAGAAGCCGGGAGAGAATAAGGTAAAGAATGTAAAAAAGGTAAAAAAACCCAATTAACTTGGAACAATCACCATAAAGAGGCAAACAAGAAAAACGATAACAAGGGTGGGGCGAAGCGGGTCGTGCCATGCAAGAACAAAAACAATTCTACAGGTGAGTACTCACAGAATTGCTTTTTTCTTTATTGCATGGCATGGCCCGCTTCGGTATTCATTACAGTTGGGACATCCAAAAGCAGTGTCCAGAATAGGGTGGGATCCCCAAAAAGTAAAGGCCTTAACATCAACTTTGTAGAACTTGGAAAAAGTATGAACAGAAAACCAAGTAGCGGCCTTGCAACCTTGTTCAATAGAAGCATGGTGCTGAAAAGCCCAAGAGGCACCAATAGCACGAGTGGAATGAGCAGTAATCCTAAAGGGAGGTTTCTTTCCCTTAGCAGAATAGGCTTGAACCACCGCCTGACGGATCCACTTGCTGACAGTGGATTTAGCCGGAGGCAAACCCTTTCAAGGTCCAGAAGTGAGAACAAAAAGAGCATCAGACTTCCTGAAAGTCTCAGTAGCGACCAAATAAAACAGAGCCCTGACCACATCCATGGAATGCAGAGTCCGCTCCTTGGAATTAGCAGGATTAGGACACAATGAAGGCAAGACAATGTCCTGATTGAGATGAAAGGCAGACACAACCTTTGGCAAGAAATCCGGCTTAAGCCGAAACACCACCTTATCCTGATGCCTCTAAAAATAAGGAGGTTTGATGGAAAGCTCCGCTAGCTCAGAAACTCACTTTACAGAAGTGATAGGCACCAGAAAGGCTACCTTAAAGTGGACCAACACCCAGGATTTTCACTATCCTGGGTGTTGGTCCACTTCCGCGGGGCACCCCGATCGGGGGTGCCCCGCTGTGTGAAACCCCCCAGAAAGCCCCAAAAATTCACCTGACCCCGCTCCCACGTGACTCGCTCCACCAATCACCGCTGACAGACAAGCGAGGTCCGTCGACGGACAAGGAGAGAGCGCCCGCCGCCTCTCGCGCGTCCCTCTTACAGGGAGCGCGCCCGCGCTGGCCATTCACAAATGGCCCGCGCGGGTGCGCGCCCTGCTATAGGGATGCGCGAGAGGCGGCGGCATGCCCATGCGCCGTTGGAATGAGGAACAGGTAGGATTTGTGGGCGTCCTGGGGGGTTTCACACAGCGGGGCACCCCCACAGGCAGGGAGCTGATCGGCCCGGGAATCTTATAGATTCCCGGGGCGATCAGCGGTGGGTGTTGTTCCACTTTAAGAGTCAAAATAGGCAAGGCAGGCTCAAAGGGAGGCCCTTGCAGAGCAGACAACACCATATTCAAATCCCAGACTGGTAGCAAAGGCTTACGGGGTGGATGCACATGGGAAACACCCTGGAAAAAGGTTTTAACCAACAGGTGATTGGCAAAAGATCTTTGGAAAGAATTGCCAGAGCTGAAACATGGCCTTTTAGGGTACTAAGTTGGCCCAGATCCAAACCATGTTGCAAGAATTCCAGAATCCTGGGAATAGAAAACACCCGACAGGGACGAGACTTGGACTCACACCAGGCAATGTAAGCATGCCAGACCCTGTAATAAATAAAGGACGAGGACTTCTTCCTAGCCCGAATCATGGTATCAACAACAGAGGCAGGTAACCCCTTTTCCATCAAGATGAAGGTTTCAGGAGCCAAGCCGTTAAATCCAGAGTTTGTAAATTGGCATGGCGTAGCTACCCCTGAGTGAGAAGATCTGAAGTGTCACACCGTGACACTGTTGCTCACAGGGGATACCCCACACATGGAACACAGCCGGGATTGCCCCACAGAGCCCCCAAGCACGCTACCCCAGAAGCCTCCATATGGTGATTAACACAGGCGCAATAGGCCAGCAGTGGGTACAGGCTTAAGACAGAAGTCACCCGGGATGCCCTCCCACGGGATGCCCCCCGAAGTCAATGAAGGGGGAATGAGGGGGAAGGACCCCAAAAGGAAAATAAGGGGACACAGTCCCCAAACTACTCACCCCCTCAGAAGCCAGGACAGAAACTCTGCATCCCTATTAGGCTCACCATAAAGCCTATGGCCGGCTACCCTTTGTGGTACAGGGTCTGCGGCTTGGAGCTGCGCTCCAGGAGCACTTGACCCTAGTGCTCTTCTACCTTCACCCTAATCTGTCAGCCGAGGCTGGGAGGCAGTGAGGGTCCAGAAACGGATGGAAATAGACATGCAGGGCCGCAGGCTTGGTTGCCCCGCTCACCTGCGCAAGAGAGAGAGCCATCTTCTAGCTTCGCAGTATCACTGCAGAGGAAACACTGGGAACTCTATTGTTAATCCCGTTTTTACAGGGAGCCGGGACATGCCACAGCTTTCTGCAGTACCACTGCGCCACCTAGTGGCGGAATAACCCAACTGTAATGAATACCGAAACGGGCCGTGCCATGCAATAAAGCAAATTCTAGGTCCAGAGACTCCTGCGTTCAGGCCCAACCGTTCAACAGATTCAATTGAAGAGGTCTCATATGGAATTGGGCGAAGGGCACCGCCTCGAAGCAGGACACCATGAGGCCCACCAGCTTCATCCCCAGACGGATCAAGGGCCGCTGACAAGCCAGTAGGGCCTGCACCTGCGTCTGGAGGTCCTCCACCTTCTGCTGGGGGAGAAATACCTTGACTTGAGAGGTGTCTAGTGTCATGCCCAGGAAGGACCTCATCGTTGAAGGGGTGATAGACGACTTGGGGTAATTGATTACCCATCCGAAATCCTCAAGAGTGGATAACACCGTCCGGGTGTCGTTCTCTGCTGAAGGAACTGCGCAGCAAATCGTTCAGATAAGGCAGAACCCGGATGCCCCGGTTCCTCAGAATGACCATGACACCTGCCAGCACCATGGTGAACACACGGGGAGCAGAAGCTATCCCGAACGTTAGTGCCACAAACTGATAATGCTGGTCTTCCAGAGCAAACCTCAGAAACTTCTGGTGTCCCTGAAAAATCGGGATGTGCAGATAGGCATCCTTGATGTCCACTGTGGTCATGAAGTCGCCGGGCCGAAGTGAGCTCACCGCAGACCACAAGGTCTCCATGCGGAAATGTCTGACTTTGACAAACTTGTTGAGACCCTTCAGATCCAGGATAGGTCGCAGTGTCCGTCCTTCTTGGGCACCGTGAACAGATTGGAATAGAAACCTTGTCCCCGTTCCTGGCGAGGTACAGGACAAATTACACCCGATAGCAGAAGGCTCTGAAAGGCCATCCTTAGGCCCTGCGCCGTCAATGCGTTCCAGGAAATCCGCGACCGAAGAAATCTTGAGGGCGGCCAAACTGCCAGCTCTATCTTGTACCTGGAGGACACCACCTCCTGAATCCACCGATCCGAGACGTGCTGTCTCCACCTGTGACCAAAGAGCAGTAGCCGTCCCCCCACCCGGATGGGTGAGGGCGCCTCCTCATGCCTGAGGGGGCTTGGTTGGAGGCTTGGACTTAGCTCCCCAGGAGGGATTGGATCAACCGCGGGACCTATCTCGTCCCCAGGAATCTCTGCGGCCACATGAAAATGAAGAGCCTCTTCCCCCACGAAAGGAGCGAAAAGCCGAAGAACCCCGAAAAGGTCGCGCAGGCTTCCGTCGCTGAGGAAGCCTGTGTCAGCCAACCACTGCCGCAGTCAAGCGAACGACGAAGCACAACAAGCAGAGCCGAGGCCTTGGCGCCAAGCCTGACACTATCGTCCATGGCGGAGACTACAAAAGCAATGAAATCCACACATGCTTTGAGTTCCGTATACTCTTCGGCCTGCTCGCGGGATTTGGCCAAATCCACCAGGCGTCTCACAATGGCCGCCGCACAGACAGGGCGAAGCCCAGCGCCCACGAAAGAGAACGCATGACAAGCCAGCTGATCCATGCGCCTGTCAGCAGGATCGCGCAAAGAAGCAGTGTCGGGTGACGGCATAACCGTAATGTTGGATGAACCCGAAATGGGGGCATCCACCTCGGGGGGACGGGACCAGAGACGGATCAGCTCCTCAGGGAAGGGATACCGCCTGTCTAAACTCTTAGGCACCGACGGCAATTTATTAGGCCTTTCCCATTCCTTAAATACCATATCGGAAATATGGCCCTGTTCAGGGAAGACCATCCTATGTCTCACAGGCCGGAATAAATCCCCCTGCTTCTTCTTAGCCACTTTAGGAGGGACAATATAAAGGGTCTCAAAAACAAAAGCCAGCAATTTTTCCGTGTCGTCAGGGAGCCACATATCCTCATCGGAGGAGGAGCCAGGCTTGCTGTCATAACCAACCGACCGATCCCCTGAGGAAGCAGAGTCTCTAAAAAGCTCTCCCTCCTCCATGGAGTTCTGACCGCCAAAAAGGTCATCTTCTCGTCGGCAATATCCAAACAAGCCGGCTCTATGTGCCGCTTCTTACACGTGGCCTTACCCTTAGCCGTGCGAGAAAATTGTCTCTTCAGACTGGCCACCCGGTGCGCCAAATCGGCCTGGGCCCCCCTGCTGGCTTCCCCCTCACTGACGGCTGACTGCAGCAGTGGGGGGAGGGGGTAGGTGAGACCACAGGCAAAGGCGGGCTAGGGGCAGGGACGCCCGCCTTATCATGCTCCAAAAAAGCAATTCTGTGAGTACTCACTGCTTCGGTATTCATTACAGTTGGGTTATTCTGCCACTAGGTGGCGCAGTGGTACTGCAGAAAGCTGTGGCATCTCCCGGCCCCCTATAAAAATGGGATTAACCATAGAGTTCCCAGCGTAGACAAGCCGGGAGAGAATAAAGGTAAAAAATTAAAAAAAGGTTAAAAACCCCAATTAACTTGGAACAATCACCATAAAGAGGCAACCAAGAAAAACGATAACAAGGGTGGGTCGAAGCAGGGCGTGCCATACAAGAACAAAAACAATTCTACAGGTGAGTACTCACAGAATTGCTTTTTTCTTTATTGCAAGGCACGGCCTGCTTCAGTATTCATAACAGTTGGGACAGCCAAAAGCAGTGTCCAAAAGTAGGGTGGGATCCCCAATAAGTAACAGCCGGTTCAGGTCACTACCACCTGAAGCACCTTGCGGCCAAAAGCAGTATCCGCTGAGGCCTTAACATCAACCTTGTCAAACTTGGAAAAAGTATGAACATAAGACCAAGTAGCGGCCTTGCAAACTTGTTCAACAGAAGCTCTGTGATTACTCACCTGTAGAATTGAGTATACAGCACGTCCTGCTCCAGAAATGATTCCTTACGGTTGGGATTACCTCCGCCAGATGGCGTTGGACTGCAGAGACAGCAAAAAAGAGGCCCCTTCCGGTCCCTTATATACCCGGGACCTCCCACAATTCCTCAGTATTGAAAAGCAGTCAAAGAGAACCGGGAGAAGCTAAAAGATCAACTAAAAAAAACTTCAACAAGTACAACAATCACCATAAAGAGGATCCAACGGCTAAAGAAACCAAGGTGGGGTGGAGCAGGACGTGCTGTATACTCATAATACCAATTCTACAGGTGAGTAATCACAGAATTGTATTATTCTAAGTATACAGCACGTCCTGCTCCAGAAAGGATTACTTACGGTTGGGACATCCAATAGCAGTGTCCGTAGGATATGGTGGGATCTCCAAAAAGGCAACAACGTGCAGATTAAACCACAGCAGCCTGCAGAACCTTGCGGCCAAAACATCATCAGCTGAGGCCCGAACATCAACCTTGTAAAACTTAGAAAAGAAGACCAAGTAGCGGCCTTGCAAACTTGTTCAACAGAAGCCTGGTGCTGAAAAGCCCAAGAGGCACCAATAGCACGAGTAGAATGAGCAGTAACAAGGAAGGGAGGATTCCTTCCCTTAGCAGAGTAGGCCCGACACACAGCCTGACGAATCCATTTGTGGACCCTTCCTGGGCCCAGAAGGGACCACAAACAAGGCATCAGTCTTTCTGAAAGGTTCAGTAGCCACCAAGTAGAACTTCAAATTCCTGACCACATCCAAGGAATGCAAAGCCCTTTCCTTTGAGTTACCAGGATTAGGGCACAAAGAGGGAAGCACAATGTCCTGATTGAGATGAAAATTTGATACCACTTTTGGCAGAAAATCTGGTTTAAAGCAAAACACCACCTTGTCCTGGTGTCTCTCAAAGTAGGGGGCCGCCAACTTCGAAACACGCCTAACAGAGGTGATAGCCACCAAAAAGACAACCTTAAGAGTAAGAATGGACAAAGCAGCCGCCTGCACAGGCTCAAAAGGAGACCCCTGCACAGGCAGATAGGACCAAGTTCAGGTCCCAGACAGGTAACATAGGCTTACGAGGGGGGCGCACATGAGTAACCCCCTGGAAGAAGGTCTTGACCAGTTGATGTTAAGCAAAAGACCTTTGGAAGAAAACGCAGAAACCTGACCCTTCAGAGTGCTAAGCTGAAGGCCCACATCCAAACCATGTTGAAGGAACTCCAGAATCCTAGGAATGGAAAACACACGACAGGGAAGGGACTTGGACTCGCACCAGTCAATGTAGGCCCGCCAAATCCTATAGTAAATGGAGGAAGAAGACTTCTTTCTAGCCCTGATCAAGGTGTGAACCACAGCAGCAGACAGCCCCTTTTCCCTCAAGATGGAGGTTTCAGCAGCCAGGCCGTCAAAGCCAGCGTTTGTAAATTGGGATGCCGTAGCCGCCCCTTAGTGAGAAGGTCCGGGCCCAGGGGCAGAGCGTACTGGTCTACTGCCAACTGCACGATGTCTGCGAACCACACCTGTCTTGGCCAACGGGGGGGCCACCAGAATTGCTGGCACCCCTTCCTGAACCAACTTGCGCAGAACGCTTTCCAACAGGGGGAATGGTTGGAAGACATACAGGAGATGGAAGCCCTGCCAAGACAGGGTCAGAGCATCCACCGCAAGAGCCAGGGGGTCCTGGGTCAAGGAGACAAAGACTGGGAGCTTTCGATTGTGGCGAGACGCAAAAAGGTTCACGTCCGGCAGCCCCCACTCTGTTGCTGAGGGACCATTCTCCCAGGCGAGAAGTCCCCCTGCTCAGAAAGTCCGCCTCCAGATTTTCCACCTCCCGGATATACATGGCCGAGATGCAGGGAACATTGTCCTCCGCCCAAGACAGAATCTTGGACACTTCCTCGAGGGCACCCTTGCTCCGGGTCCCTCCCTGATGATTGATGTAGGCAACCGCCATCTGGTTGTCCGAGTGTACCAGGACCGGCCGGCCCCGAAGGTGTAGAGTCAAATGGGCCAGAACCAACCTGACCACCCTTAGTTCCAGGACATTGATAGGGGCGTGGGCCTCCTGAGGTCCCCACAGCCCCTGGAATTTTAGGGATTTCCAGAAACCCCCACAACCCGTCCGACTGGCATCCGTGGTGACCGTCTCCCAACAGGGGGCCAGAAAGGATCTGCTCCCCAACAGGTTCCTCAAGTCCAGCCACCACAAGAGAGACCGTCGGGCTAGAGGTGAAAGGGAAAAGGCCTGATCCAGAGACAGAGGATCCTTGTCCCACACTGACAAGAGGTGGAGCTGAAGAGGTCTCATGTGGAACTGTGCATAGGGAACAGCCTTGAAGCAGGACACCATCAGCCCCACCAGTTGCATCCCCTGCCGGATGGAGGGATGGGGACAAGACAGAAGTAACTGAACCTAAGCTTGAAGTGCATCCACCTTCTGCTGAGGAAGAAAAATCCTGGCCTGAACCGTATCCAGATTCATGCCCAGAAAGGATGCCACCAGGGAGGGTGACAGGGAAGATTTGGGATGGTTGATCACCCAGCCGAATGACTCCAGAACGGTCACCACCCTCCGGGTATCCAGCTCTGCTTGCTGGAGAGACTGAGAAGTGATGAGAAGGTCGTCCAGATAGGGGAGAATGCGAATACCCTGAGATCTGAGTAAAGCCATCACTCCTGCCAGCACCTTGGTGAAAACTCTGGGAGCTGAAGTGAGACCGAAGGGCAGTGCCACAAATTGGTAGTGCTGATCCTCCAGCGCGAACCTGAGGAATCTCTGATGCCCTGGAAAGACTGGAACATGAAGGTAAGCATCCTTGATGTCTATGGAGGTCATGAAGTCCCTGGGGCGCAGTGAGCTGACCGCTGAGCGCAGAGTCTCCATGCGAAAGCGCCTGGGTTTGACAAAATACCATTTTGTGATTACTCACCTGTAAAATGGGTATTATAAGTATGTCACACACCCCGCTTCCACTATTCATGACATATGGGTAGTTACCTGTAGAGGGCGAACTTCTGCAGAGATGAAAGCAAAAAAGAAGCCCCTCCCGGTCCATAAATACCTGGGACCTCCCACTCATTTCCCAGTATATGACAGCAGTAAGGGGACCAGGAAGAGACAATAAAACATTATTAACAATAAAAGGTTCACCATATAAAGGATCCAGAATACAAAAGGGCGGGATGAAGCGGGGTGTGTGACATACTTATAATACCCATTCTACAGGTGAGTAATCACAAAATGGTATTATTCCAAGTATGTCACACACCCCGCTTCCACTATTCATGACATATGGGACATCCAATAGCAGTGTCCGTCATGGGTGGGAATCCAAATACAGCAAAAAACGCACCAATTTAAACCACTGCAGCTTGCAGAACCTTGCGGCCAAAAACAGCATCCGCTGAGGCCCGCACATCAACCTTATAAAACTTGGAAAAAGTATGAACACAAGACCAAGTAGCAGCCTTACAAACTTGCTCAACAGAAGCCTGGTGCTGAAAGGCCCAGGAAGCCCCAACAGCACGAGTAGAATGAGCAGTGATCTTAAAAGGAGGAACCCTCCCCTTAGCAGAATAGGCCCCAACAATGGACTGGCGAATCCATTTACTAATGGTAGACTTGGCGGGCGCCAAAACTTTCCTGGGCCCGGAGGGCACCACGAACAAGGCGTCCGTCTTACGAAAAGGAGAAGTAGCAACCAAATAGTACTTCACACAACGAACCAAATCCAAAGAGTGCAAAACATTCTCCTTGTCATTGCTAGGCTTAGGACACAAGGAAGGGAGAACTACATCCTGATTGAGATGGAAGGCAGAAACCACCTTAGGAAGGAAATCAGGTTTAAAGCGAAAAACCACCTTGTCCTGGTGTATCTCAAAGTAAGGGGCCTGAATAGACAGAGCCGCCAACTCAGAGACATGCCAAACCGAGGTAATAGCCACCAAAAAGGCAACCTTTTGAGTGAGCACAGAAAGTGCCACATCCTGCACCGGCTCAAAAGGAGGCCCCTGGAGGGCCGAGAGAACCAAATTGAGGTCCCAAATGGGAACCAAAGGCTTTCTAGGGGGCCGAACATGAGTGACCCCTTGGAAAAAAGTCTTGACCAGATGATGCAAGGCAAAGGACCTTTGAAAAAAGACAGCCAGGGCAGAAACCTGACCCTTCAAAGTACTGAGCTGGAACCCCAGATCCAGACCGTGTTGTAGAAACTCCAAAATCCTAGGAACCGAAAACACCCTGCAAGGTAAGGCCCTAGCCCCACACCAGTCAATATTGGACCGCCAAGTCCTATAGTAAATGGTAGAGGAAGACCTCTTCCTAGCTCTAATCAAGGTCTGAATAACCGCCTCAGACAAACCTTCCTCCCTCAGGATGAAGGTTTCAGCAGCCACGCCGTCAAAGCAAGCGTTTGTAAATTGGGGTAACGTAGCTGACCCTGAGAGATCAGATCTGGAAACAGTGGCAGCCTGTACTGAACTACCGCCAGTCTTACGACGTCTGCGAACCAAACCTGTCTTGGCCACCTTGGGGCCACCAGAATTGCTGGTGCCCCCTCTAGCGCCAGCTTGCACACTACCTTGCCTACCATGGAGAAAGGGGGAAACAGGTACAGAAACCCCAGATCCCTCCAGGCAAGGGACAAGGCATCCGCTGCCAGGGCAGAGGATCCTGAGACAGAGATACAAAGGATGGAAGCTTGTGATTGTGCCGAGAGGCAAAGAGATCCACCTCCCCCACTTGTGACACAGGGCCCGAAATACCCTGTGGTTGAGAGTTCATTCCCCTCGGCGAGAAAACCCCCTGCTCAGGGAGTCCGCCTCCGTGTTTTCCACTCCCGGAATGTACACTGCCGAGATGCAAGGAACATTGCTCTCCGCCCATGTCAGAATCAGAGAGACTTCCCTGAGGGCACTCCTGCTGCGAGTCCCTCCCTGGTGATTGATGTAAGCTACCGCAGTTTGATTGTCCGATTGAACCTGAACCGGTAAGCCCTGGAGGTGAAGTGTCAGACATGACAGAACCAAACGGATAGCTCTGAGCGCCAAGACATTGATGGGGTATCCGACAGGCTGGCATCCGTGGGAACCGTCTCCCAACAAGGGGCCAGAAAGAATCTGCCCCTCATCAGATTGCTTGGTTCCAACCACCACTGAAGGGACTGCAGAACCCTGGGAGACATCCGAAAGGACTGATTCAAAGACTGTGGACATCTGTCCCAGTTCAGCAATAGATGGAGTTGGAGCGACCTCATGTGGAACTGAGCAAAGGGGACTGCCTCGAAGGAAGCCACCATCAAACCCACCAGTGTCATCCCTAGCCGGATAGAGGGGCGAGGATTGGTCAGGAGAATACGTATCAGATCCTGAACCCTCTGCACCTTTGAAGTAGGAACACTCTGGCCTGACTGGAATCCAGAATCATGCCCAGAAAACAGATCTCCCTTGATGGGGAGAGAGAAGATTTGGGGTGGTTGAACACCCATCCTAACCTCTCCAGCATCGTCACCACCATCCTGGTGTCCAGCTCCGCCTGGCATAGGGAAGAAGCTGTAATGAGCAGGTCGTCCAGATACGGCACAATGCGAATGCCCTGGGCTCTGAGCAGGGCCATTATGCCCGCCAGAACCTTAGTAAACACCCTCGGTGCCGAGGTCAGCCCGAACGGGAGTGCCACAAACTGAAAATGCTGATCTCCCACCACAAACCTGAGAAATCTCTGGTGTGCTGGATAGATCGGTACATGGAGATAAGCATCCTTGATGAAGGGAACTGATGGCTGAGCGCAGAGTCTCCATGCGGAACTTCTTGGTTCTGATAAACCTGTTGAGAAGCTTCAAATCCAGAATGGGCCTTATGGAACCATCCTTTTTGAGAACCGTAAAGAGGTTGGAATAGTAGCCCCGGCCTCTCTCTGAGAAAGGCACTGGGCATATGACCTCCATGTCCAGGAGATTCTTCACAGCCAACAGGAGCCCCTGCGCAGCCCGGGGATCCGAGGGCACCCGAGACCTTAGAAATCTGGGAGGAGGCCGGTACTCGAACTCCAGTTTGTACCCGGATGATACCACTTCCAAAATCCACTTGTCTGTGACCTCCTGGGCCCAGACCTGGAAGAAGAGCCGCAGCTGTCCCCCCACCCGTAAGGGTGAGGGCGCCTCCTCATTGCTGAGCTGGCTTGGCAGCGGGCTTGGAACCCCAGATAGAGACTGGACGGGCACGTCCTCTGCCTCTGTTCCAGGAATCACCTCTGAAGCTAGAGTAGGCAAGACCTCTGCCCGCTCTGGCACCTCGAAAGAAAGGATTGAAGGACCTTGCCCCCCGAAAGGAGCGACGCTGCTTCTTACGCTGAGGTAGCCTTCCACCTTTCGCCACAGAATCCAATTTGTCTCCAAACAGCCGCGTACCCAGGAAGGGCAGAGCTGTAAGTGATTTCTTGGCCGCAATGTCAGCCGCCCACTGGCGTAACCAGACCAATCGGCGCATGGCCACCAGCAGAGCCGAAGTTCTACTACACATGGTAATTGTGTAGTCCATAGCTGACAAAAATACAATTCTGTGATTACTCACCTGTAGAATTGGTATTATGAGTATGCAGTACGTCCTGCTCCAAATCTAATACTTACAGTTGGGATATATTCCGCCAGATGACGCTGGACTGCAGAGACATCGAAAATAGGCTCCTCCCGGCCCCTCAAATACCCAGGGACCTCCCACAAATCCCCAGCATTAAAAAGCAGTTAAGGAGAAGCCGGGAGCATTAAACAATCCAAACTATCAATTATAACAATGATAACAATCACCATACAGGGGATCCAAGAAAATGCAAACCAAGGGTGGGTTGGAGCAGGACGTACTGTATACTCATAATACCAATTCTACAGGTGAGTAATCACAGAATTGTATTATTCTTAGTTTACAGTACGTCCTGCTCCAAATCTAATACTTACAGTTGGGACATCCAATAGCAGTGTCCATAAAGTAGGGTGGGATCCCCAAGAAAAATCAGCAGCAGGCAGTTTAAACCACTGCCGCCTGCAGAACCTTTCGGCCAAAAACAGCGTCAGCTGAGGCCCTAACATCAACCTTGTAAAACTTTGACAAAGGTATGAACAGAATACCAAGTAGCAGCCTTGCAAACATGTTCAAGAGAAGCCTGGTGCTGAAAAGCCCAAGGGGCACCAATAGCACGAGTGGAATGAGCAGTAAGGCGGAAGGGAGGACTCTTCCCCTTAGCAGAGTAGGCCTGAATCACAGCCTGACGAATCCACTTGCTGATAGTAGACTTGGCAGGAGCCAAACCCTTCCTAGGACCAGAAGGGACCACAAAAAGAGCATCAGTTTTCCTGAAAGGTGCAGTAGCCACCAGATAGTACATCAAACACCTAACCACATCTAAAGAGTGCAAAACTCTCTCCTTAGCATTGCTAGGATTAGGGCAAAAAGAAGGAAGAACAATATCCTGATTCAAACGAAAGGCAGACACTACCTTAGGCAGAAAATCAGGTTTGAAACGAAACACCACCTTGTCCTGGTGTCTCTCATAGTAGGGGGGGCTGAATGGACAGCACCGCCAACTCAGATACACGCCTGACAGAAGTGATAGCCACCAGAAACACAACCTTGAGCGTAAGAATGGCCAAGGCAGCATCCTGCACAGGTTCAAAGGGAGCACCCTGCAAGGGTGACAGAACCAAGTTCAAATCCCAAACAGGCACCATAGGTTTACATGGGGGACGCACATGAGTGACCCCCTGGAAAAAAGTCCTGATCAGAGGGTGCTGAGCAAAGGACTTCTGGAAAAAAATAGCCAGGGCAAAAACCTGACCCTTCAGAGTACGGAGTTGGAGCCCCATCTCCAACCCATGCTGCAGGAACTCCAGAATCCTGGGAATAGAGTACACACGACAGGGAAGAGACTTAGACTCCCACCAGTCAATGTAGGCACGCCAAACCCTGTAATAAATGGAAGAGGAAGACTTCTTCCTAGCTTTAATCAAAGTATCCACAACTGAGGAAGACAGCCCCTTCTCCATCAAAATGGAGGTTTCAGCAGCCAAGCCGTCAAAGCCAGAGTTTGTAAATTGGGATGGCGTAGTGAGCCCTGAGTGATCAGATCTGGCACCAAGGGCAGAGCGGACTGATCTACTGCCAGCTGTACCACGTCTGCGAACCACACTCTTCTTGGCCACCAGAATTGCTGGCACCCCTTCCAGAGCAATCTTGCGCAGAACCCTGCCCAGCAGGGGAATTGGGGGGGAAGACATACAGGAACTGAAAGTCCTTCCATGACATTGCTAGCGCATCCGAGGTCAGGGCCAGAGTATCCCTGGACAGAGAGACAAAAGCTGGAAGCTTGTGATTGTGGCGGGACGCAAACAGATCCACATCTGGTTGGCCCCACGGTGACACAGAGATTGAAACACCCTGCTGCATAGGGACCATTCTCCCTGGCGAGAGGTCCCCCTGCTCAGAGAGTCCGCCATGTGATTTTCCACCTCCGGGATGTACACAGCTGAAATGCAGGGGACATTGGCCTCCGCCCAAGTCAGGATAAGAGACGCTTCCTGGAGGGCCCCCTTGCTCTGGGTCCCTCCCTGATGATTGATGTAGGAAACTGCCGTCTGGTTGTCCGAGCGCACCTGAACAGGCAGGCCCTGAAGATGAGTAGTCAAGCGAGCCAGAACTAACCTGATCGCTCGCAGCTCCAAGACATTGATAGGTGTGTGGGCCTCCTGAGGGCCACACCTCCCCTGGAGACATCACGCCAGCCAGCACCTTGGTGAACACCCTGGGAGCTGAAGTGAGGCCGAAGGGCAAGGCCACAAATTGGTAGTGTTGATCCATCAGAGCGAACCTGAGGAACCTTTGATGACCTGGGAACACAGGAATATGAAGGTAAGCATCTTTGATGTCCACAGAAGTCATGAAATCCCCTTGGAGCAGGGAACTGATGGCAGAGCGCAGAGCCTCCATGCGAAAGCGCCTGCCCCTGACAAACTTGTTGAGAATCTTTAAGTCCAGGATGGGCCTGACAGAACCATCCTTTTTGGGTACTGTGAATAGGTTGGAATAAAAGCCCTTGCGCTTTTCTCTTAAAGGGACCTGGCAGATGACCCCCAGCTCCAGGAGGCCTTGCACTGCTTGCACTAGCTCCTGAGCTGACACAGGGTCCTGAGGAATTCGGGATCTGATGAATCTTGGAGGGGGATCGGCAGCAAAATCCAACTTGTAACCGGGAGGACACTACCTCCCGAATCCACCAGTCTAAGACATGAAGCCTCCAGACGTGAGTGAAGTGCTGCAGCCGTCCCCCCACCCGGATGGGTGAGGGCGCCCCATCATGCCTGAGGGGGCTTGGGAGAGGATTTAGCTTTGGGACCCCAGGAGGAGCCAGGACGTCCACGTCCTCTGCCTCTACCCCAGAAATCTCCCCGGGCCCCAGGGAAAGAGACCCCCCCCTTCCCTGTCTTGCACCACGGTAAGGGAAGGAGAAGGAACCCTGACCCCGAAAGGGCCGAGGTTGCCGCCTGCGCTGGGGTAACCTGCCTCCCTTAGCAAAAAGGTCCAGGCGGTCTCCAAACAGACGCAGTCCTTTAAAGGGAAAACCAGCGAGGGCCTTCTTGGCAGCGTTGTCAGCAGCCCACTGGCGCAGCCAAACCGAGCGGCGTATAGCCACCACAAGGGCAGAAGTTCTGGCCCATATTCTGATGGTGTCATCCAATGCTGATAGTACAAAGTTTACAAAAACATCACAACTGGAGAGTGCATTAAACACCTCACAAGGCAATTCATCAGGGGCACTATAAAGCATATTTCTGATAAGGGTTCTAGTGGCCACAGCAGTAATGGCAGAGGCACAGACCGGGCGCAGCGCCGTCCCCGCACATGCAAAAGCGTGGGATGCCAGCTGATCAATACGCCGGTCTTCCGCATCCCGCAGGGTAGTAGAATCAGGGGAATGCATGACAGAGGTGTTAGATAGCCCTAGGATCGGGGCATCCACCGGGGGGGTGACCAACATTTAACCACCTCAGCAGGAAAGGGATACTTCCTATCCTAACTCCTTGGAACCCCGGGAAGTTTACTGGGGCGTTCCCATTCCTTGAGCAAAAGGTTATGGAAATGTGCCTGCTCTGGAAATTCCAAACATGATCCTGCTGTATGGAAAATCTCCCCTCTTGCCTGGGAGCCTCAACAGGGAGAGAGATAGACAGAACCTCAAAAATCTGGGTCAATAATCTGTCAGTGTCATCCGGGGCCCAGGGGTCAGAGCCAGAATCGTCATGACCCCTTGGTCTCTCATCAGATGAGCCTGAATCAGAAAAGAGCTCCCCTTCATCAGATGGGGTATAGCCACACAGATTCCAAAACTCCTCAGTTCCCATAGGGAAAACAGTAACATTAGGCATCAAGTGCTGCTTCTTAGAAGGGGCCTTACGCGCTAAAGACTTCGCAATAATCTGTTCCAACAGTAGCCAGTCTAGAAGACACATCAGGCTGAGAGTCCCCACTAGTATGCAACTCAACAGGAGTGAGATTTAAGCCTGGGGGAGTAGGTGAAGTGAAACGAGGTGCAGCCACTGGCAGGACAGATTGCAATGCAAGCACCTGCTGAGCACAGGGTACACAGACCCGCACCTTGTCAGCGTCAGCATGAGGCTGCCCACACGCTACACACAGCTGGTCTCGTCCCGAAGGGACCCCGGTAACATTATCCTGGGATGCCTCCATATGGTGATTATAGCGGCGCTATACGCTGATAGGGAATAACGCTATATAGCAACCCTGGATACCCCAATAACCCACTAGGGACGTGGGAGTATAATTTTTACAAGGCCTACAAGCAATACACTAAAACAGGGCCGGGAGAAGCCAAGAAGGGTTCGTCCCGCCTGAAAGATATAAGCAGACAAGACCTTAAGTACATCGTAACAAAAGTGAAGCAGATAAAGCCGCCCGCGAGGGCACTTACGGACCGCGGTAGGTAGGAGTCCGTCGCGCATAGGCCAACCAAGTCAGAAAAGATGGCGTCGGTATACCTGGAGGGGCGGGCCAATAATAGCGATGACGCGAAACGTGCCAAAGACGGGCACCGCCCCCCCGAAGAGCGCGAAGCCAGAAAGGCCAACAGCCAATGATGGCGCACCAGCGCCTGAGATAATGCCCCTGCCAAGCGCGGAACAAAGTCAGCGCGCGGCAGCGGTAATTTTAAAAGACAAGTCAGCGAGGCCTATTCAAGTTCAAGAACGTGAAGTGAGATCTAGGTGCATGGTCTGAAACTGGGCTGTGCACCTTAAATTCAACTATAGAACAATAGGGGACAATACAGGAGTCATCACAGATTTCTATGACTCATAACATATAATACCATAACAGATGAAAAGGGGGCCCCAGGAGGGCACTCACGTGTCTCGCACGATGGCAGCTAGCAGCACCGAGAAGCAAAGAAAGAGGGAGAAGAAGGGGCGGGCCAGCGCGGATCGCGCGCCACGCCTGGCCCCGCCCCCTTCCCTTACAACCAGCAGCGCGGTTCCCAGCAGCCGGCTGGGACCGCAAAAGACGCCAAAGCAGGAGGGGGCGGGCCGCGGCAGTGTGCGAGCGCCCGGCCTCGCCCCCTCAAACACCGCAGCCTGAGGGGAAGAAGCTCCCCTCAGCGGACTGCAGAAAATGCAAGAAAAGGCGTACAGCCCTGTAAGGTGAAGCGCCCAATCACATCGCACACACACACTCACATAAGGATGAAAGAAAACGAAGAGGGAGAATACCCATCCCCCCCACTGGAGGGTTAACAGAGGGACCCGGAAGGGGGGAAACCCACACCATGGGTGTAAGGGAGGTATATATATATATATATATATGATAGATAGGACAGGGCATCCCAAACCGGGATCACCAACCCGGATACCGCCTTGTATGGGGTCTCACGGGGGAGCATGGCTCCCTAAACACCTATTAAGGTGATGCCTACCATCACCCGGACCTGCAGCCAAGGCTGGGAGGCTAGAATTAGGCTTAATGTATAAAGGACCGGGCAGAAATAGGGCAAAACATGGCCGGGTGTAAGCCCGGCTTACTTGCAAGGAAGAGCAGCATACATCTTCTGACTTGCTCGCCGTCCTGCAGAGAAGGAACTGGGAAATGAGTGGGAGGTCTCAGGTATTTATGGACCGGGAGGGGCTTCTTTTTTGCCTTCATCTCTGCAGAAGTTCGCCCTCTACAGGTAACTACCCATATGTCATGAATAGTGGAAGCAGGGTGTGTGACATACTTGGAATATTTGTTGAGAAGCTTTAAGTCCAGGATGGGCCTGATAGAACCATCCCTCTTGGGTACTGTGAAAAGATTGGAGTAATAACGGCCCCTTTCTGACAGAGGGACCTGACAGACGACCCCCATCTCCATAAGGCTTTGCACCGCAAGGACCAGAGCCTGCGCTGCCAGGGGGTTTTGAGGCATCCGGGATCTGATGAATCTTGGGGGCGGCCAGGCAGCGATCTATCACTACCTCCTGAATCCACCGGTCTGAGACATGTTGCCTCCAGACATGAGCGAAGAGCCTCAGCCGTCCTCCAACCCGGATGGGTGAGGGCGCCCCTTCATGCCTGAGGGGGCTTGGGAGAAGACTTAGGCTTGGAACCCCAGGAGGATCCCGGACGGACACGTCCTCTACCTTTTCCCCAGAAGTCCCCCCTGTGCCCTGCAAAGGAAACCCCTATCCCCGACCTGGAGCCACGGTAGGAGGGATGAAAGGAACCTGATCCCCGAAAGGACGGGGACTGTCTTTTACGTTGAGGCAGCCTGCCACCTTTAGCAAACAGATCCAAGCGATCACCAAATAAACGCAGCCCCTTAAATGGAAAACCAGTGAGAGCCTTCTTGGCAGCGTTGTCAGCTGCCCACTGGCGCAGCCAAACCGAGCGGCATATAGCCAAAGCAGAGGTTCTACCACACATCCTAATGGTATCATCCAAGGCAGAAAGGAAATAAGCCATAAAAACCTCACAATGCGAAATGGCCCGGAACTCTGCACTAGAAGTGTCATCAGGGGCACCATCCAACACATTCTTGAGTAGAGTCCTAACAGCCACAGCCATGATAGCAGAAGCACAGACAGGGCGCAGAGCAGTCCCAGCACAAGCAAAGGCATGGGAAGCCAGCTGATCAATGCGCTGGTCCTCACCATCCTTCAGGGTAGTAGAATCAGGGGAATGTACAACAGAGGTGTTAGATAATCCCAAAACCGGAGCATCCACTTCCGGAGGGGCTGACCAACGTTTAACCACCTCGGCGGGAAATGGATATCTCTTATCCCAGCTCTTAGGTACTCTGGGAAGTCTGCTGGGGCGTTCCCATTCCTTAAGAACGAGATTATTGAAATGGGACTGCTCGGGGAACTCTAACCGCGGCTTAGCGGTATGAAATAATTCCCCCTGCTGCCTGGGGGCCGTAGCAGGAAGGGAGATAGAAAGGACATCAAAAATCTGAGCCAAAAGTCTATCTGTGTCACCTGAATCGCATGGGTCAGAGCCAGAATCAGCATAACCCATAGGCTGCTCATCAGATGACTCTGAGTCTGAGAACAATTCCAATTCCCCCTCTTCAAGGGGGGTATAACCAGCCAGATCAAAGAATTCCTCTGCCTCCATAGGAAAAAAAATTCTGTGATTACTCACCTTGTAGAATTGGTATTATAAGTATGCTGCACAAAGTGAAAAGCAGCCTCCACAGTGACAAGACACACACACAAAAGGGAGACAAGGCATGTGGGAATAAAAACTTAATAAAAGCTCACCATTAGCCTAAGGCCGGCTACCCTACCTGGGTACAGGGTCTGCGGCCCAGAGCAAAGCTCTTAGAACCCCCGACCCCAGGCGTTCTCCTACCTTCACCTGAACCTTCAGCCAAGGCTGGGAGGCAGGATGGGTCCGGAACAGGTGGGAATAGGCTTGCAGGGCCGACGGGCTTGGGATGCCCCGCTCGCCTGCGAAAATCTTCTGTTTTGTTATAACTCAGACACAAACGAAAGCAAAAACTCAAATGCAAAATGGAATCCCTACCATAAACCCGGCTGCATAAATGCATGCTGCAAACACTTGGACTTGTTTGAACACAACCTACACGAGGCAAGCATGGTGTTGCTGGATTGTCAGCAGTGATCGTTCTTCTAATTAATGGTACAGAGAGCAGAAACACAGACTTATACTGGACATAGACACTGCAACCTTGCTGAAAGCACCCTGGGGAAAACACACCGAATATGAATGAAATTTATAAGTTCTGCCTGGAATGCCAAGAGGCGGATCAGAGAAGCAGCCAAGTGTACAGCCTGATTCAGAGTGAAAACATTGCAGTAGAGCTATTTCACCTTTAGGTGTCACTGTTGCAGTTCTGGTCAGCAGACGGTAACTGGATGATGAAAGACTCCAGCAATCTGACCGTCTTGCAGAGAAGCGAACAGAGAGTGCAGTTATAACTGCCACTCTTTATCTTTACTTTTTCCCAACTCTGAAAGTGGACCAAAAACCCAGGATTTTGACTATCCAAGATTTTCGTCCCTGTCCCCAGGGCACCCCGATTTGAGATGCCCCACTGTGAAACCGTGTGTAAACACAATCCTTCACCTAAAATGAGCCCCAGAAAGCCCAAAAGCCCTTTAAAGTGGACCAAAACCTGGGGGATCCTTATTTGGGATGCTCCGCTGTGTGAAACAACCTGGATCATCCTTCAAACTTACCCTACCAACATTTCTTTCTCTTGTCCAGCACCGTATGCCATCCATACTAATGGACAACACAGGGCCCTCTTTCAGACAGAGCATGGGAATACGGAGTGTGGAAGAATACAATTCTGTGATTACTCACCTGTGGAATTGGTATTATACGTATACAGCACGTGCTGTTCCACTTTAATCCTTACTCCTGGGTAATACATCCACAAGATGGCGCTGGATTGCAGAGACAGCAAAAAAGTGGCTCCTCCCGGCCCCATATATACCAAACACCTCCCACAAATTCCCCAGTATTGAAAAGAGAGCCGGGAGAATATAACCATAACCAAAATTCCTTTACATTTTTTTTTTTGTAAACAATAAACACTATCACCATAAAGAGGTACTAAGAATAATGATAACAAGGGCGGGGTGGAACAAGACGTGCTGTATACGTATAATACCAATTCTACAGGTGAGTAATCACAGAATTGTATTATTCTAAGTATACAGCCTGTCCTGTTCCACTTTAATCTTTACTCCTGGGACATCCAATAGCAGTGTCCGTAAGGTAGGGTGGGATCCCCAAAAAGTAACAGCGGGCAGTTTAACCCTTTAAATGCCAGCCACGTAAAATGTACGTGGTCGCCTCTCCGTCACTTAAGTGCCAGCCACGTAAAATTCACGTGCCTGGCATTTACCCCTGCTAGCGGGCAAAAAAAAATAAAAATAAAAAACACTCACCTGACCCCTCGTTGGATCCGGCCGGGTCTTCTCTTTAATTTGGTGCCATCCGATCCCCCGTGGGGGCTCGGATGGCTCCAGGAGAGCCCCCGGAATAGGCCCCCCCCCCCCCCCCCCGCTTCGGCAGCAGCGGCTGCTAACTGTAAAAAATAAAAATGACATTCACTTACCTCCGTGTGCGCTGGCTCCCGCTGTCCCTCCTCTTCACCTGGGGGGCCTCCGATCCCCCCCAGGACTTACCGTTCTTCAGGAGAGAGCATGGGAGGCTCTCTCCCCTCTGCTCCTCCGACGGCGGCCGCCGTCTTGCCGCTAAGCCCCTCCCCTTTGGGGGCGTGGCTAATGATGTCATCCCGGCCCCGATCACCGGCTTCAGCTCTCTCAGCTGTCAGATGCCGGTGACCGGTGCCCGGGGAAGGAGGTGGCAGGATATCCTCTGATCTCCTGCCTCCCCCTTCTCTGGATGCCGATCACCGGCATCTGTCATCAGAGCAGCGAGGGACAAGAGCTTACAATCGGAGGTAAGTACAGTAAAAAACATTTTTTTTTTTTTTTTTTTTAATAAAATACTTTTGTGTCTGCGTTTTTTTTTTTTTTTGAACAGTTAACCCTTTGTGAACTGGTAAGGGGTCCATGAGACCCCTTATACCAGTTCACAAGGCTCTGGGTCTGGCAAGTCCCCTGCGGCTAGCGGGTGACTTGCCATTAACCCCCAGCCCCCCCATTACCTGCCTCCCCAACGGCCGGGGGGGGGGGGGGGGGGGGGCAGAAGGGCCCGGGCCACTTAGCGGCCATGTGGGCTAGTAGCCTGCAGGGCCAGGGGCCACCGACGCTGGCCCCTGCGCCCTGTTCTACAAGCCCCCATAGCTGGCCTGGGTCAGTAATGCTGGGTAGGGGGGACCCTACATCATATTTTGGGGGGATTTTTAAGGGTTTTTAACCCTTAAAATTCCCAAAAAATGTTATATGCTTACGGCATTTTGTGGTGTGGTGTGTTTGTGTTTTTTTTTTACATTTAAAGTGGACCAACACCCAGGATTTTGACTATCCTGGGTATTGGTCCTTTCCCCCGGGGCGTCCCGATCGGGGATGCCCCGCTCTGTGAAACCCCCCGATCACCCACAATAACTCATCTCACCCCGATCCTATGGTGCATGCGCGGCCGCTCGTCCAATCAGCGCGCTCAGAGCAGCTGAGTTATGGACGTCTAAGAGACGTCTAAGCTCAGCCACTCTGAGCGTGCTGGAGACCGCATCCCCCACTTCCCTCTAACAGGGAGCGTGCCCGCGCCGGCCATTCATAAATAGCCAGCGCGGACACGCGCCCTGCTAGAGGGATAGCGGGGATGCGGCCCACGCATGCGCCGTAGGACCGGGATTCAGGTAAGTGGTAGCGGGTGTTCCGGGGGGTTTCACACAGAGGGGCATCCCGATTTTGGATGCCCCGGGGGTAGGGAATAGAACGGTCTGGGAATCTTATAGATTCCCGGGCCGATCAGCCCTGGGTGTTGGTCCACTTTAACCCATTGTGAACTTGTAAGGAGTCCATGAAACCCCTATACCAGTTCACAAGGCTGGGGGGCTGTCAAGTCACCTGTGGCTAGCGGGTGACTTGCCATTAACCCCGGCCCCCCTACTACCTGCCTCCCTGAAGCCCAGGGGGGGGCAGAAGGGCCCGGGCTGATTTAGGCGGTGCGGGCTTGTACTTGGCAGGGCGGGGGGCCACCAAAGCTGGCCCCTGCGCCCTGTTCTACAAGCTCTGCATAGCTGATCCCCGGGCTGGTTATGCTGGGTAGGGGGGACCCCATGTCATTTTTATGGGAATTTTTAAGGGTTTTTAACCCTTAAAATAAAAAAAAAAAATGGGGATTACACACACCCCCCCCCCCACCCCCCTTGGAAGGGGAACCCCATGCCAATTTATTTCTTGATTTAACCCTTTATAGTGTGGATTGTAGTTGTATTTTATTTTTACATGTTATAAAGTGTTCTTTTCAGTTTGGGGGGGGGGGGTCTTCTGAACAGTAACGGGGGGCTACCGATACATATGTGGTACCGTTATAATCGGGAGAAATGGGGCTTTCACATGCAATATGGTTTTCTTTAAAAAAAAAAAAAAGGTTTTATTTGAAATAAAGGAGACAATTTTCTAAATTTTTTTTTTTTATTTTGTTTTGTTTAATTTACTCAAAAATATTTTAAAAAACAGTAAAACAATTACAAACAAGACATTTCATGTTAAAGCCTAAACTCTGCCGCAAAAATAAAATATATCATTTTCCTGGAAATACCTGCAAAAATCACAGTTAAGCATAGCGCAAAATGTTTAAAAATGACCTGTCAAGAGAGGGTGACAAATTCTCAAGTAGGCTGGCAGTTAAAAGGGTTAATAGTACCTATGTATGTTGGGTATCGTTCTGCTCGGGGGACCTTGCGCTTTTAGATTTAGCTTGTTTTTTCTTGTTTGCATATTGATATTTTAGGAAAACTCATTTTTTATTCTGCTTTATTATACATTTTTTAAGGGAACCCTGTGTGACCAAAGAATTCTTTAAGGGATTACTTTCAGAAAGATGGGCCCACTACAACATGCTGGGTATGATTAGAAAGCTTATTATGTGTACTTTCAAGGAATGTATGGTTTGTGGGGGGTAGTCCAAATGTAAAGGGTTGTTTTGGTAGAAAAAGCGCAAGGTACGCACTTTGTCTGCAGAGCTGAAATTTTCAAGCAAAATTACCATTGTGCACATGCTTTACTTTTTGGTGTTTGGCAACTCTTCTTTTGACAGTAGCTATGCATGTTGGGTATCGTTCGGTTCGGGGGATGTTGCTTTTTCAGATTAACTTGTTTTTTCTTGTTTGCATATAGTTTTTTTTTAGGAAAATGTGGCTTTGATCCTGCTTTTTTTATCCTTTTTTAGGGAAACTCTGTGTAACCAAAGAATACATTGAGGGAGAACTTCCAGAAAACTGTGGCAACATCAACAAGCCTGGTACGCCTAGAAAGCTTGAAGTGTGTATTTCCAGAGAATATATAGTTTGTGGGGGGTATTTCAAATGTAAAGGGTTGTTTTTATTAAAAAACTGCAAGGTGCACATAGCGCTTGGCATAGCTGTATTTGATCTAAAAATCTCTTAAAGTGCTGTTTCAGTTTGGGGGAGTCTCCTGGGCAGGAAAGGGTGTCTACCAATACATATGTGGTACCGTTGTAACCGAGAGAAATTGGGATTTCACACGCAATAAGATTTTATTGACAAACTTACATTTTTTATTAAAAAAAAACGACAAATTGTAAAAAATAGATTTTTTTTTTTCACATATTTCACCCCAAAATATTAAGAATACACTTGACAAATGACAAACAAGACATTTTATGTTAAAGCCCAGACTCTGCTGAAAAAAAACAATATATAATTTTCCTGGGAAATCCCTGGAAATCCCTTCAAAAATCACCGTTTAACATGCATAGTGCAAAATAGTGAAAAATGGTCAGGCAACAAAGCGTAACAAAAACTCCAGGTAGGCTGGCACTTAAAGGGTTAAACCACTGCCGCCTGCAGAACTTTGCGGCCAAAAGCAGCATCAGCTGAGGCCCTAACATCAACCTTGCAAAACGTAGAAAAAGTGTGAACATAAGACCAAGTAGCGGCCTTGCAAACTTGTTCAACAGAAGCCTGGTGCTAAAAAGCCCAAGATGCACCAATAGCACAAGTAGAATGAGCAGTAAGGCGGAAGGGAGGATCCTTCCCCTTAGCAGAATAGGCCTGAATCACAGCCTGACGAATCCACTTGCTGATAGTGGACTTAGCTGGAGCCAGACCTTTCTTAGGTCCAGACGGGAGCACAAAAAGAGCATCAGTCTTCCTGAAGGACTCAGTAGCCACCAAATAGAACTTCAGAGTCCTGAGCACGTCCAAAGAGCGAGTCCTGATTGAGATGAAAAGCAGAAACAACCTTAGGCAGAAAATCTGGCTTAAAACGAAACACCACTTTGTCCTGGTGTCTCTCAAAGTAAGGGGGCTTGATGGAAAGCGCCGGCTACTCAGAAACACGCCTAACAGAAGTAATAGCCACCAAAAAGACTACCTTAAGCGTAAGAATAGACAAAGGGGCCCTCAAAGGGAGACCACTGCAAGGCAGATAAGACCAAGTTCAAGTCCCAGACTGGTAACATAGGCTTACGTGGGGGACGCACGTGAGAAACCCCCTGGAAGAAGGTCTTGACCAGGGGATGCTGAGCAAAGGATCTTTGGAAGAAAATGGCCAAAGCAGAAACTTGACCTTTCAGAGTACTGAGTTGAAGACCCAGATCCAAACCATGTTGCAGAAATTCCTAGACTCGCACCAATCAATGTAAGTACGCCAAACCCTATAGTAGATGGAAGAAGAGGAATTTTTCCTAGCCCTGATCATAGTATTAACAACAGAGGCAGGCAGCCCTTTCTCCATCAAGATGGAGGTTTCAGCAGCCAGGCCGTCAAAGCCAGCGTTTGTAAATTGGGGTGGCATAGCTGCCCCTGAGTGAGCAGATCTGGAACCCTGGGCAGGGCATATTGATCTACTGCCAACTGCACAATGTCTGCGAACCACACCCTTTTGGCCAGCAGGGGGCCACCAGTATGGCTGGCACCCCTTCCTGAGCTATCTTGCGCAGCACCCTGCCCAGCAGAGGAAACGGGGGAAACACATACAGGAGCTGAAAGCTCCTCCAAGACATTGCTAAGGCATCCATGGCTAAGGCCCAGGACAGAATCAGAGACCCTTCCCTGAGGGCCCTTCTGCTCCGGGTCCCTCCCTGATGGTTGATGTAGGCAACTGCCGTATGGTTGTCCGAGGGGACCTGAACAGCCCGACCCCGAAGGTGTGGGGTTAAGTGGGCGAAAACCAACCTGATCGCCCTCAACTCCAGAATGTTGATAGGGGTGTGGGCCTCCTGAGGGCCCCACTGACCCTGGAATTGCAGGGACTTCCAGAAGCTCCCCCAACCGGTCAGATTGGCATCCGTGGTGACAGTCTCCCAGCAGGGGGCCAGAAAGGATCTGCCCCC
Organism: Gastrophryne carolinensis; assembly: GCA_027917425.1. Lineage (NCBI taxonomy): Eukaryota > Metazoa > Chordata > Amphibia > Anura > Microhylidae > Gastrophryne > Gastrophryne carolinensis. The sequence continues at coordinate 76,964,253 of CM051241.1, forward strand.
CAGCAGGTTCCTTGAGTCTAGCCACCACGATAGAGACCGCCTGGCCAGAGGGGACAGAACAAACACCTGATCCAGGGACACAGGGTCCCGATCCCAAACTGACAAGAGATGAAGTTGAAGAGGCCTCATGTGAAACTGAGCATATGGAACCGCCTCGAAGCAGGCCACCATCAGGCCCACCAGCTGCATTTCCTGCCTGATGGACGGATGAGGACAAGACAGAAAGAGCTGAGCATGCACTTGAAGACTCTCCACCTTCTGCTGAGGAAGAAAGATCTTGACCTGAGATGTATCCAGAGTCATGCCACAAATTGGTAGTGCTGATCCTCCAGAGCGAACCTGAGAAACCTCTGATGACCTGGAAAGATTGGTATGTGAAGGTAAGCATCCTTGATGTCTACAGAGGTCATGAAGTCCCCTGGGCGTAGGAAAGTCACAGCTGAGCGCAGAGTCTTCATGCGAAAGTGTCTGAATCTGACATATTTGTTGAGGCGCTTTAAATCCAGGATGGGTCTGATGGACCCATCTTTTTTGGGAACGGTGAAAAGGTTGGAATAATAGCCCTTGCCCCTTTCCTTGAAGGGCACTCGGCAGACAACTCTCAATTCCAGAAGATTCTGAACAGCCAGGGACAGACCCTGAGCTGACAGGAGGTTTTGAGCTATCCGGGATCTGATGAAACTTGGGGGCGGCCAGGCTGTAAACTAGTAACCGGAGGAAACTACCTCCTGAATCCACCGGTCTGAGACATGACGCCTCCAGACGTGAGCAAAGAGCCAAAGCAGTCCCCCCACCCGGATGGGTGAGGGCGTCACTTCATGCCTGAGGGGGCTTGGGGGAGGACTTAGGCTTGGAACCCCAGGAGGGACCAGGGCGGCCACGTCCTCTGCCCCTGCCCCAAAAATCTCCACGGGCCCCAGCAAAGGAAGCTCCCCGCCCAATTCTGGATCCACGGAAGGAGGGAGAAAAGGCACCTGAACCCCGAAAGGGCCGGGGCTGCCTTTTTTACGCTGAGGCAACTTGGCTCCCTTGGCAAACAAGTTCAGACGTTCCCCAAAGAGGCGTAGCCCCTTAAAAGGAGAACCAACGAGAGCCTTCTTGGCAGCGTTGTCAGCTGCCCACTGGCGCAGCCAGACCGAGCGGCGTATAGCCACCATCAAGGCAGAAGCCCTGCCACACATTCTAATGGTATCATCCAGGGCAGACAGAACATATGCAACAAATTCCTCACAACGCATAAGAGCAGAATACTCTTCACCACTAGCATCCTCAGGGGCTCCATCTAAAACACCCCTGAGCAGGCATTTGATAGCAACAGCTGTAATGGCAGAGTCACAGACCGGACGCAGTGCAGTCCCAACACAGGCAAAGGCATGGCAAGCCAGCTGGTCCATGCGCCTGTCCTCTTCATCCCTCAGGGTAGTAGAGTCAGGGGAATGCATGACAGATGTGTTGGACAAACCCAGAACTGGTGCATCCACTTTGGGAGGACTTGACCAATGTTTAACCACCTCAGCGGGGAAGGGATACCTCTTATCCCAACCCTTAGGTACCCCGGGAAGCCGGCTAGGCCGTTCCCACTCTTTGAGCACCAGATTATTAAAGTGAGCTTGTTCAGGAAACTCCAAGCGTGGTTTAGCGGTATGAAACAGCTCCCCCTGCGGCTGAGGAGCCACAGCAGGGGGGCAAATACAGAGCACTTCAAATATATGAGCCAAGAGCCTGTCAGTGTCACCTGAGGACCACGGGTCAGACCCAGAACCGGTATTATAACCCCTAGGCTGTTCCTCAGATGATTCTGAGTCAGAAAACAATTCCCTCTCCTCTAGGGGAGTATACCTGGCAAGGTCAAAAAATACAATTCTGTGAAGTACTCACCTGTAGAATTGGTATTATTTGTATACAGTACGTCCTGCTCCAATTATAGTACTTACACTTGGGTTATCCTCCGCCAGATGGCGCTGCACTGCAGAGACATGCAAAAACATGCTCCTCCCGGCCCCTCAAATACCCGGTGACCTCCCACAAATCCCCAGCATTGAAAAGCAGTGAACAAGAAGCCGGGAGAATTGAACCACCCAAAACAACTGGTAATGATAACAATGATAACAATCACCATACAGGGGATCCAGAATAATGCAAAAACCACGGTGGGGTGGAGCAGGACTTACTGTATACAAATAATACCAATTCTACAGGTGAGTACTTCACAGAATTGTATTATTCTTAGTTTACAATATGTCCTGCTCCAGATATAGTACTTACACTTGGGACATCCAATAGCAGTGTCCATGAAGTAGGGTGGGATCCCCAACAAAAGGTGACAGCAGACAGTTTAAACCACTGCCGCCTGCAAAACCTTGCGGCCAAAAACAGCATCAGCTGAGGCCTTAACATCAACCTTGTAAAACTTTGAAAAGGTATGAACAGAAGTCCAAGTAGCGGCCTTGCAAACTTGTTCAACAGAAGCCTGGTGCTGGAAGGCCCAAGAGGCACCAATAGCACGAGTAGAATGAGTAGGCGGAAGGGAGGACACTTCCCCTTAGCAGAATAGGCCTGAATCACAGCCGGACGAATCCATTTGCTAATAGTAGACTTGGCAGGAGCCAAACCCTTCCTAGGACCCGAAGGGACCACAAAAAGAGCATCAGTCTTCCTGAATGCGGCGATGACAACCAGGTAATACTTCAGACACCTGACCACATCCAAGGAATGCAAAACCCTTTCCTTAGCGTTGCTAGGATTAGGACACAATGAAGGAAGAACAATATCCTGATTCAAATGAAAAGCAGACACCACCTTAGGCAGAAAATTTGGCTTAAAGCGGAACACCACCTTGTCCTGGTGTCTCTCATAGTATGGGGGCTGAATAGACAGAGCCGCCAGCTCAGACACACGCCTGACCGAAGTAATAGCAACCAGAAAGACAACCTTGAGGGTAAGCACAGCCAGAGCAGTATCCTGAATAGGCTCAAAGGGAGCACCCTGTAAGGCAGACAAAACCAAGTTCAAATCCCAAACAGGGACCATAGGTTTACGTGGGGGACGCACATGAGTGACCCCCTGGAAGAAGGTCTTAACCAAGGGATGCTGAGCAAAAGACTTCTGAAAGAAGACAGACAGGGCAGAAACCTGACCCTTCAGAGTACTGAGTTTTAGACCCAACTCCAATCCATGCTGTAAAAACTCCAGAACCCTGGGGACTAAGAACTCCCTACAGGGAAGAGACCTAGACTCACACCAATCAATGTAGGTACGCCATACCCTATAATAGGTGGCAGAAGAAGTTTTCTTCCTAGCCTGCACCATGGTATCCACCACCGAGGCAGACAAGCCTTTCTCCATCAAGATGGAGGTTTCAGCAGCCAGGCCGTCAAAGCCTGAGTTTGTAAATTGGGATGGCGTAAGGAGCCCTGAGTGAGCAGATCTGGCGCCCCTGGCAGGACGTACTGGTCTACTGCCATTTGTACCACGTCTGTGAACCACACTCTTCTGGGCCACCTTGGGGCCACCAGAGTCACTGGCACCCTTTCCAGAGCAATCTTGCCCAGAACCCTGCCCAGCAGGGGGAACGGAGGAAAGACATACAGGAGCCGAAATTCTTTCAATGACATTGACAGAGCATCCGTGGCCAAGGCCAGAGGATCCTGAGACAAGGAGACAAAGGTCGGGAGCTTGTGATTGTGACGGGATGCGAACAGGTCCACATCCGGTAGACCCCAACGGTGACACAGAGACTGGAATACCCTGTTGCAGAGGGACCACTCCCCCTGACGGGAAGTCCCCCTGCTCAGAGAGTCTGCCAGTAGATTCTCTACCCCCGGGATATACACGGCCGAAATGCATTTAACATTGGCCTCCACCCATGTCAGAATCCACGACACCTCCTGGAGGGCACCTCTGCTCCGGGTCCCTCCCTGATGGTTGATGTAGGCAACCGCCGTCCTGTTGTCTGAGCGCACCTGCACAGCCAGATCCTTCAGGTGATCGGTCAACTGCTCCAGTACCAACCTGATCGCACGTAGTTCCAGAATGTTGATGGGCAGGTGGGCCTCCTGAGGGCCCCACCTCCCCTGGAGCCGCAGGGACTTCCAGAATCCCCCCAACCTGACAGACTGGCATCCGTGGTGACCGTCTCCCAGGAGGGGGCCAAGAAGGACCTGCCCTGTAGCAAGTTCTTGTGGTCCAGCCACCACGAGAGGGACCCTATGACCAAGGGGGGAAGCACACAAACCCCGTCCAAAGACGTGGGGTCCTTGTCCCATACTGACAGAAGGTGAAGCTGCAGAGGCCTCAAATGGAACTGAGCAAAGGGCACTGCCTCGAAGCTCGCCAACATCAGGCCCACCAGCTGCATTCCCTGCCTGAGGGAGGGCTGGGGGCATGAGAGCAGGAACCTCACCTGCGCAGTCAGAGCTTCCACCTTTTGTTGAGGAAGGAATATCCGTGACTGAACCGTATCCAGAATCATCCCCAGGATTGGGAACACCGAAGAAGGGGACAGAGAGGATTTGGGATGATTGATCATCCAGCCGAAGGACTCAAAGGTGGACACCACCAGTTGAGTGTCCAGCTCCGCCTGCTGTAGGGACCGTGAAGAGATGAGAATGTCGTCCAGGTAGGGCAGCACGCGTATGCCCCCTGACCTTATAGAGACATCACCCCCGCCAGTACCTTGGTGAGCTGAAGTGAGGCCAAATGGTAGGGCCACAAACTGGTAATGTTGATCTTTCAACGAGAATCTGAGAAACCTTTGATGTCCCGGGAACACAGGGATGTGAAGGTAAGCATCTTTGATGTCCACAGACGTCATAAAATGCCCTGGGCGCAGGGAGCCAATGGCCGAGCGCAGAGTTTCCATGCGAAAGCGTCTGTTCTTGACAAATCTGTTGAGGATCTTTAAATCCAGAATGGGCCTGACTGAACCATCTTTTTTGGGTACTGAAAAGGTTGGAATAGAACCCCTTGCCCAATTCTCTTAAGGGGACCCTGCAAATGACCCCCAGATCCAGAAGACCTTGCACGGCCTGTAGCAAGACCTGAGCTGATACAGGGTCCTGGGGGATCCGGGACCTGATGAATCTTGTGGGGGGCCGCACAGCAAATCTATCTTGTAACCAGAGGACACTACCTCCTGAATCCACCGGTCTGAGACTTGGCGCCTCCAGACGTGCGCAAAGTGCTGTAACCGTCCCCCCACCCTGGCGGGCGAGGGCGCCCCATCATGCCTGAGGGGTCTTGGGAGGGGCTTTGGGTTTGGACCCCCAGGAGGAGCTCGGACGTCGCCCCCTGCTCCTATGCCAGGAGTCTGTGCGAGCCCCCGTGAAGGACACCCCTTTACCCTGCTTAGCGCCTCTGTAGGGGGCTGAAAGGGGGCCCTGGTTGCGAAAGGGCCGAGGCTGCCGCCTGCGCTGTGGTAACTTACCTCCTTTAGCAAAGAGGTCTAAGCGGTCCCCAAACAGGCGTAGTACCTTGAAAGGGAGCCCAGTAAGGGCGTATAGCCACCGCCAAGGCGGAAGATCTGGCACACAGCCCAATAGCATCGTCCGATGCAGACAGGATAAAGTTCACAAATACATCACAGTTAGACAGTGCATTAACAGTATCAGCAGGCAACTCGTCTGGGGCGTCAAGTGCATTCCTGACCATGGCCCTGAGTGCCACGGCAGTAATGGCCAGAGCGCAGACGGGCCGCAGTGCCGCCCCTCCAAACGCAAAGGCATGGCACGCCAATTGATCAATGCGCCGGTCCTCAGAATCCCGCAGTGTAGTAGTGTCGGGAGAGCATAATGTGTTAGACAGCCCTAGAATAGGAGCATCAACCTTGGGGGGGCGATGACCAGCACTTGACCATGTCAGCAGGAAATGGATGCTTCCTGTCCAGACTCTTAGGGATCCCGGGAAGTCTACTGGGATGTTCCCACTCCTTAAGCACGAGGTTATTGAAATGGCTCTGCTCAGGAAATTCCAATCGAGCCTTAGCAGTATGGAATAGCTCACCCCTTTGCCTGGGAGCCGCAACAGGGGGAGAGATGGACAAAACCTCAAAACTCTGAAGCAATAGCTTATCAGTATCATCCAGTGATCAGAACCAGAATCGTCATGACCCCTAGACTTCTCATCAGATGACTCTGAGTCAGAGATCAGCTCCCCTTCGTCCGAAAGGGTATGGTCATATAGATGCGTAAACTCCGTAGGGAATGGAGCAGAGTCAGGGACAATGTGCCGCTTTTTTGCGGTAGCCTTGCGCGCTAGAGTACTAGCAAGCAATTTTTCAACACTGGCCAGTCTAGTAGCCACATCAGGATGAGAATCCCCGCTTGTATTGGGGGTTAGACTCAGGCTTGGGGGGGTAGGTGAAGTGAGGCGAGGTGCAGACCCAGCCCCAGAAGGGGCGGGAAGTACAAGTAACGCCTGCTGTGCACAAGGGACGCAGACCCGAACATTGTCACCGTTGATAAATGAGACCCCACAAGCTACACACAGCCGGGCTTGTCCCGAGGGAACCCCGTTAACAATATTCTGGGATGCCTCCATATGGTGATTATTGGGCACAATAGGCCAGTAGGGATTGACGATATAAGCTACCCTGGATGCCCCAAAGACCCGCAGGGAAGTGGGAGTAATTATACTAGGTCCAACTGGGAATTACACCGGGCCGGGAGAAGCCACTGGATTCGACCGTCTGAAAGACATAATGGAAATAGGAATGTCAGAGCCATGCGCCGTAAGCAAGACAAATGAAAATCGCCCGCGAGGGCACTTACAGATCGAGGGAGGAGGAGGACCGTTACCACTCGCGCGCACGATGAGCATCGACATGGCGCCAAGCGGACCTTGAAGGGAGGGCCAGAGCGGGCTGTGACGCGGAGCGCGCCAAGCCAGGTCTCCGCCCCCTAGAAGAGCGTGAAGCTCTGAGTACAGTAGTCAGCGCAGACAGTGAATGACACACTATAGAAGCAAAAACAGGGATTACTTCCAGATGCGCCCAACAACAAATACCAATAAAGACGCCGCAGCGCCTGAGGCACTGCTGGCGCCTGTTCACGCGCCCGTCCAATAAGGGCAAGATAATCGCCTGGCGGCGGACGATAGACAATGAAGAACAAACAGCGCGGCTCTGACACAAGGTGTATGAGTCAAGGACAATACTAAGGCCATAACGTGTACTGAATACACAAGACCACCCCCCCCCCCTTTCTTTCCCCCCGAACTACGAAGAGTCCGCCCCCCCGAAGAGCGCGAAAAGTGCCCACGTGAGAATACCAGCCAATGATGGCGCAGCAGCGCCTGAGGCGATGTCGCCGCCAACCGCGGAGCGCAGTACAAGCGCGTGGCGGCAAGCCAAATCACAAGGGACACTAAGACAATGGCATATAATCACAACAGTGGAGAATACACCCCCCCCCCCCCCCCCCCCAGAACTACCAGGGAGAGCGAGGGAAGGCAGCGGCTAGCCTAACCGGAGCCCACCGATGGGACAGGGGGCGGGCTTAACGCGGGAAGGGCATCCCATAAGGCTCACCATTGGCCTATACCGCCTACCCTTTGGTGGGGGATTGCGGTTGGAGCAGCGCTCCTAAGCACCTGACAGTGGTGCTGCCTACCATCACCCGACCTGGACAACCTGGGACGCAACATGAGAGCTCTGGAAAGGTAGGTGAATGCAGGCCTGTCTGGGGGTTCACGTGGTGGGGCATGCCGATTTGGGTACTTAGCTGCCCAGAGCTGGAGTTTTTTTAGACTTCAGGGTTGGCTTAGAGGGGAAAGGTCCTCTTTATGGAACCCATGGTCCATCTAGTCTGCCTTTAGTGTGTATGTTCTCTTTACCTTAGGATTCCCATTCACTTGCTGTTAATTCTTCCGGCTACCTCTGCTGGAAGTGTATTCCAAGCATCTACTACTCTTTCAGTAAAATAATATATAATAATATTGTTCCTGATCTTCCCTCCAAGTAGCTTCATGTTCTACCCCCCACACCCAATTCTATTACTAGTTTCTTCTTAAAAACACTTCAAATCTGTAAAATGTTTAAACAAGTTTTAGAAGGGAACAAAACCCAGTATTTTCACTATCCTGGGTTTTGTTCCCTGCTGGGGGGGGGTATCCCCATTGTGTAAACCCCTCCAGATTTGCCAGAACAACTCATCACTTCCCAGTCCTATGGCGCATGCATGGGCTCTTGTCCAATCAGAGCAGTTTGCAGTGCATATTAAATGCTCGGCAAAATGCTCTTGTTTCCGGGAAATCGGTGTGAAAGCGCCCCTTCCCCTGCGGCAAACTCCTATCCCCAGCTTATCTGAATGGCTGGCTACAGGAGCGCACGCCCAGCTCAAACATGCAGGGGAATGCGGCTGGTGAGGAAGCCGGAAGCAGGTAAGTGCTGCAGCGCCCTGGGGGTCGGGGGGGGGGGTTACACAAAGGGGCATCCCGATCTGGATTCTAGATTCCAGAGTCATGACGCGAGGGTTTCGTTCCACTTTAAAGGTCTCAGCCATGTCTCTCTTTTCTTTCCTTGAGAATGTAGAAATTAAGTTCTGTTTCCTGTTAAGTTTGAAGTTCTTTCACTATTTTTGTTGCTAAGGTTTGGGCCCATTCCATTTTGAATAATGTCTTTGCCATGTAGTTGCGTTTTCAGGCCCAGGATTATTGGGCAGGATGTGCCTGTAGGAGCAAGCAGGATGATACAATTAAAGCAGACCTCCAGTGGAAAATTACTGAAGGGGCCACTTACAGCCCCCAGCCATGAGAGGATCCCGATTTGAGATTTCCCAGTAAACAAATAAATATGCCAACCCATATGCAGTCCACCGCTATACCAATTGGCAACAGATATGGTTACTGGATCAATGGCTGTTGGCAGTCATGTAAGGGCACGTGAGCAGCCTGCTCTCGCTCCCCATTAACAACAGAGCTGCCTCACCCAATTATGTCAGTTCAGCGGGCAGCTCTGACTGGACCAGAGCCCATGCATGCGCCACTGGACCGGGGAAAGATGAGTAATAACCAGCATCCTGTGGATTTCACACAACAGGGCATCCAAGTCGGGATGCTTCACGGGGAAGGCCAGTGGTCGGCCCTGGAATCTTCTAGAATCCAGGACTGGACCCAGTGAGTTACGTTACGCTTTAACTAGTGCCCTTTAAACAGAACTCTCCGCTTTAGACTGCCACACCCTAAGAATGTACGGTTCTTAAGCAGCATTATTTCATGAACATTGGAGAAAGCCAACTGGCACTAAAAGACTTACCTGGTGAACTTGAATTTCCACTTTAAGGGCCTCTTGTAGAGACTGCAGCTCCATCCTCCTTTTTCCGGTTTCCCACAAATTCTGCAGCTATTATGTTTCACCAAAGTTCTTCCAAAATGGATACCTATGAAAGAACAGGACAGAGCATTAAATACTTTCATAAGTGCAAGACAGTCATATTAATGTTTACACACGAAGCATATGGATGATGCAAAGGTGCTGATCATCAGCTTTCACGGATGATTGAGGAGACTCTATTAAGTAAACTTCTTTCTGTAGATACCAAACAGGAAGATATGATAAGAAGATTCTCATCCTCGCTAATATTAAAAAAACATGTCAGCGTTTTCGCCTATACAGACCTTTTATTATTGTTTATGAATTAACAAGATCATCACCTTACTACTACTTAGGCGGAAACATCCACTTTCATGGACTTTACTGCAGATCTCAGATCAGGCGATTCCTCTGCTTACCTTACCCTCATTAACATGAAAGTGGGAGCCACACTTCCGGTTCGCAGGTGGCCGGAGTTCATCTGTGTATGAGCTCTATTACAGCAATTTGTGGCACCAGAGTGGTTGAAAAGAAAGTGGAGGAACCTCATGCCTTCTAGCACCACCTTGATCCTGAGATCTGTGTTACAGGTTGTAAGTTTAACCCTTTAAGTCCCAGCCTACCTGGAGATTTTGTCACTCTCTGTTGCCAGACTATTTTGCGCTCCACATGTTCAACTGTGATTTTTGAAGGGATTTCCAGGGATTTCCCAGGAAAATTATTATTTTTTTTTTTTTTTTTTTTACAATTTGTAGTGTTTTTTGTAATAAAAAAAAAGTAAGTTTGTCAATAAAATCTTATTGCGTGTGAAATCCTAATTTCTCCTGGTTACAGTGGTACCACATATGTATTGGTAGACACCCTTTCCTGCCCAGGAGACTCCCCAAACTGAAACAAAGCTTTAGAAGAATTTTAGATAAAATACAAATATGCTGAGCACACCTTGCGGTTTTTCAAGAAAAACAACCCTTACATTTGAAATATCCCAGACAAACTATATATACTCTGGAAGTACACACCTCAAGCTTTCTAGGTGTAGCAAGCTTGTTAACATGGGTACAGTTTTCTGGAACTAATCCCTTAATGAATTCTTTGGTTGAATTCACTAAAAATAGAATAAAAAAGCAGAATCAATCTCATATTTTCCTAAAAAAAAATAAATATGCAAACAAGAAAATACAAGCCCAATCTGAAAAAGCAGAACGATACCAAACATGCATAGCCTCCATGCCTACTTCATTAACCAATGTTGATAGATGCCACCATGTCTGCCCAGTGATTGCTCACTCTCTTACACGGTAAGGATGAAGATGCCAGTGCTACAAGGCGGAGATGTGTGGACAAAATGCGAGTATAGACTTTTTACGTTATTGCCTAGACAGGGACTAGATTCTTCAGTTGTGGACCCCACAGGCACACACAAGACCCCAAGGCCTCTTTTATCCTAAAACCAGAGAAAGGTTATCTGAAATCATCCAGTGCTGTTAGTTAAGGCACAGATAATTCCGCCCAATCAGCAAAAGTCTGATCCTTAACCGTTAAGTAAAGAGTGCACCCTGAACCTAGCTCAGGTAGAGCATGCAGCCTCCTGGCTAAAAAAGGTATGTGCTCGATCAGGTGTCTCAAGGTGGGATTAGGGGAGTACATTTTGATTTGTTACTGACTAACAATAACCTATTGTGTATAGCTCTATTGTGTGGGTAAGAGTTTATACTGGTCACGTTGTCACACTTTGTAATTCTGTGCTAAGAGCCCTGAGAACATAACGTTCTATTCAAACACATGAAACAATTATGGAAAAGTCACACACATCCCACTTGTAAGCAGAAAAATATTTACGCCTATGTGTGCTGATCTAGGACATCACACTGAATAATCCAACATAAAATTCATTAGGGGGAAAAAAATCAAACTGTGCAGCTATTAGAAGTAATATTTTTATGACATAATTACAGAGTCGGAAAAGCAAAAGCAATAATTAGCCCTGCCGCCAGTGTCCGTGTACAAAGGAGGAGAAAACACAAACATTGTCTCTGCTCACGTAAATAAGATGCTCAGCATCCGGAATGGTTACTCAGCGGCGATTGCGTGAATTGCTTGCAACATGAAGCTCGTGGATAACGTGTTTAATAACCAACGCTGCCACACAAGCACAGCTCAATGTGGAGATGCGGCATGAGCTGACGCTTCACACTGCTCTTGGTGGAAGCGGTCTTCACAGCTCTATGCTGATATATACACGCATAGTCATAAGGAGAAGCTAAATCCCACAGGCATCAAAATGGGCTTCTTTGGACTATCCCAACAACTTTCAAACGTGTGCATTTAGATTGCAGCTCAGCCACACTCTCTATACCAGGGGTGCTCAACCTTTTGATGAGCGCAGACCATATAAGCGATTTGAAAATTAGTTGCGGGTCACAATGAATAGGTTCAGAATTTCAAATGTTTCACTTTAAATAGCTTAAAGTGGACCAACACCTAGGATTTTCACTATCCTGGGTTTTGGTCACTTCTGCGGGGCACCCCGATCACTGTGTGAAACCCCCCAGAACGCCCCAAAAAACTCCCCTCACCCCGCTCCTACGCGAGCGCTCGTCCAATCAGAGCACTCAGAGCCGCTGTGGTATGGACGGACAAGCGACGGACAACCACAGCGGCTCTGAGCGCGCTGGAGGCCACCTCTCGCGCTTCCTGCTAGAGGGAAGCGCGAGAGGCGGGCGCGGCCCGCGCATGCGCCGTTGGAACGGGGAGAAGGCCTTATTGAGAATCTTATAGATTCCCGGGCCGATCAGCCATGGGTGTTGGTCCACTGTAATAAAGATTGTCTATACCAATCAGGATACCCACTGTCTCCACAAATGCCCTAGATTTTGCCAATTATTTACTTGTATGCCCTTCCACCACATCACCCCATTACTACATTTATGTAACAATCGCCACATGCTATCGATACACTGATTGTCTCACCTCTCCAAATATATAGGTCCAATATTTAAAGACCATCTCCACATCAATCCCAAATCATAACTCTATTCCTAATACCCAACCCATCTAAATGCCTCCCAATGCTAAACATACAATTAAAGAGGGACATTGGACGGTCTGGGGAGTTCTCAAAAACTCCCCAAACTTCGTCCTCCAATTCTGCATTTGACAGGTTTAACTTATCTGTCTTCTGCTCTTCCTCCTGTGCTTGACCATTCTTCTCATCGCTTTCCGTATGGCACCACCATCTTGCCATCTTTGTCCCATGATGCACTGCGCCGCCCCCGAGATCTTGCGCTTGTGCAGTGAAGTCCGCATTTTTTGCAGGGCGGTTGCAGGAGGATCAGAAACAACGCGAGATGTTGGCGCGACTAGTGAGGACAGAGGAGTTGGACGTCAGAGGCTAAGCTCCCGCTGCGTCTGTCACAGGAGGCTAAGATGCCGATGGGTGGAAAAAATACAATTCTGTGAAATACTCACCTGTAGAATTGATATTATTTGTATACAGTGCGTCCTGCTCCAAATAGAATACTTACACTTGGGTTATCCTCCGCCAGATGGCGCTGCACTGCAGAGACATGCAAAAAACAGGCTCCTCCCGGCCCCTCAAATACCCGGGGACCTCCCACAAATCCCCAGCATTGAAAAGCAGTGAACAAGAAGCCGGGAGAATTAACCACCAAAACTGGTAACTATAACAATGATAACAATCACCATACAGGGGATCCAGAATAATGCAAAACCAAGGCGGGGTGGAGCAGGACGTACTGCATACAAATAATATCAATTCTACAGGTGAGTATTTCACAGAATTGTATTATTCTTAGTATACAGTACGTCCTGCTCCAAATAGAATACTTACACTTGGGACATCCAATAGCAGTGTCCATAAGCAGGGTGGGATCCCCAACAAAAGGTAACAGCAGAAAGTTTAAACCACTGCCGCCTGAAAAACCTTGCGGCCAAAAACAGCATCAGCTGAGGCCCTAACATCAACCTTGTAAAACTTTGAAAAGGTATGAACAGAAGACCAAGTAGCGGCCTTGCAAACTTGTTCAACAGAAGCCAGGTGCTGGAAGGCCCAAGAGGCACCAATAGCATGAGTTGAATGAGCAGTAAGACAGAAGGGAGGACTCTTCCCCTTAGCAGAATAGGCCTGAATCACAGCCTGACGAATCCATTTGCTAATAGTAGACTTGGCAGGAGCCAAACCCTTCCTAGGACCAGAAGGGACCACAAAAAGAGCATCAGTCTTCCTGAAAGCCGCAGTGACTACCAGGTAATACTTCAGACACCTGACCACATCCAATGAATGCAAAACCCTTTCCTTAGCGTTGCTAGGATTAGGACACAATGAAGGAAGAACAATATCTTGATTCAAATGAAAGGCAAACACCACCTTAGGCAGACAGTCTGGCTTAAAGTGGAACACCACCTTGTCCTGGTGTCTCTCATAGTATGGGGGCTGAATAGACAGAGCCGCCAGCTCAGACACACGCCTGACCGAAGTAATAGCCACCAGAAAGACAATCTTGAGGGTAAGTACAGCCAGAGCAGCATCCTGAATAGGCTCAAAGGGAGCACCCTGCAAGGTAGACAAAACCAAGTTCAAGTCCCAAACAGGGACCATAGGTTTACGTGGGGGACGCACATGAGTGACCCCCTGAAAGAAGGTCTTAACCAAGGGATGCTGAGCAAAAGACTTCTGAAAGAAGACAGACAGGGCAGAAACCTGACCCTTCAGAGTACTGAGTTTTAGACCCAACTCCAATCCATGCTGTAAAAACTTCAGAACCCTAGGGACTAAGAACTCCCTACAGGGGAGAGACCTAGACTCACACCAATCAATGTAGGTACGCCATACCCTATAATAGATGGCAGAAGAAGTCTTCTTCCTAGCCTGCACCATGGTATCCACCACCGAGGCAGACAAGCCTTTCTCCATCAAGATGGAGGTTTCAGCAGCCAGGCCGTCAAAGCCAGAGTTTGTAAATTGGGATGGCGTAAGGAGCCCTGAGTGAGCAGATCTGGCGCCTCCGGCAGGACGTACTGGTCTACTGCCATTTGTACCACGTCTGCGAACCACACTCTTCTTGGCCACCTGGGGGCCACCAGAATCACTGGCACCCCTTCCAGAGCAATCTTGCGCAGGACCCTGCCCAGCAGGGGGAATGGAGGAAAGACATACAGGAGCCGAAATTCCTTCCATGACATTGACAGAGCATCCGTGGCCAAGGCCAGAGGATCCTGAGACAGGGAGACAAAGGGCGGGAGCTTGTGATTGTGATGGGATGCGAACAAATCCACATCCGGTAGACCCCAACGGTGACACAGGGACTGGAATACCCTTTTGCAGAGGGACCACTCCCCCTGACGGGAAGTCCCCCTGCTCAGAGAGTCTGCCAGTAGATTCTCTGCCCCCGGGATATACACAGCCGGAATGCATTGAACATTGGCCTCCGCCCATGTCAGAATCCACGACACCTCCTGGAGGGCACCTCTGCTCCGGGTCCCTCCCTGATGGTTGATGTAGGCAACCGCCGTCCTGTTGTCTGAGCGCACCTGCACAGACATTCCCTGCAGGTGATCGGTTAACTGCTCCAGTACCAACCTGATTGCCCGTAGTTCGAGAATGTTGATGGGCAAGTGGGCCTCCTGAGGGCCCCACCTCCCCTGGAACCGCAGGGACTTCCAGAATCCCCCCTAACCTGACAGACTGGCATCTGTGGTGACCGTCTCCCAGGAGGGGGCCAGGAAGGATCTGCCCTTTAGCAAGTTCTTGTGGTCCAGCCACCACGAGAGGGACCCTATGACCAAGGGGGGAAGCACACAAACCCCGTCCAAAGGACGTGGGGTCCTTGTCCCATACTGACAGAAGGTGAAGCTGCAGAGGCCTCAAATGGAACTGAGCAAAGGGCACCGCCTCGAAGCTCGCCACCATCAGGCCCACCAGCTGCATTCCCTGCCGGAGGGAGGGCTGGGGGCACGAGAGCAGGAACCTCACCTGCGCAGTCAGAGCTTCCACCTTCTGTTGAGGAAGGAATATCCGTGACTGAACCGTATCCAGAATCATCCCCAGGAATGGGGTCACCGACAAAGGGGACAGAGAGGACTTGGGTGATTGATCACCCAGCCAAAGGACTCCAAGGTGGACACCACCAGTTGAGTGTACAGCTCTGCCTGCTGTAGGGACCGCGATGTGATGGGAATGTCGTGCAGGTAGGGCAGCACGTGTATGCCCCCTGACCTTATCAGAGACATCACCCCCGCCAGCACCTTGGTGAACACTCTGGGAGCTGAAGTGAGGCCAAATGGTAAGGCCACAAATTGGTAATGTTGATCTTTAAACGCGAATCTGAGAAACCTTTGATGTCCCGGGAAAACAGGGATGTGAAGGTAAGCAACTTTGATGTCCACAGACGTCATAAAATCCCCTGGGCGCAGAGAGACGATGGCCAAGCGCAGAGTTTCCATGCGAAAGCGCCTGTTCTTGACAAACTTGTTGAGGATCTTTAAATCCAGAATGGGCCTGACTGAACCATCTTTTTTGGGCACCGTGAAAAGGTTGGAATAGAACCCCTTGCCCAATTCTCTTAAAGGGACCCTGCAAATGACCCCCAGATCCAGAAGTCCTTGCACGGCCTGCATCAAGACCTGAGCTGATACAGGGTCCTGGGGGACCCGGGACCTGATGAATCTTGTGGGGGGCCGCACAGCAAATCTTGTAACCAGAGGACACTACCTCTTGAATCCACCGGTCTGAGACTTGGCGCCTCCAGACGTGCGCAAAGTGCTGTAGCCGTCCCCCCACCCTGACGGGCGAGGGCGCCGCATCATGCCTGAGGGGTCTTGGGAGGGGCTTTGGGTCTGGACCCCCAGAAGAAGCCAGGACGTCGTCCTCTGCTCCTATGCCAGGAATCTGCGCGAGCCCCCGCGAAGGACACCCCTTTCCCCTGCTTAGCGCCTCGGTAGGGGACTGAAAGGGGGCCCTGGCTCCGAAAGGGCCGGGACTGCCGCCGGCGCTGGGGTAACTTACCTCCTTTAGCAAAGAGGTCTAGGCGGTCCCCAAACAGGCGTAGCCCCCTAAATGGAAGCCCAGTAAGGGCTTTCTTAGCAGCATTGTCAGAGTTTAGAGTTTACAAACACATCACAGCTAGACAGTGCATTAATCGTATCAGGTGGCAATTCGTCTGGGCCATCAAGTGCATTCCTGACCATGGCCCTGAGCGCCACCGAAGTAATGGCCAAGGCGCAAACCGGGTGCAGCGCCACCCCCCCAAATGCAAAGGCATGGCATGCCAATTGGTCAATGCGCCGGTCCTCAGAGTCCCGTAGCGTAGTAGTGTCGGGAGAGTGCATAATAGAGGTGTTAGACAGCCCCAGAATAGGAGCATCGACCTCGGGGGCGATAACCAGCACTTGACCATATCAGCAGGAAAAGGATACTTCCTGTCCAAACTCTTAGGAATCCCAGGATGTCTACTGGGATGTTCCCACTCCATAAGCACAAGGTTATTGAAATGGGTTTGCTCAGGAAATTCCAATCGAGCCTTAGCAGTATGAAATAGCTCACCCCTTTGCCTGGGAGCCGCAACAAGGGGAGAGATGGACAAAACCTCAAAAATCTGAACCAGCAGTTTGTCAGTATCATCCGGGGTCCAGTGATCAGAGACAGAATCATCATGACCCCTTGACTTCTCGTCAGATGACCCTGAGTCAGAGAACAGCTCCCCTTCGTCCGAGGGGGTATAGCCATATAGATGCGACAACTCATCAGCCTCTGTAGGGAAAAGAGTGGCATCAGGGGTTAAGTGCCGCTTTTTGCGGTGGCCTTACGTGCTAAGGTATTAGCGAGCAATTTTTCAACACTGGCCAGTCTAGCAGCCACATCAGGATGAGAATCCCCGTTTGTATTGGGGGATAGACTCAGGCTTGGGGGAGTAGGTGAAGTGAGGCGAGGTGCAGGCCCAGCCACCGGAGGGGCGGGAAGTACCATTAGCGCCTGCTGTGCACAAGGAACGCAGACCCGTGCATTGTCACCACCGATAGGTGAGACCCCACAAGCTACACACAGCCGGGCTTGTCCCGAAGGAACCCCGGTCACAATATCCTGGGATGCCTCCATATGGTGATTAATAGGCACAATAGGCCAGTAGGGATTGGCGCTGAAGCTACCCTGGATGCCCCAATGAACCGCAGGGAAGTGGGAGTAATTATACTAGGCCCAACTGGCAATTACACCGGGCCGGGATAAGCCACTGGATTCAGCCGTCTGAAAGACATAATGAGAATAAGGGGTGTCAGAGCCATGCACAGTAAGCAAGGAGCATAAAAATCGCCCGCGAGGGCACTTACAGACCAACGAAAGGAGAGGGACCATTACCACGCGCGCGCGACTACACTTTAAAATGGCGCCAAGCGAACCTCGAAGGGCGGGCCAGACGCGGAGCGTGCCAAGCCAGGTCCCCGCCCCCCCGAAGAGCGTGAAGCTCTAAGGCAGCCCCCAATGTTGTCATGAGGAGTGAAGTGTATGACACACTTAGAATAGATGACTTGCCAAGGATGGCGACGCAGCCGCCCGTCGCAGCACATCCAAAGAAGGAAAAAGGCGCGCACGGCAGCAGCAGTTACACAAGTAAAAAAGCAAATCAGCGCGGCGTCTGACACCACATATACAAGTCAAGGACATTACTAAGGCCGTAAGCGTGTAATCACAATACACTGGGACCAAACACACCCCCCCCCCCTTTCTTTCCCCCCGAGCTACGAGGGGAACGAGGGAGGATGGCGACCCTTTGTACAGGGCCCACCGCTACACGGGGCATGGCCAATAATGCGGGAGGGGCATTCTCTAGAGGCTCACCATCAGCCTAAACCGCCTACCCTTTGGTGGGGGACTGCGGTGGAGCATAGCTCCATAAGCACGCATGGTGCTGCCTACCTTCACCCGACCAGCGCAGCCCAGGCTGGGAGGCACATCACGAGGAGGACGGGTGGGAATAGTCCAACAGGGCAGCAGGCTTTAATAGCCCCGCTCACCTGCGAGAGAGTGATACTTCATGTCTTCGCAGTCAGCACTGCAGAGAAATCTGGGGATTTGTGGGAGGTCCCAGGGTATTTGAGGGGCTGGGAGGAGCCTGTTTTTTGCATGTCTGTGCAGTGCAGCGTCATCTGGCGGAGGATAACCGATAAGTGTAAGTATTCTATTTGGAGCAGGACGTACTGTATACTAAGAATAGCAGCAGGATGACGGCGATCTGGAAGAAGCCGTCACCCAAAAGGTATGGAATATTGCGGTGAAGGGCAATCAAGACCTAGTAGTTTAAAGGCCCGAAGTTCCTCTTTAAGTATAGAAAAAACTCTTATCTTGCTATGGTGCCAGGGATGTCACCCAGGGATGGTGTTGCACTATCAATGTCACCACATTACTCTGAGCCACCACAGCCACCGCTATTTGGCAATGGGTCCCTCCTATATCACTCATCCTTACTGAGCTTCGATTTACCTTTTTATGCCAGTCCTATTTAACCCTCCCCACTTTCCCCAAAGCAGGTCAGGGGCCACATCAGATGGCTATGAGGGCCACATGTGCATATGTGCCCTATAAAGTTTCAAAGTGGACCCATCCCAAAATGTTATCAAGCAACAGCATTTACATAAGCGTACCTGTATAAAATGGAGTTAGACTGGCTCTATTTTCAACAGGGGCCTAACTGATAAGCGCAAGCACAGCAGCCTAAAACTGTCATTTTTAAAACATTGTTAAAGGACATCTATCATAAAACTCCCATTAAAAACAAATGCCATTATAAAATAGGCTACAGAAAAAGAAGTTTAAATACTGTCCTTTATTTAAAGTCATACTATAGTCAAAAACACTATACTCACCTTTTATCCTTTAAAGATTTCCGGGCCGTTCGGGGCGAGTTTTGGTCCACTTTAATGAATTGCTATATATATATATATATATATATATATATATATATATATATGATTCTTTAGGCGAAAAAAGAAAAAAAAAAAGTGTGTACCACCAAATGCACGCTCTGTGCCACTGGCCTTAGACGAAGGCTTGGACGACGTGGCATCAGCTGCTCCAAGTGCGCTGATTGGATGACCAGCCCTAGGACCGGATAGAGGCAGTTGGATTTGGCGATCTGGGTTTTTTTCACGCAGCGGGGCACCCTTTTATGTGGATCGCTTGGATGGACCTGACATTGCCCTCGAGACTCTCCAGCAGGGATTCGGTCAGTCTTGAGAGTTCCCTGAAATCTTGGTGGTGGTTTGAAAAGTCAATCGCCGTTACGTTGTCTGAGACAATCTGGATGTCTCTGCTTAGAACTTCTCGCAGGGTTTCCTTTATGGCTAGGAGTTTCCTGAAGTTGGAAGACAGCCAGGCCATCCACCCCCCTTGAAAGTATTTTCCTTGGCAATGAGTTCCCTAGCCAAAAGGAACTTGCATCTGTCGTTATCATTATGGGTTCTATCTGGTGACAAGGCTTCCTGTCTACCACATTCCATGACAAGGTCCACCATACCGGCGACTAACCAATCCTGGGAGGCTTGATCTTTGTCCCATGCATCCAAAAAGAAGGCCTGCAATATGGAGCTGGGCCCAGGCAACTGCTGGCATGGAGGAGATCATGAGACTGAGAGACTGACTGGTGGGAGAGAACTTGTTTCACATACACTGTCATGCATCTGCTTTCGGGGATGAGGCTGGGCTTCCTGATACAATTTTCAACCTAACTCTTGGAGACAAATTAGTTTTCTGCTGCTAAATGGGAGGACTTGTCCTCCGAAGAAAGAAGCAGGTTGTTCACCTGATGATCACTTCTGATAGAATCTTTGTGAAGGTTCAGGGTGCCAACGAAAGACCAAATGGCAGAGCCCATACTTGGCAATGCTTCACCTTGCCTTCTAGCAGGATTGTGAACCTCAGAGACCTTCTGTGAGCAGGATAGATAGGAATGTGGAGGTAGGCATCCTGTAAATCGACTAACACCATCAGTGCCACCTTCTGTTAGAGATCTCTTATGGTATAAATGGATTCTAAAACATGAGTGTACAACCTCTCCCTCCTTTGGAGACCAGGAACAGGTTCTAACACTGCCTTGCGATAGAGTTCAGTAATGATGGATGGGAAAGCTTCCTTCTTGACCTTGTCCCTGGGGGACTGGGTCAACAGATGATAGTCTAAGGGCCAACGAGAAAATTCCATACTGTAACCCTCCTGAATAGTTCTTATAATAACATGGTTTTGGGAAATCTCCTCCCAAGCAGGGGAAAAAATGGAGTATTTCCCCTCACTGGGATGTCAGGGCCTTTTTCCAAATAATGGAAAAAAGACTCTAACTCCGTGCCAAAAAGATTACCTGTGAGTGCCATGTAGCATATTTGAAATTTTTACTGATAGCTTAGAGACCTACAGCAAACCTGTGAGCAGGGCAATCAAGAACAGGCACAGATTTGAGTGGCAAAGACATATGTCAGTTTTTTGCAACACAGCAGTAAGTTATTGTTGGTCTGTAAATTCTGTATTAAGAATTTGCCAATGTTCCCAAGTGAATCTTACAGAAATAACCCCTCATTTGTTCCCAATATGTCCACTGGAGTCAGTGAAATCCATACAGGTTGAAACACACTGTTTTCGAAAAATCCTTAACTGAACCATGAATGGCGTAAAGAAAACAAAAGTGGTGAAGGCTTATAAGTCATAAAAGGTGCACACCGCCTGTTACTACAAAGAAAATTCCAATTCAAGGCGAGCAAAAATGAACAGCCACAAAATAAATAACTGTCTGCTCAGAGCAGGTGTCATAAAATGAGCAAATTGGAGCTGCTATCATTTTTTGTACTGCACATCAAATTAATGGGACATCTGTTCTGGGTTGTCTCAACATTTGCAGCAAGATATTTTTGTACCTCTTATATATATATATTTTATTTTATATTCAGCCATTTCATCTTTGTTTCCCCTTTTTTTTCTACAAGCAGGAAAAGCAACCGATAAAAGATACAGACAAACTGGTATAATATGCGTTTACCTAGTATATGTAACTGCAAGTTAGATTCATTCCTAGTCTGGTGGTTAGCATGCAAGTTTATGGCGGAGGGAGACAGAAAAGTACATACTTTAGATTTTCCTTTAAAAGGGACAGTTCAAGCTGGGCTAAAAAGATATATATCTACCTTTTCTCCCCTGTCCAGCTGTTTCATTGTCAGCTGATGCTGTGATCAGGTCCCCCAGTGTGCATGTTTCCTGTGAATCCCTCGTACAGCGGCTTCAAAAGTGAAAGGGAATACAACAGGATGTCATATCACAGACCTGGAACACACCCCCTCCACTGCAGTGAATGGAGTGGGCGGTGACGAAGTGTACCAGGCTCCAGGGGCCCACATGGAAGCAGAGGGACCCAGTCTGGCCATGGAGGGAGTTTTACAGAGCTGGACAGCGCAAGAACATTTGTGGGGGAGAAAAGCTAAGTAGCTTTCTTTATAGGACCAGTCTGTAAACTAACCACCAGCCTTAAAGCGGAACAAAACCTGCTCTGTTTAGGGCAATTGGGAGCGGCTGCATCCCCAGATGCGGGCACGCTCCTGTCCCGGCCCACAGCCCAAAGATGCTGAAGATGTTGAGGATGTGGGTGCTGACATTTACATCGGCGAGGGAGCCAGGAAGCAGGCGGGGGTCAAACAGCAGGGCATCAAGATTTGGGATGGCCCAGGGTAAGTGCAGAGGCCGGCCATTTTGTTATAAATAATAACACAAGCTCTGGCCACTGAACTCAGAGGGACAAAGAAAAAACATCAGTCTTCCAGCAAAATTTGGTAGTCAAAATATTCATTTCCAGTTCTACACCCTCACATTTCCCAAGTTCTTTAAGTTTTGGTCTGCTTTAACTTCCTCCCACCTTACCCCCCATAGGAACTTTGTAAAATGAAATATTTCAAAGCATCTCCCATTATTTGTAAATACTTTTTGTATTCTAAGCAACTCTTGAGCATGCTCTGCTGTCAGAGACCACTGCGGGACCGCTGTGCCATCTCACGCTGAGAGCACCAAGGGATAAATCTGCAAACTTACCAAGATATGGCAGTCTACCTGAACTAAAAGTTCAGGCAAGTTTGCCTCAAGCTATGTAGGGGACACAGCAATCATTTGGAAGTAGGTGCTTTGGTCAGATGAAACTGAAGCTGGACCTTTTGGCTTAAATGCCAAACAATAAGTGTGGAGGAAAGCAAAACATGATGGTGGCACCATTATGCTGTGGAGATGAGCTTCTCCAGCAGGGACTGGGAAGCTGGTCAAAGTTGATGGTGAGATGGAGGGAACTAAAAACAGGGCAATACTGGAGGAAAACCTGTTAGAAGCGCCAAAAGACTGGGGTATATGTTCACCTTCCAGCAGGACAACCACCCAAAACATTAAATCAAAGTGTATTTATATGTGGGAATGGCCCAGTCAAAGTACAGACCTAAATTCCATTGAGAATCTGTGGCACGAAATGAAAACTGCTGCTCACAAAAGCTTTCCATCCAATCGGACCAAGCTAATGCGATTTTGCAAAGAATCATCCTATGCATGTGCAAAATTGGTAAAGACATACCCCAACTGGTAGCTGGAATTGCAGGTGTAGGTGCTCCCACAAAGTACAGACTTGGGGGGACCTGAATACATATGCAAGCCACACTTTTCAGTTTTGTTATTTTATTATCATATTTAAAAAAATAAAATACATTTCATGTTGCGGCTATAACATAACATAAATATAATTTATATTTCAGACTTTCAGCCCACTTTAGGGCTAGCTTTGCTGTCTGTAGCCCTTAAAAAAGTCAGTTATCTGGGTGATACCCTCTGTTAGGAAAGCTCATAGTAACCCTATAATGTTGCACTCTATGGCACTATGGGATGGGGTTAAATATTCTGGAGGTTTAGTGTCCCCCCATGTCCCACTGCTGTCATTTTGGAATAGCCCTATGTTTCAGCCGGCAGTACTCTCCCCACAAAACTTCTATAATTGGAATACTAGGGGTGTTAATTGTGTGAAGGACTGTGTACAGGATTCTAATGTGCTTACGTTTCTACAATTTAAGGAAAAATTTGATTTGGGGGCTGAACATGTGTTTGCCTATTTACAAATAAGAAATTTTCTTCTGAGCCTGTTGCATGGAAAACAAAATGTAGAGGAGCTAACGGGGTTTGAGAGGCGGTGTGCTACTAATCCCAGAGGCAGAGCTATCCTCTCACAGGTGTATATGTCTCTAACCAGTTCAGCCTTAAATAATACTCCGGGATATATAACAAAGTGGCAAGAGGATCTGGGTAGCTGTCTGGAGAATGACGAATGGCAGAGGATGTGGAGTACCACATTGCGTGGGAATACATCGGTGCTTGCTGTGGAAGCTAATGTTAAGGTGATGATACGTTGGTACTGGGTTCCTGCTCGATACTCAACAGATGATTCTGGCCTTCATAAAAATTGTTTTAGGGGATGCCAGGATCTGGGTTCCTTTAAGCATATATGGTGGGATTGCCCATTAGTGAGTAAATTTTGGTGTAAGATATTTCGAATATTGTCCAATATTATGGGAACCTATGTTAGTACAGATCCGTGGGTTGCGCTGTTAAATAAGCCTATAGAGGGATATGGAAAGGATTTTCAAAAGCTTATACTTCATTTGCTAACCGCAGCCAAATTAGTAATAGCCAAGGCTTGGAGAACTAAGACTCTCAGCATCCTGGAATTTAAGAGTAGAGTAAATGATATTATGGCGATGGAAAAATTATCCGCTTTAAAAGAGGGACGCTTGGAAAAATTTGAACGAACTTGGTTGCCATGGGTGGAAAAGTATTTACCTAGAACCTTTGATAGAAAACTTTTAATAGTATAAGCTTATTTGCTCTTTTCTTACCTTTCGGAAAATCCCTTTTTTTTTTTTTTTTTTTTTTTTTTTTTTTTTTTTTTTGTGTGTGTGTTGCTTTGTTGTCTGTTTGTCTTTTTGTTTATTGTTTGTGTTTTGCTGTTTTGTGTTTTGAGTCCCTGCTGCTGGGGGGTGGGACTTGGGAGAGGGAGGGGGGGGGGAAGGGGGGTGTCGCTGTTTTGTGAAAGTATGTTATATTTTTCAATGTTGCTGAAATATGGCAGTTATTGACTCGCTTTAATTATTTGTTACATATGATACTGTATATTGAACATGAAGGTCTCCCTCTACTGAAGGGGTGGTAAATAATAGGAGCGAGGAAGATGGGGGGAGGGGGTGGAGGGGATGGGTATATAGGATATATAGAATTGACAATTGATAATTATTTTTTGAGATGTATATATTTATCTGTCACAAGCCTGGTCTTATTAATGTTCTATTTATATATTTCTGTTACTCTGATTCTCTACTCCTATGTAAACTATTTGTATGATGCCATTGCTTGTATACTTTATTATGCTTCTTGGAAAATAAAAACCTTTGAGAAAAAAAAAAGTCAGTTATCTGTTCACCACCAAGGATTGTAGTGGTGCTTCCTTTGGGAGATTGGTGTGTTCTTTGCACGCCCACTCCAAATTATTGTGGATTGCATTTTTTATGGGTGAGCACACAGTTGTATACATTTTGTAGGAAGATTTGGGCGGTGCACCCTTTGTTAGTAAATTGTTGTTCACCACCAAGGCCTAAGAATTGGGTACTGACATCTTATTTTGAGAATTTACATTTAACACATGTTTTTTGGGCCATTGAAATCCATATTTAGTACATCTTCGCTAGAGCACATATTTAAAGCAGATTACTTGCCTAGAAGAACATCACTGTAGTAAAGACTCATAAAAGTATGGCCACTGCTACACTGTCAGCGACAGCGACAAATATTGCCAGGGGTGAATCATATAGTTTGGGATACATATTTAATACACGTTTCCCCTGTGAGTGTTATTATCAATAGCGTTATCATGCGCACAGTGGCAGAAAGCCTACTGCCCTAATTCAATCAAATATAGAACATGAATCGAATTACTAAAGTAGTTATTATTATTATTGTTAGTGATATAGTGCGTCTTTTTCCGTAGCGATATACAAGGTATAAATACACAAGGTAAAACATACTGTACGGGGACCATTACAAACTAGATGCTACAAAGTTCAAACCAATTGTTGTGAGAACAGGAGACAATAGGAAATTCAGCCATGCTTACAGTCTAAAGCACATGTTAAACTTAAAACCCAGGGGCCAGATGCGGCCCTCCAAGCCTTTTAACACGACCCTCTGACCGGTGGAAGACAGTGGTGGCTGGGTGGGGCCCCTTCTAACAGGCATGGTCACTCCAAGGGTTCTTCTTATCCTAGCCAAAATGATTCTTCATCTGTACTGGGCAAAGTTAATCAGTGTCTGTAACCATACATTTGAATGGTTATGCTTCCATTCTGTTTTTTTTTTTGTCTGCTATTAACCGTCCCTTTGAAGGTGACCAGAATGCTTATGTGGCCCCCTGGTCTAAAGGATAGTGGTGGAGACAAAAGGGAGGCAAGGTAAAGGTCTGAACAGGTGGGTTCTGAGGGCACTTTTAAAGGCTTAAAGTGGACCAACACCCAGGATTTTGACTATCCTGGGTCTTGGTCCACTTCGGTGGGGCACCCCCGATCGGGGTGCCCCGCTGTGTGAAACCCCCCCCTAACCCCCCGAAAAACTCACCTCTCCCCGCTCCCAGCGCCGACGTACAAGCCAGGTCCAGGAACGTCTAAGCGGCTGCCGCCGCCGCCGCCGCCTCCCGCGCGTCCCTTTTGATGCGCGCGCCCCCGCCGGGGGCGCGAGGGAGGCGGCGGCAGGTAAGGTTTTTCGGGGGTTTTGGGGGGGTTACACCCCGCGGGACATCCCGATCTCGGATGTCCCGCGGGGTGGGGGGTGATCGGCCCGGGAATCTTATAGATTCCCGGGCCGATCACCCGTGGGTGTTGGTCCACTTTAAAGCATGGAGAGTGACTGAGTGGGGGAATGCATTCCATGGAGCCAGCGCTCCATTCCATTGTCAACTTAAAATAAAATGTGAAAAAAAAAAAAAAAAAATCGCTTTACAGATGTGGACTGTCACGTGGCTTGCCCAGGCTTCCAATCAAAGCAGTCTGTTCACTTGTGACTGGAAGCAAAAGAGCACACCAAAACTGTCTGGAAAGCACAATGTCCACAATGGATTATAATAACAAAGATTCAGTCTCCATGGCTGTGAGGGGTGATGCCTGGAGGAGGTCAGGTAAGTAGAGCTTTTTTTATTACTAATTTAAGTTGGCATTCGCTTTACGGAAACCTTAGCTGCCCAATTTTAGTCATGCTAACACATGTGTAACTATGTCTAGCCAGACTATACATATACTAAAAACTACCAGATTAGGATTTTAGGGGCATTGGTGGTCATTTGGCCATTGTATGCTTTCGCACACATAAGAATTCTTCTAACGCATTTAACCCATCCATCTGTACAGTGAGTGTAAACGTGCCTGTTGGTGAGCTGCCCTAATTACGGCAGCCGGGGAGCAGTTGGGGGGGGGGGGGGGGGATTGCCTTGCTCAAGAGCACCTCAGTCATGTTCTGGCCAGGAATTAATCCTGTAACCCTTTGGTCAGAAGGCCTTCCTTAGCCTCTAGGCCATGACTGCCCCTAGTCTTACTAGTAAGAAAGTGGCCCATAAGACTACCTGTTCTTGTACGGTGAACAAAACAAATATAAGAATTAGCCCATCTGCTAGTAAAAAATACACAAAGATTTAGCTACGGAATGCAGCTCACCCCTCAATCGGGTGGGCGGTTGGGTTGTCATATCCTTGTTTATAGCCCGGAATATCCGAAGTCAGGTAGTTCTGTAAAAATGCCCACCCTTACTGCTGGCTGGCAACCAGCTTGTGTTACCATCACCACCATTGACTAACAGGGTTCACTAGCCAGGTAGTGCATGTCCATCCTAATGCTTGCTACCAGTTGTGAGGGATGCACAAGTGCAGAGAGTACACATACTGTTGCTTGATTTCAGGCATTTTTGTATCGGGTAGATTGTGGACAAATCGGGATGCAGCAGCCTTTAGGGATTCTTTAAAGAGTCAGAACTGCACCTTTTAAACTCCAGGGAGGCAGATTTCCTCATACTCACTGTTTGAATCCCCCAAAATGACATGGTATGTTCATGCAGTCAATGGTCCTAAAGCAAATGCGTGAGTTGGATCCTTGCTATACCTTTACCTGAGCTACATACCTGTGCCAGGCATCTCTGAATGGCTGGCGTAGGTACAGCTTTCCTAGCCTATCTGAAGTCAGATCTGGGATCGGGAGACATAAATCCTTGAGTGTTGTTGCTCTTTATATCGTTATCCATGAGGCAGCAGCACAATTCAAAAAGGATAAAGGTTTGTTATTTTGCATGTTTTATATGTGTTCTTTTAGGTTTGTGTCCAGGGAGGCTTATTTATGAAGCGTCAGTGCCACTTTTTTTTTTTTCCTCAGCGGCACTCAGTGTTTGATTTAAAGTGGACCAAAACCCAGGATTTTGACTATCCTGGGTTTTGGTTTTTTTCACCTGGGGCACTCCGATCTTATAAATTACCGAGCTGGGTTTTGGTCCACTTTAAGAAACAAAAAATACCATTTTGTGATTACTCACCTGTAAAATGGGTATTATAAGTATGTCTCACACCCTGCTTCGGAAATATTAATTACACGTGGGTTATGGTCCAGTAGAGGGCGAACTTCTGCAGAGATGACTAGAAAAAGAAGCCCCTCCCGGTCCATAAATACCTGGGTCCTCCCACACATTCCCCAGTATAAGAAAGCATTAAGGGGACCAGGAAGAGACAATAAAATCTAAGAGAAAAAAGTTTCACCATATAGAGGATCCAAGATACAACTCAGGGTGGGACGAAGCAGGGTGTGAGACATACTTATAATACCCATTTTACAGGTGAGTAATCACAAAATGGTATTATTCCAAGTATGTCTCACACCCTGCTTCGGAAATATTAATTACATGTGGGACATCCAATAGCAGTGTCCAAAAAAAGGGTGGGGATCCCAACAGGGAATAGTGCACAAATTAAACCACTGCAGCTTGCAGAACTTTGAGGCCCGCACATCAACCTTATAAAACTTGGAAAAAGTATGAACAGAAGACCAAGTAGCAGCCTTACAAACTTGTTGGTGCTGAAACGCCGAGGAAGCCCCAACAGCACGAGTAGAATGAGCAGTGATCTGGAAAGGGGGATCCCTCCCCTTGCCAGAGTAGGCCCTAATAACGGCCTGACAAATCCATTTACTAATGGTAGACTTGACGGGCGCCAAACCCTTCTTGGGCCCGGAGGGTACCACAAAAAAGGCGTCCGTTTTCCGGAATGGTGAAGTAGCCACCAGATAGTACTTTACACATTTAACAACATCCAGAGAGTGCAAAGCCCTCTCCTTGTCATTGCTAGGTTTAGGACACAATGAAGGAAGCACAATGTCCTGATTGAGGTGAAAAGCAGAGACAACCTTTGGCAGGAAGTCTGGTTTAAAGCGGAAAACCACCTTGTCCTGATGTCTCTCAAAGTAGGGGGCCTGAATAGACAGAGCCGCCAACTCAGAAACCCGTGGAACAGAGGTGATAGCCACCAAAAAGGCAACTTTTAAGGTGAAAATGGATAGTGCAGCATCCTGCACTGGTTCAAAAGGAGGACCCTGAAGGGCAGACAACACCAAATTTAAATCCCAAACAGGCAACATGGGTTTGCGAGGAGGGCACACATGAGTGACCCCCTGAAAAAAGGTCTTAACCAAAAGGATGAAGAGCAAAAGATCTCTGAAAGAAAACCGCCAGAGTGGACACATGCCCCTTAAGGGTGCTAAGTTGAAAACCCATGTCCAGACCATGCTGAAGAAACTCCAAAATCCGAGGAATGGAAAACACCCGACGCCCTAGCCTCACACCAATCAATGTAGGTCCGCCAGGTCCTGTAATAGATATTAGAGGAAGATTTCTTCCTAGCCCTGACGAAAGTCTGGACAACAGCCTCAGACAACCCTTTTCCTTTAAGATGAAGGTTTCAGCAGCCACGCCGTCAAAGCCAGCGTTTGTAAATTGGGGTAACAAAGCTGACCTTGTGTGATCAGATCCGGAACCAGAGGCAGCCTGAATTGATCGACCGCCAGCCGGACGACGTCTGCGAACCACACCTGTCTTGGCCACCTTGGGGCCACCAGAATTGCTAGCACACCCTCTTGAGCCAGCTTGCGTACCACCTTGCCCACCATGGGAAAGGGAGGAAACAGATACAGGAGACCGAGCTCCCGCCAGGACAGAGACATGGCATCCACTGCCAGAGCCAGAGGGTCCTGGGACAGAGACACAAATGCCCGAAGCTTGTGATTGTGACGAGAGGCAAACAGATCCACCTCCGGCCTCCCCCACCTGCGACAGAGGGATAGAAATACCTTGTTGCTGAGGGACCATTCCCCCCGGCGAGAGGTCCCCCTGCTCAGAGAGTCCGCTTCCAGGTTCTCCACCCCTGGAATGTAGACTGCCGAGATGCACGGAACATTGTTCTCGGCCCAAGCAAGAATCAGAGACACTTCCCGGTGGGCACTCCTGCTGCGAGTCCCTCCTTGGTGATTGATGTAAGCGACCGTTGTCCGATTGTCGGAGCGAACCTGAACTGGTAAGCCCTGAAGGTGATGTGTCAGGTGCGACAGCACCAACCGAACCGCCCTCAGCTCCAGAATGTTGATGGGGATATGGGCCTCCTAAGGACCCCACAGCCCCTGGAACTGATGTTCCCTCCAAAAGCCTCCCCAGCCTGACATCCGTGGTGACCGTCTCCCAACAGGGCGCAAGAAAGGACCTGCCCCCCAGGAGATTCCTCTGGTCCATCCACCACTGGAAGGACCGTCGGACAAGAGGGGACAGAACACAAGTCTGATCCAGGGACAGAGGACATTTGTCCCAAACCGATAGAAGATGGAGCTGAAGGGGTCTCATGTGAAACTGAGCAAATGGCACTGCCTCGAAGCAAGCCACCATCAAACCTACCAGCCTCATGCATTGCCTGATGGACGGACGAGGGCTGGACAGAAGAAAACGAATAAGAGCCTGAAGAACATCCACCTTCGGCTGGGGTAGGAACACCCTGGTCTGAATGGTATCCAGAATCATGCCCAGGAACAAAGCCACCCTTGACGGGGATAGAGAGGACTTGGGGTAATTGATTACCCACCCGAACCTCTCCAGCGTTGTCACCACCGTTCTGGTGTCCAACTCCGCCTGGTGGAGAGAGGATGACGTAATGAGGTCGTCCAGGTAAGGCAAGATACGAATGCCCTGGACTCTGAGAAGGGCCATCACACCCGCCAAAACCATGGTGAACACCCTGGGCGCCGAAGTCAGCCCGAAGGGAAGAGCCACAAACTGGAAGTGCTGGTTGTCTACCATGAACCTGAGGAACCCTTGGTGTCCCGGGAAGACCGGCACATGAAGGTAAGCGTCCTTGATATCTATTGAGGTCATAAAGTCCCCCGGACGCAGTCAACAGCAGAGCGCAGAGTCTCCATGCGAAATTTTTGGGTTCTGATGAACCAGTTGAGAGTTTTCAGGTCCAAAATGGGTCTTATGGAACCATCTTTTTTGGACACCGTAAAGAGGTTGGAATAGTAACCCAAACCTCTCTCTGTGGGGGGAACCGGACAAACTACCCCCATATCCCAAAGGTTTTGCCCCACCAGAAAAAGGCCCTGTGCCGCCCGTGGGTCCGACGGAACCCCAGGACCTGATGAATCTGGGAGGAGGCCGGCATGGAAACTTCAGCTTGTACCCGGAGGAAATTACCTGCCGGATCCAGGCATCTGGGACCTCTAGGGACCAGACCTGAGCAAAGAGCCGCAGCCGTCCCCCCACCCGCAAGGATGAGGGCGCCCCTTCATTGCTGAGCGGGCTTGGCAACGGATTTGGGTTTAGTACCCCAGGAAGTCCCGGGTCGGGCACGTCCTCTGCCCCTGCCCCTGCCCCAGGAATCTCCTCGGAATGCAGTGAAATACGTTCCCCTGCCTGACCGAGAGCCACGAAAGGAGGAGTTGAATGAGCCCGAACCCCGAAAGGGCCGGCGCTGCTTCTTGCGTTGAGGTAACTTACCCCCTTTGGCAACAGAGTCTAAACGATCACCAAACAGATGCAGACCCACGAAGGAAGTCCTGTGAGTGCCTTCTTAGCAGCATTATCGGCCGCCCACTGGCGCAACCAGACCGACCGGCGTATAGCAACCTGCAATGCCGAGGTTCTGCTACACATACGGATAGTATCATCCAAGGCTGATAAGACAAAAGTAATGAACATCTCACAATGAGTCAAGGCTGTAAACTCCTCACTGCAAGGATCCAATTGGGAACCATCCAAAAGGCCTCTAATCAGAGCTCTAGTAGCCACGGCCGTGAGCGCAGAAGCACAAACCGGACGCAAGGCCGAACCCACACAAGCAAAGGCATGTGAAGCAAACTGATCGAGACGTCGGTCCTCACTATCCTTCAAGGTAGTGGAATCCAGGGTAAGCACGACTGAAGTATTGGACAATCCCAGGACGGGAGCGTCGACCTCCGGGGGTGTCGACCAACGTTTAACCACATCAACAGGAAAGGGATACTTCCTATCCCACCCGTGAGGGATACCAGGGAGCCGGCTAGGCTTTTCCCATTCATTAAGGATCAGATTGTTAAAGTGCTTCTGATTCGGGAACTCCAAACAGGGTTTGGCGTTCCCAAAAAATTCCCCCCATTGTGGAGGGGCCTCCGCAGGAGGTGAAATGGCAAGTACCTCAAAAAAAACAACTCTGTGAAATACTCACCTGTAGAATTGGTATTATAAGTATACAGTACATCCTGCTCCAGATAGATTACTTACACTTGGGCTATCCTCCGCCAGATGGCACTGCACTGCAGAGACATGTAAAACAGGCTCCTCCCGGCCCCTCAAATACCCGGGGACCTCCCACAAATCCCCAGCATTGAAAAGCAGTGAACAAGAAACCGGGAGAATTTAACCACCCAAAACAAAACTGGTAACTATAACAATGATGATAATCACCATACAGGGGATCCAGAATAATGCAACAACAGGGTGGGGTGGAGCAGGATGTACTGTATACTTATAATACCAATTCTACAGGTGAATATTTCACAGAATTGTATTATTCTTAGTATACAGTACGTCCTGCTCCAGATAGATTACTTACACTTGGGACATCCAATAGCAGTGTCCATAAAGTAGGGTGGGATACCCAATAAGAAAGGTAACAGCAGGCAGTTTAAACCACTGCCGCATGTAAAACCTTGCGGCTAAAAACAGCATCAGCTGAGGCCTTAACGTCAACCTTGTAAAACTTTGAAAAGGTATGGACAGAATATCCAAGTAGCGGCCTTGCAAACTTGTTCAACAGAAGCCTGGTGCTGGAAGGCCCAAGAGGCACCAATAGCACGAGTAGAATGAGCAGTAAGGCGGAAGGGAGGACTCTTCCCCTTAGCAGAATAGGCCTGAATCACAGCCTGACGGATCCATTTGCTGATAGTAAACTTGGCAGGAGCCAAACCCTTCCTAGGACCAGAAGGGACCACAAAAAGAGCATCAGTCTTCCTGAAGGACGCAGTGACTACTAGCACTGCTAGGATTAGGGCACAAGGAAGGAAGAACAATATCCTGGTTCAAATGAAAAGCAGACACCACC
This sequence comes from Gastrophryne carolinensis, assembly GCA_027917425.1. NCBI lineage: Eukaryota > Metazoa > Chordata > Amphibia > Anura > Microhylidae > Gastrophryne > Gastrophryne carolinensis. The sequence goes on from CM051241.1 coordinate 76,997,262, forward strand.
TTAGGCAGGAAATCCGGCTTAAAGCGGAACACCAACTTATCCTGGTGTCTCTCAAAGTATGGGGGCTGGATAGACAGAGCCGCCAGCTCAGACACACGCCTGACAGAAGTACAGCCAGAGCAGCATCCTGAATAGGCTCAAAGGGAGCACCCTGCAAGGCAGACAAGACCAAGTTCAAATCCCAAACAGGGACCATAGGTTTTCGTGGGGGACGCACATGAGTAACCCAGTCAATGTAAGCACGCCAAACCCTGTAATAGATGGAAGAGGAAGATTTCTTCCTAGCCTTCACCATGGTCTCAACCACGGAGGCAGACAAGCCTTTCTCCATCAAGATGGAGGTTTCAGCAGCCAGGCCGTCAAAGCCAGAGTTTGTAAATTGGGATGGCGTAGGGAGCCCTGAGTGAGCAGATCTGGCACTGCTGGCAGGACATACTGATCTACTGCCATCTGCACCACGTCTGCGAACCACACTCTTCTTGGCCACCTGGGGGCCACCAGAATCACTAGCACCCCTTCCAGAGCAATCTTGCGCAGGACCCTGCCCAGCAGGGGAAATGGAGGAAAGACATACGGGAGCCGAAATTCCTGCCATGACATGGACAGAGCATCTGTGGCCAAGGCCAGAGGATCCTGAGACAGGGAGACAAAAGCCTGGAGCTTGTGATTGTACTGGATGCAAACAGATCCACATCCGGTAGCCCCCAACGGTGACACAGGGACTGGAATACCCTGTTGCAGAGAGACCACTCTCCCTGACGAGAGGTCCCCCTGCTCACAGAGTCCGCCGAGATGTACACAGCCGAAATGTATTGAACGTTGGCCTCTGCCCATGTCAGAATTCGCGACACCTCCTGGAGGGCCCTCCTGCTCCGGGTCCCACCCTGATGGTTGATGTAGGCAACCGAAGTCCTGTTGTCTAAGCGCACCTGCACAGACAGACCCCTCAGGTGATTGGTCAACTGCTCCAGTACCAACCTGATTGCCCACAGTTCCAGAATGTTGATGGGTAAGTGGGCCTCCTGAGGGCCCCACCTCCCCTGGAACCGCAGGGACTTCCAGAATCCCCCCCCCCCCCATCCTGACAGACTGGCATCCGTGGTGACTGTCTCCCAGGAGGGGGCCAGGAAGGACCAGCCTCCCAGCAAGTTCCTGTGGTCCAGCCATCATGAAAGGGACTGTCTGACCTAGGATCCCATCCAAGGACGTTGGATCCTTGTCCCATACTGACAAAAGGTGGAGTTGAAGAGGCCTCAAATGGAACTGAGCAAAGGGCACCGCCTCGAAGCATGCCACCATCAGGCCCACCAACTGCATTCCCTACCTGAGGGAGGACTGGGGGCACGATAGCAGGAACCTCACCTGCGCAGTTAGAGCTTCCACCTTCTGCTGAGGAAAGAATATCCTTGACTGAATCGTATCCAGAATCATTCCCAGGAATGGGGTCACCGAGGAAGGGGACAGGGAGGACTTGGGGTGATTGATCACCCAGCCGAAAGACTCCAGGGTGGACACCACCAGCTGAGTGTCCAACTCTGCCTGCTGCAGAGACCGAGAGGTGATGAGTAGGTCGTCCAGGTAGGGCAGCACGCGTATGCCCCTTGACCTCACCAGAGACATCACCCCTGCCAGCACCTTGGTGAACACTCTGGGAGCTGAGGTGAGACCAAAGGGCAGGGCCACAAATTGGAAATGTTGATCTTCCAAGGCGAATCTGAGAAACCTTTGGTGTCCAGGGAACACAGGGATGTGAAGGTAAGCATCTTTGTCCACCGACATCATGAGATTCCCTGGGCGCAGGGAGCCAATGGCCGAGCGCAGAGTTTCCATGCAAAAACGCCTGTTTCTGACTAATTTGTTGAGGATCTTTAAATCCAGAATGGGTCTGACTGACCCATCTTTTTTGGGGACTGTGCAAAGGTTGGAATAGAAACCCTTGCCTCTTTCTCTTAAGGGGACCCTGCAAATGACCCCCATATCCAGAAGGCCTTGCACGGCCTGCATCAAGACCTGAGCTGAGACAGGGTCCTGGGGGATCCGGGACCTGATGAACCTTGTGGGGGGCCGCACAGCAAACTCTCTTGTAACCAGAGGACACTACCTCCTGAATCCACCTGTCTGAGATGTGATGCCTCCAGACGTGCTCAAAGTGCTGTAGCCATCCCCCCACCCTGATGGGCAAGGGGGCCCCATCATGCCTGAGGGGGCTTGGGAGAGGGTTTTGTCTTAGACCCCCAGGAAGCGCCGGGACGTCGTCCTCTGCTCCTGTGCCAGGAATCTGTACGAGCCCCCGCGAAGGACACCCCTTTTCCCTGCTTAGCACCGCGGTAGGGGAGTGAATGGGGCCCCTGGCCCCGAAAGGGCCGAGACTGCCGCCTGCGCTGGGGTAACTTACCTCCTTTAGCAAAAAGGTCTAGGCGGTCCCCAAACAGGCGTAGCCCCTTAAATGGAAGCCCAGTAAGGGCACTCTTAGCAGCATTGTCAGCAGCCCACTGGCGCAGCCAGACCGCACGGCGTATAGCTACCGCCAAGGCAGAGGTTCTGGCACACATCCTAATGGCATCATCCAAGGAAGATAGGATAAAGTTCACAAACATATCACAGTTAGACAGTGCATTAAACGTATCAGGTTGCCCTTCATCAGACCCATCAAGTACACTTCTGATCAGGGCCCTGAGCGCCACAGACGTAATGGCCGAGGCGCAAACCGGGCGCAGCGCCGCCCCCACAAATGCAAAGGCATGACACGCTAATTGGTCAATGCGCCGTTCCTCAGCGCCCCTGCAGCGTATTAGTGTCAGGGGAGTGCATAATAGAGGTGTTAGACAACCCTAGAATAGGGGCATCGACCTCAGGGGGCGATGACCAGCACTTGACCATGTCAGCAGGAAAGGGATACTTTCTGTCCCAACTCTTAGGTATACCGGGAAGTCTACTGGGACGTTCCCACTCCTTAAGCACGAGGTTATTGAAATGGGTTTGCTCAGGAAATTCCAAACGAGCCTTAGCAGTATGAAAAAGCTCCCCCCTTTTCCTGGGAGCCGCAACAGGGGGAGAGATGGACAAAACCTCAAATATTTGGACCAACAGTCTGTCAGTATCATCCGGGGTCCAGGGGTCAGAGCCAGAATCGTCATGACCCCTGAGTCTCTCATCAGATGACCCTGAGTCATAAAACAGCTCCCTTTCGTCTGATGGGGTGTAGCCATACAGATGCAACAACTCCTCAGATTCCATAGGAGACGGAGTGGCATCAGGAGTTAAGTGACGCTTTTTAGTGGAGGCCTTACGCGCTAAGGTATTCGCGATCAATTTTTCAACACTGGCCAGTCTAGCAGACACATCAGGTTGAGAATCCCCGCTTGTATGTAATTCAATGGGGGTGAGACTCAAGCTTTGAGTAGGTTAAGTGAGACGAGGTGCAGGCCCAGCCACCAGAGGGGCAGGTTGCAACGTTAGCGCCTGCTGTACGCAAGGGACACAGATCCGCGCGCTGTCACCGCTGATAGGTGAGCCCCCACAAGCTACACACAGCCGGGCTAGTCCCGAAGGAACCCCGGTCCCAATATCCTGGGATGCCTCCATATGGTGATTATTAGGCACAATATGCCAGTAGGGATTGACACTATAAAGCAACCCTGGATGCCCCAGTGACCCGCTAGGGAAGTGGGAGTACTTATACTAGGCCCAACTACAATTACACCGGGCCGGGAGAAGCCACTGGATTCACCAGTCTGAAAGACACAATGAGAAGGAGGGGTGTCAGAGCCATACACAGTAAATAATGAGTATTAAAGTCGCCTGCGAGGGCACTTACAGACCGCAGGAGGGGGGACCGTTACACACACGCGCGCGTGACTGTACAGGGAAAGGCGCCAAATGAACCTCGAAGGGCGCGCCAGTGCGAGCCGTGACGCAGGGCGCGCCAGGCCCGGCTCCGCCCCCCGAAGAGCGCGAAGGCCACAGACAAGCAGCCAATGAGGACGCAGGAGCGTCTGAGGCAACGCAGCAGCCCGGCGCGGGACATCCAAATGAAGGAAGAGGCGCGCACGGCGGCGGCGTTTGCAATAGTAAAAGACAAGTCAGCGCGGCGGTTGACACACATATACTAGTCCCAACACACATGCCAACAGGCGGTATACACTAATCACGATACATGCTCAACCACACCCCCCCCCCTTCTTTTCCTCCCGAAGGCTACGGGGAGAATGAGGGAGGATGGCGGCCCTTTGTAAAGGGCCCACCGCTACCGGGGCATGGGACAATAATGCGGGAGGGGCATCCCATAAAGGCTCACCATCAGCCTATACCGCCTACCCTTCGGTGGGGGACTGCGGTGGAGCAGCGCTCCTTAAGCACACATGGTGCTGCCTACCTTCGCCCGACCAGCGCAGCCCAGGCTGGGAGGCACATCACATCAAGGACGGGTGGGAATAGTCCAACAGGGCCGCAGGCTTTAATAGCCCCGCTCACCTGCGACAGAGTGATAATTTCATGTCTTCACAGTAAGCACTGCAGAGAAATCTGGAGATTTGTGGGAAGTCCCCGGGTATTTGAGGGGCCGGGAGGAGCCTGTTATACATGTCTCTGCAGTGCGGCGCCATCTGGCGGAGGATAACCCAAGTGTAAGTAATCTATCTGGAGCAGGATGTACTGTATACTAAGAATATTTGAGTAAGGAGCCTATGGGTGTCGATAGTATCCCCGCGCTCTGGACCGGCATCAGCGCCGGGGTACTGCCGATCCTCAGATGAGTCAGAGTCTGGGAAAAGTTCCCCTTCCTCGAGCGGGGAACAATCAGACCAGTCAAATGGTTCCAAATCAGCATAATCACAGGCCGGCGCCGCGGGCACCAAGTACCATCTCTTAGCTGGGGCCTTCCTGGCCGCAGAGCTAGCAATCATCCTTTCAATGTTGGTCAGTCTTGCGCATACATCAGATTGCGACTCCCCACCGGTGACGTCGGTGGGGTCATAACCAGGCGTGGGGGTGTAGGTGATGAGGCCAGCGGGGTAGAACCGTCCGCACAGGGCCCGGTTTGCCGCACAAGAGCCTGTTGTGCACAAGGTATACACATTTGCACATTATCCCCCAAAAGTCCAGTATCCTGGGGAGCCTCCATAGGGTGATTTTGTGATAGTCGCAATGATCAATGGGAATTACGCTAGGAAGCTACCCGGGATGCCCCTTAGTGTCCGTAAGTGGGAGGATATATACACACAGGGAACCCATATTTGAACAAGGGACAGTGGACCGGGAGAAAAACCCCTCTTAATATAGTCAATAGTCCCACCTGGAAGACATAATAAGGGTACCCCTTTAATATATTGACAGGCGCACAGATTCATGCATTAACATATGCATAGAGTAAAAGCATGTATAACGTCATATTCACTATTGACCGGGTAATAACAGATATATATAAATATATATATAAATATATATATATCCAATACATGTCTATGCCGACAAAAAAACACACCTGACTACAATTGTATTTTGTCAAACATTAATGCATAAGAGATAAAGAAGCAAGGGGGCCCAAGGGTACTCACAGCAGTAATGGCAGCTCCAGGGAGTGTAAAGAAGGGCGGACCAGCGCGGATCGCGCGCCACGCCTGGCCCCGCCCCCTTCCGAGCGAGGAAGAGAACGCTCCCGGCCAACGGGAGGCAGGAGAAAGAGCGCGCCATTAGGAGGGGCGGGCAGCATCGGGGAGCGCCACGCCCCGCCCCCTCCCCTGACAGAGAACTAAGGCCGCGCTGCCCAGCAAGCTGCGGAGCCGGCCACGGAGATGGGACCGGCCCGCCGCTGCTACTGGGCGGGCCGCGGCGGTGAAAAAAGGAAATTAAAAAACACACAGCACTCACACAACCACGCTGGCAAGGCCAGCCTGAATAAATTAAACAGTCTTATGAAGGGAGCTGAGAGAGTGAGAAGCCCCCCCCCCCCACTATCCGGGAAAGGGAGTAATGGGGGGAAAGCTGATAGCTACACTTAAATATGTAGTGAAGGCTTTCAGACAGACGGGGCATCCCATGCCAGGATCACCAACCTGACGACCGCCTACCCTTTGGTGGGGGATTTGCGGTGGAGCATGGCTCCTGGTAACAGGACACCTCTAGAGGTGTACCCTACCCTCACCCGGACCCTGCAGCCAAGGCTGGGAGGCAAGGGGAATTAACAAAGGAGTCCGGGCGTAAATAGGAATAAGCAATGGCCGGGTGTAGACCCGGATTACCTGCAAAGGAAAGAGACAGCCAACTTCTTGACTTGCTTTGCCTTCTGCAGAGACTAAACTGGAGAATGTGTGGGAGGTCCCAGGTATTATGGACCGGGAGGGGCTTCTTTTTCTAGTCATCTCTGCAGAAGTTCGCCCTCCACTGGACCATAACCCACGTGTAATTAATATTTCCGAAGCAGGGTGTGAGACATACTTGGAATAAAAAAGCTGCGCTGATGCAGCCTCCAGTTAGCATCGTATATAACATTAGCGCCCAGAAGGTGCTGTAGGTCAAGATTCCATAGAGCACAAAGGGCAGAACTGTATTGAAGCGTTTTGTTTATAATTAATAATACACACCTTTATATGTACAGAACTTGCATTGTGATGTGGCAATAACCGAAACACAGGAGGACCGAGGATAACAACAACAACTAAAGTGCAGCTTGGATGCACTGTAAAAGTTGTCCCCTTGTGATGATGAAATGCAGAACAGCACTGGAAAAATACAGCGCCAAACTTTGCAGGGTGGAAAAAATGTATAAATACACTGTGCAAAGCTGAAAAGACGGCGGTCCAAAGTAGCACTCACTGGTGCAGGTAAAAATCGGCAGTCAGGTCAAACAGGTGCAGAAAGAGTCTGCCCAATACCTAGTGCAACATATGAAGCAAATTAGTTAGCATCTGACACTGTGACAGCAGCGCCAAAAAAAGGCCCTAGCGCTTCAAAACTGGCACTTTAAACCGGACCTGATTGATTTATTGAAAAGACCAAACCCTTAGAAAATGATTCCCCAGCATCTAAAGTTAATATAGTTTAAGTTGTTAGTCACTTACTTACTTATTCTTTCCCCCACTGCGCTGCAACTCTGTTCGGGACTTTAGGATACGGGCGCCGCCATCTTGACTCGCATCACATTTACTGACTAGAGGAGAGTGGCATAAAGTACAGGGGGGTAAGTGATAGCTGTGCTTTGCTCAGGCAGAGCCGAGCTGGGGTCAGGAAAAGGTCAGCAAACCCAGAATGCAGAGCAGCACAGTGAGAAGGCACTTCCTGTTTGCAGGCTGCCTGATGTTCCATGAGCCGCCATCTTGGATGTTTAAAGGCTCATAACATGCGGTAGATGTAGGTAGGATGATTTTTAATGTGGGCAATCTGTATGTACAGGGTGTGGAAAACATATAAGATATGCTCTTATTCAGAGTGAAGGACCGCTTTAACAACCAGAAAGATGCTAAATGGCTAAATTCATAAGGCCCTTGATATAAAGGTTAGTGTTTGTTTTCAAAAGTTAGGTCTATAAACCTGTTGCTTTCTAACATGGTGGAACCACAACTATCAGCATGTGCTGAAACAATACAACAGTGAGAGAATACCAACCAAGCTTCACATCAGGTTCAGAGCAGTGATCAACAAAAACATAGCTAGCAAGGCACAACTCACACACATCTCCACATGCAGCAGCCAGTCTCCTACAAAGTAGAATAAAATGACATACCTTGGTGCCGGAGTGCTATGCTGACAAGGCTGCATTCCATTGGCTGCTAGAAATCTAGTCCTTTTCCAATGATCTGCGTTTTAGCGATGCTACTGCAGGCCACAGGCCGAGTCCCAAGAAAAGAAAATTCAACAGCAGCACATAATGTCGGGCCCATCTCATTTACCCTTTCAAGAGAAAAACATGCTAATTGGCGATCTCACACACAGAGTACGGCTTGAGACAGGCACTTAACAGTCCAAATCATAATCCTGCCATAAAGAAGGAACATTAAAAAGCCCTCATTTAGAGCAAACAGAAAAAAAACCCTGCGAGAAGAGAGTGTTTATACAGGCAGAAAACTCCTGACGTTTCACTCTACACTTAGAGCACAGGCATCAGGTTTGTCTGTACAGAGAAATGCGAGCAAGAGGTTGGTAGAGAGGCAACCTATCCCATTCAGCCATGCCACATACTCCCTTGTAATTCTCACAAGCAAGTGGTTACTCAGTTTTCTGTGATTCAGCCGCAGTAACACAAAAACAATCCGGCCTGACATTTTATCTGCGAGGGATTGCATTTAGCCAGCAGCTAAGGAGAATGCTTTATGGCCGCCCATGCAGCCGGACAAGTTTCCTTTTGCGTACCTCCCTCTGAAAGAAAACTTGAATATGCTGTTTGAAAGGGTCACTGGGCGGTAATGGCAGCCGTGTTTTGTGCGGCACCTCTGAAGACCCCTAAGCAGCTGCATGCTAGACAGAGAGCTTAACAGCCCTAAAGGGGGCCATGGATGCAGTGCCAGCTATGGGATTAGAAAGGGTCCCGGGCCAGCAGCATAAAAGAAAATTACACTATTAAAAACAGGAACACACAGATTTTCTAAAGATGCTAGTTCCCTGGCCGTCATCCAGAATCTCTACTTAGGTGGTCACTGCCCCCATCCAAACCCATAGGGAAATTTAATATGCTTTACTGTGGGCCAGGGGTCCCCAACCTGCAGCTGGAGAGCCATATAGATGGTTTGCAGAGCCTTCCCAAGCAGAGGGAAAAGCAAGCTGGCCTGCACAACTGTAAGGCTATCTTTACACGTACCTGCGGGGCGTTCCCGTGAAAAGCTGCCCATAGTAATCTATGGACGCTTTGTGGAGTTATCACCCACCAGTTCACAGCTTTTGCCAAGGTCCCATGCCGCAGTTTCCACTCACCTTGCTGTGCTGAGGAAAAGCCGGAATTAAAGGGAAAATACAATTCTGTGTTTACTCACCTTGTAGAATTGGTATTATAAGTATGCAGCACGTCCTGCTCCAGATAATGATTCATAACAGATGGGATTATCTCCGCCAGAGGGTGCTTGACTGCAGAGATGGCAAAAAGAGGCCCCTCCCGGTCTCATACATACCCGGGACCCCCCACAAATTCCCCAGTATTAAAAAGTAGTAAGGAGAACCAGGAGAAGCCAATGATAAATAACAACATTAACAAGGATAACAATCACCATACAGAGGATCCAAGATAATGCAAACAGGGCGGGGTGGAGCAGGACGTGCTGCATACTTATAATACCAATTCTACAAGGTGAGTAATCACAGAATTATATTATTCTAAGTATGCAGCACGTCCTGCTCCAGATAATTATTCATAACAGATGGGACATCCAATAGCAGTGTCCGTACATAGGGTGGGATCCCCAAAAGCAACAACGCGCAGTTCAAACCACTGCCGCCTGCAGAACTTTGCGGCCAAAAACAGCATCAGCTGAGGCCCGAACATCAACCTTGTAAAACTTGGAAAAAGTATGAACAGAAGACCAAGTAGCAGCCTTACAAACTTGTTCAACAGAAGCGTGGTGCTGGAAGGCCCAGGAGGCCCCAACAGCACGTGTAGAATGAGCAGTAACACGGAAAGGAGGATTCTTTCCCCTAGCAGAATAGGCCCTAACAATAGCCTGACGAATCCATTTGCTAATAGTAGACTTAGCAGGAGCCAGACCCTTCTTGGGACCCGAAGGGACCACAAACAAGGCACCAGTCTTTCTGAAAGGTGCAGCAGCCACCAAGTAGAACTTCAAATTCCTAACCACATCCAGGGAATGTAAGGCCCTCTTCTTGGAATTACCAGGATTAGGGCATGTGAAGGAACGATCCGGTTTAAGTACAGAAAACTCACATATACAAGTCTGGAGTTCCCCTTTATTTCCCCCTGTTATACATGCACAGGCCCTTATCTCTTCAGGAAGAGAAATTAGCATTTATGTGTTAAAGTGACCAACACCCAGGATTTTCACTATCCTGGGTTTTGGTCCACTTCTGCGGGGCACCCCAATCGGGGGACAACCACAGCGACTCTGAGCGCACTGGAGGCCGCCTCTCGCGCTTCCATCTAACAGGGAGCATTCACAAACGGGCGGCACGGGTGCGCGCCCTGCTAGAGGGAGGCGGCCGCGGCCAGCGCATGCGCCGTTGGAATGGGGAGCAGGTAAGGTTTGTGGGCATCCTGGGGGGTTTCACACAGCGGTGTATCCCGATTTCGGATGCCCCGCGGGGAGGGAGCTGATCGGCCATGGGTGTTGGTCCACTAAGCAGCGCAGATCACAGACCCCCCCCCCCCGTGCTGACTGTCATACCTCTAGCCTGGTAAGACTCCGCTGGGTCTGCAGCTGGCTCGACCCCTGGCTGTGAATTTGTCAGATGAAAGAGGGGACCCACAGACAGCCGGCACCAACACAAATCGGACCATAGCTGCGCCCCCATGTGTCCCAGCACCAAACCATGTACAGAATCAGAACCGGCTCACAAAACCGCACACGGGGATAGGTTACAGCAATAAAGGAAAACCCGGAAAATGGAGATCTAAGGTTCTGAACTGCTTGAGGGACCCCATTTCTGGACTCATCGGATGCCCGGCGTCCAGCCCAATTGTTTGGTACCGCTTCCAAAGCCATACGACCCCCCTGCTCCAAGTTATAACCCTAAAGGGTTTGAGGGGCTGAAGCGAGCCCCAGAACAGTGGGAGGTGACAACCCATCCCACAGAGGGGAGGGGGTGGAGGGGTCTCGACGCATAAATAGGGTAACCCTGAGCCAGGCATTTGTCACATCTGGAGAGGTCACGAGTCACCCGTGCTGGAGGTGTCCATCCACAAGCTCTTCACTTACCTCTTGTGAGAGCTCCCCATCACCACTACTACAACTGCATATTAAGGTAACTGACTCATTGTTTCTGTGTAACTCACTCTATCCTGTAACCGTCTCAGAAGAGCATATTTGTATCATCTGTATCATTTCATATTACATCATAGCTAAAGGTATGTTATCACTGCCTAGTGTGCTTATAGCATTAAAACTTACATTTTAACTTGAGTGATCTGTTTGCCTTAAACCAAGAATCTGTGTGTCCGCAGGCTTTGGGCCTGGTATTCCTGATAGGAGGGATCAGACAAGGGTTTTGGGGAACGCGGTCTGTGTTTACGGAGGTCCCTGGTTTATAGGTGGATCACGTGACCCGCGGTTCCCTGACAGGGCACAAAGAAGGAAGCACAATGTCCTGATTGAGATGGAAGGCAGAGACAACCTTAGGCAAGAAATCAGGTTTAAAGTGGAAAACCACCTTGTCCTGGTGTCTCTCAAAGTAGAAGGCCTGAATAGAAAGGGCCGCCAACTCCGAAACACGCCTGACCCGAGGTGATAGCCACCAAAAAGGCAACTTTAAGAGTAAGAATAGATAGAGCAGCCTCATGCACAGGCTCAAATGGAGGGCCCTGAAGGGCAGACAAAACCAAATTCAAGTCCCAAACAGGCAACAGAGGTTTGCGAGGGGGACGCACATGAGCAACCCCCTGGAAGAAAGTCCTGAGGATGTTGAGCGAAAGATCTCTGGAAGAAAACAGCCAAGGCAGAAACGTAACCCTTGAGCGTGCTGAGCTGAAGTCCCAGATCCAGACCATGCTGAAGGAACTCCAGAATCCTAGGAATGGAAAACACCCGACAGGGAAGGACCCTAGACTCACACCAGTCAATGTATGTCCGCCAGATCCGTAGATGGTAGAAGAGGACTTCTTCCTAGCCCTGATTAGAGAATTAACCAAAGAATCAGAAAGCCCCTCATCCCTTAAGATGGAGGTTTCAGCAGCCAGGCCGTCAAAGCCAGCGTTTGTAAATTGGGATGGCATAGTTGCCCTTGAGTGAGAAGGTCCGGCACCACGGGCAGAGTGTACTGATCTACTGCCAGCTGAACGATATCTGCGAACCACACCTGTCTTGGCCAACGAGGGGCCACAAGGATTGCTGGCACCCTTTCCTGAGCCAGCTTGCGCAGAACCCTGCCCAGCAGGGGGAATGGAGGAAAAAGATACAGGAGAGGGAACCCCTGCCAAGATAGAGTCAGAGCATCCACCGCAAGGGCCAGGGGATCCTGGGACAGAGAGACAAAGACTGGGAGCTTGTGATTGTGGTGGGATGCAAACAGGTCCACTTCTGGGACCCCCCCCAACGTTGACAAAGGGATAGGAAGACCTCGCTGTTGAGAGACCATTCCCCCAGGCGAGAAGTCCCCCTGCTCAGAAAATATGCCTCCAGATTCTCCACCCCCAGAATGTACACTGCTGAGATGCAAGGGACATTGTCCTCCGCCCAGAACAGAATCATGGACACCGCCGTCTGGTTGTTGGACCGGCCGACCCCGCAGGTGAGGAGTCAATTGGGCCAGAGCCAACCGAACCACCCTCAGTTCCAGAATGTTGATAGGAGCATGAGCCTCCTGAGGGCCCCACAGCCCCTGGAATTGTAGGGACTTCCAGAAGCCCCCCCCCCCCCCCCCCCCCCCAACCTGACAGGCTGGCATTCTTGGTGACTGTATCCCAACAGGGGGCCAGGAAGGATCTGCCCCCCCAACAGGTTCCTCGAGTCCAGCCACCACAAGAGGGACCGCTGGACCAGAGGGGACAGAACGAAGGCCTGATCCAGAGACAGGGGACTCTTGTCCCAGACTGATCAGACTGATAGGAGATGGAGTTGAAGAGGTCTCATGTGAAACTGCGCATATGGAACCGCCTCAAGCAGGACACAATCTGCTCCTCTAGCTGCATCCCCTGCCGGATGGAGGGATGAGGGCATGACAGCAGGGAGTGAACCAGAGCTTGCAGAGTGTCCACCTTCTGCTGAGGAAGAAAGATCCTGGCCTGAACAGTATCCAGATTCATGCCCAGGAATGAAGTCCCCAGAGACGGGGATACAGAAGATTTGGGGTGATTGATCACCCAGCCAAATGACTCCAGAACCGTCACCACCCGCTGGGTATCCAATACCGCCTGCTGGAAGGACTGAGAAGTGATGAGAAGGTCGTCCAGATAGGGAAGAATGCGAATGCCCTGAGAGAGCCATGACACCCGCCAGCACCTTGGTGAACACCCAGGGGCCGAAGTGAGACCGAAGGGCAGTGCCACAAATTGGTAGTGCTGGTCCGCCAGTGCGAACCTGAGGAATCTCTGATGCCCTGGGAAGAATGGAACATGAAGGTAAGCATCTTTGATGTCTATGGAGGTCATGAAGTCTCCTGGGCGCAACTAACTGATCGCGGAGCGCAGGGTCTCCATGCGAAAGTGCCTGGTCCTGATGAACTTGTTGAGCAGCTTTAAGTCCAGAATGGGTCTGACTGACCCATCCCTTTTGGGAACTGTGAAAAGATTGGAATAAAAACCCCGACCTCTTTCCACAGGAGGGACCTGACAGATGACCCCCAAGCCCAGTAGGTTTTGCACCGCCAGAAACAGCCCATGAGCTGCCAAGGAGTCTAGAGGAATCCGAGAATGGAGAAATCTTGGAGGCGGCAATGCAGTGAACTCTAGCTTGTAGTCGGAGGACACAACCTCCAGAATCCACCTGTCTGAGACCTGTTGTCCCCAGACACGAGCAAAGAGCCGCAGCCGTCCCCCTACCCGGATGGGTGAGGGCGCCCCTTCATGGCTGAGGAGGCTTGGCAACAGATTTGGGCTTGGACCCCCAGGAAGATCCGGAGCGGGCACGACCCCTGCCCCAGAAGTCTCCCCTAGAGCCTGCAAAGGAGACCAAACAGAGCGGCGTATAGCAACCACCAATGCAGAGGTTCTACTATACATCCTAATGGTGTCATCTAAGGCAGAGAGGACATATGCAATGAACATTTCACACTGTGACAAGGCCCTGAACTCGGCACTAGCAGTATCATCAGGAGCGCCTTCCAACAGACCCTTGAGGAGAGACCTGATAGCAACAGCAGTAATAGCAGAAGCACAGACAGTGCACAAGGCAGATCCCACACAGGCAAAAGCATGGGAAGCCAGCTGATCAATGCGCCGGTCCTCACTATCCTTAAGAGTAGTGGAATCAGGGGAATGGACCACAGAAGTGTTGGACAACCCCAATACTGGTGCATCCACATCTGGAGGGGTTGACCAACATTTAACCACATCAGCAGGAAAAGGGTACCTTTTATCCCAGCCCTTGGGGATTCCCAGGAGCCGACCGGGACGCTCCCATTCCTTGAGAACAAGATTATTGAAATGGGCCTGTTCTGGGCCTGGTTTAGCAGTACTGAAAAGTTCTCCCTGTAACTTGGGAGCCGCAGCAGGAAGGGAGATAGAAAGCACATAAAAAATCTGAGTTAACATTCTATTGGTATCATCAGCATCCCAATGATCAGTGCCATAGTCAGCACCACTGAAATGCTGATCATCAGATAACTCTGAATCTGAACAATTCCCCCTCTTCAAGTGGGGTATAGTCAGACAAATCAAGAAAGTTCTCCGTCTCCATAGGAATGGCAGATGCACCCGGCACAACATGCCGCATTTTAGCCGGGGCCTTACAGGCCGCAGAGCTAGCAATCAGCCTCTCAATGTTAGCCAACCTGGAAGACACGTCAGGTTGAGACTCCCCACTAATATTTAGCTCACTGGGAGTCATAATCAGGCGAGGGGGAGAAGGTGAGGGCATAGTGGGAGCAGGCCCAGTCACAGATAGCCCAGAATGCAGTGCAAGCGCCTGCTGGGCGCAGGGTACACAGACCCGCACATCATCACTCACAGGGGATGCCCCACACACTACACACAGCCGGGCTTCTCCCGAGGGGACCCCGAGCACAATATCCTGTGAAGCCTCCATATGGTGATTAAGGTGGCACAACTGGCCGATAGGAATTACGCCGTATAAGCAACCCGGGATGCCCCAAATGTCCGCAGGGAAGTGGGAGGATTTAACAATTTAGGCCTCAAAAGTTATAGAAAACTAATAGAAGGGCCTAGCTCCATCTCAGCCTCCACACCTATTCATTCATAAAGGCAAGGGTGAGAAGCAAACAGGAAGCTGGGGAAAAACTAGGCACCCCAAACTCATCATTACGTAGTGAGATTTCCTCATCCACGGGACAACCAAATTTGGGATGCTTTGCTGTGTGACGCCCCCCCCCCCCCGATCACCCAGAACTCAATATACTCTAGTAACCTACTATCCCACAGTGCTTGCGCAGGTCGCGGCCACATCTATGCTCACCCCTAACTGAGGCACATACTTGCTCCAGGCATTTCATATATAATAGCCGATTTGATGTCAGGTCGGCTAAGCAAGAAATTGAGTGTGAGCGAAAACTGGTCGGCCACTCGCTCATGAGTCCTGGGATCACATGAAGGATTGCAGCCTGCCTCCCTTCCACAGAGATGAGACAAGGCAGGGTGGGGGGAAGAATAAAGTCGGGCTCTGTAGGATGCCGCCCTGTGCAGCCAAAACACTGATGACAGCACTGGACTGTGTGAGAGGTAAGGTTTTTTTTTTTTTGGAACCCCCCTTCCTGCCTCAGCACCAGGGGTTGGAGGAGGACAACTACTTTAAAAAGCACCTCTAGATCACCAGGGAATAGCAACTGGATTGATTTAGTAAAACCCATACAGAAAGCAAAGTGACAAGTCAACTTTACTAAAGATTTACACTTACAGTAAAAGGAAAACTCTCTCTAAACCGCAAAATAGTTGACACTGAGCTGTTCTCATCACCGCAGGAACAGGTAAGTTGATGTAGCAGATGGATACACTATGTATTCCTATGAGGCTGTACTGCATCCAGAGCTTAAAGGTTTTAAAAGCAGGAATGGTAGAAGTTTGATCCGCTACTCTAGACCACAACTACTAAAGGAAAAACCGAGTGTAATGGAACTCCTCCCTCAGAATAACATACATGTTATTAATTATATTATTATTAGTAGTATTATTATTAAGTCACTCCATAAACACCTCAGGGGAAACAAAATAGTGCCAACAAAACAGAAAGATTTATTTTGCAACAACATGTTAGTATAGCCCCCCCTTACGCGCGCACACACACACACACACACACACACACCCCCCCCCCCCCCCCCTTGCATATGTAGTGATGTTTCACAGATCACCCATGGATGAAACAAAGGCACTTCAGCCACTCCCAGCACTGCAACACCATGAAACTCATTTCTAAGCCAGTAAGTAAATAACAAGCAATCAGATGTCTTCTTAACCACCTGTCTCTCCAAAGCAAGCGCAGGGCCAGATGGGTTATTGTGTGCAGAAACAGAGCTGCCACTGAAAGCACACACACAGTCAGGATGCCTCTCGACTCCGACAACTTCACCAAGAAACAAAAGCAATGGCCGTTACATGGAATGGCTTGGTAAACTCAACGAGCGTGCTTGCTTTACCTACAAGTGTGAGTCAACTGCTAACAAACAAGCCACAGATTACACTTTACATGTAGCAAAATAACAGACACTTTATTACTGTTCTATAATAAAGTGCAGCTGTAGGTAAAATCATTTTAAAAATCCATTGTATTTTTGCCACCTACAGCTCCTGTCCCTGGTTTTCTCCTGAGGTGGCAACACCACACAAAAAAGCAACCACCACCCACTGATTATGATCTCAGTGGTGGCCTGATTTTGCATGTATCCTGGCTGCCAATCAATGAGTACACCAGCTCCTTTGTGGCTGGAGGAAAGGCCCACACCTTCTTTTACAATATTTTTATTGAGCAAATTTAGAGTTTACAACATGGTATATAATCACAGCATGTTCCAGTCAAACAGATAATAATACAGCATACTGGTGTTATTTAATCTAAGTGGTATAAATGTCAGATAATTGCTGTCTTTATCATTATTAAAGTGCAAGTTCTATTAAATCCTATGTAAGTCTCTGTTAACTCTAAACAGCCTGGCTGCACCACTGTGACTAGAACCCGCCCCGGGCATACCGCTCTACCAAAGACCCTCTTAGGAGGAGCTGCGGTAGAGGATGTTATGCAAATTAACTTATAAACTCATTATACATTAAACCACACCTAGCAATTTAAGGTGTCCTCAATGGACTACCTGTTTAAACAGAACGAAATAAAGCAAACAGAAAGAAGGGAAGAGGGAAGGAAGATAATTTAAGAAAGGGTAAAGAATGAAAAGGGAAGAGAAGAAAAGGGGAGGGAAAGGGGGGGGGTGGCGACGTTAGGGCCTCCATAAAGGTGGATGGAAGGAAGGGGGCGTCCCGGAACACGCAACATCTCCCCTCCTGCTGGATCAGTGTTCATTAACCCTATTCCCTAGTGCCATCAAACCTAATAGCCCCTAACACTTTTTCCGTTGGAACTCTCTCCATGGTTCCCACACCTGGTCAGCCTTTTCCCTATTAGATATAATGGAGGCCGTCATTTGCTCATTCACCATTATGTTCGCCATCCTCGCCTCTACCTCCTGCCATAATAGTCTGGGGGCTTTCCAATTCGCTGCCACTGTTAGTCGCACGGCAACCAATAGATGCTTTACTAGACTCCACTCATCCCTAGTATAGGGCTGCTGCTTAAATGATAATAAAGCTTCAAGCGGAGTTGGAGAAAGAGATCTACCGGAGATGTGAGATAACACTTTGTACGCCTCATTCCATAAGCCCTGCACCGCTGGGCATCCCCACCAAACATGTAGGTACTCTCCAATTGCTCCACATCCCCTGTAGCATCTGGGGGAGTGTGAGGCGGAGCATTTATGGAGTCTCGCCAGGGTGTAGTACCAACGGAGTACTATTTTATTTTTTTTATTTTTTTTTTTTATATATTATTTGCCTCGTTTTCAAGTTACACAAAAACCATTCCACATAGAAACAAAGAAAAGGCAATAAACAAACAATGCAGACAAGGGTTTGTTCATGCAATGCAGTCTGCTTTTGTCTGTTGACTCCAACGGGGTGGTTCCAAAACAATTTCCTTAAGCGAAGGGGGCAGCCCCTGTACACCCCCACCACCGCCCCTACCAATACCCGCCGGGATAACAAACCTCAAATACCCGATAAGGCCTTTCCGTTCATGGGCTCCGCGGGAGCGCCCAGAGAGCAACCCCCCCATCACTTCATAGTCACATACCAACCCCAAATCAGCTCATTACTGCAATACTGCAACTGAACCACATATAACCATACCGGAGTACTATTTTATAAGCATTTTCAGTCGCTAACACATTTAGCAAAGTTTCCGCACATTATTCCAAATTTTCCTCCAATCCTTCCCTTCAATTGGGGCCCCCAGCTCCGCCTCCCACCTCTCCATGTATCCATGTCACAGGGGGTCAGCCCAATGCACCAAAGCCCCATAGATATATGTGATCATCCCCTTTGCAAACGGCTGGCGAAGACATGCTTGCTCCAGTGGGGTAGGCCGGTATGGTGGGGATCCTCTTCAGAATGCTACTGACAAAATGCGAAAGTTGCAAATATCTGAAGATTTCCGAGGAGGGGATCTGTTTGGCGCTTTTAAGATCCTCAAAAGGTAGCACTCCCTTTGGGGTACTGAGATCGTGTATAGTCACAATGACATTGGGCTTCCACCATCCGAAGCTGTGAGCATTCATGACCCCTGGGAGAAACAATGGGTTATCAAACAGCCTCACCAAGGGCGAATGTTTAGATTCCAGCTTTGCCCTGGTCTTGCAAAGATCCCATTTGTCCAACAGGCAACGCAGGATTGGGGAGATGGTCTTAGGCCGCACTCGCTTAGGGACCCATGGTAGGGTCTCTACATCCATTGGCAAGGATCTTCTTGCCTCCTCCAGGACCCACAGCGGGGCCTCCTGTTTAGCATGGAGGAGCAGCAGAGGCGCAACCTGTGCCGCCAGGTAGTATTTATGAAGCAGAGGCACCCCCCGGCCCCCCCTGGTGGTGTGCTGGTATAGTGTTTTCCTGTTCACCCTTGATTTGATTGGCCCCCAGATATACTTTAACATCTAATTTTGCAGCAGTTTAAAAAAGGATAAGGGGATCGAAATTGGGAGCACCCGGAATAAATATAAAAGTTTCGGCAGGAGGGTCATTTTAACTACGGCTAGCCTACCTAGCCACGATATTTTTAGATTATACCAAGGGTTTAACATTGAGTCGACCAGCTTCGGGATATGTGAATAGTTAGCCTTAAACAGCGTCTCATATGTGGGGGTAATTTGGACCCCCAGATACGGCAATTGCTGCGTCCAGGTCCAAGGGAAATTAGCCAAAAGGGCCTGCTTCGTGGAAGGCTTCAAGGAAATATCCAGAGCTGTGGACTTGGTGTCATTTATCCGGAGGCCTGAAAAGCTCCCGAATACAGAAAGGCCCACACCTTCTATGCCATTGTCCCTGTCCAGGCAAACATTAAAAACGTACTTAACTCTTCTCCCCCACAGCTCATTTGTCCTGATGTTCAATACACACACAATCCCAAGATCAGGTCCCACAGCATCCAGGCGCACACCATGCACGGAGCAGTGACTGCCATGACTCCTCTGTGAATGGAATGCTCCACTCATGGTGATTCAGACGAGGCTGGGCTTCGGGCTCTCATCTATCAATTTCAAATGGTGGAAGGGGGCCACGGAATCTCTGGCCGTGGGCACACCACAGGACTCGATCTTAGGAGCAGAGCTATATCCAACATACAGACTTCAGTCAATCAGCTGCAGGGGAGAAGAGATACATTGTTATTATATAGTCTGTTCATCTGAACTGCCCCTTCAAAGGAGCTAGGTCCTCATTTGCAACTCATGTGAGTCCTGCAGTACAGAAATATTGACCCTTTCCTCTCACCGCTTTATCCAACAGGGTACCCAGAAACAGTGGCACATTGCAGTGATGCACACCTCCTGTTCAAGGTTGTGTATCTGTCACAGGTGTGCACAGCCATTTCCAGGTTGACATCTGACAGGGCAGCGCAATGGACAGGTAAGTATCTCTACACTGTGAGGATGAGAAAAGTTTAGGTCTGTTTTAAATGTTGGTTTTGGCATCACCACAATAGATTGTCTTCTAGTTATCGACAGCAAAAATAAAAACAGTCCAGTATGGCTGCTTTCTAGTCTACAAAATAAGCCTTTGTCAAAGTTTTGAATACAAACATACATTTTACCATTATATGATCTTTTCTATTGTACACGTGCTACAAAGTGCATTTGCACTGCCTCACTGGGGTTTAGAACCAGCTTGCAATTAATGTTTCATAGGCAACAAATTTTAAACAGACACAGTCAAAAGGCCTAAGCAATGCTTAGTCTTAATCTCCACAGGCTCACAGTAGATATACTAAATGATAATCTCTTAACACAGATTTTAGACATCACTTAGCCCCCCGTCTTTTGAGCTTTATTAGCAAAAATGAGGCAAAGGTGGCAAGTTGCAACTTTATGCACAAGCTTCTACACCTCAACTATGAAATGCTAAAATGTCAGAGTTAAAAAAGAAGCTCAGATTTGAATGCCTTATTTTGAATGTCATATGTCCTCAATAAACCTCTTCAAAGTGCAAGGGGGAAGAATGATCACAGCGTACGCAGTGCTTTAAAATGGCAGTTGCAAATGTAGTGAAGGAACATACAATATAAAAAACATACAGAAATAAGCATAAAGAATCCAGGCAATTAGACCCATCACGTTTTCTTTAACCTGCCACAGCTAGATGTGAAATGCTAATTAAATGGCTATGGCCTTGAGTCGTCAAGGTCTTGCTGTCCAGGCACTGTTTAGTGTTCAGAGAGAGCAGCTTTAAAAGAGACTACAAACCCAACAGCAATAATAAGGCAGAAAGCAGCTCATCTGATGCCTGTACCACATGCCTCTCATCCATTTCCTGCAGCGTGGGGTAGGAGGCATAGAAGGGTTCTAAAGTATGCCCCTCCTTTCTATATCATTCTTCCACAACCAAGCCAAAAAAGTGGTCTAAAAGCCACTTTGTCCCTTGGAGCTCTTTGTGTAATTGAGCATGGCAAGCCACAGTGGTCCCGCAGCTGTCCCCGACCACAGCAGAGCATGTGCATGAATCTGCAATATCCCAGCTAAGCCATGACTCAGACACTGAAACAAAGAAAGCGCTTTTAGTATACAAAAGGAATTTACAGGGATGAGTGACTTTGAAATAGCTCTGTTCTCAAGGGGGGTAACAAAATGAGTTACATAAAGACTGGACTTCTGCTTTAAACGGCAATGACATTGCTGGCTCTTCCTCAGGCCGGCGCCTGATTGGCGGCCGCAGGCCTCTGGCGACGGCGACGTCGCTGGCTCCCCGACGCTCCTGGGTCCTGGACAGTGAGGTAGAGGAGGATGCCACAGGGTAAGTTGATTTAAGTGTCCTGAAACAAGATATAATTTAGTTCTCTGCTGCTAGTCTTGAGGGAGCAGTCTCCCTTATTGGTTAGCTGCAGGAAGTGCATCACAAGTGTCCCCCACTGATGAGGTTGGTTTTAGAAGTGGACGCTCAGCTGTATTCTGGGACCGGTCGCGGACACTCTTCAATGAGACCGTGACACATCCAAATTAACTGGTTATAGTTGCATTGGAGAGGATGTGTCAGTAGTGACATTAATGTCCTGATGCCACCATCAGCTTTTATGTTCATCACTCTTTCTGCAGACACCGCATCACCCACGTTGCCTGGCCTGATTGTCCACAGCCTCAGTAGTATTGAACAGGGCTGCTGAGTCAGAGTGGGAGTCGAAAAAAACGTACTGACTCCAGCATAAAAAAAGAACATCTATTAATATTGTATAATAAATGTAACTTTCATAGGAAGTTTAGTAACTTATTAACATATTTTAGGTTCTTTCAATCTAATGTCCTTATAACAATCAGTGATAAGCATCAGGGTCTATACTCGCCTGCAGTTTCATTGTGCAGGCCTGCTGTTCCCCTGCAGCTCCTCCATGCAGTGGCAACATCTTCAATAACCAATGGCGGGGAGCCAGCGATTCCGTCTTCCAGTGCCAGCACCCTCTCATGGAGGCCCGCTTTGGAGCCTTGTTTACTATCCCATAACCTACTCTATTCATTCCAAAAGTGGGTTCAGCACACCTGGCCTCGGCATGCCCCATCCATTGCAATTAACAGAGTAGGAGTGTTAGGGTGATGTAAAGCCATATTGATGGCCACCACCATGTCTGCCAAGCGATGAAGGATAGTATTTGTTTTTCTCCCTCATTAATAAGGAGAAGGTCAAAAAGTGATTATAGAATGTTATTGTCTGGACAGGAACTTTAAATGGAAATTCAAGGCAAAGGGTTAAATTAGCCTGTTTTCTGCTCTCTATGATGAATGTGAGGGGCTGCATTTTTTATTCAGGCCACTTTATATTTCTTTATAAGACCTAGTGAGCTCCCTGCGCTCTGCTGGGCCTCCTCAGCAGTGGAGGATGACTCATCCATGCATTTTTCAGTGTGACAGTCCCCTCCAAGGTGATTTCATTTTGGAAACTGAGAAAGAGGTGTCAGCAGAAATAAACAAATGCAGGGGGTTTATCAGGGAATGCAAATTGCCAGTGAATGAAAGATGCCACCCCTGACATCCAGCACGGGGCATGCAGGAAGTAGCTAATTTAACCCTTTAAGTTATTTGTTCAGAAATTGTATTACAATAAATATGCTTTAACAATACTACTTATATAATGGAGAGAAAAATCATGATTTTACCATTTTACTACAGGAAAGGTATTACTTATTATTGGCCATTTATGAAAAAGTCAGGTTTGGTCTTACTGACTCCGCGACCCTGGTAATGACGACGCACCATCATCTATCACATGGACTATGGCAAGTCCCCTTGATTCACTGCAATGGAGATGGGTTTGCCAGGTCCTGACATGCCTGCTCCATTGCAGTAAATGGAGGGGGCATGCCATAAACTCATAGTCAATACAAAGCGGGGGGCAATCACGCCGAGCGGCACAGGACTTGGATCAGATGGGGGATAAAAGGTGAGCATAGTCTTATTTTATTGCCTGGGTGCAATGGCTTTAAAGGGAAAGTCCACAAAAGTGGACCTCAAATCAGGGGGTTGCCAAAGGGCACAGGACCTCCCTCCTGGAAACCCGGTATGTGACACAGGGGGCTTCCCCCCTGCTTTCTAATCAGAGATGTACGAGGGTCAGCCAAGCTGCCCCAAGAGTCTACTGGGTGCCTTGTACACAGCCACACCTATTTGCAGCCTGGATCATGGAAGTATGGCTCTCTGGGCCACATACCGGTGCTGTGGAAAAGTGATCGCCTCTGCAAGAGTGGCAACCCCTGAGCCGAGGTCTGTGGGAACGTTTACAAAAGCAGACTTTCCCTTTAAGTTCTGAGCATAATGTGGAACAGTTAAATAAGCTTTCTTAGCCGCCTGTGCTGATTATTATTTTCTTTCTAGCCATGGGCTGTGCTGATGTACAAATAGTGTGATTAAAGCAATAAAGTGTAGCAGTGTATGTAAAAAAAATCCCATTACATAGGCTTTTTTATCTTTGGCAGTGCATTTGTAGATATAGGAATGTAACAATTACTGGACAAATATCTCTGTAAAACCCTACAAACATGCTCCCCTCCACTCACTGGACAAAAATACAATTCTGTGTTTACTCACCTTGTAGAATTTGTATTATAAGTATACAGCACGTCCTGCTCCAGATAATGATTCATAACAGATGGGATTACCTCCGCCAGAGGGCGCTTGACTGCAGAGATGGCAAAAAGAGGCCCCTCCCGGTCCCATATATACCCGGGACCTCCCACAAATTCCCCACTATTAAAAAGCAGTAAGGAGAACCAGGAGAAGCCAATGATAATTAACAACGTTAACAAGGACAACAATCACCATACAGAGGATCCAAGATAATGCAAACAGGGCGGGGTGGAGCAGGACGTGCTGCATACTTATAATACCAATTCTACAAGGTGAGTAATCACAGAATTGTATTATTCTAAGTATGCAGCACGTCCTGCTCCAGATAATGATTCATAACAGATGGGACATCCAATAGCAGTGTCCGTAAATAGGGTGGGATCCCCAAAAGCAACAACGCACAGTTCAAACCACTGCCGCCTGCAGAACTTTGCGGCCAAAAACAGCATCAGCTGAGGCCCGAACATCAACCTGGTAAAGCTTGGAAAAGGTATGAACAGAAGACCAAGTAGCAGCCTTACAAACTTGTTCAACAGAAGCCTGGTGCTGGAAGGCCCAGGAGGCCCCAACAGCACACGTAGAATGAGCAGTGACTCGGAAAGGAGGATCCTTTCCCCTAGCAGAATAGGTCCTAAAAATAGCCTGACGAATCCATTTGCTAATAGTAGACTTAGCAGGAGCCAGGCCCTTCTTGGGACCCGAAGGGACCACAAACAAGGCATCAGTCTTTCCAAAAGGTGCAGCAGCCACCAAGTAGAACTTCAAATTCTCTCCTTGGAATTACCAGGATTAGGGCACAAGGAAGGAAGCACAATGTCCTAATTGAGATGGAAGGCAAAGACAACCTTAGGCAAGAAATCAGGTTTAAAGCAGAAAACCACCTTGTCCTGGTGTCTCTCAAAGTAGGGGGCTGAATGCAAAGGGCCGCCAACTCCGAAACACGCCTGACCGAGGTGATAGCCACCAAAAAGGCAACTTTAAGAGTGAGAATAGACAGAGCAGCCTCATGCACAGGCTCAAATGGAGGGCCCTGAAGGGCAGACAAAACCAAATTCAAATCCCAAACTGGCAACAGAGGTTTGCGAGGGGGACGCACATGAGCAACCCCCTGGAAGGTCTTGACCAGAGGATGTTGAGCGAAAGATCTCTGGAAGAAAACAGCCAAGGCAGAAACGTGACCGTGACCCTTGAGCGTGCTGAGCTGAAGTCCCAGATCCAGACCATGCTGAAGGAACTCCAGAATCCTAGGAATGGAAAACACCCGACAGGGAAGGACCCTAGACTCACACCAGTCAATGTAGGTCCGCCAGATCCTATAGTAGATAGTAGAAGGAGGACTTCTTCCTAGCCCTGATTAGAGTATTAACCACAGAATCAGAAAGCCCCTCGTCCCTTAAAGTGGACCAACACCCACCCCTGATCGGCCCGGGAATCTATAAGATTCCCGGGCCGATCAGCTCCCTCCCCGCGGGGCATCCGAAATCAGGATGCCCCGCTGTGTGAAACCCCCCAAAAAGCCCCTAAAAACGTACCTTATATCGACGACGGATAAGCCGCCGCGGCCGTCACCTCCCGCGCGTCCCTCTAGCAGGGCGCGTACCCGCGCCGGCCGTTTGTGAATGGCCGGCGCGGGCGCGCCCTGTAAGAGGGACGCGCGAGAGGTGGCGGCGGATAATCCGTCGCTTGTCCCTCGCCGATAATGTAAGACTTTAGGGGCTTTCTGGGGGGTTTCACACAGCGGGGCACCCCCGATCGGGGTGCCCCGCGGAACTGGACCAACACCCAGGATAGTGAAAATACTGGGTGTTGGTCCACTTTAAGATGGAGGTTTCAGCAGCCAGGCCGTCAAAGCCAGCATTTGTAAATTGGGATGGCATAGCCCTGAGTGAGAAGGTCCGGCACCAGGGGCAGAGCGTACTGATCTACTGCCAGCTGAACAATATCTGCGAACCACACCTGTCTTGGCCAACGAGGGGCCACCAGGATTGCTGGCACCCCTTCCTGAGCCAGCTTGCGCAGAACCCTGCCCAGCAGGGGGAATGGAGGAAAAAGATACAGGAGAGGGAACCCCTGCCAGGATAGAGTCAGAGCATCCACCGAAAGGGCCAGGGGATCCTGGGACAGAGAGACAAAGACTGGGAGCTTGTGATTGTGGCGGGACGCAAACAGATCCACTTCCAGAACCCCCCCCCCCAACGATGACACAGGGAAGACCTCGCTGTTGAGAGACCATTCCCCCAGGCGAGAAGTCCCCCTGCTCAGAAAATCTGCCTGCAGATTCTCCACCCCTGGAATGTACATTGCTGAGATGCAAGGGACATTGTCCTCCACCCAGGACAGAATCATGGACACCTCCTTGAAGGCACCCTTGCTCCGAGTCCCTCTGATAATTGATGTAAGCAACCGCCGTCTGGTTGTCTGATCGAACTTGGACCGGCCGGCCCCGCAGGTGAAGAGTCAATTGGGCCAGGGCCAACCGAACCGCCCTCAGTTCCAGGATGTTGATAGGAGCATGGGCCCCCTGAGGGCCCCACAGCCCCTGGAATTGTAGGGACTTCCAGAAGCCCCCCCCCCCCAACCTGAGAGGCTGGCATCCGTGGTGTCTCCCAACAGGGGGCCAGGAAGGATCTGCCCCCCCAACAGGTTCCTCGAGTCCAGCCACCACAAGAGGGACCGCCGGACCACAGGAGACTGAACGAAGGCCTGATCCAGAGACAGGGGACTCTTGTCCCAGACTGATGGGAGGAGATGGAGATGGAGTTGAAGAGGTCTCATGTGAAACCGCGCATATGGAACCGCCTCAAAGCAGGACACCATCTGCCCCACTAGGTGCATCCCCTGCTGGATGGAGGGGTGAGGGCATGACAGAAGGGAGTGAACTAGAGCTTGCAGAGTCCACCTTCTGCTGAGGAAGAAATATCCTGGCCTGAACAGTATCCAGATTCATGCCCAGGAAGGAAGTCACCAGAGATGGGGATAGGGAAGATTTGGGGTGATTGATCACCCAACCGAACGACTCCAGAACCGTCACCACCCGCTGGGTATCCAATACCGCCTGCTGGAAAGACTGAGAAGTGATGAGAGTCGTCCAGATAGGGAAGAATGCGAATGCCCTGAGGAGAGCCATGACACCCGCCAGCACCTTGGTGAAGACCCTGGGGGCCGAAGTGAGACCGAAGGGCAGTGCCACAAATTGGTAGTGCTAGTCCGCCAGTGCGAATCTGAGGAATCTCTGATGCCCTGGGAAGACTGGAACATGAAGGTAAGCATCCTTGATGTTTATGGAGGTCATGAAGTCTCCCGGGCGCAATGAACTGATCGCGGAGCGCAGGGTCTCCATGAGAAAGTGCCTGGTCCTGATGAACTTGTTGAGCAGCTCCAAGTCCAGGATGGGTCTGACGGACCCATCCCTTTTGGGAACTGTGAACAGATTGGAATAAAAACCCCAACCTCTTTCCACAGGAGGGACCTGACAGATGACCCCTAAATCCAGTAGATTTTGCACCACCAGAAACAGCCCATGAGCAGCCAAGGGGTCTAGAGGAATCCGAGAACTGAGAAATCTTGGAGGCGGCCATGCAGCGAACTCTAGCTTGTAGCCGGAGGAAACAACCTCCAGAATCCACCTGTCTGAGACCTGTTGTCTCCAGACACGAGCGAAGAGCTGCAGCCGTCCCCCCACCCGGATGGGTGAGGGCGCCCCTTCATGGCTGAGGAGGCTTGGCAACAGATTTGGGCTTGGACCCCCAGGAAGATCCGGAGCGGCACGACCTCTGCCCCTGAAGTCTCCCCTAGAGCCTGCAAAGGAGACCCCTCTCCCGGACCTGGATCCGCGGTAGGAGGGAACAAAGGCCCCAGAACGGGCCGCAACTGCTTCTTACGTTGAGGCAACTTACCCCCCTTGGCAAACAGGCCCAAGCGATCACCAAATAAGCGCAGCCCCTTAAAGGGGAGCCCCTGAGGGCCTTCTTAGCAGCGTTATCAGCTGCCCATTGGCGCAGCCAAACAGAGTGGTGTATAGCAACCACCAATGCAGAGGTTCTCTGCACTCTCCAGGGTACGAGCACACTAGCTGTTTGTTTAAAGTGGACCAACACCCAGGATTTTGACTATCCTGGGTGTTGGTCCACTTAGGTGGGGCACCCCGATCGGGGGTGCCCCGCTGTGTGAAACCCCCCCGATCGTCGCAAAAACTCACCTCTCCCCGCTCCCACGTGACCTCGTCCGGCCAATGACAGCGCTCAGAGCCGCTCTGGTATGCGCGTCCAAAGCCGCTTGGACGCGCATACCAGAGCGCTGTCATTGGCTGCGTCTCTCGCTTCCCTCTAACAGGGAGCGCGGCTGCGCCGGCCATTCACAAAACGGCCGGCGCGGGAGCGCGCCCTGCTAGAGGGAAGCGAGAGATGCGGCCGCGTCTCGCGCATGCACCGTTGGATCGCCGGTAAGGTAAGGATTGTGGGCCTCCTGGGGGGTTCCTCCCCGCGGGACACCCCGATTTCGGATGCCCCGCGGGGAGCGATCTGATCGGTCCGAGAATCTTATAGATTCCCGGGCCGATCCCCCCTGGGTGTTGGTCCACTTTAAAGAAAAGCCGCATTAGCGGTATATAAAGAAAAGCATTTAAAGTATTGGCAATTGAAAGAGTTAAATGAAAGACCACGTGACATGAGAAGGTGAATAAATTAGTGACATCCTTAGCCCCGCGCAAGCCCATGAGTAAGTCTTGATGACGAAACGCGTTGGGCGGAGCTAAGGATAGTCACGTGTTTTCGGACGAGCAGCGCCGCTGACTACGGCCGGAGGAGGCGGTGAGCTGGGACTCGTTTTCTTTGTATGCTGGTGTGCGTGTACTATGCAGGAAAGTCTTAGATGACGCCCGTCCTTTTACAGCTTTATGCTTAATGCATGTTTGTCTTAAATATCTGGTGAGCGGCTTATTAAGGGGCCAGCGGCCATTTATTTGAAGTCCCTTGTGTGGAACATACTTTTGTCTTTTACATGTGTTTTAATAAACCCGGAGAAAGTTGCTATATTACCTTTGTGGAAATTGGATTTTATTGGTTAAGAAGAGCATATTTTAAGAGGGTGACCATTCGAGTACCCGAATAGATAAGCATTAAATACAGCTAAAGGAGAAAAGCGGAGCCATTAGGTGGAATCAGATGTGCTAAAAACCAGGATTGAATCTGGTACGTTATATATAAGAAGGTGGTGGTGATGTCACAGATTTGACACGAAGAGCACCTGTGGTGATAAAGTTCCTGTCGCTGAGCCTGGTATACAGCTTTAGGGCTGTATATATATATTGTTAATGCAGAGGTTCTACTACACATCCTAATGGTGTCATCTAAGGCAGAAAGGACATATGCAATGAACATTTCACACTGTGACAAGGCCCTGAACTTGGCACTAGAAGTATCATCAGGGGCGCCTTCCAACAGACCCTTGAGGAGAGACCTGATAGCAACAGCAGTAATAGCAGAAGCACAGACAGGGCACAAGGCAGACCCCGCACAGGCAAAAGCATGGGAAGCCAGCTGGTCAATGCACTGGTCCTCACTATCCTTAAGGGTAGAGGAATCAGGGGAATGGACCACAGATGTGTTGGACAACCCCAATACTGGTGCGTCAACATTTAACCACATCAGCGGTAAAAGGGTACCTTTTGTCCCAGCCCTTGGGAATTCCGGGAAGCCGGCCGGGATGCTCCCATTCTTTGAGAACAAGATTATTGAAATGGGCCTGTTCTGGAAACTCCAGACGTGGTTTAGCAGTACTGAAAAGTTCTCCCTGTAACTTGGAGCTGCAGCAGGAAGGGAGATAGAAAGCACATCAAAAATCTGAGTTAACATTCTATTGGTATCATTAGCATCCCAATGATCAGTGCCATAGTCAGCACCACTGAAATGCTGATCATCAGATAACTCTGAATCTGAGAACAATTCCCCCTCCTCAAGTGGGGTATAGTCAGACAAATCAAGAAAGTTCTCCGTCTCCATAGGAAAGGCAGACGCACCCGGTGCCACATGCCGCCTTTTAGCCGGGGCCTTAAGGGCCGCAGAGCTAGCAATCAGCCTCTCAATGTTAGCCAACCTGGAAGACACGTCAGGTTGAGACTCCCCACTAGTATTTAGCTCACTGGGAGTCATAATCAGGCGAGGGGGAGTGGGTGAGGGCATAGTGGGCGCAGGCCCAGTCACAGATAGCCCAGAATGCAGCGCAGGGTACACAGACCCGCACATCATCACTCACAGGGGATGCCCCACACACTACACACAGCCAGGCTTGTCCCGAGAGGACCCCGAGCACAATATCCTGTGAAGCCTCCATATGGTGATTAAGGTGGCACAACTGGCCAATAGGAATTACGCCGTACAAGCAACAGGGGATGCCCCAAATGTCAGCCAGGGAAGTGGGAGGATTTTACAGTGTAGGCTCTAATAAAGTTACTATAACTAATAGAGCGGACAGGACCGGGAGAAACCTATAAAAAAAAGTTATTCCGCCTGAAGACAAAATAAAGACACCCCATAAGCACACCGAAATGACAATGGAAAAAAGGCCAAGCCCGCAGGGGCACTCACGGACCACGGTGGGGAGCCAGCAATCACACCAGGCGAGGACGCTGGAGGAACCTCAAGGGGCGGGCCGCAGGAAGGTCCAACGCGGAACACGCCAACAGAGCAAGCCATGCCCCCCCAGAAGCGCAGAGACAGGCCAGAAGCTACAGCCAATGGGCGCGCAGGGATTCTTGATGATGATGCCGCCGCTGACCGCGGACGCCAGAAGGCGCGCGTGTCAGCAGCGGCAAATTCAAAATGAAGTGAAAGACAGAATGCGTAACCCTGAATAAAGTGCAATCACACACACAAACAAGGCAAAAAGCGCACATACACACCCCCCGCCTACCATCCCCCGACCAGCACAGCCAAAGCTGGGAGGCATAAGTAATAAGTGGAACGGGTGGGAATAGTCCTACAGGGCCGCGGGCAGTTAAGCCCAGCTCACCTGCGATAAGAGAAGCCATCTTCTGACCTTCGCAGCCGACTGTAGAGAAGAAAATGGGGAATTTGTGGGAGGTCCTGGGTATATATGGGACCAGGAGGAGCCTCTTTTTGCCATCTCTGCAGTCAAGCGCCCTCTGTCGGAGGTAATCCCATCTGTTATGAATCATTATCTGGAGCAGGACGTGCTGCATACTTAGAATAGCAATATAGGTACTGCCAGAAACGCATGATATTGTCATTAAACAGCTAGCACAGATGCCTATGGTGAGAGTACTGTAAACAAGCTTCCGTTCCACACAGAGTGGAGCACCTAAATTTTGGTGCCTTACTATCTAGCCTAAAATCACCCATATGTTATGGGTATGGGAAAGGGGTTAAAAGCCCATTTTAGGAAAGGGCACAGCTAACAGGGATACTGACCGTGGGGATCCCCCGCATGCAGCCCATCGGCCCATTTCTGGATTTTTTTTAACCTAACCATTTTGAAGATCCAGGGCCTGGCATCTACAGAAGCTTCTTGATGCATTAGATAAAGGGAGCTTTCTTACACACGTCAGCTCTTTAGGTGGTTCTATACAATCACAAAAAAAAAGAAAAACTCCCTCCCATTTCTGCCCTGCTAACACCAATTACCATAATGGAATAAAAATTATATACTCCGCCTGGTCCATGCTGGGCCAGGAGCTCTATGCCATTTATCTGGCAGCCACTAGGACTATGATTGACTTTGAAGTGGATGTCGAGTTTAAGGGTAACTCACCGCCCTGCCCCCCTTCCCTGACGCTTAAACAAGAAGAACTCCTTGCCTAGACTGGGATCCAGGGCTGATCGCCAGCGATTCTGGCGCTGGGCCAATTTACTGTGCGGCAGCACCAGGAGTGACGGCTACATAACTGGATCCTGGGTGATGACCGGACACACCTCGAATGACATGTGCAATGGGAGCCAGCCACCACTAGAACACACCAATATGGCAATTGGCTGGCTAAGGATGAGCCATGACTGATCCTATAAAAATTGATCTAGCCCTACAATTACCCCTTACAACTAAACAGTATAACTAACCTGCAACGTATCCCCTGCACCCTCCTGTTGTCTTGCTACAGTACGGACGACAATCTTGCTACATTACTGAAGGATTTACCCACTGGCAGGCCCGTATTTGCCATTAGGAAAACCAAGGCATGTGCCTAGGGCGGAGCTACAGTGAGGGGCAGGGACAGGGTGCTGGCCAGCAGTAATTTAATAAAAAAATATATATTTTTCATGGACCAATTAAGCAGGTGTGCGCTGGCCTGCTTTATTTTGTCAGCATGCATGACTGTGTGTGAACACCCGCCCATCCCACACTGCCTGGCCCCGCCCCGCCTCTGTCCCACTGTCAGCCGCAGCCGCCTGTCTATCCTATTACAGGATCGGCGTGTCGGCTAAGTACTGAAGTTGGCGCGACTGCGCAGCTATATGAACCCACCCCGCCCCTGCTCACACTGCCTCGGCCACGCTGTCACTCACTCACTTGCGCCTGTCTCCTCCTGGTCCGTGCGCGCAAATGCAGTACCCCCCTCCCCCGCCCACCTGTCTGACGCCACTCGCTGTTCTGCTCCCGACGGCTGGCTCCAGCCACCTAATGCCACATGGTCCTCCCAGCACAGGAGACATGTGACTGTGTGTCATCGGAGCTGCTCGCTCTCTCCAGCCATGTAAAAGGTAATGGAGGAGCGGGTGGAGAGTCAGGGAAGGAAGTAAGGGGGGGGGCAATATATTGTGGAGAGAGTGTGGGTGTGTGCACAGATCGGCTGTGTGTGTGTGTGCACAGATCGGCTGTGTGTGTGTGTGCACAGATCGCCTGGGTGTGTGTGCACAGATCGGCTGGGTGTGTGTGTGCACAGATCGGCTGGGTGTGTGTGTGCACAGATCGGCTGGGTGTGTGTGTGCACAGATCGGCTGGGTGTGTGTGTGCACAGATCGGCTGGGTGTGTGTGTGCACAGATCGCCTGGGTGTGTGTGTGCACAGATCGCCTGGGTGTGTGCACAGATCGCCTGGGTGTGTGTGTGCACAGATCGCCTGGGTGTGTGTGTGTGCGCACAGATCGCCTGGGTGTGTGTGTGTGCGCACAGATCGCCTGGGTGTGTGTGTGTGTGCGCACAGATCGCCTGGGTGTGTGTGTGTGCGCACAGATCGCCTGGGTGTGTGTGTGTGTGCACACAGATCGCCTGGGTGTGTGCGCACAGATCGCCTGGGTGTGTGTGTGTGCGCACAGATCGCCTGTGTGTGTGTGTGTGTGTGTGTGTGCACAGATCGCCTGGGTGTGTGTGTGTGTGTGTGCACAGATCGCCTGGGTGTGTGTGTGTGCACAGATCGAGTGGGTGTGTGTGCACGCACGGATCAGGTGGGTGTGGGTGCACGGATCGGGTGGGTGTGGGTGCACGGATCGGGTGGGTGTGTGTGTGTGCACGGATCGGGTGGGTGTGTGTGTGTGCACGGATCAGGTGGGTGTGTGTGTGTGCACGGATCAGGTGGGTGTGTGTGTGTGTGCACGGATCAGGTGTGTGTGTGTGTGTGCACGGATCAGGTGGGTGTGTGTGTGTGTGCACGGATCAGGTGGGTGTGTGTGTGTGTGCACGGATCAGGTGGGTGTGTGTGTGTGTGCACGGATCAGGTGGGTGTGTGTGTGTGTGTGCACGGATCAGGTGGGTGTGTGTGTGTGCACGGATCAGGTGGGTGTGTGTGTGTGCACGGATCAGGTGGGTGTGTGTGTGTGCACGGATCAGGTGGGTGTGTGTGTGTGCACGGATCAGGTGGGTGTGTGTGTGTGCACGGATCAGGTGGGTGTGTGTGTGTGCACGGATCAGGTGTGTGTGTGTGTGCACGGATCAGGTGGGTGTGTGTGTGCACGGATCAGGTGGGTGTGTGTGTGCACGGATCAGGTGGGTGTGTGTGTGCACGGATCAGGTGGGTGTGTGTGTGCACGGATCAGGTGGGTGTGTGTGTGCACGGATCAGGTGGGTGTGTGTGTGCACGGATCAGGTGGGTGTGTGTGTGCACGGATCAGGTGGGTGTGTGTGTGCACGGATCAGGTGGGTGTGGGTGCACGGATCAGATGGGTGTGGGTGCACGGATCAGATGGGTGTGGGTGCACGGATCAGATGGGTGTGGGTGCACGGATCAGGTGGGTGTGGGTGCACGGATCAGGTGGGTGTGTGTGTGCACGGATCAGGTGGGTGTGTGTGTGCACGGATCAGGTGGGTGTGTGTGTGCACGGATCAGGTGGGTGTGTGTGTGCACGGATCAGGTGGGTGTGTGTGTGCACGGATCAGGTGGGTGTGTGTGTGCACGGATGGGGTGTGTGTGTGCACAGATAGGGGGAGTGTGTGTGTGCACGGATGGGGTGTGTGTGTGTGCACGGATGGGGTGTGTGTGTGTGGGGATGGGGTGTGTGTGTGTGCACGGATGGGGTGTGTGTGTGTGTGGGGATGGGGTGTGTGTGTGTGCGCACGGATGGGGTGTGTGTGTGTGCACGGATGGGGTGTGTGTGTGTGTGCACGGATGGGGTGTGTGCGCACGGGTGGGGTGTGTGCACGGATCGTGTGAGTGTGTGTGCAGGGATCGGGTGAGTGTGTGTGCAGGGATCGGGTGGGTATGTGTGTGCATGGATGGGGTGTGTGTGCACGGATCGGGGGTGTGTGTGCACTGATGGGGTGGATGTGTGTGCACTGATGGGGTGGATGTGTGTGCACGGATCGGGGGTGTGTGTGCACGGATAGGGGGTGTGTGCGTGCACTGATGGGGTGGGTGTGCACTGATGGGGTGGGTGTGTGTGCACGGATCGGGGGTGTGTGTGCACGGATAGGGGGTGTGTGTGCACGGATAGGGGGTGTGTGTGTGCAAGGATCGGGGGGGTGTGTGCATGGATCGGGTGAGTGTGTGTGCACAGATCGGGTGAGTGTGTGCACGGATCGGGTGAGTGTGTGTATGGATGGGGTGTGTGTGCACAGATCGGGTGAGTGTGTGCACGGATCGGGTGGGTATGTGTGTGCATGGATGGGGTGTAAGTGCACGAATCAGGGGTGTGTGTGCACTGATGGGGTGGATGTGTGTGTGCACAGATGGGGTGCGTTTGCATGGGTGTGTATGGTGGTGGGGGGGCGCATGACCAAACAGTGCCTAGGGCAGCACAAATCCTAAATACGGCCCTGCCCCCTGGTGGTCCAGTAAACTTGCTACAAACCTTGCAAAATTCTGGAGATATCCCAAAATCAATGGGACTCTATCAAGTTATCAATATATCTCCTGAAGCCCCAGTCGGGCAAAATGCGTTGAGAGCAAAGCTACCCTGTCCCGTATGGTATCTAGCGCTAACAAATATACCCGATACTTTTACGTTTATATTTTGTATATTGCATTGAACTTATTCTGTACACAACCACATGTGCCTTGAACAGCAGGATTGTAATTTTTGGGATATTCTTGTATACATATCCGATACCTGTATTTAACACTATGTAAATAAATGTCACTTGAAGTATACTTACCAACAGTCTGATCCAGGCCATCTCCTATTAATACAAGCAGATGCAAACCAATTTTTCCAGCCCTGGTCCCCACGGCCCCCTGCCCGCCCCAGTACCTCGGATGCTGCTGTCAGCTCGGCGGTGATCCAGTTTTCAAATAAAAATACAATTCTGTGATTACTCACCTGTAGAATTGGTATTACACGAATACAGCACGTCCTGTTCCACTTGAATCCTTACTCCTGGGTAATAATACATCCACAAGATGGCGCTGGAATGCAAAGACAGAAAAGTGGCTCCTTCCAGCCCCATATATACCAGGGACCTCCCACAAATTCCCCAGTATTGAAAAGCAGTTAACATGAAGCCGGGAGAGCTAAAACCATTATAAAAAAAACAGAAGAACAATCACCATACAGAGGTAACTAAGAATAATGATAACAAGGGCAGGGTGGAACAGGACGTGCTGTATACATATAATACCAATTCTACAGGTGAGTAATCACAAAATTGTATTATTCTAAGTATACAGCACGTCCTATTCCACTTGAATTCTTACTCCTGGGACATCCAACAGCAGTGTCCGTAGGGTAGGGTGGGATCCCCAAAAAGTTACAACGGGCAGTTTAAACCACTGCTGAAACCATCAGCTGAAGCCCGAACATCAACCTTGTAAAACTTAGAAAAGGTATGAACAGAAGACCAAGTAGCGGCCTTGCAAACTTGTTCAACAGAAGCCTGGTGCTGAAAAGCCCAATAGCACGAGTGGAATGAGCAGTAAGGCGGAACGGAGGATTCTTCCCCTTAGCAGAATAGGACTGAATCACAGCCTGACGAATCCACTTGCTGATAGTAGATTTAGCTGGAGCCAGACCCTTCTTAGGTCCTGACGGGAGCACGAAAAGAGCATCAGTCTTCCTGAAGGATTCAGTAGCCACCAAATAGAACTTCAGGTTCCTAACCACATCCAAGAGTGTAAAACCCTTTCCTTAGGGTTACTAGGATTAGGACACAGAGAAGGCAAAACAATGTCCTGATTGAGATGAAAAGCAGAAACAACCTTAGGCAGAAAATCTGGCTTAAAACGAAACACCACCTTGTCCTGGTGTCTCTCAAAGTAAGGGGGCATAATGGAAAGCGCCGCCAACTCAGAAACACACCTAACAGAGGTAATAGCCACCAAAAAGACTACCTTAAGCGTAAGAATAGACAAAGGGGCCCCTGCAAGGGTTCAAAAGGGAACCCCTGTAAGGCAGATAAGACCAAGTTCAAGTCCCAGACTGGTAACATAGGCTTACGTGGGGGACGCATGTGAGTATCCCCCTGGAAAAAGGTTTTGACCAGGGGATGCTGAGCAAAGGATCTTTGGAAGAAAATGACCAAGGCAGAAACATGACCTTTTAGAGTGCATCCATGGCTAAGGCCAGAGGGTCCTGGGGCAGAGAGACAAAGACTGGAAGCTTGCGATTGTGATGGGACACAAACAGATCCGCATCTGGCTGACCCAAACGGTGACACAGGGAGCGAAACACCCTGCTGCTGAGGGACCATTCTCCCAGGCGAGAGGTCCCCCTGCTCAGAGAGTCTGCCTCCAGATTCTCCACCCCCGAAATGTACACTGCCGAGATGCAGGGAACATTGTCCTCCACCCAGGACAGAATCAGAGACACTTCCCTGAGGGCCCTTCTGCTCCGGGTCCCTCCCTGATGATTGATTTAGGCTGAGGATGAGGACAAGACAGAAGGAGCTGAGCTTTCTCTTGAAGACTCTCCACCTTCTGCTGAGGAAGAATGATCTGAGATGTATCCAGAGTCATGCCCAGAAAGGACTTCACCATGGAAGGAGACAGGGAAGATTTGGGGTGCTTGATCACCCAGCCGAATGACTCCAGTGTGGACACCACCCGCTGGGTAATCCCGCTCTGCCTGTTGGAAGGACTGAGAAGTGATGAGAATGTCGTCCAAGTAGGGAAGGATGCGAATGCAGAATGGGGGGTGAGGGGGTCCCTGTAGATACTCCTCTTGGGATGTACCTGCGGGGGAAGTTGTCCAGGATCTTGTGTCCATACTCAGGTTATCTTAATTGAAGGGGGGGAGGGGGTATTTCTATTAGAAAGCCCCCTGAAGGTTGAGTAGTTAAATGGACTGTCGGTCAATAAATACCTTATGAAGTTGGTGGTAGCATTAATAGGTTTATTTATTCATAAATGATTCATGCATTGTATCACTTCACATAAGTTTCACATTCCTTGTACATTTTTTTCACATATTTCAGATATTATACACACAGGTATATATTTTCATTTACATATTTTGTTCACATATTTTAAATGATAAGGGGAGATCAACAGATGATAGTTCCTTATCTGGTCTTCCCCAAAAATTTCAGTAATCTGTCTGATTACCAGTATGCAGCAAGCATATCACCTTTAAAAATATACAGCAGAGTGTGCAGACGTTTCGCATCTCTCTAATAAATGATACAATCATTAGTCATGTATTCAATCAGACATTTACTTGTTGTAAAAGGTATATCTCATAATAAATGCAAAAAAGAGGAGTAAAGTAGTACCTCTGTA
Source organism: Gastrophryne carolinensis (assembly GCA_027917425.1). Lineage (NCBI taxonomy): Eukaryota > Metazoa > Chordata > Amphibia > Anura > Microhylidae > Gastrophryne > Gastrophryne carolinensis. Next base: position 77,034,981 of record CM051241.1, read on the forward strand.
TGAAGGAGCGCTTGCTTTCTCTTTAGTAAGGCTAAATCTTCTTTTTAAGATCTATAGTAGATAAGGATTAATTGTAAGTATAGTTCTAATTAGTAGTATAGGGCTGAGAAATAGATTTGGTACTTCACCTTATTTTCAGGTAATCCCTTGGTAAATGGCTGGCGCTGTGTATGTCTATATATGCTGCAGGTTCAGGATATGCTGTGGAAGAGTCTCAGGATTAGTGGCCAGCAAAGAAGGGGGAAGGTATAGGTAATAGGGAGTTTAGGGAGGAAGGATGCGAATGCCCTGAGATCTCAGCAGAGCCATCACTCCTGCCAGCACCTTGGTGAATACCCTGGGAGCCGAGGAGAGACCGAAGGGCAAGGCCACAAATTGGTAGTGCTGATCCTCCAAGGCGAACCTGAGGAATCTCTGATGACCTGGAAAGATTGGTACGTGAAGGTAAGCATCCTTGATGTCTACAGAGGTCATGAAGTCCCCCGGACGTAGAGAATTCACAGCTGAACGCAGAGTCTCCATGCGAAAGTGTCTGAATCTGACAAATTTGTTGAGGCGCTTTAAATCCAGGATGGGTCTGATGGACCCGTCTTTTTTGGGAACAGTGAAAAGATTGGAATAATAGCCTTTGCCCCTTTCCCTGAAGGGCACTCGGCAGATGACTTTCAATTCCAGAAGGTTCTGGACAGCAAAGGACAGACCCTGAGCTGACGGGGTTTTGAGCTACCCGGGATCTGATGAATCTTGGGGGCGGCCAGGCTGCAAACTCTATCTTGTAACCGGAGAACACTACCTCCTGAATCCACCAGTCCGAGACATGACGCCTCCAGACGTGAGCAAAAAGCCGAACTCTTATCACAACTCTTTGGTACCCCGGGAAGCCTGCTAGGCCGTTCCCACTCTTTGAGCACCAGATTGTTAAAGTGGACCAACACCCAGGGGTGATCGGCCCGGGAATCGCCGATCACCTCACTCACCGCGGGACATCCGAGATCGGGATGTCCCGCGGGGTGAAACCCCCCCAAAAAACCCCAAACTCCTTACCTGATCCGACGCCGCTTCCGCCTCCCGCGCGCCCCTCCAGACGTGCGCGCGCCCGCGCCGGCCGTCTGTGGATGGCCGGCGTTGGCGCGCGCATGCCGCAAGTGACGCGCGGGATGCGGCGGCGGACGCACTGTCTTGGACGCCGCTGTCACCCGCTTGGACGTAGGCGGGGATTGGACGGCGCGGTCACGTGGGAGCGGGGAAGAGGTGAGTTTTTTGGGGTTTCAGAGAGCGGGACACGCCGCCGAAGTGGACCAAAACCCAGTATAGTCAAAATCCTGGGTGCTGGTCCACTTTAAAGTGAGTTTGTTCAGGAAACTCCAAGCGTGGTTTAACAGTATGAAACAGCTCCCCTTGCTGCTGCGGGGCCACGTCAGGAGGAGAGATACAGAGTACTTCAAAAATGTGAGCTAAAAGCCTGTCAGTATCATCTGAAGCCCATGGGTCAGACCCAGACTCAACATAACCCCTAGGCTGTTCCTCAGATGATTCTGAATCAGAAAATAATTCCCCCTCTTCCGGGGGGGTATACCCGGTAATGTCAAAAAACTCCTCATCCTCCATAGGAAAGAGAGTAACACTGGGTGCCAAATGCCGCCGCTTAGCAGGAGCCTTACGCAGACCAGACCCAGCAATATGCCTTTCAATGCTGGCCACCCGGGCAGCCAAATCAGGTTGAGACTCCCCACTGGTATGCACCTCACTAGGAGTCAGATGTAAGCGTGGGGGGGTAGGCGAAGCCAGAGGCACAGGCCCAGCCACAGGTAACCCAGATTGTAGCGCAAACACCTGCTGGGCGCAGGGTACACAAACCCCGGCACACAGCCGGGCTTGTCCCGAAGGAACCCCGAGCACATTATCCTGAGAAGCCTCCATATGGTGATTATCACGGCACAACAGGCTTATAACAGGCAATAGGGATTGACGCTAATAATAGCAACCCGGGATGCCCCAATAGCCCGCTAGGGAAGTGGGAGGTAAAGGAATTCAATAGCCCTCCAATAAAGAGTTAACACTAAATAGAGGGGATAGGACCGGGAGAAACCACAAAAAGTTTGACACGCCTGCAAGACATAAGCAAAAAGATCCCATAAGCTAAATACAGTACAGTAAAATACAAAAATAAGCCAGCCCGCAGGGGCACTTACGGACCGCGATAGGGAGATGCCAGACACCAAAATGGCGCCCGCATATACCTCGAGGGGCGGGCCACGGAGACAGTGATGCAGAACACGTCGTCCGCAAGGCCCGCCCCCCCCCCGAAGAGCGCGAAAACGCGCCCACATGACAAGGCCAGGTATTGATGGCGCAGCAGCTCCTGAGGCGTTGTCACCGTGGAGCGGAGTACACGCGTGCGGCGGTGGCGGCAACAAGAAAACCAGTGAGACCAATTCACAAGGGATCATAACATAAGCCCAACATAGTTAAAGACATGCAGCACCCCCCCCCCCCATGAGATCTACCAGGGAGAGTAAAGGGGAAGCAACGGCCAGCCTTAAAGGAGCCAACTGAGGGGACAGGGGGCGAGGGGCATATGGACGCGGGAGGGGCATCCCATAAGGCTCACCATGGGCCTGTACCGCCTACCCTTTGGTGGGGGGACTGCGGTTGGAGCAGCGCTCCTTAGCACCCGACAGCGGTGCTGCCTACCATCACCCGACCAGTGCAGCCTAAGCTGGGAGGCAGTAAAAAGGAACGGGTGGGAATAGTCCTACAGGGCCGCAGGCTAATAAGCCCCGCTCACCTGCGAGTAGAGAGAGCCATCTTCTAGTCATCGCAGCCCAGACTGCAGAGAAGAACTGGGGATTTTGTGGGAGGTCCCTGGTATATATGGGGCCGGGAGGAGCCACTTTTCTGTCTCTGCAGTCCAGCGCCATCTTGTGGATGTATTACCCAGGAGTAAGGATTCATGTGGAACAGGACGTGCTGTATACTTAGAATACAGTGTTTTTCCACCACCAAAGCTACGGCCAGTGGCACTTTTCAGATCGCAGATTAGGTGAAGGTGCCGTCATGACGTGGTGCAGCGGCTGGCCACATCCCCGGCACTCTGCTCCCAGTCAGTCATTCAGAAAGGCTGGGCGCGGCACCGCACACAACTACAGGGAAAGCTGGGGATTCAGCGCTGTCGATCGTAGCATCACGGCAGCTGTCCGTTGAAGGCGAGTTCACTGGCAACCTTGGGTGACACAGTGGAGTATCCTGCTATAGGATGCTCCGGGGCAAGCAGGCACCCGGCGCTGAAATGTTTTAGATTCCAGGATCTGGCTGCATGGGTTTTGTTCTAATTTAATGATCGTTTTTTTGGCCCTTTAAGATGCCACGGCTGCATGGACTGGGTATGTGCGTTCTCCGGCCCAGGAAGTAGCGGCAGTGCTGGCAGCAGCCAAAGCAGGGACAGTGGGCAGGGTTCAGTTACCCTGCCCTCTCCCTGCTGGTACGGGCCAACACATATAGCCACCCGGTCCATGCAGCCGGGCTGGTTTCACACCTAGTGATTACGGGGCAAACTCTGACGTGAAAGCTCCCATAGGTTTCTGGGTCTAAAAGGAGTGTCAGAAGCTGAGGGGTAGGCAAAGATCTGTATGGATCTCTTCAGTGAGTAAATATTTAAGTGGATCACCTGATTCCCACTCCCTGGGTTATCCCTATTTGGAATGCCCCGCTGTGTTAAACCCCTCGAATCCACGGTATAACCTATGTGATCCAACAGTGCATGTGCAGGCCACACCTGCACTATACTATACTATGCCAGGCATTTGTGAATGGCCCACTGCTAGAGGTTAGCTGGGATGCCGCCAATGGCGCAGAGAAGCTAAAGTGAGCTGAGCACACACATATGCCACTGGATCGGTGGAAAAGTAAGTTTTACAGATGATCAGGGAGGTTTCACATAGCTGGGGGGAGGAAGAACCAAAACCTTAGACTGGCTTTTATCCATTTTAAAGATACAAATCCAGAGGCCTATAGTAAGCCATTAAAACAAGATTATCTGATCTTCTTTCCTTTCTCTGGGGCTGCCATAACCAAACAAGTAGTTTACCAATGAGAAAAGCCTTGGTGTGAAATAGACTATCAATTTTAGGGAAGATATTTCATGATAATCATCATCATCAATCATTTTGGTCTCAATTACACCAGTGGATGTTCCATTATTTGAACTTCGCACCTCTGGTACCAAATCAGAAATGAATTCTAGATCTTCACAATTTAATTACAGGCAACAACAACCCTTATGCACTTCCACTTGTAACTAGAATAAATGGCTTAAGAACCCGTGGAAAAACATCTATAGGGCAATAACTTAGGGTCTATTCACACCTCTTTGCTTGCGCTGCATTGGGCAACGCAGTCACAACGCAAGTGAAAATGCTGCCCATTATTTCTTATGGGCCCATTCACATATACAGTATATGTGAACTGGCACATTAAAAATAATGGTAGCATTTTCACTTGTGTAGTGACTGCGATGCCCAACGCAGCGCAAGCGTGTGTATGGAGCCAAAATAACTGCTCAACCTGCTGCGACTAGGCATTGCTTACTTCTTGGGGGTATTTTTGAGTTTTAGCAACAATCATGCTCTTCGTTCCGTCCTTGGAACTGCATACTGTATTTTAAAAGATTTTCTAATATTTGATACATGTCTGGATGAGAAAGAGCTCTCCTACACCTAGCACCAACAGAAACCTGCAGTCTTATTTACAACATCCTCTAGGTAGAAAATTGAAAAAATAAGATACACTTGTCTAAAGTACAGTATACAAACATGAACTAAATGGTCTAGTTCAGGTTTAAAAAGTCTCACAAACAGAACTGAATATGAACAGCACAGCACCCATAGTTCTTTAGGTTAACCATGATGCACCTATATTTAAAGCAGAACAAAACCCAGCGCGTTCAGCTCTGGAATCTTAAAGGGATACAGAAGGCAAAGGCAAATGTTAGACCATTGTGTTGGGCTATGTTTGGCACTGTCCTAAGACAGGAATTCTCATCACTCTGGCTGTTCTCCCTCTCTTCCAGTGTCCACATTCTGATGATATGGAGCTTTAGACCACGAGCTTAGCCCTGTTATTGGTGGTCTATGGTCTAAGGGTGTGTACGACTATTCTTTGCCTTTGCTGTTTCTACTTTCAGAAGCAGCTGTGTTCGGACAGGAAGTGAGTGGGCAGCTATGATGAGGTGAGCTGCTGAATGACAGTTTATGCACTTTGCCTACAGAGTTCCTTCTATATGCCATAGGACCAGGAACAGGTGAATTTCACTGGGCAATCTGGGGGGTTTCCAAAATCAGGATGCCCGTGGGGGCAAGGAACAAAATCCAGAAGAGTCAAAATCCTGTGTTTTGTTCCTCTATAAAAACCAATACGGCCCCTGCCAAAAGGGTGATTTTGTGCACACCCATGATGTCTCCATGGTTAATCTGATTGGTTGCTGGCAAACCGATTACACACTGTCCAGGTCAGGGTTACACACAGTGGTGTAACTATATGTGATGGGATCCTGGTGCAAACCTTAAATGGGGCTCTTCCATGGTTCATACTGTAAAATGTTACTTCTTTTAACACAATTAGATGCAGCTGGACAACTTAAGACTGAAACTGCAGAGACAAATGCCTTTCTCTAAACAATACCAAGCATCACAAATATGACAAAGTGGGAGGAACAACAATGATGGGGCCCTCCTGACCTTATGAAGGTGGTAGCTCCAATAAAAAAGGGGCTAGAAATTATCAACAGCAAGCAGGATTAATGAGCTGCAATGACTTTACACAACTGGACAACCATTTTCACAGAAAATCATCAGGACCATAGGGTGGTGACATGTAAATCATACCAGGCTCCTATCCCAGAGACTTCTAAGCTCTTATTACATGAAAGTTTGCTGCAAAGAGGGTTCACAGTAAGTAAAAACACACACATAGTTCTATAATTGACCCTATCACAGACTACCTAAAAGACCCCAGGCCAGCCAAATAGGTGCCCCCGGGGCATGCCCCACTGTGTGAACCTCCCCAGATCGCCCGCAAGCCCCCTTACCTTTACCCGGTTCTTCACCGCAATTGTGGTCCGACCCCTGGCGCTCCCTATGCTAGCGCAGCATTCAAGGCAATGGATTAATAAAGCGCTGATTAGATGAGCGACGTGGGGATGGCAAAAAGGTGATGGAATGGGGAACTGGAGGGTTTCACACAGCAGGGCATCCCTATTCGGGAGGCGCCCATGGCAAAAACCTCTGGCCGGTATAATTAAAATCCTAATGATAGGTCAACTTTAAAGTGATACTGCAGGCAAAGGTAATTGTTACACCATTGTATTGAGCCATATTTGGCACTGACCTAAACTGGCAGAGATAACAGAGGTTACAAGTTCAGCCAATTACATTCTCTTTTTCATCCCATCCCCCAATCAGCTCAGCAGAGTGGGACAGGAATGCCGGTCCCTCCCTCCACCTCCTCCACACTGCTGTTAGCGCAGTGAGCTGCTTATTATGCAGCATCACAGATCCAATGGCCACACCTACTTTTTCAGAAGAAAAATCATAGGCTGAACCTGTAAACATCAATAAACATCACCATCTCTTCCAATTTAAAAATGGAAAACAGTTTAGGACAGTGACAAATGTAGCCCTATGCAATGGTGTAATAATTACCTTTGTTAGTAGTTTAATGCAGACTAACAGTCTTATAGCGGACCAACCCTATGATCTCTATCCAGCCCCCCACCCAGGTACCTGGAGAAATCCTTCCTCAGCGGTGGCCCAATTTTCAAATAAACCTGCGTTTTTGCCACCTTAGCCTCATTCAACTGGTATATCTTCAACTGGTAGCAGATTGCATGACCTTAAGTTTGCCGGGTGAGGGAGCACACCCACATCCCCAGGCTCCCTGTAGTCTGAGCTACATTTTCACCCCCTACTTATCTGGAAAGCTGGGCCTCGGGAGTATGCCCCAGCCCACAGATGCCCCAGAGAGATCCCCACAGCTCATGGGCATATAGATTCATTCCATCCATTTCAGCCTATCGCCTTCGTCCCTTATCACATCTAAACCTGCAACAGAAAATTTTACTAAGAGCATGAAAACCAGGCTAGCGATTGATTGCTACGAGTAGTCTGAAACACTTTGTGGGCAGTCTCCAGAACTTTTTATGTCCCTCAGTCTTACTGCTACATTCTAGCAAATACATTTAAAGGAATACTCTAGACTGAGACCACACCCACTATACTGGAGCCTCATGCCGGCACTACTTGTTCTAAGGTCTGTGGGGAAAGCATAAAAAAAGTGAAATAACGCTTTAAATCTGTGTATCCATCCCAGGGTTAAACAGTCTATACCACACTAAACTGTCTCCTAATGTTTGCACCTAATCAGTATAAGCAGAAAATGATAGAGGAAATATAAAAATCCTATTAGGAGCTAACACTTTTCTATAGGAGGATCAGGAACAGCAGATGATCACAAATTTCAGTGTCACACACATAAACAAATCCCCCCCAAATTGGTTATATGTTGCTCTGAACTACTTCATACCCACAACATCAAAACACAAACACATCCACACCAGAGATATATTTAGTGTCACACAATATATGCTTACTAAATAAGAACAATGTATCAGAACTCTCTTCTGAGCCTCAAAGGATTCAACTGGATTAAAATTAGCCATGCCATGGAAAATACTAGTGGAACAATGAATTCCTGCATCTGATTGGTTGAAAAGACGCCATATGTGCTCCTTCAGCAGGTGACAAAAGAATTTCCAATCTGTGTCCTTCACACTCCAACCCCTGCAGTGTTGTTTACAGTGTTGCAGAGACAGGGCTCACACACGTGTCAGTCTGAGCAGAGTCTTTTATGTGCCAGTAAGATCTTCCATACACCCCCAGGGAGATGGACGGCCGCTAGCCCCTTACCCAAAGGCCTACTCAGCCTAACAGCAGAGCAGGATGCTCACTTGAACTTTGTGCCAGAGAGGGTCTTAGGACTCAAACTACTAACCTAAAATATTCCCTCACGGCATCAGTGAGCCCTGCATCCTAGAGATACTTACCTTTTCCTAGTAGAGCCCCATCTGATGGGGACAGGTTACACAGCTGCGTCATCTGCACCTCCTCGAATAGGAGGCATGCAGCACTGCAGTCTGCAGCCTTTTCCTGTTCCGCCCCCATCCCAATGGGGAGACTGCTATGAGCATTACAAATTATATAGGTCCCTATATCTGTGAAGGTGCTGCAGTCATAGCAAGTCACAGCGCTGCTGTAAAAACTTACCTCAGCTCCGCAATCCTCTCCCTGTCAGCAGTGGCGTTGTTTTGGAATATGGTCCTCTACCGGTTACGCAGAAAGATGGCTGTCGCTCCCATGAGTGGGGACACTTCTAGTGGCAGCAGGCAGTGCTGTTCAGTGACCGCAGATTGGGGCTAAGGTGAGTTGTAGCAGCTTCCTGCTGCTGCACCCTTAGGTGAAGCAGGTTGATGTGGCTGCAGCCTCTCCCCTTCCCCGCAGAGTATTGGGCCCCTGTGCCTGTGAGCAATGTAAATATAACAGCAGCAAACACACAGCCTCACAAAGTAATGGCTCCCTGTGTCTGAAGATGCTACAGCCACAACAAAACCCAAGGGCTATTTTGGGAGGAGCACTTACTGAGGGACAGCCATAGACAGGATTTGAGGTATCTCCAGTGGGAACCAAACACACAGCAATATAAATGGAACAGACTTACATACCCCACCCCTATATACATACACTAAAAACAAAAATAAATTAAGTGGATGTTGGGGTCCAGTTTTACCTCATTCACACAAACGAATAGGCCCAATTGCCTGAAATGATGCTGCAGTCCCAGCACCACTCAGGAATACTTTGTGAGATGCACTTCCAGTTGAGCAGCCACAGGGAGGAAGGGAAAGGAAGACTCTCCAAAGTATCTCACAAACAGCAATGGAAATACGGCAGGCTCCATTTATATTTTCAAAAAAAAGCTAGAGTCTCACTTCAAAATTACTGCCCAGGCAAAATAAATAAACAGCGCTAACCTGTCAGCAGGCAGGCTCAGTTACACGGGAGTCTTGCAGGCTGCAGACCTCCAGTTTCAGCTCTGTGGGGTCTGGTGCTGACCGCATGCTTTCTGCCCAGCCTTGGTGTGTGCACTCATATGGGAGCTGGCTCTCTTTGCTTGCAGCCATATCAGAGGTGGACACTCTGTGCACGCCTAGCCTCAAAGCTCATAGCCTTAAACCTGGACTGGGTCAGCCTACAGGCTGTATAAAGGATCGGTCCTGCAGGCTGACAGGTAGGAGCTGTATTGTTTTGCTTTGCTTGGCTGTGCCTTAAAGCGGACCAAAACTCACTGAACTTGTGAAAGAAAACTTTTTTTTGCTGTCCCTCTCTGTAAGATGGCTGGAGTTCCACTTTCATTCCCCTACAATGTAATGGGGCCCGTGAACATGTTACAGTTCCAGCAACACTGAAAATCACTTCTTGTTGGGCAGCCACAGACTGGAAGTGAGTGGAAGGCTAACCAATGGGAATCCCACAAATAGCAATGTCAGTATAACAGATTTTACTCTCCCCACCCATATCTTCAATATACTCATATATTCAAAACTAATATATAAGCTGTGGTTTGAGTGCCTCTGACTCCCCTACCACACTGACCGTCCCCCTTCCAATAAGGCAGCACCTCTTCCTACAACGTTTTGAGCTGTGGGTACCTGTCCCCATGAGCAACGTAAATATAACAAACTGGAATCCCCTCGCCATTCCCACACACCTACTCTATCCAAAGCACTGAAACATACGTTTTGGTTGGTGTTCCATTTTAAAGGAACTTTGTAGGTAGCTCATCTAATCATGGCTGCACTCTCCCTTGCTTCTGAAAGTAGAAACAAGGCAAAATGAAGTGGAATGGAGGGAGAACAGCCAGGGCGAGGAGATTGCCTGTCTTCCCATTATGCAGCATCACAGAGTCGAAGGCCACTCACAAAGATTTCAAAAGATAAATCATAAATTGCATTTTACTCTATAAAAAAACTAAAATAAAGTGGGGATGGTGTGGCACTTTAACTTCCGCCCACAGCAATGTAAACACAACAGCACCACTGTAAATCTACCCCACCAACACCCATCCAACCAGCACCCCATTCCTTGAGGAGCCACAGAACTGAAAGAGAAGTGAGAGACTAATGTGGGTCCCTGTGCATGTGAAGATACTACACTCCCAGCACCACTCAGGGCAATGTACTTGTGAGATGCACTTTCTGTTGGGCAGAGCTGTAAGTGAGGGGAATGATTTCTCTCAAATATATTTACTCTCATAAAACTAAAATCTAAGTTGTAGCTGAAGTACCATTTAACACCCCTCTCCTCCCATAGACTAATGGTTTCGTGTGCCCCTGAAGATGCTGCACTCCCAGGGCAATGTTGGGAGATGCATTTCCTGTTGGAAAGAACTGGAAGTGAGGGTAAGGCCCCTTTTCATACCTAGCCATTTGCGTTGAAAAAGTCCTGCATGCTGCGTTTCCAATGCAAATGCAGCTTCTTAGAGGTCTATGGCAACGCCACACAAACGCAAGCAAAACACAAGTAAAGCAAATGTGTGAAAGGAGTCCAAGTCTTTCCAATCTCACACACAGCAATATAAATTTACATTTAGTCCATCTAAAAACTAATAAATTGCAGCTGCAGTGTCACTTTAACATCCCTTTACTCCAGACGAATGGGTCCTTGTGCCGTGCGTGAAGATGTTGCAGTTCCAGCACCACCCAGGGCTCCCAAGAGATATCAGGACTCTCCAATGGGAATCTCAGGCACAGCAATGTAAAACTAATGGCCTTGCCCCCTCAAATGCATTTTACTCCATCCAAAGAAAAATATAAATTATGGCTAGAGTGCCACTTTAACCTCCACCATGATGTAATGGGTCCCTGTGAAGATGCTGCACTCCTCTGCTGCAACAATGGATGCTCTTTTTGTTGGCCAGCCACATAACCAAAAGTGACAGCAAAGTTCTCAAACACAGCAATGTATCTAGAACAATCTTGACATTTACACATACAAGTTGTAGCTGGAGTGCCACTTTAACAACCCCAGATGAATGGGTTCCTGTGCCTGTGAAGATGGTGCAGTCCCAGCAACACCCAAGGCACATCTGCTCTCTCCAATGGGAATCACACACCCAGCAAGGTAAATAGAGCAGACTTGACACCTCAAATGTATTTTACTATCTCCAAAAAATAAATATAAATTATGACTGGAGTGCCACTTTATAAACCCCCTTCCACAGACACAGATTTGTCCCTGTGCTCTGTGAAGATGCTGTGCTTCCAGGGCAATGTTGTGGGGTGCACTTCCTGTTGGGAAGCCAAAAGAATTGGAAGTGAGTAGAAGTCCCCCCTGATGGGAATCTCATGCACAGCAATGTAAACACAACATACTTGATCACTCAAATACATGTATGCTGTCAAAAACTTAAGGCGCCACTTTAACCCCCCCCCCCCCTCCTCTCCTGGACTAATAGGTCCCTGTACCTGGGAAGACGGTGCAGTCCCAGCACCACCCTGGGCACCCAAGGAACATCCCATCTCTACGATGGGAATCTCATGCACGGCAAGGTAAATAGAACAGACTTGACCCCTTGCATTTACTATATCTATAACTAAAATCTAAGTTGTGACAGGGGTGGCACTTTAAAATTTATTTTAGTTTGTAACTGAACATTACAATCATCCATTCCATTTCTCTTGAAACCTCTAACTTCCCCCTCCCTTACAAAGTAAAGATGCCCTGTTGCACCCAGCACCACCCAATATTGTGAGATGCACTTTCTATCATGCAAAACTGGAAGGTTGGGGGGGGGGGGGGTATTGTGCACAGCAATGCAATGCAAAAGGTTGCATCCTTCAAATGCAATTTGCTCTATCCAAAACTATAATACAGGCTGTGGCCGGAATGCCACTTTAACTTCTCATCCATCTCTCTCCCCTCACAATTAATAGCTCTCAGTGAGCAATGAAAATATGACAGCAATGTAAACAAAGCAAACTTAACCCCCCCCACCACATACTCACACACTCTCTCTTTGGAAATCTAAAATATAAGCTGCGGCTGGAGTGCCACTTTAACTTCCCCCACAACGAATAAGTCGCAGTGAACAATGGAAAGATAATGTAACCTCCCCCCACACACACTCTATTGAAAACTAAAATATAAGGTGAGGTTGGAGCACCACTTTAACCCTTCTACAGCCACCCATCCAGTCAGCACCGCTCCCACCAAAGTAATGGGCCTGTGAAGGTGCAGTCCACAGGGCACTCAAGGCACATCCCATTTCTCCAATGAGAATCTTGACTCCCGACATGCATTTACTTCATCCAAAGCTAAAAGTTGTGGCTGGAGTGCCACTTTAATGCCTCCTCCTGCCACAAAGTATGGGCCCCCTGTACCCATGAAGATGCTGGTCTGAAAAGAGTAATGTAAAGAGAACAGACTTGATCCCCCTCAAAAATGCATTTACTCCATCCAAAACTCTATAACCCACCCCCCTTTCTCCCACAGTTATGGGTCCCTGTTATGAGAAAATAATGAATTTACTCCATCCAAGACTCAAATCTATATTGTGTGTCTGGAGGGCCCCTTTAACACCCCCTCCTCCCCAAAACTGTTATGGGTCCCTGTGCTTGTGAAGATGCTGTACTGGGAATCTCACACATGCACAGCAATGCATGCAAAACTAAAATCTAAGTTGTGGCTGGAGCACCCCTTCAACCTCCCTCATCCCCTTCAAAATTATGGGTCCCTGCTATGGCAAAGTATGAATTTACTCTATCCAAAACTCAAATCTAAGTTACTGGAGCACCTGTTTAACCTCCCCCCCCATCCCCCCACACATTTATGGGCAGATGCTGCACTGGGAATCTGACACATGCGCAGCAATGCACCCGAAACTCAAATCTAAGTTGTGGCTGGAGCGCCCCTTTACCCTCCCCCATTCCCCACAGTTATGGGCTAAGAATGCATTCACTCCATCCAAAACTCGAATCTAGATTGTGGATGGGGTGCCCCTTTAACCACTGCCATCCCCCACAGTTATGGGCGAAGAATGCATTCACTCCATCCAAAACTCGAATCTAGATTGTGGATGGGGTGCCCCTTTAACCACTGCCATCCCCCACAGTTATGGGCGAAGAATGCATTTACTCCATCCAAAACTCGAATCTAGATTGTGGCTGGGGTGCCCCTTTAACCACTGCCATCCCCCACAGTTATGGGCAAAGAATGTATTTACTCTATCTGAAATGAAAACTAGTGGCTGGAGCGCCCCTTTGACCATCTCCCCTACACATTTATGGGCCCCTTGTGCCTGTGAAGATTCTGAACTTGGAATCTCACACATACACAGTAATTCTTCCAAAACTCAAATATAAGTTGTGGCTAGAGCACCCCTTTAACCTCCTCTATCCCCCACACAGTTATGAGAAAATAATGCATTTACTCCATCTAAAACTCCAATCTAAGTTGTGGGTGGAGTGTCCCCTTTAACCTTCCCCATCCCCCACACAATTATGGGTGAAGAATGCATTTATTCTATCCACGGCTAGGTGCTGGGGCATCCCTTTAATGACTCCCACGCCCCCCAAATTATGAGCAAAGAATCCATTTATTCCATCCAAAACTCAAATCTAAATTGTGGCTGGAGCACTCCCTTAACTTCCTCTATCTCCAATACAGTTAAGGGTCCCTATTATGGTGAAGTATGCATATACTCTATCCAAAACTCAAATCTAAGTTGTGGCTGGAGTGCCCCTTTAACCACCCTATCCCTTACACAGTTATGCGCGGAGAATGCATTTACTCCATCTGAAATAAAAACTTGTGACTGGAGCGCCCCTTTAACCTCCCCCATACCCACAGTTATGGGCAAAGAATGCATTTACTCCATCCAAAACTAAGTTGTGGCTGGAGCTCCCCTTTAACCACCCCATCCCTCACACAGTTATGGGCAAAGAAGGCATTTACCCCATCTGAAACGAAAACTTGTGGCTGGAGGGCCCTTTTAACCCCCTGCATCGCCCCCAGCACAGTTATGGGCCCCTGTGCCTGTGAAGATGCTGAACTGGGAATCTTACACATGCCCAGCAATCCATCTAAAAACTCAAATCTAAGTTGTGGCTGGGGTACCCATTAACCTCCCACATCCCCACACAGTTATGGGCGAAGGGTGCATTTACTCCATCCAAAACTCAAATCTAAGTCGTGGGTGGGGTACCCTTTAACCTCCCACATCCCCACAAAGTTATGAGCGAAGAATGCATTTACTCCATCCAAAACTCAAATCTAAGTTGTGGGTGGGTGCCTCTTTAACCTACTTCTATCCCAACACACTTATGAGTAAAGAAAGCATTTACTCCATCCAAAACACAAATCTAAGATGTGGCTGGAGCGCCCCTTTAACCTCCCACATCCCCACAAAGTTATGAGCGAAGAATGCATTAACTCCATCCAAAACTCAAATCTAAGTTGTGGGTGGGGTACCCATTAACCTCCCACATCCCCACACAGTTATGGGCGAAGGGTGCATTTACTCCATCCAAAACTCAAATCTAAGTTGTGGGTGGGTGCCTCTTTAACCTACTTCTATCCCAACACACTTATGAGTAAAGAAAGCATTTACTCCATCCAAAACACAAATCTAAGATGTGGCTGGAGCGCCCCTTTAACCTCCCACATCCCCACAAAGTTATGAGCGAAGAATGCATTAACTCCATCCAAAACTCAAATCTAAGTTGTGGGTGGGGTACCCATTAACCTCCCACATCCCCACACAGTTATGGGCGAAGGGTGCATTTACTCCATCCAAAACTCAAATCTAAGTTGTGGGTGGGCGCCCCTTTAACCTCCCACATCCCCACAAAGTTATGAGCGAAGAATGCATTAACTCCATCCAAAACTCAAATCTAAGTTGTGGGTGGGCGCCTCCCACAAAGTTATGAGCGAAGAATGCATTTACTCCATCCAAAACTCAAATCTAAGTTGTGGGTGCCCCTTTAACCTACTTCCATTCCAACACACTTATGGGTGAAGAATGCATATACGCCATCCAAAACTTAAATCTAAGTTGTGGCTGGGCGCCCCTTTAACCTCCGCCCATCCCCACAAAGTTATGAGTGAAGAATGCATTTACTCCATCCAAAACTGAAATATAAGTTGTGGGTGCCCCTTTAACCTACTTCCATTCCAACACACTTATGGGTGAAGAATGCATATCCGCCATCCAAAACTCAAATCTAAGTTGTGGCTGGGGGCCCCTTTAACCTCCGCCAATCCTCACACACTTATGGGTGAAGAATGCATATACGCCATCCAAAACTCAAATCTAAGTTGTGGCTGGGGGCCCCTTTAGCCTCCGCCCATCCCCACAAAGTTATGAGTGAAGAATGCATTTACTCCATCCAAAACTGAAATATAAGTTGTGGCTGGAGTGCCCCTTTAGCCTCCTCTCATTCCCACACACTTATGAGTGAAGAATGCATTTACGCCACCCAAAACTCAAATCTAAGTTGTGGGTGGAGTGCCCCTTTAGCCTCTTCTCATTCCCACACAATTATGAGCGAAGAATGCATTTACTCCATCTAAAACTGAAATATAAGTTGTGGCTGGGGCGCCCCTTTAACCTCCTCCCATCCCCACATAGTTATGAGTGAAGAATGCATTTATTTACGCCATCTGAAACTCAAATCTAAGTTGTGGGTGGGCGCCCCTTTAACATCCTGCCATCCCCACACAGTTATGGGAGAAGAATGCATTTACTCCATCCATGGCTGGGGCTGGAGCTCCCCTTTAACCACCCCCACAGTTATGGGCGAAGAATGCGTTTACTCCATCCAAAACGCAAACTCAAGTTGTGGCTGGAGCTCCCCTTTAACCTCCTCCACACAGAGTTATGAGTCCCTGTGAGGATGCTGCACTGCCAGCAGCACACAGGGCAGTGCTGTGAGAAGGCACTTCCTGTTGGGCAGCCACAGAGCCGGAAGTGAGGAGTAGTCTCTCCAATGGCAATCACACACAGCAACGTGAATGTAACAGACTTACAACCCTCCCCCCATATACAGGCACTTAAGGTAAAACTATAATCTAAGTTGTGTGCGGGGTTCCCCTTTAACATCCAGGCGCCCCCCTCCCCCCAGGCCCCACACCTGCTGCAGGAGTCTCCGGGGGAGGATGTCCCCTTCTTCTTCTTCTTTCTTCCTCCTCTTCTTCTTGTTGTTGTTGCAGGGGAGGGGGCAGAGGGGCCCTGCTGTCACCGCCACATCTTGCCTCCTCACACACAGACCCCGGCCTTGCCCTCAGGCTGGGGCAAATAATACGGGGGACACCCCCCTCCTCCTCCGCCACGGACCGAGCCCCCTCTCTGTCAGGAAAAGGAGGGGAGGGGGTTAATGGAATCCAATCACAGCCCCCCCAAAACAAAAGAAGCCAGGGGGGCAGATCCGAGTGCGGGACAAAGTCAGTGGGCCCCCCTCGGGTGCTCGGGGCCAAAGCGGGGCAAATAAATAAATAAAGAGAAAGTGATGGCAAAAGAAGAACTCTCTCCCTCCCCGAAGCCTCAGCGCACCGGCTTGCCCGTATCCTTCCGCCGCGCTCTCTAGGCAGGCGCGTGCCCGCGAGGGAGGTGGGGGGACGCTCGCTCCTATCCGCTGGAGCCAGGGAGGAGCGCGCGCGCACACGCACACACACAGGACCCCGTGACGTAGGGAGGGAAAGAGGGCCCGAGCGGCCGGCGAGCGGAGGGAGAGGAGGGGGGTTAGTGATGGGACGGGGCGAACACGGCTAAAAATTCACTAAATACGTCCGGCAAGTTGACCGGAGCGTTCCCCGCCTATGAAAACCCTCGAACGCTTAGGCAACGTATAGGCAGAGAGGGCCGAGGGACGGGCGAGGGGTGAACGAAAGAAGGGACTATTTTACGTTGTCGGTGCGGCGAATTTATTTCACTTTGCCTAAGGAACGGGGTGTGCTGCGGCACCCATTGCCTAGGGAAAAAAACCCGGATGTAAAGTGAGGAAAAGTAAAGTACGGAGAAGAAGTGCTGAGAGAGAGAGAGGAGGACGAGGCTGAGGGGGGGAGGCCGGGGGAGGAGGACAGCAGCCTCCAACAAAGGAGCCGGCAACATGGAGGGAGCACGTACAAAGAGGCCTGAGGGGGACAATGGTCACCTGCAAGCCGCTCATACAGTTACACACACAGAGGATGAGACGATAAAGAGAAATAAAAATCTCATCCCATCCATTTCATTCTGCAAATTGATGTAAGAAAAAACTTTTGGGACATATTTGTTTCCTAACAACTAATCAAATCAGATTTTACGCTGCACCACAATGTATGTTGGCGCTCTACAGCAGAGAGACATAGTCCTGAATCAGCCTCAACAGTGATAAAGTGCCTTAGTCCTGAATCCGTTTCAACAGTGATAGAGCGCCATTATCCTGAATCAGCCTCAACAGTGATAGAGAGCCATTATCCTGAATCAGCCTCAACAGTGATAGAGAGCCATTATCCTGAATCAGCCTCAACAGTGATAGAGCGCCATTATCCTGAATCAGCCTCAACAGTGATAGAGAGCCATTATCCTGAATCAGCCTCAACAGTGATAGAGCGCCATTATCCTGAATCAGCCTCAACAGTGATAGAGCGCCATTATCCTGAATCAGCCTCAACAGTGATAGAGAGCCATTATCCTGAATCAGCCTCAACAGTGATAGAGAGCCATTATCCTGAATCAGCCTCAACAGTGACAGAGCACCATAGTCCTGAATCTGCCTCAACAGCGAAAGAGTGCCATAGTCCTGAATCCGCTTCAACAGCGAAAGAGTGCAATAGTCCTAAATCTGCCTCAACAGTGATAGAGCACCATTGTCCTGAATCGGCCTCAACAGTGGTAGAGCACCATAGTCCTGAATCTGCCTTAACAGCGATAGAGCGCCATAGTCCTGAATCTGCCTTAACAGCGATAGAGCACCATTGTCCTGAATCAGCCTCAACAGTGGTAGAGCACCATAGTCCTGAATCTGCCTTAACAGCGATAGAGCGCCATAGTCCTGAATCTGCCTCAACAGTGATAGAGCACCATTGTCCTGAATCAGCCTCAACAGTGGTAGAGCACCATAGTCCTGAATCTGCCTTAACAGTGGTAGAGCACCATAGTCCTGAATTTGCCTTAACAGCGAAAGAGCGCCATAGTCCTGAATCTGCCTTAACAGCGATAGAGCACCATTGTCCTGAATCAGCCTCAACAGTGGTAGAGCAGCACTGTCCTAAATCGGTTTCAGCAGTGACAGCGTGCAATAGTCCTGAATCAGCATCAACAGTAACAGAGCACCATTGTCCTGAATCAGCCTTAACATTGACAGAGCATTATAGTCCTGAATCCACCTCAAAAGCGATAGAGCACCATAGTCTTGAATCTCTATGATTTCTTGAATTCAAAATGATTAAAAAAAAAAAACTTGAAACACTAGTGATACGTGAAGTTCTTGAATACTTTTTTTAAACTGGACCTCCACCTTGAATAAGAGTCTATCTTATATGTTTCCCCCACCTTGTACATACAGATTGCCCACATTAAAAATCATCCTACCTGCTTCTACTGCATTTTCTGAGCCTTTAAACATCCAAGATGGCGGCCCATGAAGTCTCAGGCTGCCTGCAAACAGGACGTCTTCTGACTGTGCCGCTCTGCATTCTGGGATTGCTGTCCTTTTACTGACCCCAACACACTGTCTGAGCAAAGCACAGCTATACCCCCGCCGCCTGCCTTTTACCCCCTCTCCTCAGTATGTGATGCTTCTGAGGCCAGATGACGGTGCCCCTATTCTAGATTCCTAAACAGAGTTGCAGCCCAGCGAGGGAAAAAAGCAAAAGTAAGTGACTAAATATGTAAAATATATTAGTTTTTGATGCTGGGGAATAGTTGTTGTAAGGGTTTGGGCTTTTCAATAAATTATGCTGAAGGTCCGGTTTAAAGCGGCCCTCCTGCTAAGAAGCCGGAAATGGCCCTCTGGGCATGCTGATTTGGGGTGCCCACCTGCAAGGAAGTAATACCCAGTCCCTATATTGTCAGTTGGATAGGCATGCATGTGTCGTACATTGCGAATTGGTAATAATACCTCTCCATGCTCCATACAGATATAAGGGGCACCGGCCAGCTGTGCACATGCCGTGCGTGGGGCCACATATTCCCACCCAGGGAATCAATAATAATTCCTCATCTGGGCAGCACTCCAGCAACCAATAAGATTCACTAGGTGGGCGTGCACACGGCCACTTGGTAAATCAGTTATAATACCTGGTCCATCCCGCAGCAACCATTAAAGTTCACTGGGCATAGCAAGCGAATGCTGTGCATGGTGCCACATATGTCCACCTAATCAGTAACGATACACAATTTATTTTCCAGCAACCTACCTGGTGATTAGGACACAACACTCACCGGTGCTGCTCTCCAGCAGCCAGTAAGATTCACTGTGTGGGTATGCAATTCTCTTTGTAAGTGCATCTACTGTTATTAAATTGGCTCTTTTGACTTGATGATGTTGCACTAGAGTCTTTCCCTCTCTTTTGCTTCCCATATGTTGTTCTGCTGGTGAGCCTATTATTCTTGTCCTTTGGGAATGACAGTCTAACAGCAGACTATTTGTTGATTTGAGGAGAAACTATCTGAGATGTGCAATTTCTCTACAGCCAGTTGGTAAGAGTATTTTTGAAGGGTGACTGGCACCACCAGAAGTGTGCATGTGCATTGGGATTCCTATTGGTCCCTTCACCGGTGATATCTTGGATTTAAAGAGAAAGATTGCTCTGTGCCTTATCACATATAAATACCTGGTCAGTGCTTCACCGACCAATAAGGTTTGTTGGGCGGGCATGGTGTCTGCCCAGAAATATGGTAATACCTGGTGCATGCTTAAGGTTAGCAGGATGGGCGTGCTCTGCATGGCCAACCCATGCCCACCCAGTGAATCAATATTAATACTCATCTAGTCTACCCTCCAGCTACCAATAAGGATCACTGGGCCAGTGTGCAAGTGACGCACATGGCACCATGCATGCCTGCCAGGTAGTAATAATACCTGGTCCATGTTCCAGTGACCAATAATGTTCACAAGGCCAGTGTGCTAGTGCCATGTGTAAAGCCACACTTGCCCACACAGTTAAACAGTAACAATACTCACTTGGCCTGTGTTCCAGAGACCAATACATATTTCTGGATGGGTGTGCAAATGCTATGCATGACTAATTGGTAAATTGGTAATAATACTTGGTCCATGCTCTGATGATCAATAAGGATCACTGGGCAGGTGTGCAAGTACCAAGCCCACCCAGCAAATCAGTACTAATACCCAGTCCACGCTCCAGGCAGGTGCGCAGTGACCAATAAAGTTTGCCCTCCAGCAACTAAAAGCAATTACTAGACTGGTGAATAAGGTTTGTTGGGCTGGTCTGCCATGCATGTTCACCGGATGAAACAGTAATAATGCCCTCCAGCGGCTTATAAGATTCACTGGGTGGCCAAGCAATGATAAACAACCTGCGGCCCTGGGACCACATGTGGGCCGCACTGCCTTCAGTTGTGGCCCCCAGCACCCCTAGGGAGTTGGAGAGCTGAGCTTTCCATGTCTGCAATGCAAGCAGCTAGCATCTAGAGGGCAATGCGTCACTAAAAGCAGAAAGTGAGGCACCGATTAATGTCTCTGTAGAGGTGGGTGACCCACATGCGACTGGTGATTTGTTTGTGTGTCTGGAGATTCCTATGTAGACTCTTCCTATCTCTGCCCAGCGCTCACCTTTTCTTACCTCTTTCCACCTGACATGTGCTCACTTCACTTCACTTCTGTTTATCTCTGCCTACTTCTGCTTACCTCTTCCCCATGTGTGCCACCTTACCTCTGCTAACCCGCCATCCTGCTCACCCCAGCTCTTTCAAGCACTTCATTTCCCATCTCAATGCTACCTATCTCCCCTCCAATCCCCTCACCTCTGCTCATCTCACCTCATCCTGTCCCACCACCTCTCACCTCTGTCATCTCACCTCACCTCATCCTGTCTCACCTCTACCCACCTCTGGTCACCTTTTACCACTGCACCTCTACTCACCTTTACATATATAGAAAAGCATATGTAATGCTTTAAGGTTAAAGCCTGCAGTAAACTGCTTTTTCACAGCTTATGCTTGTGCTGTGAACCAATGCGGTCCTTGGGAAACCAGGATTTGCCCGGCACCTCCCATCAGGGCTCGAGGGCGCGGTTGTCCTTCTAAACAACCAAAAAATGTCTGTCAGCCCTCCTGGCCACCTGGTTGTCAGAGCCAGACATGGAGTATGATTTTTCGGACAGCACCTAATTCTGAATTGAATGGAACCAAATATAGCTAGGTTATTGCGCTCAGAACCCCTTGAGACATATATTTGAGTCCTAGGGGCTATCTGAAGCTGTCACATGGGCAGGTCTCATGTCATTCTGTAGCTTATGGTCTAAGCTATCCAATGAGTTTATAGGGAGTACGGTGTGATTCAATATAACTTCCCTTTGTACTTTCTTTGGGAAACCGGCCAGGCAGACAGTTTTCTGGCAGCTTGCTGTGTGGGGAGAGAAATGCCTGCCCAGAGGACCTTCCTTGTGGTGATTAAGTTTGTCCAATGTTTCTTAGCACCTAGCTGTAAATGAGCGCTCCCCTTGTGCAGTGCAGAGACCTGCTGCAGTACAGATGTCATCTATCATATATGACGGCTGAAACCCTGTTGGGGGGGATCTTGTGAAGTAAAGTGAACTAACTTTTGTGGTCACATATCCTTACAATGCCTGATACATGAATAAGGTAGATATTATTTTAAAGGCCTAGCTGGCATATCTTTAGAGGGAATATGGTAGATTTCCATCACACAGCTCTCTCACACCTGATTGGCAGTCCCATACTACCCAGCCGACTGTCCCATCATTTTCATATTCTCTACAACTCCCCCTTGCTATCCATCATATTGACTTTTGCACACCACCTTCAGGGACAGGGGATGTGGCCGGTTTCGACACACCTGCTCGATTGCAGTGAATGGAGGAGGCATGGCATAGTCACTGTGACAGATGGGGGGGCAGCCTGTCGTCAAGCAACACTAAATTTCTCCCACCACATTCCCTGTGAAATTGTTGCAAATTGAGCCATTTTAAAGCATTTCAAAATCTCAGATTATAAGTAAATACCTAATGTATTCTAATTGAAGCAGCTGTCTTCACTTCAATTTCTGTGTCGTGGCTCAGCTGGGAAGGACATGTCATGGTACAGCTTTATGAGTCTTGAGCATGATTTGCTGTGGTCAGAGACAGATGCAGACCACTTTGGCTTGTCATTGTCACTCACACTGAGAGCCAGGGCCAGAGTCGAAAAAAAGGTTCTCTTTCTTACATTGTGTAATGATGTTACTTTCTTATGAAACATAAATATAGGAAACATAAATATATTAGAAATATATTAGAATCATAAATATAATTTATGTTCTTTCAGTCTAAGGCCCTTATGTATAACAATCAGTGATACGCAGCAGCAGCAGTTCTAGTGGTGCTAGATAATGAGTTCTCCAATCTGCCCTGTCTCTTATACTCGGTGTCTTCATACTGCTCCAAGGCATTTGTTTTACTCTCCTCAGTGGTTCAGTGGAAATCAGGGACATGCTGTACGCTGTGTTTTTAGTCAATCTTTGGTGGCTCAGTGGCCTCAGCCCAACCCCCTACTCCCTGGATTGCTCTATTATTGAGGAGTGGAGCTAAACTTCCTGGGGGCACCTTTCAATATTTTTCCTCAAGAAGCAAAGAGACTTGGTCCACCCTTGCTCCAAGGCTCTTCTTTACCATGGCTGAAACTGACAGGGATGTAAAGGTATGTATGTTTAGCATTGGGAGGCGTTTAGATTGTTTGAGTATTGAGAACAGAGTTATGATTTGGGACTGATGAGGGGATGGGCTTATAAATATGGGACCCATATATTTGGAAAGATGTGGCGGGGGTGGTGTGGTGGAAGTACCTACAAGTAAAAAAAATGTGGAGAAATTGGGGATCCTGATTGTTATAGACAAAGCCCCATGTAACAATTTTACTACAGGAACTTTCTTACTAATTATTGGCCATTTATGAAGGAGTCGGAGTTGGAGTCGGTGACTCCTTTTACGCTTTCTTGCTCTACATACAAAAAAAAATCTACTAATACCATTATATACTGATATACAGGTTTCAGGATGCCCTGCCGTGTGAAACCCCTCAGGCCGCCCAGAAACTCATCTTCTTTCTTGGTCCAATGGCGCATGCGCGAGCAGCAGCCGTATCCCTGCTATCTCTTTTGCTCATGTCAGTACCAGGCATTTGTGAATGGTCAGCACAGGCACTCTCCCTATTAAAGGGTAGAGGGGTATGCAGCCGCCATCGCGCTCTTCTTAGATGAACTCTTAGACGAAGGGGCGGGAGCGGATCCGAGCGCGCTGACGAGAGACGGTGCATGTGGCGTAGGACCAGGGAAGAGTTAATCAGATTGGGCGACCTGTGGGGTTTCACACAGCAAGGACCAAAGGACCAAAACCCAGTATAGTCAAAATCCTGGGTTTTGGTCCACTTAAAGATTTATGCTGAGGAAAGACTATTTTCCGTTGCATTATGTGAAGAAAATAAATGGTTTGAATTGAATCCCCTGTTATGACTGTGATGCATTTCGATTTCTCCATGGCGGCATACGATCCCTCCTATGTGCATGACTATGGGGTCGATTCGGAGCCAGGTGAGAATTATCACTCTTTTTTTAGTAGAGAAAACCGCCGTTCACTTTCATTGTCTACCCGGTGTATATTTTCACCTAGCTCTGAATCCGCACCAAGGTAGACAATGAAAGTGAATGCCAGTGCTCTCTTCTAATAAAAGAGTGAGAATTCTTCACCTGGCCCTGAATCGACCCCTATATCATGGGAAATGGGAGGAAGTGAGGAACACAAAACAATTAGACTAGGGTCCTAACAAGGGTTAAGTGGCGAGCACTAATAATGCCACCATGGAGAAAGCATCAGGAAATGTTTCGTAAAAGTAAGTATTTCATTTTCTGTTTTGTCTGTAACATGTTTTATAATGCACTGCCCGGCTAAGGACTATGAGGTCTATCATAATGATTTTGGATTTTTCTGGAAAGGCAGAGTTTTGGAGGGGCAGTCAGAGCTTGTCACAATTATTACACAATAAAGCAAAATAAAAAATAGTTTCCTGTATTTTAAAATGTTCATTTTCTGCACTTGTGTTTTTTTTTTATTTTAGAAATTACATAATAACTATGGGGAATCCAAACACACTTGTGGAGGCTAATTATTTATGTGTTTTGATTTCCTATTGGTGGTTGTTAACTTGTATCTTTTAAAGTTAAAGGGATACAGCAGGCAAAGGAAATCGGCCTACATTTGGCACTGTCCTAAACTTTTTACATTTTTAAATACCAGAAGAAATGGCAGAGATATTGAGGTTTACATTTCAGTTTATGGTTTATCTTTTATTTGGGTTTATTATATTTGGGTGTGGTCCTTGGCTCTGTGATGCCGCATAATTATCAGCATAATGGGCGCAGCCATTCTCATCACCCTGGCTGTTCTCTCTTTCTCCCAGTGCCCGCAGTCTGATGATGCAGAGCTTTAGACCACCAACTTAGCCCTATTATTGGTGGTCTATGGCAAAGTAGTTCAGGGGGTGTGACACTACTCTTTGCCTTGTTTCTAATTTCAGGAGCAGCTGTGTTCTGCTGAATGACAGTTGATGCACATATGTTCCCCTATTAAATTATTTTTATTCACTTTTTTGCACGTTGAGTAACAATAGTTTTGACTGCCACTCCAAACACCACCTATACAGAAAAATCCTAAATCAGCCAGGCAAGGAGAGCACCAGGATCACTCTGGGGGAGCTGCAGAGATCCACAACTCAGGTAGGAGAATTTATCCACAGTACAACTGTTAGTTTCTGCTATTTATGGAAGAGAGGCAAGACAAAACCATTTCTGAAAGCATGTCAATTTACAGTCTCAAGCTATGGGGGGACAGAGGAAGAATGTGGGAGAAGGTTCTGTGGTCAGATGAGACCAAATGCCAAACGCTATGTGTGGAGGAAAGAGAACACTGCACACTTCCAGATCACACCATCCCCACCGTGACACATGGAGGTGGCAGCATCATGGTGTGAGGGGGCTTTCTCCACCAGGGATGGGAAGCTGGTCAGAGTTGATGGAAAGATGGATGGAGCTAAATACAGGGTAATTCTGTAGGAAAACCTGTTGGAGGCTGCAATAGCCTTGAGACTGGGGGTATGTTCACCTTCCAGTAGGACAACCACCCTAAACATAACACCAAAGCTACAATGGAACAGTTTAAATCAAAACATATGTATGGAATGTTGGAATGGCCCAGTCATACTCCAGACCTAAATCCCTTAGAGAATATGTGACATGACTTGGGAATTGCTGCTCACAAACATTCTCCATCCAATCTGACTGAGCTAGAGATGTGCAAAGCTGGTAGAGACATGCGCCAACATGCCACACTTTTTAGTTTTAATTTTTTTTTACATTTGGACAATATGTATCTTTTATTTTCTTTGCGCTTCACAGATTCTGGCTACTTTATGTTGCTCTGTCATATAACATCTCAATAAAATACATTTAAGTTTGTGACTGTAGCATTTAAAAATGTGGAAAAGTTCAAGGAGTGTGCTGTGCCTTTCTCGATGAGTATTCCTAACTGCGGGGCTAAAAGCAAAGGTAACGAGATTTTGGAATGGAGAGCTGAAGCCTCTCCCAAAGGCACAGGCTTTCCCTCAACCTTATCAAGAGTGGGGAGTCTGCCTCAAAGTAGACCAAAACCCATCTTTGGCGCCCCTAGAATCTATAAGACTCAAGGGCCACCTGATTCCCTCTACCAGGGGCGTCCTACTGTGTGAAACCCCCTCAAGTCCCCAGTAAAACTTACCTAACCTCCAATCAAATGGCACATGCACGGGCCACGGCTGCACTACACTATATATTTAGCCACAAATGATGCCCGGGGGGGGGGGAAGGAAGTGGACCAACACCCGTGTGGGCGTGAATGTTGGTACTGCTGCTAAATGACAGTCTGGGGGGCCATCTGGAATGCTGGAACCCCCCCTGCACAAAACCCCACAGAATGCCTGTAAAGCTTACCCTGTAACCTTGTTCCTACCCCAGGAATCCAGCGCTGCGATTGGCCACCAGCACTCTTGCGGGCAGGACATTCCGGTGACGGGAACTATGGCGGTGCTCACATGTGCTCTAGGTGGCCAATCACGGCGCTGGACTCCCAGCAGAGGACCAAAGTTAAGGTAAGCTTTAGGGGCATTCTGCGGGGTTATGTGTGGGGGGCTCCAGCATTCAGGATGCTCCCCCCAGACTGTCATTTAGCGACGGTAGCAACACCTGCACCCACAGGGGTGTTGGTCTGCTTTAGGGAGGATCTTTTCCAAACACCCATGAAAAGGCAAAACTAATTCTCCCAGAAAGTAGCTTATTGTGCCACACAAGGAGGGGGAAATACTTTCTGACCCCCTAAAGTGGTCAAATCTTATCCCTAGATCAAAAGAGTCCCAGAATATTCTACAAAATCTCACTGGCTGTCTTTTTTTTTGCTCCAAAATCACACTGGATGGGGCATTCCAATACGTGGCCACAGAAACACTCCCTTTCCTCTTCTCCTCCTTTATGCTTCATGCATAGTCTATGATTGTTCATCTTATTTGCGAGTTCTTTGTATTGGCCTTATATATTGGGATGCCGCTATGTGTGAACCCCCCGGGGGCTCACTGGCTCCCTTGCAGAGGTAAACGTCCAGCAGCCACATCCACACATTTCCAGCTTGTGCGCGTGCTCCTGCCCCAAGCCATTCAGATAGGCTGGGACGGGAGCGCCAAAGTGGCTGGGGATGCGCCCGCTACGCTCCTGGTTGCTGAAGACCTGCATGTTTACAGACCTTAAATATCCACAGCGAATGGCTCTGACTGGACAAGTGGCCATGGATGCGTAGTAGTATTAGTAAGAGGAGAGTTGTTCTGGGTGATCTGGGGGTTGTCACGCAGTGGGGCATCCCATTTCGGGGGCAAGGAACAAAACCCAGTAATGTCCAAATTTGGGGCTTTGTTGCGCTTCACGCTGCCTTGGTAGAGGTGTTAATATGCCATTCTGTGTGGCAGAAAATAGATGTAGCAGTTACTCTAGCTTATAACTCATCATAGGAGAATCAGACTTAACACGGCTGCACGCATTAAAGTGGCAGTCCAACCACCCATTTGCTGTTCCCCCCACACTGCCTGGTAATAAGTCTGATTAAAGCATTAAAATACAATAAAAATGAACTTACCTTAACCCCACCTTGTCTGAGCTGCCCTCGGAGAAGCTGTTTCCCCACATCAGGACCAGATTAGGTTTGGTGGAGACACACAAGCACAGTCCCGGTAACTGTAAATCAAACGCTATCTTTCCCCCTACCATGAATGACTACCGAGTCACCCAATCGGTGCAGTGACTGGGTGAAACAAAGTTTTTTTTTTTTTTTAAATGCCCAACTTGGGCATATTGTCAGGGTGGGGGGTGGGCGTCCACTTTAAAAGCTTTTCCCCTAAAAATTACAGCGCTGCTCCTTTAACATCAACCCAAATCCTGTGAGGAGCTGAAACTGCCCCCACCACAATGCCACCTTCCCAGCGGTGTTTGCTGCACCCTAAGACCTGCTGATGGATGTGATGAATATGTTTGTTTGTGGGGGTGGTGGTTGAGAGGCATCAGCAGTGGAATTTATGCCCTCAAAGAAAAGCCTGTCCTACAGAGTAGACATTATTTTGTGATTATAATCTCCTATAATCTCAACACACTAGTTAAATCAACAGATTTATGCTGTAAATGTGGTTGTCTACTTCTCAGAGCAGCTTTTTCAAAAGTAGCCACTAGATGGCGCCACTCACTATTCTGTAGAGGAAAAATGATTTTATTTTTAGAATGAGTGTATTTATATATAACACTGACACATATTTAGCCGCACTTTACAGAGAATGTAATACATCGCCCTCCATATTCCAAAGAATCTTATGTCCAAACAACAACATAGGAATTGGCTTCAGTTTATTCTAGAGTCATGTTTGGTCTGTGAGAGCAACTGGCTGAGTTTTTACGCCACTCATCCGAATTGTTTTCTATATTCTACATGACTTGTACAGAAATGTATTAGGCTTATAGGCAATAGAATGGTGCTCCAATCAGCATACTATGCTTTTTTGATACCAAAACACTTTCCTGCCCTGTCTGGAAGGATACTGAAAACTAGGGGTGTGAATTGACAAGAATCTGGCAATACGATACGTATCGTGATACACGTATGACGATACAATATACCCCGATTCTGTCTAAATGTAAAAAAAAAATGACATAGGGTCCCCCTTCCTGGCGGGTGGGACCCCATTTTTTGGGGTAATTTTAAGGGTTAAAAACTCTTAAAAATCCCCCCAAAAAATGGCGTGAGGTCCCCCTTACCCAGCATAATCAGCCCGTACCAGCTATGGGGGCTTGTAGAACAGGGTGCAAGCTACAAGCCGGCATAGCCTATGGGCTCTTCTGCCCCCCGTGCTTTGGGGAGGCAGGTAATGGGGTGCTCAGGGTTAATGGAAAGTCACTTGCTAGCCGGTGACTTGCCAGACCCAGAGCTTTGTGAACTGGTATAGCGGTCACATAGATCTGTTTTTTTTTCTTTACTCACCTCCGATTGTCAGCTCCTGTGTCCCCCCGATGACAGATGCGGTGATCACCGGGGCAGAGGAGGGGGGAGGCAGGGGATCAGAGGATCGCCTGCCTCTCTCCTCTGCCCACCAATCACTGCATCTGACAGCTGAGCTGCAGCAAGCCAGGATGACGCCCTCTGGGGGTTAACGTCATCCGTGAAGATGGCAGCGCCTGTCGGGAAGGCAGGGGGAGAGAGCCTGTCAGGCTCTCTCGAAGACTGAAGAGCCCCGGGGGATCGGAGCCCCCTCAAGTGAAGAGGACAGCCGGCCGGATCAAACTTTTACTGTGGGGGGGGGGGGGGGGAGTCGGAATCGATTGTAGAAATAAAAAATAGATTCTAGTATCGTCTAATGAAATATCGCGATACTTGACAGAAAAATATCGCGATACTTGGCAGAAAAATATCGCGATACTTAACAGAATTTATTTTTTATGACACCCCTACTGGAAACTGCAGCAAAAACTGCAGCTGGGGATGGCGTCAGTGGGAGTGGTGGATCAATAAAACATTATGCTTTTTAGGACTCTTCGGCTGTTGTCAGGCTATAAAGAAATCTTAAAGAGGAAGCAAAGTCACAATAGACTTTAAACCGGACCAACAGCAACTCACTTGCCCCATCTGCATGCATGATACTGAAGCATTGTCAGCACTTACATTTGCTCCTGCATCCACTCAAAGCTGAAACGCCACCTCACCGATTTTCTAATGGTAGCAGCCATTTTGGAGCTTCCTTTCCCAGCATCTCAGCCATGCTGCTGCCTGGATTCAACTGACATAACTGACAATGCATAGTAACAGAAAACCCAGCAGCACTTTCTGTTTGCAGGCAGCCTGCACATGATACATGAGCCACCATTTTGTTTCTAAAATGTATCACAGCAAAGTAAAAAAAAAAGTAAATGAATTTTTATGTGCAGCAATCTAAACTGCCCTGGGGAGGGATGCATATTAGCACTGTTAGAGGCACGCTCCCTGTTAGAGGGAAGCGGGGGATGCGGCCGCCAGCGCGCTCAGAGCCGTCAGACGCCGTCTTAGATGGTATGACATCAGCAGCTCAGAGCGTGTTGATTGCACGAGCGGACGTGCATGTGCCATAGGACCAGGAAGAGGTGAGTTAGACTGGGCGATCTGGGGGGTTTCACACAGCGCCCCCCCCCCCCACTCGGGGTGCCCCAGGGGAAAAGACCAAAACCCAGGATTGTCAAAATCCTGGGTTTTGGTCCACTGTAATTCCCACCCTCCAAACATGGGGTATACCAGTTCAGGATTCCCTGGCTACCAATTGGGTTCACCAGTCAGATCTGCAATGATTGGTCACCAGCGGTCACTGAAAGGCTGCTGAACTAAAAGGTGAGTATGGGAGATAGAGCGGGGCATTCCAAATCATCTCCCCATTCTTGGGGGATTAAAGTTATTCTTAGTATACAGTACGTCCTGCTCCAGATAGAATACTTACACTCGGGTACTACTCCACCAGATGGCGCTGGACTGCAGAGACATCGAAAATAGGCTCCTCCCGGCCCCTCAAATACCCAGGGACCTCCCACAATCCCCAGATCTTCTCTGCAGTCTGGACTGCGAAGGACAAGAAGATGGCTCTCTCTACTCGCAGGTGAGCGGGGCTATTAGCCTGCAGCCCTGTAGGGGCTCTTCGGGGGGGGGGGGCTGTCTTTGGCGCGTTCCGCGTCATTGCTCATGCTAGCCCGTCCCTCGAGGTATACTGACACCATTTTTTTTGCTTGGTTCAGCTGCTGCGTGACGGGCTTTTACCTACCGCGGTCCGTGAGTGCCCTCGCGGGCGGCTTTATTACCACTTTTATTTATTGTATACTTACGGCTCCCCTTTGATTATGTCTTTCAGACGGTCGAACCCCTTTGGCTTCTTCCAGCCCTATTCCCTCTATTTAGTTGGTTAACTTGTGAGGCCTAGTGTTAATTTCTCCCACTTCCCTAGCGGGTTAATGGGGCATCCCGGGTTGCTGTATAACGTTAATCGGCCTATTGTGCCGCTATAATAACCATATGGAGGCGTCTCAGGATAATGTGACCGGGGTTCCTTCGGGACAAGCCCGGCTGTGTGTAGCTTGTGGGGAGTCCCATGTTGACGCTGACAAGGCGCGGGTCTGTATACCCTGCGCCAAACAGGTGCTTGCACTGCAATCCGGCCTTCCAGTGGCTGAGTCTGCGATTCGTTTCGCCTCACCTACTCCCCCAAGCTTAAATCTCACTCCCCCTGAGTTGCATACAAGTGGGGATTCTCAGCCTGCTGTGTCTTCTAGACTGGCTAGTGTTGAGAAGTTGCTTGCTAATACCTTGGCGCGTAAGGCCTCTGCAAAAAAGCGGTACTCCTGATGTCACTCTTTTCCCTATGGAAGCTGATGAGTTTTTGCAACTGTGTGGCTATACCCCTTTGGAGG
Source organism: Gastrophryne carolinensis (assembly GCA_027917425.1). Lineage (NCBI taxonomy): Eukaryota > Metazoa > Chordata > Amphibia > Anura > Microhylidae > Gastrophryne > Gastrophryne carolinensis. The sequence continues at coordinate 77,066,290 of CM051241.1, forward strand.
AAGGGGAGCTATTCTCCAACTCAGGGTCATCTGATGAGAGGCCCAGGGGTCATGACGATTCTGGCTCTGACCCCCGGGCCCCGGATGATACTGATAGACTGTTGGCTCAGATTTTTGAGGTTCTGTCTATCTCTCCCCCTGTTGCGGCCCCCAGGCAAAGGGGGGAACTTTTTCATACTGCTAAGTCACGCTTGGAATTTCCTGAGCAAGCACATTTCAATAACCTTGTGCTCAAGAAATGGGAGCGTCCCAGTAGACTTCCCGGTGTACCTAAGAGTTGGGATAGGAAGTATCCCTTTCCTGCTGATGTGGTGAAGTGTTGGTCATCCCCTCCTGAAGTGGATGCCCCGGTCCTAGGGTTATCTAACACCTCTGTCATGCAGTCCCCTGACTCTACTACCTTGCGGGATGCTGAGGACCGGCGTATTGATCAGCTGGCATCCCATGCCTTTGCATGTGTGGGGACAGCGCTGCCCCCGGTCTGTGCCACTGCCATTACGGCTGTCGCTATTAGGACCCTGCTCAGAAGTATCCTTGATGGTGCCCCTGATGATGTGCCTTGTGAGGAGTTTAATGCACTCGCTCGCTGTGATGTTTTTGTGAATTATGTCCTCTCTGCCTTGGATAACACCATTAGAATGTGTGGCAGAACCTCTGCCCTTGTGGTGGCTATACGCCGCTCGGTTTGGCTGTGCCAGTGGGCTGCTGACAACGCTGCCAAGAAGGCCCTCACTAGTTTTCCCTTCAAAGGACTACGCCTGTTTGGGGACCGCCTGGACCTATTTGCTAAGGGAGGCAGGTTACCCCAGCACAGGCAGCAGTCTCGGCCCTTTCGGGGTCAGGGCTCCTTTTCCTCCCCCTACCGTGGTGCTAGACAAGGGAAGGGGGTTTCCTTTACTGGGGCCCGAGGAGGCTTTTGGGGTAGGGGCAGAGGACGGGGACACCCTGGCTCCTCCTGGGGCTTCAAGCTTAAGTCCTCTCCCAAGCCTCAGGCATGGGGGGACGGCTTCAGCACTTTGCTCACGTCTGGAGGCTTCATGTCTCAGACCGGTAGGATTCAGGAGGTAGTGTCCTCTGGTTACAAGATAGAGTTTGCTGTTTGCCCCCCCCCCCCCAAGGTTCATCAGATCCCGGATTCCTCAGAACCCTGTGTCAGCTCAGGATCTAGTGCAGGCAGTGCAAAGCCTTCTGGAGCTGGGGGTCATCTGCAAGGTCCCTTTAAGAGAAAAGGGCAAGGCCTTCTATTCCAACCTCTTCACAGTGCCCAAAAAAGATGGGTCAGTCAGGCCTATCCTGGACTTGAAGATCCTCAACAAATTTGTCAGGTGCAGGCGCTTTCGCATGGAAACTCTGCACTCTGCCATCAGTTCCCTGCGCCCAGGGGATTTCATGACTTCTGTGGACATCAAAGATGCTTACCTTCATATTCCTGTATTTCCAGGTCATCAAAGGTTTCTCAGGTTCGCTCTGGAGCGAACCAATTTGTGGCAATGCCCTTTGGTCTCACTTCAGTTCCCACGGTGTTCACCAAGGTGCTGGCAGGAGTGATGTCTGCTCAGGTTTCAGGGTATCCATGTGCTGCCCTATCTGGACGACATTCTCATCACTTCCCAGTCTCTACATCAGGCAGAGTTGGATACTCAGCTGGTGGTGTCCACCCTGGAGTCATTTGGCGGGGTGATCAACCACCCCAAGTCTTCTCTGTTCCCCTCCTTGGTGACGTCATTCCTGGGAATGAATCTGGATACAGTTCAGGCAAGAATTTTTCTTCCTCAGCGGAAGGTGGACAGTCTGATTGCGCAGGTCCAGTTCCTGCTATCTTGTCATCATCCCTCCATCAGGCAGGGAATGCAGGCGGTGTCGTGCTTCGTGGCGGTCCCTTATGCTCAGTTCCACTTGAGGCCTCTGCAACTCCACCTCTTGTCAGTATGGGACAAGGACCCCGCATCCCTGGACCGGGTCTTTGCGCTTTCCCACCTGGTCAGGCGGCCCCTCTCATGGTGGCTGGACTCCAGGAACCTGTTGGGGGGCAGATCATTTCTGACCCCCTCCTGGGAGACTGTCACCACGGATGCCAGTCTGTCAGGTTGGGGGGGTTTCTGGAAGTCCCTGCAGTTCCAGGGGAGGTGGGGCCCTCAGGCGTCACACACACCTATCAACGTCATGGAGCTGCGGGCGATCAGGTTAGTTCTGGCTCAGTTGACTCCTCACCTTCGGGGCCTGCCTGTTCAGGTGCGCTCGGACAACCAGACGGCAGTTGCCTACATCAATCATCAGGGAGGGACCCGGAGCAAGAGCGCCCTCCAGGAAGTGTCTCTGATCCTGACCTGGGCGGAGGCCAATGTTCCCTGCCTATCAGCACTGTACATTCCAGGGGTGGAAAATCTGCAGGCAGACTCTGAGCAGGGGGACCTCTCGCCAGGGAGAATGGTCCCTCTGCAACAGGGTGTTCCAATCTCTGTGTCACCGTTGGGGCCGACCAGATGTGGATCTGTTTGCGTCCCGTCACAATCACAAGCTCCCGGCCTTTGTCTCCCTGTCCCAGGATCCTCTGGCCTTGACCACGGATGCTCTAGCAATGTCAAGGCAGGACTTTCAGTTCCTGTATGTCTTTCCTCCATTCCCCCTGCTGGGCAGGGTTCTGCGCAAGATTGCTCTGGAGGGGGTGCCAGCAATTCTGGTGGCCCCCAGGTGGCCAAGAAGAGTGTGGTTTGCAGACGTGGTACAGCTGGCAGTAGATGAGTACGTTCTGCCCTTGGTGCCAGACCTGCTCACGCACGGTCCCTTACACCTGCTCACGCAGGGTCCCTTACACCATCCCAATTTACAAACTCTGGCTTTGACGGCCTGGATGCTGAAACCTCCATCTTGATGGAGAAGGGGCTGTCTACCTCGGTTGTTGATACCATGATAAGGGCTAGGAAGAAGTCTTCTTCTTCCATTTATTTCAGGGTTTGGCGTGCCTACATTGACTGGTGTAAGTCTAAGTCTCTTCCCTGTTGTGTGTTCTCTATTCCCAGGATTCTGGAGTTCCTGCAGCATGGGTTGGAGATGGGGCTCCAACTCAGTACTCTGAAGGGTCAGGTTTCTGCCCTGGCTATTTTCTTCCAGAAGTCCTTTGCTCAGCATTCTCAGGACTCATGTGCTATCACTTCTGTTAGGCGTGTGTCTGAGTTGGCGGTGCTTTCCATCCAGCCCCCCTACTATGAGAGACACCAGGACAAGGTGGTGTTCCGCTTCAAGCCAGATTTTCTGCCTAAGGTCGTGTCTGACTTTCATTTGAATCAGGACATTGTTCTTCCGTCATTGTGCCCTAATCCTAGTAATGCTAAGGAGAGGGGTTTGCATTCTTTTGATGTGGTTAGGTGTCTGAAGTACTATCTGGTGGCTACTGCACCTTTCAGAAAAAGTGATGCCCTTTTTGTGGTCCCTTCTGGTCCTAGGAAGGGTTTGGCTCCTGCCAAGTCTACTATCAGCAAGTGGATCCATCAGGCTGTGATTCAGGCCTAGTCTGCTAAGGGGAAGAATCCTCCCTTCCGCCTTACTGCTCATTCTACTCGTGCTATTGGTGCCTCTTGGGCTTTTCAGCACCAGGCTTCTGTTGAACAAGTTTGCAAGGCCGCTACTTGGTTTTCTGTTCATACCTTTTCAAAGTTTTACAAGGTTGATGTTAGGGCCTCAGCTGATGCTGCTTTTGGCCGTAAGGTTCTGCAGGCGGCAGTGGTTTAAACTGTCTGCTGTTACCTTTGGGGATCCCACCTGTCACGCTCTGGGTACTACAAAAGACCGCTTGAGTAACTCCAGCCCTCCAGGTAAGCCTTCAACCCCCAATCTCCGCAGCCAGCTTCACCTGTAGGAGCCCCCGCTTGCCGGGACGCAGAACACGCCTGCCCGGGATCGGTTGCCCTCAGGACCTCAATGGCTCAAAGATTGTAGGCTTACTGAACGGAGGTCTGGAGAACCTGTGGCTGGAAGCCGTATTGCGTTGCCCAACAACTGAGCGTTTAACGGAAGTCCAGGAACAGGCTAGAAGGTCGGCAACGGGAGTTCAGATCTAGGATGGTCAAGACAGGCGGTGGTCGGCAACGGGAGTTCAGATCTAGGATGGTCAAGACAGGCAGTGGTCGGCAACGGGAGTTCAGATCTAGGATGGTCAAGACAGGCGGTGGTCGACAACGGGAGTTCAGATCCAGGATGGTCAAGACAGGCGGTGGTCGGCAACGGGAGTTCAGATCCAGGATGGTCAAGACAGGCGGTGGTCGGCAACGGGCGTTCAAAACAATCACAAGAGACTAGCAGCTAACTAGGTTCAAGGCGCTATAACAGGCACTGATCATCTGATGGTGTGAACCCTTTATAGGAGGCTACAGTGATAGGGGCTGTGGAAGCTGCATGTGTGATTGGTGCGATTTGAGAACTGGGCAACTATAGGTAGAGCCTGGGAATAGCCCAAGCCCTCCTATGGGCTCATTGGCCCAGACAAGGAAGGGGCGTAAGCCCCAGGGTGGTTAGGGCTCATTGGCCCTTTAAACAAGTCCTCCGGCGGGCGCGCACAGAACAGCGCCGCAGGAGGGAATAAGAAATACGCCTGCGCGCGAGCACGTCTGCTGGAAGCAGAGGGGGGCGTGGCCGAGCCGGGCACCGCGCGAGACGCCCGAGCCGACGCCGGGCCGGGAGCTGCGCCGCCAGACGCCCGGGGACGGCGCGGGAACGGGGACACGGTGAGTGAGAGCTGACACCACCCTACTTTATGGACACTGCTATTGGATGTCCCGAGTGTAAGTATTCTATCTGGAGCAGGACGTACTGTATACTAAGAATAATACAATTCTGTGATTACTCACCTGTAGAATCCCCTGCATTGCCAGTGCTGTGGCCACGCTACCACCCCTGCCATTTAGATGGCTGGGACGGGAGTGTCTGCCCGTCCGGGGAAGCGTCAGTGCACGCTCCCCATTTAAGTAAATAAGAGTCGCTTGCTGAATGATATAGTCACTGCAGACGGCTCTCATTGGATGAGAGCCAGCGCATGCGACGTTGGAGCATGGGAAGGTGAGTTTTTAGCGACAAACTGGGGGGTTTCATGCAGCCAGGGCACGGAAATAAACAAAGGAAAGTCAAATTCACAGGTTTTGTTCCACTTTAAAGTAACACAAAACCCAGCTCAATTGGCCTGGGAATCTATAAGATTCCAGGGCCGATCAATTCCCTCCCCCTGGGCATCCAAAATCGGGAAGCCCCACTGTGTGAAACCCCCCGGGTCGCCCCGTTCATTCACCTTTGGTCCCACTCCAACGGTGCACGCCCGCTTCCCCGCTATCCATCTAGCAGGAAGCTCCCTGTTAGAGGGAAGCTGGGGATGCGGGCGCAGGGGCTCTGAGCACGCTGATTGGTTGAGCGGGCGTGCATGCGCTGGGGGTTTCACACAGCGGGGCGCCCCAGGGGAAAAGACCAAAACCCAGGATAGTCAAAATCCTGGGTTTTGTTCCACTTTAAGACATTTTTCTCAATCTGAGAGAAACAATTTTCTTACCTGTCTTTTTCCCAACTTAATATTGTCTTACTTTGTGAAACCAATAATAACACATTATACAAAAAAGATAATATTTGATGATTTGTGTCAGATAACTAATGATCTGCTGCAATAAAGCATGAAAGGGGGCAAATTCTTTTTCTAGGCACTATAAACTGATCCTGATTAGTAGCACTACAAAAAGCCTTATTTATTATTTTACTGCCGGGCGCTAGATGAGCATCTCCTGCGAGGCATTCTCTGTGCCCACTCTGCAGAGCCGCCTGGGTTCACTTCCTCCCAGCCGGACGCTCAGTGCAGGGCTTGTCAAAGCCAATGTGCTAGCGCCGGCTAGGGGCACTGTTAGATGTCAGAATTTATTTTTTAAAAGCACAGCGCCTGCATGGGCACTGTAATAAGTTGATTCCAGGCACACAGCGCCTATTGCAATTGCCATTATTTATTTTTGGGGGGATGGTAGGCCAAAATAAAACACAGGGACTTGCATTGGAAAGGCATGCCACGCCCAGGGATCCCATGCCACATGCATCAGCCCCCCGCCAAAAAATGTAGCCAAAAGAATTTAACCAGCCCAGCTCATTGAAATGTATAGGATAAGGCCACACAGTGCAGGGTGAGCGCCTAGACTTATGTGGCACTGTAGGGATGTCAGTGCCGGAACTTATCCCATAACCTGCTGATGATAGATGGGACCCTACCTGGCACTATCACAGACGCTCTGGATTTTTGACTTGATAAATACACCTTTTGCACCAGGACCCGACATTCACCTGATGTTCATCTGGCACTATGTGGCCTTAGTGTTTCTTAAAGCGAACCCTCACCCTGAATAAGAGTCTATCTTATATGTTTCCCCCACCCTGTACATTCAGATTGCTCACATTAAAAATCACCCTACCTGCATCTACTGCATTTTCTGAGCCTTTAAACATCCAAAATGGCGGCTCATCAGACAGCCTGCAGACAGGAAGTGTCTTCTGACTGTGTCGCTCTGCATTCTGGGATTGCTGTCTTTTCTCTGACCCCAGCTCTGCTCTGTCTATACAAAGAACAGCTATAACCCCCCCCCCCCCTGCTCCTCTCCTAAGTATGCGATGCTTCTGAGGCAGGATGGCAGCGTCCGTACCTTGGAGTCCTGAACAGAATTGCAGCCCAGCAGGGGAGAAGAAGAATATGTTAATTTTAGATGCTGGGGAATAGTTTTTAAGGGTTTGGGCTTTTCATTAAATCATGCTGAAGGTCCGGTTTAAATAAACCCCTAACTGTAATTCCCTGCAATAAGTTGAATAAGTAAAACCTGTTATTTGCTGCCCTCTGCAGGTAAAATTCTAGTAATACAGTCTTGCTACAATGGAAGAGTTCTAACTAAAGAGCAGTATGATAAATGATGATGATAGCTGGAATCAGGGCTGTTTCTAGGGGAGGGCGAGCAGGACGATTCTGTTTTCTGCAGGGCAACTGTTAAAGGGGTGATTCAGCATTAGATCCCCCCTGTAAAAGTGGAATGGTAAACTTAAAAACCTGTCACTAGTGTTGGACATACCTTTCAAATTTTCAGGGTTGGATAGAGCGACAATTGTTAAATTAAGCCACGCCCCCTCATTCAGGGATGGATAGGTGATATGGCGTAACAGTTACTATATGAATATATAATATAATATTATTCATTGATGCAGATCTGCATATTAAACCTCAAAGAAGGACAAAGAAAAACGAGGGACAGGGGGACATGGACTCCAAAGAGGGACAGTCCCTCCAAATCAGGGAGGTATGGTGGGTGAACTTTGCGAGTTCGGGTTCCCAAATCAAAACATGTGTTCGAGTTCGGAGTTTAGCAAAACCTGAAACAGATGTTAGATGGGCTGCTGAGCTGAACTAATGGGTGTACAGCACATAGGAAGCAGCTACGCATGTACCTGCCAGTGATCTGGTCAGGGCTCTTTCCGTTCTTCCCTGGCTCCCTTGCTGACAAAATGTCCATAGTTGGGGCTTTCACAAGATGGCTGCCCCCATGAGTAAGGATACTAGCAGCAGCCAGCCGGCCCAAGAATTTTCTGCAACTATGCACGCACTGGCTGCTCAGGCTGATCAGCGGCGCTCATTCAATTAACTGAGCTTAGGGTGGCACAGGAAATATTTAGTTCAGTATTCCCGCACACCAAGGCAGAGTTTAAGCTATCATATATGGGTGCAATTTCTTTTTCAGAAGAAGGATCCCTTTCCCCATTGGGATCAACACAAACCATTCAAATAATATATAAAAGAATGCACACCTTACTACTGCGGGTTGTAGATTGCATAAACGAGTGTATTCAAAATAGTGCACAGTTAGTACAAATATATACATTAGTTTCTTCTACCAGTTTTAAGAAATACAATATTCGCCATCATTAGTCAAGTAGAGATAGACCAAATTACCCAAATGCCATATATTAGTATCGAAATATCATAGAAACACCACCAGGTGGCACTAATGTTCAGTTTCCATCCGTTCGTATAGCATAACATAGGAAGATAACTCAAATAGCGTGGTTGTCAGCCCAAAAAGGCAGTAGGTGCAATACACATAAATCACCAATGTACATTTTACCTCAGATCACATCAGAATAAATGTATGACATGGAGAATGGCACAAAAGGCGTATATTTGCGTAGTGCAATCAGAGCACAACCAAACGATCCATCAGGAGAAAGTTTTTAAAGAAAATACGTTACAGCATAAGCAGATGCTCGGTATCCGACGTTTCAGACCAGATAGGTCCTTCCTCGGGGGGGGGGGGGGGGGTTGAATGCGGCGATGGTGCACAGCTACGGTGGTGGACGTTTTAAACCTAGATCTTGGCAGGCTTTCCTTGGCCGGCCAGTGACGCCAACGGGGGCGCTCGCTGAAACGCCAGTCGGCAGCGTCACCAGAGGGTGAGACAGGTCCAGGGTCGCCAACCCCAGCATGATTTTTGAGCATGCGCCATGTAAACTGGGGGTGGCACAGGAAATGTAAATCAAGTGACCCCCTTGCCAGCCGCATCCCCACTTCTAGCTGTTGGCGTGCCTGTGCCAGCCATTCAGAAAGGCCTGGTGGTTCTAGCGAGTGGGGATGCGGTTGTGGTAGGCCTGGTAAGACTGGTTGCGGTAGGTAAGATGCAGTTGCGGTAGGTAAGATGTGGCATGAGTGGATGGGACAACCTAGGGGGTTTCACTCAGTGGAGCATCCCAGTTTGGGATGCCCCATAAAGAGGTAGACCAACCCCACAAAAGTCTTATTGAGTCAGATTTTTTGCTAGTCGTACAACTTAAAGAGAAAGTCCACCTTCGATGGAATTTTAAAAAGTGTGCCAAAGGGATGTCTTCAAGGTTCTGAACTTATTTAGCAAATGTGTGTTTTATGGAAGCAGTTTTCTGTAATCTGTTGCTATTGGCAACTGTACACCAAGATCTACAAGAAGTGAGTCCTGTACACACAGAACACTGCTGCTCACCTTAGCAACGGCCATAACAACAGCAGTGGTCTGTGTGTACAGGGCTCACTTCTTGTAGATCGTGGTGTACAGTTGCCAATAGCAACAGATTGCAGTGGCAACTGCTTCCGTATAACATGTTTTGGTAACATAAGAAAAAATAAAAATACTAAATCAGTCCAGCACCTTACATAAGTGCATGGTTAATATGGTTGAAAAAAGACATATGTCAATCAAACTCAACCAAGGAACTTTTTTACTGATAACAGCTAATAGTAACTATTAATGTTATTTTCTGCTTCTGTGAGAGGCTATTCCGCAGATTTATAGTTCTTATGGTAAAAGATGATTGTCTCCTCCGGAGATTCTATCTTTTTCCCAGATGGAGGGAAAGCCCTTGATTTTACCTAAATAGTTTTTCCCCATATTTTTGTATTGACCATTTATATTTTTATACAATTTAATCATGTTCTACCTCAGTCGTCTCCTCTCAAGACTAAACAGATTTAATTCCCATAATCTTTGTTCATAACTAAGAGCCTTCATTCCTCTTTTCAGTTCAGTGGCGCAAAACCTAGCATCAAGCCTGATTCCAGGCAGAGGTACCCACTCACAGGAGTGTTCCCTAGCCACTGACCACAGCCCCGTGTTGGGAGGAGAATTGTCAGATTGTGGGGAGGAAATGGGGGAAGGTGGGGGAAGCCCTCTGGTGTCAGGCATGATGCTAGAGGCAAGTGGACCAGCAGTTATTTCTGTCCAGGCTTCTACTCACCGCCTCATAGAAGCCAATCAGGTTAGTCGGACCGCTTCTGTCCTTCAGAAAACTGTGCTGGCTGTCACATACAATATTATGCATAGTTACATAATCCTGTATGTATCCCTTAAAGCAGGACAAAACCTAGTAATCTGACTTTCCTGTGTTTTGTTCCATGCCCCCGAGGCATCCTAAAGCGGGATGCTCGTTGTGTGAAACCCTCTTGGAAACCCTAACACCACTCTCCATTGACACACGCACAGGCTGACGTCCAGTGAGAGCCATCTGCTATGACAACATCATTCAGCAGGCTGCTCTCGTTCTAATCAATGGGGAGCGCGCATATGGCTGAGGATCTGGCTGCTCCAGCCTATCTGAATGGTATGTTGTAAACAATGAGAGAAGCCTGTCGAATGACGTTGGCTCTCATTCGACGAGTGCCTGCGAATGCGCCATTGTAGCATGTCGAGGTGCGTTTTTTGGGGCTTTCTGGGGGGGGGGGGGGGGGTTCACACAGTAGGGCATCCCAATTCAGGAGAAAATCCTGTGGCCAACCCTGGAATCTTTTAGTTTGCAGGCTAGCTGCTGGTGGGTTTTGTTTAGCTTCAAAGGCCTCTCAAACAATTTTCCTATTTCTATTTTTTAATTTTTAATAGATCAAGGTTAATATTACAGGTCTGTAATTACCTGGAGAGGACCTAAAGCCCCTTTTTAAAAATGGGCACCACATTTGCCTTGCGCCAATCCCTTGACACTATACCAGTTGTTATTGAATCTTTAAAGATCAAGAGCAGGGGTGATGAGATAACTGAACTCTTAGGTGAAGTCCGTCCGGTACTGGAGTCCTATTGACATTTAAATTATTTAGCCTTTCTTGGATGATAAGCATGTTTAGCCTATTGAAATTTAAGCTTGAAGTATTACTAGCAGTGGCATCTGCTATATTGGCTTCTTGCTACTCTTCTGTGTACACTGAGCTAAAGAACCCACTTAGCAGCTCCACCTTTTCTTGATCCCCAGTGACCAATTCCCCGTTACTATTAGGGCAATTACCATTAGGGCACCTACCTTTTCCAACTTTGTTTTCTTTGAATGTATTTATTTAAAGTATTGTTTTGGGTTGGCTTTGCTTTCTTTGGTCTTTATTAGCTGCTTTATAATTTTAAAGGTTACTGCTAAGAACTCAGCCTTGTAATTTTTAAATGCCCTTTTCTTGTTTACCATTTAACCGTAGGTGTCAGCCAGGAGGGATTTAAATTTAGTTGCTTATAATTGTTACCTGTAGGAATACATTTTACGGGGGCGTGTCCTGCCATGGCGGAGAGAGGAGCGTGATCCAGGGGCTCCTGCACCATCGGCATCATTACCTGCTATTTACAGGCAACTGACAGTGCCAGCGTGACATGAGCAGAGGGAGAAACGGTGGAGTTGGTCGGAGCGGACCCCAGCAGAATGGAGCTGCATCAAGAGACGGGAAACCAAGCGGCGCTGGCCAGTCTAAAAATGGCGGCGTGGGGGAGGAGAGACGATGGCAGAAGAGACGGAGGCTCGGCTCAGCCTTAAAGCGGAAGCAGCGCTCAACAAGATGGCGGACGGCGAAGGCTGCGTCCCAGCAGCGGAGGTGCACAGCGGCAAGGAGAGAGGTAGAGATGCGACCTCTGGAGAGGAGAGGTGCGGGGAGGGCTCCCAGCACTGGGGAAGCAGAGAGGTGCTCCTGGGAATCGCTGGAACAGGGCAGGAAGACAATAGTGAGCACTGCCTGGGGAGCGATCCTGGACTGAATAAGTTACCTGGGGGTGCAGGTGGGGCACATAAGCTCACATTGACCACCCTCAAAGGGGCTTTGAATCTGGCGAACAACCCCCCTCACCCAGGCATGGAAAATACAGTTGAAGCAAGGAGAGAGGGAATTCAAGATGCCCCCCTCCTGTCTCAAAGCCACAATAAGCGGGACCCTCAGATCTGGCCAGATTTGCCTACGCCCCCCGGCATGCTCAAATCACTGACAGCAGAACCGAGAGGGGCAACCAATGTGCAGCAGAAAGAACTCCAGCGTTGGCCCTCCCCCAGCAACCACGAAGGGAGCGACAGCCATGCTCGTATCCATTAGAGCCGGAGAAGCCCTGGGTGCGTCTGCTCTCCCGCCTCCCTCCTGTCGGTATCCCCAGAACCAAGTGGATCCCCTGCTGGAGGCAGTCCGGCGCCTATGTCACCGGCACGGCTTTGCTTCTCCCCAGGACCAATGGAAGCTTTCTGGCCGCAAGACCTATCCCAGATGAAGCGCGAGGAGTGGAGTCCGGCCCCCAAATCTGTAGACCCAAGGGCGACCCGTGTGGACAGTAACGCCTGTGGAGGAGCTGATAGCTAAATATGAAGCGGCCGATCGGCGTGAGTTAACGGAAGTTAAACAACATATAACACAGGTCGAATCGCGAGTAACTTGCTTGAGTCGACAGAAGTTTCAACCGCAAGCCGTCTCCAGGTGTTAGAAGCTCGATGCGAGTTACACATCGATGATATAGAAAACAGAAGTCGGAGGAACAATCTGCGACTGAGGGGCATCCCAGAGGCCTCTACAGGTGAAGACCTGAGACACATTGTGACCGCGATCTTTAAACCAGACCTTCACCATGATTTATTGAAAAGCATAAACCTTTAAAAAACTATTCCCCAGCATCTAAAGTTAATATATTTTAAGTTTTTAGTCACTTATTCTTTCCCCCACTGGGCTGCAACTCTGTTCAGGACTTTAGGATACGGGCGCCGCCATCTTGACTCAGAAGCATCATACTTACTGAGAAGAGGAGAGTGGGATAAAGTGCAGGAGGTGGGTTATAGCTGTGCTTTGCTCAGACAGAGCAGAGCTGGGGTCAGGAAAAGGTCAGAAATCCCAGAATGCAGAGCAGCACAGTCAGAAGGCACTTCCTGTTTGCAGGCTGCCTGATGTTACATGAGCCGCCATCTTGGATGTTTAAAGGCTTATAACATACAGTAGATGCAGCTAGGATGATTTTTAATGTGAGCAATCTGTATGTACAGGGTGTGGGAAACATATAATATAGACTCTTAGTCAGAGTGAAGGACCACTTTAACAGTCTGCTTGAAAGAGACCCGTCTACCCCTCTGGAGATGGACAGAGTTCACAGAGCGCTCGCCCCAAGAAGCACTGATCCTTCAAATCCCTGAAACGTGGTCTGCAAGATCCACTTCTTTACACTGAAAGAGGACATTGCCTGGCGGGCCTGGCAGAGAGGAAATATTGAATTTGACGGAGCCCATTGTTCAGATCCTACCGGACTTGTCAAGAAGGACTCTGCAGATGCGGAGAGTATTGAAACCACTTCTAGATCTGATACTCGCTAAAGGTGCTTCCTATACGTGGGGATACCCATTCCACCTCATTGTGAAGAAGGAGCGCGATATCTTTCTACTAAAATCCCCCAAAGATCTACAAAACCTTTTTGCATTCCTGGGCTGTGATCCAATTGCTGTCCCGGACTGGCTATCGACAGACCTGGCGCGACCTCCCCCCCGCTCAGCCAGAGTAGAACGTCGGGGGCCTAGGGGGACGCCCCGAAGTCGCCGCTGTATAGTTTGCTTTAACAATGTTTTGCTGGGTGCGGATAGCCGGGATCTTGGTGGTGGTTCCGCAGGGACAGACACCCTACCCCCAATAGGTTAGTTCCCTCAGTCGTTCTATTTCACCACCTTGTTGTGTCCCTTTCCCGTCTACCCTTCCCTGGTTGGTTTCCCTGCCCGACACGCCGAAGGTCCCTGTGCCCAGAGTGATCTCTTCCACCTGAACCCCACGAGGTGTAACGATCCACGAGTATAAGGAGTCAAGACATGCCAGTGGGTTCCAGGATGGCGGATATCAAAATAGTGTCCCTCAATGCCAAGGGAATGAGTAGCCCAGAGTAGAGGTCCTCGATTCTGAGATACATGAGAGGCCTTAGGGCCCAGGTGGCTCTTTTACAAGAAACACACTTTAGAGCGCCTAACCCACCCACATTAAAAGATAAATTCTTCCCTCATACCACAGTTTCTCCCCAGACTCTAGGTCCAGAGGGGTTAGCATCATAGTGTCAATGGACACCCATGGGAGCTACAGGAGTGGAGGGCTGACGGGGAGGGAAGGTGGCTGTTCGTTAAGGGGAAAATGTACTCAAAAGTGTACACCTTAGTGAGTGTCTACGGCCCCAACACGGGGCAGATCGCCTTTTTGGAACAGCTGCTGGACTCCCTGTCGGCCTTCTCAGAGGGCGATTTGGTGATAGGGGGGGATTTCAATCTGGTGTTGGAACCGCTGCTGGATACCTCCAGGCACTTGCGGAAATTTTTTTCGCAACACCAGCTGGTAGACCCTTGGAGGATCCAGCACCCTACCACGAGGGATTATACTTTCTACTCCACGCCGCATGGGACATATTCCAGAATCAATATTTTCCTGGTGCCCCATTCCTCCCTAGCATTAATATCAGACACCTCAATCGGTAATATCACTTTATCGGACCATGCGCCCATCTCCCTGACCCTGGCGTGCCCGACTCCATCCCCCAGGAGCTGGTCTTGGAAACTCAATAATTCGCCGCTGGAAGATCAGAGGGTGGTTGAGGATATCCAGAAAGATATCCAAAGTTTTTTTGAGCTAAACTCCACCCCTGGGATCTCCCCTGGCATACTATGGGAAGCGCATAAGTGCTACAGGGGGGTCATTCATAAAACATGGGGCTAGAATCAAGAAGGGGAAAGGGCAGCGCACACTTGAACTCCTTAGGGAGATCGCCAAACTGGAGAGTCTACACAAAAAGTCACTCTCGACAGCCCACCTACCGACCCTGACCGCATTAAGGGAAAAGCTCAAAGTGATCACTTGTGATAAAATCAAATGGTCAAGTGCCGCAAGATGTTTTACGAACCCGGCGACAAATGCGGCAAGCTTTTAGCCAGAGCACTACGGGCTGAGAGGGCCAGGACCTATGTACCCAAGATCTCGGACCCTGGGGGTCGGGTCCTCCTGTGAGGGCTTATATAACCTTCAGGGGACACCAGGGTAGCAAGAGAGCGATTGATCACACAGTATATCAGAGAATCCGGTATGCCCAGGTTGGGTGCGATAGCCAACTTGGCGCCTGGCCCAGACGGCCTACACCTACAGTACTATAAGAAATTTTCCCCCTTGATTGCCCCCAAACTGTTAGCTATGCTAAACTCAATTAAGGAAGGAGTCTCCCACACCTTAAGGGCACATATTATATGTACCCTGCACAGGATCTGTACTGTAGTTCAGCACCGCCCAAATAATTAAATATGCATATGAAACAGGTAATGTGCCAAAATTGTGTGTCCCAACTGTAAACACTACAAAAAACACACAAGAACAGGTACCAAACACAATGGCACCACTCCTATTCAATTAATAGACCAATGCAATCACTAATTAATATCCATAGTTTAATTCATTAGAAATCCTACATTAAAAACACACAATACATCATTACAAACATCTAAAAATAAGACAACACAATACACACCCCAACCCAGCAGCAGAGACCCAATTGATTCTATATAAACCTCTTTGTGCTTAACTCATGATAAGAGACATCACTAAATCCATCCATATTATCTAAAGTGCTAATGTGCAATACAACAATGAAAAATATAATGTGCAAAACTGCAAAAAATGACAAAAGAGTATGAATAGTCACCTCAGTGCAAACAATGAATTTGTCTCCTGCTGAGTGGGGCGATCATCCACCCACGCGTTCCGTGACGTATTGTCACTTTCTCAAGGGCACATATTACATTCATCCCGAAGGAAGGTAAAGACCCTAACCTCTGTTCCAGCTACAGACCAATATCGCTGCTGAACGCGTACGCGAAACTCTTCGCAAAAATCCTTGCAACCAGGCTTTCTCCACACCTTCATTGGGTCATAGGACCAGATCAAGTGGGCTTTATGCCTCATCGTAAGGCAAGAGACAACACTACAAAAGTGCTAAATCTGACTTATCTGGCACAAAAAAGAAATACCCCCATCCGCCTCCTCGCGACCGATGCAGAAAAGGCGTTCCATAGGGTGGATTGGCAGTTTATGCGGTCCACTCTTCGCCATAATGGGCTGGGCCCGAATTTACTTGGATGGATTGACAGCCTCTATCACTCGCCTACTGCATCGGTGCTAGTGAATGGGGTTACGCCTGGCCCTCTCAATATTTCCAATGGAACGAGGCAGGGTTGTCCCCTCTCGCCACTGATTTTTATTCTCGTGCTGGAGCCCTTTCTGTGCAGGGTGCAGAATAACCCTGACGTTAGGGGCCTGGAAGGGCTCAACGGTCATTACAAGGTAGCTGCCTACGCAGATGACCTAATCTTCTTCTTGACTTACTCGGAGACGTCCCTACCGAATCTAATAGGAGAACTGAGGAAATATGGGAGCCTATCGGGTTATAAAATACATTTTCAAAAATCAGAGGCCATGAATGTCAATATCCCCACATCAAGATACAACATCATCAAGAGCTTTTTCCCCTTTCGTTGGGCGGGAGATAGCATGGGATACCTGAGCACAAGAATTAGCAGTAACTTGTTGAGAATTTTCACCCTTAACTTTCCACCGTTGCTCAGAAAATTTGAGGAAGAGATAGCCCGGTGGTCCAAAGGCAGACTATCGTGGTTTGGTCGATGTAATGCCGTTAAGATGACCCTCCTCCCTCGTCTACTGTATCTGATGCAGGCTCTCCCTGTGGTGATTCCATGATCATTCTTGCTCAAGGTCAGGTCCCTATTTACCTGGTTCATCTGAGCAGGGAAGAACCCTAGAATAAACAGAAGTCTCCTGGCTAGGGCAAAGGAATGTGGGGGCATAGGTGTCCCAGACCCGATACTCTACCACGCAGAAGTTCACCTGAATAGAATAATAGTTTGGTGTCTACACAAGGACCAGAAACAATGGGTGAAAATTGAGCAGGGCTTTCTGGACCTTCCACTTCCAATCACCCCTTGGCTGGAGGGGGGAGGGACAGTACATGCTAGACAAAACCCCACGATCGGTCCGACGCTAAATGTTTGCAGGACCTTCTTTTCACATCAGGGTATATCACCCTCCCCCTCCCCACTGTACCCAGTTTTGGGAAACCCCCGCTTCCTCCCTGGGTTTGAAGACCAGACGGCAAAAGCCTGGAGACGAGCAGGCCTGTACAGGGTACGCCATTTTCTGGCAGGAGAGGAGTGGGTGGACCTGGCGGTCTTGGCAGTGGAAAAGGGAGTCCTGAGTTGGACAGCTTGGCAGCACCTCCAGCTGTTCCACTTCTTTTCCTCCCTAGGGGCATATAGAGATAACCCACGAGAATGCACACAATATGAAGAACTTTGCCAGAGTAGGCACCCCGAGAAGCACACCCTTTCGGTAATTTACACGATATTAACGACCCCTCCGGACTCAGATGACCTTCCCTTCCTCGCAAAGTGGGAGAGAGATCTTAACATATCCTTAACACCTGCCCAAAGGAGAAAAATCCTGCTGCTACCGCACAAAACCTCGATATGCACTAGGTACCAAGAGTTTAACTATAAACTACTCACACGCTGGTACAGAGTGCCGACTGCTTTGAACAAATGGTACCCTAGTGTCCCAGCCCACTGCTGGAGATGCAGGAAAGAGAGAGGTGACCTTTTGCATATATTCTGGGCCTGCCCGAACCTTGGGGGGTTTTGGGGCGCGCTCAGGAGAGTAGCAGAACAAGTGTCGGGTGCAGAGGTCCCTGCAGACCCAGCACTGTGCCTCCTCCACTTTACAAAGACCCCGCTTAAGAGGTACCGCAGGTCGGTCCTCTGCCACCTTCTGAACGCGGCCAAGGCCTGTATCCCGCTATCATGGAAAAGCACAAATCCCCCATCGTTAGCGCTGTGGGTCAGAAAGGTAAACGACATAATGAGGTTTGAAAACCTCATACTCTCAAAGGGGGAGGATTTTGAGAGATTCACGATGACCGGGTACGAGTGGATCGAATTTACTGAATCCCCAGAGTGTGTGCGACTGCTCGGTCATTCGGGAGAAGCCAGCCCCCCTCTTCCATCCCCCCCTCCCACTCCCTAATGTTGTTATTATTCCTGTTTCCTTGTTTCTCTTTCACTTGCTAGGCAAAGAGTTAGTATGCAGTGTGCCCCAAAAATGTCTGCAGAATGGGCAGGAATAGTAAACTCCTTCATATTTTCTTTATTCCAAGTATACAGCACGTCCTGCTCCAGAAGATTCCTTACACATGGGTAATACATCCACAAGATGGCGCTGGACTGCAGAAAACAGCTTGTGGCTCCTCCCGGCCCCATATAAGCCAGGGACCTCCCACAAATTCCCCAGTTCTTATCTGCAGTCTGGGCTGCGGAGAATAGAAGATGGCTCTTTATGCTGCGCAGGTGAGTGGGGCTATTACCCTGCAGCCCTGTAGGACTATTCCCACCCGTTCTGAACCCACTGCCTCCCAGCTTAGGCTGCACTGGTTCAGGTGAAGGTAGGCAGCACCGGGGTCTGGTGCTAAGGAGTGCTGCTCCAACCGCAGTCCCTGTCTTAAAGGGTAGGCGGTATAGGCCCGTAGTGAGCCTTATGGGATGCCCCTCCCACTTCTGGGGTCCCCTTACTCCCTGTCCCCTTAGTTGAGCCCCTTCCTTTAGGTTGGCTGCTGCTCTCCCTCCTCGCTCTCCCTGGGGACATCTCCGTTGACATCTTGTTTTGTACTAATGCCGCCGCGTGCTTGTACTGCGTTCCACGGATGGCGGCGACATCGCCTCAGGCGCTGTTGCGCCATCATTGGTCGGCTCAATCACGTGGGCGCGTTTCACGCTCTTCGGGGGGGGGGGGGGCTTGCGGATGACGTTTTCCGCATCACTTCGTCCATGGCCCGCCCCTCGAGGTATATGCGGGCGCCATTTTGATTCCTGTGCTGCGTGGCTGCTCTCTACCTACCGCGGTCCGTAAGTGCCCCTGTGGGGTGGCCTTTTTTGTGTTCACCCTATTTGAATTGTTATGCCTATGGGGATGTCTGCTTATGTCTTTCAGGCGGATCAAACTTTTTGTGATTTCTCCCGGTCCCCTCCCCTTGAGTTAGTGCTAATCCTATATTGGAAGGCTATTGTATTTATATATCTCCCACTTCCCTAGCGGGCTCTTGCGGCATCCCGGGTAGCTGCTTTTAGCGTAATTCCTATATTGGCTTGCGGTGCCACATTAATCACCATATGGAGGCTTCTCAGGATAATGTGTATTGCGTGTGGGGTATCCTCTGTCAGTGATGATGTCAGGTTGTGTGTACCCTGCGCCCAGCAGGTGCTTGAGTTGGAGTCTGGGTTACCTGTTGCTGGGCCTGCGCCCCCTCTGGCTTCGCCTACCCCCCCACGCTTACATCTGACTCCTAGTGAGGTGCATACCAGTGGGGAGTCTCAACCTGATTTGGCTGCACGGATGGCCAGCATTGAAAAGCATATTGCTGAGTCTGCCCCACGTAAGGCTTCTGCTAAGAAGCGGCATTTATCACCCGCTGTTTCTCTCTTTCCAATGGAGGCCGAAGAAATTTTTTACATTACCGGTTATACTCCCCTGGAGGAAGGGGAATTGTTTTCTGATTCAGAATCATCTGAGGATCAGCCTAAGGTTTATGGTGATACTGGGTCTGGGGCTGACCCATGGTCCTCAGTTGACACTGACAGACTTTTGGCTCATATTTTTGAAGTGCTCTGTATTTCCCCTCCTGCCGTGACTCCGCAGCAGCAGGGGGAGCTTTTTCATACGGCTAGACCACGCTTGGAGTTGGGAAAAGAGGTATCCCTTTCCCTGACACTACTACTCTGAAGGATGGTGAGGACCGGCGCATGGACCAGCTGGCTTGCCATGCTTTTGCCTGTGTGGGGACCGCGCTGCGCCGAGTTTGTGCCTCTGCCATTACAGCTGTTGTTATTAAAGGCCTGCTCAAGAGTCTCTTAGATGGGGCCTCTGATGATGCGGGAGGAGAAGTGTACGGTTCTCTCCTGCTTTGCTATGAATTTGTTGCATATGTTCTGTCTGCTATGGATGATACCATTAGAATGTGTGGGAGGACATCTGCTCTGCTGGTGGCTATACCCCGCTCTGTCTGGCTGCATCAGTGGGTAGCTGATAACACTGCTAAGAAGGCTCTCACTGGCTTTCCCTTTAAGGGGCTGCGCCTCTTTGGTGAACGCTTGGACTTGTTTGCTAAGGGCGGCAGGTTACCTCAATGTAGGAGACAGTCCCGGTCCCTTCTGGGTACAGGTGCCTTTCTCCCTTCCTTCCGTGGTTCCAGAATTGGGTGAGGCGCCTCCTTTGCTGGGGCCCGCGGAGATTATTGGGGAAGGGGCAGAGGACGTGGCCGCCCCGGCCCCTCCTGGGGTCCCAAGCCTAAGTCCTCCCCCAAGCCCCCTCAGGCATGAAGGGGCGCCCTCACCCATCCGGGTGGGGGGAGGGCTTCGGCTCTTTGCTCACTTCTGAAGGCTCAGACCAGTGGATTCAGGAGGTAGTGTCCTCTGGTTACAAGATAGAGTTTGCAGCCTGGCCACCCCCAAGATTGATCAAATCCCGGATGGCTCAAAACCCCCTGTCTGCTCAGGGTCTGTGTCTTGCTGTTCAAAATCTTTTGGAGTTGGGGGTCATCTGCCCGGTGCCTTTCAGGGAAAGGGGCAGAGGCTTCTATTCCAATCTTTTCACTGTCTCCAAAAAGGATGGGTCCCTCAGAGCCATCCTGGATTTAAAGCGCCTCAGCAAGTTTGTCAGATTCAAGCATTTTCGCATGGAAACCCTGCGCTCTGCAGTCAATTCACTGCACCCGGGCAACTTCATGACATCTGTAGACATCAAGGATGCTTACCTTCATGTACCAATTTTTCCAGGTCATCAAAAATTTCTCAGGTTCACTCTGGGAGATCTACACTATCAGTTTGTAGCCTTGCCTTTTGGTCTCACCTCGGCTCCCAGGGTTTTCACCAAGGTACTGGCGGGAGTAATGGCTTCTGAGATCTCAGGGCATTCGCATCCTTCCTTACTTGGAAGACATTCTCATCACTTCTCAGTCCTTCCAGCAGGCAGAGCTGGATACCCAGAGGGTGGTGTCCACACTGGAGTCTTTCGGCTGGGTGATCAACCACCCCAAGTCTTCCCTGTCCCCGTCCTTGGTGAGGTCCTTTCTGGGCGTGGCTCTGGATACGTCTCAGGTCAAGATCCTTCTCCCTCAGCAGAAGGTGGAGTGTCTTCAAGCTCAGGCTCAGCTTCTTCTGTCTTGCCCTCATCCCTCCATACGGCAGGGGATGCAGCTGGTGGGCCTGATGGTGTCTTGCTTCGAGGCGGTTCCATACACTCAGTTTCATATGAGACCTCTTCAACTTCACCTCTTGTCAGTATGGGATTGGGACCCTGTGTCCCTGGATCAGGTGTTTGTTCTGTCCCCTCTGGCCAGGCGGTCTCTCTCGTGGTGGTTGGACTCAAGGAACCTGTTGGGGGGCAGATCCTTTCTGACCCCTTGCTGGGAGACAGTCACCACGGATGCCAGTCTGACCGGTTGGGGGGGCTTCTGGAAGTCTCTGCAATTCCAGGGTCAGTGGGGTCCTCAGGAGGCCCACACTCCTATCAACATTCTGGAACTAAGGGCGATAAGGTTGGTTCTCGCTCAATTGACTCCACACCTTCGGGTTCGGGCTGTTCAGGTCCGCTCGGACAACCAGACAGCGGTTGCCTACATTAATCATCAGGGAGGGACCCGGAGCAAGAGGGCCCTCAAGGAAGTGTCCCTGATTCTGTCATGGGCGTAGGAGAGTGTCCCCTGTCTCTCAGCTGTGTACATCCCGGGGGTGGAGAATCTGGAGGCAGATTCCCTCAGCAGGGGGATGTCTCGTCTGGGGGAGTGGTCCCTCAGCAGCAGGTTGTTTCACTCCCTGTGCCACCGTTGGGGTTGGCCGGATGTGGATCTGTTTGCGTCCCGTCACAATCACAGGCACAAGCTTGTTTCTCTGTCCCAGGACCCCCTGGCCTTGGCCATGGATGCGCTAGCAATGTCTTGGAAGAGCTTTCAGCTCCTTTATGTGTTTCCTCCGTTCCCTCTGCTGGGCAGGGTGCTGCGCAAGATCTCCCAGGAAGGGGTGACAACCATTAGGGTGGCCCTCCGTTGGCCAAGAAGAGTGTGGTTCACAGACATGGTGCAGTTGGCAGTAGATCAATACGTCCTGCCGAAGGTTCCAGATCTGCTCACTCAAGGGCAGCTACGCCATCCCAATTTTCAAACGCTGGCTTTTAAAGGCCTGGCTGCTGAAACCTCCATCTTGATGGAAAAGGGGCTACCTGCCTCTGTTGTTAGTACTATGATTCAGGCTAGGAAGAAGTCCTCATAATCTATCTACTATAGGGTATGGCATGCTTACATTGCCTGGTGTGAGTCTAGGTCGCTTCCCTGTCGGGTGTTTTCTATCCCCAGGATTCTGGAATTCCTGCAACATGGTTTGGATCTGGGTCTTCAACTTAGTACCCTCAAAGGTCATGTTTCAGCTTTGGCTATTTTCTTCCAAAGATCTTTTGCCAACCATCGTCTGATTAAGACCTTTTTTCAGGGGGTTACTCACGTGCACCCTCCACGTAAGCCTATGTTACCAGTCAGGGATTTGAACTTGGTCTTATCTGCCCTGCAGGGGTCTCCTTTTGAGCCCTTGCGTGCGGCCCCTTTGTCCATTTTGACGCTTAAGGTAGCCTTTTTGGTGGCTATCACTTCTGTTAGGCGTGTTTCTGAGTTGATGGCGCTTTCCATCAAGCCGCCTTACTTTGAGAGACACCAGGACAAGGTGGTGTTTCGTTTTAAGCCAGATTTCTGCCTAAGGTTGTGTCTGCCTTTCATCTCAATCAGGACATTAGGCTCGATTCAGAGGCACATTCATCTGGACTTCCGTAGCTGTCTGTGAAAGTTTTTCTGTGTGTTAGTCATTTTTTTTGTTTTTTTTCGTTCATTTTCCATTCGTACGAACATTCGGGCTAATGTGTATAAGCGCTTTCGAAGAATGAAACTAAATCGGATCATTTTCCCATCAAAATCTGATATTTTGCGTTCGTTCAGATAACTTCCGTTGTTGGGATGGGCTTGCGTCTGATTCAGAGAGCTGATTGCCGAGGGACCACCACCCTATTAAACCGTTTCATTTGCGATCCACTTACGGGACCTTTGAGGCCTCAGATTACTATTGTTGAACATGTTTTGTGGCTATGTGGAGGAGTCTGCGCGCCTTCAGCTCCAAGGCATTGCATGTATCAGCATAGCCGAGGCCATAAATTGTATAGCAATGCATACCTGAATCAATACATTTCATGTATGCCTTAGCATGTAAACCTTTATTTTCCCACACATCCATATAATTGCTATATTTTTTTAGACTTATGTCCTTTGTGAATTAGATTTGGATTGTTGAACTTGAATCTTAATTTGTTGGTTACCTTTGCTTTGTGTAATTATTTTATATTTGGTTGCAGGAACCGCAAGATGTGCCACTCGCACAACATACAAGCAGTGTTTGGTCCGGATATGCGATTCCTCAGTGTTCTTGCAGGGCATCCAGGGTCATCCCACGATGCTTATATATTGCGGAGCTCCGGCTTATTTCGTCAGTTTGAGTCAGGAGAAATATCTGGTGGATGGCTCCTGGGTAAGTTTGCTCACATTCCATCAATCCATTTTCACTGTATGGCAATAAATATAGTTGATGACTCATGTCTTAACCTATGGCTGTTTTTAGCCCTTGATGACATGTTAAACAATATTGCTGCTTAGAATGTGTATTTTATGTTAGTATTTTTAAATTCTTTCAGGGGATTCTGGATATCCGCTCCTGCCCTTGCTCCTGACGCCCGTTCTTTGCCTGTAGAATGCGGGCCAGGAGTTCTATAATCGGGCCCTATGCAAAACCCGGGCCGTGGTGGCAAGGGCCTTTGGGCTTTTGAAGTCCCGATTTAGGTGTTTGGACCATAGGGGGGGGGGGGGGGCACTGCAGTATGACCCCAACAAGGTTATACCAATAATTTATTTTATGTTTTTTAACAGGGACCACACGTGCCAGAGTGGGCACAGCTGAGTGTCAGGGTCCTTCAGTTGGTGGGCGAGATGCAGGAGCTGCGCGACTCATTGGAGACCACAGATGAAGAATAATGTTCTGTGGCCTGCCCTTGGTATGTATTTAGTTTTTATAGTTGTAAAATTTTTAAATATTGTAAATATTTTATATTTTATGAAGAAACAAAAATGTTAAAAAAACATTTTCAAAAAAAGGCCAAACAAAAATGGCATTTGGTATTAAAAAAAAAAAATTATAAACGTTTCAGTGTCATTTCATTTACAAAATACATTAACACAAAGCTAATGGGCACAGAAATATTTAGAGATGAATATTCACATGACCGCGCAGTAGTAAGTTTTAGGGGTGAAAAATGGAAGAACAACCTAACCGCGAAGTGGTTTGGGTCAGTTTTAGTGGTCTAAAATGGAAGAAGAACCTAACCACAAAGTGGTTTGGGTCAGTTTTAGGGGTCTAAAATGGAAGAAGAACCTAACTGCAAAGTGGGTTAGGGGTCAAACATGGAAGATGTAGGAAAGCGCAAAGTGATTTAGCTAAGCAAAGCATTGTAGCAGAAGTGAGTGACCCAAATATGTAGGCGAGCACTTTAATGAGTTAAGTTTGTTGTGCGCAGGCGCAAGATCGTAAGGATTTACGTCCGGACGATTATTTATTGAAAAAGGGAAACAGAATCTAACGGGAAACGTAAAGGATTCATGGGAGGAGACGATGGAAAAAGGGCAAAAACGAAAGCCTACATTGTAACATGAGAAAATGAAACGGAAAAGTCATGCTGGAAAATTACATCTCTCTGCCGTACGAACGGACAAAAACTTTACAGAAGGCTTGCAATGCATGCATAGAATCACTCGTACACTTATACGAGAGCGGGAACATTTAAAAAAAAAACAGATCGGCACAAAAACGAAAGTCTTTTTTTGTCTCTCTGAATCAACCCTATTGTGTTGCCTTCTCTGTGCCCTAATCCTAGTAACCCTAAGAAGAGGGTCTTACATTCTCTGGATATAGTCAGAAACTTGAAGTTCTATTTGGTGGCTACTGAATCCTTCAGGAAGACTGATGCTCTTTTTGTGCTCCCTTCTGGGCCTAAGAAGGGTTTAGCTCCAGCTAAGTCCACTATCAGCAAGTGGATTTGTCAGGCTGTGATACAAGCCTATTCTGCTAAGGGGAAGGAACCTCCCTTCCGCCTTACTGCTGATTCTACTCGTGCTATTGGTGCCTCTTGGGCTTTTCAGCACCAGGCTTCTGTTGAACAAGTTTGCAAGACCGCTAGTTGGTCTTCTGGTCATACTTTTTCCAAGTTTTACAAAGTTGATGTTAGGGCCTCAGCTGACGCTGCTTTTGGCCGCAAAGTTCTGCAGGCGGCAGTGGTTTAAACTGCCCGCTGTTACTTTTTGGGGATCCCACCCTACCTTATGGACACTGCTATTGGATGTCCCATGTGTAAAGAATCTTCTGGAGCAGGATGTGCTGTATACTTGGAATAATACAATTCTGTGATTACTCACCTGTAGAATTGGTATTATAAGTATACAGCACGTCCTGCTCCACCCCACCCTTGTTATCATTATTCTTAGTTACCTCTGTATGGTGATTGTTCATATGTTCATTTGAATTATGGTTATTATAGTTCTCCCGGCTTCTTGTTACCTGCTTGTCAATACTGGGGAATTTGTGGGAGGTCCCTGGCTTATATGGGGCCGGGAGGAGCCACAAGCTGTTTTATGCAGTCCAGCACCATCTTGTGGATGTATTACCCATGTGTAATGAATCTTCTGGAGCAGGACGTGCTGTATACTTATAATACCAATTCTACAGGTGAGTAATCACAGAATTGTATTTTTCAGATGGGGATGTGGACGGCTACAATACACTTCTGTTTGAAATCGTTCTGATGCTTAGACCTATAGTTGATATTAATATCTGTCATGTTATGTCTGATATCATTTTATTCTCTGTATGACTTTGTATCTGTAAATAATGCGAACATTTCTCTAAATAAAGAATGTTTAAAAAAAATAGGAATACATTTTACAATGTCGGTACTCACAATTGATTTAAAACACTCCCATTAGGCATCTGTATCCTTATTATTCAAGAGATGCTCACAGTCTATGTCCTGCAGTGCAGCATTGAACCTGGGGAAGTTGGCCTTCTTAAAATGTATTGTTTTTGCCCTCCCAAGAAAATGTTTTTTGCAGTTTAAGTTGAATACAACTATATTGTGATCAATGTTACCAAGGTTTTTTTCATAGACTGTTACAGTCCCTACCAGTTCATCACCATTTGATATTAACAGATCCAGTACAGCGTCACCCCTAATAGGTGCCTCCACAAACTGATTCATATAGTTATCTTGTAGCAAGCTGAGGAATGTTCTCCCCCCCTTATAGTTGAAGCAGCGCCATGGCTCCAGTGGCTGTAGTTATAGTTTTTCTGGATTTTGCAAAAGCATTTGACACTGTCCCCCATAGAAGCTTTTTGGGGAAATTGAGATCTTCAGGATTAGAAAATCCAGTTTGTAACTGGATTGAAAACTGGCTGAAGGATTGTGTGCAGAGAGAGTTGTGGTTAACGATACCCACTCTGAATGGTTACCGGTTGTAAGCGGTGTACCCCAGGAGTCAGTGCTGGGCCCACTTTTATTCAACTTGTTTATAAACGACGTAGAAGATGGAATTAAAAGCACTGTCTCTATTTTTGCAGATGACACAAAGATTTGTAGCACAGTGCAGTCTTTTGTAGATGTTCACAAGCTTCATCCACTTGGTAAATGAAGTTCAATTGGAGAAATGTGATACACTTGGGGTCCAATAACCTGAAGGCCACATATATCCTCGGGGGAGTAAAACTGGAAGAATCACTTGTTGAGAAGGGTCTGTGGGTACTGGTAGATCACAGGCTAAATGACAGCATGCAATGTCAAGCAGCTGCTTCCAAGGCTACCAAGATATTATCATGCATTAAAAGAGGCCTGGAATCATGGGATTGGGATGTAATTTTGGCTCTTTACAAGGCACTGGTGCGCCCTCACCTGGAATATGCCGTCCAGTTCTGGACACCCATTCATGGAAAGGTCGCTCTGGAGGAATGAAAGATCTTAGTTATGAGGAAAGATTACAAGAATTAAATCTGTTTAGTCTTGAGAGGAGATGACTGAGAGGGGACATGATTAACTTGTATAAATATATAAATGGGCAATACAAAAATATGGGGAAACACAGTTTCAGGTAAAATCCTCTCTAAAGACAAGGGGGCGACAATCATTTTTTACCATAAGAACTATAAATCTGTGGAATAGCCTCCCACAGAAGCTTGTTACAGCATCAACCGCTGACAGCTTCAAAAAAGGATTAGATGCTTATTTAGAAGAAAATAACATTAACAGTTACTATTAGCGGTTATCAGTAAAAAAACAAAACAAAAACTAACTAAAACAATTAACTTCCCCTACCCTTACACCCTTGGTTGAACTTGATGGACATATGTCTTTCAACCATATTAACTATGTAACTATATGTAATACCTAGGTGGTTGAAATCTACCACCACTGCTCCAGCCTGTGCTGCATTTGTTTGTTATTTGTTTATGCAAAATAAATAAGTAATCTTACAATTTGATTTTACTCTTGCCCTCCCCCTCATCTCTAGTTTATATACCCCTCCTCGAAACTTACATTTCAGTAAACATGGATCTCATCCAAGACCCTTGACTAAACATACACTGGTTCTGCCTCAAAAATATTGATCCCCTAGCCCTCAAAGAGGTAAAATGGCAAATGGTATATTCCTCCACCGGTAAATATCTGCATTAAACTCATGTATGGTACTGACAACACCCAACTTTAGACACCATGTGCAGGGGCAACAGTGTGCTTGAACTCTACAAAGTGTTCTGATCTAGCAGACATTCCGCAAGCCAAACAGCATGGAGCTACAAATTGGGGATTCCTGCATTTGGAAGTTGGGGATTAGGGTAGGACCTCTGAAACTGCACAAGCTGCTTCCTAAATAACTAAAATAACATTTAGGAGGACCTTTGCTGGGGCATTAAGAGTAATATCAAAACTGAGGGACAAACCAGGGGATCCTTCAATCAGCTGCAGGTAGTCAGCTCTTACTCAATTTATGTGCTTTTTAAATAAATTATTAGTCAAGTATTTTATTTTATTTAGCCTTTCCTTTTATAGCTTTTAAAGTCCCCCTGTCCATGTCCGAGCAAACATAATAAACAATAGACACTCACCAACAGGCTGATTCATTAATAGCGCCAGGTAGCGACAGTAGCGTTATTTTCACAGCGCCCGCTAGTATTCGCTGTGCTTGGCCGTTTTTCGGCTGTTGACAGCGACTCAGTCGGTGTGTGGTAATGTTGAATACGGGGTTATGAGTTGCTGTTTGACAGGTTCCGCGCTGTATGGGAGCGCATGACAGCGAACGGCCATAGCGAACGGCTCCCAGCATATTCATTAACAAATCACGCTCCAAAAATTCTCGCGCTATGAAATGCATGTTTAAACCCCAGAGCGCTGGCGGCGATGGGTTAGAAAGTCGTTTTTTAACCCCCAAACAACCATATTTTTAGAAAAAAAAAAAAAAAAACATGTTTTTCAAAACATTTTGTAATATGAATACATTAATATCAGACCTGTAATATCAATTCTGCACAATTTTTTTTTTTTTTTTTTAGCTTAAAAAATAAATCTAACATTGCAGAAGTGGTCACAGAATTTTTGACATTAAAAAAAAAAAAAAATGAATAGCAATTAATTATGAATATTTAAAGTTAGCTCCATTGAATTGCATTGGAGAGCGCCAGGTAGCGAGAGGTCATACCTGTCACTGTTCAAGGTCGCTCGCTGGCGCTGTGGGGTGAGGCTGGAATAATGATGAATGATTCGCTATCTGGCGCTCTGTCAGTCGCTAAGCAGGATTGGCTTGATAAATGTGTGATTGCGGAGGGGAGCCGGCGTTCTCGTGGCGGTGAGCGTCATTACCGTTTGCTCACCATTCGCTACCTGGCGCTATCCCTTGTTAAATAAGGGCCCTAGACTCCCATGCAGCTGATTCGCACAATGCCAGTAGTGTACCAATCAGTCAAGGTGACTGGTCCCCCCCCCCCCCCACCGCTCCATTCAGTTCAATGGAAGGAGCATTCAAGCCAGTCACAGAGACAACCCTCTTTAAAGACCTTTTGTCACATGCCTTATTAGAGATCAGACCTTTATTGAGACAGATTACTACCAGCAGTACCCTCCCCAGAGGATGGATTCCACAACAGAGGAGAAAGCCGGAGTGCCAAGCATAGATGTGTTGAAGAATCTGGTGAGCAGAGCAGGTATACAGGACACCCTGTACACAGACCTGAAAGACAAAAAGGGATTAGCAAAATCTGCACCGGGGAGAGCCAGCAATGAGCAGGTGGCAGAGTGCTACACCATGCACCACTACTGGTGTGAGGAATCTGCTGACAAGCTTGGTCTTCACCCTCCACAAAGGGAGGACAGACTGTGCTGCAGACAACCCAGGGTCCCACAACTGTCACTGATGGCAGGTGAGCACAAAGTTCAATAAAGAAGATTGCTGAGACAGAGCCAGGAAGTCCAGAGCCAGGGAGGTTTGTAATCCAGAGCCCGAGTTCAAAGAGAAGTCATCCAAAGCCAGGGGTCGAAAGCAAGAGTAGGGGTGTCATCAAAAGCCAAGGGGTCAGAGGCAGGTTCGATTACCGTCCATGGGACGTGACTGAAGTACTCTTAAACAAGGCACCTAACCTACCCAGGTGCTGAAATGAGGGCATCCCACCGCTCTAGCTGTATTTGTCTCACTGCATAGATGGGTTAAGTGCAGAGGAAAAATTCCTATGTGTGCGCAGGCATGCCGTGGCCATCTATGTCCCCAATAAAAAACATAAAAACATTGAAGATCTGCAGGCATCTTTCCTGCACTCCGGGATCTCCTTTTAAAGGCCGTTTGGTGCCAGGAAGAGTTCCCTGTTCCTGTGTGTGTGCAGAATTACATTTCGAATGGCCTTCTACAACCACACTTAATCAGCCGAGCCCTAGACGGTGGAGGGTGCACAGGCCATAAACAGTCCGCTGCTGGTGACGGACTTAGAAAAAGGGAAACAACGGGTACACAAGCAACAGCTCTCAGACAGCAAACATGCTTAAGTGAACACAATTATACAGACAACAAGGCACCTAGAACCTAGCAGGAGACAGAAGGCCCAAGACCCATCACCATGATAGGCGGCTGGATGTGTGGCTGCAGAGAACACAAGGACATTCTGGAGACTTACACACAATAATCCAACAGGAAGGTGGACAGGATTGTGAAGTGTGGTGGAGGCCCCTGGGCACAAAATCTGGTGGAGGCCCCAGATACAGAATTTTTTTTCCTTCAAAATATTAGTCCGGCCAAGTAACTGATTGGTGGTTGTCTGGCACCCGCCTACTTACTGGAACATCAGATCGAGTCCCTTGTGCCACCATTCTGCTTGGGAATTCCCGCTTTGCCATTCTGGGTGGTGGGTAGTTTACTCGCCCAGCTGTCCAGCAGTAAACAGTTCCCTGCATTGAGCTGCCAGTGGCTTGGTGGCTTATGTGCAGTGAGCGGCCGCTGATTGACAGCTCTGCACGCACCCATCACTGTAGCCTTGCTGACGGCGGCTTTGCTGCTCTAGACTCTCCGTCCTGCCCTGCGGTGGCTTTGGTTGCCTGTTTGCCAGGCGTGTGCGGGGGGGTGGGGGGACTGCTGCCGATAGCTTTGTGCTGGCCCTGGGGCCCCTCAGACCAAACACTGAAAAGCCTGCTGGACCAGATCATAACCCAAAGGTTGGTGGAGACCCACTTTGGAGGTGGGTTACATGAATCTATATAAGGAAGACAGAGGAAAGGCTGACGAACATCTTTGAAAGGGAGTAGAACATTGCACAGACAACATAGAGGGAATGTCAGATAATCACAGGAAACAAACACAACAGCAGGTGGTGTATCATTGAAGACATCAGACTAAAATGAACGCGTACAGAACATCAGTAGTTGATACACTGGTGATGGTGAGCCTTACAGTTCCCAGTTTGGTAAAAAAAAAAAAAAATCTGCTTGCAGCTAGAACTTGGTTCTCTCTTGTTTGGGGATTTTAGAATGATTTACAGCCAGCACTGAGCAGGGTCACCACAGCATTTTCTAAGTACAGGTAGCTTAATTTGTAGATCTCTTTCTGACCTCCTCCACTGACTCCATCAACATTTTTGTTAAATATCCAACGCCAGTCAGTCCTGTAGTGAGCGATCCTTTTCCTCTACAAGCCACATCCTGTAATGTGTAGTCAATGTTTAAGTTTCCCATACTTGGTAAGACCTTAATGACTTTCTCTACAACGTATTTGATAACGTCTGGTGTAAGAACGTCTAATGTCACTGCTAGAGCCTCTGCTGACCAATATATGTTTGCTGAGTATTGATAAAGATTTATTAACAGCCGGATGGATAAACATGTTTCTTTGATACAGTAAATGTTCTCATAAAAGGCATGTGTGCCTGAACATGCCGTGCCTTA
The DNA here is from genome assembly GCA_027917425.1 of Gastrophryne carolinensis. Taxonomy (NCBI): domain Eukaryota; kingdom Metazoa; phylum Chordata; class Amphibia; order Anura; family Microhylidae; genus Gastrophryne; species Gastrophryne carolinensis. The sequence goes on from CM051241.1 coordinate 77,097,701, forward strand.
CAAATATAATGCTTGCAGTGCAATAGCACTAAACAATGTTTTATAGGTTCCCCTTTCCCTTTAACATCATACACCTAAATCGGCCCAAAAAAAGCATATACCTTCAACAACCCCCCCCCCCCCCCCCGGCAGAAACCCCACTATGTTTTAAAGTGGTTGTCGATTAAAGTAGTTGATCGATTCCCCCCTCCCTAGGGCATCCAAAATTGTGATGTCCCACTGTGCGAAACCACCCAGGCTGCCCATTCACTTACCTTGTTTCCTGGTCCCATGGCGCGTCTAAGAGCAGCGGCCGCATCCCGCTATCCCTCTAGCAGGGCGCGTGGCCACGCCACGAATTCGTGAATGGCCGGCGTGGGCACGCTCCCTGCTAGAGGGCTGCAGAGGATGCGTCCGTCAGGGCGCTCAGACCCGCTGCTCTTAGATGCGCCGTGGGACCATAAAGAGGAGAAATGGTCTTGCTCCCTCACTCCCGATCGGGGTGCCCCAGGGGTAAGGACCAAAACCCAGGATAGTAAAAATCCTGGGTTTTGGTCCACTTTAAGTGGAACAAAACCCATATAAATAAGTTGATACTGTTTAAAGCGGACCAAAACCCACATTTTTAACTAGCATCCCCTGAATTGCTCTTCCTATTAAGAGCACCTTTTTTCCAATTTTCACTTCTGCTTCACTCTAATCCCCGCTAATGGCGCCTGTTTTATCTGTAAAGCTCCACCACCTCCATTCATTGCCACTGTTGTGTGTGGCGGTGATACCATACCTATGCAATGGCTGTCTGCCTGCCATCTTACAGAGAGAGACAGCAAATAAATAAGTGTTTCAGGACAATTTGAAAAGCGACAATATCTATTTCTAGTTCTACACCCTAAGAGGGGAGTATCAGCAGGGGCTTTGGCCAAATGTATTTCACAAGTTCATTGGGTTTTGGTCCACTTTAAGAGCTTTCACTAGGTGCATCTGATTTGGGATGCCCCGCAGTGTGACACTCCGCACCCCGAAGCACTCTGCAGATTCCCAGCTCCCCCCGGCTGGCGCAGCCCTGCCGACAGACATTTAAAGCGGAACAGTCAAAAATGACTTAAACCAGACCAACACAACAAACAATGCTCATATGCATCCCTCTCCAGGGCAATTCAGATTGCTGCACATAAAAATTCCTTTACCTTTTTCTAATGCCTGCTGGCAGTTCATGGACTTGCAGGCCACCTGCAAACAGGAAATGCTCCTGGGCTTCCTGTTACTATGCATTGTCAGTTGAGAGAGGAAGCTCCAAAATGGCCGCCACCTTTCTCTTCCAACTGTGCCAGGCTATTGGTTCGGTTTAAGCCTGGCCCGCACATGTGCTGTGGGATTGAGGATCAAGATGATTATATAGGTGAAATCTGGGGTTTCACACTGCTAAAGTCAATATGACCCTAAAACATGGTCCAGGTTAAAATCAGCCTTCCTGCCTCAGCGGGCTTGTACTTTAAGACCTGAGCTTCATACATTCTACCTTTGTGTATTTGTGCATTGCATTTCTGCCAATAGCATGAGCATTATATTTTTATTATTTGTTTTACTCTGTCAGTAATGTTTACCTTGTACAGCACCACAGAATGATCTTCACGGCTGGTGGGCCCTTGTCTCCCTATTTTATTGTCACCATCTTGAGGGGTCCATCATTTATCTATTTATTAATACACTTTAAAGCGGACCAACACCCTGTGGGTAGTGGGCGTTGGTCGCCACTTCCACCACTGGCAAAACGATTGTTTTGGGGGGGGGGCATCCAGAATGCTGGAGCCCCCGCACATAACCCCCCAGAAAGCATTACCTTTACATCAGTCCAGCAATGAGAATCCAGCTCCACGATTGGCCGCCTGGCGCTCACGTGGGCAGGAATTCATCGGCCAGAATGTCACTGCCCATGTTAGCACTGGGCAGCTAATGTGATATTTCAGGCAAAGGCAATTATTACACTGTTGGGCTGGGCTACGTTTGGCGCTGTCCTAAACTGCTTCGCATTTTCAAATTGAAGAAGAAATGGCCGAGATATTGAGGTTTAGAGTTTCACCATATAATTTATCTTTTGAAGAAAGTGGGCATGACCCTTGGAGCTGTGATGTTGCTTAATAATCAGCACGGAGGTCTGTAAGAGCTTGAGATTCAGTAATGTCTTTGTTTGCATAATTTTGCATATATTTTGCACTTTACATGTGCATCCAAAATCAGGATGCCCCACTGTGTGAAACCCTCCAGGCCGCCCCATTCACTTTCCTCGTTTTCCGGTCCCGCGGTGCTTCTAAGAGCCGTATCCCGTTATCCCTCTAGCGAGACACGCTCCCTGCTAGAGGGAAGCAGAGGATTCGGCCGTCAGAGCCACTGCTCTTAGACGTGCCGTGGGACCTGTCCGTGTCCTGGGGGGTTTCACACAGCGGGGCACCCCCGATCGGGGTGCCCCAGGGGACAGGACCAAAACCTAGGATAGTCAAAATCCTGGGTTTTGGTCCACTTTAAATGCATCCAAGACTGATGAGTTTGGATACTTATTTAAACTAACTTTGAACATACTTTTTACATCTACCTGAAACAGGTGTTAAAAATGCGTTGGTTATTCCAACATGTTTTTTTTATTTATTGTATTTTTAATACTTAAAACCCCTCCCCTAGAGGCAACTAGCCCGGAGCACCAGGCATAGGGGCTAGTAACTCAGAAGCCATGCTGCTTTTTCAGAGGTGCTCCTGGGCCCACGCCTATGGAAACCAGGCTCTTCCGCACCCCTGATGCCCAAGAGTAGTTGCAAGTGATCGGCATGCCACCTTTCTTGGGTGTTGTTGCTTTCTTGTAGGGCATTCCAATTTGGAAAGGTAGAGGTGTGCCAGGTGGGGGCATGTTAAAGTGGTGAGTCAATCGGAGTGATCTGGGGGGCATCCCAAATCAGGATACCTTATAGCCTCGAGGAGGGCGTTGCTCCTCTTTAAACTTGAAAAAATATATACCACACTGACTGTAAAAATAATTTAATAAAATATATGAACTATACTTACCTCCACTTTCTTCTCCAGATAGAGTCCTCCAATTTGGATTATAGGGGGACAGAGGTCGCCCTGTCCATCTACCCTATTTCTCCCATTGGGCTTATTGATGGGTCTAGTGGATTCACTAATCACTAAGACTAAAAACTAAATGAATCACCAAGGAAATATTTCCCATGTTCCTCCCCTCCACAGTAATACTGGGTCACATGGGGAAGATGTCACAGAGGCCCCGCTTTTGTATAGTATAAAAGCTCACCTTCCTGGCAGCCTTGTTGGTAAAAGTTTATGTACTGTTTGTGTGTAATTACTACTTTGTACAGCGCTATAAAAGAATATGGGACTATACAGAAAAGCAATATTAATATAATATTATATATAATAATGGCTTTGTTTAATGGCCACACATAGGCTACTATGATTTTAGTTACTGCTCCTGTATGCAGATGTATAGTTGCAGTGTGCGGAACAAAACCCAAAACCCATTGCCAACCTGCTTCCTGGTGCCCTCGGCTATGTAAACCACCAGCGGATGCATTCTGGCATCTTTGGGCTGTGAGCACGCTCCCGTCCCTTAGCTGTTCAGGTAGGCGGGGAATGGGAGTGTGCGCGCGGCTGGAGATGTGGCCGCTGTGCTCATGGTTGCTGAAGCTCTGCATGTAAAAAGCTGTTTGCTGAGCATTAGATATGCACAGCACACAGCTCTGGTGAGAGCCCACGTATGCGCCTCTGGACCGGAGAAAGGTAAGTTTGTATGGGTGTTCTGGGGGGGTTTCATTCAGTAGGGCATCCCAATCCCGTGTGCCCCCAGGGCAGGAAACAAAACACAGGCTAGTCAAAATCCCAGGTTTTGTTCCGCTTTCATGGAGGGTTAAAATAATGCTAATAGGAATGTAAAACATTGCTTTCTAAAGTGCATCTAAAATGAAAGAACCGACAAAACAATCTTTCACTGATGGTAATGCCTCTTCATCACCAGCAGAGGGCAGCAAACTATTTGCAATAACTTTCCACTGTACACTACAAACCTATACACTAATAATATATATACATTGTCTATTTTAAGACATAAAAAGAAGTAGCATAGTGAAACCAGGCGCTTTGGTATTTATAGATTTTTACTTGACCGTTTCAACCCTTGTGGATTAAATAATCCCGGCTGATCGGAAGTAAGTGTTGGGCCACATGGTGGATGCTTATGAGTTTGTAAACATTTTACTGGAAGATACATTTCCTATAGATGTGCAGCTGTAGCAAGTGTTAACATTCACAGTTAACAAATGATCCTGGGTCCCTTTAAAAGGGGATCAAAGCCCAGTGAGTTTGTTTTGCTGTCCCTCTCTGTGAGATGAGAGGCGATCAGTTATTGCCTAGGTGCGGCCACTAAGAGCGGCAATGGGGGGGGGGGGGGGGGAGTCATGCTAATTATTTGCTTAGGAAAGGTGCACTTTGCCTTGTGATGTGAGTTGCAAACTGCATCTTATTGAGTTTTTTAAAGTTCATCAAAACCTAGGATTTTGACTATCCTGGGCTTTGGTCCTTGCCCCTGGGGCACCCTGATCTGGTATGCTCCGCTGTGTGAAACCCCCCAGGCATTTGTAGATGGCCAGCACAGGCACGCTCCCTGTTAAAGGATATTGGGGGATGCCCCGTTGTGTGAAACCCCCCCAGATCGCCCAATCTCACTAACACTTCCCTGCTCCTAGGGCGCATGCAAAGCCTTTTGTCCAGTCAGTGCGCTCAGATTCGCTCACCTTAGACGAGCTTCTGGACGAAGGGGTGGGAGCGGATCTGAGCTCGCTGACTGGACGATAGGCTACGCATGCGCTGTAGGATCTGGGAAGGGTGAGTGAGATGGGGCGACCTGGGGGGTTTCACACATTGGGGCATCCCTAATCGGGGTGCCCTGGGGGCACGGGCCAAAACCTAGGCTAGTCAAAATCCTGGGTTTTGGTCCACTTTAAAGTGGTTAGCATTGCTACATACCTTATCCATAGTTTTTTCTTACCCCTACAAACTGAGTTAACTCATAATTGTTAAACTTAAAGCCTGATTCTGTGCAATGTTTTTAATAACACTACACTTGATATAAAAATAAAATAATATTAAAATATATATGTGTTGCCTAATTCTCTCTGCACACTGGCCTAATTGTATTTTAAAACAGTACAAGTAAACCATCAATGTACAGCACACCTACTGTCTATGTTGTTAGGAACTCTTTAGAAGTAAATGAGTGTATATAGATAATAATAATAAGTCAAAGCAACTAGACATACATTGTCTTATTACATTTACAGACATGTGGATGGCATGTGTGCGCCTGTTACACATATGTACATGTAGGAGAGGTTTCATTTTTTTGCTTTTAAAGAGAAACAAAGCCGAAACAATTAACTTGGGTTTTGTTCCTCTCCGGCAGAGGATTTGGGGGGCCCTCCTGTGTGCATGTCCCAGAATCGCCCGTAAACTCACCTTTTCATTGTTCACATAGGGCATGTGTGGGGCACCCAGTTCAGGATGCCCCATAAACAGGTAGACCAATCCCCCCAAGAGTCTGATAGACTTGAAGGGGATGTTGCTCCTCTTTAGAGGCAGGCATCCAGTCAAAAAGTCAATTTTTTTGCTAATTTTCACTGCTCCTGCTTCACTCTAATACCAGATAACGCCGCCTGATTTAGCTGTAAAGCCCTCCTCCTCCATTCATTGCTACTGCTGTGTGTGGCAATGATGTCATTGTACACCTGTGCAATGAATGATCCCCTGTCATCATACAGAGAGGGACAGCATAAAAAATGTGTTCCAGGACAATTTGAAAAGCGATAATATCTATTTCTAGTTCTACTCCCAAGGAAGTTAGTATAGACAGGGGCTTTGGCTAAATTTATTTCACAAATTCAACGAGTTTCGGTCAGCTTTAAGTTTGTGGCTGTAATGTGTAACTGGACAATATCAAGGTTTATGAATACTTTTTAAAGTGGACTAACACCCACCCCTGATCGGCCTGGGAATCTATAAGATCCCCGGGCCGATCAGCTCCCTCCCAGCGGGGCATCCGAAATCGGGATGCCCCGCTGTGTGAAAACCCCCAGAAAGCCCCTAAAAACTTACCTTATCGGCGACGGACAAGCGACGGATAATCCGCCGCCGCCTCCCGCGCGTTCCTCTAGCAGGGCTGTAAGAGGGACGCGCGAGAGGCGGCGGCGACGACGGCTTATTCTTCGCTTGTCCGTCGCCGATAAGGTAAGATTTTAGGGGCTTTCTGGGGGGTTTCACACAGCACCCCGATTGGGGGGGCCCGCGGAAATGGGCCAACACCCAGGATAGTGAAAATCCTGGGTGTTGGTCCACTTTAAGGCATTGTAAATGTAACTAAGCTTCAGCCCATTGCTAGCTTTGGTTTTTCTAATCAATTTTTGTAAATGCAGTCAGGCTGTGTGCCTTCAGGGCAGATACTGTAACAAGTAATGGAGAAAGTCTGTGGATGTCTGCGCCTGTATACTGTAAGCACTTACATTGGTATTTAAGTGTTATTACTTAATGGGCCTCATATTTTGAAGTCTCATTTTTCTTGTCAGTAACTTAGTGATGTGGGTTCAAGATGCCGAAAGCCTTATTTTAGTCTTATTGGACAGAATAGTTTTTGTTTTGAGAGGTCTGTGACCTATGAGCCTTGTGCTATGTAAAACACCCCCCCCCCCAAGGCTTCAATAACCTGATCAAAAGAACAGGTATCTAATAGGTCATTCCTCCACACCGAATTACCAGAACTGCTGTCTGCGTATGAAGTCACTGTTATCATGGGTGTCACTCAGGCGGTTGTTTTTTTTACTGATGTTCTAGTATTTTAATGGTTATAAGGATTTGGCAAATTCTACAGAACTTATAGAAACTGTCCAGGTTACATGTAAAATGAAAAAAGACATTTCTAAACTCCCAGTTAGCTGATTCTGGCCAGTCTGCTGGGCTGGGAAGAGTTTTGGTTGCTGCATTGTCATCTTTTGTTGTCAACCTTCACTGCACATTTTTCTGTAGGTTTTATGAGTTATCCAGAATGTTCCATTTTAGTTTCAGAAGCAAGGGTTGTTTCTGTCTCTTTTCCTGCCTGCTTTATTTCTGTTTCTGCTCAGCATACCGGATTTATTCATTGGCTTGCAATGTATTATAAAATAAGCGGGAGAGAAAACAAAAAGCAGACTAATGCTAGTGTTGGGCTGCGTCTGTCATGGGAACTGCCAGGGGGCCAATGGGTTTTTGTCACACAGGCCAAAGAAGGGGCTCTGTTTGCAGAGAGAGCTGTAAAGGACCTGACAATGGAGACTACTATCCAAAGCACAACACTCGACTTGGAGCCTAGTAATAGTAATAGAAGCCCTAGACAGACTGACATTAGTCCCCTGTTGGCAAAAGAGCTTGACAGTTAGAGCTGGTTCAGCAGAGTCTGTGGTTGGTTTTGGAGGCAAGGTCGGGGTGTAAGGAATCCGCCAGCTCACGCACATCCGTATACATGCCCAGGGTCTCAGGCCGATGTGTACTTGTAAACTTATAACCTTCAATGCGTTCCACAGCACTTCTGATTTGCCTCCACGGGCGCACAGGAAGTGACTCTTCCCCTGATTGCCAGTACTACTTAAGGTGCAGCCTGATGGCCATACAGTGCTGTATTATCAGCTTCCTTTAATCTTGTGCCTTGAACCCTGTATCTTGAACTTCGGACTGATTCTGACCTCGGCTCTCAGTGTGCTTGAGATTTTTCTCTGGATTTGACCCTGGATTGTGTAAGGACTTATTTGGACTGATCACTTGGATTTGACTTTGGAGCCGGCCCCGACCTTTGGATTTGTTACTGGACTTTGAACCTCAGCTGCCAGCCAACACCCCTGGATCGTTTTACCATTTATGAATCACAGTTGCCAGCCCCGACCCCTGGACTGCTACAGTGCTTGAACTTATAAACCTTCTCACACCTGAAGCTCCACCTGCACTCTGACCAGCAACCACTCTGTCAGAGGTAAGGCTGATCAGAATTCCAAACACAGGAGCCGGTGGCATTATTCATGGTCAGTATCGAAAGAAGGGGTCAGCGACAGGTAGACATAAGGCCTGATTCAGAGCCTCTTTCACATGCACTTTCGCATGTGTTTGTGTACATTTTGTGAGTTTTTGCATGCTTTTTCTGAATTTTTGTTACCGTTTTCATGCGTATATGAGGTTTTTTTACGCACTTTCGATGGTTCTATCTTTATCGTAAAATTTCCGTTATGTTGGGCAACTTACGTTATTGGTTTGGGCTTGCGCATGATTGTTGATTACAACCCGGCCAATAAAATGGGTTTGTTTTCGTTCAACTTACGGGGTTGTTTTGTAGGAGAAAGTTAGCTGTTGAGATTGGAGGATGTTTGCTCAGTACGTGGAGGAATACGAGTGCTTGCAGCTGCACAGCATGCTCTGCATCAGCATGGCCGAATCCAGATTGTACCGCGCAAGTATGGACATCGATCGCATGCATGACGTTGAGCTGTTCGAGCTCACCCAACTTAACCGTGTTTCCCTCCATAACTTGTATAGTGAGCTGCGGCCATGGTTAGCCCGCACCACAAGGAAGAGGCATGCAATATCAGGTATGACCAAAATGCTTGGCTGCCTGCAATTTTTGGTGAACGGCTCGTTCCAGAGGCTGGGTGCCCTCTCCGTGGGGATATCCCAGCCTACGTTGAGCCGCACGCTCAACACGTTTTTGGATGGCATGGCTACCCTGTGTCAAAAATACATATATTTCCCTGACAACATGGTAGCCTGGAATGCTCTTAAGTTGGGTTTTTTTGATATAGCCGATATGCCCAACGTCATGGGTGCGATCGATTGTACGCATGTTGCGTTGGTTCCTCCAGCAGCTGACGAATATCTCTTTAGGTATGTGGTTAGGTGAACATTCTGACTTGTATTAACTCATTCAATCACAGTATGTTTTAATATATATCTAAATCAATCATTTTCATGTAGCCCTTAATTATTCATTATCATGTAGACCTTAATTAATCATTTTCATGTAGACCTTAATTAATCATTTTCATGTAGACCTTATTTAATCCCGAGTGACCAACTATTAATTATTGGTTGTAGTAATAATTATTAATTACAAAAAAAAATCTTAAACAATAATGGTCCCTTATATTTTTGGTTTTTACTTGGTTATTTGATGGATTGTTTTGGGGTACTAAAAACCTGTATTTCTGCTATTACAGGAACCGGAAGATCGGCCACTCTATTTTTTTTTTTTACGTTTTTATTTTGCGTTGTAACGTTGAACAACATACATATACATCAAATTATCCTGCATTTAGGTGCCACAGGCACCCAACATCAAAATGACATTCTATCAGACAACAATAACAACCATTCACACCGGACCCAGGTTGTGTTAGAGACAAGAAAATCTCAGGTGGAGTACCTGAAAGGGTGGTAACCGTTGGCCACCCGCTGAAGCCTCCCCTGTCACACTCCAAGGCTATTCTCTCCCCTAACCCAACAGGATAGATATCGCCCTCGGCTCCATCTTGCCGATTCCTGACTCAGCAAAAACCACAGCGCTGACAGCGCTCTCCCCCTCCATGGTTCACTCATCATCAGATACTGACTCCTGACACTGTAGCCACGGATCCCAGATCTTCTCAAACTTGTCAGGGACCCCCCTCGCAGCATACGTTAATTTATACATAGTGAGTTTCTGATTAATCTTTTCCATGCTTGCACTGAAGGTTTAGCAGGGTGCCTCCAATTTAGCAATATGCATTTCCGAGCATAAAAGAGCAGCAGAGCAATGATTTTAATGCTCTGAGTTCCGATATTGACTCAACCACCCCCAGAAGACAGCGAGACCGATCCCCTGATCCAAATTCCCACTACTTTGCTGATCAGATCCATGACACCCTCCCAGAAATTCACAAATTCAAAGATTACACACAACTAAGTCACGTGCCCACGTGCCACTGTCTCTCTCGCATCTAGGGCACATGTCCCTATCTAAAAGACCCATTCTGTGCAGATGGACCGGGGTGATATACGCCTGGTGGATCCACTTAGTCTGAATGAACCTACCCCTTGCCTCCACCACTGACGTGTGCAGATTATCCATTATCTCCTCCCAGTCATCTTGATCCAGGTCTTGGTCTAAGATCTGCCACTTCATTTCCATCTTATCCCTGGGAGAATCCAGCGTAACCCGTCAGGCACTGATACAGTGTGGAGACTGGTTTTGTTAGCTCTATCCCTCTAATCTCTTTTTCCATACATGACATCTGTATCCTCGGACCCACCCTATGAAACTGGGCGTGCAGAGCGTGTCTAATCTGCAAGTAGCAGAAAAAATCCCGGTGGGATAGAAGAAACTCCTTTTTAACCTGCGCAAAGGACATAAGTACCCCGTCTTTGTATATCTGACCTATCCGGTGCACCCCTTTCCTTATCCAGAACTGCGGGTCCTGCATAGATCCAAGCTCCAGTAGCTTCGGGTTATCCCAAAGGGGGGTAAAGGAGGACCAGGCCCTGCTCTCATCCGAGTTGCACTCAACTTATCCACCCTTTCCCAAATGTTACATACCACTCTCATACACCCAGTTGCCTCCCGGATCCCTTTCGTACCTCTATATATCAAGGTGGCCAGTCGCCCAGGGAAGCCCAGAACAGCCGTTTCTAGACTCACCACTGGATTTTCCCTCGGTTGACTGACCCACCAATGGACGTACTGGAGTTGGGTGACATAGAAATACATTAGCATATGCTGCACAGCAACCCCCCCCCCCCCCGTATCTGGTTGTGCCTTCATTATTTGCCTGTTTAACCGCGACACGGAGTCTGTCCCCATATGAAGCTAAAGATAATCGCCTCCAATGTCTTGAAATGAGAGGCAGGAAGTAATACCGGCGAGGCCTGAGATATGTACAAGAACTTTGGAAGAAAGATCATCTTGTATATATTTATCCTGCCCATGACCGATAGCGGGAGGCTTGCCCATTGAGAGACTCGCTGCTTCAGTTTCAACATCACTGGTAAGATATTAAGGGGAATAAATTCACTTGGACAACTTGCTAACCATGATTCCTAAGTACTTACATTTTTGAACCACTTTCAGCTGAGATCTCGGAGAGATGTCTGGAGGGTCAGACTTGTCGACTGGCATTAAGCTGGACTTATCCCAGTTGATTTTCAAACCAGAAAATCTCCCAAACTTTCCTAGGATATCTAATTCCGCTTCCAGGGATTCGTTACTGTCCACCAGGTATAGCAGGGTATCATCCACATAGAGCGAAATCTTTTCCCCTATATTCTTAGTATACAGTACGTCCTGCTCCAGATAGATTACTTACACTTGGGTTATCCTCCACCAGATGGCGCTGCACTGCAGAGACATGCAAAATAGGCTCCTCCCAGCCCCTCAAATACCCGGGGACCTCCCACAAATCCCCAGATTTCTCTGCAGTGCTTACTGCGAAGACATGAAATTATCACTCTGTCGCAGGTGAACGGGGCTATTAAAGCCTGCGGCCCTGTTGAACTATTCCCACCCGTCCTTCGTGTGATGTGCCTCCCAGCCTGGGCTGCGCTGGTCGGGTGAAGGTAGGCAGCACCATGTGTGCTTAAGGAGCGCTGCTCCACCGCAGTCCCCCACCAAAGGGTAGGCGGTATAGGCTGATGGTGAGCCTTTATGGGATGCCCCTCCCGCATTATTGTCCCATGCCCCGGTAGCGGTGGGCCCTGTACAAAGGGCCGCCATCCTCCCTCATTCTCCTCGTAGCCTTCGGGAGGAAAGAAGGGGGGGGGGGGTGTGGGTGAGCGTGTATCGTGATTCGTGTATACCGCCTGTGGCATGTGTGTTGGGACTAGTATACGTGGTAACCGCCGCTCTGACTTGTCTTTTTACTATTGCAAACGCCGCCGCCGCCGCGTGCGCCTTTTCCTTCATTTGGATGTTCCGCGCCGGGCGGCGGCGTCCCCTCAGACGCTCCTGCATCCTCATTGGCTGCTTGTCTGGTGGACTTCGCGCTCTTCAGGGGGGCGGGGCCTGGCGCGCCCTGCGTCACGGCTCGCTCTGACCCGCCCTTCGAGGTTCATTTGGCGCCATTTCCCTGTACAGTCGCGCGCGCGTGTGTAACGGTCCCCCCTCCCGCGGTCTGTAAGTGCCCTCGCGGGCGACTTTAATACTCATTATTTACTGTGTATGGCCCTGACGCCCCTTCTTCTCATTGTGTCTTTCAGACGGGTGAATCCAGTGGCTTCTCCCGGCCCGGTGTATTTGTAGTCGGGCCTAGTATAATTACTCCCACTTCCCTAGCGGGTCATTGGGGCATCCAGGGTTGCTTTATAGCGTCAATCCCTACTGGCCTATTGTGCCTAATAATCACCATATGGAGGCATCCCAGGATAATGGGACCGGGGTTCCTTCGGGACAAGCCCGGCGGTGTATGGCGTGTGGACGACCTCATGCTGATGCTGACAAGGCATGGGTCTGTGTACCCTGTGCCGAGCAAGCGCTGGTTTTGCAATCTGTCCTGCCAGCGGCTGCACCTCGTTTCACTTCACCTTCTCCCCCAAGCTTAAATCTCACTCCTGCTGAGTTGCATACAAGTGGGGATTCTCAGCCTGATGTGTCTTCTAGACTACCTACTGCTGAAATGATTATTGCGAGGTCCTTGGCGCGTAAGGGCCCTGGCAAGAAGCGGCACCTGGCACCTTATGATATTGTTTTCCCTATGGGATCTCAGGAGTTTATGAATCTGTGTGGCTATACCCCTTCTGATGAAGGAGAGCTCTTTTCTGACTCAGGCTCATCTGATGAGAGACCAAGGGGTCATGACGATTCTGGCTCTGACCCCTGGGCCCCAGATGACACTGACAGATTATTGACCCAGATCTTTGAGGTTCTGTCTATCTCTCTCCCTGGTGAGGCTCCCAGGCAAAGAGGGGAGCGCTTCCATACAGCAACTTCACGTTTGGAATTCCTAGAGCAGGCACATTTCCATTCCCTTGTGCTCAAGGAATGGGAGTGCCCCAGTAAACTTCCCGGGGTCCCAAGGGATTGGGATAGGAAGTATCCCTTCCCACCTGAGGTGGTTAAATGTTGGTCATTCCCCCCCGAGGTGGATGTCCCGATAATAGGGCTATCTAACACCCCTATCATACATCCCCCTGATTCTACTACCCTACGGGATGCTGAGGACCGGCGCATTGACCTGCTGGCCTCCCACGCCTTTGCATGTGCGGGGACGGCGCTGCGTCCGGTCTGTGCCTCTGCCATTACTGCTGTGGCTGCTAGAACCCTCATCAGAAATATGCTTGATAGTGCCTCTTATGATCTCCCTTGTGAGGTGTTTAATGCACTCTCCAGTTGTGATGTGTTTATAAAGTTTGTTCTAGTAGCATTGGATGACACCATCAGAATGTGTGCAAGAACTTCTGCCCTCGTGGTGGCTATACGTCGCCTGGTCTGGCTGTGACAGTGGGGTGCTGACAATGCTGCGAAGCAGGCCCTTACTGGGCTCCCTTTTAAGGGGCTACGTCTGTTTGGGGCCCGCCTAGACCTGTTTGGTAAGAGAGGTAAGTTACCCCAGTGCAGACGGCTGTCTCGGGCCCTTCGGGGCCCGGGCCCCCCTTCCACCCCCCCACCATGGTGTTAAACAGGAACCAGGGGTGTCCTTCGCGGGGGCTCGCTCAGCTCCCTGTCCCAGGAGCAGGAGACAACACCTTGGCTCCTCTGGGGGGGCTAAGCCCAAATCCCCTCCCGAGTCCCCTCAAGCATGATGGGGCACCCTCACCCGCTTGGGTGAGGGGACGGCTGCGGCACCGTGCTTAAGTCTGGAGGCATCACGCCTCAGACCGGTGGATTTAGGAGGTAGTGTCCTCCGGCTACAAGATGGTGTTTGCTGTGCGGCATCCACTAAGATTATCAGGTCCTGGGTACTCCTGGTCCCTGCTTCTGCTCAGATGCTGGGTATGGGGGTCATTTGCAGATTTCCCTTAACAGACAGAGGCAAGCGACCCTACACCAACCCTTTCACAGTTCCCAAAAAAGATGGGTCAGTCTGGCCCAGTCTGGATTTACAGATCTTCAGCAAACTGTCAAGTACAGGCGCTTTCCTCATGGAAACTCTGCGCTCGGCCATCTGCTCCTTGCGACCTGGGGGCTTCATGCCGTTTGTGGATATCAAAGAGGCTTACTTTCACATCCTTGTGTTTTCAGGACACCAAGATTCCTTAGATCCACGTTGGAAGATCAACACTGCCAATTTGTGGCCTTGCCATCTGGCCTCTCTTCAGCTCCCAGAGTGCTCACCAAGGTGCTGGCGGGGGTGATGTCTCTGATGAGGCCAAGGGGCGTCCGCGTGCTGCACTACCTGGACGTCCTCATCACTTCCCAGCCTCTACATCTGGCAAAGTTGGATACTCAGCTGGTGGTGTCCGTCCTCACTGTCCCCTTCCTTGGTAATTTCATTCCTAGGAATGAATCTGGACACAGTTCAGGCAAGGATATTCCTTCCTCAGCAGAAGGTGGACAATCTGCTTGCACAAGTTCAGTTCCTCCTAGCTGTCCCCGTCCCTACACCAGTTAGGGGATGCAGCTGGTGGGCCTGATGGTGGCATGCTTCGAAGCGGCCCCTTGTGCTCAGTCCCTCTTGGGGCTTCTGCAACTTCTCCTATTGTCTGTATGGGACAAGGACCCAGCGTTCCTGGACAGGGTCTGGGTATCTCCCCCCCCTGGTGAGGAGGTCCCTCTTGTAGTGGATGGACTCAAGGAACCTATTGGGGGGCGGAACCTTCTTGCTCCTTCCTGGGAGACGGTCACCACGGATGCCAGTCTATCAGGTTGGGGGGGTTTCTTCTGGAGATCCCTGCGGTTCCAGGGGAGGTGGGGCCCTTAGGAGGCCTATTCACCTATCAATATCTTGAAGCTGTGAGCGATCAGGTTAGTTCTGATTCGTTTGACTACTCATTTCAGGGCCTTCCTGCTCAGGGGCGCTTGGTCACTCTGATGGCAGTTGCCTACATCAATCATCAGGGAGGGTCCCGGAGCAAGAGGGTCCTCCAGGAAGTGTCTCTGATTATGATCTGGGTGGAGGCCAATGTTCCTTGCTTTTCAGCGGAATACATTCTGGGGGGGGGGGGGGTCCCTCTGCAACAGGGTGTTCCTGTTTTTGGGGTTTGGAATTGGTCTTGCCTGCCCTGCAGGGTGCTCCCTTTGAACCTGTGCAGGATGCTGCCTTGGCTTTTCTTACACTCAAGGTTGTGTTTCTGGTAGCTATCACTTCTGTCAGGCGTGTGTCTGAGTTGGCGGTGCTGTCCATTCAGTCCCCCTACTTTGCGAGGCACTAGGACAAACCTAATTTTCTGCATAAAGGTAGTGTCTGCTTTTCATTTGAGTCAGGATATTGTTCTTCCTTCTTTGTGCCCTAACCCTAGCTATGTTAAGGAGAGAGTTTTGCACCCTTTGGTTGTGGTTAGGTTTTCTGAAGTACTATCTGGTGGCTTCTGCACCTTTCAGGAACACTGAAGAGCCCGGATAGCTCAGTCGGTAGAGCATCAGATCTTTAATCTGAGGGTTCAGGGTTCAGGTCTCTGTTTGGGCGATGGTCCTCCAACATTTCTTTAGGACCCTTCTGGTCCTAGGAAGGGTTTGGCTCCTGCCAAGTCTTCTATCAGCAAGTGGATTCAGGTCTACTCTGCTAAGGGGGAGAATCCTCCCTTCGCTTTATTGCTCTTTCTACTCGTGCTATTGGTGCCTCTTGGGCTTTTCAGCACCAGGCTTCTCTTGAACATGTTTGCAAGGCTGCTACTTGGTATTCTGTTCATACCTTTTCAAAGTTTTACAAGGTTGATGTTAGGGCCTCAGCTGACGCTGTTTTTGGCCGAAAGGTTCTGCAGGCGGCAGTGGTTTAAACTGTCTGCTGTTACCTTTTTTATTGGGGATCCCACCCTACTTTATGGACACTGATATTGGATATCCCAAGTGTAAGTAATCTATCTGGAGCAGGATGTACTGTATACTAAGAATAATACAATTCTGTGAAATACTCACCTGTAGAATTGGTATTATAAGTATACAGTACGTCCTGCTCCACCCCACCCTGTTGTTTCATTATTCTGGATCCCCTGTATGGTGATTGTCATCATTGTTATGGTTACCAGTTTTTGGGTGGTTAAATTCTCCCGGTTTCTTGTTCACTGCTTTTCAATGCTGGGGATTTGTGGGAGGTCCCCGGGTATTTGAGGGGCCGGGAGGAGCCTGTTTTGCATGTCTCTGCAGTGCAGCGCCATCTGGCGGAGGATAACCCAAGTGTAAGTAATCAATCTGGAGCAGGACGTACTGTATACTTTTAATACCAATTCTACAGGTGAGTATTTCACAGAATTGTATTTTTTCACCCCGTGATAGTTGGGGAGTTTCTAACGATAATCGCCAATGGTTCAATGGCCAATGCAAAGAGTAATGGCGAGAGTGGGCAACCCTGTCTGGTCCCTCTGCTTAATTCAAACGGATTTGAATAACATCAATTGGCTCGTACTCTGGCCGTCGGACGACCATATAGGAGCTTGATATACTTTTTAAAAGTGCCAGGGAGCCCAAATCTAGCCAGCACTGCCCACAAATAGACCCATTCGATCGAGTCAAAGGCCTTCTCGTTATCAAGTGAGGCAATTGCCCGGTTTCCGTAATTATCATGGACAATCTGGAGGAAAGGAGGCCGGGAGACACTCACTTTCTAGTGCTTGCTTCAGCACCTCTAAGAGTCTAGGGCAGGGGTGGGCAATTATTTTTTCCATGGGGCCACATGAGAAACTAAAAATATTGTGGAGGGCCGGGCCAAGAGTCTGAACTCAATTCTTCATAATATAATTGTATTTCTTTATAAAAAGCAGTAAATAGCATTGTTGTGACAAGCTGCTACGAGTATATGTTATAGTTTAAAGTGGACCAACACCCAGGATTTTGACTATCCTGGGTTTTGGTCCACTTCGGTGGGGCACCCCGATCGGGGGTGTCCCGCTCTCTGAAACCCCCCAGAAACCCCCAAAAACTCACCTCTCCCTGCTCCCACGTGACCGCGCCGTCCAATCCCCGCCGACGTCCAAGCGGGTGACAGCGGCGCCCAAGACAGCGCGTCTGCCGCCGCCGCCTCCCGCGCGTCGCTCTCGGCGTGCGCGCGCCCGCGCCGGCCATTCACAGACGGCCGTCGCGGGCGCACGCACGTCTAGAGGCGCGGGAGGCGGCGGAAGCGGCAGCGGATCAGGTAAGGAGTTTGGGTTTTTTTGGGGGGGTTTCACCCCGCGGGACATCCCAATCTCGGATGTCCCGCGGTGAGTGAGGTGATCGGCCCAGGAATCTTATAGATTCCCGGGCCGATCACCCCTGGGTGTTGGTCCACTTTCACAATGAAAAAGTGAGGTTGCCTTACAAAAAATGGGGGTCATTTGCAGATTTCCCTTAACAGACAGAGGCAAGCGACCCTACACCAACCCTTTCACAGTTCCCAAAAAAGATGGGTCAGTCTGGCCCAGTCTGGATTTACAGATCTTCAGCAAACTGTCAAGTACAGGCGCTTTCCTCATGGAAACTCTGCGCTCGGCCATCTGCTCCTTGCGACCTGGGGGCTTCATGCCGTTTGTGGATATCAAAGAGGCTTACTTTCACATCCTTGTGTTTTCAGGACACCAAGATTCCTTAGATCCACGTTGGAAGATCAACACTGCCAATTTGTGGCCTTGCCATCTGGCCTCTCTTCAGCTCCCAGAGTGCTCACCAAGGTGCTGGCGGGGGTGATGTCTCTGATGAGGCCAAGGGGCGTCCGCGTGCTGCACTACCTGGACGTCCTCATCACTTCCCAGCCTCTACATCTGGCAAAGTTGGATACTCAGCTGGTGGTGTCCGTCCTCACTGTCCCCTTCCTTGGTAATTTCATTCCTAGGAATGAATCTGGACACAGTTCAGGCAAGGATATTCCTTCCTCAGCAGAAGGTGGACAATCTGCTTGCACAAGTTCAGTTCCTCCTAGCTGTCCCCGTCCCTACACCAGTTAGGGGATGCAGCTGGTGGGCCTGATGGTGGCATGCTTCGAAGCGGCCCCTTGTGCTCAGTCCCTCTTGGGGCTCCTGCAACTTCTCCTATTGTCTGTATGGGACAAGGACCCAGCGTTCCTGGACAGGGTCTGGGTATCTCCCCCCCCTGGTGAGGAGGTCCCTCTTGTAGTGGATGGACTCAAGGAACCTATTGGGGGGCGGAACCTTCTTGCTCCTTCCTGGGAGACGGTCACCACGGATGCCAGTCTATCAGGTTGGGGGGGTTTCTTCTGGAGATCCCTGCGGTTCCAGGGGAGGTGGGGCCCTTAGGAGGCCTATTCACCTATCAATATCTTGAAGCTGTGAGCGATCAGGTTAGTTCTGATTCGTTTGACTACTCATTTCAGGGCCTTCCTGCTCAGGGGCGCTTGGTCACTCTGATGGCAGTTGCCTACATCAATCATCAGGGAGGGTCCCTCTAAGAGTCTAGGCGGGGCTACCTGTTCTGATTCTTGCTTATACCATTCGGCCAGAATTCCATCGGGACCCGATGCCTTCCTTCCAGGGAGCACCCCTATTGCACTTGTGACCTCCTCCACCAAGATGGGGGCGTCTAACGTCTCCTGACCCTCCGGGGCCAACACTGGGAAGTTGATCTGGTCTAAGTAACTCTCCAGCTCTTCAACATCATAGCTAGCCTTCGAAGAGTACAATGACGAGTAGTACTCAAGGAATTTCACCCCCTTCCGTTACTGTCTCCCTCCCATCAGATATCCCAGCAATGCTATTGGTCTTGGTTTTGGCTCTCACTAAGTACGTCAGGGTCTTACCGTTTTTGTCCCCTTTATCAAAAATTGTAGCTTGCTTATATAGCAGCAATTTCCTAGCAGAATCAGTGAGCAGCAAGTTATATTCCCGTTTCAAAGTCATCAGTGTTGAGTGGTCCCGACTATCGGCTGAGGCAACAAATTTCTCTTCCGCTGTGGCAAGTTTGCTTTCAAGCTCTACTCTCTCTCTCCCCTTCTTCTCCCTAACCACAGCGATGGCGCTTATAGCACACCCTCTAATGACTGCCTTAAAAGCGTCCCACCTTACCTCGGCAGAGGATGACAGGCTACTTTTGACTTCAGGGGTCTCCAGCCATAGGGGGTTAAGGGTCCAACCCACCCGACTCTCCCGAGCTCGAGATAGTCCTATCACCATTAACAGGGGAGAGTGGTCCGAGATGCCTCTCGAGAGGTAGTTGCAAGACACTACCCTGGCTAATAACTCAGGTGACAAGAACGTAAGATCGATCCTGGGCAGGGATCTGTGAGTCGCTGAGTGGCAGGAGTATGCTCTGTCAGTGGGGTGTTTCCACCTCCACAACTCCTGTAGACCTAGTGCCTCAGCCCAGGACGCCAAATGCGTCCTCGGGCCCGGATTTCTGTCCAGCCGATCCAGCGCACATTCCAGAACCATATTGAAATCTCCCATCATTAATATCGGGGAAGGGGGAAAGTTGATCACTTTTTCCATAACCTGTTGCAATACTTGAATACAAGAAGGCGGGGGGACATACACGCCAACTATGATGACATCAGTATCCATAAGTTTGGCATGTAGGATCACGTAGCGACCCTCCCGATCCGTCTGCACAGAGTATAGGGCAAACGGGGTTCCCTTGGAGATCAGCACGGAGACCCCCCTAGAGTAGGACGAGAAGAGGGCTGTCAGAACTCACCAGCTTGGCGTCTGCGGCTCGTGGCCAAAGGCTATGGGAGCAGACACACCCCTAGTTCTGGGTATGGGCCAATGAGCCCAAGGGAGGTTCTGGGCTATACGCCCTTTGTGGTTGTGAACCAATGTTTATCAGAGTTATAGTAAGCACCAATCACACACCCAGTTCCCCCATCTCCAATCATACCTGGTTCCTATAAAGGTTCACCCCGTCAGTTACTCAGGGCCTGTGATAGCGCCTTGTACCTAGTTTGTCTTTTGAATTACTCTTTGATTGATCTTCATTGCCGACCCCTGCCTGAACCGACCATTCTCTGTCTGAACTCTGTTGCCGACCCCTGCCTGAACTGACCATTCTCTTTCTGATCTCTGTTGCCGACCCCTGCCTGAACTGACCATTCTCTGTCTGATCTCCGTTGCCGATCCCTGCTTCGTACCCCGACCTCGAGCTGCCTCATCCTTCTGTACCGTCGCAATCTCTGATTACCCGTATTGGCCTGTCTTTGGACTTCCTAGTGAAACCAGCTCCAACAATTGGACTCGCTCTGATTCCGCTCTCGTTATTGGTTCTCCAGACCTTCAACCAGTAAGCTCCGATCCTTTGAGCCATTGAAGTCCTGGGGGCAACCGATCCCGGGCAGGCGTATACTGCGTCCCGGCAAGCGGGGGCTCCTACAGGTGAAGCTGGCTGTGGAGATTGGGGGTTGAGGGCTTACCTGGAGGGCTGGAGTTACCTGAGCGTGACATTAGAGTACCCTGAGCGTGACAAGAGCATGGAAGGAGCTTTGGATCCACGGTTTCTTAAGCGCCAGGCTTCTCTGTCCCACCAGGTGAGTCTCCTGGAGGATCACCACGTTAGAATATTTATGTGGGAGAGTGGCGCTTAGTATGGAGCTGCAACCTGGTCAGGAGGCTAGTCTGACAGAACAAAGGTTAAAGGGTTTTGGTGTGCTTGAGGGGGGTTCACCTAGGGTGTAGACCTTGGTTTTTCCCTCTCACACTTTTCCACAGGTGCGCTACTTGTTTAGAAGCCCGAGAAGGATGGCATCTCAATGAGTATGTGATTCCTCCTTCTCTTCTTCTAATGCAAACAATTAATATAGGCTGCAAGATTGTTAATGAACAAAGGTTGCTGCCAGTTTGGCACAAAATTGCAAAGTATTGGCTCAGGAAAGTACTTTACTAATAAGTGCAAAGGGTTATAGCAGTAAATAGAGGCTGGTGTAGTCACAGAATGGGATGCCCCAACAGTCAGCAGTGCACCTGGCAGCAGTACTACTATGCACAGCAAAAGTGTGTTTATCAGGCCAAATTTCCATTAGAATAAGTGCAAAGGGTTACAGCAGTAAATAGAGGCTGGTGTAGTCACAGAATGGGATGCCCCAACAGCCAGGAGTGCTTCTGTGAGCAGTAATACTATGCACAGCAAGTGTGTTTATCAGGCCAAATTTCTATTAGAATAAGTGCAAATGGTTACAGCAGTAAATAGAGGCTGGTGTAGTCACAGAATGGGATGCCCCAACAGCCAGGAGTGCACCTGTGAGCAGTAATACTATGCACAGCAAGTGTGTTTATCAGGCCAAATTTCTATTAGAATAAGTGCAAAGGGTTACAGCAGTAAATAGAGGCTGGTGTAGTCACAGAATGGGATGCCCCAACAGCCAGGAGTGCACCTGTGAGCAGTAATAGTATGCACAGCAAGTGTGTTTATCAGGCCAAATTTCTATTAGAATAAGTGCAAAGGGTTACAGCAGTAAATAGAGGCTGGTGTAGTCACAGAATGGGATGCCCCAACAGCCAGGAGTGCACCTGTGAGCAGTAATACTATGCACAGCAAAAGTGTGTTTATCAGGCCAAATTTCTATTAGAATAAGTGCAAAGGGTTATGGCAGTAAATAGAGGCTGGTGTAGTCACAGAATGGGATGCCCCAACAGCCAGGAGTGCACCTGTGAGCAGTAATACTATGCACAGCAAGTGTGTTTATCAGGCCAAATTTCTATTAGAATAAGTGCAAAGGGTTATAGCAGTAAATAGAGGCTGGTGTAGTCACAGAATGGGATGCCCCAACAGCCAGGAGTGCACCTGTGAGCAGTAATACTATGCACAGCAAGTGTGTTTATCAGGCCAAATTTCTATTAGAATAAGTGCAAAGGGTTACAGCAGTAAATAGAGGCTGGTGTAGTCACAGAATGGGATGCCCCAACAGCCAGGAGTGCACCTGTGAGCAGTAATACTATGCACAGCAAGTGTGTTTATCAGGCCAAATTTCTATTAGAATAAGTGCAAAGGGTTATAGCAGTAAATAGAGGCTGGTGTAGTCACAGAATGGGATGACTCACAGCAGACTTGAGATCAGTTAAGTATATATGCACAGTAAGTGTATAAGCAGCCTGAAAACGCTAACAAAGCCAGTCAGCCAGCCAGTAACACTCAGGCTGGATGAAAAAAAAAAAAAATCTCCCTGTGACTGCCTCCGATTTTTCCTAACTTTCCCTGCATTTCGCTGACTTTCTGTCTGTCTCCTGCCTGTCTCCTGCCTGTCTCCAGCCTGTGCCTGTCTGTCCCTCGCTCTCTGTCTCTCCCTCACTACAGCAGCGTCCTGTCTCTCACGAATGCAATAGAGAAATGAGGAAAAGCAAGATGTCCGCCGACTTAAATAGCCCTGTGACGTCACCGGGCTTGCTGGCTGCTGATGGGCTGCATGTGACTGCCCCAGCTTGCACTGGCGCGGGGTTGATGTCTGGACATGTCCCGTCCGCCATCTTAGAATGCCTGTAATGTAAATGAATGGATGTTAAAGGAAAACTTTGAGCGATCGAAGCACGGGGAAATTCGGATTCGATCCGAATCAAATTTTTCATGAAATTCGGATCGAATCCGGGTTCGTCCGGATCGATTCGCTCATCCCTAGAAGACATCAAGAAGGAATAGAAAAATAGCAACAGAATGCAGAACATTAACCCTTCTAGTGCCAGCTACGTGAGTCTCACGTAGCTGCCTCTCCAACCATTAAGTGCTAGCTGATTTAAACCCCCATAAAAAGAAAACTATAAAAGATACAGACTTACCTGACCCCTCGTTCGATAGTGCCAGCGATTCTCTTCAAGAATCAGCTGTTTGATTTTCGGCCCTTCAGGAGGGGGCCCGGAATAGCCCCCCCCCCCCCCCCCCCCCGCGCGGCATCTGAAAGAAAAAAAAAAAAATAAATAATGACACAAACTCACCTCGCAGCCCGATCGCTCTCCCTGGGTCTTCTCTTCACCAGGGGGGCTCCGATCGCCCCCCCCCCCCCCCTGGACTTACCACTCTTCAGGTGAGGACCCAGCAACGGGCCCTCACCGTCCTCTCTGTCCGGCGCTGGCCCCGCCCCTAGCCCCACCCACTTGTGGGAGGGGCTGGATGGCGTCATCCAGCTCCTCTATACCGTCACCCAGGCTCAGACTGTCACTTGTGGGTAGCGATAGGAGCAGGGAGGGTGGCAGGCAGGGAGGCTCTGATCTCCCTTCCTCCCACCCTCCCTGCTCCGATCACTACCGACAAGTGTCATCTGCAGCGGCGCGGGACACGGGATCAGAGGTATAAGTAGTATAAGTAAAGTATAAGTAAAAAAAAGATTAATAAAGAATTTTGTGTCTGTGTCTTTTTTTACTTTTAACTATTTGTGAACTGGTAAGGGGTCCATGAGACCCCTTATACCAGTTTACAAGGCTCTGGGGCTGGCAATCACCTGCAGCTAGCAGGTGATTTGCCATAACCCCCAGCCCCCCCATTACCTGCCTCCCCAACGATCAGGGGGGGGGCAGAAGGGCAGAAACCCCCATAGCTGGTCCGGGTCAGTAATGCTGGGTAAGGGGGACCCTACGTCATTTTGGGGGGGATTTTAAGGGTTTTTAACCCTTAAAATTCCCCAAAAAATGAAGCCTCCCCACCCCCCCTGAGGGGGGACCGTATGTCAATTTTTTTTTTTAAGTTAACCCCTTACAACTATGCAATCATATTGCATAGTTGTATCCTATCTGAAATCTCCTGAACTGCTGTTTCAGTTTGGGGGAGTTTCCTGGGCAGGAAAGGGTGTATACTGTAAGGGGTTAGGTAGCGGGTTAGTCGTCTCCTGGGTAGACGGGCACACTTTCAGCAAGCACAAAGTCCACAGAACAAGGAAGAATCATTTAACTGACCTCAGCCAGTTTTATTGCCAGATTGTGGTATAAAGTAAAACAGAACTAAACAAAAGAAATCCTATGCCTGTCCGGTTCTAACTAAACATTAGGTGCTCCTGACTAACCCAGTGCCGGCCTAGTACCGGGCACCATAACATAGCAGATCATAACATACCACTGGCAATGCTCCCACAGGATCATAGCAGATGTCCTGCTCCCAGGATGAGAGAGCCAGAGTGTGTGTGAACTCCCTCCTTCTATCAGGCAAGCACACCTTGGACTGATCAGACAGCCCAAGACCCGGACTGTGGTCATCGCCGAAGCAAGCCACTCCAGATCCAAGTCAGGAGGGGAGAAGGGAGGGCCGATTCTCCTCATCAGCCTTGACATGGCAGATGTCACCCTCGGACGGGCTACTTACCTGCCTGATGCCACCTCGACTCAGGGAGGGATGATACAGCACAGATTCCTGGGATCTGAGAGGGGGCAGTCCTCAGGCTAACGCTGAGCCGAGGTTTATTTCCACGAGTACGCGAGGCAGAGAGATAATACACCAGGCAATGATACACGCTGCCAAGCAGAGCCTGGACCTCGATCTGCGCTCGGTCCTCCTCACCACTAAAGCTGACCTTGAGGCAATCCCCACCAAAGCCGATATGGAAGCCATGACCTCTAGGATAGAGAAAACCTTTCGGAAAGATCTGGAAGCTGTTCAACACGACGTGACGGCGGTGGAGGATCGGGTTTCAGTTTTGGAGAACGCAAACACCGCGACAAGAGGAACGCCTAACCCGCCTGGAGCAGTCGAATGATACACATGCTGCCCAGATCGCCAACTTGAAATTACACTATGACGATTTGGAGAACAGAAACAGGCGAAACAATCTGCGCCTCAGGGGGATCCCTGAAACACCTCAGTTCATGGACTTGGACTCTGTTGCCACCTCTGTCTTCAATGGGCTCTTGGGGAACACTCCGGATACCGTCATAAAGATGGACAGAACACACAGGGTAGCGGGCCGACCGCAGGGCATCTTGGACGGCCCCCGGGATGTCCTATGCAGAATACATCACTTCAAGATAAAGGAAGAGATTTTAAAGAAGGCGTGGGAGGTGTGGTAAGATGCAAGGTGCCGTCATGGACAGTAGGTATGTGGCACCAAGGTACCTGGCCTTGGTGCAGTAAAGCTGTATAGTTTTTTCCAGCATCAGCTGCTAATGGCAGTCTTCTGCTAAAACGTTAGTATAGCCGAAAGGCTAACCCGGGACGGCTTTACTGGGATGGAGTAGAGCAGGGTGGGACTCCACCCCCTACCCAGGTCCGGGTTTTGCGGGCCGCATAAATAGCCTGGGGAGTCAGCTGTGCACTGGCTGTGTCTAGAGATCACTTGGGGAGTGAGACTCTGTGTGCCTGACTGGAAGCTCTTATACAGGCTATTTCATGTGGACCCGAGGTGGATTCGGCTGCAAGTGTGCAAGCTTGGACTAAAACTAAGAAAGGTCGTTGCCTGTCTGATGCAATGCTATGGCATTTTTCCTGAAAGGGTGATGTAAAAAGGATATTTTATGTTATGGACTTTATGTGTGAATAAACACGGACTTTACTTTGAACTTTTCGCATCTGAGCCTCTATACTGCGAACATCCTGCTGTCTACCAGAGCTGATCCTCACAGAGGCAAGACAAATTGTACACGACTCGGCGCATATAACCATCTTACCGGACTTAGCCCGGTCCACACTCTGGATGCGAAGATAAACTGAAACCACTCCTACAGAAGATAAAGGACATCGGTGCAGTTTATAGATGGGGATACCCGTTCCATCTCATAGTTAGGAAGAACGGAGGCTCCTTTACGCTTCGGGTCCCTGGAGACCTGGATAACCTCTTTGCGTTTTTGGACACTATCCCCCTGGAGGTCCCGAATTGGCTTGACTTTCCTACTTTCCAGCCTTTACCGCAGAGGATCAGGCGCCGGAGACCCCCGAATGATCGTGATAGACCGCGGCAGGGAGCCGTCTCCCCTCCTATGGCTGAGTAATGCCCGGATCTACTCTAACACAATGGAGTGGACTCGACCTTCCTGAGTGGTCAGTCTCCCCTCCTTGAAACAGCCCCTTGCCCCCTCTCCTATGGGATTGCTCTCGTGCCTGTGACAAACAGGGACCAGTGCTTTTTGCCTCGGGGTTTGCATAATGCATCCTGAATTTACTGTTCATTTTGGGTTTTTGGGTCCCTTCCCCGCCCCCCCTTCCTCTCGCTCTGGCGGTGGTGCTGTGGCACTCACCCAGGCGCCCACGGTGATGGCCGACTTATGGCCTGGCCGTGGGGGGGGGGGGCAGGGTGGACGGGTGGTAGGCCTCGATTGCGTGGACCTTGTCGGGAGGTTTGCTCTGGCAGACATGCCCTGTGGGAGCGCTCCCGCGCCTATGCTCGGCGTGGACCAATGCTTCCTGCTCCGGGGTTTGCATAGTGTATCTTGAATTCACTGTTGATTTGGGGTTACCCCCCCTTCCCCTTGCTCTGGAGAAGGTGCCGTGGTGCCCATGGTGAGGGCTGTCTTGCGGCCTGGCCTTGGGGGGGGGGGGGGGGCGGGGTGGACGGTGATAGCCCTCGATTGCACGGACCTTGTTGGGGGGTTCGTTCTGGTGGACGGGCCCTGTGGGAGCGCTCCCGCGCCCATGACCTACCTGGACTAATACTTTTTGCTTCGGGGTGTGCACAGTGTATTCTGAATTTATTGTTGATTGTGATTCCCTGGGGCCCCCTCCCCCCCTTTTTTCCCCCCCTGCTTTTAGGACGCTGTCATGGTGCTCGTCCGGAGCGGTGGGTGGTTACTTGTGTGGGCGCCGGACGGGCGGGGCATGGGCCTACCATGGCCTGGCCGTGGGACTCGGGGGGGCTCGTGAGTGCCGGGGCTCCGGGTCCCCCCGGCTCCTGCTCCCTGGCTTCCCCCCTTTTTTTCTCTGGGGAGCGTCGGGGGGGGGTCCTGGATCGTCGGTTGTCCCTTGGGATTGGTCACTTTCTGGTGCCCATCATCTGCCCATCTGGAGTGTGGACTGCGGGTGAAGACTGGAGAGAGATAAACCAACGGGGTGATTGCTCAGGAAGGGCAGGGCTGTGTATTATATAAAATTTATCATACAAAATGTATTATGTGGTTCTTTGGAATGCCATATGTTAACAAGATCTTTGAGTGTCATTTTAAAGTTAAGGAAGACTCGGGTTTCTTTCTAGGTTGTTTTCTTCTTGTTCCCCGGGGGGGGGAGAAATAAGTCTTGGACCGTCTCTCCCAAAAGAGGGGCTGAATCGGGCTGGGGAATCGGGTGACCTTCGTAGCCTTGCAGCGCCACAGTTTCTTTACCCCACGTAGGCCAGCTCGCCAAGGCTTACTTAGCCTAAGGCGGGCTTTTTTTTCTTCTCATTTCCTTTCGTACCTGTTTCTGCTCTTTTCCCATTCTTTCTTTTTTAGTTCTTTCCTTCCTCCTTCCCCCTTTTTACAGCGCGTCTTCTCTCGGGTCCCGGTAGCCGGCCCTTGCCCGGCCCTCCTCTTGCTCCTCTTGATCAGGACCACGCTCCCCCCATTTTCTGGGATTCACTAATCCCTAGCTTGCGGCTTTAGTTGACTGGGTCCCCCCCCCCTTCACGTGTGTCGTGCGCGGTCTGGGTCGGGCACCGGTGGCGCGATGGATCTCAAGATCGTCTCCCTGAACACCAAGGGTCTCAACGTCCCTGAGAAACGGAGAATATGCCTGAATCTATTCTACTCCTGACTCGAAATCCAGAGGTGTGGGTATTTTAATTTCGGCCAACCCTCCCATGGACCTTGATAGACAATAGGCAGGATGAGGAGGGTCGCTCTGTCTTTGTTAAAGGCAAAGTAGGTAATCAGGTATTCACATTCGCTAATATTTATGCTCCCAACTCGGATCAAATCAGCTTAATTGAACGCACCCTGGATGCTCTCCAGACGTTCTCGGAGGGCGTCCTGATCTTTGGCGGGGACCTTAATGTGGCCCTGGACCCATTGCTAGACGCCTCCAGGAAGGCCTCTCACTTGTCATTCTCAGCCCTCAAAAAACTGAAAAATGCCCTGCGACTCTCTCAACTGATGGACCCGTGGCATTTACAGAACCCTCAAGGCCGAGACTATACCTTTTATTCGGCACCCCACGACTCGAGGATAGATTACCTTCTAATAGAACATAGACACCTGCAGATCGTCCAGAAAGCAGAGATCGACCCCATCTTGATTTCAGATCACGCCTTGATCTCACTATCTGTGAAACTTCCCGAGCTGCTGGCTAGACCGGGTACATGGGTGCTCAACGCATTGCTACTCCAGGACCAGGTTCTAAAAGAGGAGATCAGAAGAGAGTTGAAGACATACTTCGAACTCAACACCAACCAAGAGACGACTCCCCTAAACCTCTGGGCAGCGCACAAATGTTATATCAAAGGTGTTATACTGAAGATGGCCTCCATAAGGAAAAGGGAAAAACTAATCGGAGACCTGGTGCAGAAAATTACTCGGCTAGACTCAGAACACAAAAAGCAGCAAGCGGAAAAGGCTAAGCAGGAATTGGCGGCAGCGCGGGAAAAACTGCGAGACATCCTGCTAACCAAGGCCAAGGTCACGCTTTTAAAGGCCAGGCGCTCCTTTTACGAATATGGGAACAAGTGCAGCCGCATGTTAGCTAGGGCAATGAGAGAGCAGAGAGCAAGTAATTTTGTCCCACAGGTGCTGGGGAGCGGAGGTCGTCTGCTTTCTAGACCGGCGGACATTGCTGAGGCCTTTAGAGAATTCTATCACAAGCTTTATAACCTGAGGGGTGCCGTCTGGACCGGATGCAGGAAACTCAAAGATATGTTGCGGTGTCGGGCTTGCCCACACTGAGTCGGAAGGTGGTGGAGGCCATGGAAGAACCCATAACTGCGCAGGAATAGTCACAGGCAATAAAGTCCTCCCAGACGGGAAAATCTTCGGGTCCTGACGGTTTCACCTTATCTTATTACAAATGGATGGCGGAAGTCCTGACCCCAAGAGCAGTTGCGGCTTTCAACTCTATATCTCCCGAGCAGGCTATACCTACGGATATGCTGAGGGCACAAATAGCGATAATACCCAATCAGGGAAGAGATCCACTTCTCTGCTCCAACTACAGGCCGATATCGCTCCTAAATGTGGACCTCAAAATATTCGCAAAAGTTTTGGCGACGAGGCTCCTACCATACCTGGGCAACCTCATAGACATGGACCAGGTGGGGTTCACTCCGGGTAGAGGGGCAAGAGACAATGTGACCAGAATCCTTAACCTGATCCACCTGTCACATGAGAAAGGGATCCCCACCATGATGCTTTCCACAGATGCTGAGAAAGCATTCGATAGGGTCCATTGGGACCTTTTACGGGCCACGGTAGAGCATATATGTTTACAAGAGAACATGAGGTCCTGGATGTTGTCCCTCTACTCCTCTCCCTCGGCGTGTGTCAAAGCCAACGGAATTTTGTCTGACCCTTTTCCCATAACGAACGGCACAAGACAGGGATGCCCACTATCACCGATCATATTCATCCTGACGCTGGGACCCTTCCTCAGGAGGATCAGGGCGAACCCGGACATAAAGGGCTTGTTGGTGGGGGAGGTGCGGAACATAAGGTGGCCGCATTTGCTGATGACTTACTCTTCTGTATTACCTAACCAGTGACAACCATCCCCAATTTACTAAGAGAAGTGAGAGAGTACGCGGAGCTATCCAACTTCAATTTAACCTTCAGAAGTCTGAAGCACTGAATATCTCTCTTCCACAGAGACAACATACAAGCTAACTTTCCCTTCCGTTGGGGATCTGAAGCGATCAAATACTTGGGAGTACAGATAACGCCTCAGATTAAAGACCTGTTCGCCAAGAACTTTCCACCCCTCCTGAGCGCCATTAAAAGGGATCTCCATACATGGAAGGACAGGGCACTGTCCTGGTTCGGTAGATGTAACATACTGAAGATAAACATCTTAACCCCCGGCTACTCTACCCAATCCAGGTACTGCCCATCCACCATTCATTAAATTCATATGGGGGGGGGGGGGGCAGCAGCCAGAGAATTGCGCAACAAACACTCACATTGCCGAAGATGAGGGGGGGGGGGGGGGAGTGGGACTCCCGGATATCAGGATGTACTATGCAGCGGTGCACCTCAACAGGATTGTGGTCTGGAACAGGCACAGGGGAAGCAAAAGATGGGTACAATTAGAGCAATCGTGGGCCCCGGTTCCACTGGCGGGCCTCCCTTGGTCTCTAGGCGAAATCCCGTATGTGTTAAAGTCTCACCCCACAATAGGCCCGACCCTCTTCGCCCGGTCACGGGTGCTCTGGACTTCATGCCAAACCGGCTGGACACAGGCTTTGCAAGGTGGAGAGCCCCTGGACGAGGGGCTGCCCGGGATTTCCTGAGCGGCACTAGTTGGAAGTCCTTGCAGGACTTGCGAAACTGGGGGGATCCTCTCCATTTGTCTCACTGGAGGGCATTACAGGTGACACACTTCTTGGCAAGCTTGCCCCCGCCTGGGGAGTTCGCTAGAGAGCTGACACCATTTGAGCGCATGTGTGCGACAGGTGAATCAACCAAGGGCGCGCTATCCACAATATACAAACTGTTGGTAGACCCAGGAGAAACCCATGTACCTAACTTCGTAAAGGCATGGGAGACGGAACTCAAAATCACGTTGGCACCAACTCAAGTAAAGAAGATCCTGGAGCTGGCGCAGCGGGCCTCAATAAGCAACTGGTACCAGGAGGCGGGATATAAAATACTGAGTCGATGGTATAGGTCGCCACAGGTATTACAACGTTTCTACCCGTCAGTATCTTCCCTCTGTTGGACATGCAAGAGGGCCCCGGGATCCCTTGCACACATCTTCTGGGGATGCGAAAAAATAAGAGGCTTCTGGGAGGAGGTTGTAAAGTGGATTCTCAAGATAACAGGGGAGCCCGTCGAACTGTCCCCGGAAGTTCTTCTTTTGCATTCCACCAAAATTTCAGTTGGAAACTACAGGAAATCCTTGACAATACATTTGATAAATGCAGCTAGGGCATGCATACCCACCAGATGGAAGTCGCCTGTACCGCCTACAATTGTTTCGTGGGTTCGGAGGGTGGAGGATATCAGTCGAATGACTTGACAGCCCTCCTCCAGCGCACAGAGGAAAAAAATAGACACCGGTGAATGCAATGGTCGATGTTCATAGAATCAGATAAAGGCAAAACCCTGCGAGACGGGACCTAATTGGTCAGGGGATGATTCGGGATCAGTGTTGGTTTGGGGTGCCCGATCCGGACCGGGTGGCGTTGTTATTCTCCCGTGGGGCTCACTTTAGCCGCCTGCTTGGGGGGAGGCGTTGGTCTTCCCTCCTTCCCCTGCTCCCCTTTGACCCCTCCCTGGTCTTGTCCCCTATCCGTGCCCTGTTCGGGGTCATGGACGCAAATGCACCCCGCGGGGTTGTGGACGGGGGTTCCTCTCTCTGCCGGTGGGGTGGGGCGGGGGGGGCGTTGGGGGGGGTTTTGGCCGGGATCTGAGAGCTGCATGCCCTTCATGTTCTATGCCCCCTGCCCTGTCCCTCCTCTCCTTCTTCCTCGCCCTTCCCCCGTCCCTCCCTCCCTTCCTCTCTCAACCCTCCCCTTGCTTTCATAAAGTCTTTCTTCCTTTTCATCTATTCCCTTCGCTCCTCTCTACCCTTCCATACTCCCCTTTGCTCTTTATTTCTATCTGTTCAGTTCAGGAAAAACGGGGGGCGGAGGGCGGTGGGACACGATCTCAAGCCTGCCTACAGGTGGTGGACAGGCATTGAACTTACATATTAGTGTCAATTGTCATATTGAAAGCTTCAAACTGTATTGGCTTGATGCAGAGCCTCCCCGTTCAGCTAT
This sequence comes from Gastrophryne carolinensis, assembly GCA_027917425.1. Taxonomy (NCBI): domain Eukaryota; kingdom Metazoa; phylum Chordata; class Amphibia; order Anura; family Microhylidae; genus Gastrophryne; species Gastrophryne carolinensis. Next base: position 77,129,575 of record CM051241.1, read on the forward strand.
CCCGTGCATTTTCCTGTTGGTTTTGGCCTTTGATCGGGTCAGGAAAGGGTGCTACGTTGATTTTAGTGTGCGTTTACGCGCTCAGGTGTGCGCTCAGCCGCCTTTCCGATTGTCGGCTCGCACGAGGCTGTTTCCCGGCAAAACGGACGCCTCGTTCATTGTTCCGTTTTTTTCAGTGATGCAGAGCCTTGTTTTCCGATTGAAATCAGCCTAATGAAACGGGGCCGCCGAGCCTTCACTTACGGCAAGTCAGAGCAGCCGTATTTGCACTCGGGCAATAATATGCAGTCCTCTGTTGGAGCACATCAGCGGCGCCAGCTCCGCGGTCTTGTCCTGCTGAGTATGGCAGAAACCAGGCTGCACCTATTTGAGCTCACCCGCCTTACTGGGTATGTGTATGAAACTTGTATTGGTTGCCCACCCTGTCTGACTTTGTTTTTTCCCTTAACACACTATTTGGTAATTTTTTTGTTAGTATATTTTTAGCCTAATTTTTAAACTTTAAATTTAATGGGTTAAGTGATAGAACCCTATTGCGTCATGTTCTTGCCCTCTTATGTGAGTAGTATTCCCCAGACTTTTTTAATGAGTGTACAGGTTGGATGTGCATGTAGGCTCATTACAAATGTCCTTTCCTCCAACCCTACCCCGCTCACCTATTTGTCCCTCTTTTCTATTGTTGCAATGCACACCTTTTTTTATTTTTATTTTGTTTGGTTTTTTTTTGGGGTTTTTGGGCAGGAGACTCTGGCTATCCTTTGCTCCCCTGGCTGCTGACCCCAATCCTGGACCCATCTTCACAGGCAGAGGAGCCCTACAATACTGCCCCCAGGAGGACTCGCTCTGTGGTGGAGCGAGCCTTTGGTCTCTTGAAGATGAGGTTCCGTTGTCTTGATCAGACTGGTGGGGCACTACAATATACGCCTGCAAAGGTCATTAAACTAATCATGGCTTGTTCCGCTTTAAGAGAGGGAGTCTGCCATTTCTGAGTAAAGTCTCATTAAAAAGGGTTTCACACAGTGGGGCATCCCGATCTGGGATTTCCAGGGGGAAGACCAGTGGCCGTTCTGGGTTTTGTTCTGCTTTATGTGAGGGAACCTGTGTTACTTTAATAATAATGTAAAGGAGGTGGGTTATTCCATCCTAACCTGATTTGGTCATGATGTTTTAAAGCAGCCCAAAACCCATGTAACCCAGCCCTTTGGAGTGTGAAGAAATCCAGGGCTGGGTTACAGGCATCATGTCTCTGGGGCATTCCAATTTGGGATGTCCTGCACGTCACTGCGGGGGAACGTCAGAGCTATACCAGGAGCTATGCCATCTTTACACAAGAGCAGGACAACATCATCATGGATGTGAGTATGCGAGCGTGCGTTTATGTGCGCGCACACATTCCTTATAATAAAAAAAAAAAACAAAGCGCAAGAATAGTCTGAACCAACTTAGTTTGTCACGTTAAATACAAGCCCACCTTAGTTTAACCCATGTACGCAGCTACAAACTAGGCTACATGCAGATAGAAGAACTAGGGCAGCAAGGTTAATAAAGTGACTTTAGTTAGGCCAGGAAACTTGTTAATGTATTTTGTGGATTTTAAACAACTATAACAGTTATTGATGAATCGCGCTCAGAATGTTCAAGCAATATGTTGTAATTTCCTCTTATTTCTGTTTCATCTATATAAAAGTCCTCAGCGCAGGAGATAAATAAAGCGTGGCACTAACACTCTCAATGGTATATCAATAAAAAGCACTAAAAATGCAATTCTCCGCGGGACAATTCAAATGTAATTTCTTTTTTCCATTCACCACGTGTTTATCTTTCTTAATTACCTACATGTGTATCCATCACCAGTTTCACAACACACGTACCAGACAATGCAGGACAAAGCGCTTCTCTATAAATCCAATGTTTCTTCTTGTAACAGATCTTAATGTATGGTTACAGGGATAGATCTCCTTTGTTTCCAAAGCCTCTTATTTTTAACTCTCTCAGAATTATCAGGACTTGGTTTGTATAAAATAAATCATTTATTCAGATATTAACATGTGGAAATAAAACAAAAACCGCACATACCGTGTTTCCCCGAAAATAAGACCTACTCCGAAAATAAGGCCTACTGTGCTTTTAGCATGAAGGCTAAATATACGGCCTCCCCCGAAAATAAGACCTCCCCCGAAAATAAGACCTCCCCCGAAAATAAGACCTCCCCCCGCAGCAAGAGTCCTCAGTCAGCTGCGGGCGGCTCTCTCTGATGACGAGTGACGCCCCTGACGTTGCGCATAGGGGGACGTCACTGGGGGACGTCACTCGTCATCAAAGCGGCCGCCACCAAAGTGAAAGCTGCTCGCTCTCTGACAGTAAGTTAGTGAGTAGTGGCAGCAGACTGTGAAGAAGAAAAAAAAAAGAATTTCTATGGGGGAAATGCCAGGTGAAGTGAGGGGAGGGGGGATGGAAACTAGAGAATTCCCTGGATTCTCTAGACTCTACCCCCACCTTCACCCACTGATGATGAGGAGGGGTGGTTGTATGTTTTGGATTCCCCACATATGCCACTACCGGTAGTACAGGAGAAGGGGGGTAAATTGGGACAGGAGGATCGGGGGGGGAGGTAACATGAAATTTTGACAGGAGTCACATTTTGTCTGGTTATGCTGGTTTGTGATGGCAACTACTACTGTTTAACAGTTAATAAATTTCCTGTTTTTGTGAATGCATGTGAATTCTTCTTCATGGAAAAATGTAAGACATCCCCTGAAAATAAGACCTAGCGCATCTTTGGGAGCAAAAATTAATATAAGACACTGTCTTATTTTCGGGGAAACAGGGTAGCATAATACCGCTTTGCTAAATTCTATGCGCAGCCTTTAAAATACTCCTTACCAAATGCAAGTAAAGATTGGGCATTGATAAAATCTCTTAAAACAGGAATAGTGATGCTCAAGATTCAGTATTCCAAGGAAAGCTTTGTTTCACTCTTTCAAATAACGCAGCAGCCTCAATGTATACGTTACCGCGGCCCGAGCTTCTAACCTCGGCCGGCGTCGGCTCTGCTCGGCTCCAATCGGAGATCACGTGTTCAAGATAGGCTCCGCCCTAATGGTGGGTCCTTGTATCTTTTTTTTTACAGATGATGCTGCGGAATCGTGTTTTTAGAGTTTGGGCTTTTCATTAAATCACGCTGAAGGTCCGGTTTAAAAAGGGCCCCAATAAAACAACGCCCAACCAAACCATAAAAACAATGCTAAACTAAGGTTGTTTTTCATTCACAGATCAAAGAAAAACACAGCCACAAGACCCCGAGGCCTAATTTTTAACATGTTTAATTCAAATTTAAATTGTTTTTTACTTTTGTTTTATCAAAAAAATAATCTCCAAACCACAAAACCAAAAAAAAAAATGTGATTAAAAAAAAAAAAATAACAGATTTTGTGAGTTGTCTTTCCTGCAAATGTACAATCACACAACATCATCACACATTTACATGACACAAAAGGTTTAGATATGGGACAAAAAATCAGAAAAACTCACAACCAATTACGGTAAACATTAAAGGCAAGGAGGAAGGAACACCAAAGAGATTAAGGTATGCATTAATGGCAAGAAAGAAGGAACACCCAAAAATAAATTTGACAAATATATATGTGTGAAATTGGCAGTTGGTGCCATATGCATATTCCAATGGAGGTTTAGGGATGTGCACTTGCGTGTAGCCAGATTGACAACTGAAGAGCCATGGAGATGTAAGTATACTTGGAAAAATCACCAAAATGGAAGGTCAAATACGACGGAAACCAAGCAGGTACGTTCAAAAACCAAGGAAAAAGCAGGGAAAAACGGGCCGCCCGTGTGAACGGGAACGGAAGCCCCGATCAAATTGAAGGCACCCGAGAGAGCAAAAAAAACTTCCCGAGTAAAGACAAATTGACGGATCAGTTAGGGAGCCATTCCGACGGAGGCTCTGCATCACATTTGTGCCACGATTCAAACGGGAGCCCCGGACAATCAAAAGGTTTTAAGCTCAGACCGGGGGAGGCTCTGCATCAGGCCATATGTCTGTAATACTCAAGAGACTTGGCTACCATGTTTAATCGATAACTGTGATCTGTCTTACTGCTTCTGCTCTTTTCAATAAAGATTTATTGTTAAAAAAAATCAACCTACCTGCATCTACTGCATGTTATGAGCCTTTAAAGATCCAAGATGACAGCTTATGGGACATCAGGCAGCCTGCAAACAGGAAGTGCCTTCTGACTGTGCTGCTCTGCATTCTGGGACTGCTGACCTTTTCCTGACCCCAGCTCTGTCTGAGCAAAGCACAGCTGTAACCCACCCCCCTATACTTTATCCCACTCTTCTCTCCTCAGTAAGTGTGATGCTTCTGAATTAAAATGGCGGCGCCCGTATCCTAAAGTCCTTAAAAGAGTTGCAGCCCAGTGGGGGAAAGAATAATAAGTAAGTGACTAAAAACGTAAAATATATTAATTTTAGATGCTGGGGAATCGCTTTTTAAGGGTTTGGGCTTTTCACCAAATCATGATGAAGGTCTGGTTTAAGGTAAGCATTCATCGTAGGAGAACATAAAAACAGGAACCACTAGTGAGTTAAGGTAAGTGTCACGGACCGGGTGTGGCGGCACAGGTGTGGATCCGCTGTGACCGTGTTACTGATAGCGAGTGCCGTGTCAGGGGAGCGGAGTCTAAGAGGCCACCGGTATTCACCAGAGCCCGCCGCAAAGCAGGTTGGTCTTGCAGCGGCGAGTGACCCCCAGGTCGCTACCCCCCAACAGAGGCTCAGCCACACAGTCAGCCGAGGTAATGCGTGGTACAAAGGAGGCAGGCAAAAGGCGATGTCAAAGTTCAAGCAGAGGTCAGGGCTGGCAGCACAGGTTCAGAGTCGGGGACAGGCAAAGGTCGGTACACGGGTGAGCAATACTGAAAACACAGACTTTCTGCTTACAAAGGAAGACCAAGATCCGGCACTGATGGAAAAGGAAGTGCCCCTTAAATAGGGAAAGTGGATGCACTGATAATGCTCCTTCCTAATAGAGGTGCCACCTCTGATGTTCTATGCTGGGGTTTTCAAGCCACCATCACTCAAAAATTCAGTGGTAGATGCTGTCAGTAAACCTAACCTGGGGATGGAGGGGTTATTAATTGTTTGACTCCTGATGCCAACCACTGTGGACACAGTCTGTCAAACAAAAAACATTTCTCTCTTTTAATAATTTTTTGACATTTTGGCATAAAGAACCTTTAGGGGAATAATACAACACAATTGTGACATCAGAAACATGAAACACAAGGATATAAAAGCAAACACAAATGTCTATGTCAAGCACACTATAGAATCATTGACAATGATATTTAATAAATCTCATATGTATTTACGTTGTATAAAATATCTCCTTATATCACCACAATCCCTTGCCAATCAATGATTGCATAAAAAGAAACTCAGAGAGTAAAGGTCCAGGGACAAATGAAGGCTATAGATACATTTACACTGAGCAGGATAAAAGCAGAGAAGAAAAGGAAATAGAATAGGGAAAGGGGGGGGGGGGGGCTATCCGGTCCACCCCACACTGCATCTTATAGGTTCAACTTCTGCAGTGCCAGTGCATCAAGTTGAAAACCTGAGTATCCCTTCCAGGGTTCCCCTATTGAGCAAGTTAGCTGCAATGCTGGATTAAGCTGCAACTTCAGCATAACCATCAACATCATTTGGCAGAACCTGGTGTTCTTGTAACAGTCCGTTAAAGGTTTATTAAAGGCAATAAAATACTGACCGCTGACTGCAGGCTGAGCTGGTCCAGTTTCTGTTCTGTCAGCTCTGGTGCCGACAACATACTTCTGTTTACCCTTGAAGCAATTTTGTTCATCCTCATTTCTAACGTAGACAAACAGTGAGTTACATAGTGCGTCTCCTGATGCCAATCAATGAGAGGCCCTCAGGACCTGAAATGGGTTCGAGCAACAAGCCCGACAGCCCAAGAATAGGGGCTTTTCAGCCTCTAGGGCTTCAAGGGATCAAGCCTGGGTCTGCAGCCAAACTGTTAAAAGATTTTTTATTGCTTTTACCTTTTAGAGGCCTTTTAAAGTGGACCAAAACCCAGGATTTTGACTATCCTGGGTTTTGGTCCTTTCCCCGGGGGCGCCCTGATGGGGGGGGGGGTGCCCCGCTACGTGAATCCCCCCAGATCGCTGAAGTTAACTCACATCTTCCCCGTCCTATGGCGCATGCGCAGCCGCTCATCCTATCCCCCACTTTCTTCTAACAGCAAGCGTACCCGTGCCGGTCATTAGCAAATGCCTGGCGTGGGCACGTGCCCTGCTAGAGGGATAGCGGGGATTCGGCTCGCACATGCGCCGTTGGACCGGGGAGCAAGTTAAGTGTATGGGACGTCCTGGAGGCTTTTTTCCGGAGGGAGGGAATCGATCTGCCTGGGAATCTTATAGATTCCCTGGGCGATCGCACTGGCACCTGATATGCACACCCACCGTCAGCGTGTCTGAATGTCTACAGCAGAGGGTGAGCAGCCAGCAGCAGAACTCTTGGCCTGCTATAAAGGAAGCCTGTGGAGCTATAGAAGTGTCTAAAATATTTGGTTGCAAGCGATGGCCACCCTAGGTGATCTAGTATCTCAATGATACATGGTGCTTTTGGGAGTGTAAGGCAGCCCTCCTGTGCATGTGTGCTCTCTCTCTCTATCTATATATAGGATTTGTAGCATCTTAAAACCTATTTTAGTTGTAATAAAGAAGAGAAGAGAGAAGTTGGAAAACCGGGGGGGGGGGGGGGGGTTTAATGCATTTTGCACATTGCCCCTGTAGGGGCTACAGAAATGTTGCCTTCATCTGGCTAATGGCAAATCCAGCTCTGTTTATATTCATGCAATGTGGAGGTTACGATCTAACAACAATGTTACAATGTTTCTGCCATTTAGCTTAAAGGACGGCTACAGTATTACGGACATGGACAAAAAGTCCATCAATAATGGTTTTCATAAAGATTGCTGCTTCTGTAGTTTTAGATATTTTATTAGATGTTCATATGCTATGCAGAAATAGCCTCTCTTTTTATCAAATTACCCCTCATCTCTCTCCTTTTTTTCTACATTTTCTTCATAATCTTTCCATTTTCCTCTCTTTCTGTGCAGCCCCCCCGCAGCTTTTTTCTTGTTGCTTACACATCATCTCCATCTTTATCATAGCTCCTTTCTCCAGTCTGTCTCTTTTTAACTTTTTTACCCTTCTTTCATCTTTCTTTCCACTTTCTTTCTTCATTCTTTTTTTCCTCTTTCATTCTTTTCTCACTCAACCTTTTTTTATCACTCTCTCTTTCTTTCTTTCTTTCTCTGCATTCCTAATTTTTCCCTATTTTTTAACAGGCTGATTCATTATTAGCGGCAGGCAGCAACAGAGGAGCGTCTGTAGCAGGCATTTCAGAGCGCCCGCTAGTAGTCGCTGAGCTCAGCCGTGGTTCGCTAGTTCAGAGGGACTCAGTCGCTGTGCAGCATTGTTGAATATGTTGTGGGAAGTCGCTATATGAGCAGTACAGCGCTGTATGGGAGCGAATGGTAGCGACTGGTCAGTGCGACCGACTCACACCATATTCACACACCTCCAGCGCTCAAAAATGCTTCGCTGTAGCCCAGAACGCCAGAGGCTGTGTGATTAAAGGCTGTTTTTAACATGTATCCACCAGTAACAAAGCAAAAACATATGGAATTACATCGTAATAACATTGTGACATGAACACATTAATGCCAGTCCTGTAATGTCAATTCTGCATAATTATATAAAAACTGAAAAATATTTTCAAAATTTATCTAGGCCAGGAGAGGTCACAAAATTTTTTGAGAATAAAAAAAAAAAAATTTATAAAAACACCCTGTTTTAAGAGAAATTAAAGAACGTCCATTGAAATGTATGGGAGAGCGCCAGGTAGCGAGAGGTAATACGCGTCGCTCTGCAAGGCTGAACTCCTCAGTGTACAGCACACTGAGGCTGGGATAATGATGAATCGGACGCTACATTATCCCAGTCGCTCAACAGGATCGCCTTCATAAATGTGTAATTGCGTGCCGTGTCCGGCTTTCACCTGACGCTACCTGTCGCTACCTGTCATTTACAAGGCACTACCTGACGCAATCCCTTCATGAATAAGGCCCTAAGTCTCTTTTGCTTTCTCTCTCGTTTTTCCTCATGCTCTCCATCTCTCTCTTGTCGCAATACTTTAATCTCTCTCTCTCTCACTTTCTTTGTTATCCTCAATCTTTATCTTCTCTTTCATGTTGTCCCTGTTGCATGCTTTCCATTTTTTGTGTGTGTAGAGGAGGGCGACACTTACCCCGAAGGCCAACCTTAAGTTACAGTGCTGGCCCTTATTTTTCAAGACTTCTGCAATTGGCCATGGTGTGCTGGATATCCGTTTTGTGGCAAAAATCCTGACCAATGGCAACCCGTGCTTTCCTATTCAGTCTTTGGCTTTTATCACAATTTCTGTATTTTTGTTTGCCTGTGACAGAACATGGGGGATAGGGGTGGTGCCATGGGCTCTTGGAACGAGCCTCCCAATTCAAGATGCCACTTAGGAAATGGTCTAAGCTTGGGGGGCAGACATTTCCAGGGGTACTGATCCTCTATAAGACATAAAGGGAGTAAAAGCAGGTTGAATCTTGGTCATCAAGTTTTTCATTGTTTCATATATTGACTTTTTTTTTTTCTTTTTCTTTTCCAAGAAAGACCGTGTATCGCCATCCTGATTAATATCAGCCCAGATGTCATCATTTAGTGTCTGTATAAGGCACTACTTATTTTGTTCAGCATTGTGGATTGAGAAGCATTGCATACAAATCAGCGGATATATATACATACATATGTACAAACTTATACACATATATACCTATCTATACATGTACATACACATATACACACTTCTTCTTTTTTTCTTTCCTTCCCTCTTCTCTCTTTCCTCCTTCTCCTTTTCTTTATTATACCTTGTATATGCCAGGCAGACCTCCTAGATTACTAATTGATGGGAAGGTTTAGTCCTTGTGGAATTTTATTTGTATGCATCCCCCCCAATACCCCCCTCCTTTCTAATTGGATAATCATTGTCGTTCAGGATCAGGGATTCTGTATTATTACTAAATATTGATTTAGCATTTCATCATACTTAGGACATGTTGTTAAGGCCAGTTCATTTTTAAGTTCTGTAATTATTGTTCTATACCATAGTTTTTTTTTATCAGGGGGCGTAGAGATGGCCCATCTCAACACATTTGCCTTTTTTGTTGCCCATATCAATAATGATCACGATCTTCTTATTTCTGCTGACCAGTTAATTGGAAAAAGGTTCAGTAGCCCCATGTAGGGATTAGAAGTATTGTGTCTCTTATCATGATCTCTAAGATCTCTGCTGTGGCCTGCCGTGAAGGCTGATTCACTACTAACACAATGTATTGCAGGATAAGCTTCTGTATAGCAGGCGCTTAGAGCGATTGCTAGTAGACGCTGTAAGCGAGTATCGGGCGCTGTAACAGTCTCAGTCGCTGTAGTAACCTGGCCGGCATTGATGAATGTGATGTGTGTTGGGGCGCTCTAAAAACAGTACAGCGCTGCAGTGAGCAAGAGGTAGCGCCAGCTCAGTGCGGTAGGCACTCGGCGCTAGACACCATATTTAACAAAAAACTACACACACGCAGCATCGGCGCTCTAAAGCTGGGCACTGTAGCATAGAGTGCCAGAAGCTGTCGGTTTTTGAACACATATACACCAGTAACAAAGCGAAAACACATGATATGACATTGTTTTAACACTGGGACAATAACACTTTAGTGCCAGACCTGTAAATACAATTTTGCATAAAAATATAAAAAGTCCAAAAAATGTATAAAAGTGTTAAAAGAGGTCACACAATGATTTGAGCAAAAACTATATACAAAATGTATACACAACTAATGAAGCCCCATTGAAATGTATTGGAGAGCGCTACAGAGCGACAGGTACTACATGGCGCTTGTATTAATACATGTGATGCTACATGGCGTTGTTAAAGGCGCTCACCAGATTCGCTTTCTTAAATGTGGTTTTGCCTACAGCACCCAGCGTTCACCAGACGCTGCCTGCCGCTACGAGGCGCTACCTGGCGCTATCCCTTCTTAATAACCCCCATAATATTTTAGTATATGTACATTCCCACCATAAGTGCACTAACATTGCTGGCGCCAGGTTATATCACCAACAGTTATATATAAGAAATCTGTCATTATAGTCTGCTTTTTTGATAAATTTGCATACATATGTGTTGTAATATGTATTTTGTGTGTTATGCACTTTTTTGACAATACTAAATAATTACAGCTTCTAAATAATCACAACTTCAGTTTTAGTTCTCCCCTTCTATAGTATTTAGATTCCTGGATATCAGAAAGGGTTTTCAGGCCTTGGGCTTGGGGTATAGTTGTGGCAGGACCCCCTGTGCCATCATCAGGCTTCACATAGCTGTGGCCGGCTATCATAATCGTAATTCTAGATGTGGTTGCCACGTTGTGGATACTTTATTCTCAAGTCCTACTCCTGCTTTATTTCTTCATCGCTTCTCCTTTTGTATTTTTATCTTCTACGAATTGTAGAAGATAGGGATATTGCATATAAGTATTTGCATATGTGCTCTGTATTATAATCAGCTGTTTCCTTTTATTTGATTATGGATGTTGTGGTTACATGTAACATCGAGATGACTTAACAAATGCAAACACAAAATGTTTATATTATAGAACCCAAGTGTGAAATTATATGGAGAAAAATGATTAATTTAGAACCAGCGGTGTTGTAAATACTGATAATGTCACAAAGTAGCCAAACACCATGTACATCACACATCAGCATGAGGCTCCACCGTGTCAGTGATCTTAAAGTGGACCAAAACCCAGTGGGATGCCCCAGGGGTAGACAGGTGGGTGGCGCTGGAGTCTTTCAGACTCCAAAACCGGCACAAGGTTGTTTTGGATTGTTTTAAATTATATTGAAGTGAATGGGGTCGTACACACTTGGACATAGCTGCTGCTGAGGCTGCTGAGATGCTGTTGATGAGTGGGGTGAATTGTTGTTCTTAAAGAGGAACATCGACCTCCCTGGAGCAGAATTTTCTATGCCTGGGGCATTCTGACTTGGGATGCCCTGCTCTGTGTCTGCCCGGGGACTGCAGAGTAAACGTACCTTGCCGTGATCCCACAGCACGTGCAGCATCTAGATCTAAATGGCTGGCATGAGTAAGCAGGGGAGCGGCCAGCGGCTTTCGCTCCATTCATCTTTAAAATGGTGAATGGTTCACAAGCCACTGGCTGTCTGGTAATCTTTCGGATGTCCGGAGAGGGGAGTATTTACAACATTCCCTGGGAATACACACAGTGTATGGAGCTGGAGAGGAACAATATCTGGGAGAGTGAAAATAACGAGTGTTGTACCTCAAAGAGACCCTAAAGTCTCTTTGTCTCTTTCTGCCCCCTGGCTCCTCCACCCATTTTCTCCTCCATCCATTCCAGGCCGTCCAGAAGTACTTACAGTCGGGTGTTCACCCCTAGGAGGCGCTGACTGCAAGATCAAAAGATGTAGCTCCTCCCGGCCCCCTATAAAGGCAGCTGCCTCGCAATCCAGCCCCAGTTCTTTTTCTTGCAGTTGACTGCATAAGATCGCTTTCACTCTCTCTCAGATTTTGGCAGCAGAGCGGGGACATCTAGCCTGTTGGCCGCTGCAGGACCCTATTTCCTCGGATCTCTTCTGACCCATCCTTGCCTCCGAGCCTTGGCTGCTAAAGGGGATCCGTGTACGGTAGGGTGAAATGCTGGGGTCTGGGGCGTTCTGGCAGAGCACATGGCTCTGGGCCGCAGACTTTATTAACAAAAAGTAGCAGCGAGGAGCGGTCCGATCTGCTCCATCCACCCTTTACCTGCCTTGCTCCCTTGCCAGGTCTCGGTCCAGGGCGTGTGCCGCATGCTGGCAGACACGCCCCGCGGGGTCTCGCTCCCTGCGGGCTCCTCGCGGGTCGGCGGGGGGTGAGGGGATGGGCCGCCGGCATGTCAGGCGGCGCTCGTGGCGGCGTAACACACCGGGGGGGGGCGGAGTCACGGGTGGCGGTGCGCTGGCTGGCCGCCGCGCCTGTGACGCTCCCCCTACGGGCCTTTCTAAAAGCGCTGCTTGTGCTCGGCGCGCTGCGGGCCTTGCTGGCGTGGCTGGGGTCCTCGGCTGTGATCTGGGAGACAGTACCTCTTGTTTCTCCTGGCGTTGCAGGAGCGGCGCGGTCGTGAGTCCCTCTTGTGGTTGTCCTGTTTTAAGGGGATAAGGGGGATAGACACTGTATTCTGCACTGTATTGTCACTGTATGCTTATTTTGTGTGTATATTTTATGATTCTTATATGTTAATGCATGACATTGTGGGTCATTTTGTAATTGCTGTCTTTCTCTTTTTGATTTTAGACTGTGGGCTGAAGGTTGAGGGTTGTGGTTTCTCCCGGTCCCCATTATTAAAAAGAGGGATCGGCTATTAGGCTTAGGCCGTTAGTGTCTATTAGCCTTATTGAATATTTGTATTCAGAATCACCATAATGGAGGCATCAGGGGATAGTGAGCCGGGCACCCCACTTGGGCAGGACAGGCTCTGCCCCTTGTGCAGACGGAATCCCTGGGGCAGCTTTAGCACAATTTGTTCCACTTGCGCTAGAGGCATTGCTTTGGACCATGAGCGGGCGGTCGCTCCTGACCCTAGTCCTGCGTTACCACCGGCCTCTCCGGATCCTCCGCTGCTGGAGTTAGCCCCTAGTGAAGGGGGATCCAGCAAGGGGACACACGCTGATTTTGCGCACACAGGCTGGCTAGCCTCGAGAAACAGATCTCATTGGCAGCCCCTAAAAAGGCCTCGCGTAAAAAGCGGCATTTGAGTCACCAGATGACCCACTCTCAGAGGGTGAGTTGCTCTCCGCCGGAGATGGTTATGCCATCACCTGACAATGCTTCCTTACGTGATCCTGCAGACAAATGCATGGATCAGTTGGTCTGCCATGTTTTCACCTTTGTTGGTGCCCTTTTTCGGCCTGCTTGTGCCTCGGCAATTGTTTCCCTAGCCAACAGGAGAAAGGTTAAACACCTTGTGGCTAAGGCTAAGTCCCGCAAATGGGCGGAGGAGTTTAAGGAACTCAAGGCCTGTTTGGATTTCATCGGCTTTGTTGTTACTGCCATGGATGATGTGGTCAGGCTCGGTGCCAGAATTTCGGCTTTGCTTGTAGCTTTACGCCGCTCGCTGTGGTTGAAGCAGTGATCGGTCGATGTGGCTGCCAAGAAGTCCCTCACAAGTCTACCTTTTGTAGGGAAGCAGGCTGTTTGTGGAGCGACTGGACCTTTTGGTCAAGGATGGTAAGCTCCCTTAGAGAAGAAAGCCTGCTTGGCCTTTTCGGAACTCCTCTTCTTATCGGTCCTTTCGGGGAGGAAGAGGTTCTTCATTTTCCGGTGCCCACAGAGATACCTGGGGCAGAGGTAGGTCCCGCAGCCGGCCCAACCCCGCCTGGGGAGCTAAGCCCAAACCCCCAGCCAAACCTACTCAGGCATGAGGGGGCGCCCTCGCCCATACTGGTGGGGGGACGGCTTCTGCTGTTTGCTCCAATCTGGAGACGTCACGTCTCGGATCGGTGGATTCAGGAGGTGGTGTCCTCAGGTTACAAGATAGAGCTGGCAGCCAGGCCACCCACAAAATTCATATGTTCAAGGATATCCCAAAACCCGCTAAAAGCTCAGGCTTTGAGAGCAGCTGGTCAACACCTCCTGCGGATAGGTGTGATTTGCCCTGTGCCCCGGCAGGAACAGGGTCAGGGGTTCTGCTCCAACCTGTTCACGGGCTCCAAGAAGGATGGATCGCTGCGGCCGACCTTGGACCTGAAGGGTCTCAACAAATTTGTAAAGGTCAGACATTTCCGCATGGAAACGTTGCGGTCGGTGAGATCGCTTCGGACCGGCGACTTTATTACCACGGTGGACATCAGGGACGCTTATCTGCACATCCCGATTTTCCAAGGACATCAGAAGTTTTGGAGGTTTGCTCTGGAGGATCAACATTACCAGTTTGTGGCACTCCCCTTCGGCATATCCTCAGCTCCCCGGGTGTTCACCAAGGTGCTGGCGGGCATCATGGCTATCCTGAGGAGTCAGGGTATTCGTGTGTTACCCTATCTAGACGACCTTCTGATTTCGGCCGGTCCCTTCAGGAGGCCGGGAGCGACACCCGGACTGTACTGTCAACCCTGGAAGCCTTCGGTTGGGTGATCAACTACCCCAAGTCGTTTATCACGCCTTCAACAGTGAGATCCTTCCTGGGAATGACACTAGACACCGGTCAGGTCAAGGTCTTTCTGCCACAGCAGAAAGTTTTGGGACTCCAGACGCAAGTGCAGGCCTTGCTGGCTTGTCAATAGCCGTCGGTACGTCTGGTGATGAGATTGGTGGGCCTGATGGTGTCGTGCTTCGAGGCAGTGTCCTTCACCCAATTCCACATGAGACCTCTACAGCTGAACCTGCTGACCAGCTGGAATTGGTTGCAGGAATCTCTGGAACAAGGATTTTTGCTTTCCCCCCGGCCAGGCAATCCCTTTTGTGGTGGTTGGACTGTCGGAACCTGCTGGTAGGCAGGTCCTTCCAGACTCCCCAATGGGAGATAGTTACCACGGATGCCAGTCTTACAGGCTGGGGAGGCGTTTGGCAGACCCAGAAGATCCAGGGTCAGTGGGGTCCGCAGGAGAACCGGTTACCCATAAATCTCTTGGAGCTGAGAGCAATTTGGTTGGTTCTTCTACACCTGACTCCCCATTTGAAAGGCCATGCGATCCATGTCCACTCGGACAATCAGGCAGCTGTGGCCTACATCAACCACCAGGGCGGGACTCGGAGCAAGAGATCCCTCAAGGAGGTAAGTCGGATTCTGACTTGGGCAGAGGAGAATGTTCCCTGCATCTCGACAGTTTACATCCCCGGGGTGGAAAACCAGGAGGCAGACTCCCTGAGCAGGAGTTCCTTGCGCCTGGGGGAATGGTCCCTCAGCAACAAGACCCTTCAGGCTCTGTGCCTCCGCTGGGGTCAACCAGACGTGGATCTTTTTGCGTCCAGACACAATCACAAGCTTCCAAGGTTCATCTCTCTCTCTCTCAAGAGACTCTCTGGCCATAGCAACAGATGCTCTGGCGATCCCTTGGGCGGAGTTCAAATTTCTGTATGTATTCCCTCCGTTTCCACTCCTGGGCAGAGTTCTGCGCAAGATAGCCTAAGAGGGGGTACCAGCCATCCTGGTGGCTCCTCGCTGGCCGAGGAGGAGTTGGTTTGTGGATATAGTACAGATGTCAATAGATCACTACATCATGCCCGACGATCCAGGGCTTCTCACACAGGGGTCGCTACGGCACCCGAATTTACGGACGCTGACTTTGACGGCCTGGCTATTGAAACCTCAAACCTGACGGAGAAGGGGTTATCGGCCGCGGTTATTCACACAATGATTCAGGCGCGGAAGAAGTCTTCTTCCATGATATACTACAGAGTTTGGCGGGCCTATATCGCTTGGTGCGAGGCCAAGAGCCTTCCTTGCCGGAAATTTTCTATTTCTAGAGTTCTTGAGTTTCTACAACACGGTCTAGACTTGGGCCTCCAGCTGAGCACACTCAAGGGTCAGGTCTCGGCCTTTTTTCCAGGGGGTCACCCATGTCCGCCCACCGCGTAAATTAGTCTTACAGGTGTGGGACTTGAATCTAGTGCTGTCTGCTCTCCAGGGTCCTCCCTTCGAGCCATTGAATGATGCTACATTGTCTATGCTGACTCTCAAGGTGGTTTTTCTGGTGGCGATCACAGCTCATTCTACTAGGGCTATTGGTGCCTCTTGGGCTTTTCAGCATCAGGCATCAGTGGAACACGTTTGGAAGGCTGCCACTTGGTTTTCAGTTCATACTTACAAAGTTTTACAAGGTGGATGTCAGGGCCTCAGTTTTTGACGAAAGGTGCTTCAGGCGGTAGTGAAATGAACTACATGCTGTTCCGCACTGGGGATCCTGCCCATATGGACACTGCTTTTGGATGTCCCAATCGTGAAGATATTGGGACGGCCTGGACTGGATGTAGGGAAAAATACAATTCTGTGAAACTCGCCTGTAGAATTGGTTTTGTTATCCATCCATTCCAGGCCGTCCACCCCGCCCTTGTGGTTTATTATGTCCTGCCTGCCTGTTGTGGTGATTGGACCATTTTTGCTCATAGGACACTAGTTATACAAGCTTTTAGTTTTTTGATTCAAGAGAGTACAAGTGGAGGCTATGTGAGGTAACATGGTCTCCTATTTTTTGTTTCGACCTCCCGGCCTGCCTCTTCTATTGAGTACTGCTTTTAAACTACTGGGGCTGGATTGTGAGGCAGCTGCCTTTATAGGGGGCCGGGAGGAGCTACATCTTTTGATCTTGCAGTCAGCGCCCCCTAGGGGCAAACACCCGACTGTAAGTACTTCTGGACGGCCTGGAATGGATGGATAACAAAACCAATTCTACAGGTGAGTTTCACAGAATTGTGTTTTCTCTGGTCAGTGCATGGTCTTAAAAAGGCATTTCCCTGGTACTGCACAGATGAGCATCCTTTGTTGCCTAGCAACTTGAATGGATGCTGGAGATGCCAATTTGTGCAGCCTCACTGCAGCTGCCCCCAGCAGTACCAGGGGCGGGGTGGGGGGTTCGTTACATGGAAAAAAAAAATCCTTGCCCGGAATTCAGCGATGATGATCACATGATTGAAGATGCTATCTTCCTTGCCATTGGATGCCACTCTCAGAGCATGGTCCCTGTGCTGTGCATGCTTCCACTCCCCTATTCACTTGAATGGGCACCCATGAGTGCACACGCGAGGAAGATGGCGGCACCCTGCATTGCAAGCTAGGTAAGATTTTTTTTATGTAACCCCCTTCCTTGCTTCAGTGCAAGGGAAGGGTGGCAGGGCATGGGTGATTTTAAAGCAGAACTTCACCCTGATTAAGAGCATATCTTATATGTTTTCCACACCCTGTACATACAGATTGCTCACATTAAAAATCATCCTACCTGCATCTAGTGCATGTTATGAGCCTTTAAAATCCAAGATGGTGGCTCATGGAGCATCAGGCAGCCTGCAAACAGGAGGTGTCTTCTGACGGTGTCACTCTGCATTCTGGGATTGCTGTCCTTTCCCTGAACCCAGCTTTGCTGTCTGTGCAAAGCAGAGCTATAAGCGCCCCCTGTTCTTTATCCCGCTCTCCACTCCTCAGTATGTGATGCTTCTGAGGCAAGATGGCAGCGCCCGTATCCTGAACAGAGTTGCAACCCATAAGTAATAATAAGTAAGTGACTAAAAACTTAAAATATATTAACTTTAGATGCTGGGGAATAGTTTTTTAGGGTTTGGGCTTTTCATTAAATCATGGTAAAGGTCCGGTTTAAAAACAAACATGCTGGCTGGAATGGCCCTGTACATGTCTGTTGGTGGAGAAGCGCAGGGAGCGGGACGGCTGCATGGTGCTGCTGAAGTGCACCAAAACTGGTCCACAACCCTTGGATTGATTATTGCGGGGCGTATACGGGGGAAATTTCAAATCAGGATGCCCCTAAGACAATCTCTTAAAGTGGACCTATCACCTATATGCCCAGCCCTGGAGTATAAAAAAGTTCACCATGATGGTGAAAATCCTGGGGATAGGTCCACTTTAAAGAAAGCCAACTAATTCATATGAGTTTCTGTCCACTCAAACAGACAACATCAATATATACTGTATCTAAATAACCTACAACAGAACTCTAATGACAGCTTTCATTTTAGAATCCAAGGGGGACTAACCAAGAAAATAAGCATTAGAAAACAAGCATTAAACAGCAAGTTAAATAAGGAAACAAAAATACTTTTTAATGAGCTGAGTGTTTTGGGGAATGCAGTTTTTATTTTTGTTTAAAGTTGTCCTTTAACCCGACGTAAACAGTCAGGGTTGGTATGAGGGGTTGGTTTAGATCCCTTAGTTGCTTGATAAAGCGGTCAGGTGTTCTGCATTTGTCTGCTCATCTGGCCTGACATTGCATTTCTGAAGCCTATGAGAGCCGACACATTTATGAACTACTTTGAAATTCATGTGATCAATGGCGCGTATCCTTTAATGTATAGCTCGGTTTTATGATCGGTAATAATTTCTAAATGTATGGATGGCCATTGTGTTTTATTTCTTTTCTGGTTAAGGAAACTTGGATCTCTGTATGATTTCTTTATACTTGGGTGGGAAGGGTACTGTCTAATGCTGGCTGTAAAAATAATGGCAGTGTAACATTAATAGCGAATAGCTGAATGGCAAATGGCGTAATATCCAGGAGGTCTAGTGCTAAAGTCAAACCTCATGAAGCATAGTTAAAGAGGTTCCCGACAAACAAACTAACAAATCAACCTGGATATAAAAGGAAACTGTACCTGCAAACCTCCAGGAATAAAGAACCATACTGGTGCCCTGTAATTCAAAACCAAAAATACAAGTAGATGCTAATGTTTCAAAGCATAAAATACAGGTAGATGCTAGCAATTCAAAACAAAGATATGAGTTAGATGCTAGTGATTTTTTGATACATTCTTTATTTATCAAGAATTTTACAAGACTAAACATAATCAACGTATTACTAGACATGTGACACGCCAAAAAAACTACCGTATAGCCCTCAGGTCATCTTGCTAATCCATCATGGACAAGTCAAGTTCATGTTTAACTCCGGTTGATTGCCTCTCTCCCCCCCGGGCCAGCCCACCGTGTCTGCAAACCCCCCCCCCCCCCCCCCCCCCGGAAGCCCCAAGAGCCGGCCAGGGACGAGGCTCCACACGACTCCAGGGCCCTCACAAGGGCCAAAGTCACTCAACATAAATCTCAATTAGACGATATTCACTTGTTACAGGTCCTGCAGCAATACAATTTAGGTATACGGCCATAAATTATTCGAACAAACAATCACCTAAAGAGGGTATGAATACAGGAGGGAATGGTGGGAGTGGTGGTGGGGTTCCATTCCACTAGGGTATCCCAAGCACTATTTTCTTTAATGCATGGCACGGCCCGCTTCGGTATTCATAACAGATGGGCTCTTCCCACACAAGGTGGCTCAGTAGCACTGCAGAAAGCTGTGGCACCTCCCGACTCCCTATAAAAACGGGATTAACCAACAAGTTCCCAGAGTTTCCTCTGCAGTGACACTGTGAAGTTAGAAGATGGCTCTCTCTTGCGCAGGTGAGCGGGGCAACTAAGCCTGCGGCCATTTCTGGACCCTCACTACTTTATGGTGAGCCTAAAAGGGATGCAGAGTTTCTGTCCAGGCTTCTGATGGGGTGAGTTGCTCGGGGACTGTGTCCCCTTATTTTTACTTTTGGGGTCCCCCCCCCGGCCATGGCTGCTTGCCGCTGCCTTCTCGTCTCTCTCTCTTCCCCCCCTCTCTGACTTCGTTCGGGGGGGGGGGGGGGGGTGCCGGCGATCGGGGATATCTGTGGTGTTTTGATGTTTTTTTGTGTATTTGTAGTGTTTTTAGTGGCCGTGCCGCTTTGTACTGCGTTCCGCGGCTGTGGGCGCTGCGGTGTCCCTGGTCCGTGAGTCCCCCTTGGGGTTTTTTTTATTGACTGGGGTGTATTTGTTGCAGGATGCTCATGTGTCTTTTTACTTATGTCTTTTAGGCGGGATACCCTTGGGTTGTGGTTTCTTCCGGCTCCACTCCTTCCTCCCCCTTATCTCCCCCTTCACAACTTCTGGGGGCATCCCGTGGGAGGGCATCCCGGGTGGCTTCTGCCTTTACCCACCACTGGCCTATTGTGCCTGTATTAATCACCATATGGAGGCTTCTGGGGATAGCGTGCTTGGGGGCCCTTCGGGGCAAGCCCGGCTGTGTTCCATGTGTGGGGTATCCCCTGTGAGTAACAGTGTCACGGTGTGCATGCCGTGCGCTGAAAGTTTCCTTGCGCTCCAAGCTGGTTTGCCTGCTTCGCTTCCCAGCTCTGCCCATCCCTCAGCTTCACCTACTCCCCCGCTTCTGCAATTGGGCCCCAATGAGGGGGACATTAGCAGGGAGTCACGCTCTGATCTGGCTCTGCGGGTGGCCATTACTGAGAAGCAGCTTGCCAGGTCTGTTCCTAGGAAGGCCTCTAGCAAGAAGTGGCACCTGGATCCCAGATCCTCCCCTCTTCCTGAGATGTATGTGGGGATTGATGATCTTGGAGAATGTCACCCCCTTGAGATGGGAGAGTTTTTCCAGAATTCTGACTCCTCTGGGAACCAGCAGGAGGGTTGCGATAGTGACCCTGATTCTGCGTCTGGAGAGGAATCATGGTACCCTGAGGACACTGATAAGATGCTGTCACATATTTTTCAAAGTTTGCACATTGCTGCCCCTGAGGTAGCTAAGAGAAAGCAGGGGGATCTTTTTCGCCCTGGTAAACAGCATCTAGAGTTCCCTGAGCAGGAATATTTCACCACCTTGGTGCTAAAAGAATGGGAACGTCCTAAAAGGCTGTCTGCTGTGCCCAAGGGTCTACATAAAAGGTATCCCTTTCCTGCTAATCTTGTTAAGAGGTGGTCTTTTCCCCCTGAAGTGGACGCTCCCGTACTAGGCTTGTCCAATACTTCGGTTGTGCCTTCCCCTGACACTACCACTCTGAGGGATGGTGAGGACAGGCGCATGGATCAGTTGGCCTGCCATGCTTTTACCTGTGTGGGGGCTGGATTGCGCCCGACCTGGGCTGCTGCCATCATGACTATAGCCCTTAAGAAGCTGCTCAAGTGTCTTCTTGATGGCGCTACTGTTGGTAGCGGTGGGGAGGAACATAGGACTCTCTTGCTTTGTTCTGATTTTGTTACATTTATCCTTACTGCTATGGATGATGTTGTGCGGCTGAGTGGTAGGGCCTCCGCCCCCTTTTTCGTGGCAATGCGCCGCTCTGTCTGGTTGCGCCAATGGGCAGCTGACGCTGCGGCTAAGAAAGCTCTCACTGATCTCCCCTTTGCGGGGCTGTGGCTTTTTGGGGAGCGTCTTGATGTTTTAGCCAAGGATGGCAGGCTGCCTCAGCGTAGGAGGCAGTCTCGGCCCTTTCGGGGGTTCTCCGTCCCCCTCACGTCCTTTAGTACTTCCAGAGGAGGTCGTGGCTCCCTCTTTTCTAGTGGCCACACAGATTCTTGGGGCCGTGGCAGATCCCGTGGTTGTCCGGGTCTTTCCGGGAGTGCTAAGCCCAAACCCTCTCCCAAGCCACCTCAGGCATGAAGGGGCGCCCTCACCCATCCGGGTGGGGGGATGGCCTTGGCTTTTTACTCATCCCTGGAGGCCTCACGTCTCAGACCGGTGGATTCAGGAGCTAGTATCCTCTGGTTGCATGATAGAGTTTGTAGCCTGGCTGTCTCCAGTATTCATCAGATCCGGATGTCTTTGAACCCCCTGTCTCCTCAAGGGGTGTTTCTGGTGGTTCCTTGACTGTTAGAGTCAGGAGTCTTTTCATAAGTCCCCCAACAGGAAGGCTTTCTGATGCCCATTCTGGCCCTGAAGGGCCTCAACAAAATTCTCAGATTCCAACATTTTTTACAGATGTTATGCTGCTATCAGTACCCTTTGCCTGGCCGACTTCATGACCACTGCGGACATCAAGGATGCTTATTTTCCAGTGCCTATCTTTCTGGGCCATCAGAGATTTCTAGGGTTCGCGCCGGAGAATCAGCATTATCAGTTTGTGGTTCTACCCTTTGGTGTCACCTTGCCACCTCGGCTGTTCACCAAGGTAGTGGCAGGGGCGATGGCTCTGCTAAGGAATCAGGGCATCCGCTTCATTCCCGACTTGGACGTCATCCTGATTGTGGCCAAGTCCCTTCCTCAGGTCGTGCAGGTCACTCAGACGGTGACCTCCACTCTAGAATCCCTTGGCTGGCTGATCTACCATCCCATGTCATCTCTGTTCCCGTCCTTGGTGAGGTCTTTTTTGGGTATGACCCTTGATATCTCAAGAATGTGAAGGGTCCTGAGATGCAGGCTTGGGCTCTGCTACCGTGACCTCATCCCTACATCTTTCAGGGGATGCAGTTGGTGGGCCTGATGGTGTCCTGCTTTGGGAAGTCCCCTTTGCTCGTTTCACATGAGACATCTTCAGTCGAACCTCTTGTCAGTTTGGGATCGGGGCCCTGCGTCCTTGGATCAGGAGTTTGATCTGTCTCCTCTGGCAAGATGGTCCTTCTTGTGGAGGCTGAACTCCAGGAACCTACTGCTTCCATCTATGTCCTGGAACTGCGGGCGATGAGGTTGGTTCTTCTTACCTGACCACTCACCCTCAGGGTTAGACTGTTCAGATCCGCTCAGACAACCATACGGTGGTTGTCTACATCATCCATCAGGGGGTACTCGGGGCAAGTGAGCCTTCAAGGGAGTGTCCCTGATTCTGTATTGGGCGGAACAGCATGTTCCCTGCATCTCAGCGGTTTACATTCCAGGGGTGGAGAACTGGGCGGCGGACTCCCTGCGTAGGGGGTTGTCTCATCTGGGGGAATGGTCCCTCAACAACCGGGTGCTTCTCTCCCTGTTTCACCGCTGGGGTCATCCGGAGGTGGACCTGTTTGGGCCCCGCCACAATCACAAACTTTCAGATTTTGTCTCAGATCTTGTTTCAGGATCCTCCTGTCTTTGCTATGGGTGCCTTGGCATTCCCTTGGACGGAGTTCGACTTCTCTATGAGTTCCCTCTGTTTCCTCTTCAGGGCAGTGTTATATGCAACATAGCCCAGGAATGGGTACCAGCCATCCTGGTGGCCCCTTCTTGGCTGTTCAGACCTCCATCTTGGTGATAAAGGGGTTGCCTGCTTCTGTTATTGATTCCATGATTTGGCCTAGGAAGAAGTCCTTGTACTTCGTCTTTTACAGGGTCTGGCATGTTTACATTGCCCGGTGGGACTCTAAGTCTCTTCCCTGTAGGGTGTTTTGCTATTCCCAGGATTCTGGAATTCTTGCAACTTGGTTGGATTTGGACCTTCAACTTCGTACACTCTAAGGCCATGTTTCTGCTCTGGCAATTTTCTTCCAATGTACTTTTGCCAATTACTGGCTGGTTCAGGTTTTTTACAGGGTGTTTCTCACATGCGTACACACCGTAAACCTTTCTACCAGTCTGTGATCTGAATCTGGTGTTGTCTGCTATGCAGGGGCCTCCCTTTGATTCTATCTGGGAGGATGCCTTGCCCGGTTTGACTCTTAAGGTAGCCTTTTTGGTGGCTACCACTTCTGTAAGGCGAGTTCACAGCTAGCGGCGCCTTCCATCAAACCTCCTTATTTTGAGTGGCATCAGGATAAGGCGGTGTTTAGGCTTAAAGCGGACCTTCACTCTAAATAAGAGCCTATCTTATATGTTTCCCACACCCTGTACATACAGATTGCTCACATTAAAAATCATCCTACCTGCATCTACTGCATTTTATAAGCCTTTAAACATCCAAGATGGCGGCTTATGGAAGCTGCCATTTTTGCAGGCAGCCTGCAAACAGGAAGTGCCTGCAAACAGGAAGTGACTGTGCTGCTCTGCATTCTGGGACTGCTGACCTTTCCCTGACCCCAGCTCTGCTCTGTCTGAGCAAAGCACAGCTATAACCCGCCCCCCTGTACCTTATCCCACTCTCCTCTCCTCAGTAAGTGTGATGCTTCTGAGTCAAGATGGCGGCGCCCGTATCCTAAATTCCCGAACAGAGTTGCAGCCCAGTGGGGGAAAGTATAATAAATTAGTGACTAAACATGTAAAATATATTAATTTTAGATGCTGAGGAATTGTTTTTTAAGAGTTTGGGCTTTTCATTAAATCATGGTGAAGGTCCGGTTTAAGCCAGTTTTCCGACCTAAGGCTTTGTCTGCTTTTCATCTCAATCAGGACATTGTCTTGCCTCCATTGTGTCCCAATCCAACTAATTCCTAGGAGCGGACCCTACATTTTCCGGATGTGGTCTGGGCTCTGAATTTGATTGCTACTGAGAATTTTAGGAAGTCTGATGTTCTGTTTGTTCTCACTTTTGAGCCTAGGAAGGGTTTTGCCTCCTGCTGTATCCACTTCCAGTAAGTCAGGATCCGTCAGGAGGTGGTTCAAACCTGCTCTGCTAAGGGGAAGAATCCCCCCTTTAGGGTGACTGCTCATTCCATTCGGGCTATTGGTGCCTCTTGGGTTTTTCAGCACCAGGCTTCTATTGAACAAGTTTGTAAGGCCGCTATTTGGTCTTCTGTTCATACTTTTTCTACAAGTTCTACAAGTTGATGTTAAGGTCTCAGCGGATGACATTTTTGGCCGTAAGGTGCTTCAGGTGGTAGTCAATTGAACTACTGGCTGTTACTCTTTGGGGATCCCACCCTACTTTTGAACACTGCTTTTGGATGTCCCATCTGTTATGAATACCGAAGCGGGCCGTGCCATGCATTAAAGAAAAAAAGAATTCTGTGAGTATTCACCAGTAGAATTGTTTTTGTTCTTGCATGGCACGGCACGCTTCGCCCCACCCTTGTTATCGTTGTTTTTGGTTGCCTCTTTATGGTTATTGTTCCAAGTTAAATTGGTGTTTTTTACTTTTTCTACATTCTTACCTTTATTCTCTCCCGGCTTCTTGTCTCACTGCTCGTCTACGCTGGAAACATGTTGGTTAATCCAATTTTTATAGGGAGCCGGGAGGTGCCACAGCTTTCTGTAGTGCTACTTCGCCACCTTGTGGCGGAATAACCCATCTGTTATGAATACCGCAGCGGGCTGTGCCATGCAAGAACAAAAACAATTCTACAGGTGAGTACTCACATAATTGCTTTTTTACACTCTGGGGACTCCGTAAATATATCCATCTATACCAGGTCAGTATAAATCTCTCATGTCTATTATCCCTAGAGAGCATGAGGTTTATATCACTGACACATGGGGCTATTGAATGCAATTCTACACTTTTCCACATTTGTGGTATACAGGCCTTGGCTGCATTTAACAGGTGCGACATTATGGAGTTGCGATATCTTTTTATTGGGGTCTCTGACATATGTAGAAAGCAGAGTGCCGGATCTGCAGGTACTTAGATGCTGGTGATTTAAAATAAAAAAATACAAGTGGGTGTTCTCAATTGAAAACAAGCTGCTAACAGTTCAAAACACAACAAACAGGTAGATGCTAGCAATGCAAAACAAAAAATGCAGGTAGATGCTAGCAATCAAAAACAAAAAGTACTGGTAGCTACTGGCAATTCAAAACAAAACAAAAAAATGTAGGTAGATGCTAGCAATGCAAAACAAAAATTAGAAATAGATGCTAGGGATTTAAAACCATAATTACAGGCAGATGCAGATTATGCGGCTGCCTCTCCTACTGTAAAACGCCAGCCACGTAAATTTGACGTGCCTGACTTTCCCCCCTGCTAGTGGCCAAAGTAAAAAAAACAAAGCCACTCATCTGACCCTTTGTTCAATCCGGCCGGGTCTCCTCTTCACCTGGGGGGGCTCTGATCCCCCACCCGGGTTCCTCCGGCTGCAGGGGAGTGCCCGGAATAGCACCCCCTCTTTAGTGGGCGACAGGATCTCCTGTAAAAAAAATAAAATAAAATTACATTTACTTCGATCGCTCCCGCAGGCTCTCCTCTTCACCGGAGGGCCTCCGATTGTCCCCCGGGGCACTTCGGTCTTCAGGAGACCCCTCCTTTCTCGATGAGCGCCTCCATCTTGCTGACTAGCCCCGTCCCATTGGCGCAGGACAATGACGTCATCTGGCGGGCGTCGTCCCAGTTCCAGGCGGCTCAGCTGTCAGATGCCCTAGTGATCGGTGGGCAGAGGAGCACGGGGCAGCAGATCCTCTAATCTCCTGCCTCGCCCCCTCCTCTGCCGCTGATCACCAGCATCTGTCATCTGATCGTCGAGGGACAGAGGAGTTAGCAATCGGAGGTGAGTAAACAAGGCCTGCAGGCTACAAGCTGGCATAGCATGTGGCCACGGGCTCTTCAGCCTCCCCCTGGGCTTTGTGGAGGCAGGTAATGGGGGGGCTCAGGGTTAATGGCAAGTTACCCCCTAGCCGCTTGCCATCCCCCGAGCCTTGTGAACTGGTATAAGGGTCTCATGGACCCCTTACCAGTTCACAGAGGGTTAACAGTGAAAAAAAACACACATACACAGTAAAAATGACTTTAAAAAAAAAAAAAAAATCTTACTTTTACAAGCCCTCATAGCTGGTCCTGGGCTGGTTATGCTAGGTAAGGGGGACCTCACTCCATTTTGAGGGGGATTTTTAAGGGTTTTTTTTTTTTTTTTTTTTTTAATTAACCCCATGTTACCTGTCACCCAGCAGGTATAAAAGGCTTCCAGCAGAATCCAAAGTGATCAGTGTGGGACACAGTGCTCTGGGATGGATGGATGGGAGGTAAGTATTAAAATAAAAAATAAAATATTTTTTCTTTGTGTCTGTGTGATTTTTTCTCACATTTAACCCTTTGTGAACTGGTAAGGGATTTATGAGACCCCTATACCAGTTCACAAGGCTCTGGGTCTGGCAAGTCACCTGCTTCTAGCGGGTGACTGGCCATTAACCCTGAGCCCCCCATTACCTGCCTCTCCAAAGTCCAGAGGGGGGGGAAGAAGAGCCTGTGGCCATAAGCTATGCCGGCTTGTAGCCTGCAGGGCCAGGGCCCACCAAAGCTGGCCCCTGCGCCCTGTCCTACAAGTTCTGTATAGCTGGCCCTGGGGCGGTTATGCTGGGTAAGGGGGACCACACACCATTGTTTTTTTTAAGGGTTTTTAACCCAGGGAAGGGGGACCCTATGTCATTTTTTTAAATTTAACCCTTTATAGTGTGGATGGTAGTTGTATTTTATTTGTAAATGTTATAGTGCTCTATTCAGTTTGGGGGGTCTCCTGAACAGGAACGGGGGGCTTCCGAAACATATGTGGTACCGTTGTAATCTGGAGAAATTGGGCTTTCACATGCAATATAGTTTTCTTTAATAAAATAAATGTTTTATTTAATATAAATTAGACAATTTAAATAATATATATATATATTTTTTTTTCATTTTTTTACTTAAAAATATTTAAAAAAACAGAGGAAAGGTTACAGACAAGACATTTCATGTTAAAGCCTAAACTCTGACGCAAAAAGAAAATATGTAATTTTCTTGGAAATTCCTGCAAAAATCACAGTTAAACATCATGCAAAATGGTGACTGAGGGCGACGAAATCTCAAGTAGGCTGGCAGTGAAAAAGGTTAAAAGTGCCTATGCATGTTGGGTATTGTTCTGCTCGGGGGACCTTGCGCTTTCAGATTTAGCTTGTTTTTTCTTGTTTGCATATTGATATTTTAGAAAAATGTGTTTATTCCCCTTTTTTATTCATTTTTTCTAGGTCTAGGCAAAGAATTATTTGAGGGATCACTTCCAGATGAAGATGAAGCCACTATAATAAGCTGGGTACGCCTAGAAAGCTTAACATGTGTACTTTCAGGAAATATATGGTTTATGGGGGGTATTACAAATGTAATGGGTTGTTTTGGTAGAAAAGGCGCAAAGTGCGCACTTTGTCTGCAGAGCTGAAATTTTCAAGTAAAATTACCATTACGCACATGCTTTACTTTGGGGTGTTTGGCAACTCTTCCCTTGACAGTAGCTATGCATGTTGGGTATTTTTCTGTTCAGGGAATGTTGCTTTTTCATATTTAACTAGTTTTTTTCTTGTTTACATTGTTTTTTAAGGAAAATGGGGCTTTGATTCTTTTCAATTCTTTTTTAGGGAAACCCTGTGCAACCAAATAATTAATTGAGGGATTACTTCCTGAAAACTGTGACCAAGCCTGGTACGCCTAGAAAGCTTGAGGTGTGTACTTCCAGAGAATATATAGTTTGTGGGGGTATTTCAAATGTAAAGGGTTGTTTTTCTTGAAAAACTGCAAGGTGCGCATAGCGCATAGCATAGTTGTATTTTATCTAAAAATCTCCTAAAGGGCTGTTGCAGTTTCGGGGAATCTCCTGGGCAGGAAAGGGTCCTACCAATACATATGGGGTACCATTGTAACCAGGGGAAATGGGGCTTTTACATGCAATAAGATTTCATTGAAAAATATGCATTTTTTTATTACAAAAAGCAGTACAAATTAAAAAAACTGATTTTTTAAAAAAAGTTTTGCACATATTTTACCAACTATATTGCGAATACACTAAAAAATGACAAATAGGACATTTCATGTTAAAGCCCCGACTCTGCTGAAAAAAACAATATATAATTTTCCCAGGAAAGCCTTTCAAAAATCACAGTTTTACATGTGTAGCGCAAAATGGTCTGGCAACAAAGGGTGACAAAATCTCCAGGTAGGCTGGCACTTAAAGGGTTGAACAAAGTAGCTATTAGCGTTACAAAACAGAAAATGCAAGTAGATGCTAGCGATTCAAAACAGAACTTATAGGCAGATACTAGTGAATCAAAACAACAACAATAAACTGCATTTCATTTCACCACAATGGACTGCTTCCAGAGTTGTCATTGCCGTTAGCAACCCCAATCCTGACAATATGTATATAGAAAGAATGGTGGTTCTTAAAGCCCAGCTTAAAGCAAACCAAAACCCACATTTTTAACTAGCATCCCCCGAATTGCTTCCCTTTTGCCAATTTTGCCAATTTTCACTTCTCCTGCTTCACTCTAATCCCAGATAATGGCGCCTGTCTTGGCTGAGAAGCTCCGCCTCCTCTATTCATAGCCATTGTTGTGTGTGGCAATGATGTTGCCACACCTATGCAATGATTGATCACCTGCCATCTTCCTGAAAACTGTGGCCACATCAACAAGCCTTGTACGCCTAGAAAGCTTGAGGTATGCACTTCCAGAGAATATATAGTTTGTGGGGGGGTATTTCAAATGTAGGGTTGGGGTTGTTTTTCTTGAAAAACTGCAAGGTGCCCATAGCGCATAGCATAGTTGTATTTTATCTAAAAATCTCCTAAAGCGCTGTTGCAGTTCGGGTGGAGTCTCCTGGGCCACACCTATGCAATGACTGATCACCTGCCATCTTACAGAGGGACAGCAAATAAATCAGTGTTCCAGGACAATTCGATAAGCGAAAATATCCATTTCAAGTTCTACACCCTAATAGGAGAGTATTGGCAGGGTCTTTGGCCAAATGTATTTCACAAGTTTCGTGGGTTTTGGTCCGCTTTAAGCTCTTTATTTTAGAGTGTGAAGTAGGGTTTGAAACTGTTTTTGTGACCTTTGTTGGTCAGATTTCTCCTTATTTCTCCTTTCCGATTACAAAAGAGATTGACTTCCAGAAAAGAGATTGACTTCCAAAAGCCTATGGTTTGAGCTGGGTACCACCTTTTTATCCCAAAAACTCACATATAATATAATATAGCCTCTATATATAATACATGGTATTGGAGGTCAGTCAGAAATGATGACTCTGGATGTATACCATTTGTCTAGACTTCTTTGATCTTTGAATTACATTCCGAAACAATAGAGAAAAACTCAAGAAGGGATAAAAAGAAAAGAGAAGATGGGACAGGAGGATTGCTGTCCGAGTTTTAGGCTACTGTACATGAAAGGGGTTCCCATCTATTCTTAGTATACAGTACGTCCTGCTCCTGCTCCAGATAAGATTCTTTACGTCTGGGTATTACTCCGCCAGATGGCGCTGGACTGCAGTGACAGCGAAATTGGCTCCTCCCGGCCCCTCAAATACCCGGGACCTCCCACAAATCCCCAGAATTTCTCTGCAGTCTGGACTGCGAAGGACAAGAAGATGGCTCTCTCTTCTCGTAGGTGAGCTGGGCTATTAGCCTGCGGCCCTGTAGGACTATTCCCACCCGTCCCATTGTTAATGTGCCTTCCAGCTTTAGCTGCGCTGGTGCGGGTAATGGTAGGCAGCACCGCTGTCAGGTGCTTAGGAGCGCTGCTCCACCGCAATCTCCCACCGCAATCCCCCACCAAAGGGTAGGCGGTATAGGCATATGGGGAGCCTTTATGGGATGCCCCTCCCGCACTAGTGCCTCTTGCCCCTGTCTATCGGTGGGCCCTACGTTAAGTGGCCGCTGCCCTCCCTCGCTCTCCCTTGTA
This sequence comes from Gastrophryne carolinensis, assembly GCA_027917425.1. Lineage (NCBI taxonomy): Eukaryota > Metazoa > Chordata > Amphibia > Anura > Microhylidae > Gastrophryne > Gastrophryne carolinensis. The sequence goes on from CM051241.1 coordinate 77,159,709, forward strand.
GCTCTCGGCGGGGAGGGGGTGTGTGTGTGTGTTTGTGCTTCACTTGGATGGTGTGCTTGTTGCCCCTTTAGTTCTGTCTCCGCACTGACTTGGTTACACTGGCTGCGGTTTGAATATGCTCTTCCACTGCGTTCCGCGGTTGGTGGCGGCATTACCTCAGGCGCTGCGCCTTCATTGGCTGCTGGCAGTTCACAAGAGCTGTCACTTAGTCATTCAGACCTGGCTGCAGGACACTGAGCGCCTCTCTGCTGTGTCTAAGTGACAGCTCTTGTGAACTGCCTCTTTGCCTTACTCCAAATGATCCTGCTGGCCAATTTTATATATTGAATGTTGGAACCATACCTGATGCAGTGGAGATAATTGGAGAAGGTTTATTCTAAGTATACAGTACGTCCTGCTCCAGATATAATACTTACACTTGGGTTATCCTCCGCCAGATGGCGCTGTGCACTGCAGACATGCAAAAACAGGCTCCTCCCGGCCCTTCATATACCCGGGGATCTCCCACAAATCCCCAGATTTCTCTGCAGTGCTGACTGCGAAGACATGAAGTATCACTCTCTCGCAGGTGAGCGGGGCTATTGCAGCCCGCGGCCCTGTTGGACTACTCCCACCCGTCCTATTTGTGATGTGCCTCCCAGCCTGGGCTGCGCTGGTCGGGTGAAGGTAGGCAGCACCATGCGTGCTTATGGAGCCTTGCTCCACCGCAGTGCCCCACCAAAGGGTAGGCGGTTTAGGCTGATGGTGAGCCTCTAGTGGATGCCCCTCCCGCATTATTGCCCATGCCCGTGTAGCGGTGGACCCTGTGTAAAGGGTCGCCATCCTCCCTCGTTTCCCACGTATTTCGGGGGAAAAGAAAGGGGGGGTATGCGTGTGGCGGTCTCAGTGTACTATATTGTCACGCTTATGGCCTTAGTATTGCCCTTGACTTGTAACTGGGTGTCAGAGCCACGCTGCTTGCTCTTCATAGTTTTTGGCTGCCGCCGTGCGCGTGTCTTTTCTTTTACTAAAGTGTACTGCGCTGGGCAGCGGCGGCGTCCCGACGCTACGGCGTCTCCATTAGCAAAGGCTTATATTAAGTGTATCTTATCCTTTGCTGGTTACGTTTTGACTGCTGCCTCAGAGCTTCGCGCTCTTCGGGGGGGGCGGGGACCTGGCTTGGCGCGCTCCGCGTCACGGCTAGATCGGGCCCGCCCTTCAAGGTTCGCTTGGCGCCATTTTGATGATCTTCACGTGCGCGTGGTTGTGGTCCTCCTCCTCCCTTGGCCTGTAAGTGCCCTTGTGGGTGTTTTTCAATATAAAAAATTTTTTTCCTGCTGCGCATGGCTCTGACACCTCTTATTGTCTTTATGTCTTTCAGACGTCAAAGACTCTGGTGGCTGCCTTCGGCCTGACACAAATTATAGCGGGCTTGTAAAAAATTCTACATTCCACATTCCTAGCGGGTCTTGGGGCATTCAGGGTTGCCTATTGCATAAATCCCTGCTGGCATATTGTGCCTAGATAATCATCCATATGGAGGCATCTCAGAATTATGTGACTGGGGTCCCTCTGGGACAAGACCGGATGTGTATAGCGTGTGGATATCCCCACGCTGATGCTGACAGGGCACGGGTCTGCGCACCTCGCTTCAATACTCCTATTTCCCCAGGCTTAAATCTCGCTCCTGCTGAGTCGCATACAAGTGGGGAGTTGCAGCCGGCTGTGTCTTCCAGACTGCCTACGGCTGACCAGATTATTGCGGGGTTGACAACGCGCTCGGCCCTGGTAATAAGCGGTCCTCGATGCCCCCTGTTTCTGCCTTTGCTATGGGATCTGAGGAGTTCACTACTCCGCGTGCCTGTACCCCTTCTGATGAAGGAGGGCTGTTCTCTGACTCAGGCTCATCTGATGAGGGGCCGAGGAGTCATGACGATTCTGGCCATGAAGACTGGAGCCAGTTTGACACCATTGGTTTGTTGATTAGGATCTTTAAGGCCCTGTCTATCTCTCTCCCTAGCGCGGCTCCCAAGCCGAGAGGGGAGCGTTTCCATACAGCGACACCACGCTTGGAATTTCTAGAGCAGGCTCACTTCCATGCTCTTGTACTCAAGGAATGGGAATGCCCCAGTAAACTTCCAGGGGTCCCAGGGGACTGGGATTGGAAATACCCTTTTCCCCCTGAGGTGGTTAATTGTTGGTCATCGCCCCCTGTGGTGGACGCACCGATCATTGGGGTTCCTAACCCCCCCTTTATTGCAGCCCATGCTTATAGTACCCTCCGGGATGCCGAGGACCGGCGCATTGATAAGCTGGTTTCCCACGCCTTTTCTTGTGCAGGAACGGCGCTGCGCCCGGTCTGTGCCGCGGCCATCACTGCCGTGGCCGCCAGGACCCTCATCAGAAAGATGCTTGAGCACTCTCCAGTTGTGATGTATTTGTAAAATTTATCCTTTTAGCGCTGGATGACACCATTAGAATGTGTGTGAGGACTTTTGCCCTTGTGGTGGCTATACGTCGCTTGGTCTGGCTGCGACAGTGGGGTGCTGACGATGCTGCTAAAGGGACTCTGACCGGGTTTCCCTTTAGAGGGCAACGCCTGTTTGGGGCCCGTCTGGACCTGTTTGGTAAAAAGGGCAAATCACCCCAACGCAGGCGGCCATCTCGGCCCCCTCGGAACAGGGACACCCCTCCCCCTCCATACCATAGTGTTAAACAAGAACCAGGGGTGTCCTCCTGGAGTCTTCGTGCAGACTCCTGCCCCACGAGCAGCAGACAACGTTCTGGGCCTAAATATTCCACCAAATCCCCTCAAGCATGATGGGGCGCCCTCGCCCGCCTGGGTGAGGGGATGACTGCAGCACCTTGCTCCTATCAGGAGGCATCTTGCCTCATTCTGGTGGATACAGGAGGTAGTTTCCTCCGGATACAGGATAAAGTTTGCTGCGCGGCCTCCCCCAAGATTGTCAGGGTACTCCTGGTCCCTGCCTCTGTTCGGGTGCTGGTGCAGGCCATGCACGGCCTGCGGGGTCTGGGGGTCACTTGCAGTTTCAGGGGTAGCCAAAGGGTCAAGCCGGGAGGTCAGAGATCGCAGGGTATCCAGAGGGGCAGGCAGGTTCGTGGTCAGACAAAGCAGAGGTCGGTACAGGCAGCAGACAGGAATGGTCGATCAAGCCGGGTAGGAACCAGATAACAACTAACAGAATCACACCCTAATCACAAGCGATTCCCCAATAAATATGGAGTCAGCCCAGCACTCAGTGCCCGTGATAGTCGCTTGTGATTAGGGTGTGATTCTGTTAGTTGTTATCTGGTTCCTACCCGGCTTGATCGACCATTCCTGTCTGCTGCCTGTACCGACCTCTGCTTTGTCTGACCACGAACCTGCCTGCCCCTCTGGATACCCTGCGATCTCTGACCTCCCGGCTTGACCCTTTGGCTACCCCTGACTACCCACCTGTCTCATCCCTGTATTCTGATGCACCCTCCGGATTGACTACCTGTGAACGAACTCGGCTTTGGGATACCCTCGTGGTTCATCGGCCTTCACCGTAAGCAGCCATCCTTTGCGCCTATTAAGACCTGGGGGCAACCGTGTCCGGTGAGGCGTACCTAGCGTCCCGGCAAACGGGGGCTTGACTATAGGCAGAAGCGGCGGTGGAGATTGGGGGTTGCCTGCTTACAGAAGGCTGGTGTCCCGCTGGGCATCACATTGAGATGGGCCATCAACGCCTTGCGCCCAGTGGGCCCCTTGCCGTCTGGGGAGATCAAGGATGCTTATGCTCACATCCCTGTGTCTTCTAGACACCGAGGCTCTTCAGGTTCGTGTTGGAAGTCCAACACTGCTAATTTGTGGCCTTGTTATCTGGCCTCTCTTCTGCTTCCAGAGTGCTCACCAAGGTACTGATGGGGGCTATGTCTCTGATGAGACCAAGGGGCGTCCGCGTGAGACCTACCCGGTCATCCTTTTTCGCTTCCCAATCTCTACGTCAGGTCGAGTTGGCTACTCGGCTGGTGGTGTCCATTGGGAGTCATTTGGATGGGTGTTCATTCACCTCAAGTCCTCCTTGTCCCCTTGATTGGTATCTCCATTCCTAGGGATGAATCTAGATTCGGTTCAGGCGAGAATCTTCCTTCCTCAGCAATAAGGTGGACAATCTGGTTGCATGGGCTCAGCCCCTCTTTGCTGTCCCCATCCCTTCACCAGGCAGGAATGCAGCTGGTGGGCCCGTTGGTGACTTGCTTAGAAGAAGTCCCTTATACTCTTCTACCTGGGGCCCTTCTGCAACTTCTATTATTAATACTGGACAGAGACCCAGCATCCCTGGAGCAGGGTCATGTGTGCCTTTCCCCCCTGGTTAGGAGTCCCTCTTGGAGTGGATGTACTCTAGGAACCTGTCTGGGGGCAGTTTCCTTCTTGCCCTTCCTAGAGACAGTCACCATGGATGCCAACCTATCAGGTTGATGGGGAGGTTTTCTTCTGTAACCCCATGCGGGTCCGGGGGAGGTGGGGCCTTTAGGAGGTCCATGCACCTATCAATATTGAAACAGTATCTCGCTTGACTTCTCCTCTTCACGACCTGCCTGTTTGGGGGCGCTCGGTCTGTCTGACGACTGTGGCCTACCTTAATCATCTGTGTGGGACCTGGAGCAGGATGGTCCCCCAGGACGGTATATGTTCCTTATCTGGGTGGAGGATAATGTTTCCTGCATATCAGTGGTATTCGCTCCGGTGGAGGTCCCTCTGCGACAGGATGTGCTAATCTTTGTGTCACTATGAGGTTCAACCAGTGTGGATCTATTTGGTGCTCCGTCACTATTTCAAGCTCTCGCCCTTCGTTTCCCTGCCCCAGGATCCTCTGGCCGTGGTCATGATGCTTTAGTAATGTTATGGCAGGAGATTCTGGTCTGTATGTCTTATCTCCGTTCCCCCTGCTAGGCGAGGTTCTGCGCAGAATTGCTCTGGTAGGGGGACCATTGATACTGGTGGCCCCTGGGTGGCCTAGTGGAGTGTGGATTCACAGACGTGGTACCGAGGGTGGTAGATCTGTACGTTCTGCTAGGGGTGCCGCTCTGTTCACTCAGGGCCTCCTTTACGTCACCCCAATCTACAGACTCTGGCCTAGCCGGCCTGACTGCTGAATCTTCCGTCTTTATGGAGACAGGCTTCTCTTCTCTGTGTTCGTGACTATTGGAAGTCTAAGAGCAGGCTTCTTCTTCTTCTTCCATTTCTTATGAGGTATGGCGTACCCATATGGATTGGTGTGAGTCTAGGTCTCTTCCCTGTTGGGCGTTCTCTGTTTCCAGGGCTCTAGAGTTATTACAGCATGGCTTGGAGTTGGCTCTCCAACTCAGTACTCTAAAGGGTCAGGTTCTGCCCTGTCCGCCTTCCTGTAGAAGTCTTTTGCTTATTTTCCTTGGCTAAGCATTCTTTCGGGGGTTGCTCATTGCGTTCCCCACTTAATTCTATGGTCCCTGTTGGGATTTGAATTTTATTCTGTTTTATCCTTTTGGACCGATTCAGGATGCTGTTTGGCTGTCTTTTACCTTCAAAGTTGTCCTTCTGGGACTGTTACTTCAGTCAGACGTGTGTCTGAGCGGGCGGCTCTGTTTAGCTAGCCCTCGTTCCTTGATATGCACCAGGATAAGGTGGTGCTGCGCTTTACGCCGGACCTTCTGCCTATGGTGGTGTCTTAGGCTCATGTATTTAAGACATTGTCTTTCTTCTGTGCTTTATTCCTAGTAACGCTGAGGCAAGGGAATCTACTTTCCCTCAACAGGTGCTGGAATTTTTTCCTGGATTGTCTCTTGTCCCTTAGGGGGGCTGAGGCCCCTTGGGGTTTGTGGGCACCTACATCTGTATGTGCCTGATCTCGTCTGCTTCCAGGGGTTAAGCGGCCCTTGGCCTAGCCTTTACTTGGATGGTTGTCACTTCTGGTCCTAGGGAAGGTTTGGCTTCTTCCTGGACTATTGTTAGCGTTTGATCTTGTCAGGCTGTTACTCAGGCCTATTCCTTTAAGGGGATGAGTTTCTTCTCACTTTATTTCTGATTCTACTGGTGCCTTGGTATCTTTGGGCCTTTCAGCACCAGGTTTTGTTGAACAAGTTTGCTAGACCGCTACTTGTTTGTTGTTCATACCTTTTCAAAGGTTTTTATGATGTTGACGTTGGAGCCTTTGCTCATGTCGCTCTCGGTGGCAAGGTTTGCAGGTGACAGTGCTTTTACTGTCTGCTGTGCCTTTTTTGTTGGGGATCCCACCCTACTTTATGGACATTTTTATTGGATGTCCCAAGTGTAAGTATTATATCTGGAGCAGGACGTACTGTATACTTAGAATAATACAATTCTGTATATACTATATACTCACCTGTAGAATTGGTATTATACATATACAGTACGTCCTGCTCCACCCCACCCTGGTTTTTGCATTATTCTGGATCCCCTGTATAGTGATTGTTATCATTGTTATCATTACCAGTTTGTTTTGGTGGTTAAATTCTCCCGGCTTCTGGTTCACTGCTTTTCAATGCTGGGGATTTGTGGGAGGTCCCCGGGTATATGAAGGGCCGGGAGGAGCCTGTTTTTGCATGTCTGCTGTGCACAGCGCCATCTGGCGGAGGATAACCCAAGTGTAAGTATTATATCTGGAGCAGGACATACTGTATACGTATAACACCAATTCTACAGGTGAGTATTTCACAGAATTGTATTTTTATAACCTTTGAATTTGCTGTCTAATCAGATCATCTCTGGGGGAATGCACAAAGGAAAACTCACTTTTTTGATTTGGAGAAGAGTTGGAAGGACTTTAAAGAGGACTTACACTAATTTAATTATAGCTCTGTGCTTTTATGTTACTGTTGAGAAGTTGCTTGCTAATACCATGACATGTAAGGCCTCTGCTAAGAGGCGGCATTTGACGCCTGATGTCACTCTTTTCCCTATGGAGGCTGAAGAGTTCTTTGAACTGTCTGGTTATACCCCCTTGTTCTCTGGCTCGGAGTCATCTGATGAGAGGCCCAGGAGTCATGATGATTCTGGCTCTGATCCCTGGGCCCCAGATGATACTGATAGGCTGTTGGCTCAGATTTTTGAGGTACTGTCTATCTCTCCCCCGGTCGTGGCTCCTAAGCAGCAGGGGGAATTGTTTCATACTGCTAAGCCACGTTTAGAGTTTCCTAAGGAAGCCCATTTTAATAATCTCATGCTCAAGGAATGGGAGCGTCCTAGCAGGCTCCCCGGAGTCCCTAAGAGTTGGGATAAGAGGTATCCCTTTCCTGCTGATGTGGTAAAGGGTTGGTCATCCCCTCCAGAAGTGGATGCCCGAGTCCTGGGGTTGTCTAACACCTCTGTCATGCATTCCCCTGACTCTACTACACTGAGGGATAGTGAGGACCGGCGTATTGATCAGCTGGCGTCCCATGCCTTTGCCTGTGTGGGGACGGCTCTGCGCCCGGTTTGTGACTCTGCCACTACAGCGGTGGCTATTAGGACCCTGCTTAGAAGTTTCTTAGATGGTGCTCCTGATGATGTGTCTAGTGAAGAGTTTAATGCACTCTCTCGTTGTGAGGTATTTGTGGCTTATGTCCTATCTGCCTTGGATGATACCATTAGGATGTGTGGCAGAGCCTCTGCCCTGGTGGTGGCTATACGCCACTCGATTTGGCTGCGCCAGTGGGCAGCTGACACCGCTGCCAAGAAGGCTCTCACTGATTTTCCCTTTTGGGGACTGCCTGGACCTGTTTGCTAAGGGAGGCAGGTTACCCCAGCGCAGGAGGCAGTCTCGGCCCTTTCGGGGCCCAGGCTCCTTTTCTTCCCCCTTCCGTGGATCCAGACAGATTTCTGGGGTAGGGGCAGAGGACGTGGATGACCTGGCTCATCCTGGAGCGCCAAGCCTAAGCCTTCCCCCAAGCCCCCTCAGGCACGAAGGGGCACCCTCACCCATCCGGGCGGGGGGACGGCTTCAGCACTTTGCTCACGTCTGGAGGCTTCATGTCTCAGACCGGTGGATTCAGGAGGTAATGTCCTCCGGTTACAAGATTCATCAGATCCCGGATGTCTCAGGACCCCATGTCAGCTCAGGCTCTAATTCTGGTGGTGCAAAGCCTTCTGGAGCTGGGGGTCATCTGTCAGGTCCCCTTACGAGAAAGGGGCAAGGGGTTCTATTCCAACCTTTTCACCTTGTCCAAAAGAGATGGGTCAGTCAGGCCCATCCTGGACTTGAAGATCCTCAACAAATTTGTCAGGTGCAGGCGCTTTCGCATGGAAACTTTGCACTCTGTTATCAGTTGCCTGCGTCCAGGGGACTTCATGACCTCTGTGGACATCAAGGATGCTTACCTTCATATTCCTGTTTTTCCAGGTCATCAAAGATTCCTCAGGTTCGCTTTGGAGGATCAGCACTACCAATTTGTGGCATTGCCCTTCGGTCTCACTTCAGCTCCCAGAGTGTTCACCAAGGTGCTGGCAGGAGTGATGGCTCTGCTCAGGTCTCAGGGCATTCACATGCTGCCCTATTTGGACGACATTCTCATCACTTCTCAGTCCCTTCATCAGGCAGAGCTGGATACTCAGCTAGTAGTGTCCACTCTGGAGTCACTTGGCTGGGTGATCAACCATCTCAAGTCTTCCCTGTCTCCCTCCTTGGTGACGCCATTCCTAGGAATGAATCTGGATACAGTTCAGGCAAGGATTTTTCTTCCTCAGCAGAAGGTGGACAGTCTGCTAGCACAGGTTCAGTCCCTGCTATCTTGCCCTCATCCCTCCATCAGGCAGGGAATGCAGCTGTTGGGCCTGATGGTGTCGTGCTTCGAGGCGGTCCCTTATGCCCAGTTTTACATGAGGCCTCTGCAACTCCACCTCTTGTCAGTTTGGGACAAGGATCCTGCGTCCCTGGACCAGGTCCTTGTTCTGTCCCCGCTAGCCAGAAGGTCTCTCTCGTGGTGGCTGGATTCCAGGAATCTGTTGGCGGGCAGATCCTTTCTGGCCCCCTGCTGGGAGACGGTCACCACGGATGCCAGTCTGACGGGTTGGGGGGGGGGGCTTCTGGAAGTTCCTACAGTTCCAAGGGCGCTGGGGCCCTCAGGAGGCCCACATGCCCATCAACATTCTTTAATTGAGGGCGATCAGGTTGGTTCCGGCTCACTTGACCCAGCACCTTCGGGGCCGGCCTGTTCAGGTACGCTCGGACAACCAGACGGCAGTTGCCTACATCAATCATAAGGGAGGGACCCGGAGCAAGGGGGGCCTCAAGGAAGTGTCTCTGATTCTGTCCTGGGCGGAGGACAATGTTCCCTGCATCTCAGCTGTGTACATTCCAGGGGTGGAGAATCTGCAGGCAGACTCTCTGAGCAGGGGGACCTCTCGCCTGGGAGAATGGTCCCTCTGCGACACTCTCTGTGTCACCGTTGGGGTCACCCAGATGTGGATCTGTTTGCGTCCCGTCACAATCACAAGCTCCCGACCTTTGTCTCCCTGTCCCAGGATCCTCTGGCCTTGGCCACAGATGATCTAGCTTTGTCATGGCAGGATTTTCAGCTCCTGTATGTCTTTCCCCCATTCCCCCTGTTGGGCAGGGTTCTGCGCAAGATAGCTCAGGAGGGGGTGCCAGCTATCCTGGTGGCTCCCAGGTGGCCAAGAAGAGTATGGTTCACAGACGTAGTGCAGCTGGCAGTAGATCAGTACGCTCTGCCCAGGGTTCCAGACCTGCTCACTCAGGGACATTTACTCCATCCCAGTTTACAAACTCTGGCTTTGACGGCCTGGCTGCTGAAACCTCCATCTTGATGGAAAAGGGGCTGTCTGCCTCTGTTGTTGACACCATGATCAAGGCTAGGAAGAAGTCTTCTTCTATTTACTATCGGGTTTGGCGTGCCTACATTGACTGGTGTGAGTCTAGGTCTCTTCCCTGTCCTGTGTTCTCTATTGCCAGGATCCTGGAGTTCCTCCAACATGGTTTGGATCTGGGGCTTCAACTCAGTACTCTGAAGGGTCATGTCTCTACCCTGGCTGTTTTCTTCCAGAGATCTTTTGCTCAGCATTCTCTGATCAGGACCTTTTTCCAGTTGGTTACTCATGTGCGTCCCCCACGTAAGCCTATTTTGCCTGTCTGGGATTTGAACTTGGTCCTGTCTGCCTTGCAGGGTGCTCCCTTTGAACCTGTGCAGGAGGCTGCTTTGGCCATTCTTACTCTCAAGGTTGTCTTTTTGGTGGCTATCACTTCTGTTAGGCGTGTTTCTGAGTTGGCGGCGCTTTCCATCCAGCCCCCCTACTTTGAGAGACACCAGGACAAGGTGGTGTTTCGCTTCAAGCCAGATTTTCTGCCTAAGGTTGTGTCTGCCTTTCATCTGAATCAGGACATTGTTCTTCCTTCCTTGTGCCCTAATCCTAGTAACGCTAAGGAGAGGGTTTTGCATTCCTTGGATGTGGTTAGGTGTCCGAAGTACTATCTGGTGGCTACTGCACCTTTCAGAAAAACTGATGCTCTTTTTGTGGTCCCTTCTGGTCCTAGGAAGGGTCTGGCTCCTGCTAAATCTACTATCAGCAAATGTATCCATCAGGCTGTGATTCAGGCCTACACTGCTAAGGGGAAGAATCCTCCCTTCCGCCTTATTGCTCATTCTACTGGTGCTATTGGTGCCTCTTGGGCTTTTCAGCACCAGGCTTCTGTTGAACAAGTTTGCAAGGCCGCTACTTGATCTTCTGTTCATACTTTTTCAAAGTTTTACAAGGTTGATGTTAGGGCCTCAGCTGATGCTGCTTTTGGCCGCAAGGTTCTGCAGGCGGCAGTGGTCTGACCTGTCTGTTGTTACCTTTGGGGATCCCACCCTACTTCATGGACACTGCTATTGGATGTCCCAGACGTAAAGAATCTTATCTGGAGCAGGACGTACTGTATACTAAGAATAATGCAATTCTGTGATTACTCACCTGTAGAATTGTTATTATGAGTATACAGTACGTCCTGCTCCACCCCACCCTTGGTTTTCATTAGCCTTGGATCCCCTGTATGGTGATTGTTATCATTGTTTTATAGTTACTAGTTGGTTCTGTTATCATTCTCCTGGCTTCTTGTTAACTGCTTTTCAATACTGGGGATTTGTGGGAGGTCCCGGGTATTTGAGGTGCCGGGAGGAGCCAATTTTGCGGTCTCTGCAGTCCAGCGCCATCTGGCGGAGTAATACCCAGACATAAAGAATCTTATCTGGAGCAGGATGTACTGTATACTCATAATAACAATTCTACAGGTGAGTAATCACAGAATTGTATTTTTTTATACCGGAATCCCCCTTAATTGTGCCTATGGGGATCAAAGATTTCTTTTTAGAAATGAACATCATGTCTCTGGTGACTAAAGCAAGTCAAAGAAGACTCTGGTTATATGTCTGTTCTATATCTAAGTTGTGCTTTATAATTCTCTTCAGACTCCAGTCTATAAATTCCATGGCCAAAACTTAAAAGGGCTGCTTGCCCTCCAACCCCCTATTGGAGCTGTTTTTTGGTTTGTTTTCACATGAATGGGTAGAATATTGAGGAAGAGAGATGGACATAACAGGAAGGGCAGGAATGGATGGGGCAGAGATGAAGGGGCAGAAAGACAGAGAAAGGAAGTGTGTGCACTGTGTACCTTGCATTACCTTCTTCCAGTGTATGCAGCACTTCCTGTTGCAATGCTGGGGCCAGGGAGCAGGGTGATGACACATCTCTGGGGGTGGGGCTTGCAGGGAGACTCAGCTTTGCAGGGCAGCGCTGATCATAGATCAACACTCAAGCGAGTGCAGGGCTGTCAGGGCTGAGCAGAGGTTAAGGGGTGGGCTACTGAACCACCAATGAAAAAGCGGGCTGCTCAGCCTCGATACAAGGTTAGTGACGACCCAGCGCGATAGGGGAGGTGGCACAGGGGCCTGATACAATGTTAGTGACAAAAAAAAGTTTAAGTTCTTTAACCACATTGTGCCAGCTGTCAGTGGGCCCCCGGCAGCTGCTCAGCCTTGCATCTCAGCTGTGTACATTCCGGGGGTGGAGAATCTGCAGGCAGACTCTGAGCAGGGGGACCTCTCGCCTGGGAGAATGGTCCCTCTGCGACACTCTCTGTGTCACCGTTGGGGTCACCCAGATGTGGATCTGTTTGCGTCCCGTCACAATCACAAGCTCCCGACCTTTGTCTCCCTGTCCCAGGATCCTCTGGCCTTGGCCACAGATGATCTAGCTTTGTCATGGCAGGATTTTCAGCTCCTGTATGTCTTTCCCCCATTCCCCCTGTTGGGCAGGGTTCTGCGCAAGATAGCTCAGGAGGGGGTGCCAGCTATCCTGGTGGCTCCCAGGTGGCCAAGAAGAGTATGGTTCACAGACGTAGTGCAGCTGGCAGTAGATCAGTACGCTCTGCCCAGGGTTCCAGACCTGCTCACTCAGGGACATTTACTCCATCCCAGTTTACAAACTCTGGCTTTGACGGCCTGGCTGCTGAAACCTCCATCTTGATGGAAAAGGGGCTGTCTGCCTCTGTTGTTGACACCATGATCAAGGCTAGGAAGAAGTCTTCTTCTATTTACTATCGGGTTTGGCGTGCCTACATTGACTGGTGTGAGTCTAGGTCTCTTCCCTGTCCTGTGTTCTCTATTGCCAGGATCCTGGAGTTCCTCCAACATGGTTTGGATCTGGGGCTTCAACTCAGTACTCTGAAGGGTCATGTCTCTACCCTGGCTGTTTTCTTCCAGAGATCTTTTGCTCAGCATTCTCTGATCAGGACCTTTTTCCAGTTGGTTACTCATGTGCGTCCCCCACGTAAGCCTATTTTGCCTGTCTGGGATTTGAACTTGGTCCTGTCTGCCTTGCAGGGTGCTCCCTTTGAACCTGTGCAGGAGGCTGCTTTGGCCATTCTTACTCTCAAGGTTGTCTTTTTGGTGGCTATCACTTCTGTTAGGCGTGTTTCTGAGTTGGCGGCGCTTTCCATCCAGCCCCCCTACTTTGAGAGACACCAGGACAAGGTGGTGTTTCGCTTCAAGCCAGATTTTCTGCCTAAGGTTGTGTCTGCCTTTCATCTGAATCAGGACATTGTTCTTCCTTCCTTGTGCCCTAATCCTAGTAACGCTAAGGAGAGGGTTTTGCATTCCTTGGATGTGGTTAGGTGTCCGAAGTACTATCTGGTGGCTACTGCACCTTTCAGAAAAACTGATGCTCTTTTTGTGGTCCCTTCTGGTCCTAGGAAGGGTCTGGCTCCTGCTAAATCTACTATCAGCAAATGTATCCGTCAGGCTGTGATTCAGGCCTACACTGCTAAGGGGAAGAATCCTCCCTTCCGCCTTATTGCTCATTCTACTGGTGCTATTGGTGCCTCTTGGGCTTTTCAGCACCAGGCTTCTGTTGAACAAGTTTGCAAGGCCGCTACTTGATCTTCTGTTCATACTTTTTCAAAGTTTTACAAGGTTGATGTTAGGGCCTCAGCTGATGCTGCTTTTGGCCGCAAGGTTCTGCAGGCGGCAGTGGTCTGACCTGTCTGTTGTTACCTTTGGGGATCCCACCCTACTTCATGGACACTGCTATTGGATGTCCCAGACGTAAAGAATCTTATCTGGAGCAGGACGTACTGTATTCTAAGAATAATGCAATTCTGTGATTACTCACCTGTAGAATTGTTATTATGAGTATACAGTACGTCCTGCTCCACCCCACCCTTGGTTTTCATTAGCCTTGGATCCCCTGTATGGTGATTGTTATCATTGTTTTATAGTTACTAGTTGGTTCTGTTATCATTCTCCTGGCTTCTTGTTAACTGCTTTTCAATACTGGGAATTTGTGGGAGGTCCCGGGTATTTGAGGTGCCGGGAGGAGCCAATTTTGCGGTCTCTGCAGTCCAGCGCCATCTGGTGGAGTAATACCCAGACATAAAGAATCTTATCTGGAGCAGGATGTACTGTATACTCATAATAACAATTCTACAGGTGAATAATCACAGAATTGTATTTTTTTATACCGGAATCCCCCTTAATTGTGCCTATGGGGATCAAAGATTTATTTTTAGAAATGAACATCATGTCTCTGGTGACTAAAGCAAGTCAAAGAAGACTCTGGTTATATGTCTGTTCTATATCTAAGTTGTGCTTTATAATTCTCTTCAGACTCCAGTCTATAAATTCCATGGCCAAAACTTAAAAGGGCTGCTTGCCCTCCAACCCCCTATTGGAGCTGTTTTTTGGTTTGTTTTCACATGAATGGGTAGAATATTGAGGAAGAGAGATGGACATAACAGGAAGGGCAGGAATGGATGGGGCAGAGATGAAGGGGCAGAAAGACAGAGAAAGGAAGTGTGTGCACTGTGTACCTTGCATTACCTTCTTCCAGTGTATGCAGCACTTCCTGTTGCAATGCTGGGGCCAGGGAGCAGGGTGATGACACATCTCTGGGGGTGGGGCTTGCAGGGAGACTCAGCTTTGCAGGGCAGCGCTGATCATAGATCAACACTCAAGCGAGTGCAGGGCTGTCAGGGCTGAGCAGAGGTTAAGGGGTGGGCTACTGAACCACCAATGAAAAAGCGGGCTGCTCAGCCTCGATACAAGGTTAGTGACGACCCAGCGCGATAGGGGAGGTGGCACAGGGGCCTGATACAATGTTAGTGACAAAAAAAAGTTTAAGTTCTTTAACCACATTGTGCCAGCTGTCAGTGGGCCCCCGGCAGCTGCTCAGCCTTGCCGGGTGCTGACGCCGGCCCTGGCCTAGCCTCATTCCTGTGAAAAAGGGTTCCAGAGAGTGAGGGAATCCGTGGCTGTGGGAGACAGCAAAAGTGATACTGGGAAGTGAGGGCCTCTCTGCCATCTAGGGATTAATGTTCAATGTGTTAGAAGTACAGCCCACTGGCTCTTGCCATTGGTGCTTGAGGTTATAAAGGGGACGACCCAGGAAGTGTTCGGGGAGTTGGACATGGACATATGGCCTGATGCAGAGCCTCCCCGTTCAGCTATCCCGTACGTTTTCCCGTTGGTTTTGGGCTGTGATCGGGTCATGAAAGGGTGCTACTTTGGTTTTTGTGTGCGTTTATGCGCTCAGGTGTTTCGGCATGCGCCTTTCCGATTGACGGCTCGCAAGAGGCTGAACTCCGTGAAAACGGACTGGCCATTGATTGGTCCGTTTTTTTATTGATTCAGAGCCTTGATTTCCGATTGAAACAAGCCCAATTTAACGAGGGTGTCGACGCTTCACTTACAGGCAGTCTTAGCAGCCGTATTTGATCTTTGTGTCTTGGAAATGCATTCTGCTGTGTGCGAGCATCAAAGGCGTCAGCTACGCGGCCTGGTTCTTTTGAGCATGGCAGAAACCAGGCTGCACCGAATACGTTTGGACATCGATGACATGCATGACCTTGAGCTATTCGAGCTCACCCGCCTTTCGTGTTTCTCTCCTGGACTTGTATAGCCAGCTGCGGCCATGGTTAGCCCGCACCACAAGGAAGGGGCATGCAATTGCAGGTGTGACCAAATTGGTTGGCTGCCTGCAGTTTTTGGCAAACGGCTCGTTCCAGAGACTGGGTGCCTTCTCCGTGGGGATGTCCCAGTCTACGCTGAGCCGCCGCCTTAACAAGTTTTTGGATGGCATGGCTACCCTGGCACCAAAATTATTTTTTTTCCCTGACACAGCGGAAGGCTGGAATGCGGTTAAGTTGGGCTTTTATAATATAGCCGACATGCCAACGTATGTGTTTAAAAATAGTTGTTGTCGTCCAGCATGATTTTTCTGATTGGTCTGTGCCTGTACCCCACTAATCTGTTATAGACTCCAATGAAACAGTAGAAGTTTACACTCACTTACCAGTATTTCCTCCTATGGCTTTGTTTGTGATTCGCCACTATACCTTTCTGTCCTGGCCCTCTTAGCTATGTTACATCCCAGAGTCATTGTACAGGAGTGTGCTGGGTGTATGTGCATGTTGCCTCATCAGAACTGTGCTTTGCACTGACACTGCACAGCTGACCTATTGGCCCTGTTCACTAATGCTGGAATGCTAAACTGCACATTATTGAGCCTCTTGCCCTTAGGCCTCTGTCTGTTGTTCCCTGTTCTTAGCAGTTTAACGTAACCTAACATGCCGTATTTGGAAGTAGCATGTAAGGTACTTGTGGCTCTTCCTTAGTAGCATGATGGTACTTGTTTAGATACACTTTAGATGTTTGTTGTTTAGGTTTCTCTGTCTCGGCTGGTTATGGGGCCTGCCACTACATATGTGGCAAAGGGGCCCATTTGTCTTTTTTCTCTTGTATTATGGTGTGTGCTTATTTTTTGGTATCTTTTTTGGCAGGTGATTCTGGCTATCCATTGCTCCCCTGGTTACTCACCCCCATCCTCCACCCATCCTCGCAGGCCCAGGAGCGGTATAACACTGCACATAGGAGGACTCGCTCAGTGGTGGAACGGGCCTTTGGCTTGATGAAGATGCGCTTCCGCTGTCTGGACCAGACTGGGGGTGCCCTGCTGTATGAGCCCGCCAAGGTCATCAAAATAATAATTGCGTGTGGGGTCATGCACAACCTGGCCATACAATGCCGGGTCTCAAGATACACTGACCTGCCTGAAGCCACTTTACAGATTTCTGAAGAAGTCACACCTCCCTACTCCGGATCCCAAAGTGGCACAGCACAGGCGATCCGTTCACAACTTGTGGACAATAGCCTCGATTCAGAGACACATCCGTTCACAACTTGTGGACAATAGCCTCGATTCAGAGACACATCCGTTCACAACTTGTGGACAATAGCCTCGATTCAGAGACACATTCGTCCGGACTTCAGTAGCTGTCTGTGAAAGTTTTGGTGGGTGTTTGTCATTTTTTTGCTTTTTTTCGTCCATTTTTTCATTCGTACGAACGTTCTGGAAAATGCGTATATGCTCTTTCGATGATGCAAAGCAAATCGGAAGTTTTTCGCTATTCCGGGAGCTTTTTTCCACCAAATCTGAAATGTTTCGACCGTTCAGAAAACTTACGTTATTGCAATGGGCTGGCGATTAATTCAGAGAGCTGATTGCCGATGGGCCAACACCCAATAAATCCGTTTCACTGTCGATCCACTTACGGGACCATTTTGACGTCGGAACTAGCAGGCATGGAGGAGTCTACTGCATTTGAGGAGCATGAAGATCTGCAGCTCCTTGGCATTGAGATCGTCCGGAGGTCAGAGGCCAGACTACACCGGCGGCGACGCATGGACATCAATGGCATGCATGATGTTGAGCTGTTTGAGCTCACCAGGCTTAATCGCGGTTCCCTCCATAAGTTGTATAGTGAGCTGCGGCCATGGTTAGCCCGCACCACAAGGAAGGGGCAAGCAATTTCAGGTATGACCAAGATGCTTGGCTGCCTGCAATTTTTGGCGAACGGCTCGTTCCAGAGGCTGGGTGCCCTCTCCGTGGGGATCTCAGAGCCTACGCTGAGCCGCGCCCTATCCAAGTTTTTGGAAGGCATGGCTACCCTAACTCGGAAATAACTCGGAAATATATTTGTTATGGTAGCCAGAAACGCGATTAAGCT
The DNA here is from genome assembly GCA_027917425.1 of Gastrophryne carolinensis. NCBI lineage: Eukaryota > Metazoa > Chordata > Amphibia > Anura > Microhylidae > Gastrophryne > Gastrophryne carolinensis. The sequence goes on from CM051241.1 coordinate 77,177,204, forward strand.
GGCATTTTATAATATCGCCGACATGCCCAACGTCATGGGTGCCATTGACTGCACCCACGTTGCCCTTGTCCCTCCTGCTTGCGACAAGTACATATACAGGCAAGTTTATTTGTCTTTTTTTTTTTTGGGGGGGGGGGTTGTCCCTACTTTGGTCAATAACTTCATTTGTTTTTGTCCCCCCTTGTAATAAATCCCTCATTGATAATAGTCCCTCCTTGTAAATAAGGCGTCATTTTTTTGGTCCCTCCTTGTAATAAATCCCTCATTGATAATAGTCCCTCCTTGTAAATAAGGCATCATTGTTTTGGTCCCTCCTTGAATTAAATCCCTCATTGTTAATAGTCCCTCCTTGTAATTATGCCCTCTATGTTACTAGTCTCTCCTTTTACATATTCCCTCATTGCAATCAGTCCCTCCTTGCTAATCCTCCCTCCTTGCAAAGAGTGTATGTGAAACAATGGACCATATTTTGCACTTAGAAAAACAAACAGTTTGTTCCAAGTCAAACATTTGAAAGTGTACTTAAAATGGAACAAGTAACTCAACCTTTGAAAGGCTCTAACATACATCTCCTTTTGGTGGGCACTTAAATTTAAGGTAGTTGTTTAGTGTTAGTTCATGATAAAGTTTGACTTGGGGTGTTAGAAGTGAGCGTTTGACTAATTTGCAAAGTATTAATGATGTAATTTTGAAATCTTTTTACCCAGGAACAGAAAAATGGGCCACTCACTGAATGTGCAAGCAGTGGTGGCCCAGGACATGCGCTTTCTTAGCGTCCTCGCAGGCTACCCTGGCTCAGCCCATAATGCCTAGATCCTTCGCAGATCAGGATTATTCCGGCGGTTTGAGTCGGGAATTTGCGGGTGCATGGCTCCTTGGTAAGTTTAGTCCAATTACATATATTCTAAGAAGACAGCACGTCCTGCTCCAGACATAGTCCTTACATGTGGGTATACCTCCGCCTTCAGCGCCGTGCACTGCAGAACATGAAGAAAACAAGCTTCTCCCGGCCCTACATATACCGGAGGACCTCCCACAAATCCCCAGATTTCTCTGCAGTGCTTGAACTGCGAAGACATGAAGTATCACGCTCTCGCAGGCGAGCGGGGCTTTACAGCCCGAGGCCCTGCGGCACTATTTCCACCCGTCCTCGTTGTGAACTAATGCCTCCCAGCCTGGGCTGCGTTGGGTCGGGTGAAGGTAGGCAGCACCTAGTGTGCTTATGGAGCTAGACTCCACCGCAATCCCCCTCCATAGGGCAGGTGGTTAAGGCGTATGGTGAGCCGTCTATTGGATGCCCCTCCCGCACTAGTGCCCCTCGCCCGGTGTATCGGTGAGCCCAGTATATTGGATCACCTTCCTCCCTAGATTTCCCCGTTAGTGGGGGAAAAAAGAGGGGGGGGGGTCGTGTGTACGACGGCTAATCCTTGCCCTAATCACACTAGTCAACCATTGTCTTATTTGGTCCTTGGAGTCAGAGCCGCGCTTCACTCTCAGCCTTTTGCTTTCCTACTGCGCTTTCATGTATTACTCGGCGCGTGTTTCAGTTTCAATTGACGCTTGGCGTTCTATCACTGTATTCACCCTGTCAGATCTCTCTGAGGTGATGTCTCCCTTACAATATCTGTCGCTTCTGATTGGCTGCGCGCCTTCGAGCTTCACGCTCTCCGGAGGGGGGGCGTGGTTTGGTTTGGCGCGCTCCGCGTCATCGTCCGCTCTGGCCCACCCTTCGAGGTTCGCTTGGCACCATTTCCTTCTCACATGCGCGTGGTGAAGACGGTCCTCCCCTCGCTGTTCTGTAAGTGCCCTCATGGGCGATCCCTTTCCTAGCTTTGACTTCTTCGCGCTTGGCTCTGACATCCCTGTTCCCCTTGTGTCTTTCAGACCGCGGACGTCGGTGGCTTCTCCCGGCCCGGCGTAGAGTCCGGTCCAGAACCTTTTAACAAATCACTCCCACTTCCCAGCTGGTGTTTGGGGCATCCAGGGTTGCTTTACAGCGTCAATCCCTAATGGCATATTGAATACTATAATCACCATATGGAGACATCTCAGGATATCGTGAACGGGGTTCCTTCGGGACAAGCCCGTCTGTGTGTAGCTTGTGGGGTCACACCTAGCAGTGGTGACAATGCACGGGTCTGCGTCCCTTGTGCCAAGCAGGCGCTAGCTGGCCTACCCACCTCTTCCGAGGCTGGGCCCGCGCCTCGCCTTGTTTCTCCCACTCCCCCAAGCCTGGGTCTAACCCCCAATACTAGCGGGGACTCTCATGCTGATTTGGCCGCTAGACTGGCTAGCGTGGAAAGCGCCATTTGAATCCTGAAGCCACTATCCTTCCTGTAGAATCTGATGATTTACATTTGTCTTATGCACACTCACCCTCAGAGGAAGGGGAACTGTTTTCTGACTCGGGGTCCTACGACGAGTCCAGGAGTCAGGATGAATCTGGTTCTGATCTTTGGTCCCAGGATGACGTTGATAGATTGCTGGCCCAGATCTTTGATGTGTTATCCCTCTCTCCCCCGCCTGCGGCTCCTCAGCAAAGAGGTGACCTGTTCCATACCGCTAGGGTGCGGTTGGAGTTTCCTGAACAAACTCATTTTAATAATCTCGTCTTAAAGGAGTGGGAACATCCCAGCAAACTCCAGGGGGTTCCTAAGACTGTGGATAAGAAGTATCCATTCCCTGCTGACCTGATCAAGTGTTGGACTTCGCAGCCCGAAGTCGATGCCCCGATCCTTGGTCTGTCCAATACCTCTATTATGCACTCCCCTCACACTACTACGCTGCGGGATCTGGAGGATCGGCGGGTTGATCAACTGGCATGTCATGTCTTTGCATTTGGGGGAGCCTCGCTCCGCCCGGTTTGCGCCTTAGCCATCACGGCGGTGGCGCTCAGGACTGTGGTTAAGACTTCTTTTGAAGGGGCGGATGACTTGCCATCTGATGCCACCAATGCTTTGGTTACCTGTGAGACTTTTATCAATTATATCCTGTCTGCATCGGACGATGCTATTAAGCTGAATGCTAGATCCTCTGCTCTGGTGGTAGCCATACGCCGTGTGGTCTGGTTACGCCAGTGGGCAGCTGACAATGTCGCCAAGAAGGCTCTTACGGGGCTTCCTTTCAAAGGGCTGCGCCTGTTTGGAGAAAGGTTAGATATCTTTGCTAAAGGGGGCAAGCTGCCCCAGCGCAAGCGTCAGATTCGGCCCTTTCGTGGCCCAAGCTCCCACTTGACCCCCTATCGTGGGGCTAAACAGGGAAGAGGGGTGTCCTTCGCCGGAGCTCGCACAGATTCCTGGAACCCAAAAACGCAGGAGGTCCCACTCCCCCCACAAAACCCCAAAAATGTAGCACCACTACCAATTCATGTTTAGTAAAATTTGATAAATGATTTTTATTAATCAACTTCAAAATCAACTTCACAGTACAGATTCCTGGAACAAGTACAGAGGACGGCCCCCCAGCTCTTCCTGGGGGCCAAAGCCCCTCCCAAGACCCCCCAGGCATGAAGGGGCGCCCTCGCCCGTCAGGGTGGGGGGACGTCTACAGCATTTTTAGCATGTCTGGAGACGCCACGTCCCAGACCGGTGGATTCAGGAGGTAGTGTCCTCCGGTTACAAGATAGAGTTTGCTGTACTGCCCCCTCCCAGGTTCGTCGGGTCCCGAATCCCACAGGACCCTGCCTCAGCGCGAGTCTTGATGCTAGCGGTGCAGGACCTTCTAGACCTCGGGGTCATTTGCAAGGTCCCCTCAAAAGACAGAGGCGTGGGGTTTTATTCCAACCTGTTCACGGTGCCCAAAAAGGACGGGTCGGTCAGACCCATTCTGGATTTAAAAATCTTAAACAGATTTGTGAGAAACAGACATTTTTGTATGGAAACTCTGCGCTCGGCCATTGCCTCGTTGCGCCCAGGGGACTTCATGACATCTGTGGACATCAAGGACGCTTACCTGCACGTTCCGGTGTTCCCAGGGCATCAAATGTTTCTCAGATTTGCTCTGCTAGATCAGCATTACCAGTTTGTGGCTCTGCCATTCGGTCTTACGTCGGCCCCCAGGGTATTCACCAAGGTGCTGGCAGGAGTAATGTCTCTGTTGAGACTAAAAGGCTTACGGGTGTTGCCCTACCTGGACCATATACTCATCTCATCTCAGTCTCTGCAGCAGGCAGAGCTGGACACGCGGTCGGTGGTGACCACCCTGGAGTCCTTCGGCTGGGTGATCAATTACCCAAAGTCCTCTCTGTCCCCCTCCTCAGTAACCCAGTTTCTGGGGATGATTCTGGATTCAGTTCAGTCAAGGATATTCCTTCCTCCACAGAAGGTGGAAGCTCTGACAACGCAGGTGAGGTTCCTGCTCTCAAGCCCTCATCCCTCCATCAGGCAGGGAATGCAGTTGGTGGGCTCGATGGTGGCAAGCTTCGAGGCGGTGCCCTTTGCACAATTCCATTTGAGAACTCTGCAGCTTCACCTTCTGTCAGTTTGGAACAAGGACCCAGCGTCCTTGGACGAGATCTGGGTGCTTCCCCCCTCGGTCAGACAATCCGTGGCGTGGTGGCTGGACCACGGGAACTTGACAAGGGGCAGATCCTTCCTGGCTCCCTCCTGGGAGACGGTCACAACGGATGCCAGTCTCTCGGGCTGGGGGGATTCTGGAAGTCCCTGTGTTTCCAGGGGAGCTGGGGCCCTCAGGAGGCCCATCTACCCATCAATGTCCTGGAACTCAGGGCGGTCAGGTTGGTGCTGGAACAATTGACCCAGCACCTGAAGGGTCTGGCGATTCAGGTACGCTCAGACAACAGGACGGCGGTGGCCTACATCAATCATCAGGGAGGAACCCGGAGCAAGGGTGCTCTCCAGGAGGTGTCTCTGATTCTAACATGGGCAGAGACCAATGTTCAATGCATCTCGGCTGTTTACATTCCGGGGGCGGAAAATCTGCTAGCAGATGCCCTGAGCAGGGAGTCGTCCCGTCAGGGGGAGTGGTCCCTCTCCAACTCGGTATTTCAGTCCCTGTGTCACCGTTGGGGTGTCCCAGACGTGGATCTGTTTGCGTCCCGTCACAATCACAAGCTCCCGAGCTTTGTATCCCTGTCTCAGGATCCTCTGGATCTGGCCTCGGATGCTCTGTCAATGTCTTGGAGGGAGTTTCGGCTCCTGTATGCGTTTCTACCAATTCCCCTTCTGGGCAGAGTGCTACGCAAGATCGCTCTGGAAGGGGTACCCACGATTCTGGTGGCCCCAAGGTGGCCAAGAAGAGTGTGGTTCGCAGACGTGGTTCAAATGGCAGTAGATCAGTACGAGCTACCAAGGACTCCAGACCTCCTAACTCAGGGGTCTCTACGCCATCCCAATTTACTAACTCTGGCTTTGACGGCTTGGCTATTGAGACCACCATTTTAAAGGAAAAGGGTTTGTCCGCTTCTGTAGTGGCTACCATGGTCCAAGCCAGGAAGAAGACCTCTTCTGCTATTTATTTTAGGGTGTGGCGTGCCTACATTGACTGGTGTGAATCCAGGTCTCTTCCCTGCCAGGAATTCTTAGTCTCCAGGGTGCTGGAGTTTTTACAACATGGTCTAGACTTAGGTCTGAAGCTTAGTACTCTGAAGGGACAGGTTTCGGCCCTGTCTATCTTCTTTCAGAAGACCTTTGCCCAGCACTCTCTTATCAAGACTTTCTTTCAGGGGGTCACTCATGTGCGCCCCCCTCGGAAACCTATGGTTCCTGTTTGGGATCTGAATTTGGTTTTGTCGGCCCTGCAGGGTCCTCCTTTTGAACCTATTCATGAAGCAGCTCTTGCTGTTCTCACGCTCAAGGTTGTCTTTCTGGTAGCCATTACCTCGGTTAGACATGTGTCTGAGTTGGCTGCCTTGTCTATTCAGCCTCCCTACTTTGAGAGACACCGGGATAAGGTGGTGTTTTGCTTCAAGCCAGACTTTCTGCCTAAGGTTGTGTCTGCATTTCATTTGAATCAAGATATTGTACTTCCTTCCTTGTGCCCTAATCCTAGTAACCCTAAGGAGAGGGTTTTGCATTCCCTGGATGTGGTTAGGTGTGTCAAGTCTTACCTGGTTACCACTCAGGCATTTAGGAAGACGGATGCTCTCTTCGTTGTGCCTCACGGGCCTAGGAAAGTTTTGGCTCCCGCCAAGTCTACCATCAGTAAATGGATCCGTCAGGCTGTGGTTCAAGCCTATACTACTAAGAGGAAGACTCCCCCCTTTCATCTTACTGCTCATTCTACTAGAGCTGTTGGGGCTTCTTGGGCTTTTCAGCACCAGGCCTCTGTGGAGCAAGTTTGCAAGGCCGCTACTTGGTCTTCGGTTCACACCTTTACAAAGTTTTACAAGGCTGATGTTAAGGCCTCAGCTGACGCTGCGTTGGGCCGCAAGGTTTTGCAGGCCGTAGTAGTTTAAATGGCTTGCTGTTGCCTTCTGTTGGGGATCCCACCCTTCTTTACGGACACTGCTATTGGATGTCCCACATGTAAGGACTATGTCTGGAGCAGGACGTGCTGTCTGCTTAGAATAATACAACTCTGTGAAGTACTCATCTGTAGAGTTGGTATTATATGCAGACAGCACGTCCTTCTCCACCCCACCCTGGTTTCACTTTGTTCTGGATCCCCTGTTTGGTGATTGTTATACTTGATATTTTTTTGCCAGTTTTGGGTAGTTGTTTCTCCTGGCCTCACTGCTTTTCAATACTGGGGATTTGTGGGAGGTCCTCCGGTATATGTAGGGCCGGGAGGAGCTTGTTTTCTTCATGTTCTGCAGTGCACGGCGCTGAAGGCGGAGGTATACCCACATGTAAGGACTATGTCTGGAGCAGGATGTGCTGTCTGCATATAATACCAACTCTACAGGTGAGTACTTCACAGAGTTGTATTTTTTAGTTTATATGTATGGCTTGGATTTTGGTTGGATTCACCTTTCTTAAACAATGGCTTGGTCATCACCTTGGGAACATGTGAAACCCCACTGGACCCATTACATTCTCCAAACTACATTGCCTGCCCAAATGTTTGTCCTGCATTGTTTCTACTCCAAAGTGTAATTACAGCAAAATTCTTAAACAGTCTTCCCCACACTTTTCGGTCAATCTGTTAGTGACTTTAGCCGAGGGTCTGCGCCATCTTTGCTTACATGCATTACACTTACTGAGTAGAGGTGAGCGGGATAAAGTGCAGGGGCCGCCTTACACCCGCTTACCTCAGACAAAGCAGAAAATGGTTCATGTAAAGTTAACCCATCCTACATTGTTCTGAAGCACAGACAGGAAGCAATAGCTGGTACCAGTCTGCCTGATTGCCCAGCATCCGCAATATTATTTTTAAACTTTGGTCCCCCATCTATCATTTATATTTATTTTTTGCTTTTGCCTGTGCAATATGTATGCTCATGTTTTGGGGACAATCCCCTCGATTCAAAGAGCAAAAGTTAATTGATTTCGGATCGAGAATCGTAAGTTTGGGTGGGTGTTAGTCATTTTTTCCTGTTTTTTTGGCCATTTCCGACTCGCACGAGCCTACGTACGAATGCGTATATGCTCTTACGATCATCGCAAGTTCGTTCCTAAATTTTAGGATCAAAACGTAAAACTTAGGATCAAATCCTAAAACTTAGGATCAAAACGTAAAACTTAGGATAATCGAATGTGTTTAGGTGTGATTCAGAGAACAGTTTTCAAACCTCTAAATACGTTTTAAAAGATAGCCACTGCCGACACCTTTTAGCAGTCGTATTGCTGTTCTTGAACAGGTTTTTTGGCTATGTGGAGGAGTCTGCGCGTCTTGAGCTCCAATGAACTGCATGTATCAGCATGGCCGAGGCCATAAATTGTATGGCAATGCATACCTGATTCACGTATGCCTTATAAAAGCATTTTAATGTGGACCTTAATTAGTCCTTTGCATGTAAACCTTTATTTTGCAATATATTTGCGTTAATTAAAGACATTTATGTCCTTTGTTATTTATTTTTAAATTGATGTACTAGAATAATATTTTTAGATTGCATTTATTGGTGTAGTTGTTTACCTTTGCTTTGTTTAATTATTTAAGCACATCTTTGGTCAGATGCATCACACTTACTGAGGAGAGGAGAGCGGGATAAAGTGCAGGATGTGGGTTACTGCTGTATTTTGCACAGACACAGCAGAGCTGGGGGCACGGAAAGGTCAGAAATCAAAGAATGCAGAGCAACACAGTCACAAGGCCCTTTCTGTTTGCAGGCTGCCCGATAATACCTGAGCCGCCATCTTGGCTGTTTCTAGACTCATAACATGCAGAAGTTGCTGGGTGTTTTTTATATTTGAGAGCAATCTGGATGGAGAGGGTGTGGGTAACCACACACAAAATTTAAAGTTGTACCATTTGAAGCCAAAACATTAAAATTACATCCACAAGTAAAAAATGCAAGTTAACTAAAAATTAAACAAAGTAAGATTTACTTATGCAAATGCATTCATTAATGGTTGGTTACTACAAAATGAATGAAATAAAGAAAAATAAGACCAAATATTTAGAATGCACTTTAATGAGGTAAGTTTGTAGTGCGCAGCCGCAAGATCAGAAGGATTTACGTCCAGACAAAAAAGGAAAAAGGGCAAAACCAATGTTGCAACCTGAGAAATGAAACGGAAAATTCAGGATGGAAACTGACATAGGTCTGATTCCCGAACTGCCATACGAACGGACGTAAATTTTAGGATAGAAACGTATTTGCTTATAGAATCACTCGCAAGTTCATACGAATGCACGAGCGGACGGGAAAAATAGGATGATCGGCACCAAAATCCAAGCTGTTACATGTTTCTTTGAATCGACCCTAATGTCACCTACCTTCTTAATCATGTATCTTTGGCATTTTTGGCCTGCAATGTATGCATTAATGTTAATATTTGTTTACCTTAAATTTTTCTAGGAGATTCGGGGTATTCACTCCTCCTGTGGCTGATGACTCCTGTACTCCGCCCACAGACTCCGGCACAAGATGCCTATAATCAGGCGCACGGAAAAACCAGGGCAGTGGTGGAGAGGGCCTTTGGACTGTTGAAGACCCGATTTCGGTGTTTGGACCACACTGGGGGCTCCCTTCAGTATGACCCCAAAAAGGTCATCGATATAATTATGGCCTGTGCAGCGCTGCATAATTTTGCCATCTTGCAGCGGGTCCCCCGCTATGTGGATTTGCCACCTTCTCCGCCCGCCGATGAGGCCGAGGACACCTATGTTGGGCAGCACAGTGCGTCTGGCCAAGCCGTCCGTGAGAATTTAATCGCCACACATTTTTGTTAATTTTTTTGCCTTGTTTTTTTTTTTTTTTTTTTTACTTTGTTGTTATTGTTTGGTTAACTTTGTATTTTTTTTTGTTTAATTTCATTATGAACAAACCAACAATGAATTATTTACACCAATCAACAACAATGTTTGTGGACTTATTTAGAAAGATTTGTTAGTGTTTGTATTGGTGGCTACTTGAACTCATATTTCTTAATCAAAAAACCACAGACATTAACTTAATTTTTTTTTTACTTTTGAAAAGGTTCCTTTTTCAACAACATAATGTTAGGTGATGGCCACTCACATACTTCGGGGGAAGACATGGACATGAAATTAATTTCAAAACGTTCCATAACAAAAAAATTAACACAAATAAGCCCTCTCCTGCTTGCCCACATTTTTTCCCAGGCACAGATTGAAAGCAGACATACCTATGCCACATCTACACCTCTTTCTCATTGGGCCACCAAAACAAGAACACCCAGTCCCAATCCCAGTTCAGTACAATCACAGCCAGGGTCCAAGGGCTTAGTTTGCCAGGCCAGAATGTCACCCAATCATGGCTACAAACATGAGGAGCCACCACAAATTTAATTATGGCCAAGGCTGCAGCGCAACAACTTAAGTGGCCGCTTCAGTGAGCCTTGTCCTCTGGCATTGGCTAGTGGGCTACCTCAGGAGTTTAATGAGCTATATGGGGGCAAATCCTAAACATACTAGCAATTGCAGCGCAAAATGCAAGATTTGTAGGCCTCACCAGACAAGTCAATCCAGTGGGGATGTCGATCAAAGATGTAGAACAGATTCATGCCAAATACACATTAATATGGGGGATGCCCATAGAACCCAGGTTGGGGCCCTTGGGGGTGGGCCCTAACCTGGGCCTGTGTTGCATTCAGAATCTGCAACTGTTCCAAAATGTTTCTTTGGTTACTTTGCATTTCTGCCATGCTGGACCTGATTTCTGAGGTCAAGTTGGCCATGTGGCTATTATGGGTCCTAAATTCAGTCAGCATGGCACTTAAGGTATTATTGAGTTGATCTAATTGCCCAATAATATTGTCTTGATTTTGTTGATTTTGGCGACGAAAAAGCCGCCTCTCATGGTGCCATGCTGCCTCCATCATCTGCACGCCCCTCCCCTGGGAAACTGGGCGACGTTGTTGAGTACGCCTCCCAATTCCCCGGGTTGTGGGGCGTGCAGATGATGTTGGTCTAGGACCCCCAACAGCCACAGGTATGCTGGCCAAATCCTCAACAGCAGATCACGATGTGCAGGCAGCATGCAGCCAGCTTCCCTCTGCTGCTGAGGATTTGGCGGAGAAACATTTTGGGACAGTTGCAGATTCTGGCCCGGGGGAGATCTTCATAAGTTCCAAGGAAGCTTCCATCCTCCTCCAGCTCCTGGATTTCCTCCATCAGTGTGTGGCTCTGTTGGGGACATGTAAAATAAAAAGGTTCAGTGTGGGCAATACATATGTCAATCAGACAATAAAAACATTGCAAGCCACATGCATACGCAACAGCATCCAAAATCACTTACCGTAGATCTCGGATCCTGGGTCCTAGGCAGCACGGAAGAAGACGGCAGAGGTAACATGGCAGAGGAGTCCCCACTAGCTGAGGGATGAGGCTGGGCTGCATTAGAAGACGAACAACAATGTAAACACACAACTATGCATTGGTGATGGTTAATAACACATCTGCTTCAAACACAAACGTGCCCAAGCAAGAATGGCCACTACCACAACGGTGCCACTTGGCCTTCACTTTGAATGCCATTATATTGGGCATGTATTGTTGAACCAGAATAGACACATTGGTCATGTGCCAAAAAACAAACATGCAAGTAATGGCTGTTGTGTGTGTTTCCACATCCCTTATAGGCCATTAAGTTAACACACTAAGCTGGCAAATAGCAGTTCCAATATGATTCTGGTGGGGAACATTGTATCTGTTAAAACATTTCAATCACACCATCTTAAGCCGTTGGGCCCCAAACCCAGCTCTTAGCAAATTGCCCAACAGCAAAAGATGTTAGTGTGGCGTGTGATTGTCAATAAATACATAGCACGCATTCATTTCCTAAGCTCCATAGTTTCATACTCTTCCTAAATGTTCTTCAATGTCATGTATGGTCGTGCTCATTTGCACATTACCCGTCGACACACATGACACACCCTGGTCAAAGTGATCACTCCACTCCAAGCCACACCCTAGGGCCATGTGTTTAGATATGCCTTGCTGCCTAATTAGAATTGTTCTAACATTTTTAGGGTCATTAACACATTACTAACCTGCTGGAATGGGCGGGTTGTCCGTGTCCTGTTGTGCCGAGTGTCCCTCAACAGGCAACAGGATGTAGCAGGCCCAGCACCATCTCCTCAGCCTGGGTAAATTTCAATTTAGTGGGTAGATCCAACATCAGACTGACACCACCTTCACCCACACACAGATCATGCAGCATTGGTCGGACCTGAAACGACTGCACATGCCCCGGGTGCGGAGATTTTTCGGTATCCATTTCCCAATTAAGTACATAGCGAGTGCATGCAAGATGTAACTACGACAGAAGGTAGGCCTTTTATTTATAATGCCTTTTCTTTGGTAGTGTTGGAAATGGATTACCGCATTCGCCGCACCCGGAAGCGCACAGGCCGACCAGTGCTGCATGATTCTGCAGCTGGGAGTGAAGGTGGTGGATCTCCAGGGCGACGGGCCTACCCCTCCTCTGACCAGCCCCTGGACCTTACAACAGAGGAGGGGCAGCACAGCGTGGGCAGGCAGTCGTACCCTGCCACGCATGCGGGAGCCTCTGGTATGTCACTCTTCATGTCTACGCACACACATATACATGCTATCTCCTACCCAACTGATTCCTTTCATCTGTTTGTCTAGATGCTTCTGGAGCAGGTGAGGAAGTGGAAGAGGCAGCAGATGTGGTCCAAGCAGAAGCTGGAGAAGGTGAGTGATGTGAACCAGACTTGCCAATAGACATTTTCTTACCGAGGAATTTGACCATAAAAATGAACGTATTTCCCATGTTTCTACAGGCACTTCTTCACAGCAGAGCCAGGATCCAGGACCTCATCATGTTGTCCCCAACGAGTCAGCTCTCGGCCACGAACCAAGTAAGTAGTCAGGGCATTATTAGCATTTATGTGGTACTTGACATCAACACACAGATACATCAAGCCCTAGCCAATGGCAATTTAATAGTGACCTGTGGCCACTTCCTTAGCTTAATGACTTGCCAGACTGACTTGTGTCCACTTCCTTAGCTTAATGACTCGCCAGACTGACCTGTGTCCACTTCCTTAGCTTAATGACTCGCCAGACTGACCTGTGTCCACTTCCTTAGCTTAATGACTCGCCAGACTGACCTGTGTCCACTTCCTTAGCTTAATGACTCGCAACACTGATCTGGGGCCACTTCCTTAGCTTAATGAGTTGACAGAATTACATATGTCGCCTTTATTTAATGTGTTTAATCCAAAATATTCAATCCACAGGTGGCAAACATGTATTGTTCTCAAACTATTGATTTTGTCTCTATTTGTTACAGGGACCACACGGCAAAAAATTTTCGAAATGCATCGGAGGGTCCTTGCGTTGGTGGCCGATATGAAGGTGATGGTTGACTCGTTGGGGACAACAGAAGAAGAGGAAGAGGAGTAGAGTCCTGGGTCCTGGCCCTGGTCTGCTGACCCATATTTTTATTGTTGTAAATTTTAAAATTAAATAAAAAAGTTTTAGTAGCCAAGGGCTACAAATGTTGAAAGAGATTATTTTTAAAAAAAACATTGTCAATATTTTAGAGTAAAAAAGTTTTAAAGAAACCAATGTTTCAGTGTCATTTTTGGGAACACATACATTTCAACAAAAGAAAGGGGCAAATACATATTTTGAGATCAAGATTCAGATGTCCAAGTGATTTGGGTAAGTTTTAGGGTCCTAAAATGGAAGAAGAACCTAACCGCGAAGTGATTTGGGTAAGTTTTAGGGACCTAAAATGGAAGAAGAACCTAACCGCTAAGTGATTTGGGTAAGTTTTAGGGTCCTAAAATGGAAGAAGAACCTAACCGCGAAGTGATTTGGGTGAGCTTTAAGGGATCAAAAGGGAAGATGCAGGAGAGCGCTAAGTGGTTAGGGTGACCTTTAAGGGATCAACAGGGAAGATGCAGGATAGCGCTAAGTGGTTAAGGTGACCTTTAAGGGATCAAAAGGGAAGATGTAGGATAGCGCTAAGTGGTTAGGGTGAGCTTTAAGGGATCAAAAGGGAAGATGCAGGATAGCGCTAAGTGGTTAGGGTGAGCTTTAAGGGATCAAAAGGAAAGATGCAGGATAGCGCTAAGTGGTTAGGGTGAGCTTTAAGGGATCAAAAGCAAAGATGCAGGATAGCGCTAAGTGGTTAGGGTGAGCTTTAAGGGATCAAAAGGGAAGATGCAGGATAGCGCTAAGTGGTTAGGGTGAGCTTTAAGGGATCAAAAGGGAAGCTGCAGGATAGCGCTAAGTGGTTTAGCTAAACATTGGAGTAGAACTGATGTAGTGAAATATGTATGCAAGCACTTTAATGAGTTAAGTTTGTAGTGCGCAGGCGCAAGATCGTAAGGATTCCATCTGGACGATTATTTTTGGAAAAAGTGAAACAGAATGTATCGGGAAACGTAAAGGCTTCGTGTGAGGATACGATGGGAAAAGGCCAAAAACGAAAGGCTACGTTGTTACCTGAGAAAATGAATCTGAAAAGTCTCGATGGAAAATGACATCCTCGTACTCGTACTCTGGCATACGAGCGGACGGAAACTTTACAGAACGTTTACAATGCATGCATAGAATCGCTCGCACATTTATACGAGAGCGGGAACTTTTGAAAATGATACGACAACGGCACTAAAATGGACGTTTTTTTGTGTCTCTGAATCGAGTCTAATGTTTTTTCATAAATAACATTCCTTTTTTTTTTGGTTTTGTTTAATTTTTGGTGATCCAGGAAAAATTAAGTTACAAACTTTTTTGGTGTATTCTGTAAAGCTTAACGTGGGGTCAAATACATAAACACATCCATTTAGTGGTATGAAGAGTATGAGGTGGCAGTTGATGGCTGGTGTGGGTGAATGTTTGCAGCAATATGTGCAAGGCTCTGATTAATGAGCTGCCATTGGTGGACCATTTCACCCATATGCCTGGTTAGTTGTCTGGTTTCTTGCAGCAGACCAGAGACATTTTGGTTTAAAACCTCTAATTGGGTAGACATCGAGGTGATTTGGGTACACACAGTTTCATTAAATCTCTGTGTGTTTGCAGAAAATTCAACATTCTCCTGGTGCCAGGCTTCCTCCATGATCTGCAGCTGTCTCCTCTGGCTGATATGTCGCCTTGGATGTGTTCTGCCACTGGCACGGATGGGTGGTTCTGCTCCAGATTGAGTGGCTGCTGGTGGCTGGCTTGGCGCAGAGTCTGTTGTGCGGACGGCAGAAGAGGTTGGTGCCACAGAGGTTGGGTTAGTGGACACCAGGGGCTGAAGTTGCTGGGTCTGATGTTCGCCCACTGGTTTGGTTGGCCTTGGCTGCATCTGAATTGTGTCCTCCTCCTCCAAATCAAGAATGTCTTCTATAATTGGTGGACTGGGTAGGTTCTGCCAAGAAATGTAGCAGGTATTGAGTCCACTATTTAACATTTAATGGATGCAAGTGCAATTTCGTAAGTCTACACAGTGGACCATTGACTTACCTCATCCAAACACTCAGGTTGGTTTGTGTGGACTAAAGGCAGTTGTTGCATGGTCCTCCGGGACAAGCCAGGGGTAGTTTGGCCTTGTGGCGTGTCTTGAGTTGGTTCTGGGACGAGAGAATGTACTTTTAGTGTTTCAGCAAAGGCCAGTGTGTATTAAGGAGTCTAAAATTGTTTTGGTACCCATTTAAAAGTCTCAATGTAAAAACATACTCACCTCCGGACCTGACATTCCTGTCTGTGTCTTGGCCCCCTGGCAGGCCTTGAAGGGTTGCCGGGTGAATATATGTAAACACATGTTCTTCTGCTGGTGTAAGGATGATTTTAGTTGGGATCCCACACCCTGTCTGCAGGCTGGGGAAGATTAAAGAACACCTAATAAGTGTTACATCCTGTTACAAAGCAGCCTATACATGCATTTACACTCTAAATGGACTTTACCTCTGCTGGCGGCGCATGTCCATTTTTTTTCCCATAATATTTCAGGTCACCAAATTTTCGCTTAATTTGCTCAACATCTCTCCTCACAGAACCAACACTATTAACTTGGCGGCAAATCTTATCCCAAATCTCCTGCTTGGCCTGCTTTGTGGTGGATTTAGAATAACGCCCAAATAGGGCATCATAGTGCTCACAAACAGCAGCGGCTACAGCCATGCTTTGGACATCACAAAAACGGGCTGTAAGTGAGCCACGGCGCAGCTGGCACCCACATGGGTGTGTGGTGTCCCTGGCAGCAGACAAGATTGATGGCTGGCTGTCTGGGGAGTAGTTTAGGTTTCTTGGGCTGATGGGTGAGTGTGATGGAGTGTGGGTGGTGGTATGTGATAATGGCTGGGTGCCTGTTGAGCTGTCACCTGTGGAGCTCTCAATTGATTCTGTGGTTGTGGTACTTGGGGACACAGAGTGTTGAGGAGGAGGGGTGGTTGGCCTGGGTGGGCTAGTGGTTTGTGACCTACGCTTCCCCTTGGTGGTGTGTCTGGTTTTTGCCGCATGCTTTGTGTGTGGAGGAGTTGGAGGCTGCAGGGTTGAAAGAGATTTGTGTCTCTTGTGAGGCCTGGCTGATTTCACAGGTGGTGGCGAATGTGGCAAGGGCTCATTGCTCCTGCGTTTTTTGGGAGCAGCCTGTGTGTCTGGCTTATCCATCCTTTGAGTATGTGCATGTCCCTCCCGGCTCTTGTGCCTGCTCTTGTGTTGTTTTTGGTGAGGTCTATCTGTGCGGCTAGTATGTGCCTCTGGGCTTTTGGGGGTCTTACGGCTCCCTTTTGGTCTGGCCATAGTGATATGGTAAGCAACACAGAGCTGAGTGCATTGACCTTTAAATAGTTTTTCCGTGAGGGCGTGTTCGGCAGCGTGTGTGGCTGCGTGCGCGCGTGCACGCATGCCACCGCGGGGGAACATCATAACCACACCCGGAAGGAAGAGCAAGATGTCGCCCGCCATCTATACTGAGGAGCAGGACAAAATAATCATGGATGTGAGTAGGCGAGCGTGCGTTTATGTGCGCACACAAGGCACTAAACAAAAAATAGCAATGGCAGGCTTAGATTAGTGAGGCCAAACTGACTTGTTAAACTAAATTACTAGACCAGCTTAGTTTTAAACATGTGCGCAGCAGCACACTAGCCTAGAGGCAGATAGACTAAGTAGGCCCATGTGAGTAGGAATGAGTCTCCAAAACTGCCTTTACATAGTGCATGAGACTGTGTCATCTATTGGTGTCACTAATGCTATGCCATTGTGATTTTTTATACAGATGATGCTGAGGAACCGTTATGATTTCCTGCCGTGCGACTTCGAGAAGAGGACGTTGGCACTGGCGGTGGTGGAGGCAATTGCCAGGAATACTGGAACCACCTATACCTTCACCCAGATCGCCCAACACTGGTCGGATTTGAAGAGGAGGCATAGGCCCCGGGTGAGGCGGTACTTTGCAAAGCACTTTCCAGGTAAGTGATTGTGTTTATATTGCAGCGCATGAATGGAATTTGCGTTTCCGCCCCACCCGGACCAGAACCCGAAGCCCAGTGTTGGGAGGTACTGGGGAAAGTATAGGTGGTGCCACGCCAGTGCCAACGCCCACCCCCTCCTCTGCCAGTGAGTATGAGGAGCCGATGGACCTCACTATACGGGGGGGGGGGGCAGTCGCACGGCAGGGAGTCCAACCAGCCACAGCTCCAACCTGACTCCGGTAAGACTCTGAAACATACACATGTCCAGATACATGCACTAAAGACATATACTAATGTGCACAATTGTTATTTTTAGATGATGACGTCGCATGACCATCCCCAAGAATAGTGGAGGGCCAAGGCCAAGCTCAAGAGGTGCCTGGGGAAGGTGAGTGATTTGATGCATACAAGCCTAACCTAATATGACATTCAGGAGGCACAAAGAGTCAATAATAACCTTGTGTTTTTGATCCCAATAGCTTCACAGCCGGGTGATCTCGTGGACCGAGGGAGGATGCTGCGCCCCAGACGCCCTGTTGGCCGCAAGCCTTGTAAGTTTGTTCAATATATCATACATGTAGTTTAAACTCCTGGCCCAAAACAATAAAACATGGTCCAAGACACTAATAAAATTACTTGGGCCCACATTAACCCTAAAAATGTCCCAAACCAAAACCCCTAGATAAGCAAGAAATACTTACAAGGCAAAACTGATTATGTTTTTCATTCACAGATCAAAGACATGGGCCAAAATGAGGAAGCAGAAGACCCTCCTGGGTGGCTGAGCCCAATTTTATTTTTTTAATACATTTAAAAAATTTACAGTTTGATAAAAAAAAAACAAACAAAATTGTGTGGTGTGTTCTCTTTCCTGGCACTGTACATTCTCACAACATAACCATACACTTACATGTCCAAAAGGTAAGTATATGGGACAAGGAATAGGAAGAAGAAAAATAAGAAGAAGGAGAAGAGATTAAGGTAAGCATTAAACACAGGGAAGAAGAAGAAGGAGAAGAGATTAAGGTAAGCATTAAACACAGGGAAGAAGATAAAGAAGGAGAAGAGATTAAGGTAAGCATTAAACATAGGGAAGAAGATAAAGAAGAAGGAGACGAGATTAAGGTAAGCATTAAACACAGGGAAGAAGAAGAAGAAGGAGAAGAGATTAAGGTAAGCATTAAACACAGGGAAGAAGAAGGAGAAGAGATTAAGGTAAGCATTAAACACAGGGAAGAAGATAAAGAAGAAGAAGGAGAAGAGATTAAGGTAAGCATTAAACACAGGGAAGAAGAAGAAGAAGGAGAAGAGATTAAGGTAAGCAATAAACACAGGGAAGAAGGAGAAGAGATTAAGGTAAGCATTAAACACAGGGAAGAAGATAAAGAAGAAGAAGGAGACGAGATTAAGGTAAGCATTAAACACAGGGAAGAAGAAGGAGAAGAGATTAAGGTAAGCATTAAACACAGGGAAGAAGAAGAAGAAGGAGAAGAGATTAAGGTAAGCAATAAACACAGGGAAGAAGGAGACGAGATTAAGGTAAGCATTAAACACAGGGAAGAAGAAGGAGAAGAGATTAAGGTAAGCATTAAACACGGGGAAGAAGCAGAAGAGATTAAGGTAAGCATTAAACACAGGGAAGAAGGAGAAGAGATTAAGGTAAGCATTAAACACAGGGTAGAAGAAGGAGAAGAGATTAAGGTAAGCATTAAACACAGGGAAGAAGAAAAAAAAGAAGAAGGAGAACAGAAGAAGGTAAGCATTAAACAGGAGGAGGAGGAAGAAGAAGAAGAAGGATAGTAGTTTAAGGTAAGTTTTGGTGTTGGTAAAAGTGTCAGTTTGATGTATGAGGGAAGCTTGAGGGAGGACTAGGGATGTGCGCTTGCGTGGACACAGATTGTCCACAGGAAATCCATGGAAATGTAAGTATACATGGAAAAACAATCAGAATCGGGGTGAAAACAGAAACAGATGGCAAGAAGGTACGTTTGGAAACGCATTAAAAAGGAGCCAAAAACGGATCGTCCGTGTAAACGGCAACGGAACCCTCGACCACACGGAAAGCAACCGAGGGGGGAAAAAACACTTCCCGAATGAAGACACATAAACGGATCAGTAACGCAGCTCTCCCGGCGGCGGCTCTGAATCACGTTTGAACCCCGAGACAAACTGAAGGAAAACGGGCCATAGGAGAAACGGAACAAAATAAGGTCAGATTGGGGGAGGCTCATCATCAGGCCATTAGAGTCCAGTTTGAAGCCTGGAGATGTAGTGCACAGCTTGTGCGGGGCATCCTTTGGGTGCCGGGCCGGCGTGGAGTGCCCCCACTCAGCCAATCTGCGCACTTGCTCTCGCCTGAGTCTGTGCCGTGGGAGCAGAAGGAAGGTGAGTGAAACGGAGTGACCTGGAGATCTGAGGAGCGGCGCGGGACATTTGAAGAGAGGACAGCTACAGGTAAGGCTGGCTAAGCCTGCAGCCCTCACTCTGAGACGGCTAAGGGGGGTGTAAAGGGACCAGGAATGCTACCGGATGTCTGCATTATCTAAAAGGCAGTGAGGGAGAGATGTTTAAAGAGGAACATCAGAAACATCAGTAGGAACTGAAGAGTCATTGGTCATGTCTTGTAAATAATACCCCAGCTTGGCTGTGTTGCACCATACCTGGCGTTTGAACCAGTGTCTTCTATATTAATGGACTGTACGTCTCAGACCTAATGAAATACGTAGGTAAGTAGGCAAAAAACTAAATTATATTTGATCACAAAGCCATAAGGGAGGTTTGGAGGGGGCTTTTTTGAGCCACCCACCGCTCACCAACGATAAGCTCAGTTAGGGCAATAAAAAAAAAACATTCATCTTAACGGCCTTAGGGCTGCAGTGATGCAGTGACTGCTGGTGAGAAGTACCCTGGGAGATGTGTTCTGAGGATGGGCTAAGGGGTAAGAGTTTATTTTTTAAATCAATTTTCTTTTTCTAACAAAAAATGCCCAAATCAGGCATATTGCCAGGAGAGGGGGAGAGTAGTGTAGTGTGGACTTCTACTTTAAAATGGAGGATGTTAATGTAGTCCGATAATATTAGGAACGATAACTGGCTGAGCTGCTGGATGTCGGCGATATCTAAAAGGCAGTGAGGGAGGGGGAGGGATGTATAAAGAGGAACATCAGAAGGAACTGAAGAGTCATTGGTCATGTCTTATAAATAATACCCCAACCTGTGTTGCACCATACCTGGCGTTTGAACCAGTGGCAGACTTCTATCTTAATGGACTGTACGTCTCAGACCTAATGAAATACAAGTGTGTGTATAGGCCTCTTCTTTCATGAGAAAACACACAAACAGCCCCGCTGAAGGTTTGCTCTAGAGTTTTTGTCATCTTTGTATAAATCCCGAA
The DNA here is from genome assembly GCA_027917425.1 of Gastrophryne carolinensis. Lineage (NCBI taxonomy): Eukaryota > Metazoa > Chordata > Amphibia > Anura > Microhylidae > Gastrophryne > Gastrophryne carolinensis. The sequence goes on from CM051241.1 coordinate 77,197,564, forward strand.
TCAGATTAGACCATCTGCCGTTTGGATCTTCACGCTCGCTGGCTTGGCTCCAAAACACTTGAAAAAGATTATAAGCACATGCACCAAAATGTCTGAGTATCAGATAATTTTACGCTTTAGCTTGTGGCCACAATGTGTGGAGGAGCCAGCGAAGCTCTTTGTGGTTTGCAGACAAGATACAGAATGAGCAGCTCCATCGCTGTTTAAGTGACCTGTATATACTATACAGACAGTACATCCAATATAATATACTATACATCCAATATATACTATATATATATATATATAATATTCCAAGTATGTCACACACCCCGCTTCCACTATTCATGACATATGGGTTATGGTCCAGTAGAGGGCGAACTTCTGCAGAGATGAAAGCAAAAAAGAAGCCCCTCCCGGTCCATAAATACCTGGGACCTCCCACACATTCCCCAGTTCCTTCTCTGCAGGACGGCGAGCAAGTCAGAAGATGTCTGCTTCTCTTCCTTGCAGGTAAGCCGGGCTTACGCTCGGCCATTTTTTGCCCTATTTCTGCCCGGACCTTTATACATTAAGCCCAATATTAGCCTCCCAGCCTTGGCTGCAGGTCTGGGTGAGGGTAGGAATCACCTTAATAGGTGTTTAGGGAGCCATGCTCCTCCGTGAGACCCCATATAAGGGGTTGGTGATCCCGGTTTGGGATGCCCTGTCCCTAATTGCATATATATATATTTATTTATACATCCCTTACCCCATACTTGGTGCGGGATTATCCCCCTTCCGGGTCCCTCTGTTAACCCTCCATGGGGGGGGGGGGTGCGGACCTTTCCTTTTATTACAGAGTGTGTGTATGTGTGTGTAGTGTTCTTGTGCTTTACATTCCGGCTGGTCACTGTTTTTTGCTCTCCTGAGGGGAGCTTATTCCCCCGGCCCCGCCCCCCCTTCTGTTGGAGCCAATTGCGGAGCCCTGCCCACGGCTGGGAACCATGCTGCTGGTTGTGAGGGGGGGGGGGGGCAGGCGCGGCGTGCGATCCGCGCTGGCCCGCCCCTTCTTCTCCCTTCTCACTCTTCTGCTATGGCCGGATAGCGGTGGCAGCCATCTTGCTGGACATGTGAGTGCCCTCAAGGGCTCCCCCTTTTTGTGTACTTTACTCAGCATGTCCCCCTTTCTGTCAGGGGACAGCGCTAGTCCTTGTCCTGTTTTTCCTTTATTTATAGGGTATAAACAATATATCTTTATATTTATTTATATATATATATATATATATATATATATATATATATATATATTTATAAGTGTGTGTGCATGTGCTTATGCCCACTCTTTTGTGTCTTTCAGGAGGACTCCCTGTGCCTTGCTTAAAAGGGGGTTCTCCCGGTCCTAGGGTCCCTAGCAGAAATTTGGGGCACTTATAAATCCTCCCACTTGGGACTTAAGGGGCATCCCGGGTTGCTTACCAGCGTAACTCCCTCGGGTCATTGCGACTACCTTAAAATCACCATATTGAGGCTCCGCAGAATACTGGGCTCGGGCTCCCTTTGGGACAATCCCAGCTATGTGTTGGTTTGTGGGGTATCCCTTACGGGGGAGAATGTACTTATTTGCATACCATGTGCGCAACAGGACATAACGCGGCAGTCGGGACCCCAGGCGTCTGGGTCAGTGCTGCCCGCCTCACCTACCCCACCCCGCATCATCCGTACCCCAAGTGACACTGTCATTAATGGGGAGTCGGATGTATGTGCCAGGCTGCCAACCTCGAGAAAATTATTTCTAGCTCAGTGGGCAGAAAGGCCACTGCTAAGAAAAGGCATCTGTCACTGGCTATGCCGGTAATTGATTTTGATGATTATGACTCACCTGATTGGTCTGATTATTCACTGCTTGAGGAAGTGGAATTGTTTGAGGAATCTGAGACTGAGGAATTGCAGTTCTTTGATTCTGTTGCCGGGCAGGCGCTGGGGGATGCTGTTGATACCCCCAGGGTCCTGACCCATCTGTTAGAGGTTCTGGATATTTCCCCACCAGCGGAGGCCCCTCCGAAGATGGGGGACTTCTTTGGGTTCTCTAAGCCCCGCTTGGAGTTTCCAAATCAGGATCATTTTGACAGCATGATTCTTAGAGAATGGTAGAAGCCGTGTCGCCTTCACGGTGTTCCTCAGAGATGGGATAGGAAGTATCCATTTCCGATGGATGCGGTGAAGCGCTGGTCTTCCCCTCCCGAGGTTGATGCGCCCATTCTAGGATTGTCCAACACCTCCGTTGTACATACTCCTGACGCCACTACCCTTAAGGATGGCGAGGACAAGCGCATTGATCAGATGGCATGTCATGCCTTTGCCAGTGTGGGTTCTGCCTTGCGGCCTGTCTGTGCATCAGCACTCGTGGCTGTGGCCACCAGGTCGGAGATCAGGGACATGTTAAATGGGTCCCAGCTCAACCCGGACAGCGTTGAATTCACAACCCTTAAGAGGTGGGAATTGTTCATGAATTTTGTTTGTCGGCTATGGACGACACTATTACCATGTGTAGTAGAACTTCGGCCCTGTTGGTGGCAATGCGCCGATCGGTCTGGGCGGCGGACATTGCGGCCAAGAAGTCTTACAGCTTTGCCCTTTTTGGGAACGCGGCTGTTTGGAGACAAATTTGATTCTGTGGCGAAGGGTGGGAAGCTACCTCAGCGTAAGAAGCTGCGTCGCTCCTTTCGGGGGGCAAGCGCCTTTAATCCTTCCTTTCGCGGTGCCAGAGGGGGCAGAGGTCTTGCCTACTCTGGCTTTAGAAGTGATTCCTGGAACAGAGGTAGAGGACGTGCCCGTACGGCCTCTACCTGGGGTTCCAGGCCCAAGCCCGCTGCTAAGCCAGCTCAACAATGAGGAGGCGCCCTCACCCTTGCGGGTGGGGGGGAGGCTGCGGCTCTTCTTCCAGGTCTGGGCCCAGGAGGTCACAGACAAGTGGATATTGGAAGTGGTCTCGTCTGGGTACAGACTGGAGTTCGAGTCCCGGCCTCCTCCCAGATTCTTAAGGTCTCGGGTGCCATCGGATCCTCGGGCGGCGCAGGGGCTCCTGTTGGCTGTAAAGAATCTTCTGGACATGGCGGTCATATGCCCGGTGCCTCTTTCAGAGAGAGGCCGGGGCTATTATTCCAATCTCTTCATGGTTCCCAAAAAGGATGGCTCCATAAGACCCATCCTGGATTTGAAGCTTCTCAACGGGTTCATCAGAACCAAGAAGTTCTGCATGGAGACTCTGCATTCAGCCATCGGTTCCCTTCGTCAGGGGGATTTCATGACGTCCATAGACATCAAGGATGCTTACCTTCATGTACCAGTTTTCCCAGCACACCAGAGATTTCTCAGGTTCATGGTGGGAGATCAGCATTTTCAGTTTGCGGCCCTCCCTTTCAGGCTGACCTCGGCACCGAGGGTGTTTACCAAGGTTCTGGCGGGCATAATGGCCCTGCTCAGAGCCCAGGGCATTCGCATTGGGCTGTATTTGGACGACCTACTCATTACAGCTTCTTCCCTCTGCCAGGCGGAGTTGGACACCAAGACGGTGGTGGCGACGCTGGTAAGGTTCGGATGGGTGATCAACCACCCCAAGTCTTCTCTCTTCCCATCAAGGGAGATCTGCTTTCTGGGCATGAATCTGGATACCACTCAGGCCAGAGTGTTCCTACCCCAGCCAAAGGTGCAGAAGGTTCAGGATCTGATATGTGTTCTCCTGACCAACCCTCGCCCTTCCATTCGGCTGGGGATGACTCTGGTGGGTTTGATGGTTGCCTCCTTCGAGGCAGTCCCCTTTGCTCAATTCCACATGAGGTCGCTACAACTCCATCTATTGCTGAAATGGGACAGATGTCCACAGTCCTTGGATCAGTCATTTCTGATGTCTCCCAGGGTTCGGCAGTCCCTTCAGTGGTGGCTGGAATCAAGCAATCTGATGAGGAGCAGATCGTTCCTGGCCCCTCGTTGAGAAACGGTTACCACGGATGCCAGCCTGTCGGGCTGGGGAGGTTTCTGGAAAGATCATCAGTTCCAGGGGTTGTTGGGTCATCAGGAGGCTCACAACCCCATCAATGTCTTGGAGCTCAGAGCTATCAGCTTGGTTCTGTCGCGTCTAACACTTCACCTACAGGGTTTGCTGGTTCAGGTTCGATCAGACAATCGTACTGCGGTAGCTTACATCAATCACCAAGGAGGGACTCGTAGCAGGCGTGCCCTCAGGGAAGTCTCTCTGATTCTGACATGGGCGGAGAGCAATGTTCCTTGCATCTCGGCAGTATACATTCCGGGAGTGGAAAACACGGAGGCGGACTCCCTGAACAGGGGATTCTCTCGCCGAGGGGAATTGTCTCTCAACCACAAGGTGTTTTGGGCCCTGTGTCACAAGTGGGGTACTCCGGAGGTGGATCTCTTTGCCTCTTGGCACAATAACAAGCTTCCAACCTTTGTATCTCTGTCTCAGGATCCTATGGCCCTGGCAGTGGATGCCTTGTCCCTTGCCTGGAGGGATCTGGGGTTTCTGTACCTGTTTCCCCCCTGGCTGGCGCTAGAGGGGGCACCAGCAATTCTGGTGGCCCCAAGGTGGCCAAGACAGGTTTGGTTCGCAGACGTCGTAAGATTGGCGAGATCAGTACAGGCTGCCCCTGTCTCCAGATCTGATCTCCCAGGGTCAACTACGTTACCCCAATTTACAAACACTTGCTTTGACGGCGTGGCTGCTGAAACCTTCATCCTGAGGGAGGAAGGTTTGTCTGAGGCGGTTATTCAAACCTTGATTAGAGCTAGGAAGAGGTCTTCCTCTACCATTTACTATAGGACTTGGCGGTCCTATATTGACTGGTGTGAGGCTAGGGTCTTACCTTGCAGGGTGTTTTCGATTCCTAGGATTTTGGAGTTTCTTCAACACGGTCTGGATCTGGGGTTCCAGCTCAGTACTTTGAAGGGTCAGGTTTCTGCCCTGGCTGTCTTTTTTCAAAGGTCTTTTGCTTTACATCATCTGCTCAAGACTTTTTTCCAAGGGGTCACTCATGTTCGGCCCCCTAGAAAGCCTCTGGTTCCCGTTTGGGACCTAAATTTGGTTCTGTCGGCCCTCCAGGGGCCTCCCTTTGAACCGATGCAGGATGTGGCTCTTTCTGTGCTCACTCAAAAGGTTGCCTTTTTGGTGGCTATTACCTCTGTTCGGTGTGTCTCTGAGTTGGCAGTTCTGTCTATTCAGGCCCCTTACTTTGAGAGACACCAGATTAAGGTAGTTTTTCGTTTTAAACCAGATTTCCTTCCTAAGGTGGTTTCTGCTTTCCATCTTAATCAGGATGTAGTTCTCCCTTCCTTGTGTCCTAAGCCTAGTAATGACAAGGAGAGGGTTTTGCACTCTTTGGATGTGGTTCGTTGTGTGAAGTACTATTTGGTTGCTACTTCTTCTTTTCGTAAGACAGACGCCTTCTTCGTGGTGCCTTCTGGGCCCAGAAAAGGTTTGGCGCCCGCCAAGTCTACCATTAGTAAATGGATACGTCAGGCCATTGTTGGGGCCTATTCCGCTAAGGGGAGAGTTCCTCCTTTTAAGATCACTGCTCATTCTACTCGTGCTGTTGGGGCTTCCTTGTCCTTTCAGCACCAGGCTTCTGTTGAACAAGTTTGTAAGGCTGCTACTTGGTCTTCCGTTCATACTTTTTCAAAGTTTTATAAGGTTGATGTGCGGGCCTCAGCGGATGCTGTTTTTGGCCGCAAGGTTCTGCAAGCTGCAGTGGTTTAAATTGGTGCATTTTTGCTGTATTTGGATCCCCACCCATGACGGACACTGCTATTGAATGTCCCATATGTCATGAATAGTGGAAGTGGGGTATGTGACATACTTGGAATAATACCATTTTGTGATTACTCACCTTTAAAATGGGTATTATAAGTATGTCACACACCCCGCTTCATCCCGCCCTTTTTTGTATTATGTGAACCTTTTTATGGTTAAGAATGTTTTATTAGCTCTTCCTGGTCCCCTTACTGCTGTCATATACTGGGGAATGTGTGGGAGGTCCCAGGTATTTATGGACCGGGAGGGGCTTCTTTTTTGCTTTCATCTCTGCAGAAGTTCGCCCTCTACTGGACCATAACCCATATGTCAGGAATAGTGGAAGCCGGGTGTGTGACATACTTATAATACCCATTTTAAAGGTGAGTAATCACAAAATGGTATTTTTTTTTCAACCACTTTAGGTCAGGGCTGTAATTTGTGTTCATGATGCACTAAGCATTTTAAAGTGGACCAAAACCCACAGCCGATCGATTCCTGTGTGAAACCCCCTAGGTCGCCCATACACTTACCTCCTTTTCCGGTCCAAAAGTGCATGTACGAGCTGTGACCGCATTCCCGCTGACCCTCTAGGAGGGCGCGTCTGCGCCAGGCATTTCTGAATGGCCAGCGCGAGCACACTACCTGTTAGAGGGTAGCAGGGGTTGCGGCTGTCAGCACGTTAGGAGCCGCTCGCCTTAGACGAAGGGACGTCAGCGGATCCACGCATGCGCCGTAGGACCGGAAAAGAAGGTAAGTGTGAAGGTAAAGTTGAGTTTGTTTTGGCGACTTGGGGGTTTTCAAACAGTGGGGCATCTCCGATCGTGGTGCCCTGGGGGCAAGGACCCAAACCCAGGATAGTCAAAATCCTGGGTTTTGATCCACTTTAAAGTGGAGTTGAAAAAAATCCCATAGTAGTAAAAAGTAGTAAAAAATTCTGAGCCTGAGAATTTTACTGAATCACTAGTTAGCAAGACAATGAAAGTCAATGACACTTTTTACTACAGTGTAAAAAGAAGTAAAATGTTTTTCTACTTTTCATAGGAGTAAAAAAAAGTACCTGTGACTTACATTATGTTCCTAGCTGGTGATTCAGTAACGGTGATATTCTCAGGCTTTTTTTCATAAGGTGAATTTTTTTACTACCATGAGAATTCTTTTTAACGCTTACTGAATCAAGGCCATTGCCTGTTTTGCGGGCCCTTGAGTCTAAAAGACTCTAGGTCCAGTTAAATACCCACGCATGGGCCATCCGGATTTTCTGTTAAACCCTGACTGTTGCCCATTATACCTCGCCGCCGATCCCACAGTGCATGTACACCTGGCAGCGGCATCTCCTGCATGACTGAATGGCTGACACGGGCCGCACACAGACATAGAGGGATGCAGGTGGTGCCGCTGCAGATTGAAAAGCGTCTATGCTTGTTTATCTGCTCAATTCAGGGTTCTGGTCCACTTTAAATAGGACCCCCCCCCCCCCCCCCCCCCCCAAGATTTTCACTTCCTTGGGGAAGCACTAGCCAGACTGGAAAATAAAACTGCAACATAAGTAGGCAAAAAAATAAATTATATTTGATCATTAAGCCATAAGGGAGGTTTGGAGGGGGCTTTTAGAGCCACCCACCCCTCATTGATAAGCTCGATTAGGCCAATAAAAAAGATACTCATCTTAATGGCCTTAGGGCTGCAGTGATGCAGTGGCTGCTGGTGAGAAGTGCCCCCGGAGATGTGTTCTGGGGACGGGCTAGCGGGTAAGAGTTTATTTTTTAAATCAATTTTCTTTTTCTAACAAAAAATGGCCAAATCAGGCCTATTGCCAGGAGAGGGGGAGAGTAGTGTAGTGTGGACTTTCACTTTAAAATGAAGGATGTTAATGTAGTCCAATAATATTAGCAATGATAACTGGAGGGTAATTTAGAGCTGTAATTAATACAGAATTATAAACAGAAGGTAAAATGGCCCACACGCTTGACATGCTGCAACACACATTGCGGCTGGCCGTCCCCTGCAGGCACAGGTGAGCGCTGTGCTTCGGGCTACAGCACTGGAAATTATTAGACAGCTGAGACATCAAGCTACTGTGTGTTATTATTAGTAATCACAGAAAGCAACAAGGAAAGAAGAGCGTGGCTAATATGTTTCACTTTCTGGATTTATAAAAAATTCTGAAAATCAGAGCCCCTTACTATCCAGTGTTTAGACAAGCATTTGAATGACTAGATGCCTGTAGCAAAATGCAGTGAGAATAGCAATTTTACATTTATAGACCCTATGTTTAGTTTCTTAAAGCCCAAGACTGACCAAACATTTTTTTGTTTTGGATAAAGAAATATTGGTTTATTGCTAATTAAGGTGGACAAACAGTCAAAAATAACTGTAACTGGACCAACACAAACTGCTCATATGTATTCCACCCCAGGGCAATTAAGATTGCTGCACATAAAGAGTAATTTACCTTTCTCCAACTCCTGCTTTGGTAAATATGAAAAACAAAATGGCAGCTCATGCATTTGCAGGCCACTTGCAATCAGGAAGTGCTGCTGAGTTTCCTGTTACTGTACATTGTCAATTATGTGAGTCGAATCCAGGCAGCAGCATGGCTGAGATGCTGGGAGAGGAAACTCCGAAATGGCCACTACCACTAGAAAATCGATGGCGCGGCATTTCAGCTTTGAGTGTAAGTGCTGACAATGCTTCAGTATCATGAATGCAGATAGGGCATGTGAGGAGTTTTCTTTCCAGATGTGCCAGGCTGTTTAAGGGGCCCATCCACACATATCTGCTTTCTCTGCATTACAGCACAGCTACAATGCAGGGAAAACAATAGCTGTTACTTTTGAATTAGTCAGTTAACATTTAAGTGCTGTGCTGTGTCCATGTTTTGGAAATGCAGCATGCAGCAGATTCAAAGCAGATCATAGAAGTTTATGGACAGTGCAGGTAAAGCATGTTCAGGTTGTGGATCGGTACCTACTACCACCACCTCACTGGGTCTTCTTCTGCCATCTCTTATGCTGCTGTTGCCAGATACCTTCTTCTGATACAGCTGCCTCCACCAGTTCTCCAGACACTGCCACTGGTCTCTGTTGCCTGTCTGCCACTGTCTGGCTGCCTATGTGTTATTTTTTGTGTGTACTTCCTCTGCTGAAGCCTCTGGGTACTTGGACCTCAACGGTTCCTCCTCTTCTGTTGCAGCCACCTCCTGGCACCTTCTCAACCAACCTCCTAGTCGACCATTTTCTCTATGCTGGACTTTGGTTCCTCTACAGCCACCGGCCCGGTGCCACCACCTGCAGCCTCTGTAGAGCAGCTTCACATCCTCGTCTGTTGCTTGGCAGTAGTGTTGGGGAGCCCCTAGAGGTTCGGGTTCAGCAAGGTTGGTCGAACTTTGAACAAAAGTTCCGTTCGGTATTAACACGAACTCACAAGATGCAGAGTCACGACCAGAAATGTAAAGAAAAAAAAATGTGGGGTTGGGTTGAAGGCTTTAAATGAATGCAGTGTGTAGTAGGAAGTGTCTGTATACTTAGGTGAGCTGGCGATCCAGTGGTTGGCATTCTTTTGCTGTCAAATAGGCTATGGCTGGGGCTTCAGCAGCCCATCAACCAACTTTTCTGGGTTCAGGCCGAATGCCAAAATCGAACAGGGACTTCTGGATAAAGTTTGGTATGAACCCGAACTCACAAAGTTCGGTATGAACCTGAACTTTGCGGTTCGGGTTCACCCAACACTACTTGGCAGTCTGTTAAGAAGTCTATGGGCAGTGCAGGTAAATCACACCTCTCTCCTGGGTCCTCTTCTTCTGCCCCCTCTTCTGCTGCTGTTGTTAGCTGCCTATGATCTTCCCCCGCTTCTGATCCTCCACCACTACGACTAGATCTTTAGACATTGTCACTGGTCTCTCTTGCCTCTTTGCTAGTCTCTGGCTCTGTCTCTGTGATTCCTCCACTCCACTGCCACCGCTGGGTCCTGTGGCCTCAATGAAGTCTCCTCTTCTGTTTCCTCCACCTCGTGGCACTTTCTCTAGCAGCCGCCATGACGATCTGCTTGCAGCCTCTGTGGAGCGGCTGGGAGGCCTCCTGGGTATAGGTAGCTTCATCTGGGCTACATTGAAAATAGTAGCTCAGTACTCACCTCGACCCCCAGGTCCATGTTCACAAGTCCCCACTTCTGCTGCTGGTCTCCACTACTTTGGTGCTGCTCCCTTTTAATGCTGCTGGTCTCCACTGGGTACTCCTTCTCTGCCATCTCACCACTATGGTAATTCTCTGACACTCCCAGTCTTTTGGACCTTACTCCTTAGCCACCTCTGCCTGTACTTTAGATGCTGCCACTGGTCTTTGTTGCCTCACTAAGAAATCCTTTATGTTTCCACTGCTGGGTCCTGGAGTTTCACTGCTGCCTGTTTTGTTGCCACTGCCTCTAGGCATCTTCTTCACCAATCTACAGGTCCTCCACTACCACATTCTTGCTATCTTGCCCCTCTCTTTCCTGTCTCAGACCACCTCTTGCAGCCTCTATGAAGCAGCTTTACATCCTCGCCCATACACATCGCAGCTAAAATGCTGCCCAAAAATGTGCCATGCTGTGTTATGCCTAATGGTGTGAACGAGTCCTAAATCTGACCTAAACCCATAAACAACCTTTGACTATGCTTCCACCTGTCATTGAGAAGGGGAGGGCTAAAAGTTCAAAGGCTAAGCTTATCATGTGAAGTAAACCTTTGACCTATACTTTATGAGCTCCCCGTGTGGTGCGGATGCCCCAAGTCATCAAGCGTAGAACGTTCTAGAAAAGTGTCAACAGCTTCTCAACAAAGTCTTCATCAGCTGTCATTTCTGGAATGTGAGGAGAGAGGTAAAGCTTGGTACAGACCTCAAATAGATTAACACTGCATGTCGGATCATTCACAACTGTACCTGTGAATGATATCAGTCATAAAAGACAGGTTGGATGTTTTCCATTGTCAATGTAGGAGGCCGATTCAGAGCCTGGTGAGAAAACTCACTTCTTTTTTAGGAGAGAAAACTGCCATTCACTTTCACAGTCTACCGGGTGTAAATATTCCAAGTGTGACATACACTCCGCTTCATCTCTTCATGACATTTGGGTTATTCTCCAGTAGAGGGTGAACTTCTGCAGAGATGAATGCAAAAAAAGGAGCTCCTTCCAGTCCATAACTACCTGGGACCTCCCACCAATTCCCAGTTTCTTCTCTGCAGGAAGGCGAGCAAGACAGAAGATGAAGACTTCTCTTACTTGCAGGTAAGCCGGGCTCGCGCCCGGCCATTTTTGTCCCTATTGCTGCCAGGACCTTTTCTAAATTGCCCTATGTGAGCCTCCCAGCCTTGGCTGCAGGTCCTGGTGAGGGTAGGCAGCACCTATTCAGGTGTTGAGGGAGCGCTTACAAGGGGTAGGTGGATTTCCGGGTTGGTGATCCCGGTTTGGGATGCCCTGTCCCATATATTTATCCATGACCAGACCCTGGTGTTGGATTTATTCCCCTTCCGGGTCCCTTCTTTAACCCTCCTGGGGGGGGGGGGGGGGGGGGGGGGTGCGTCCCTCTGCTGTCATTTTGGCTTTGTGTATGTGTGGTGTGAATGGTGTTTTTACGGTGTTTCATAGTGTTTGAGACGTTTGGTGCTTGGCAGGGCAGCTGTACTTCGTACCTCAGCCTGGGGAGCTTCTCTCCATCAGGCTGCGTTCGGGGCAGGGGCCGGGCCTCGGTTGCCCCTCCCCCCTGTTTGGCGCCTTACTGCGGCCTGGCTCTCCGGCTGGGATCCGCGTCGCTGAAGGCTCTGGGAGGGGGGCGTGACCTGGCGAGTGCGCGTTCCGCGCTGGCCCGCCCCTCTTCCTCCTCACACTCTCCTGCTCGGCGGTGGCCATCTTGGGCTTCTGGCTGCTCCTGCTGCGGCGATCACTGTGGTCTGTAAGTGCCTCCGGGCCACTTCATTAGCTTTCGGGGGGCCTCTTTTTATCCTAGCACATGTCTATATGTATATATCCTTGTTGGTTTTATGGCCCTCATTGTGCTATATTTAGTTACATATATATATATATATATATATATATATATATTGATTATAGATGTTTTTTCTTATGGGCCTTTTTCATGTGTCTTTCAGATTGTCACGTGTGTGTGCATGCTAAAGGGGCTTTTTCCCGGTCCTAGGGTCCCTGGCCAAATTTTTCATTAAAAATCCTCCCACAGGGACTTTTAAAGGGGCATCCTGGGTTGCTTATCAGCTTAAATCCCCTGCGGTCTTGCGACTGACCACAAAAATCACCATATGGAGGCTCCGCAGGGCTCGGGCTCCCTCTGGGACAATCTCGGCCATGTGTGGGTTGTGGGGCATCCCTTATGGGTGAGGATGTGCTTATTTGTATTCCATGTGCACAAAAGGCCATATCGCGGCAGTCGGGTGCCCAGCCTTCTGGGTCGGCGCCCCCCGCTTCATTGCCTTCCCCTCCCCGCCTTATCCGTACCCCAAGTGACATTGGTGCCAGCGGGGAGTCGCAGTCCGATGTTTGTGCTAGGTTGGCCAGCATTGAGAAATTTATGGTTAGCGCGGTGGGCAAGAAGGCCCAGGCTAAAAAGAGACATTTGTTGTCAGTCCAGGCGACTTGGGATATGGATGATGATTCATTTGATATGTCAGATTATTCCCCGTTGGAGGAGGGGTAATTGTATGAGGAGTCAGAGGCTGACGATGTACGGTTTGGCGAGGCTGATGTTGGGCAGGCGCTGGGGGATGCTGCTGACGCGGCCACGGTTTTGTCACATCTCTTGGAGGTTTTGGATATCGCGCCGCCTGAGGCGCACCCTCTCAAGAAGGGGGAATTTTTTGGAGCCCACAAGCCTCGTTTGGATTTCCTTACCCAGGGTCATTTTGATGCACTGATCCTTATGGAATGGGAGAAACCTAGTCGGCTTCCGGGTGTTCCTCAGAGATGGGATAAGAAGTATCCTTTCCCGGTGGAAGCGCTGGGCTTCTCCTCCCGAGGTCGATGCGCCAGTTTTGGGGTTGACCAACTCCTCCGTGCTTCACACCCCAGACGCCACTTCCCTAAAGGATGGTGAGGATAGGCGCCTTGATCAGATGGCATGCCATGTCTTTGCCAGTGTTGGTTCGGCCTTGCGGCCTGTTTGTGCATCTGCGCTAGTGTCGGTGGGTGCTAGGTCTCTGATTAGGGACTGGTTAAATGACGCTCACCTTGATCCGGCCAGCACTGAGTTCACTACACTTAAAAGATTTGAATTGTTCATGGATTTAGTCTTGGCTGCTATGGAAGACACTATTGTGATGTGTAGTAGGACTTCAGCCTTATTGGTGGCCATGCGACGATCGGTATGGCTCCGTCAGTGGACGGTGGACTTTGCGGCCAAGAAATCGCTCACAGCTCTTCCCTTCTTGGGTACGCGGCTGTTTGGAGATAAGTTGGATGCTGTGGCAAAGGGAGGTAAGTTACCTCAGCGGAAGAAACAGCGCCGTCCCTTTCGGGGGGCAGGCTCTTTCAATCCTTCCTTTCGCGGTGCCAGAGCTGGTAGAGGTTTGGCCTTCTCAGGTGTCAGAGGCTCTTCCTGGAACAGGGGCAGAGGTCGGGCCCATCCCGCTTCTGCCTGGGGTTCAAAACCCAAGCCTGCAGTTAAACCGGCTCAGCAATGAAGGGGCGCCCTCACCCGTTTGGGTGGGGGGACGGCTGCGGCTCTTCTTCCAGGTCTGGACTCGGTAGGTCACAGACAATTGGATCTTGGAAGTGGTCTCTTCCGGGTACAAACTGGAGTTCGAGTACTGGCCTCCTCCAAGATTTTTAAGGTCTCGGGTGCCCTTGGACTCTCAGGCGGCTCAGGGGCTCCTGTTAGCAGTAAAAAACCTTCTGGACATGGGAGTTGTATGCCCGGTGCCTCCGTCGGAGAGAGGCAGGGGTTTGTACTCCAATCTTTTCATGGTTCCCAAGAAAGAAGGTTCTGTAAGACCCATTCTGGACCTCAAGGTCCTCAACAGATTCATCAGAACCAAGAAGTTCCGCATGGAGACTCTGCACTCGGCCATCAATTCCCTTCGTCAAGGGGATTTCATGACATCCATAGACATCAAGGATGCATATTTGCATGTTCCAATTTTTCCAGCGCATCAGAGATTCCTCAGGTTCGAGGTGGACGATCAACATTTTCAGTTTGTAGCCCTTCCCGGGTTGACCTCAGCGCCGAGGGTCTTCACCAAGGTTCTCGCGGGCATAATGGCCCTATTCAGATTTCAGGGAATTCACATTGTGCCGTATCTGGACGACCTATTGATTTCAGCTTCTTCCCTCCGTCAGGCGGAGCTGGACACCCACCAGGTGGTGTCGACCCTGGAGAGGTTCGGGTGGGTGATCAATCGCCCCAAGTCCTCTCTCTCGCCATCACAGGTGATTTCATTCCTGGGCATGAATCTGGATACCATTCAGGCCAGAGTGTTTCTACCCCAGACCAAGGTGCAGGGGGATTCAGGATCTGATCCGCCTTCTTCTGGCCAATCCTTGCCCTTCTATCCGACAGGGGATGAAACTGGTGGGATTGATGGTGGCCTCCTTCAAGGTGGTCCCGTTTGCGCAGTTTCACATGAGATCTTTTTTAACTTCACCTATTGACGCATTGGGACAGGTGTCCGCTGTCGTTGGATCAACCGTTCAGGATGTCTCCCAGGGTTCGGCAGTCCCTTTGGTGGTGGCTGGAGTCGAGCAACCTGTTGAGGGGCAGATCCTTTCTGGTTCCTCGCTGGGAGACGGTTAGCACGGATGCCAGCCTGTCAGGCTGGGGAGGTTTCTGGAAAAGTCATCAGTTCAGCGGGGTGTGGGGTCCTCGGGAGGCTCACAACCCCATCAATGTCTTAGAGCTCAGAGCCATCCGGCTTGTCCTGTTACGGCTGACGTTGCACTTGCAGGGTCTTCCGGTTCAGTTTCGGCCAGACAATCGGACGGCGGTAGCCTACATCAATCACCAAGGAGGGACTCGCAGCAGGAGTGCCCTCAGGGAAGTCTCTCTGATCCTGCATTGGGCGGAGAGCAATGTTCCTTGCATTTCGGCGATCTACATTCCAGGAGTGGAAAACACGGAGGCGGACTCCCTGAGCAGGGGGTTCTCTCGCCAAGGAGAGTGGTCTCTCAACCCTGGGGTGTTTCGGTTTCTTTGTCGCAAGTGGGGGACTCCGGAGGTGGATCTCTTTGCCTCGCGGCACAATCACAATCTCCCGGCCTTTGTGTCTCTATCTCAGGATCCTCTAGCTCTGGCAGTGGATGCCTTGTCCCTTGCTTGGAAGGATCTGGGGTTTCTGTACCTGTTTCCTCCCTTCTCCATGCTGGGCAAGGTGGTTTGCAAACTGGCTCTGGAGGGGGCACCAGCAATTCTGGTGGCTCCAAGGTGGCCAAGAAGGGTTTGGTACGCAGACGTTGTAAGGCTGGCGGTAGATCAGTACCGGCTTCCCATGTTTCCGGATCTGTTATCTCAGGGTCAACTACTTTACCCCAATTTACAAACGCTGGCTTTGACGGCTTGGCTGCTGAAACCTTCATTCTGAAGGAGGAAGGTTTGTCTGAGGCTGTGGTTCAGACCTTGATCAGAGCTAGGAAGCGGTCCTATTCTGGCATTTACTATAGGGCTTGGCGGTCCTATATTGACTGGTGTAAGGCTAGGGCCTTGCCTTTCAGGGTGTTTTCGATCCCTAGGATTTTGGAGTTTCTTCAGCACGGTCTGGATCTTGGGTTCCAGCTTAGTATGCAGAAAAGATGGGGTTATTGGGTACCCCTTTGAATAAACACCAAAGCTCCGGTTAACCAGACCCCGCCGTGAAGAAAACTTAATGCACTCAAATGTACTAAAAACATTAAATTTTATTTATACAAAAGAATTTAACTTAAAAAGCATATCACATTATAATGCAAAGCTTGTGAAAAAACATGACATAATAAATGACACTGTGATTATACATCACCTTTGCCAGGGTTACATACCCTACAGTGTACAAGCATAATGATTCCATATACACAATTCAATCATTGGGCAGTGTGTTCCAACAATCTTGTTATAATTTAGGGGGGACTAGTTTTGCCTGAACACCAGGCTTCTTCAGCGCCCGTCTATTCATTCTATTATGTTTCTTATTTTTGTATTTCTTTTACATAGAAAAATGAGCACAAAGCAGAAAAAGTAAAAAACCAACTTGAAATACAAATAAGTATGACAGTATATGTAATTTGACACAAATATAAATCAATTTATCCTAAAATACCTGCTCTGTATTTTCATGTAAGGATCCTTGCTTGGAAGGCTCATTAAAGATCAAGAAATGCACATCATTGGCCAATAGCTGGGACGTTCACAAAACACCCTATCACAGTAGCCAATCTGCAGGTAATCAAATATAATGCATTCTAGGGCTGACATTTAGTGTACCAGAGAAGACCAGGAACAAAAATGTTGGGGCACACTATGGTGCCGAGAAAAGGGGCACCCAATGAAAGTGCCTGTATGTATAGTGTATTAGTTATAATCATTTTGTTCTAATTATGTTTTGATCTGGAATAAATAGACTGAATATATTAAAATAAATAGGGAAGGTTAATATTAAGATCCTCTAGCTTATAATGATAATGTGATGAATAAATGTCAAGCACTAAATGTTCAAGCACTTGTGGAGGTAAAGGCAGCTCCGTCTTCCACGTGTAGTATCCCCATAGAAGTGCCGGTAAACCGACCGACACTGCACCGCTAGGACAATGAGCGTCCAAGCACGTGTGGCCGGGTTGCGGCGTGCACGCAATGAACCCGCCGTTCCCGCCGATATAAAAGCGGCGGCTTCCGGCGGAACAGGGGCAGTGCGTCGCCGCCGGAAACAGGAGGCAGGCGGATCAGATGCGAGGGGCCGGCCCCAGACACAAAGCACTCCCCCCCCAAGCAAGGGGGGAGGAGAAAGACAATGCGTCAGACACCGGCCCCCCGCACCACCTCCCCGCCCCCCGCCCGAGCCGGCACTTCCTCTTGCCAGTTAGCAACGTCGCAAAATGATTATAACTAATACACTATACATACAGGCACTTTCATTGGGTGCCCCTTTTCTCTGCACCATAGTGTGCCCCAACGTTTTTGGTTTAAGTTGGTGCATTCTTTGAAGCGGAGTTGAAGCGGAGTGTATGTCACACTTGGAATAATACCGTTTTGTGAGTACTCACCTTTAAAACGGATATTATAAGTGTGACATACACTCCGCTTCACCCCACCCTTTTTGGTATTCCGGATCCTTTATATGGTGAACCATTGTTTATATTGTTAGTATGGTTATATTTGGTTCTTCCTGGTCCCCTTACTGCTATCTTACACTGGGGAATTGGTGGGAGGTCCCAGGTATTTATGGACTGGGAGGAGCTCCTTTTTTGCATTCATCTCTGCAGAAGTTCGCCCTCTACTGGAGAATAACCCAAATGTCATGAAGAGTTGAAGCGGAGTGTATGTCACACTTATAGTATCCGTTTCAAAGGTGAGTACTCACAAAACTGTATTTTTCACTGGTTCTGAATCAGCCCCCCAGGTAGACAATAAAAGTGAATGGCAGTTATCTCTCGTAATAAAAGGAGTGAGTTTTCTAAACAGGCTCTGAATCAACCCCGTAATGTTTGTGGAAGATTTGGCTGAGGACAGTTCACTACAGTTCCAGGGAATCCTGGAAAATGAGACGGAGTACTGGACAAAATAAAAAATAATACAGTATGTTCACTCAACATACACATTACTATGGGCATCTTTACATGCACCCATGCATGCAGTGCATTGCATAACATAAAGCAGATACAGGTTCGTGGGCTTCAGAATGTTCACATCAGAATAGAAAAAAATGTAAATGTAAAATAGTGGTGCTAAAGCAGCAGGTTTAAATATTTCATATCGTTCAGAATTATTTAACTATATCCAATCAAAATGCTGGATGGAGCCAGGACCAGACTGGCAGAAGGGGGACCATGAACATTTCTAGTGGGCTGCATGGCTTTGGGGCCAGTTGGGCTGCTGCTTCTAACACCCAGTTACTATCCCTGCCACTTCTCCCCCAGCCCCTCTGCATTTGGCCCCACTGTAAACTCTAAGCCAAGAAACCCCAGCCCATGTGCTGCCCCCAATGCTATAGCCTCAGTGTCATGGCTGTGGGGAACCCATAGCCACCCTTGCCACAATATCTACCCCTACAACACTAAAGATTCAGTACTACCACCCTTACCAATAATTCTTCCTGAAATACTATAGCCTCAGACGTGTGCACACTTGTTTCTGCCTGGGAAGTACATTGGGGGGACTCAGCAGGGTGTCACAAGCTCTTCATGAACTGTCCAGGAGCATGTAAAATCCCAGGTTGATTTTTGGCCCCAGTTAAGGTTGCTAAATGGCTGGTATTTTACCAGCAGAGTTAGTATTTTTACCCCCCGCCTACTGAGAAAGGGAAAGTATTCAGGCAGTTACCCTATTTTTCGCCCTATAAGACGCACCTGCCCATAAGACGCACCCAGGATTTGGAGGAGAAAAATAAGAAAAAAAATATTCTAAGCTAAATGTTGTGCTAAAACACTCCATTACAGGCAGTGTGGCGTTCCCCCATCCCATTCCCCATGGGCAGTGTGGCATCCCCCATCCCATTCCTAATGGGCAGTGTGGCATTCTCCCCTCCCATAGGCAGTGTAGGATGCCCCCATCCCATTCCCATAGGCAGTGTGGCATCCCCCATCCCATTCCCATAGACAGTGTGGAATGCCATCATCCCATTCCCATAGGCAGTGTGGTATTCCCACCTTCCTATTCTCCATATAGGCAGTGTGGCACCCCCCTCCAATTCCCCATATAGGTAGTGTGGCATTTCCATCCCCCCCTCCCCATCCCATATAGGTAGTGTGGCATTCATCCCCCCCTCCCCATGCCATATAGGTAATGTGGCATTCATCCCCCCCTCCCCATCCCATATAGGTAATGTGGCATTCATCCCCCCCCTCCCCATCCCATATAGGTAGTGTGGCATTCATCCCCCCCTCCCCATCCCATATAGATAATGTGGCATTTCCATCCCCCCTCCCCATCCCATATAGGCAATGTGGCATTCATCCCCCCCTCCCCATCCCATATAGGTAATGTGGCATTCATCCCCCCTCCCCATCCCATATAGGTAATGTGGCATTTCTATCCCACCTCCCCATCCCATATAGGTAATGTGACATTCACCCCCCCTCCCCATCCCATATAGGTAGTGTGACATTCATCCCCCCCTCCCCATCCCATATAGGTAATGTGGCATTTCCACCCCCCTCCCCATCCCATATAGGTAATGTGGCATTCATCCCCCCCTCCCCATCCCATATAGGTAATGTGGCATTCATCCCCCCTCCCCATCCCATATAGGTAATGTGGCATTCATCCCTCCCTCCCCATCCCATATAGGTAATGTGGCATTTCTATCCCCCCTCCCCATCCCATATAGGTAGTGTGGCATTTCCATCCCCCCTCCCATTCCCCATAGGCAAAAGTAAAAAGTGAGAAAAAAAAAGTAAACTCACCTTTCAATCCTCCCCACTGTCCTCGCCGTCTTCACACAGACACACTGGCTTGGAAAAGCGGTGGGCGTGGCCGACGCTCGAGCATCGGCCATGCCCACCGCTGTTTAAGTCCGGGTGTCTCTGTCTGCTGGCACCTTGGAGAGGTGACAGGGACAGTGCGAGTGTCAGGGAGCAGCTGCCCCGCCGCTTGCACTGTCCCTGCCACCTCTCCACGGTGCCAGCAGACAGACACCCGGACTTGAACAGCGGTGGCCCACCACTATACCAAGCCGAGTGTTCACTCTATGCTGGCGCTGCAGAGAGGAGGCGATGGGGGCAGCTGTATCTGCCACCTCCTCTGCAGTGCGAGAAGGCGGCAGATACAGCTGCCCCCATCGCCTCCTCTCTGCGGCGCCAGCATAGAGTGAACACTCGGCTTGGTATAGCGGTGGGCGTGGCCGACGCTCGAGCGTCGGCCACGCCCACCGCTTTAACAGGCTGGGTGTCTGGCTCTGCAGAGAAGGCTGCCTCCACGGCTTCCGGGACTTTCTGCTTTTTATTTTTTTTCCCACCTTCGCCCGATAAGACGCATGGATATTTTCCCACAACTTTTTGGGAAAAATAAGTGCGTCTTATACATTTACCAGTACTGGCCTACCTGAGGTTGCCCTCTAACCTTGAGTGCAGCCCATGGGGTGGAAGGCCTCACAGTACAGCCTAGACCCCACACCCCATGTGCTTGCACAAAATCAAAAGAAACAAAGGAGGGGTGGCAGCCGCTCAGACCATTCTATAACTAATATGGGAGGTGCATGTGAGCAGGGCAATTAGGATACACAAGTCTTAAAGGAGCCACAGCACTCAACCATGTTAGCTTGCAGACAAACCTATAATCTGTCTCTAAATCCGGTTAAAGGTCCCAGGTTAGTTATAAAATGGTCCTTTGTTTTTTTTGGGGCGGTAGCAATCACTGTTTTGAACACTCCTAATGAATTGTTAATTATGCTCTTACTGAATATTTTCTCATACATGTTATTAGAGCCCCCTGTATATTGGGCACAAGGACTCAGTAGCCTTTAAGTGATAATAGGAGGCAGCATAAAATGCTAAGGAGATAAATAGGGGTGCAGTATGCAGCAGGGACCCTAGTGTGGATGGTTGATTGCGGTGTCACCCTTATCTCCAAAAATGGCAGCAGATCTAAAGAAAGAAGAGGGCTCAGACCTATGGGTTGTTTGGGACCCAGGCTTTTTTTCGCAGCCCTCACCTCAAGAACCTAGTATGTAAACCTCCCCATGATCAGAATCCTCTGTGCTTTACTGATTACACCTTATGCCTTGGTGTTTAGTATGCAGATTTATCACGTACTATTTTGCATCTGATTAGTTTGATTAGGGTTATTTTCAGTAATCTCTGTACTTATTCTACATGTTTCCCCTCAGCAGCTAAAATCCTTCCCCTTTCCCCCCCTTCGTTAAGGGTGACTGAAGTAGGAAATATGATTTAAATTAATATTTGCTGCACATGAATCTCCCAAATTTCTATTTGAGAATAACATTATAAATATCGCAAATACTAATAATCATATCAGCCCAGCATCCACTAATCTGATACAAACCAATGGTCACTGAGGCTCTCCTTATACATCCAGTGAACTGTCCCAAAGAAGAAATATTTACTACCTTAAATACTTTGAACATTCAATCTACTTTGTGAGAAATTATCCACCACACACAGTAAGATGTATAAATGAAAACAGGTTTAATTCACCAGCACAGTAAATAACATTTACTAACCCAATATGTTCATGAAGTTTCCCTAGATAACCTTAGATATTACAGACAGTTGTTACATGTTAACATAAAGTAAGTTTACGGTGCAATAAATGTTATAATGGTGAGAGAGAGAGTTAATGCAGAGACAGCAAGATACTTAGCATAGGGTAGGGGGTCCATCCATTGTCTGAATAGCCCTCCAAGCAGCCTCCTAATCTACCAACACCAGGGGGTGTGGCCAGCATTCCCAGCCTTCTGGGTGTGTCTGCAGTGTTCTGCCTACAATCGGCCTCTTTGAGATTAGATACATATTCTATAAAGGGTATAACTCCCACAATATGCATGTTATCATATTTTAACCAAGAAATTCATGATCATTAATTTCTTAGTTAAATGAACCTGAACATCAAATACATATCATACAGAGTCTGATACTATGTGGATTATCAGTCTTTGGCCAATATATGTAGGCCATGTTTGATGAAAGGTTTTATAATCCTGAATAAGACTCTCTCATTAATATAGTCATAACTGACCTATTTCAGGAGTTACACTGCTCTACCACAAATAATATGCAGTGGCCGTGTCTAATGTGTATTTGAGTGTCTGAGTTGGAAGCCAACTTAATTAGGAATTCAAGGATTCCTTTTCAAAGGGAAATGTGCTGCAGCCCAGAAGACACCCCAGCTATTGAGGTAATTTGCAGCTAGGTGTGAATATGTGAATATAGGTGTACTAGGTGTCAATATAGTCTATTGTATTCATGGGGCATAGACAGATGGCAGAAACTCAGACTCACAGCTGATGGTTCAAAATCTGGTATTCCCTGTTTTAAGATCTTGTTGTTTAGTTTTAGGTCCCGGTGGGAGTGATCTAGTCATAATTTCTATTTGATCACCTGAACAGAATGCAGACAGCAGAAGAAGGTATCTGTAGCCAAGATTTTAAAAAGGTTAAATAAGTGTAAAAAGCTAGAAATTAGTATGGGAAAGCCATGAAGAGGGGATGCAGAAGAGGCAGACACTGCGAATGAACACAGAACGGGGGTTCCCAGAGTCCCATATTTCCTGGTGGAATCTACCTAGTGTTTAGTCTGGATTGATACTGTAAGAGAAGATCCTTGAATTTTGGCCACAGATAACATGATCTATAAGCAAGCCCCTCCTCCCCTTGGATCAGGTCCTTGTAAAACATAGACTTTTGTATCTTGGCTCAGGACAATTCGGACTTTATTGGTCCATGCTGAGTTGAGATCAGACCCCTAGTAACTTGACCGAGGACGACATTGGCTATAATGATGCGTTCCCCTGCTACCAAGAGGAAGTTCAGATCAGGACAACTTGAAATGTTATAGTGCATACTCCTAGTGCCAAAGGGAATTCAGATCATGGCTCTGATGACAAGGTTGAACATGCGAGTGCATGCCCATAAAGTCAAGAGGATGTTAATCTTAAACCATTGATAACTTGACCACATTGACTTTTATACTGTATGCCCCTATTGCCAAAATTGGGGCATAAAGGGCCTTTCCAGCCAGATTGCCTGTTTTGAAAGTCCCCACCTGCTCATTCACATACATGGATTGCACTCTATGGCAGCATGAGTGGCTGGTCTGATAATTGGCACTGGATTGAGAATGGGGTGTTTTTTGATGTAACACCCCCCCCCCACACACACCCAGCCTCATAGGTGCACTTTAGTAACTTAGTTGAGGGCAATATAACCCATGATAATGCATGCTGCTACAGCAAACAGGGACTCGAGGTCCGGCCATTGGCAACCGACATCCGTTATTTCACTAAGGACAACATAGAAAAGTGGAAGCTGATATCAGACCCTCAGTAACTTGACAGAGGACAAGATGGGCCACAGGGTTTGAGATCAGGACCTTGGTAACTTGTCAGAGGACAGCATGGACTATAATAGTGCATGGCTCTACATCCTCTTCCAGTCGGGAGGATGAAATCAGGATCTTGAGAACTTGGCCAATGACAACATGGATTGGCTATGATGATGCATGCCCCTGCTACCAAGAGGAAGTTAAGATTAGACTCTGGTAACTAGGACAATTCACTAAGGACAACATTGAAAAGTGGGAGCTGATATCAGACCCTCGGTAACATGACAAAGGACAAGATGGGCCATGGGGTTTGAGATCAGGACCTTGATAACTTGTCTGAGGACAGCATAGACTAAAATAGTGCATGGCTCTACTGCCTGGAGGAGGATGAAATCAGGATCTTGGGAACTTGGCAGAGGACAACATGGACAACACACCCTCACTGCCAAGAAGTGGTGGAGATCAAAGCCGTTTATCTTGCTTGAGAATGACATGGGCTATAAAAAACGGTTATGTTTTTCCCTTGGTCCAAAAACGAATGGTCCTTTCCAGTTTCAACTTGGTTACAAGTTTATTCTAAGCTCAAGCAAGTCTAACAGCTGACCTGCGAATCAGGTGTTTTGCCATATATAACCCTATGATATGACTCACTCCATCCGCACCAATAAAACTTGCCGGTAAAAGGACTTTGCAGCATTTTTTCGCAGCTGAGCTGAATGGAAATCCTTAGATGACCTATTCTGATCACGGTCCTACCTCCAAGTTTTTTTTTTATTCTTCCTTAAACTTTTATTTATCGATGTATACATACGGCTAAAGCACTATTTATTGCACTGTCTAATAACTGTGCAACATCTGCTTATTTTTTCATTCTTGGCCTGCTATAAGAACTGAATTATTTTCTGTGGCTGTTTCTCCGGCATGTGGAGAGTGCGGCGGTGGATTGCCAGGACAGGAGGAAAGCCCATAAATGATGCCTTCCCTTAGCCAGCCGAGAGCCCTGCCAGGACCCCGAGAATTCTACTGTAGATCCCGTATGATTTCCAAGCCATCATTCCACATCTGATGCAACCACAGGCAACGGTTCCCACTGCGCTATCTTATGCCTGAGCGCCGGCCCGTCACCCATTCTGTAAACCATTTTCTTCGCTCCATCTGCTGACTTTCTCCGATCTTTCGCTTTCTGTACTCTTCTGCCGCCTCCTCCTCCTCCCTGTAATCTTTCCTCCAGATGTGTGAGCAAAGTGTGGAGAGAGACATTTTTTTTTCTCTTTTCTTCTTCTTCTTCCCTTTCTTTAGATTTTTTTGGCAGCTGTGTGGGGAGATCTGAGTTGAATTACGCTGCTCCCCAGGCTGCCAGTGACTGATTGACCCAGCAACCATCGCAGCGGATATATAATTTCTTTGTCAAGGATGATACGAGGAGATGAGGCAATAGCGACTGTAGAAGCACAAGGAAAAATTAATTAACTTAAAAGTTCAAGAATGGTCTAAACCAGCCGACAAAAAAAAAAAAAAAAATAGTAGACAGTCGTAGAAGACACACATGGCGGCCAAAGAGGACAGAACACGATACCGACTTCACCCTGCTGGAGAAATATTTCAGCCCTGCCATTATTGTCATAATTTATAGGCCAGATTCTGAAGGATTAGTGGAAAGCAGTTGCTAATGCTATTCTGGAGAGTTTTTTTTCTTATGTAATTGATGTGGACCTAAAATAATTTTCCAACCCTCCCTTCCTGCCACCCATCACTAGTGCCCCAACCCTCAAATAAGGTCTCTCGCCCTCCATCATGGAGTGACACATTCATTTTAGGTGTTTTACTCTCTCCATGCATGCTTTCAGATCTAGGTAAGACTTACCTCTTAAACAGGACCTTGAGCATCATTTATTGACAAGCCCAAACCCTATTCCCCACCATCTAAAATTAATATTTTTTAAGTTTCTAGTTGCTTACTTTTTATTCTTTCCTCCACTGGGTTGCAACTCTGTTCAGGACTCTAGGATATGGGCACCACCATCTTGCCTCAGAAGCATCATACACACTGAGGGGAGGAGAGTGGGGTAAAGTGCAGAGGGGCGGGGTTATAGCTGTGCTTTTCACAGGCAGAGCAGAGCTGGGGTCAGGAAAAGGACAGCAATCCCAGAATGCAGAGCGGTATAGTCAGAAGACAGAAGACTTCCTGTCTGCAGGCTGCCTGATGCTCCATGAGCCACCATCTTGGATGTTTAAAGGTTTAGAACATGCACTAGGTGCAGGTAGGATGATTTTTAATGTGAGCAATCTGTATGTACAGGGTGTGGGAAACATATAAGATAGGCTCTTATTCAGGGTGAAGGTCCGGATTAATGTGAGCAATCTGTATGTACAGGGTGGGGGAAACATATAAGATAGACTCTTATTCAGGGTGAAGGTCCGGATTAATGTGAGCAATCTGTATGTACAGGGTGTGGGAAACATATAAGATAGACTCTTATTCAGGCAGAAGGTCCACTTTAATGTTTACCTTTAGATCCACTTATAGGTAAGGAAAGCTTTCATGCTCAGTAATCTCCTTATAAATGAAAGCCTCTTTCCAGGGCAGACTTTGGCACTGGGCATACCTTGGCAGATGTCGGGGCCCCTGCACCTTGGGAGGGCCCACCTGATTCCCTCTACCCCCAAGACTAAGGACTTACAGCCAGGATCAAATTGTCTTCCAATCCTTCTATTCTTTCTTTCTTTCCCTCTATTCTTTTATTTTTGTTTCTTTCCATTTATTATTTCTTTCTTGCTTTCATCTGTTCTTTCTGCCATTCCTTTTCTTTCTTTTTTTCTTCTTCCTTTTGATTATTTCTGACCGTCCTTCTATTCTTTTTTTTTTTCTTTCATCATCTGTCCGTCACTTCTTTCTTTTTTTCTATCAGTCCTTCTATTATTTCTTTCCTTCAATGTCTTCTTGTTTGCTCTCACTCCTCTTTTCTGCTTTTTTTCTTTGTGTTTATTCTATTTCTATACATTTATTTTTCATACTTCTTTATTTCTTTCCATCTATTTTGCTTTGTACTTGTCATTCCTTTTCTTTCTTTGAGGCTGATACAAATGCCAGGTATTGCCAGATGAGGGTCGGTATAGCGGCGCTTAGAGCGACCGCTAGTAGACGCTGTAAGCGGCTGTTGGGCACTGCAACCTAGCGTCTCGGTTGCTGTAGTAACGTGGCCGGCATTGATGAATGTGATGTGTGTTGGGCGCTGTAACAACAGTATAACGCTGCAGCAAGCAAGAGGTAGCGCCAACTCAGTGCTTTCGGCACTCGGCGCTCCACACCATATTTAACAAAACACTAGACACACACAGCGTCGGCACTCTAAAGCTGGGCACTGTAGCATAGAGTGCCAGACTCTGTGTGATGAAAGTCTGTTTTTGAACACATATCCACCAGTAACAAAGTGAAAACACATGGAATGACATTGTTTTAACACTGGGACAATAATACTTTAGTGCCAGACCTGTAATGACAATTCTGCATAAAAATATAAAAAGTCAAAAAAAATTTGAAAGCGTTTGTTTGCAGCCAGGAGAGGTCACACAATGATTTGAGCAAAAATAAAAAGCCAAACACGCTATTTATATACAACTAATGAAGATCCATTGAAATGTATGGGAGAGCGACACTGAGCGACAGGTAATACCTGGCGCTCCTGAGCCTAGAGTGCCGGCGCTATACACTGAGCCACCTGTATTGATACATGTGGCGCTACATGGCTCTGTTAGAGGTGCTCACCAGATTCGCTTTCTTAAATGTGGTTTTACGTACAGCGCCCAGCGTTCACCAGGCGCTGCCTGCCACTACGAGGCACTACCTGGCGCTATCTGTTCTTAAAGTGGACCAAAACCCAGCTGGATCTTATAGATTCCCGGGCCGATCCATTCCCTCCCTGCGGGGGAATCCAGAATCGGGATGCCCCGCTGTGTGAAATCCCTCAGGTTGCCTGCTACATTTACCTTAATCCCGGTACAATGGCTGGCGTGAGATGCAGCCGCCAGCACGCTCGTAGCCGCCGAGCTAAGACGTCGCTCAGAAGTGCATAGCTCAGCGACTCCGGGCACGCTGATTAGACAAGCGGTCGCGCATGCGGCGTAGGAGGAGTGGACCAAAACCCGGGATAGTCAAAATCTTGGTCCAGTGTAAATAACCCCTCTTTATTTCTTTCCTGCCTTCATTTCTTCTCTGCCATTCCTTCTATTCGTTCATTCTTTATTTCTCTTTATTTTTGTCATTCCTTCTATTTTTTAGCAGTATTCACCATGTATAGAGCATGATACCACACCGCAAGGGGCCCACTGAAACCCTATCGCCCAAGGGCCCTCATTAACCTGGAGCTGGCCCTTCCTCCTTCCTATTCTAACCCAGAATGTTACCAAGCATCAGACTGGGGTGTCTTAGGCTGTAGTCAGTCACATAAGATACAGTATCAACAACTAGAAATACACATTTGTAACATATTACATTTTTGCAGATGTATAATTGCAGAATTGCAATTAATCTAGTTAAATAACTATTAAGCAAATAAGCCAATAATTACATAATATACATTTATACAAGTGAAGCCATTACCAAGAGTGTAATTTAATCAACATGCTCACCCTGTAATTTAATCAACATGCTGAACTAGCGCAAGGCATCACCAGTAGGATGAGGGATGTTGTGATGCTGCTATATAGAGCTCTGTGTACAGTTCTGGAGACCTCCACTGCAAATACACATTATTTAAATAAAGGATAGGAGCAGGGCCGGATTAAGTGTGGTGGAGGACCCAGATACAGAATTTTTTTCCTTATAATATTAATAATATTGTAATAGTCCAGACAAGTAACTGATTGGTGATTAGTGGAACGTCAGATCGAGTCCCTTGTGTCACCCTTGTGCAGGTGCGTGCTGCTCGGGAACTCCTGCTTTTCTATTCTGGGTGGGGGGTAGTGTAGTCGCCCAGCTGGTCCAGCAGAAAACAGTTCCCAGCAATGAGCTGCCAGCGGCTGTGCTTGGTGGCTTATGTGCAGTGAGCAGCCGCCGTTTGACGCACCCATCACTGGCTTTGCTGCTCTAGACCCTCCGTCCTGCCCTGTGGTGGTTTGCAAAAACAAAAAAGGTGCACGGAGAGGCCCCACTGCTGCCGCCTGTAAGGCCCTGTGGGACACCCACCTTCAGAGTAAGCTCACAACCCCCAATCTCCGCTGCTAGCTTCACCTTTAGACAAGCCCCCGTTTGCCGGGATGCTTATACGCCTCGACGGACACGGTTGCCCCCAGGACTTGATAGCATAAAGGATGTGAGCTAACGGGAGGGTGAAGGCGGGCCCGACTGGGCAACGTCGACAAGCTGGGTCATACACGGGAAGGCAGTCCAATAAGGGAGTAGGCAAAGAAAGGTCGAGGTCAGGCCAAGGTCAATCCAGAAGACCACGGGTTCGCAGTACAGAGGGTGAGATGGAAGCGTATTTGGGGTACAGGCAATGGTCGGTGCAGGCGGCTAACGAGATTGGTCAAACAAGCAGGGTCGGCAACTAGATCAAGAAACTGACGGGAACACACTCCAAGGCACGCGCAGCAAATGCTATATTGAAGCTAGCAGCTGAGATTGGGGGTTGTGAGCTTACTCCGAAGGCGGGTGTCCCATAGGGCCTTACATTATAACGGGCACTGATGCACTGGAGGGGTAACCCTTATATAGGGCAGGACATACAGTGCATGTATGTAGTGATTGGTGCATACACTTATCCTGGGCTGGATGCCCAATGAACACTTTGAGGGGCGTGAGCCCAGGAAAACCCTAATTAGGGATTGGTCCCTTTAATTATCCTCCGGTGGCCGCGCTGAGAGCAGCGCCGCCGCGACCACGTGATCTGGAGTGAGGACGCGGGGGGTGAGAAGAGGAGGCGGAGGCCGAGCGCGGCGCTGCTTGCACTGATGCACGGCACGGCGCGCGCACTGATGCACTGATCCACTGGGACAGAGGCACAGGTGAGTTTTCCACCACCGCCTCGTTGCTGGCCCCACAACCTATCAGACCTAAGACTGAAAAGCCTCCTGGACCAGACCATAACCCAAAGGCTGGTGGAGGCCATGGGCACCCTCCTCATAATCTGGTCCTGGATGAGTATGACCATCCTAAATAAAATAAAAACATAAGGCTTTACAGTGTAACCCCTCCTAAATAAAATTGTTATTATTGTTATTGCCCAAATTGGGCTTAGCACAATGGAGGGGTTGAATGAAGGCGTTACAGGATGATTGGGGTTTTAACCTCAAAATTTCACTCCCGATACGCCAAAAATGACTAAGGCCTTTATTCATCAAGCCATAGCGCCAGGTAACGATTGGCAGCGACAGGTAACAACAGGTAGCGAACGGTGACCACCGGGCGCTGTACGCAATACCACATTTATCAAAGCGAATCTGGTGAGCAACTCTAACAGCGACACGTAGCGACCGATTCATCATCACAGACGGCTCAGCGTATACCGCCAGCGCTCTGGCTTCCAGAGCACCTGGTATTACCTGTCGCTACCTGACGCTCTCCCATATATTTCAATGGATGTTACTTTTCTTCTGTTTAAACAGTTTTTCTTTTTTTTAAATTATCAAATATTTGTGTGACCTCTCCTGGCCTATTTAAAGTCATTTTGAAAACTTTTTGGATTTATAATATTTTTATGTAGAATTGTCCTTACATGTCTGGTATTAAAGTGTTAATGTCACAATGTAATAACAATGTATTTCCATATGTTTTCGCTTTGTTACTGGTGGATATGTGTTCAAAAACAGACTTTAATCACACAGCCTCTGGAGCTCTGGGCTACAACGACTCAATTTTGAGCGCCGGTGCCGTGTGAGGCTATTTTTTTTATGAATATGGTGTGAGTCGGTCGCACTGAGCTGGCGCTACCGTTCGCTCCCGTACAGCGATGTACTGGTGTTATAGCGACTCACACAATATATTCATCAATGGCGGCCAGCGACTGAGTTGCTCTGAAACAGCAAACCATGGCCGAGCACAGCGACTACTAGCGGTCGTTCTCAATGTTTCGCTACAGACGCTTATCTGTCGGTACCTGGCGCTAGTGATGAATGAGCCTGCCCAGCAAAACGTGCTTAAAATGTTGGTGAAATGGATTTTGACATAATTACTATGCACAAGGAACCTCCATGTACAGAACACCCCTCTTCTCACCTTAGCACGGCGGGTAAGCGATGTGTGGTGCGGGAGTGGGTGGCAGGTAAGTGTGGCACTTCGTTACTGTTGACGCATCTGGTCTGAGGTCTTTAGGAAAAGTCCACGAAAGTATTACTAGAGCAATGAGACAACTTACATTTATTACATGTATTTGTTTTTTAAAGAAAATTCTAAATTTCCCCCTGTGCACCATTACCCCAGAGCCTTAAGGTTCGACGGTGTTTAAAAAAAAGGCTTTTTTTTTACAAATGTAGCAACCCCCTACCTGGCACATTTAAATTTGCTGATTGATGTTACAAGTCCACTGGCTACACCCCCTTAGGCTCCTTCTAGTCTGTGGTGTGTCCCTGCCCTATCTGAATGGCTTGGCGCCGGTATGTACATGGGACCTCCGGGAAATTTGCGGGAAATCCTGGGGGTTTTACATAGTTGGAAATTGGGATAACCTGGGAGCAGGCAAGCAGTCTTTTAGACTCCAGGGCTTGCCCCAAATGGTTTGGGACCACTTGAAAGGCACCGTCCAGGCAGACAAATAGTCATGCTCTCTTTTTGTCCTGGCGCTCCCATTCTATTGGAGTGAATGGACTGGGCATTCTTGAGTCGCTGTGACTGATGCAGAGGGATGGCTTCAGTCCCATATGCCGCTGGTGAGCATAAACGCCAAAGGACTCAATCTCAACCGGCGATGAGTTTTTTGGTCAGGATGGGAGTATGACATTTGTTTTCTACCTAGACAGATCATTTAAAATGGACCAGAGCTCAGGATTTTTACTATCCTGGGTTTTGGTCCCTGTCTCCGGGGCACCTTGATGGGGGGTGCCTCGCTTTGTGAAACCCCCCAGGTTGCCCAATCTGGCTTACCCTTCCCCAGTCCTACAGCTCCTGCTCGTCCAATCAGTACTCTCGGATCCGCTCCCGTCCCTTCATCTAAGAGCTCATCTAAGTGAGTAGATCCGAGCGTGCTGGCGACTGAATTTCCCACTACCCTCTAACAGGGAGTGTGCCCGCACCAGCCATTCGCAAATGCTTGGCGCAGCACACGTCCTGCTAAATGGATAGCAGGGATGCGGCCGCTGCTCGCTCATGCTCCATTGTACCAGGAAAGAAGGTGAGTTTCCATGTCACCTGGGTGGTTTACACAGCGGTGCATCTAGATTCTGGAAGAGGGAGTGAATCAAGCGGCCCTGGAAGGTTATAGATCCCAGTGGCATTGGACTGTGGGTTTTGGTTCACTTTAAAGAGTAACAATCACCTGAGGATCCTGGACTATCCTGGACATCGTTCCTCTCCAAAGGTATTTTCCAGTTTGTGAAATTTCCTCAGCCTGCCTTGTATTCTTCTAGAATCCATTGCTTGCCCATCAGCTGATTGTACCTTGTACCTAGGTATAGTCAATGAATATTTTACCACACCGGGTTGAAATTTTATTTCATTTTTTGGCATTTAGAATCCTTTGAATTTCCCCCCCAGCGGCCCCTACTTACATTTAGGATGTCACCGCTGCCTGCTGTGGCGACATCCGGCTGCTTCAGAGCCCAGTCCTCTGCCTCCCCTGCCGACATGCAGTGCCTAATGGGATGCAAGATGGTGCCGCCCGCCGGAAGGTCGCCCGGAATCTGAGGGACCCAGAAGATGGATCCCCCGGCGAGGTGAGTAAATAGTGCCCAAAGGTAAAACCAGAGGGGTGGCAGTAGATGAGGTTTGGGGAAGTTTTAACCTCCCCTATGTTCCTCTTTAAAACAAGGCACATTTGTAAATTATACATGTTAATTAAGCACATTGCTTAGTTGGAAATAGGCCCTTAATTTAATTAGATATTCTAAGGAGGGTTTACCAAATTAAGGCCGCCATTTGTATACATTAAATGCATTCATGGAAAGCTGCACTGATAGGTTTAATTGTCAGCCATATGTAAAGCGGTTTTGTGTTGAAGCCACAGAGCCATGGGGCCCAAGTGACTGCGTGCATGAACGCCTGAATGACTGTGGCACCCATTGAACCGCGCGGCCTTGATAACAGCTGCAATTGATATTGAGCGGAATATTTTCTGCAGTAAGAACTCCAGAATGTTCCAGTTTTATGGTTACACCATGGCGTGCATATGTGTTTATTTTTCCAGCAAGTGGATAGTAAATCATGGGCATAAACCTGCAGCGTGTAAAATCTGACACCAAGAAATGATATGGAACTAGATATGCAGGGCAGCAGGCACATGCTACCCACGTCATTGATGGGAAGGTGTCGGGATGATAGCCTGTCATAGCAGGCATGGGGGGGACCTTTGGAGCATGGACCACCTATTAGCTTCCTGTTCTGTTTCGAAGTGTGGAATCAGCAAGCTCTGGGGTTCACTTATGTCAATAAAGTGTAGGATAAAAAACATCTTCTTAACAGCCCAAATCTGGCCAGAAATGTAATTTTACTTTTGTATTGAATGGAGTTAGAGACTTTCTTTTGCTATTTGTGACTTCATTGTGGAGCATTAGCCTCGTTCTTCCCCCACAGGGGACAAAACAACACTTTTCCATCCAAAAAGCTGGAAGCAGAGGGGTATAACTGGCACAGACACTGTATATTTTGTGCTGCCCACCACCAGGGTGGTACAAAAGTTACACAGGGCCCTATAGCAAAAGTCATAGTGCCCCCCAAAAAGAGCAGGTATCAGAGCAATGTATTATAAAAACAACATGATCGCGCCATTCACATTTGATATACAGGTAGTCTACTATTTGGTAAGGTGGGATGTGGGCACCTTTATAAAGTTTGCCTGTGCCAGGGGTACCAATTCCTGCTACTGTCAACCTCAACCTACTGATGGAGACCAGGCTCCACCATCACCAATCCTGCGCCTGCTGCCTGCTGCTGTCGACCAGGCCCAGCTGCTTTGTTATGAATGGTACTTGGTTCATTTTAAGCCTCCTTGCTCCATGGTGAAATATGTTAGATACTGTGCAAGCCAACCATCAGTCTTCTCGAAGCCCGCCCTCGCTCCCCTGCCTTTGTGCGGCCTTGTGTGGGGGCTCTCTATATGCTTTTCAATGTGCTACCAGTGGCAGACAGCGCAGTCACCAGAGGGAAAATTAAATAAGTCAGTGAGCCCTTGTCTAATAAAGGGCTCTCAGCACGGTTACTATTTTTCTTACTCTTTGACAGAAAACACTTTTTCTCATGATTTTTTCTCTTGGTGCACAGCTAAACATGTTAAAATGCATCTAGGTAAAAAATCACGAGAAAAGCATTTTCTCCAAAAAAAAAAAACTAAAAAGCTAAATCAACCCTATAGTGTTTTGGGCTAATTAGCCTTGTTTCTGTGGGTTACTGTTTCTGTGTTTATAGAATGTCTGTTAGCCCTTATGCTGCATTGGACTAATAAGCCCTGATTTTGTTAGGGGGGGGCAATGAGCCATTCTTCCATTCAGAGCAACTGCCAGTTTCTTTGGGTAGCCCCAGCCTATTGGTCAGTGTTACTATAAAACTGACCCTGCCCATATCTCAGATGCTCATTATAGCATTCTGCTTGAGAACTTTACTCTGCTTTCTGAAACCAAAAAGATAACAAAAATATATTATCAATGTCTTTAGCTCTAAGAAATGCATGAAGTTGCCTTTAAATTCTCCTACTTGTTTTGACTTTCCTCAGCTCAGGAGTAATTAGATATTATTGTCTGAAGGGTTTTTTGTTTTGTCATTTTGGTCTCATAGAACAACATATATTTTTTTCTTCTATTGATGTCAGGGGTGACTTACTGGCCAGGAGGTGATGAGGTGATGAGTTGTGCGGCGCATGCGCGAAGACGATGATGGTGCATGGCGCACAGAGACTTGGTCACCGTGCTCGGTGCGGGCAAGAAGAAGCACATGCCTGCTCTGCCTCTATGGTATGTACCCCCCTGATAAATGTTCATTTCAGTTGTTCTCAAGTGGACCCAAAAGCACGTCAAAGCACACAATTACTATACAGCAAATGTTCCCCTAAAGGAGCACTATCGCAAAATTGTGTAATATTAAAAATCCATATAAACACTTTAGCTAATGAGGGGAGGGGTCACTTATACACCTGAACTGAATAAAACTCCCGCCAAGCTTGTGGTTTTCTTCCCCTGGTAGGAATACAATCCTGGGGTTAAAGTCTATGAGGGGTGACAGAGCCTGTCTCTCAAGATGTTCTCTTCCTGTCATTAAAATAAAAAAAACAAGCCTGGCTGGATATTTCTTGATGTCAGGTGTATAAGTGACCCCTCCTCCCCCAATCCAGCATCTTTATATGGATTTTTATCCTTGAGACATTTTTTCGCGATAGTGCTCCTTTAAGGTACAAACAGCCAGATATATATAGGTATGTCAGATATATAACAATCATGTGACTCTTTAGTTCACTGTAAATATACCCCACCTTGTCATCGGAACTCAACATTTAACAGACATATCACTAATAGAAAAAACATTTTAATAAAAAAAAAATATTTTTCTTTGTGACAGATTTTATTATTCCGTTTAAATTAAAACAGTGTTAAATATTCTTTTATATGTTCAGTTCATACCCCACATTCAGTTCAGCCCAACATTTTGGGTGTCCTCAAGTGCCGGCTAATAGGAAACACAAAATAAAATGCAAGCAGGACTATATAAATGCATGGTTAAAGTATAATTAAACCAATTTGGAATGGGATGAGGGAATGCCACACTGCCTATGGGAATGGGAGGGGGAATGCCACACTGCATATGGGAATGGGAGGGGGAATGCCACACTACCTATGGGAATGGGATGAGGGAATGCCAGACTGCCTATGGGAATGGGAGGGGGGAATGCCAGACTGCCTATGGGAATGGGAGGGGGGAATGCCACACTGCCTATGGGAATGGGATGAGGGAATGCCACACTACCTATGGGAATGGGATGAGGGAATGCCAGACTGCCTATGGGGAATGGGATGAGGGAATGCCAGACTGCCTATGGGAATGGGAGGGGGGAATGCCACACTGCCTATGGGAATGGGATGAGGGAATGCCACACTACCTATGGGAATGGGATGAGGGAATGCCACACTACCTATGGGAATGGGATGAGGGAATGCCAGACTGCCTATGGGGAATGGGATGAGGGAATGCCAGACTGCCTATGGGAATGGGAGGGGGGAATGCCACACTGCCTATATGGGGAATGGGAGGGGGGAATGCCACACTGCCTATGGGAATGGGAGGGGGGAATGCCACACTGCCTATGGGAATGGGATGGGGGGAATGCCACACTGCCTATGGGAATGGGAGGGGGGATGCCACACTACCTATGGCAATGGGAGGGGGGATGCCACACTACCTATGGCAATGGGAGGGGGGAATGCCACACTGCCTATATGGGGAATGGGAGGGGGAATGCCACACTGCCTATGGGAATGGGATGAGGGAATGCCACACTGCCTATGGCAATGGGAGGGGGGAATGCCACACTGCCTATATGGGGAATGGGAGGGGGGAATGCCACACTACCTATGGGAATGGGAGGGGGGATGCCACACTGCCTATGGGAATGCCACACTGCCTATGGGAATGGGAGGGGGAATGCCAGACTGCCTATGGGAATGGGAGGGGGGGATGCCACACTGCCTATGGGAATGGGAGGGGGAATGCCAGACTGCCTATGGGAATGGGAGGGGGAATGCCAGACTGCCTATGGGAATGGGAGGGGGGAATGCCACACTGCCTATTTGAATGGGGATGCCACACTGCCTATGGGAATGGGAATGCCACACTGCCTATGGGAATGGGAGGGGGAAATGCCACACTGCCTGAGAGAATGCCACAATGCATATGGGGATGGGATGGGGGGAATGCCACACTGCCTATGGGAAAGAGATGAGGGAATGCCACAATGCCTATGGGGAATGGGGTGGGGTTTCCTCCTCCAAATCCTAGGTGTGTCTTATGAGCAGATGCGTCTTATAGGGAGAAAAATACATGACTTACTCAAATAAGTCATGCAATAAAATAGGGTGTGATTCAAAGAAGAGAGAACAGTACAAGAGTTTATAAATGCATCTAATTAATCAAATCACACGTTAGCTATTAACACCTAAAAGTTTAACTCCTGGAGTTTATGAGGATCCGGTGGCTGTAAAACTTGAAATGTATTGAAGATCCACATTTAAAAAGCAAATGAAATATGTTTTCTAATTGCTCTAGTGAATTTTTTTTAGGTTCAAATCCTACTCTAACATTTATAGAAAAGAAGCCCCATTTGTCTCTGCTGTCTCAGTCTGTAATTGTCTTGCTGCATCCAACTGCGTTAAGAGACAGAAAAACATTTACTGTATGAGCCTTGAAAGGGCCCCATTTAATGTTTGCACCAGGGCCCCCATCACATTTAGTTACACCACTGTTCACAACCTCCCACTGCCATAAGTCACAGCACACTGGCATGCCCCCTTTATTCACTGCAATGGAGGGAGCATGTCAAGACCTGGCTCCATTGCAGTGAATGCAGAGGGTATGGCACTGTTACTATGATAGGTGGCGAGGGCATATGCGAGAGATACATCACCAGCCTAGGAGCAATTTATTAGTCTGTACAAACACATTTAACACTATGTTGGAAATGTACAATAGTTAAAGGGGGCTTCTATTTTTAATTAACATTAAAGGAGCCATTATTGGCAGATATCTGCAAAATAAATGAGTGAAAATCCGGGTTTGATTCAATTAAATCAGTAGTAAGTCAGTAAAATGTAGTTTTAGCGCAAATCTGCCCAAAACAGCAACACTGCTCCCTGCCTGTTCCATGTCCTGTCCCTAGATCAGGGGTGTCAAGGTCCTCCTCAGGGGCCACCAGCAGGTCATGCTTTGCTGATACCCCCATAAGTACTAAGTAGTGCACCTGTGCATCCATGCGTAGACCAGGAAAGCACGGCCTGTTGGTGGCCCTTGAGGAGGTGGTTTGACACCTGCACCCTAGATCCTCCAAACACTAAAGGGGAACACTCTCCTACAACTAACTAAGATAATGGTGCAGTGCACAAGGAAAAGAAAGGTGGAATAGAGGGCAGGCCGCCCCCTGAACTTTTTTTTTATTTGTAAGCAAGCAAAATTGTCCAGGCAAGCGTGTGACCCCAGAGGATGCTCATAATTCTGGTGGTGGTTTCAGGCAGTTACCTGTCAATGAGTCATCAGGTGTCCTTTTAGCTTTCATGGCTAATTCCCCGCACATTGCTCTCAAAGCTGTCAAGAAAAAATGTATACACCTATCAACATATAGATAAGACATATATATGTCCATGATCCTCATTCTTCAATATAAATTTGTCAGTGATCTAATTATACCCTGGGGGTAAAGGGTTTTGGCAGAGAGGACTCTTATGTTGTGAGCACACTTACACCTCTTGGAATGCCGGATAACAAATGTATCCATTTAATATGTTTACTATGAGCCTGCGATTTTACGTACGGTGTCATTCTGTTACATGATTTGCCTGTTCTACCTCACTGTGTAGGACAAAATTCACCACCCTTACAGTAAAGAAAACCTCCTGGCCCTATGATAGAATGACCTTTGCCTCATACACAGGTATGAAATTATAGACCTCTAGGCCTCCTAAGTCTCCCTCCAACCTCACATCCTACAGCTGGCTTCACTGTACATCCTGCCAAGACCCTTCAACCCAGGATCTGCCCATTCTATCCACAGTATCTGCTACAGCCAGGACCGGCTCCAGGGTTTTGTGGGCCCCTGAGTCTCACCTGTATACTCACTTTACATATTAATGCATGGCATAGAACGTGGCCCGCGCATGCACAGTGATATCACAGGCAAGGTGAGTATACAGGTGATCCCAGAGGGTTTTACTCAGCAGGATGACTCGGGGATAGGGAATTGGCTGGTTGGAGTTTTTTAGACTCCAAATCCGGTTGGCTTTGAACAGGGTGCAAGAGGGGGCATAACAGGGTGCAAGAGAGAGCAGGATAGGATCAAGAGGGGGCAGAAAAGGTGCAAAAGGGGGCAGAACAGGGTGCAAGTGTGGACAGAACTGATCACAAGAGAGGGCAGAACTGGGTGCAAGAGGGGTCAGAACATGGCACAAGAGGGGGCAGAATTTGGCACAAGAGGGGGCAGAACATGGTACAAGAAGGGGGCAGAACAGGGCGCAAGAGCAGGCAGAAGAGGGGCAAGAGGGGGCAGAACAGGGCTCAAGAGGGGGCAGAACAGGGCTCAAGAGGGGGCAGAACAGGGTGCAAGAGAGGGTAGAACAGGGTGCAAGAGAGGGCAGAACAGGGCGCAAGAGGAGGCAGAACAGGGTGCATAAGGAGGCAGAAGAGAGGGCAGACCAGGCACAGCAGTAGGCAATACAGGAGGGCAGAACAGGGTACAAGAAGGGGCAGGAGGGGGCAGAGCAGGGCACAAGAGGGAAAATACAGGGGGCAGAACAGGGTGCAAGAGGGGGCAGAACAGGATGCAAAAGGGGGAAGAACAGGGCACACAGGGGGCAGAATAGGGCACAAGAGAGGACAGAAGAGGGGGCAAAAGAGTGTTAGGCAGACATCTGACATATATAGCAGTGGGAGGTGGCCCGGGGGTAGGGGGCAGCTTCTGGAGAAAAATATAGGGCCGGCTTACCTCAGTGGATGACGCTGCAGCACTGCTCTACACTAACATGAGCGTCTCCACCACTTAGGTAATGGTTGCTCTTCTGTGGCCTTTGGCTGTCTAGATAATAGCATTTCAAGCATGTCCACTTTAAAGTGGACCAACACCCAGCCCGATCGGGCCGGGAATCTATAAGATTTCCGGGCCGATCCAATCCCTCCTCGCGTCCGCATCTCGCACTTCTCTCTAGCAGGACGCGCTCCCTGTTAGAGGGAAGCGTGAGATGCGGCCGCCAGCGTGCTCGAAGCCGCTGAGGTTAGACGCGGCTTTGACTCGCATACCTCAGCGGCTCTGAGCACGCTGATTGGACGAGTGGCCGCGCACGCGCCGTAGGAGCAGGGTGAGGTGAGTAGAATCGGGCGATCTGGGGGGTTTCACATAGTAGGGCACCCCCGATCGGGGTGCCCCGGGGAAGTGGACCAAAACCCAGGATAGTCAAAATCCTGGGTGTTGGTCATTTAAGCTTCCATGGCTGATAATTGTCATTGTTCAGCTTGGCCACTGAGAGTTTAAACTCTGAGCTGCTGGCCATTCTCCCTCCTTTATATATAAGAACAGTCTTATTTGTATACCGGAGATGTCTCCGGAAAGCTTCCTTATGTCGGTCTCCACACCGGCCGCGCTGTCTCCCGCTGGGGCTTTGCTCTGCCTGGGCCTTGCTTGGTCACTGGACTTTATCCTGATGCTGTGGCTTCATTCAGTCACTGGGCCCATAACCTGTAGCAGAGTGTGAGTGCTGGGTGCAGCGGAGTCAAATTCAGAGATAAGCAGAAACTTAAAAAAGCTAAAATTATCAAATTTTCTATGACGAGGCAAAACTTCTCATTTGCAGGCCAGTAACATTCCAGCCTGTTTTTTGGCCCCGGTCAGCCTCTGCCCATAGAGTGTACATATATATATATATTTACCTTGAACTCTGTAACACCTTGTTTGAAATTGTGTATATATATATATATATATATATATATATATATATAATGTGTATATATATATATATTCCGGTATATACATTTCAAACCCTGTGATTGCCAGATTTATGTATTATTATTCAATTTTTGAATCATTCATTACTGGAGGTCTGCTGATTTATTTTTTGTGTTGTGCGACCCTCTCCCAGTTGAACCAGTAGTGGACCAAAACACATTATTTTGACCATTAGGTTTATACTCGCCTCGCTGGTGATCCTACGGTGTATGCGTGGGCCGCTGTCCAATCAGCGCTCTGTATGTGTACATGTCTCAGGATCGCTGGTTCACGGGTAACGGGTGAACCGGGGGGGTGAGTTCACACAGCATGGCATTCCAAATTGGGATGAACTATGGAATGCCCTGTAGTGTGAAATTCTCAGATCTTAATATCACGATGCATGCACTGGTCCCTGGCAGTATCTCTACTCTGCCAGGATGCCACTGGGTGCTGCAGCTAAACTTTCCTGCAGCATGCTATGGCATCATGTGTCACACTACAGGGCATCCTGGATCCGGAAGTCTTCTACATTCCAGGGCAAAACAGGTTTTAGTCCTCATTATTAACTCGGAACTTGGCGTCATTTAACAAAAATCTCAAACCCTTAGAAAACGATTCCCCAGCATCTAAGATATATATATATTTTATGTTTTTCTGTTCAGGATACAGGCGCCGCCATCTTGCCTCAGAAGCATCACATACTAAGGAGAGGGGAGGAATTGTAGGGGGCGGGGTAATAGCCGTGTTTGGCACAGACAGAGCAGAGCTGGGGTCAGGAAAAGGACAGCAATCCCAGAATGCAGAGCGAAAAAGTCAGAAGACACTTCCTGTTGCAGGCAGCCTGAGACTCCATGTGCTGCCATCCTGGATGTGAAAAGACTCAAAAAATGCACTAGGTGCAGGGAGGATGATTTTTAATGTGGGCAAGCTGTATGTACAGGGTGTTGGAAACATACAAGATAGGCTCTTATTCAGGGTGAAGGTCCGGTTTAAGTGTAAAGGAGGTTTTCTGCTACTGGCATCTCACTGAGTTGTAACTGGTTAGATACCCAAGTGGGACATGACTAAAATGCTCTTGAGCAAGGCTCCTGACCCCTCAACTGGTCAGTCAGTGTGCGCAGGCATACAATGGCCATATATGCATATGCATGGTTCTCCCTAAACTTTAGAGCAGATTTGACAGTTGAAGATTGTTTCCGATTAGTAACCGCATCTGCCTGTTGTGATGTATAATACAGGCAGTTCTGGCAGAGGAAAAGCCGGGTAACAGGAACAACATTTCTGAGAAAGCAGAGCGTCCTTGCATATGGAGATCACCCGCGCAGATCACAGTATCCCGTCACCAGAGGCGGCTCCTCTGCAGCTGCGGCTCCTTCGCTGCACAGCGCCGTGTCTGGGTGATGGGTGCCGGCAAGCTAGTCCTTCATTAATCAGCGTCACTCAAACATGCACGCAGTCATCTCCCCGCATTACTCTGCAGGTGTTATAGCGCTCACCCTCCCTCCTCCTCGCACCCAGATCTTCATTCACATTATCCAACACTTTTATTTCAGGGACATTTGCATATTCACTGGCTCAGGGGAATCAACCTGCTCGCTGTCTCTGATTTCCATCTTAATGTTCAGCTGGATTATGTGACAGCGTAAATATAGGGCAGTATTCCGCAACACTCTCCTCAAGACTCTGCCACCGACAGGTCATACGTGGACCAAAACCCAGGATTTTGACTATCCTGGGTTTTGGTTCTTGCCCCTGGGGCACCCCAATCAGGGATGCCCCACTGTGTGAAACCCCCAGGTTTCCCAATCTATCTCACCTTTCCCTGGTCCTACAGTGCATGTGTGGCCTCTCATCCAATCGCTCATAAAATGAATTCTTCATTAAAAAAAAAAAAGGTGAGCCATATACTGTTTGCAGTAATCTAAATAACGCGAGTGCACTATCCAGATACAGAAAGTTTATTATCGGGGGTTGTTCCGATTTAAACTGGACCTTCAGCATGATTTAATGAATAGCCCAAACCCTTAAAATACTAGTCCCCAGCTAAAATGAATATATTTTAAGTTTTTAGTCACTTATTATTCTTTCCCCCACTGGGCTGCAACTTTGTTCAGGACTCCAGGATACAGGTGCCGCCTCCTTGACTCAGAAGCATCACACATACTGAGGAGAGGAGAGGGGATAAAGTGCAGGGGGCGGATTATTGCTGTGATTTGCACAGACAGAGCAGAGCTGGGGTCAGGGAAAGGACAGCAATCCCAGAATGCAGAGCGACACTTCCTGTTTGCAGGATGCCTGATGCTCCATGAGCTGCCATCTTGGATGCAGTAGATGCAGGTAGGATGATTTGTAATTTGAGCAATCTGTATGTACAGGGTGTGGGAAACATATAAGATATGCTCGTATGCAGGGTGAAGGTCCGCTTTAAGCTGAGGGAGAATGATATTAAAATTGGTGTAGCAATGAAATTTTTAACGAGGAACATTGGATGGCCTGGAGTCTAAAAGATCCGAGTTCCACTTCTTGAGGTATACTGAATTGGGATGCCCCATTGTGTGAACCCCCCCGAATCCCCAGATCCACTTACCTTGTCCCAGGAGCCGAAGAGAGCCAAGTGAAAGCGAGCGCGCTGACTGGTTGAAAATGCCGCTCAGCCAATCAGCTCG
Organism: Gastrophryne carolinensis; assembly: GCA_027917425.1. Lineage (NCBI taxonomy): Eukaryota > Metazoa > Chordata > Amphibia > Anura > Microhylidae > Gastrophryne > Gastrophryne carolinensis. The sequence goes on from CM051241.1 coordinate 77,239,974, forward strand.
TTCTCGTCCAAGTCTGCATCGTGGGATCGACAGGAAGGTGAGTGACCTAGGGGCATACACACAGCGGGGCATCCTAATTCGGGATGCCCCCACTGAGAGGAACAGCACCTCTTTAAGCGGCATGTTCTCCCTCTTTAGGCGGCACAATTGCCTCTCAGGCGGCCAAGGAGTTAAAAAAACAGCAAAGCAGGCCCATTCACTATTCCTGGGGCACCCTGATTTGGGGCGTATTGTTACCATGCTGTTGATCCCATGGCGCATGCCTGGCTTCCATTCAACTGACACATGCTCCTGCACCAAGTATTTCTAAATAATGCACAGAGATGAAGGGAAACGGGCAATAGTTCACATTCTGTTTAGCTTTACTGAGGGGATGCCCCACTATGTGAAACCCCCCAGGTTGCCCAATCTATCTCACCTTTCCCCGGTCCTACAACGCATGTGTGGCCTCTCATCTAATCAGCATGCTCAGATCCACTCCTGCCTGGGGGCCGCATCCCCCGCTACCCTCTAACAGGGTGCGTGCCCGAGCCGGCCCTTCACAAATGGCTGCTAAAGGGATAGCGGGGATGCAGCTGCTGCTCGTGCATGTGCCGTTAGAAGAAGGTTAGTTTCCAGGTGACACAATGGGGCATCCCAAATCCCGGGAGGGAATCAAGCATCCCTGGAATCTATAAGATTCATCTGGCTGTGGGTTTCGGTCCTCTTTAACAATGTGGGGCATGTTACCAAAAGGTGACTAGGGCAGCATGAATCCTAAATATGGGGCTGCATATATGTGGGGCTTTATGCAGTCTTCTCTGTAGTTGCATTCATGGGGGAGGCAGGTCTTCCATTGTTGCATCATAGCAAAGGTGATGCCATTCCAGATGGTGCAGCGTGATTTAGACTTCAATCTGCAGCAACAGCGTCAGCACAGCGGGCCTGCGGTGGAAGGCTGTGAAAACGCGAAGGCGGCCATGTTCCTGCTCACCACATGGACCAAAGGCGTCCTAGAATGAAAGCGCGCCGAGCACATGTGTTTCATGACTTTTTTGGAGCTTCTGTTTCCCACATTTTGCTGGTGTTATTTCAAGAGTACCTGTCATGTACTGAAAAAAAACACACACATGGAGTTCTATTGCAGGCCTGTTCTGTGTATTGTCCGGTGTCATCAGGGCAGTCTCCAGTATGGGGACGAGCCCGGTCCCTGCTGTCAATTGGACCCATGCAGCCAAGTTATCAGTACTTAAAGAGGATCAAAACCCTATTCGGGCAGCCAATTCTCTATCCCAGGGGCCAAATTTGTCATGCTGGGTGAAACGTCCTGGGATTAACGTGAAATGTACCTTTCCGGCGATCTCACGCGCATGCCATGTCCCATGCTTTTATTCAGCTGATGCACCCTCCAGCACTCAACCATTTAGCTAGGTTGGGGGCAGGAGTGAGAGTCTGATCTGGGGGCTAAACAGAGCTCTAGGCCAAGCATCCATTTTCACAGCATAGAGCCTCTGCATATGCCATGGGTTTGCCAGCGAGGTGAGTATACCGGCGATCTAAGGGGGTTTCACACAACCGTGCATCCCAAATTGACCCATGATGGTCATAATCCTAGGTTTTGATCTATTTTAAAGCGAAAAAAACACAGCCATGCCGTCCTTGGAATCTGAAAGGTCACTGACCTAAACCTGGGGCATCCCAAAGTAAGAAATGGGAATGGGGCCACTTGCACTCCCCATTGAAGTCAATGAGAGTCATTTGCCAAATGACATAAGGGTTGATTCAGAGCCCCCTTTCTTGATGCTTTTTGGAGGTCTTGCTATCAAACGAAAAATCATGCAAAAATGAAAACGTTCACACAAAAATGCTTGCAGAAAAAAAGGCTCTGCTGAATCAGACAAGGGGGAAAAATAGATGAGAACTGAAAATTTCACTACAAAAATGGCGAGAAAGTGTCTCTGAATCAACCCTGTTGTCCAAACAAACAGCTCTCTTGGACGAGAGCCCTGCAATGCGCCATTGGACCAAGGAGAGGTGAGTGAATACTGGTTTTCTGGGGGGGTTTACAAAGTGAGACATTTACAAAACCCGGGATGGTCATAATCCTGGGTTTTGATCTACTATAAAGTGGACCAACACCTGTGCGGGTGTTGGTCCTGCAGCAATGACACAGTCTGGGAGGTGGGGGGCATCCAGAATGCTGGAGCCACCCCCGCACATAGCCGCCCAAAATTCCTGATATTCTTACCTTAGCCTTGATCCTCGCCAGGAATACAGCGCTGTGACTGGCTGCCCGGCATAAGTTTGTAAACCTTGGAATAGGAGCTGTCAGCTGTGGAAAATATAGACTCCACGGCCAGCTGAAACTGTTTTGATCTGCTTTTAAATATGTTTTTTAGTATTACTAGGTTTAGTTTGTATTTTTTTTTATAATAAATTTCTATTAAATCGATAAACTTTCTGTATCTGGATAGCAAACCCGCGCTTTCCAGATTGCTGTGAACTAAACATGGCTCCCTTTTTTAATTCTAATGAAAATATTGCACCTCTCGCCTAGGAGCTAATCTGAGCTTACGGTTTGCCCCAGGGCCACCATTATCGCTCATAAAATGAATTCTTTATTAGAATAAAAAAGGTGAGACATATTTTGTTTGCAGCAATCTACATAATGCAGGTGCGCTATCCAGATACAGAAAGTTTATTTCTGCAGCGATGAAGTATTTAACGAGGAACATTGGATGTCCAAGTTCCACTTCTTGGGGCATCCTAAATTGGGATGCCTCGTTGTGTAAAACCCCCTGAATCCCCAGATCCACAGACCTTGTCCCAAGAGCTGAAGGGAGCCAAGTGAAAGCGAGTGCACTGATTGGTTGAACATGCCGCTCAGTCAATCAGCGCCCTTGTTCTCGCCCAAGTCTGCATCATGGGAGCGACAGGAAGGTGAAAATCGGGTGTGTTGTTCCTCTTTATGTGGCACAATTGCCTCTCAGCCGGCCAAGGAGTTTAAAAAACACCAAAGCAGGCCCATTCACTATTCCTGGGGCACCCTGATTTGGGACGTATACTCACCATGCTGTTGATCTCATGGCGCATGGGTGGCTTCCATCTAGCTGACACATGCTCCTGCACCAGGCATTCCTTAATGGCTGACACAGATGAAGGGAAACTGCCAATAGTTCACATTCTGTTCAGCTTTACTGAGGTGATCTGATGGCAGATTAAAGGAGAGTGTGCACATCCGCCGTGGTATCACCAGAGAGGTAAAAATTATTGGCATTCTATGGGGTTTCACACAAATTGGCATCCCGAATGGGGACACCCTGCTGGAGATGAACAGAGCAACAGAGCAAAAAAAAAAAAAAAAAAAAAGGCGCAACACTAGGGCAACCAATCAGACTTGCTGATTTTGTCTTACTTTTGAATTTGGGTCTCCATGCAATTCAGCATTTGAAGCTGACAGTCACTGGCAGCGCATCAGTTTCCTGCCCTTTAACCAGTGATTGAAACTTAGTAGTGGGCAGAGACTGACTGGCCATAGGAGACCCGGGTGAATTCCCGACGGGCCACAATACTTTGGGGCCAATAGGGCTGTTGCTTATTTTATTTTTTAAAAGTTTTTATTTTTGCATTTTAGTAACAGAACAACATAACGTAACATTTACAACTTGCAATGCAACAACCTACACACAAAGGTACTCACGCTTCATTCAGACCTGGACCCAAGCTTGTACGAGTTGAACCATAATGGAGTTTTGCTTGCCTTTACTACGAGATGGGTGAAATATCCATGTCCAAGGGAGGGGGAAGGAGGGCCACTCCAACGTTGCCCGGGAAGACAGATGGAAGCCAAGAGGAGCCACATCAAGGCGGAGATGATGGGGACCTATTTAAACCCAAACCGCTCCCCTAATCTTCTGCTGACACTTTTTCTGTACATTGGAGCCATGTTTCCCAGATTTTGTCAAATTTTGTAGGGGTCCCCCGAGTAGTGTAAGTCTTAATAGCGACCTCAACTCCTTCGAGATTAGCTCCAACACTCCCAGGAGACATATAGCTATTGATCCTTGCACCCGACTCCCCATTACTTTGCCCACCACCCCCATCACATCTCCCCAAAAGCGCTTCATAACTGGGCATGACCATACCATATGTATCCGTACGGCACCATCCCTCCCACACCTCGGGCACTGTTTGCTATCCAAAAATCCCATCCTATACAAGCGGGCTGGTGTGACATACGCTTGATGTAACCATTTGGTCTGGATAAATCTGTCCCTGGTCTCTATTACTGCCGAGTGGATGTTATCCTTTACCTCTTCCCAATCATCATGATCCAAGCTAGGATCTAAAATCTGCCACTTAGCCTCAATCCTCTCCAAGGGGGTCTCCATGCACCCCACCAGGGCCTTATATAGTGATGAAACAGGTTTATCTAAAGGGCTGTTGCTTTTTACATCCCCATTTAATTCCTGCCTCCCTAGTCTCCCTCCTGGCTCCACTGTACCCTCCAAGCCGAAATAAACAGCCTATGACCCCAATGCTATAGCCTCAGAATAATGGCTACCTGTCCCTGGCAGACCCTATAATACCAAAGCTTCAGCTCCAGCTACGGTATTTAACCATATCCACCCATGTTCATGACCTGTCCCTGCAATGCTATAGCCTCTGCGTGGAGAGCACCCATACTCAGCAGGGATAGGCTAGTATTCTTAGTATACAGTACGTCCTGCTCCAGATAAGAATCATTACACTTGGGTATTACTCCGCCAGATGGCGCTGGACTGCAGAGACAGCGAAATTGGCTCCTCCCGGCCCCTCAAATACCCAGAACCTCCCACAAATCCCCAGATATTCTTAGTATACAGTACATCCTGCTCCAAATCTAATACTTACAGTTGGGATATACCCCGCCAGATGGCGCTGGACTGCAGAGACATCGAAAATAGGCTCCTCCCGGCCCCTCAAATACCCAGGGACCTCCCACAAATCCCCAGAATTTCTCTGCAGTCTGGCTGCGAAGGATGAGAAATTGGCTCTCTACTCGCAGGTGAGCGGGGTTATTAACCTGCGGCCCTGTAGGACTATTCCCACCCGTTCCACTAGTAATATGCCTCCCAGCCTTGGCTGCGCTGGTCGGGTGAAGGTAGGCAGCACCGCCGTTGGTGCTTAGGAGCGCTGCTCCACTGCAATCCCCCACCAAAGGGTAGGCGGTTCAGGCTTATGGTGAGCCTCTATGGGATGCCCCTCCCGCACTATTGCCCCTACCTATCGGTGGGCCCTCTTTAAGTGGCCGCCGTCCTCCCTCATCCTCCTTGTAGTCTTCGGGGGAAAAGGGGGGGGGGTGTATGTGTATAGATATGTATGTTATGCAGTCTGTGCTTTCACTTTTCACATGTCTTTATTCTTGTGTCAGCCGCCGCGCTGACTTGTCTTTTAAAATTACCGCCGCCGCGCGCTGACTTTGTTCCGTGCTTGGCGGCGGCATTACCTCAGGCGCTGGTGCGCCATCATTGGCTGTTGGCCTTTCTGGCTTTGCGCTCTTCGGGGGGGCGGTGCCCGTCTTTGGCGCGTTCCGCGTCATCGCTATTATTGGCCCGCCCCTCGAGGTATACTGACGCCATCTTTTCTGACTTGGTTGGCCTATGCGCGACGGACTCCTACCTTTTGTTACGATGTACTTAAGGTCTTGTCTGCTTATGTCTTTCAGGCGGGACGAACCCTTCTTGGCTTCTCCCGGCCCTGTTTTAGTATATTGCTTGTAGGCCTTGTAAAAATTATACTCCCACGTCCCTAGGGGGTTATTGGGGCATCCAGGGTTGCTATATAGCGTTATTCCCTATCAGCGTATAGCGCCGCTATCACCATATGGAGGCATCCCAGGATAATGTTACCGGGGTCTCTTTGGGACAAGACCGACTGTGTGTAGCGTGTGGGCAGCCTCATGCTGACGCTGACAAGGTGCGGGTCTGTGTACCCTGTGCTCAGCAGGTGCTTGCATTGCAATCTGTCCTGCCAGTGGCTGCACCTCGTTTCACTTCACCTACTCCTCCAAGCTTAAATCTCACTCCTGTTGAGTTGCATGCTAGTGGGGATTCTCAGCCTGATGTGTCTTCTAGACTGGCTACTGTTGAACAGATTATTGCGAAGCCCCTGCTAAGAAGCGGCACTTGACGCCTAATGTTACTGTTTTCCCTATGGGAACTGAGGAGTTTATGAATCTGTGTGGCTATACCCCGTCTGATGAAGGGGAGCTCTTTTCTGATTCAGGCTCATCTGATGAGAGACCAAGGGGTCATGACGATTCTGGCTCTGACCCCTGGGCCCCGGATGACACTGACAGATTATTGACCCAGATTTTTGAGGTTCTGTCTATCTCTCTCCCTGTTGAGGCTCCCAGGCAAAGAGGGGAGCTTTTCCATACAACAAGATCACGTTTGGAATTTCCAGAGCAGGCACATTTCCTAACCTTTCCGGGGTTCCAAAGAGTTGGGATAGGAAGTATCCCTTTCCTGCTGAGGTGGTTAAATGTTGGTCACCCCCCCCCCACCCGAGGTGGATGCCCCGATCCTAGGGCTATCTAACACCTCTGTCATGCATTCCCCTGATTCTACTACCCTGCGGGATGCCGAAGACCGGCGTATTGATCAGCTGCCATCCCACGCCTTTGCATGTGCGAGGACGGCGCTGCGTCCGGTCTGTGCCTCTGCCATTACTGCTGTGGCCACTAGAACCCTTATCAGAAATATGCTTGATAGTGCCCCTGATGAATTGCCTTGTGAGGTGTTTAATGCACTCTCCAGTTGTGAAGTTTTTGTAAACTTTGTACTATCAGTATTGGATGATACCATCAGAATGTGTGCCAGAACTTCTGCCCTCGTGGTGGCTATACGCCGCTCGGTTGGCTGCGCCAGTGGGCTGCTGACAACGCTGCCAAGAAGGCCCTCACTGGTTTTCCCTTTAAAGGACTGCGTCTGTTTGACGCCCACCTGGACCTTTTTGATAAGGGAGGCATGTTACCCCAGCGCAGGCGGCAACCTTGGCCCTTTCGGGGTCAGGGTTCCTTCTCCTCCCCTTACCGTGGTGCAAGACAGGGAAGGGGGGGTCTCTTTCCCTGGGGCCCGGGGAGATTTCTGGGGTAGAGGCAGAGGACGTGGATGTCCTGGCTCCTCCTGGGGTCCCAAAGATAAATCCTCTCCCAAGCCCCCTCAGGCATGATGGGGCGCCCTCACCCATCCAGGTGGGGGGACGGCTGCAGCACTTCGCTCACATCTGGAGGCTTCATGTCTCAGACCAGTGGATTCAGGAGGTAGTGTCCTCCGGTTACAAGTTGGAGTTTGCTGCCGATCCCCCTCCAAGATTCATCAGATCCCAGATTCCTCAGGACCCTGTGTCAGCTCAGTAGCTAGTGCAAGCAGTGCAAGGCCTCCTGGAGCTGAGGGTTATCTGCCAGGTCCCTTTAAGAGAAAAAGGCACGGGCTTTTATTCCAACCTATTCACAGTACCCAAAAAGGATGGTTCTGTCAGGCCCATCCTGGACTTAAAGATTCTCAACAAGTTTGTCAGGGGCAGGCGCTTTCACATGGAGGCTCTGCGCTCTGCCATCAGTTCCCTGCGCCAAGGGGATTTCATGACTTCTGTGGACATCAAAGATGCTTACCTTCATATTCCTGTGTTCCCAGGTCATCAAAGGTTCCTCAGGTTCGCTCTGATGGATCAACACTACCAATTTGTGGCCTTGCCCTTCGGCCTCACTTCAGTCATTTGGATGGGTGATCAACCACCCCAAGTCCTCACTGTCGCCTTCCTTGGTAACTCCATTCCTAGGAATGATTCTGGATACAGTTCAGGCAAGGATCTTCCTTCCTCAGCAGAAGGTGAACAGTCTGATTGCACAGGCTCAGTCCCTCCTAGCTTGTCCCCATCCCTCCATCAGGCAGGGGATGCAGCTGGTGGGCCTGATGGTGGCGTGCTTCGAAGCGGTCCCTTATGCTCAGTTCCACTTGAGGCCTCTGCAACTTCACCTATTGTCTGTATGGGACAAGGACCCAGCGTCCCTGGACAGGGTCTGTGTGCTCTCCCCCCTGGTCAGGAGGTCCCTCTTGTGGTGGATGGACTCCAGGAACCTGTTGGGGGGCAGATCCTTTCTTGCCCCTTCCTGGGAGACGGTCACCACGGATGCAAGCCTGTCAGGTTGGGGGGGTTTCTGGAAGTCCCTGCGGTTCCAGGGGAGGTGGGGCCCTCAGGAGGCCCACACACCTATCAATGTCTTGGAGCTGCGAGCGATCAGGTTAGTTCTGGCTCGCTTGACTACTTATCTTCAGGGCCTGCCTGTTCAGGTGCGCTTGAACAACCAGACGGCAGTTGCCTACATCAATCATCAGGGAGGGACCCGGAGCAAGGGGGCCCTCCAGGAAGCGTCTCTGATCCTGATTTGGACGGAGGCCAATGTCCCCTGCATTTCAGCTGTGTACATCCCGGGGGGTGGAAAATCACCTGGCGGACTCTCTGAGCAGGGGGACCTCTCGCCAGGGAGAATGGTCCCTATGCAGCAGGGTGTTTCAATCTCTGTGTCACCGTTGGGGCCAACCAGATGTGGATCTGTTTGCGTCCCGCCACAATCACAAGCTTCCAGCTTTTGTCTCTCTGTCCAGGGATCCTCTGGCCTTGACCTCAGATGCGCTAGCAATGTCATGGAAGGACTTTCAGTTCCTGTATGTCTTCCCCCCAATTCCCCTGCTGGCCCCCAGGTGCCCCCAGGTGGCCAAGAAGAGTGTGGTTCGCAGACGTGGTACAGCTGGCAGTAGATCAGTACGCTCTGCCCTTGGTGCCAGATCTGATCACTCAGGGCTCACTACGCCATCCCAATTTACAAACTCTGGCTTTGACGGCTTGGCTGCTGAAACCTCCATCTTGATGGAGAAGGGGCTGTCTTCCTCAGTTGTGGATACTTTGATTAAAGCTAGGAAGAAGTCTTCCTCTTCCATTTATTACAGGGTTTGGTGTGCCTACATTGACTGGTGTGAGTCTAAGTCTCTTCCCTGTCGTGTGTTCTCTATTCCCAGGATTCTGGAGTTCCTGCAGCATGGGTTGGAGATGGGGCTCCAACTCAGTACTCTGAAGGGTCAGGTTTCTGCCCTGGCTATTTGTTTCCAGAAGTCCTTTGCTCGGCACCCTCTGATCAGGACTTTTTTCCAGGGGGTCACTCATGTGCGTCCCCCACGTAACCCTATGGTGCCTGTTTGGGATTTGAACTTGGTTCTGTCACCCTTGCAGGGTGCTCCCTTTGAACCTGTGCAGGATGCTGCCTTGGCCATTCTTACGCTCAAGGTTGTGTTTCTGGTGGCTATCACTTCTGTCAGGCGTGTGTCTGAGTTGGCGGCGCTGTCCATTCAGCCCCCTTACTATGAGAGACACCAGGACAAGGTGGTGTCTCGTTTCAAACCTGATTTTCTGCCTAAGGTAGTGTCTGCCTTTCATTTGAATCAGGATATTGTTCTTCCTTCTTTGTGCCCTAATCCTAGCATTGCTAAGGAGAGAGTTTTGCACTCTTTGGATGTGATTAGGTGTCTGAAGTACTATCTGGTGGCTACTGCACCTTTCAGGAAAACTGATACTCTTTTTGTGGTCCCTTCTGGTCCTAGGAAGGGTTTGGCTCCTGTCAAGTCTACTATCAGCAAGTGGATTTGTCAGGCTGTGATTCAGGCCTACTCTGCTAAGGGAAAGAATCCTCCCTTCCGCCTTACTGCTCATTCCACTCGTGCTATTGGTGCCTCTTGGGCTTTTCAGCACCAGGCTTCTGTTGGACAAGTTTGCAAGGCTGCTACTTGTTCTTCTGTTCATACCTTTTCAAAGTTTTACAAGGTTGATGTTAGGGCCTCAGCTGATGCTGTTTTTGGCCGAAAGGTTCTGCAGGCGGCAGTGGTTTAAACTGCCTGCTGCTGATTTTTCTTGGAGATCCCACCCTACTTTATGGACACTGCTATTGGATGTCCCAACTGTAAGTATTAGATTTGGAGCAGGACGTACTGTATACTAAGAATAATACAATTCTGTGATTACTCACCTGTAGAATTGGTATTATGAGTATTATGAGTATACAGTACGTCCTGCTCCAACCCACCCTTGGTTTGCATTTTCTCGGATCCCCTGTATGGTGATTGTTATCATTGTTATAGTTGATAGTTTGGATTGTTAAATTCTCCCGACTTCTCCTTAACTGCTTTTCAATGCTGGGGATTTGTGGGAGGTCCCTGGGTATTTGAGGGGCCGGGAGGAGCCTATTTTCGATGTCTCTGCAGTCCAGCGCCATCTGGCGGAGTATATCCCAACTGTAAGTATTAGATTTGTAGCAGGACGTACTGTATACTCATAATTCTACAGGTGAGTAATCACAGAATTGTATTTTTCTCTGCAGTCTGGACTGCGAAGGACAAGAAGATGGCTCTCTCTTCTCGCAGGTGAGCAGGGCTATTAGCCTGCAGCTCTGTAGGACTATTCCCGCCCGTTCCATTATTAATGTGCCTCCCAGCCTTGGCTGCGCTGGTCCAGGTGATGGTAGGCAGCACCGCTGTCAGGTGCTTAGGAGTGCTGCTCCACCGCAATCCCCCACCAAAGGGTAGGCGGTATAGGCATATGGTGAGCCTCTATGGGATGCCCCTCCCGCCCTATTGCCCCTGTCTACCCGTGGGTCCTATGTTAAGTGGCCGCTGTCCTCCCTCGCTCTCCCTTGTAGCTCTCGGGGGGGGGGGGGGGGGAGTGTGCGTGTGTGTGTGTATATGCCTTGGTGCTTCACTTATTATGTATTCTTAGTATACAGTACGTCCTGCTCCAGATATAGTACTTACACTTGGGTTATCCTCCGCCAGATGGCGCTGCACTGCAGAGACATGCAAAAACAGGCTCCTCCCGGCCCTCAAATACCCGGGGACCTCCCACAAATCCCCAGATTTCTCTGCAGTGCTGACTGCGAAGACATGAAGTATCACTCTCTCGCAGGTGAGCGGGGCTATCAAAGGCTGCGGCCCTGTTGGACTATTCCCACCCGTCCTCCCTGTGATGTGCCTCCCAGCATGGGCTGCGCTGGTCGGGTGAACGTAGGCAGCACCATGCGTGCTTATGGAGCCATGCTCCACCGCAGTCCCCCACCAAAGGGTAGGCGGTTTAGGCTGATGGTGAGCCTCTAGGGGATGCCCTTCCCGCACTATTGCCCCATGCCCCGTATAGCGGTGGGCCCTGTACAAAGGGTCGCCATCCTCCCTCGTTCCCCCCGTAGCTCGGGGGGAAAGAAAGGGGGGGGGGTGTGTGGTGGTCTCAGTGTATGGTGTTTACACACTTATGGCCTTATTATTGTCCTTTGACTGGGATTCCTGGTGTCAGAGCCGCGCTGTTTGCATTTTTATTGTGTGTCTGTCGCCGCCGCGCGCACCTCTTTCCTTTACTGGATGTGCTGCGCTGGGCAGCGGCGTCGCCTCAGACACTGCGGCGTCTTCATTGGCAAATCATTTTTCTAAGAGTGTCATACACTTCGCTCTTCATGACAACGTTGAAACTATCTCAAAGCTTTGCGCTCTTCGGGGGGGCGGGGACCTGGTTTGGCGCGTTCTGCGTCACAGCCCGCTCTGGCCCTCCCTTCGAGGTTCGCTTGGCACCATTTTGATGCTGGTCGCACGCACGCGTGGTAGCGGTCCTCGTCCTCCCTTGGTCTGTAAGTGCCCTCGCGGGCGATTTTCAGGATCCTTGATTACTGCGCATGGTTCTGACACCCTTTATTCCCATTATGTCTTTCAGACTGGTGAACACCATTGGCTTCTCCTGGCCCGGTGTAAAATTATAGCGGGCCTTGTAATATTCTCCCACTTCCCTAGTGGGTCTTGGGGCATCCAGGGTTACTTATAGTGTAAATCCCTACTGGCATATTGTGCCTTGAATAATCACCATATGGAGGCATCTCAGAATTATGTGACAGGGGTCCCTCTGGGACAAGACCGGCTGTGTATAGCGTGTGGACAACCCCATGCTGATGCTGACAGGGCACGGGTCTGCGTACCCTGTGCCGAGCAAGCACTGGCTCTGCAATCAGGTCGGCCAGTGGCTGCACCTAGCTTCAATTCACCTATCACCCCAGGCTTAAATCTCACTCCTGCTGAGTTGCATACAAGTGGGGAATTGCAGCCTTAGGCAGTCTGCCTACGGCTGAACAGATTATTGCTAGGTTGTCAGAGCGCATGGGCCCTGGTAGGAAGCAGCACCTGTCGCCTCATGTTTCTGTATTTTCTATCAGAACCGAGGAGTTTACTACTTCGTGTGACTATACCCCTTCTGATGAAGGGGGTTTGTTCTCTGACTCAGGCTCATCTGATGAGAGGCCGAGGAGTCATGACGATTCTGGCCCTGAATACTGGGGCCAGTGTGACACTGACGACTTGTTGATTAAGGTCTTTAAGGCACTGTCTATCTCTCTCCCCGGTGAAGTCCCCAAGCCTAGAGGGGAGCGTTTCCATACTGGGACTGCACGTTTGGAATTTCTAGAGCAGGCTCATTTCCATGCCCTTGTGCTCAAGGAATGGGAATGCCCCAGTAAACTTCCAGGGGTTCCAGGGGACTGGGATAGGAAATACCCTTTTCCCCCTGAGTTGGTTAATTGTTGGTCATCACCCCCCGTGGTGGATGCACTGATCATAGGGGTCCCTAATCCCCCCTTTATTACAACCCCTGCTTATAGTACCCTTCGGGATGCTGAGGACCGGCGCATTGATCTGCTGGCCTCCCATGCCTTTTCTTGTGCAGGGACGGCACTGCGCCCGGTCTGTGCCGCGGCTATTACTGCAGTGGCCGCTAGAACCCTCATCAGAAAGTTGCTTGATCATCACCCTGAGGATCTCCCCTGGGAGGTGTTTAATGCACGCTCCAATTGTGATGTATTTGTAAAATTTATTCTGTTAGCGCTGGATGACGCTATTAGAATGTGTGCAAGAACTTCTGCCCTTGCGGTGGCTATACGTCGCTTGGTCTGGCTGCAATAGTGGGGTGCTGACGATGCTACTAAAAAGACTCTTACTGGGCTTCCCTTTAGAGGGCAACGCCTATTTGGGGCCTGTCTGGACCTGTTCGGTAAAAAGGGCAAATCACCCCTACGCAGACGGCTGTCTCGGCCCCCTCGGGGCAGGGGCACCCCTCCTCCCCCCTACCTTAGTAGAACCACGGGTGTCCTTCTGGGTTTTTCGTGCAGACTCCTGCCCCACGAGCAGGAGTCCCTGGCTCCTCCGGCGGGGCTAAGCCCAAATCTTCCACCAAACCCCCTCAAGCATGATGGGGCACCCTCGCCCGTCTGGGTGAGGGGATGGCTGCAGCACCTTGCTCTTATCAGGAGGCATCTCGCCTCATTCTGGTGGATTCAGGAGGTTGTGTCCTCCAGATACAGGATAGTTTGCTGCACGGCCTTCCCCAGTTTCATCAGGTCCGAGGTACTCCTGATCCCTGCCGCTGTTCCGTTGCTGGCACAGGCCATGCTAGGCCTGCGAGGTCTGAGGGTCTCTTGCAGATTGCCCGTAACGGGCAAAGGCAGGGGCCGCTATACCAACCTTTCCACAGTCCCCCAAAAGGATGGGTCGGGCTGGCCCATTCTGGATTCACAGCAATTCTCTAATTTCTGCATGGAAACTCTGAGATGGGCCATCAGCACCTTGCGCCCAGTGGGCTTCTTGCCGTCTGGGGAACTCTAAAATGCTTATGTTTACATCCCTGTGCCTTCAGGTCCCTGATGCTCTTCAGGTTCGTGTTGGTAGTCCAACACTGCTAATTGTGGCCTTTGTTATCTGGCCTCTCTTCAACTCCCAGAGTGCTCACTCAGGTGCTGACGATGGTGATGTCTCTGACGAGACCAAGGGGCGTCCGCGCGATGACTACCTGGACGTCCTTTCTCACTTGCCAGTCTCTGCGTCAGGCTAAGTTGGATACCCGGCTGGTGGTGTCCATTGGGAGTCATTTGGATGGGTGATCAATCACCCCAAGTCCTCATTGTCCCCATTACTAGGAATGATTCTGGATTAGGTTCAAACCAGAATCTCCCCTTCTCAGCAATAAAGTGGGCAATCTGGTCACATGGGCCCAGTCCCTCATTGCTGTTCCAGTCTCTTCACCAGACAGGGATGCAGCTGGTGGGCCCGTTGGTAACTTGCTCGGAAGAGGTCCCTTATGCTCAGTTCCCCTTGGGCCCTTCTGCGACTTCTATCGGTAATACAGGACAGGGATGCAGCATCCCTGGAGCAGGGTCTGTGGGCCTTCCCACCTGGTAAGAAGGTTTTCTCTTGGAAGTGGATGAACTCAAGGGACCTGTCTGGGGGCAGTTCCTTCTTGCCCCTTCCTGGAAACGGTCACCATGGATGCGGTTGAAGGGGGAGTTTTTCTTCTGAAACTCCCTGTGATTCTGGGGGTGGTGGGGCCCTTGGAAGGTCCTTATGCCTATTGATGTTCTAAACAGTGAGCGTTTTTTCAGTTGGTTCTATCTCGCTTGACCACTTCCCTTCTGGGCTTGCCAATTTGTGGGGCGCTTGGTCTTTCTGACGACAGATGTCCTACATTAATCATTGGAAGGGGCCTGGAGCTGGTGGACCCTCCAGGAAGTGTCTATGTTCCTTTTCTGGGTGGAGACAATGTTCCCTGCATATCAGTGATATTAGCTCCGGCGGAGCCCCTCAGCGACAGGATGTGCTAATCTCCGTGTCACTATGGAGTCCAACCAGTCGTGGATCTGTTGTGTTCCGTCACTATCACAGGCTCTCGGCCTTTGTTTCCCTGTCCCAGGATCCTTTGGCAGTGATCCGGATGCCTTAGTAACGTCATGACAGGATGTTCGGTTCTGTATGTCTTTTCTCCATTCCCCCTGCTAGGCAGGGTTCTGCGCAAGATTACTCTGGTAAGGGGACCAGTGATTCTGATGGCCCCCAGGTGCCCTAGTAGAGTGTGGTTTGCAGACATGGTACCGAGGACAGTAGTTTTCTTTACCTTTGCCAGGAGTGCCAGCTCTGATCACTCAGGGCCCCCTTTGCGTCACT